>NW_019167904.1:6555783-7857099 GCF_002303985.1 Durio zibethinus
AAAATAAGAGTTGGAATGCCTTCTTTCGGACTAAAATATATATTAATTTTTACATAAAGATTTTTATTAAAGAGTATTCGTGTAAATATTCAAAATTTTAGTCAAAACTGAATTTATATCAATTTTTACAAAAAGACTTTAAAAAGGAGTATTTATATAATGTTAAAATTTTAGATTAGAATTTTAAATAAATCGTATTTCAAAACAAAGAAGTAAGATTAAAAGATTATATAATTCAAAAATATAAAAAAATTCTTCAAAGTGATTTGTATAAAAATTTCAAATATATATTTTTTGTAATATAAATAATGTTATGTTGTAATAAATTAGTACAAGTTATATTTTAAGTAAAAACTTATCTATAAAATTGTGTGCTAATCATGCTTTTACAACGCTACAATTTATAGTGTCATAAATATAGATCTGTGGCCTATCGCTAGATATAAATTAGAGGAATCGCCACCAATCTTTTTTATTTATGTGTGATTAGCCACTTGAAGCAGATTCTAATCGACATAACTAGAGTTTAGGTTCGAGTACAGCTACGCGTGGAAAAGGTTATAGCAACCTTATAGCAACCCATCAAAATTAGTGTTAGTTTGATTCCAAATTATCCAAGCTTAAAAAAATATTTATGCGTTTTACCATATGTTAAATATTGAAAATTAGTCTGAAAGTTATTCCAATGGTTTGGTAGCAACTAAGATAATTTTTACTTAGGAGTATCCATGGGACTAGTGCTTACCTTACAGAGGCTTCGTCGTCGAATTTTATTAATTTTTTTGTTTTAAAAAAATTAATGAAGTCTTCATAATTTGATAGGACTTAATTTGAAAAAATATCTTCCATAGTTTCAAGGATAAAATTATTTATTTATTTATTTATATTCTTTTGAAAAAACAGATTTATGAAATTTTCTATAGTTTAGTGGATTCCATAAATTTACTTGCAAGATTTTTTTTATTTTTTATTTTTTTTATTTTCTGTTCTTTGCTTCTTTTGTTTTCCAAAAAAAAGGATTTTTTTTAAAATATTGAATTACTAATACAATTAGATAGATAAAACAGTAAAATTAAATAAAATTGAAAATAAAATAAAAACTTAAAATAAAAAAAATGAAATAATAAAATGAAAAAAGAAAAATCTACGATTCGGGTCGGGTCAAAGTGCAGGTCAGTGTGCGGGTAAGTGGGTCAGCACGCGAATCATGGCTGTCCAAAATGACACTATTTTGGGTCATTATAAAAGGCATCCTTATGTGTTTGCTTCAGAAGCCTTGCATTCTTTCTCTTAGACCTATTTTCTTTGCCTGCTCTTTAGGATAGCTAAGAACACCCACTAAAAACTTCAACCAGAAACCTAAAAACCCACCAATTTCTAGAAAAGTCGTTAGAAAATTTAACCAAAAACTGGAAAGTCCACCGATTTTTTGAAAAATTGGCTAGAATGTGATCGAAAAATTCAACCTTTTGTCGGAAACTTCATCAAAAAATTCATGTTTTTCCTAAAAATTTAGATTTTTCCAAAAAAATTTTAGATTTTCCAGATTTGCCCAAATTCCTCAAACTCTCTAGAATTCTAATCCAAACCCTAGAAACCTAAATCTAACCTAAAACTTCAAATTAAACCCAAAATTCCAAAATCAAAATCCTATAATTCTTTACTGCTAAAATTTTCCAGAACACCAATCCTCCCAAAAATCAACCGTTTCCCCCAAAATCAATTGTCTCTAAAATTCCTTGTTGTTCGTTCTTTTGTAATGTTAGTTTAATTTATAGGCATCCTTAAGCAAATTTTTAGGAAACAGATAGAATCAATCCAGGCTTGAATCCTAGGATTGGTCTTTGCTGAGCATAATCCTAGGATTCTGATTTGGTCCTAATTGAATTTGTTAGTTATTTAGACTTGATTTAGCATTAAAAACATTTGATTATGGATGGATTCAAATTTCTATTTCCTCGATTCTCGCCAAAGATTGAAAAAAAAGGAAAGAAGAAAGAAAATAATAAATGATAATGATAATAACAACAACAACAATAATAATAATAATAATATAATAATAATAATAATTATTTATTATTATTATTATTATTATTATTATTAATATAGTTTATGTATAGTGTTATATTATTTTTTGTTATTATTTATTATTATTATTATTATTATTATTATGAAAATTGACCCTAGACACAGATGGGTGTCTACAACTACCATTTTTGCATATCTCTGTCCTATCAGACAGGGATGATGCAAAGATCTAGACACCACTCTGTTCTAAGAGTCAAATTAGTGAATAGAAATAATCGGACTAAGTTGTAACTCAGGGAATGATCGAGGTGAAAAGTCAAAAAGATCGCGAGTCTAAAGATAAAGCAACAGAACCGAGTCGAGGTTGAAGATGAATGACTGGGATGAAATCGCAAGTCAAAAAAATGATTTAGACTGAGTCAAGATTGGATGATTGGGACAATGCTGCGAGTCTAAAAGTGACCAAGATCGAGTAGAGTCATAGATAAATGACTGAAAAGATGCTGTGAGTCAAGGAAATAATCTGGATTGAGCTGAGATCAGATGACTTGGATGATGCTGCGAGTCTGAAAGTGACCAAGATCGAGTCAAGGTCGAAGCTGAATGACCAAGACGATATTGAAAGTCAGGAAAATAATCTGAGCTAAGTCGAGATAAGATGACTCGGACGATGCCGCGAGTTTGAAAGCCATCAAAACTGAGTCGAGGTCAAAGATAAATTACAAGGATTGAATCGTAGGTTAAAAATATAAAGCTCAAAATTTTCACTCTAAATCTAAAGATTCATAATTTAGACATTCAAAAATTTGAGGTTCCATAACAAAAATTGAAAGATCCTAATATTCCAAGTTTAACAAAATCGCAAAGATTCAAGATGTACAAAGGTTTTCAAATTTGTAAGAATGGAATATTCACAAGATTCTAAGTTTCACAGAAGTTCTAGATTCGCAAAGATCTTAGGTTTGCAAAGACTTTCAAATTTGTAGGAAAAAAAGATTTGTAGGATTCTAAGTTTTGCTAAGGTTCTAGATTCGCACAGATTTCAGATTCACAAGAACTTTCAGATTCGCAAGAAAGAAAGATTTCTAAGATTCTAAGTTTCACAAAGATTGTAGATTCGGAAAGATTTCAGGTTTGTAAGGACTTTCAAATTTGCAAGAAAGAAAGATTTATAAGATTTCAAGTTTTGCAAAAGTTAAAAAAATGATTTAGACTAAGTCGATATCAAAATAAGTGATCGAGATTAAACTACGAGTTAGGAAATAAAGTGACTAGGATTAAGTTGAGGTAAAAAAATGAATGATCAGGATAAAATCATGAGTAAAAGAAAATGATCTAGACTGAGTCGAGGTCAAAAATGAGTTATAAGTGATCATGCAATGATGAAATGTGTATCCTATCTTGGATGCAAATGCAAACACAATATATGTAGTGCTAGTGTCATAAAATTTCAATTATGGTGACAAAGTTCTCAAGACTCCACCAGTTTTTCTTAGCTTCTTAGTATTAATAATCTCAGAGCAAACTTTGTCAGTTTGTCCATGCCATTTTTCTTATCTGGTTATAACTCATAGGTCATGTCAACCAATCTATCACTAGATTCATCATTGAGTCACTTTATTTGCCCCTTTGTAAATAATTTTTTCATTCTTCTTTCATTTATCTCATATTGGATTTTTTTCAAAAGAATGAAAAACTATTTATGAAAAATGTTATTCATTTATTTGCTATCATTCAAATTAGTGACGACATAATACATTTCCTTGGTTCATTTATGGAATGCTCATTTGGTGAAGGATAAGAAAAATGGGTTTTTATTGTTGAAAAAACCAAAGGTATGGCCAAGAACAACTCAAGGGTGCACCCAGGCAAAATGCTATGATTTATAGGATATTAACATCCAAAATAACGATTGTTTATACAATTTTGAACTCTAATTCAAAGTTCTCCTTCAAAAATGCATATCTTCAACCTTTGAACCAATCATCATCCTTATTATTGGGATCTGGACATGAATTTTTTTTTAGTTTTCATCTTTATTTAAACTGCCTTTTCGGGTTTTCAGTCTAAGTCTCCCTTTTTCTTTTTTTTTCTTTTTTTTTCATTTCATTTTTTTTGTAATTTTTTCACTTTTTGTTTGCTTTTTTTTTCACACCTTTTTCTTATTTTTTTCTTTTCATTTTTTCCCCTTTATTCATCAATGACACTTTGATCAAAGTTTCAATCCAATAACAAATCTGCCTTAATTCAACTCATGATTCTTCAAATCGAGTATTCACATTTGATCAAAATGGACTTTTAAGGGACGTAATGAAGGCTAAGGTAAATGATGCCAAAGAAAGGGATAAAACAAGCCCAAATTGTATTTGTAGAGTAATTAAACCAAAGATCATTTTTTTATGTGAAACATATTGACGTTTTGTCCCAACAAATTTTCTTCATTTTCTTTATTTTTTTTCTTTTTTTTGTCCATCATTTTTCAAGAAGCTTGATCACAAAAGGGCTTTACTCTTGAAATTGCTAAAGGTAAACAAACTTCTTGACTGTTGCCCCCCAGTGTGGGGGTGATCTTTGGTTAGGGTTTTTTGAAAGAAAATTTCATGAGGCTCAAATGGGGTAGCAAAGGATAATTTTACCTTTTTCTTTTAGGATAGAAGAAAGATGGCCATTTTTCATTTCAACATGAATACTTTCAATGAAAAAATTTACAAACTAAGAGCAGACTTGTGAACAATTGCAAAGATCATGGCTACATCCTTTTTGAAATTTTTCTCTAAACTTATCCTTTTATTCAATAGTCCCAATGAATTAACAATTTTCATCTATTAATCAGATTGTTGACTGATGTTTTTAAAATCGAATCCTAAATTATTGTCATAATTATTTGAACATTCATTATTGGAATCAAAAATGGATATGGGAAAAGGTACGAGAAAGTAAAAATAATAATAGTTTTCACACAAAAAGGAATGGCATGAAAATGCTTCAAATCTGTCACTTTATTGAAATGATGAAAAATAAAATGAAATCCAAGACATAAAAGAAGATTCATATTCTCAGAAATCTAGATGATAAGCATGTTCCAATCAACCTCATCAAATTATGCCTATTGATTGGCAATGGGTTTCCATTGATATTAGAGTTGTGTTTACACTGGTATCAAAATTATCATCTTTTCCTTAATCAACTCTGCACCATAGTTCAAAGGGATATAATTTTGGTGGAATGACCCGCACCTTAAAATGGTAGTCATAGTGAGCAGTGGAGTGCATACCATTTGGATAAAGGAGGTTCAGTTATTTGTAGGCAATCAGATGGTTATTGTAAAGCTTGGTACAAATATGTGTAGCTTTATAAGAATAAGGTCAAATGTAGGCTTTTTTGATTTTGTGGATTCCCGCACACCACTTTTGGGGTAGTTGGATACTAAAGGCATAGGTGTGGATAGATAAGAAAGTCATGGAGTAGATTGGTAAACTACAGTAGAATCATGACTTACAATAGGTTGGTATATGGGATAGATTGTGTTGCTTTTTAGGTGAGATAGTGATCCAAGGGGGAGTGAATTGGATTTCTCCAAATTATTCCCAAATAATGATTTCAATATAGTTGAATGGAAATTAAAACAATAAGCACTTTTGATGAAAATATAATGCAAAAAATAACAATTAATGAACTAAAATCAAATATAAACAACAATAAATTGTATGGAGATAGGGATCAAGAAATTAAACACAATGATTTATAGAGGTTTGGTCCTTCTCCACAATTCACCTACATCCTCCTTGGTTAATCCACACCAAGAACTTCAATCCACTATTCTAAGTTAAAAATACAACCTACTTTTCTTCTAAAGCTTAAGATAGAAACCTCTACCCTTTGTATTATTTACCCAATCTCACTACAAAGCTCTCTAAAGGATACCTCACATCTTGTTCTCTTCCACCATTGTATATCAAAGGAATTTTACAAACAATAGAACAACTCTCAAGGCTAAATTTGCTAAGTTTAAGTACAAAAAAATGATGAATGAACAACAAAAATAATTTGGATACAATAAATACAAAGATATGGACTTTGAAGCTCTTAAAACTCTTAATTCTTTGAGAGAATAAAAATATGTTTATTGGCTCTTTGCTCTCTCGATTCATCAATCCTCTTGGGTGTGTTAAGAGTGCCCAATTTAATAGAGAAATTGAAGGAAAGCCATTGGGAAGCCTTGTAGTGAAGAAATGCCTATGGAATCTTTGAAAAATTGCCATTGGTGTGCTTGACCCAGAACCGATCGATCCCTTGCTGAGGGGATAATTGGTTCATGTTTTGAACCATTTTCACCTGAAAATAGGCCTAACCGATCGATCGCTTTTTGTAGGGGATCGATTGGTTAATGGGGTGATTGATCCCCTGTGTGGGGGGATCGATCCCTTTTCTGGATTTTCAGTCCTGGAAGCATTCTTTTTGAAAAGGCAATCGATCTTTTTTAGAGGGGATCAATCTTGTCTATGTTGGGTGGTAGTCTCCCGTTTTGCACTCTACTTACTAATTTGATCATATCTTAAGTTATACAAATCAAAATTACAAACCATTTAAATATTTAGAAACTATACTTAAAGGACTTTCTATCCATGTAAAGCTAATCACCTAATTCACTGTTTACGAGTTATAGTGAATTTTCAAATCTACCCCTTGTGCAGTTTTTGGACAACTGCAGTGTGTCTAGTAAAAATTCAAAATCTTTTCTTAAAAAATTTGGATTTTGATTTTGTTTGATCCATTAGAAAGTAGACTCAAATAGATTTCCAACCATATAAAATTCAAATATTAAAACTTTGTGAATTAATATAGAAAAAATAAAACAAGTTCAATGATGGAAAACTTTGTTCTTGTAAAACAGCTTTCTTAAGTTAATCTTTTTCTCAAAACCAATATTATCAAAATTGTATTAAGTTCGAAATAAATAAATTCACTTTAAAAACAACAATTGGACTTTCATTTAATCTTAAATAAATAATCTTTAAAGATAGATTTGGTTTGAGAAATATGAAACCAAGAAAGGTTTGTTTAAACTTTGAAAATCATATTATTTATTTAGTACCAAAATATAAAACTTAAGAACATGTACTAAATAAATCTTTTTCAAAATTTTGATCAAGTTTATTTATCTTTCATGTTTTGTCATTTCAAAATAAAGATCAATTCAATACTAATAGATTGGGCTAAGGATAAGTTTCTTAAATTGCTTGCCTTTTTGAAACTCACACAGCTTAAGTCTCTACTTTTCTTCTTTTTGAGGATTCTTTTTAACAAGCCAAATGAATTCTTTCTTTTTTCCAGTTTATTGCTTTTGATTGACATTTTCCTTTGATCTTCCCTATGATCACCTATGTCAGCAAAAATTCTTAGTCGTATTCCCTATGCCATTTTCATCATAGTATGGTGACTTGAGAGTGGCTTACAATAGCATAGTCATTTTTTTTCTTCGTTAAGCGGAGGTTTGTACCTATGGTAGTGACCATCTCACCATCTCTTGACATATTTTTTAAAAGATTTTAGATCCTTTCTTTCTTCAATCCCTTAGTAATGAAAGGTGATCGGGAGCCATGTCTATGATTGTGATGATATTTGGTTGATGAAGGATCGAGTCAAATCTTTTTCATAAACTTAATTGCGAGTCCTATCCAACTGGACATATCATCTTGCAACAGACTTGTCAAAGCTATTTTAGAACACATGTATGAGTAGCTCTCATTACTAGTGTTGAGATGCCATCTTACAACAATACATTGTGATATGTGTAATAGGGCACTTCGGTACTATCATATTTCTTTAATTTTGATACCTTGAATTTTGAAAGAATTACAACATCTGGAAACTAGATAAAGATTGACAAAAACCCATGGATCTGTAGAAATCAATACTTCTATGGCTCATAATCTTTCCTCAATCATGTTCATAGCTTGATCAATTTCAGAGTTTCCAGGGGATACAACCGTCTGTAACTTCACTTCTTTTTCGGTCTTATCCATTTTAGGAATTTATGAGGGCTTATCTTCATTTTCAACGAAGACAAGATTGGTATAACTTTGAACATTCCCTTTATTGTAATTTAGAAATGTGGTTTGTTGTTGCTAAAAGTTGGGAATGGTTTGGGCCTGATGCGAGGCAAAACTTAAAGGATATAATGGCTTAGTATCTTTATGTTAAATGTCTTTTTTGATTGTTTTCCCTTTGTTTATCTTTTTCAGAGCTTCCAAAATTCTTGCTTAATTTTCCTTTAAGTATTTTCTGGACTTTTTCTATCTTTTTGAGGATAACTTGCATTATCTTGCTCTATTTTCCTAGCTCTAGCTTAAATGTAATACGGTGTTGAGCTTATCCTTGAACCTTGATTTCCATTAATGTGCAAATTAAAATAATGCTTATGGAGCCTTCAAAATTAGGTATGAAAATGAGAACAAAGACAAAATTACATGAATGCAATAAAGAGGAATTTACCACATAACAATTGTTATCAAAGAAAATCTTTACTGAACCAAATTCTAACATTACATCCATGAAAGTCTAGAATTATTTGGAAAAGAAATCCATAGCTCATCGACTACTGGTTTTGCACTTCATTAAGGAAATCTATCAATTTTTGTTGTATGCTCCCACTGGTGGCACCCTTGCTTTCCATTTTTCAATCCTTTATATCATATCCTTGGCTTTGTAAACAGCCATAATGATATAGTCCAGCAAGGACTTCAATTGATTATGTTTTTTGCACATATGCTTCCTTCACTTGCTCACACTCTTCAGTCATGGCCTTCATTTTCACTTTGATTCCCATCACCACTTCATTTAGCATTGGATGTGCTTTTGTGCTTCAAAGAGCATTACATCCTTTTCTTGTAATTTTGCTTGCAATTGTCTATTTTCTTGCACCAATTGGGCCAATTCCTGATTAATGGATGACCTTGTTGTATTAAGGTCAATGTATAAATTCCTCCATCCCTCTTTTTCTTGCTCTAATGTTTGGACTTCCATTTTTAGCCTTTTTTCCAAGCTTCAATTCTTCAGACTATTTTTAGGCCAATGGATGACTTGACTAGGCTTTCATGGATGTAATTGAGATTTTCTTTGTTAAAAATATTTCATGGCAAATATTCCTTATGATGCTTGAATGATGATAAAAGATATAAGAGTTCTTAAAAAATACATAAATGCAGATATCATTATAGGGTTAGATATAATATATTACAAAAAGATTGACAATACTAGTTTACAAACAACATCCAATCATGTGTCTTATTTAGAATTTTCTAACATAGGGTGAAAGCATGGCTCTATCAAGGTTTGGTACCCTTAGGTAACTATATATAGCTTAAAATATTAATTCTTTTCTAAAATTTGTTTCTTATATCATGATTACAGACTTAGTAAGATACGATCTTTACCTATCATAGGTACTTAGTGGATAATGGTCAATTTGTAGTGGAAGTGTTTTGTAGGCCCATGCAAAGACATAGAATTTCATGAGGGCATAGATACTTCACTTCTTCCTAAGGGAATAGCTTGGGTGGAGAACTTTATATTATGCACATGAAAATGAATTACATATATATACAATAAATAAATAACAAGCAAGTATAAAAAAGAAGTAAATAGGAAAAAGAGAAAATAATCCCAAATTTATTAAGTAATGCTTGGATAATAAGAAATCATTTACTGGCTTGACTCTTGATATCCCCAGTGGAGTCACCAAACTTTCATAACATATAGATTCGTAGACCTATTGCTAGACATATATTAGAGGAGTTGCCACAAATCTTTTTTGTTTAGGTGTGATTAGCCACCTAAAACAGATTTTGATTCATGAAACTAGATTTTAGGTTTGAGAATATGATTATGCATGTGAAAGGTTATAGCACCCCCACAGTGCCCATCAAAAGATGATACTAGTTTGATTCAAAATTATCTAAGCCTTAAAAAATATTTATGCTTTTACTGAAATGTTAAATATTGAAAATTAATCTTAAAGTTGTCCCAATAGTTTGGTAGCAACCTAAGATAATTCTCTCACCTTAGGAGTATTCATAGAGACTAGTGTCTTACCTTGAAGAGGTTTTGTCATCAGATTTATTAATTTTTTTGTTTTAGAAAAATTAATAAAGTCTTCTTATAATTTGGTGGAACTTACTTTGAAACAAATCTCCTAATAGTTTGGTGAGATTTTATTATAAAAGGATTTGTAAAGATTTTGTGAATGTTATTAAGTTTTTCAATAATTTGGTAGAACTTAATCTAAGAAAATAATCCTCTAATAGTTTAAAGGATAAAAATTATTTTTTTTTTTGAAAAAACTAATTTATAAAATTTTTCAATAGTTTGGTGGATTTCATAAATTTACTTGAAAAGATTTTTATTTTTTTTGTTTTTTTTCTATTCTTTGCTTCTTTTGTTTTTCAGAAAGAAAAGATTTTTTTAAAATATAGAATTACTGAATACAAATAAATAAATAAATAAAATTAGTAAAATAAAATAAAAACTCAAAATAAATAAAAAATAAAATAAAAATGGGAAAAAGAAACTTGCGATTCGGCTCAAGTTAGAAATGACATCGTTTTGTGCTGTTATAAAAGGCACTCCTCAGCTTTTTTGCTTGAAAATCCTCTGCCCCCTCTCACTCTCTAGACCCTGTTTTCTCTGCCTTCTTTTTAGGATAGCCAAGAACACCCATTGGGAACTTCAACCAAAAACTGAAAAACTCACCAATTTCTAAAAAGTCACCAAAAAATTTAACCAAAAACTAGAAAACCCATCAGATTTTTGAAAAATGGTCAGAATGTGGCTGAAAATTTGAACCTTTCATCGAAAACTTCATTAAAAAATTCATTTTCTTCTCAAAAACCCAAATTTTTCCAAAAAATTCTTAGATTTTTTAGATTTGGCCAAATTTCCTTAGAAACACTCTAGAATTCTAATTCAAACCCTAGAAACCTAAATCTAACCTAGAAACTTCTAATCAAACTCAAAATTCCAAAATCAAAATCCCATAAATTCTTTACTGCCAAAATTTTCCAGAACACCAATCCTTCCAAAAATCAACTATTTCCCCTCAAAATCAACTATGTCTCCAAAATCCATTGTTATCCATTATTCTATAATGTTACTTCAATTTATAGGAATCCTTAAGACAAATTTTTAGGAAATGGACAGAATGAATTTCAAGCTTGAATCCTGGGATTGGGTCTTGCCCGAGCATAATCCTAGGATTCTAGTTTGGTCTCAAATGAATTTGTCAGTTATTCAGATTTGATTTAGCATTAAAAACATTTGACTATAGGATTGGATTCAAATTTTTGTTTCCCTAATTCTCACCAAAGATCTAAAAAGAAGGGAAAGAAGAAAGAAAATAATAAATGATAATAATATAATGATGATGATGATGATGATGATGATGATGATAATAATAATAATAATAATAAAATGATATAACACTATACCATAAACTATACTATAATAAAATAGTATACTATAATATAGTAGTATAGTAGTAGTAGTAATAGTAATAATAATAATAATAATAATAATAATAATAATAATCGACTCCAGACACAGATGGGTGTCTACATATAGTACCTTTCAACAATAGATTATGTTATGAATAATCCTCTTTAAACTTTAAAAATTTCTAATATAATATCAAATTATAAATATGTTAACTAATGCGATACTTATTCTTAATATAGCTAGCTAGCTTCAAACGATGACACGTAACAGATAAATAATCTTATAAATATCATATTAATTAATAGATTAATAGTTTAATTATCATTTTAGAGACTTTTTAAAATTTCGGTATACTAAACATTTCATTATAATTGAATCATCATTCATGATATTAACTCTTTAACGATTTATTCAATTTTTTTGGGAACAAAAATAGCTTTATGCTGCAATAGGTGCTGTGAACTATTTTTTCAACAAAAATTATATAAAAATGGCTAATAACACTTTTGGTAGCACAAGTATTTTCAACGTAACTTAAAATTTTGTTGTTAAATATCAAACAAAACCCAACATTTTCTTCTATCAAGTGTATTGGTTCTTATTAATTTTCAAAGATATAATGGTCATAATGATCCATTTTCAAAAGTCAAAACTACCCCAGAAGTTCGGAATAAACAAATAGTAATTGAATCAAATGCCAAAAACGAAGTCATCTCTTGTTTGCTAAGACGCCACCCAACTATTATTTTTATTAGGTTGACCTTTTAATCCTTACTTAAATTGGTTATATTAGTAGATAGTAGTTGTAACTTGTAAGTATCTATTTACATATCCGTACATATGCAATAACAGGATTTTGCATGTAAATCACGCATAGAAATTATATATGCATGTAACAAATTAATGACTTACGGATATAATATATATATATATATATTACATCCGTAAGTCATTAATTAATATATATATATATATATATAGTATTTGATTAGTTGGAGCTTTTTGTTAATTAGTTTCTTCGATAACACACTTAATGACTTTTATGTTAAATAATTTCGTAAACAATAATTTGAAAATTCCTTTTAGACAAAAAATTGAGTTGGGATTAATGAAAAATTGTTTTGGTACAAATTAAATTGGTTGCAACTTGAGAATAGAAGAAAAAGTTGCAAGTACCAGGTTTAAAATTCTAATGGATTTTTCATCTTAAAGGTTATTACATGAATCAATTGAATTAAATTTTGGGTTACAACTAATAAAATTTATGAAACTCTAATTTATTGCAATAATGAGGAATATGTCATGAATGTTTGACAGTGAGTAGAATCCAACATCAAATTGCATTTACCCATCATATGTTGGTTTTACTGTAATCCTGGCAGCCAAATTCATGAAAGAATGGTAGTAGAATCCAACATCCAGTTACATTTGCCCTGCATATGCTTTACACTAAACAAGGAAAAGAAGCAAACGTGTGTATAGATTGTATGTGAATAAACAAGAATCAAATTTCTTTCACTCCCTGAATTAAAGGTGAAGTCGAGTCTTTTGCACGAATAGAATAATAGCTAACAATGTTTGCTTGAGATGCAAAATTTCTTAAAATGAAGAAAGTAATTATAGAAAATGTTACGGGATGTTTGAGTTTTAAGCAAGATATAGAGGCATTACATCTGCATATTGAAGTGTCTCGGCTTCTTTCTCTTTGGATTTTACATACAAATTTAAATGACATTGTTTAAATTCATATCTACACTTTGGAATCTTGAACACCAAGTAAGCTGCATAGGTTGTCTTAGGGGACAAGATTTTGGTCTCTATGTTACCGTCAAAATCAATCATGGAAATAGATACGAGTTGGGCTACTTCAGAGAATCTGTAAATGCATTGTCACAACAATATAACGGCAACTGATAAGAATTAGTACAATATTGATATCACAAATTTAATGATGCATATCCATGTTTCAACCTGAGTTTAGGGGGTTAGATCCACGTCCCATATTCAGTATCCTACTTAGAAAGTAATTTGAACTCAAACCATATTATCTATGTTTGTGTGAGACTGAATTGAGAATTGTTTAAAATGAAAAAGAAAATGCTGAAATTAATGACGACATTGAATTTCAAGAACATTTCTTTCATCTTAATTACAAATTCATCCAGAAGGCATCCAATTATTGCTGTAGTCATATGATTATTATAGCAACGAAAAAGATTGCCAATTATTCATAATTTTTGTTTATTTTAAAAGAATATAAATTGTTTGATTAATTTTTGTTTGTTGAATGATAAGTATTTCCTTTTTATGTATGAAAATAAAAAAAAAATTTCGTTCATAAAATTTTTAAAACTTTCATTTTAGGACTTTTTACATATAAATTTATTTTATTATTCAATTTAATTTAATAAATAATAAGCAAATTGACATATTTTAGGAGTTTTTTTTAAATAATAATCTTTTATTATCAATTTTAATATTTTTAACAGTTATTATCAATTTTAATTAACTGAATATTTATTTTCATTAAGTTTTCAAATTATTGTTTACTAAATTGATTAATTATATAAAAGCAAATATATACATAATAATTAGAAATAAAATAAAGAAATAACATAATTGCATTACTTAATTTTTTAGTTTTCTTGTATTTTCTTAAATAAAGCAAATATGCTAAAAAAAAAAAAATTGCAATTAGCCTTCACCCCTCAGTCACTATTCTAGTTACAGAATTACTTTAATATATAGGTATAGCGTAGAGATGATAGAAAAAAATGGAAAAGAAAATTAAAAAAAAATAAAAGAAAAAAAAATTACCAAGGCCTAATTGAGTATTAAATGAGGCTAGTTAATAATTAATAGTAAAATTAAAAAGACTACTTTTAATTATAGTAATAGATATAGATAGGGTTAACTTCAAAAATATATCATGTGGTTAAGGTTGAAATAAAAGTATCCATTGAGGTTTAAAACATAATACTTAATTATCCTATTATTTGTTTTATTATTTTTTTACCCAAAACTGTTACTTTTTCAATTTCTTTTTTTTTCTTTCTTTTTCATCTGAATTCATACTCTCTTTTTAAAAATTCATTCTTTCTCTTTCTCTAAAACTAAACCAATTCTCTCTCTAAACTCAAACCAATTCACAAACATTAACTTTCAAACCACCAGAATCTCTACACCACCAACTTCATTACAAGTTCATATCACTACTACACTAAATGATTACCACTAAATTTAACAGCAACCGATTAGCCTCACCAATACCAGACAATCAATCCTACCATTAAAACCAATAATTCATCCAAAGAATTAAACAAAATCTTCCCTAATAACAGGGATGTCAATCTTACACATACCCAATGGGAAACTCGATTTTTTATCTGAATGGGGATATAGATGAGTATTATATTATGAGTATGGGTATGGAGATAGGTATGCTTTTAAATTTTTATTAAGCTTGGGGATGGAGACGAGTAATATAGTACCTGCCCCATACCTGTACTCTACAAATATTTATATATATTTAGTAAATAAATTTTTTATTAAATGTCTAAATTATTATTTTAGATTAATTAGAATTAAGATATTTTGATTGAAAATATATATTAATATATATTTATAAAATAGTTACATAAATATACAAGATAAAAATAAAAAAAGTTAAAAAATAAATTTTGGTTTTTATTTTTTATTTTTTTAAAAGCTACGGGTATGGTGATTACCTATACCCATTAAATACCTACAGGGATGGAGATGTAGATATATTAAAATATCCATTGGATATGGGTATGGTGATAGTTATAATATAAAAATCTGGGGATGAAAAACGCTCTACCCTACCCATTGACATCCCTTCCTAATAACCTACAAATAAAAAAACAAAAAAAGCAACAAAATCAAAGATTTCTTATTTTTATGGGCATTGAAAAAATGAGACAAATACTAGAAAAAAAAATGACAAGGAAGCTAGAAAGGGTATTTCATAGGTTTGTTAGTGTCAATATATGGTGGTAAAGTAGTAGCAACGGTGAGTTTCATTGCATTTTAGGATTTGAGCATTGGTTGATGAATTTATTCTTAAAGAAGAACAATTAAAAAAAAAAGGTCTGGTGGTTTTAGAAAGAGAGAATGAGTTAAGGATGAAATCTGGTGTTGATGTGAACTTTTAACGGTAGTGATGGTGTAGAGGTTATGATGATTTTAAGATTGTTGTTTGTGGATTAGTCTGAGTTTAGAGAGAGAATTAATTTCATTTTAGAGAGAGAGTATGAATTCAGATGAAAAAAAAAAAGAAAAAAGTAATTGAAAAAATAACGATTTTGGGTAAAAAAAATAATAAAACAAATCATAAGATAATTAAATGTGATGTTTTAAATTTCAGAGGCACTTTCATTTCGACCTTAATCATAGGGTATATTTTTGAAGTTTACCTATATAATCATCTACAATAACAACTGGGGAAGAAATTAAAATCGAAAAGGATTATGAAGAAAGACACGAACCTAGATTTTGGTTGAAATGCCGAACTCCGGTGGTTAGGTTGGTGTCCCCCCATAATTAACAGCCTTTATGCCCCCAACAATAGCATTTTTCTCACTCCATTTATCCATGTCAAGCACTGTGACAAATAGGTAGCTAGGCTGATAAAACTTTTTAAATAAAATGAAGAAAATAGAGAAAAATAGTAATACATTAGTGGTGGAAAACAACTTACCATGGTACCATTTGTTAGGCTAAAAAGCCTTAATCCAATTACACCAGTGGAAGTGAAATCAAATAATCAATCAATCACAGAAGAGATAACAATTTAATGTGGTTTGGTTCAACTAACATACGTCTATGGATGAGAAACAAGATCTACTAGTTGTAGAGAATTACAAACATTCAAATCATATCAACCTCACTTAATAATTAATACTCATAAAACCCTTTCAATCTCTTTTTAGTTTTATAGAGTATTTTCAATTCAAACAAACATATCTATATACATTCATGAACCCATACCTATATGGATCATCTCATCCTCCTTTAGTTTACTCTAACATATGCACCTATACCTATGTGAACCCTCTCAGTTTTTTGTAGTCCACTTCAACACACACCCATAAAAATGTTAATCTCTACTAGTCTTGTGGGGTGTCTATCCCATAAAATCCTACAACTCTCTTACATTTTTTTCTCATACTTAACCTATAAAGACTTCACTTATTTATTAGAATACAAACTTGCCTATTAAGAATCACTTTCCTTTTAGAATTCTTCTTTTGTAAGTTTTTTTATCCATTAAGCAATATCTAATCAATTCCAAACAAATCTCTTATGGGATTTGAGTCATTATTCCTAACAATCTCTACCTTGACTCAAATTCTATTAAATCATCTATCTTCATACTAGACATGCTTGGCTCCATTTGCAATAGAAGTCTCATAATCATCTTTTTTAGTGTGGTTTCACACGTCACACTTCAAAACAAAAACTCAAACTTTTTTCTTGAGTCGAGCCTCTCTGGAGTTACCTCTTCCCATAACTCAAACCTTTAGCTCTTTTCACGTCTTGAACCTTCAACTCTTATACCACTTGTTAGGCTAAAAAGCCTTAATCCAATCATATCAATGGAAGATAAATCAAATAATCAATCGATCACACAAGAGACAACAATTTAACGTGGTTTGGTTTAACTAACTTACGTCCACAAATGAGAAATAAGATCCACTAGTTGTAGAGAATTACAAACATACAAATCATATCAACCTCACTCAATAATCAATACTCATAAAACCCTCTCAATGTGTTCTAGTCTTATAAAGTATTCTTAACCCAAACAAACATATACCTATATACACTCATGCACCCATACCTATGTGGACCATCTTTGTCACATTTAGTTCACTTCAACATACATACTTATACCTATGTGGACCCTCTTAGTCTCTTGTAGTCTACTCCAACACACATACCTATAAAGATGTTAATCTCTACTAGTCCTATAGGGTGTTTATCCCATAAAATCCTACAACTTTTTTGCATATTTTTCTTATGCTTAACTAGTCCTATGTGAAGTCTATCTCATAAAATCATACAACTCTCTTATACCTTTTTTTTATACTTAACCCTATAGAGACTTCACCTATTTTTTAATATACAAAGTGTCTATCCTATAAAATCTTACAATTCTTTTACATCTTTTTCTTATATTTAACCTTATAGAGTCTTCACTTATTTGTTAGTATACAAACTTGCCTATTAAGAATCACTTTCCTCTTAGAATTCTTTTTTTGTAAGTCTTTTTATCCATCAAACAATATCTAATCAATTTAAAACAAATCTCTTATAGGATTTAAGTCACTATTCCTAACACCATTATCAATGATGATAGGATTATTACAAAGATGGAAATAAAGCTCTTTCTTAAACATGGAAGAAAAATTTTGTGACGGTAAAGATGAATTTAAAATGATATCTTGGTAATTTGATGGTAGAAACTTCTCCCAAACAATTTTTGAATTGGTAGCTGATCTAAAGATCGGAGAGTCAAGCAATGATCAACAAACATCCCTTGGTGATGTGAAGGACAGGATGTGAGATAAACACACTTCTAGCAATATGGTTATCATGTCCCATTTCACCTCCATTCTTTTTATTTCTTCTTTAATTTTCTCTTCGTCTATCCCAAAAAGCTAGTTTACCTTTATAGATACTTCCAAAAACACTTTAGCCAATGAATCTAGATATTTGATTCAATGGTAGATGCATTAGTTAATGTCAATGCTGAGCTATTGGATAGACTGATCGATAATTGTGTTAAAGCTTTTTGGCTTAGATCCAAATCCAAATTTTTAGTTCTATAACCTATTTGTCCATTCGCAATTATAGGGATTTTATATGTATATATATATAGTTACACCAAAAAAATTATTCACCTTTGTACATTTTTTTAATTATTGATTTCAATAACTAAAGGTTTCTAAAAGGAACAAATTTTGGAATTTTTAAACAAAACTAGGTTCGAGAGTCGGTTATGTGTAAAGAAGTTTTTGGCACCCTATAATGCTTATAAATTGATACCAAATTAGTGTTATATTATTTTGTCTAAACCTTAATTAAAATGGTCCTTAGATTTTCACCAAATTATTGTAAGTCGAAAATTAAATGTTGGAAAAAAATCTTTAAACTTTCATAGAAAATTTTTTTTCTTACCTCAAGAATATTCAAGAAAAAGCACCGCTCACTTAAAAAGGTTACGTCATCAAATTTATTAAATATTTAATAAAAGACAAGTTTATTTACATCCTTATTATTTATTTACAAATATTAATTACAAATTAATTATACAAAAAATTTAAAATATATATTATACAATTAAAATTTAGCAAAACCACAATATTTTTTTTTACCTCTTTCTCATAAAAAAATCACATATTTAATATATAGTATATTATAATAAACAAAGTTACATGATAAGGTATCATTACAGGAAATTTTTCATATACTAATGCTTGATTATACTGACAGTCAAATTGCATTAGTAAAAGAGATTTATATCGACAACCTTTTAATATCATTAGAATATATAATACCTATACCAACACTTTATGCAATTGTCAATGTAGATGAACTTTTTCTAACACTTACCTTTATTGTTGGTCAAATTAAGTGAGTAAAAGGTATTTATACTAACAAATTTTTGTTGTTGTCAGTATAGACAATGTCTATATCAACATTTTATTCTTTCGTCAATATATATTGATCTTTTTCTAACAATATATAAATAATCGTTAGTATACATATTTATATACTGATGGATTATATTTTAACTTTGATATAAGTTCCAACAAGTAAAAAATATCCATAGGTAAATGGTACTTATACCAATAGAAGTAATTGACTGTCAATATAACCATAGGATATATTGATGGTTTTATCTAATTGTTAGTATATATATGCTATATGGATGCCTACATGGATAGTTTATGTTTTTTACATATAGGATATAATTTAATTCTAATTCTCTACTAAATAATCCTATTCAATTAATTATTTAATTTTAAAATATTTAAAAATTTAAAAGTTAGGATTATTCAAATCTTTTGACTATTTTATCTTAATTTAAATAAGATAAACTTTATCTCAAAATTCACTCTTTTTAAATATATATATATATAACATTTAAATTTTAAATAGCTTTTTCATATTAAATTCTTAAATATTTGCAACAATAAGAGCATTTTATATCCATTTTCAATTAAAATTACCAAGTCCATATTTCAAATATATATATATATATATACACATGCACCCCTATATGCACACACACATGTGTGGCATTTGTAAGGTATTTGATTTTTTTCATCATTTATTATGTTTTATTTAAATTCAAAAAGTTATCCATATATCTTAATTACCATCCAAGAATTATTTTAAGATTTTAAATTTTTTATTTTTTTCAGTTTGTAACTTAATTTTCCCTTAAAAGTATGAAGCATGTATTGTATGTAAACAGGTATGATACTAAGATTTTATCAAATTTGCTTTTTGTTGACAAAATTGACAAACCAAAACATAATACTACAATCCTGATAGGCTTTGATGAAAAAATTGAGAAAAGCAGACATGTTAAAAAAGGGAAAGATCTTCAACGAAGTTAAAACCCTTACTTCAATCTTCTCTACTTGGAGCAAGATAATAGATAAATATGTCAAGTGAAGAATTGATTGCATTTTTGTTTTTTGTCGTGCAATTTACTATTTGTTGATTAATTGATTTCACTTTGGGTTACTTGTAGTCTTACAAATAAGCGTAAAGATTTCATTGAGGATATTGATGGAGCTGCTATTGGTAATGAATTTGCTATCACTAAATATATGGATGATATCTACAATTTCTAAAAGCTTCCAAAATATTAATTTTTTGCTTTTAATAATATATATTTTTTTCTTCTATATATTTCACATTCTAACATCATAAGTCTTCTTATGCAGAATGAGGGTCGAGTACATGATTACATGGATTTAAAGCCAAATATCAATGCAAGGATGAGATCAATCCTCATGGATTGGTTGATTGATAGTCCACTGCAAATTCGACCTTATGCTAGAAACACTTTATCTTATCTTGAAAATTGTTGATCAATTTCTTTCGATGAAGGTTGTACCAAGAAAAGAACTTCGGTTAGTACACTACAAAATATTTTTCATATATTGACACTTGATTATACTGAAAATCAAATTCCATCAATAAACGAGACTTTTACTAACAAATTTTTAATACTGTCAGAATATACCATACTTATATCAACACTTTATTTAACTATCGGTATAAATGAATTTTTTCTAATGGTATATGACTATCCGTTAGTATAAATATGTTATATACTAATGGTTATTAACGTAACCGTCAGTATAGGCTCAAAACAAAAAAAACTATTAGCTTACAAAAAATTTAAAAGGAATTATTTAAGGTGTTTTTTTATCAAAAATGCTTTCAATAATACATAAAATTTTTTTTGAATGGATTCTTTACTTAATACTATTAGAATATACTATACTTATACCAATGTTTTATTTGACCATCGGTATAAATAAATTTTTTTTGACAATAAATGACTATTCGTCAGTATAAATATGCTATATACTGACGGTTATTTACATAATCGTTAGTATAGGATGAAATCAAAAAACTATAATTTTACAAAAAATTGAATAGGATTATTAAAGACATTTAAGACTAAAACCATCTTCAATAATCCATTCAAAAAATTTGGAGAGAGAATATTGAAGGCATTTTTGACAGAAAACACCTTCAATAATCTTTTAAAATTTTTTTTAAGGGATTATTAAAGGCGTTTTTTACCTAAAACACCTTCAATAATCCGTATAAAAAATTTTGTTGAGGGGATTATAAAAGACTTTTTTGGCAAAAACACCATCTGTAATCCCATTAAAAAAATTAAAGTGATTATTCAAGGTGTTTTTTATCATATGCGCCTTCAATTAATATTTCAATTTTAATATGGTTTCATAAAATTTTAAAATCATTCTAGATCAAAAGTCAAATTATAAATAATCTACATATATAGTAGTATTTATATTCATATAAATATTTTTCTATGTTCATATAAATATATTCATATAAATATTCATACAAATATTCAATTTTTTTAAGGGATTATTCAAGGCATTTTTGTAATAATCCTAAAAAATGGGAGATGATTATTGAAGGTGTTTATGGAAGTTAGTTGTAGGTTTATGCCCAAAAAATATTTGGTTTATATATGTGATACTACGAATTACATTTTTGAATTTACATTATGAGCATTATAGTATTTTGATAAATTGACCACACATTCGAATTTAAAACTGATAATGTTACCAAATAAATATACTTTATTCAAATAATCATACTATGTGTATTCATGTAAGCTACCAATTGATATAAAATAAATATATACCAATAATATTAAACCAATACCCTAATTTAGAAACTTAAATTAGCCATTCAACATAGCATGTTAAAAACATTATAAAAAATGAAATGCATATATTTACACCCGACCAACAATCTCCAACCTCAAGGTTTAGCAAACAATAATACATACTCACACCACTTCTTTTAGACTTTATCAAGTTTATCTATCATGAAACTTCCTTTACTCTTCCACTAAAAAATCAGAAGTAAATGTTAATAAACGAGAACATAATTTAGCTTTTTCTTGGAGGATATAATGATTTTATGAAATTATTACTAACCTTGAATGGTGTGGTCATAAATCATATAAAACTATCTCCCTCATAAAACAAAGGATATAATATCCACATTCAGTATATCTTGGTTCATAAGGTACTTGAAAAATAAATTTAATGGGATTAGGAAACATTTATCTAAACAAACTCAACATAAAAGAATAAATTTCACATTTATCAATAATGACACCCAATTTATCTTTGCTTTCTTATCAACTGCAGACATTCCCCTAAATTGAAAAGAAAAAAAATACTTAATATAAAAATAAAAGTAATTATGAAGAAATAGAAGATAATATAATAACATGTAATACTTCTTTATAAAATTTTGAATATGGAGGTTAGGTATCACCGTTGGTTGAGCGAAATTACATAAGTATGGTGTAAAGGAATTGGTATCAATTACAATAACTACCAATGATGACTGCAAAATAATAAAAATGATATACTCATATTAGGCATCATTTTAGATTTGGGTAAAGTTAGAATAATTATTTGTATGAATATAACTTACGTAGCATTATGTGGAAGCAAATAATAATCAGCCTATTTTTCATGCATTGAGTCACATGACGACCACAAAAAATGATAGTGCCACTCTGCTCACTAATGATATTCGAGTCAACAAATCTGAATCTATAGATCATTTGTCTCGCCTTGATCTCTTTATATAAGAAACTGCATGATAACAATCAACAATACTAGTTAGTAATAAACCATAATATAGATTAATATATATTGACTTTGTATATTTAAATTTATAAGCTAACCTCATATAAGCAATAATATCAGCAGCTGATATTTTATCCAAGTTACAAAATTCCTTAATGTCATCCCCACCAATGTAAGAAATTGATGGATGGTCAAATAACCCATCATTGGACTCAATGGTAATGCAATTTCCTCCAGATAAATGATTAAGTGAATAATTAGATAACACATCAATGATAGCCTAAGCAAGGGTTACACTCCGAGTCCCAACATCCTGCTACAATATATAATGAAATATAAGTATTAAAAATAATCAATAAATATAATAAACAAATAAATATTAAGTGAATAAACAAAATCATACTTTATGGTTGGTACCGGAGGTTATGTTTTCTGCCTGACTTGTAGCAAAAGCTTGTCCTAGCTGGATGATGCTATCCGACTGGCCTACAGTCATGCTAAGCTGCATTGCTGCGAACATCACCTCCAAAGCTGTGAGTTGTTACTATTGCTCATTCAAGCATTGCTCTTGGTCATCAAGTCTTTGCTGTTGTTACTTATGATTGCTGCATATTGTGCATTCATCATTTGAGGGGTTTTGGGTTGATTATAGAAGAGCTTTGATGGCAACACAAATTTACCAACCACATGAAGTTGACCATGTCTTTCTTTTACTCCTAATGTTAAAGACAAGGGATCTTCACCATATGGGTTGCCAGTTCACTGGATTTAAATTTAGTAGCATAATCATCTTGAAAAACAATAAAAAAATAGGTCGTAACAACAAATCTATACAAGTATAGAGTCATGCATACAAGCACAAAGTCAATCATACGTGATATAATGAGTAGTTATACATACAATCTTTTTAGCCATTGCTTTGGTTGCTTCATCTATAAATGATCCATCCTTGTGTAGATGTTCTTATTTCCACACATCCCATTTAGAAACTTTAGTGCCAAAGCTAGCTGATTCCTAATAAATTACCACAATATAAGAATCAGAATCTATTAAATGAATGTTCATAAATATTCATTTATGAGTATAAAACAAGTGTATGAATACTTACAAGCTCATACTTGACATTTGTATAACCTTTTCTCGATGTCCGATGGTGATATACTTGTTTGGCCTGAATGTTCTTTTGTTGTTCTTTGATTTTTTAGAAAAGAAAAAAAATTACGTAAATCATATATTAAGATATCGAATATATCACATAAAATCTTATAAATAATTTTTTGTAATGGGTATGTATACCAAGATATCTTCTAAGAGTCGATCTCTAAAAAAATCATCCAATCATGATAACTTATAACATCTGTATATGACGAAGTGGATTTTAGCCAAAACATCACTTATAGCAACCATAAAATATATTAATTTATTGGGTTATTGAAAGTCTTTGAAAATGCCTTCAATAATCCTAACATTTTTTTAACTGAATATCAACATTCTTAAAAAATTTCAACTAATTTTTTCACATTGAATTTGATTAAATTCATTTAACAAATTTTATAGAAAATATTGATATCCATAACATATCGATCTTCATAAGGATCTTTTAGGTATCAGAAAATCTCGCCAATTATGGGTTATAAAAATTGATTTGGATGCCCAATATATAGCCAACTTGTTATCTACAACATAGGCTAACTTTATTGATTCAATGTTAATTATTCTTTAATCATTATTATTTGTTTATTTCATCTTCATGCTTTTCTTTTTTTTTTTTTACTATAAGTGTATCTTTTTCATGTTCATTAGCAAGAAACGTATGTTCTATACCTACAATTTTGATCATGATTATACAAAATATACTAAATTATCTTTCTAAATTTTACACAGTACATAATCCAATACAATGAATATCATACTACAGTTACTACACCAATATACGTAAAACATCCTCAAACCAATAATATTTTACATGTACAAGCCATACTGTGATTCCCACCTTAAATAAGAGTTCCATGCAAAACAAATGATGAGTAAAAAAATACACACAATTTTTACAATACCATTAAGCAAACCACAATATTTAAGCCAAACTACACAAAAACACCATACATGCAATTAAAAATGATTGGATGACTAAGGTGACAATGGAATGAATACAAAAATATATATAGTAAGGAATGGAAAAAAAGAAAAAAAACCTATATCAAAAAATATAAATAATACAAAAAGCAAATAAAATAAGGATATACCGATAAAAACAAAGGTACGCAGCGTTGAGTTGTTGAAGGTTAGCAGTGATAAGAGATATGAATAAACTAAAAGGAAAACTAAATGGGTTTAGGGGTTTTGGTCTAGTTGCAATGCAGCTTTTAATCATTCTCTATAATAGCAGTTTGGGATTCCAAAGTTTAAGACAGATTAATGAATTTAAAAAATAATCAGTGTAGACAACAAATTTTATCTGGGATATTTTTCAACATGATTGATCCGAAGCTTATTTTCGAATAGGGGCCAAGGCCATTTAGGAGGACTATTTAAGACCTGTAATGACCTCATTAATATGCCTATTCAAAAATCCAAAGTTAACTCAAGGTCAAAGCTAGTCAAACAAAGTCAAATTACGTAACACTCAGTCAAAATGAATTAAGCCTAGGTCAATTTTGAAATTTCAAAACCTCATTAAAATTAATGTGTTTTTAAATTGAATTTGGGACTTTCTAAAACACTAAAATTGTCATTATGCCCCAAAAAGGATTAAATTACCAAAATACCCTTATAAGGGGTATTTTCGTAATTTGACCTTCTTGAGCTTGAATTTTAATGAAAATTTTCATATCTTAATTATATAATATTTCATGATTTTTGATGCATTTGGAATCATAGCTGTACCCGAGGTGTGTCAAATTATCAAAATACCTTTATAAGGGTATTTTTGTAATTTGGCCTTTCATGCTCAAAATTTCATGAAACTTTTCACATCTTAATCTTATATTATTTTATAATTTTTGGTGTTTTAAAACCCCAAAAATGACCTTAGGAATGTTGATTTCTAAAAGTGACTATAAATACCAAAACTTTGCATTAGTTGGTAAAATGATCTTTTTTTTCCTGGGTTTAAGGGGGCATAAAAACTCAACCTTTACAGTCTTTAATACAAGCTATTGGATGGATCTTGACTTTTGATCTAAGGACCAAAGGGGGTTCCTTGAAGAAGATGGAGAAAAGAAATTTTTTCCATTGGATGAGTTTTCTTCCAAGGGCCTTTATTGAAAAAGATTGAGATCTTTTTCTTCTTCTTACATGCTCTGGTCAAATAAAAAAAGAAGAAAAGAGAGGTCAAAAAAAAAAAAAAAGAAAGAGGGGGTGGCAAAAACAAAAAAAAAAGAAAAAAAAAAGTAAAAAAAGTGAGTTGCCTATGTAAAAAAAGGGGTGAATGGTGGTTTTTTTTTATGCTTGTTTTACTCCTTTTTTTTAGCGGCTAAGATCTTCTTTATAATGTCTTTTTATGTGTTTCTCTGCATACTGATGCTTGGTGTTGGTTGATAAAGTTTGGTGCTTTACTTGCTTTATTTTTGCTTCTCTTTTTTGGTTGAAATTTCATCATTTACTTGGACTACCAAACAGCTTCTACCTTTTGCCTTGGTAGTAGCTGTTTGGCCCTTCCTATTCTATTTAGTTGTTTTCAGTTGGAGCTCTCTTTTTGTTTTCATTTTCTAGTTTTTAGTCGAATGCTCTTGCCTCTTTTAATGGCAGTTACAGCAACTGGCCCTACCCTATAAAGCTCTCACAATCCTTGTTCTTCTACCTATCATGATCAGCCACTAGTTAGTAGGAGCTGGGAAATAAAAACAAGGTTTGAAAAGTAGCTATGACCAAACTGTGCTACCTTGTTCCATAGGTAGTCACAGTTTGGTTATTTTTTCACCAGGTTTTGACAAACTATTTCCTTTATTACTTAAAGAAGTTTCAGCATCTCCTTTACTTCTCTTTTTTACATGAAACTTGAGTGTACTAATAGGGTGGAAAGGGGTCAAGACTGAATGTTCTTGAAGAACCATTATGCTATCTTCGAAGGCATAGAAATGTGATAGCTGAAAGTCTGAAACTGGTGGCTTTTAGATCTGGTTTGTTGGAGCTTAATAAAGCATCAATGGTAGGCTCATATCTCTTTGCTATTCAATGCGAAAATGGGTCTATTTTTCTTTCTTAATTTGATGCCTTCAAGGGTTGCCATATACAAGTTCAAGTTTAAGTTTTGTTTTATTTTTTACTAGTTTTGTTCTTCTGTATATGGCTTTGTTTAGGTTGCTATTGTATGCTAACTATGCCAAGAATGAAGAAGTCAAAATATGGGGCCTATTGTTTTTATTGACTCATGTTTGCCTTGATTTGTGATTGCCTCTTATGGGTGCTAAATTGTTTTGTGTTGCCTTTCATGAAGCCAAATGTGTAGGCCATGGATGAACTTATTGGAATTCCTTTTCTTAATCTTGGAATGAATAGTGAAAGAAGTAGAATACAAGTGTAGAAAATTCTTTGAATTAGAACATTGGGGTGAAAGAAAAATAACAATAACAAATATTTGAAATTTATATTCAATAAAATTTATTCCCATGCAATTTATTTGTGATTGTTTATTTTGATTGCAAGCTTGATTTATGTATTGTTGATTTCTTATTTATTTAGATTCTCATGGTCTTAATTTAACTTATCATACTTAAATATAAGATTAACATGTTTTGCTTATACTAATAGCAATAGCTATAATGACAATAATAATTTTATGAAAAATGAGAAATACATAAAATTCATTCCTTTGAAACTATAAAACAAACTTGCTCCAAAAGTCTACCTAGATGTTGGAGACTTTTAGAGAGGTTCATGAGTTCTTAAGATTTAAATTCAAATTTGGTTAAATTGTCTAATTTGTTTAAAATCCATAAAGATTTACATGAAAATTCTTATGAAGTAGTCTACTCTCGAATGTCGCCTAGACGTTGGGGTATTCAGGATATTTTATTTCATTAAGGACTTTCACGCATTTCCATGGCCCTAAAATGTAGAGAAAAATTTTTTTGAGTTCCATTAATATCTCAATTATAGATAATTGATTGTCATTTTTGCATATATTTCATTTATTAATGTACTCATTTACAATGCACATTTATATGTATGCTTTAATGATCATTGTCATATATCAATTATATTATATTTCATTTTTTACATGAAAATAGGGTTTTAAATAAAAAATTCACACCCAAAACTCTACCTAGATGCTATAGAGCCCGGGTGGTTTCTTTATATTTGAAAACTCGATGCTTATATTGATATTTGATTATCATATTTTATTTATTAATATCTTCATTTATAATGCACATATGTATGTTTGGCTTTGGTTATAGATGTCAAATATTAATTATATTATATATTTTTTACTACATAAAGTTTTTTCTTAAATTTTTTGTTAGTTTTGAATAAATAAAATTAAAATAGCTTTTTAAAAAATATGATTGTTGATACTCTGCCTAGAAGTTAGAGAGTTATCAATAATTATCATTTACAAAGAATATTATTTTATTATTTTAAAAATGAATGTTATGATAAATCCTAAATGGAAAGATTACCTTCGAATTCTGCCTTTTATGTCTGGGACTTCGAATGTATTTCTCTAATTTAAGGATTTTCATAATATTCTTATACAACATTTTTAGAATTGATTTTTTTTTCTAATAAACAAAAGGGAATTATAATTAAATTTCATATAGAAAACAATTTTTGTCCAAAGTTATAAATAGCCCATAATTAATTGGTTCCAATTTTGTGGGCGTTGTGGGGATGCTAATCATTTCCCACACATAACCAACTTTTGAATCCAATCTTGTTTTCATAGACCAAAATTATCTTTTTAGTAAAGCTTTAAACCCGTTTTTTAGTTTTATTAAAAAGATGAATTTTCGGGTGGTCAATCACACCCTAAAAAAGATTGGTGGTGACTCACTGTGTTTTTCATGATTTTTAAAAATGATACATCTAGCGATCGAGTTTTTGGACCGATACGTTACAATAATCAATGAAGGCATTTTACCAAAAAAATGCCTTCAATTTTTTTCAATGGAATATTCAAGGTATTTTCAAGGCAAAAATGCCTTTAATAATCCAAAAAAAAAAAATTCATGGATTATTGAAGGCATTTTTAGCTAAAGAAGCCTTCAACAATCCATGAATTATTGAAGGCGTTTTTTGTCAGAAACGCCTTCAATAACCCCATTCAATATTTTGTTACGAATTATTCAAAGCATTCTCTAGACAAAAATGCCTTCAATAATCTCTTGATAAAAATTGAAAGAGATTATTCAAGGTGTTTTTTGTCATAAACACCTTGAATAATCCCCTCTAAATGTATAATTCATGGGTTATTGAATGCCTTTTTTACGATAAACGCCTTGAATAATTCATTAATTATTCAAGGCATTTTTAGCTAGAAACGCCTTCAATAAACCCATTCAATATTTTGTAAAAGATTATTGAAGGTGTTTTTTGGCTAAAAACGCTTCAATAATCTCATTGTAAAATTTGAATGGGATTATTAAAGGCATTTTCTGGCCAAAACACCTTGAATATTCGAAAAAAAATGTTAAAATTATTGAAGGCATTTTTTACAAAAAATGCCTTCAATAATTCCCAATGAATGAATAATTCGTGGGTTATATAACGTGTTTTTGGGCAAAAAATGCATTGAATAACCCATGAATTATTCAAGGCATTTTTAGCCAGAAAATGCCTTCAATAACCCCATTCAATATTTTGTAAAGGATTATTCAAGGATTTTCTAGCTAAAAATGCCTTCAATAATCCCATCTAAAAAATTGAAAGGGATTATTGAAGGCGTTTTCTGGCCTAAAATGCCTTGATTATTCAAAAAAAATGTTAGGATTATTGAAGGCATTTTTTACAGAAAACACCTTCAATAATCCCCAATGAATGAATAATTTATAGGTTATATAAGGCATTTTTTGCTAAAAATACCTTGAATAATCTACAAATTATTGAAGGCATTGTTAGCCAGAAATACCTTTAATAACCCCATTCAATATTTTGTAAGGGATTAGTCAAGGTATTTTCTGACTAAAAATACCTTCAATAATCCTATCTAAAAAATTGAAAGGGATTATTAAAGGCATTTTATGACAAAAAATGCCATGATTATTGAAAAAAAATGTTATGTTTATTGAAGGTGTTTTTAACAGAAAACGCTTTCAACAGTCCCTAATGAAGAATAATTTGTGGGTTATATAAGGCATTTTTGGCTGAAAACACTTTGAATAATCCACAAATTACTCAAGATATTTTTAACAAAAAATACCTTCAATAACCCCATTCAATATTTTATAAGGGATTATTAAAGGCATTTTCTAGCTAAAAACAACTTTAATAATCCCATCTAAAAAAATGGAGGGGATTAGTGAAGGCATTTTTGACAAAAAAATGCCTTCAATAATCCACTTATAAAAAATCTAAAGGGATTATTGAAGGTATTTTTGACCAAAAATACTTTCAATAACCCTATTCAATTTTTTGTAAGGGATTATTTAAGGTGTTTTCTAGGCTAAAATCCCTTGATTAATCCCTGTCTAAAAAATGAAGGGGATTATTGAAGGCACTTTTTGCAAAAAATACCTCGAATAATATCTTATAAAAAATTAAAGGGAATAATCCCCTATCTAGAGATTATTCAAGGTGTTTTTTGGCCAAAAATGCTTTGAATATTCCACCATCCTTACCTTATGCTCCCATGTCTTAGGATGAAAACCTTTTTAAAAAATATAAACTTATTAAAACAAAAGTAGTGAATATTTTATTGCCACCATCCTTACCTTACCTTTTAGTCATTACCTCGCTTGAAACTTATCTCGTCTCACTCTCTCTCACCTTTGATCTTTTTAACTTTGTAGCTAAAATCCTTGTTTAAATTTTCAAGCTTTAAAACTTTGTTTTACTTGCAAAAATCCCTCATTTCTACACAGCTTTTGCAAGCTGCCTGATTTTTTCCTTTTGTAATTGTGAGTTACTTTCCTTTTATCCTCGGCCTCTCTCTTACTTATTCAATTGAAATTGATCTAGTTGTGCTTCAATATTTTATAATACCTAAGTTTAATTATAAAGGTACTTCTGAAATATTATTCTTAATGAAAATGTTACATTATGCTTACATAGTCAAATTCTATTTAGTGCTTAAATTAAATACTCTTATTTTAATTTAAGTTTTTAAATTAAATATAATTTTAGTACTAGCGCAAATCATCTTACATTATATGGATAAGGTGTGGATAAATCTCACGTCAAGAGCCAGTGAATAATACATAAAATGAGTCACTAGTTTTTTAGACTTTACCTTTGCAATATCATCTAAAGATGAAAAAAGTTAGTGTTATTGTGTTAAATGTGTCAACACATTTAGAGTTTGTAAGAGAGAAGCATTTGATCACATAATATGTCATGGTTTTCTAAAAGGATATATTTGATGGGTATTTCACAATGAGGTCTTAGATGTATATTTACCTATTGGAACAACTAATGACAAAGAAAGAGCACAAGGTCCTAACATTCATAATTTATTACATGATATAATGGCTGAAAGAGCTATGAATGTTGATGTGGGTAACATACAAGTTGGAGATACTAGTGGAGAGCAACATCATAGTCATAGAATTGATAGTGACAGGTTTTATGATTTACTTAAAGATGTAGAGGAGAAACTATATCCAAATTACAAAAACTTCACAAAGTTTTCCTTTGTAATCTTTTTGTTTCACATTAAGTGTTTTAATGGTTGGACAAATAAATCTTTCAATACATTGTTAGAGGTTTTGAAACTTGCTGTACAAGAGAGTAATACATTGCCAGGGTCTTATCAAGAATTGAAAAAGATGATTTTTGCCTTAAGTTTGGGATATGAAAAAAATCCATGCTTGTCTCAATGATTGCATGTTGTTTTGGAAGATAAGGCAAATGAAGATATATGTTCAAATTATGGTGCTTCTAGGTAGAAAAAGAGGTTAAATGATGTAGAAAGTGATCCTGAAGATACAGTGTCAGAAACAAAGAAAAAAGCTGCTAAGATTTTGTATTGGTTTCATTTAATTCCAAGACTACAAAGGTTATTCATGTTTTCAAAAATTGCTCCCTTGATGACTTAGCATGAATATGAGCGTACTAAGGATGGATATATAAGACATCCTATAGATTCTGTAGCTTAGAAAGAATTAGATTCTTGATATCCTGAGTTTTCCTTTGACCCTTGTAATATTTGCTTGGGATTGGCTTCTGATGGCTTTAACCCTTTCAAAACTATGAATGTGACACATAACACTTGGCCTATTATATTGATACCTTATAAGTTGCCTCTATGGATGTGCATGGAATAGCCAAACTTTATTTTTTCCCGTACTCTATTCCTGGTCCAAAAGGTTCTTGGAACAATATAGATAGATATTTAAAATCTTTGCTAAAAAAATTGCAAAGAACTTGGGGAAGTTAGTGTTCAGGACTTTTTTGATGCCTCAAAAATAAAACTTTCAACTGCATGCAGCATAATTTGGATCAATTAACGAGTTCCCTGCATTGCCAATTTGTTTGGGTGGAAGTATAGGGAGAGTATTACATGTCCTTACTGTGAATTTGATACTACATCTAATTGGTTACAACATGGTAAAAAGTATTATTACATGTGCCATCATAGGTGGTTGCAACATATTCATAGGTTTTGAAATGATAAAAACTCATTTGATAAGACTCGAGAAATTGAAGTACCCTTTCACCACCATTTAGGAGTGAAATGTTGAGACAGTTGGAATAATGAAATGGTAATAAAGAGAGGCCATGGAAGAAGAAAAGTATTTTGTTCACATTACCTTATTGGGAACATCTTCTATTGCATCACAATCTTGATGTGATGCATATAGAAAAGAATGCTTGTAATAATATTCTTGGAACGTTGATTGGGCAAGAAAAAAAGTCAAAGGATAACTACAAAGTGTGACTTGACCTTGTAGAAATGGGTATAAGGAGTGTTATTAATCTAAAGATGCATCCTGGCATTAACACCCAATATTTGCCTCAAGCTTCATATCAAATGAGCTTAATTGAAAAAAATTATTTTTTAAAGATTCTTTAGGAAAAGAAAACTCCAGATGAATATATCTAATGTTGTGTGCAACTTAAACAACAGAAGCTAATAGGGCTAAAAAATTATGATTGTCATCTCTTAATGCAAGAGTTTCTTCCTATAGCAATATGATGGTCTTTATATGATAAAGTGTAATTAGTTTTTATTGATTTGTGTACCTTTTTAAAGAACTTTGTTCTAAAGTTCTCAGAGAACATAAGCTTGAATTAATTGAGTCTCGAGTTGCATCAAATTTATGTGAAATGGAGAAGATTTTTCCTCCATCTTTTTTCACAATAATGGAACATTTAGTTATCCATTTTGCAAATAAAGCAAAAATTATCGGTCCAATCATTTATCGGTGGATGTATCCTATTGAGTGGTATATCTTAAAGTGTTTTAGATTTTTTTACTTAAAATACAACTAGGATATTTGCTAATGATGTTTTCTATTGAACTTCCATTTATATAGGTTTCTTCTTGCTCTTAAATCATATGTGTGCAATAGAGCTTGTCCTAAAGGTTTAATTTTAGAAGGGTACTTAGCAAATGAATGCATAACTTTTTGTTCAAGATAGTTTGATGGGAGAGAAATTATTTTTAATCGACCCATCCGAAATGAAGACAAGAATCCCTTTGTAGAGGAACAAATATCCATTCTTTCTACTATAAGAAAACCATTGGAAACATTAAAATGTAAAGGTTTTAATGTTAACAAGCGTAAAAAGGTCTCACAAATTGTACTTCATGCTGTAACTTTGGTTCAAGCACATCGATATGTGCTATTTAATTCTACTGAGGTTGTTCTTTTGTAAAGTAAAATCACTTATCTACATGCATATTATACTTGATAATTTTCTTTTGTAGTATATTGTATAGTCTTCCAAGAATTTTTTTCATGCAACAAACATGAGTAATTTCTTAAGAGGCATAATCGATCTCATCGGCTTACGCCATATGACATACAAAAGTTACAAAGTGAAACTTTTCATGATTGGTTTCAAGATCATGTAAGTCAAACATCATGGTTTGGAATATGTAATTAATGGTTTTATAGTTAGATTATTATTTTAATGAAATATGAAATTGGATAGGTTGCCAATTTCGATCAACAAGGAGATGCAAACATCATAGATCAGCTTAAATGATTTACTCGTGGTCCAACTAACATTGTTAAGAAATACATTGGTTATATCGTTAATGGTTTTAGATTTCATACCAAGGCATGTGAGAAAAACTTAAAAAATCAAAACAGTGGGGTTGTTGTAACAACCAAGATAATGAGTTATGCAAGTACAAGAGATGCACAACCTATTGAGGGGGGAGGTTAACTACTATAGGGTTTTAAAAGGTATTATTCAATTGAATTATACTGATAGAATGAAAGTTGTGTTATTTAAATGTGATTGGATTGATATAAATAGAGGTTACAAGAAGGATAAATTTGGCTTCACTCTTATGACTTTTTCATATCTAGCTGATAGTGGAACTAATTTGGTTCATGTTCCTTTTATCTTAACATCACAAGCTAAGAAAGTTTTTTATGTAAAGGATGAAAGACATAATGGTTGGGTTCTTGTCAAGCATGCAAAACTTAGATATGTATTTGATATAAGTGATGAATCATCCTTATATAGAGAGCAAGAAAATGGAGAAATCCACGTTGAATTTGATCACACATATTGTACTTCAAATTAGGTTAGAAATGAAGTTGATGATGAAGGAATGAAGGTCACACCAGAGATGGACAATGAGTATGTAGAAGAAGATCACATAGATGAACATAGTAGAGAGGACATTTTTTAATTCTATGTAATAGTTTAAATTGTTGTTAAGGTTTTGCAATGAAAGACATAGTTCACTAATATTTTGTTTTTGTGTTACTAGCTTGAATTACTTAATTTTATGTGATTATGTAATATATTAAATTGTACTTTATGCTTTATGTGGTTTGCTACTATCAAGTTCTTTGTTATATTGTACTTAATATATTTTGTGTATTATTAGACTTAAGATGGCAAAGTGTAGACAACTGAATATCACTGGGGCAAATCTTTCCTCTAGCTCTCAATTGCAAGCACAATCTAAAGAACAACATATGCTTGTAGATCCAGAAGCTTCACAACATGAGTCTTTGTAAGAATCTTAAGAATCAATTTCTCAATCTACAAATAATGAAGATCCAGATGAACAAGTTGAGATAATTCAGGTATAAAAACACTATATTATGTTAGTACAATTCTTTATGTGTTATAATATTGTACTTATTTAATTTTTTAATGAATTTAATTGTTTAAAACACATGTAAGTTTTCTATGTAAGAAATGTTCAACATTAAAAAGCTCTAAGTCCTACATGTATGGCTGATATTTAGGATTTGGAAGAAGGAAATAATGTTGTTTTTAAGGTCAATGATGATGCTATACCTATCGGTGATGAATCTTGCTCTTTAACTCGATTCATTGGTAGCATGGTGAGAATGCCTAGCTTTGCACCAATTAATTATACAAATTGGCATGAAATGTTGGATGCTAAGAAGGAAGAAATGTGGAAAATATTAGAGGTATCAATACGATAATGTTTTAGTTGCTACCTAATGCCATGACAATAATCTTTTAGTTTCTAGTTAATAGTAGCAATTCATATAATATATATTGACATTTTCTTTCCAATTACTTCTTTCAAATTGTAGTTGAAGTTTGAATTTCACAAATTTGATTCTAATAAGCTTGTTGATAAAGAAAATTTTCAAAAAAATTAAGTCTTGGGCATAAGAAACATGGGTACTAAGTGGAGGAAATGGAAGAATGAATTGAAGTCTAAATTTTATGATGAACACAAGACACCGGAGGAAATGGCTATAAGGTTGATGATTCTCGAGTAGACAAAAGTCAATTCCTGTTTCTTGCTTCACATTGGTTGACTAATAAATCGAAGGTAAATGTTTACAAAATACACTATTTACTTTATTTGAACACTATAATAATAAGTACTAAGTTATTAGAATATATTTTTTCAAATTCATTTATTTAAAAGAACAAAGTGAGACAAACAAAACAATTCGCTCAAAATTAGATGAGCCTCATTGCACAAGAACAAAATCATTCTCGAAGATCATTCAGACTTTTGTACATATATCAATTTTCTTTGTCACACTTAGTTAAGTGAATGTGAAGTTTACTTTTATATGTTCTATTTTGTCATTACAACAATTAATGTTGTACCTCTGTAGAAATAAAAAGCTAGTGGAATTCCACCTTCACATGCTGAGTTGTATATTCTTTCTCATATACGTAAAGATGAAAGTATTGTGAATGACAAGGTAGCTGAAATTATGGTAATTAATTTAGTTATTACTTGCTTTAACTTATGTTTACTTTCTTTATGCTAAAATATTTGTTTAAAATTTTAAGAACTCATGAAATAAGGTTTGAGCAAAACCAGTGCTCAGAATTTTGAAGGGAGTTCATGGAAAGTTAAAGTTTATTCAAAAGTTAAAGGACTGAAAAAAAAAAGGCATGTTTGTTGCATAGATACAATATATACTTCATCTAAACAATATGGTCCTTCATTTTCTTAATTGGTTCAACATAAGAAAGTGGTATAAGAGTTGAAGGCAAAAATTAAAAACTTGAAAGAAACTTTAAGTACTATGTTATCGGTACTTAAAAGAAAATTTCCTAATAAGAATATGGATATCTTGATTACTAATATTTACATACTAAACAGAGAGGTATAGATAACATCTATTTTAGTTTATATATATATGTAAATTGTCATCTTGCTCATAAATCTTGAACCTTATTGAAATTCTTTTAAATTATTTTTAGGTCCTAATGCTAGTAGTTCTCTAGAAATCCCACGTGAAAACTATTGTTCTTCAAATTTAAGTCATAAATCTAATAAAAATGAAAATGGTAAACTCGTCATCACAAGATATATATGTAGAAATGCTTTGCTTGGTACTTGTATCTTAGATAGAATGCCAAAATCAATTTTGAATATAGGTTTTGAATAATGTAATTGTGATTTTGAAACATTACCCATTGTCTTTGCCATAATCATTAAATTACACTATGATTTAAAGCTTGCTCTTTTTCCCTTGAGAAGGCTTTCTTGCCATTTTTTTTTCCCTTTGAAAAGGCTTCTTTATGAAGTAAGCTTGCTTTGTAGTTGTAGACTTGAATGTTATAGTAAAAATATTTGTTTAATGATAGTTCTATTGACTAAAATAATCTTAGGTTGGCTTCATTAAGTTATTATTTGGAATTAAACTAAAAGAATAACGAGATTACACATGTAAATTAGGTTATTTCTTGTTCATTCATGCATTTCACTAATGAATAGGATGTTTGTAAAATTATTTTTATTGGTATATAAATGGATGATTACCTTTTACCTTCTTACCTTCTATATATATATATGATAATTTACAAGAATTCTAAGTAGATTTTTTTATGCTATACAAATGGTTCTTTATAGAAATCTATGATGGGATCATTTATTTTAGAAAGTTGTTTATTTACTCGGAGCATTATGTTTGTAGAGGGATTTGGTTTTGTTTTCGATATTATGCACTTTGTTGAAATAAGGCTATTGTGTTTTGTGATGCTTGATTGGTATATTGAATATTATTGGTGAGCTGGGTTCATTTAACTTGTTAGTTATATGATATAGCTACACTTGTTGACTTTTTAAAGACTTGTGATATTTTATATGAATTAAAATAATTTTGGTTTTGGAAAGGGCTTGTAATCGGTGCATGTATGTTTTTTCTTATTGAGGTGGTTTTGCAATTGTTTGTTCGTTTACAGATCTTTTAAGATTATCTTGTTCAGAGTTTTATTGAAGTTTTAAGGTGATCAAAAAGTCTTTAGGTGTCTGGTGGTGCAAACTTATGATTGTATTTTTTAGGGTGAGGTAGTGTAACTCTTTATCTATGTTTGTTTTATCGATGTTTGTTTTATCAGACTTGATACAATGACTTTAATTTTTCACTTACACTAAGCTTGTGGATTATAAATAATTTAATTATAGTTTTAATGTTATTAAATATCTTTTATTTTATTATTTTTTTTCTTTATATGAAAACATATTATATTATGATTATAAATAAATTAATATTAATAATTAAAAATATAATTTTTAAAAAAATTTACCAACGTCTTACCATTATACTGACGCATTTGATCGTTGAAATATTTCAAGCGATACTAACAGTCACCAAAATATAATAACAAAATTAAAAAATATAAGTATATACTGACAATCTCTAACCATCGGTAAAAGTAAGAAAATTAAAGCATACAATTTTATATTAACAGTCTCTAACCGTCTGTATAGGTAACAAAATAAAAAAAAAATACAAGTCTATACTGACAGATGCTAAGCATCGGCATAGGTAAGAAAAATTACAAGTTTATACAAATAAGCATTAACTGTCATTATATGTTAGAAAAATTAAAACATATAGTCTATATTGATAGGGGCTAGTCGTTGATATAGGTGAAAAAAATTAAAACATACAAATCTATACCGACGGCTTTTAAGCTTCAGTATAGTAAAGTCTTTACTTATGATCATTAACCGTCGGTATAAGCAAGAAAAAGTAAAACATACAAGTCTATACTGACAGGTGTTAACCGTCCTTAAAATGTATAATGGTGGAACACACACAAATGCTATACCAACAGGTAGACATTTACTGACGGTCTTAAACTATTGGTATATCTGTGTAAGCTATTTTGGTGCCTTTAAAAATTGTCAGTATAGGTCTATACCAGCAAGGGATATACTGACGATTAAAAATTTATCGTAATACACATTTTGACCATCGATATAGGGTTTATGGTGCTACACTGATGGATTTGGGGTTTTACCGATGCTTTTTTAAGTGTCATTATATGTCTGATTTCTTGTAGTGGTAGGAATTAGTGTAATGCTTGCTCATAGCATGCAAGTACAAAGAGTTTGGGCACTAGAGGTATATTTTGTGCGAATTTGTATAATTGGGTTTTGCTTTTATTGATAGTGTTGTTTTTCTTTCTTTACCATTGGGTTTTCAATATTGAAGGTCAATTATATACATTCAATTTTTTTTTATATTTTTAATATATAATCATATATACATGTATGTATATGTATGTTTGTATGTATCTATATACATACATAAATAATCATATATATCTATATATATTACAAGATACATAGCTACCTAATAAAGTTCACCATGTGAACACTTATATCAACAATTTCTTTTAATGACACATAAGATGATGATGATGATAATAATAATAATTATTATCATCATCATCATCATCATCATCATCATTTTTTTTTTATCTTTTTCAATATATAAATTTTTTAAAAATATATATAATTATCTTTTTATGTATTTTTAAATATATAATTTAAATATATTGTTATCAACAAAATTTGTAAATAATAATAATAATAATTAATATTGTTATCAACAAAATCTAATTTAAATATATTATCTTTTTAAATTTTAAATGAATTTCTTAATAATCTAGATAATATTTTTAAAATTTAAAAATCTCAAATATAATAATATATGATATTTTAAAATAGATTTTCTAATAATCTAAATATATATATCTCTTTATCCTTTTGAATCTAAAAATCCCAAATGTAGTAATATATATTTAGATTATTTATAGATTAATTTAATTACATATATCCACCCAAATCACAATATTTCTAATGAAATAGAAACAAGGAACATTAGCAAAATATAAAAAAATAAAATAAAATAAAATAAAAACTCTAAAACGCCTAAGCAAATCATGTTAAAGAGAAGAATAAATCTCAAATGTAAAATATATTATATTTAAAAAGAATTTATAAATAATCTAGATTTATATATCCAAACTAAAATGTACTGATGTATTATTTTTAAAATTGATTTCTTGATTACTTAAAAAAAATAGATTTGTTGATAATTTAAATGTATATATATACCTTTTAAATTTCAAAGTCTTAAATGTAATTTTTATCTTTAGAAATTTCATAATAATCCTCTACTATTTGATTATTTTTAAATTAAAAAAAAACCAAATATTACATATTATAACAAATAATTTAAAGAAACTTTCAAACCCAACTATATTTCTTTGTGTTTTTTTCTAGACCTTTATGCATGCTTCTTAATATTTTGCAATGTATAAAGTTACAATACACGAAAGCATTTATTTTTCTTTTTTATAAGTGTTGATGACATGTGTAGACACTTAATTTTGTCCAGATAAAATTTGATCATTCGTGAAGCTCTTAAAATCCAACCCGATTCAAATCTAACATTTTGTTAATTTTCACAAGTTTTTAAAATTAAAATTTGGACTAATTTAACCCAAATGGCTCAAGGTCAAATTTGATCAAAATTAGTCAAATCGAATTGAACTCGGGTCAATTTTTGAAATTTCACAACCAAATGGGATTAATTAACCTTGGGAATGATATTTATGATTTTAAAGTACTGAAATGATTTGCACTTCAAGAAGAGTAAAATTACCAAAATGCCCTTCAAATGTATTTTCATAATTTGGCCTTCTTAAAGTCAGATTTTCGTGAAAGCTTCTAAGTCATGATTTTATAATATTTAATTATTTTTTTATACATTAAAAACTCAAATCATACCTTGAGAAGTGTAAAATTACTAAAATACCCTTAGAGATATTTTCATAAATTGATCATCCCGATGTTGAAATTTTTTGGAAAACTCCAGATCATAATTTAATATTATTTGATGATTTTTGAAATATTGAAAACCTTGATCATACCTTAGAACGTATGAAATCACTAAAATATATTTTAGGGTATTTTTATAATTTAATCTTCCCGAGGTCAATTTTTCATGAAACATTCTAGATCATGTTTTTAAATTATTTGATGATTTTGTTATTAAAAACCTTAATAGCATGTCAAAAGGTAAAATTACTAAAATACTATGAGGTCAAATTTTTATGAAAATTTTCAAATCCTAATTTCATATTATTTCATAATTTTTGGTGTTTTAAAATCACAAAAATGAACAAAGGAGCATTGTTTTATAAGAAAATGGCCTAGAAACCAAAAACTTTCTAATGAAGGTAAAATGGTTTTTTTCACTTGGTTTTGACAACATTAAAAATTCAATCTTCGGCAACGAGCATTCTCAACCATAGGATGATCTTGAAAAGCTTGATTTGATGGTGAAAGATAACTCTTTGCAAAGAAAAACAAGGGATAAAAATGGACCGTTAGATGCACTTCTAATCCAAGGGATAGCATTCAATTTAAAGAGGTATTTTTTCCTTCTCTCATTTAGGGAGGGGGAAGAAACAATTTTTGTAGAGGAAAGGAAGAGAAAAAAGCTGGAATTAAAAAAAAAAATAGAGGATGAAGCTAAGAAAAAAACATGAAAAGGAAAAAAAAAACAAAAAAAAAAGAAAAATTAAAGAAAACGTGGAAAAAGGTATAATTTCTAATATCTTTTCTTGCATTTCATTTCATCTTCATCACATTTTCATAACATTTTGATATTGCTTTTTATTTATTTTTCTATTTTCTTGAGAATTTCATATTTCATTTTTTATTCAAAGCTTGAATCAAATTTCATCCAACTAGTTTCATAGTTTGGATTGAAACTAGAAAGTTAGGCAACAAAAAACATTAATTTACCATTTTTGGTCTTTAGAGGTTTGGCCAACCTTGTTTTACCATGGCCGAACCTCTTTTAGTCTTCTATTGATGTTTTGTTGCTTTTAAATGCTATTTATGGTGACTAAATTGTAAGTTCATTTATTATTTGCATGAATTTTAGCTAGTATGTAATGTATGTATGTTGTTTGGCTTTGAATGTTTGGTTCCATGGTATCCTCACTATTTTAGTTCATTACATGTTTGATAAAACTTCTTTCATAATGTAAATGTCTTTAAATGATGAATATTATGATCACTTTAAGAAAATTTTCATATACCGATACTTGATTATAATGGCAATCAAATTACGTTAGGAAAAGAGATTTATATTGATGGTTTTTTAATACCATCAGAATATACCATATCTTTGCCAACACTTTATACAACCATCGGTATAGACAAACTTTTTTTGACGGTATATAACTATCTATCAGTATAAGTATGATATATACTGACACTTATCTTTACTGATGGTTAAATTATGTAAGTAAAAAGTATCTATATTGATGGATTTTTGTTATTGTCAGTATAAGTAGTGCCTATACCAATATTTTGTATAACCATCTGTATAGGTAAACTTTTTCTGATGGTATATAAATATCCGTCAGTATAAATATGTTATATACTAACGGTTATAATAACTATCAATATAAGCTCAAAATAAGTAAGTATTATATTAATTAATAATTTTATAATTAAATATTAGACTAAAAATTTTTTAAATTTAAATATTATATTAATTTGGTTTCAATTAATATTTCAGTTTTAATATGGTTTCATAAAATTTTAAAATCATTCTAGATCAAAAGTCAAATCATAAATAATCTACATAGTAATATTTTTCTATTTTATTTGTAAAAGGTTTTTTTATAAAATAATATTTATTGCTCACTGTATTAGCAATTTAGGATTCTAAAGTTCAAGAAAGGGAAATGAATTTTAAAAATGATCACAAGACATTTAACCAAAAAAGACGCTTTCAATTTTTTGTAAGAAAATATTCAAGGCATTTTTTGGATAAAAACGTCTTGAATAATCTGAAAAAAAAGTTGAGATTATTGAAGACATTTTTAACAGAAAACACCTTGAATAATCCCCTTTAAATGAATAAATTATGGATTATTGAAGGTAATTTTAGTCAAAAATATCTTCAATAACCCTATTCAATATTTTGTAAAAGATTATTTAAGGCATTTTCTAGCCAAAAATACCTTTAATAATCCCTTCATAAAAATTGAAAAAGATTATTCAAGGGGTTTTTGGACATAAATGCCTTGACTAACCCTATTTAATTTTTTCTGTTGGATTATTAAAGGTGTTTTCTCACAAAAATGCCTTGAATAATCCAAAAAAAAATGGAAAGGGATTATTGAAGGCATTTTTTGCCAGAAATGCCTTCATTAATCCAATCTAAAAAATTAATCCCATCTAAAAAATTGGAAGGGATTATTCAAGACGTTTTTGACAAAAAATACTTTCAATAATCCACTCATAAAAATTTAAGGGGATTATTAGCTAGAAACACATTCAATAACCCTATTCAATTTCTTGTAAGGGATTATTCAAGGTGTGTTCTGAGCAAAAATACATTGAATAATTATCTCATAAAAATTGAAAGGGATTATTCAAGGCGTTTTTGACCTAAAATGTCTTCAATAAACCCATTCAAGTTTTTGTAAAGGATTATTAAAGGTATTTTCTAGGCTAAAATACCTTGAATAATCCTCTCATAAAAAATGGAGGATTTATTAAAGGTGTTTTTGGTAGAAAATGCATTCAATAATCCCTTATAAAAATTTGGAGGATTATCCAAAAATACCTTCAATATTCCTCCTATAAAAATGGAAAGGGATTATTCAAGGCATTTCTTACCACAAATGCCTTGAATAACCATATGCCAAGATTTTCTAAAGATTATTCAAGGTGTATTCTAGCTAAAAACGCCTTGAATAATCCCCATTACTTAAAAATTGGATTATTTAAGTTACAATCATATATGTCAATGTGATTATACTAATTATTTAGGATTTAATATATATGGATTTCCTTAACCAAACGGGTAAATCTGAACACGAGATGCCTTAAAAATGAAAGAAAACCTCGGGTATCACATTTCTCTGAGGATTATTTGAATCTTGGGCTACATCAATTTCATATGAAATGGAAAAGATTTTTTCTCCATCTTTTTTCACAATAAGGGTACATTTAGTTATCCATTTGGCAAATGAAGCAAAAATTACCAATCCAATCATTTATCAGTGGATGTATCCTACTGAGAGGTATATCTTAAAGTGTTATAAATTTTTATACTTAAATTTCAGCTAGGATGTTTGCTAATGATCTTTTCATTGAGCTTCCATTTATATAGGTTTCTTTTTACTGTTAAATCATATGTGCATAATAGAGCTTGTCCTAAAGGTTTAATTACAGAAGGGTACTTAGCAAATAGTTCAAGATACTTTGATGGGATGGAAACTATTTTTAATCGACCCATCCGAAATGAAGACAAGAATCCCTTTTGTAGAGGAAGAACTATCCATTCTTTATATTATAGAAAGACCATTGGGAATATTAAATCGTAAATGTTTTAATGTTAACAAGCATAAAAGGGTTTCACAAATTGTACTTGATGCTATTATAACTTTGGTTCAAGCACATCAATATACGTTATTTAATTCTGATGAGGTTGCTTTTTTTATAGAGTAAGAACACTTATCTACATGCATATTATATTTGATAATTTTCTTTTATAATATATTGTATAGTCTGCTAAAATTTTTTTTCATGTAAAAAACATGAGTAATTTATTAAAAAGTGTAATCGATCTCCTTGGATTACGCCATATAAGATACAAAAGTTACAAAGTGAAACATTTTCATAATTAGTTTCATGATCATGTAAATCGCATATCATGGTTTGGAATATGTAATTAAAGTTTTTATAATTAGATTATTATTTTAACCAAATATGAAATTGGATAGGTTACCAATTTGGATCAACAAAGAAAAGCAAACATCACAGATTAATTTAGATAGCTTACTCATTATCCAACTAATACTGTTAGAAAATACACTGGTTATATCATTAACGATTTTAGATTTCATACCAAGGCACTTGATAGATACTTGAAAACTCAAAACAGTGGGGTTGTTGTAACAATCAAAATGATGAGTTATGCAAGCACAAGAGATGCACAACCTATTGAATTATACTAGTAGATTGAAAGTTGTGTTATTTAAATGCGATTAGACTGATATAAATAAAGGTTGCAAGAAGGATAAATTTGGTTTCACTCTTGTGAATATTTCGTATTTAGCTCATAATGAAACTAATTTGGTTCATAATCCTTTTATCTTGGCATCACAAGCTAAGAAAAGTTTTTTATGTTAAGGATGAAAGACATAATGGTTTGGTTCTTGTCAAGCATACAAAACTTAGAGATGTATTTGATATGGGTGATGAATCATCCTTATATAGAGAACAACAAAATGGAGAAATCCATGTTGAATTTGATGACACACATAGTACTTCAAATTGGGTTAGAATTGAAGTTAATGATAAAGGAATGGAGGTCACACCAAAGATGGACAATGAGCATGTAGAAGGAGATCCCATAGATGAACATAATGGGGAGGACATTTTTTAATTCTATGCAATGGTTTAAATTGTTGTTAAGGTTTTGCAATGTAAGACATAGTTCACTATTATTTTGTTTTTGTGTTACTAGCTTGAATTACTTAATGTTGTGTGATCATCTAATCTAGTAAATTGTACTTAGTGCTTTATATGGTTTGCCGCTATCAAGTTCTCTGTTATATTGTACTTAGTATACTTTGTGTATTATTAGACTTGAGATGGCAAAGTATAGACGTCTGAATATCACTAGGGCAAATCTTGCCTCTAGTTCTCAATTGCTAGCATAATCTGAAGAACAACATGTGCCCGTAGATCTAGATGCTTCACAACATGGGCCTCTACAAGAATCTTAAGAACCAATTTTTCAATCTACAAATAATAAAGATCCAGATGAACAAGTTGAACATAATTTAGGTATAAAAACACTATTTCTATTAATTCAATTCTTTGTGTTATAATGTTGTACAATTACATTTTTTAATGAATTTAATTGTTTTCTTTAATTATAATTTTTCAATGTAGGAAATGTTTAACATAAAAAAGCTTTAAGTCCTACATGAATGGCTAATATTTGAGATTTGGAAGAAAGGAAGCATGTTATTGTTAAGGTCAATGATGATGCTATACCTATCGATGATGAATCTTGCTCTTTAACTTAATTGATTGGTCGCATAGTGAGAATCCTAGCTTTTGCACCAATTAATTATACAAATTAGCATGAAATGTTAAATGATAAGAATGAAGAGATTTGAAAAACATTAGAGGTATCAATACAATAATATTTTAGTTGCTAGCTAATGCCATGACAATAATCTTTTAGTTTCTAGTCAATAGTAGTAATTCATATAATATATTGACAATTTCTGTCCAATTACCTTTTTCAAATTGTAGTTGAAGTTTGAATTTCACAAATCTAATTCTGATGAGCTTGTTGATGAAGAAATATTTCAAAAAAATAAGTCTTAGGCAATAAGAAACATGGGTGCTAAGCAGAGGCAATGGAAGAATGAATTGAAGTCTAAATTTTATGATAAACATAAGCCACTGGAGGAAATGGCTGTAAAGGTTGATGATTCTCGAGTAGACAAAAGTCAATTCTTGTTTCTTGCTGCTTATTAGTTGAATAATAAAGCGAAGGTAAATGTTTACAAAATATACTATTTACTTTGTTTTAATACTATGATAATAATTGCAAAGATATTATAATATATCTTTTCTTGTTCATTTGTTTAAAGGAACAAAGTGAGACAAACAAACAAACCACTTAAAATTAGATGAGCTTTATTACATAGGAACAAAATCATTCTCGAGGATCATTCAAACCTTGGTACATATATCAATTTTCCTTGTCACAGTCATTTAAATGAATATGAAGTTCACTTTTTATATGTGCAATTTTGTCATTACAATAATTACTGTTTTACCTTTACAAAAATAAAAAGCTAATAAAATTCTACCATCGTGTGCTGAGGTGTATATTCTTTCTCATACACATAAAGATGCAAGTGTTGTGAATGACAAAGCAACTGGAATTGTGATATTTAATTTAGTTATTACTTGCTTTTTTTTTTTGTTTAGTTTCTTTATATTAAAATGTTTGTTTACAATTTTAAAAACTCATGAAAAAAGATTTAAGCAAAACTAGTGCTTAAAATTCTAAAATGAGTTCATGGAAAGATGATGTTTATTCAAAAGTTAAAGGATCGGAGAGAACAAGGTGTGTTCGTTGCATAGGTATAGTATCTACTTCATCCAAACAATATGGTCCTTCATATGCTGAATTTTTTTAGCATCAGGAAAAGGTACAAGAGTTGAAAGTTAAAAATTAAAAACTTTAAAAAAACTTTAAATATTATCTTATCGGTACTTAAAAAATAATTTTTTAATGAGAATATGGATATCTTGAATACTGTTACTCACATGGTGAATAGAAGGTATATATAAAATCTATTTTAGTTTATACATATATAAATTATCATCTTGCTCATGAATCCTGAACCTTATTAAAATTTTTTTTGAATTATTTTTAGGTTCTTGATGCTAGTAGTGCTCCAGAAATCATACCTGAAAACTATCATTCTTCAAATTCAAGTTATTAACCTAATCAAAATGAAAATGGTAAACTCGTCATCACATGATATATATGTGAAAATGCTTTGCTTGATCTTGTTTTTTAGATAGAATGCCAAAATCAATTTTGAATCTAGGTTTTGAATTATGTAATCGTGTTCTTGAAATATTACTCTTCGTCTTTGCCATAATCATTAAATTACACTATGATTTAAAGCCTACTCTTTTTCCCTTGAAAAGTTATTATTTGACTTCTGTTGACTAAAATAATCTTAGGTTGGTTTCATTAAGTTATTATTTGAAGTAAAACTAAAAGAATGAGGAGATTACACATGCAAATTAGGTTATTTCTTGTTCATTCATGCATTACATTAATGAATAAGATGTTTATAAAATTATTTTTACTGCTATATAAATGGATGATTACCTTTTGTATATATGAATGAATAAGATGTTTATAAAATTATTTCTACTAGTATATGAATGGATGATTACCTTCTTACTTTTTGTATATATAAGATAATATACAAGAATTCTAATTAAATTTTTTTATGCTATGTAAATGCTTCTTTGTAAAATTCTATGATGAGATCATTTATTTTAGGAAGTTATTTATTTACTCTAAGCATTATGTTTATAGGGGGATTTGGTTTTGTTTTGAAAGTTATGCACTTTGTTGAAATAAGACTGTTGTGTTTTGTGATGCTTGATCGATTTATTGAATACTGTTAGTGAGCTGGTTTGATTGAGCTTGTTAGTTATATGATGTGGCTACACTTGTTGAGTTTTTCAAGACTTGTGATATTTTGCATAAATTAAAATATTTTGGTTTTGAAAAGGGCTTGTAATAGGTGCATGTATGTTTTTTCTTATTGAGGTGGTTTTGCAATTGTTTGTTCATTTACAAATTTTTTAAGATTGTCTTGTTTAGAGTTCTATTAAAGTTTTAAAGTGATCAAAAGGTCTTTAGGTGTCTGATAGTGCAAACTTATGATTGTGTTTTTTAGGGTGAGGTGATGAACTCTTTATCTATATTTGTTTTATCAATGTTTATTTTATCAAACATGGTACAATGACTTTAGTTTTTCACTTATACTAAGTTTATGGATTATAAATAATTTACTTGTAGTTTTAATGTTATTAAATATCTTTTACTTTATTGTGTTTTTTTTTGTTATTTTTATGAAAATGCATCAAATTATGATTATAATAAATTAATAGTAATAACTGAAAATAAAATTTTTAAAAAAATTTATCAACGTCTTAACATTTATATTGATGCACTTGATTGTTGAAATATTTCAAGTAGTCGCCAATTGTCAATAAAATATAATAAAAAAATTAAAACATATAAGTCTATACTGATAATTTCTAACTGTCAATATAAGTAAGAAAATTAAAGCATATAATTCCATACTGACAATCTCTAATCATCAATATAGGTAAAAAAATTAAAAAAATACAAGTCTATACTAATAGATATTACGCATTGATATAGGTAGAAAAAACTACAAGTCCATATTGACAGGCATTAACTGTCCACATAGGTAAGAAAAATTAAAACATATAAGTCTATATTGACGGGCGCTAGCCATCGGTATAGGTAAGAAAATTAAAACATAAAAATCTATACTGATGGGCATTAAGCATCAATATAGCTAAAAACAATTACAAGTCTATACTGATGGGCATTTACCATCGGTATAGGAAAGAAAAATTAAAACATACAAGTCTATACTAACAAGTGTTAACCGTCAGTAAAAGGTATAATGGTGGAATACACAATAGATGTTATACCAATGGATATACATTTACTGACGGTCTTGAACTATAGGTATATCTTTGCGAGTTATTTCGATACCTTAAAAATCATCAGTATAGGTCTCTAACTACAAGAGATATATTGATCGTTAAAAATTTATTAGAATATATATTTTAACCATCAATTTATGGTTTATTGTGCTATACTGATGGATTTTTAGGTTTTACCGATGATTTTTTTAGCATCAGTATATGTTAGATTTCTTGTAGTAGATGTTGAATGCATGTTTGTGCTAAGTGAAATAAAAGTGTGATTGTGGGATGCCATAAGAGGGCTCGACATGTTTTTGGTTGGTTTATCAAGTTTTCAATATGTTTGATTTAATTCTCCATGAATAAAATGTTAGTTTAATAGGTTGTTTGGTGATTTTGTGTTTGTTTTATTTTTAAAGAGAAAAAAAAAAAGATAATGGAACATGTTTTTGAAAGTTTGAAAAAACTTTAGTGTTTGATCCATTTTCCTCATATTTTCACATGCACATCTAGTTTGTAATTTAGTTTTGTAAATGCCTAGATTTGTAATTAGTTTGTTCTTTTATCATATATTTTTCAGGCATCAAATATTTACATTTTTACTAATGACATTTTTGTAATTTGATTTTATGACATGCATTTTTGAGGCCTCAAATTTAAAACCTTAAACCCTAAATCCTAAACCTCAAACCCCAAATCCTAAACCATAAACCCTAAACCCTAAGCCCCAAACTCCAAACTCTAAACCTTAGACCCCAAACCCTAACTTAGACCCCAAACCAACCTAAAACCTAAAACCAACCCTTGATCTCCTTCATGCATTTGCATTCCATTTTAATTTGTTATATGCATTCGTTAAATGTCATGCATTCATAGTTTGTCATTCACATTCAATCATCATGCATTCATATTATTAATATGCTCATTCATACATGCATTGGTTTTATAAATAAAGTTTTTCACAAAAAAATATTTTTAAATAAGATGACATATCAAGTAAAAATAGTCTTCGATATCTGGTCTAAATATAGGAGGACTCTCGATGGCTATCATTTATGCGAGATGTTGTCTCAGTTTATGAAGCAACCTAAAAATCCCTAATTTAGAAATACTTTTGAAACGCTACCTAAATATAAGAGAATAAAAAAATGTCTTGATACTTAATGTGTTTTCACTTTGATTCAAAAATAAAATGTTTTGTTTTTCAAAAATTGATTTGCTTTTAAAAGGAAAAAAAATCAAGTTCCTTTTATGAATTAATGAAAAAATGAATTACTTTCTAAACATTAAAATTGGACCATTTTAACCAAAGTCTAAGGATAACATGCAATCAATAAATACCATCTTCAACGGGCATATAAATGTGCTAATCTTTTCCCATACGTAACTGACTTTCAAATCCTAAATTTAATTTTGCAAGCCTCAATTTGTTTTTTTCATAAAACATTTGAAAGGTATAAAACCTTTAAACCTTTTAAATGTTTTATCAAAATGGATAAAAAATTTTAGGTGACCAATCACATCTTAAAAAGATTGGTGATGGCTCTTTATTTTAATTTTTCTCAAAAATGCTTTTTAAAGCCCTTTGCTTTCTAAATTCCTCATTCGTCTGACAGACAGATAGCCCTTAACCTTGAAACCTTGCGATAATATGTTTCTTCTCTATAACTTACAAATATTTACATTAACTTTGTTTTTTTCTAGAATCACTTTAATTTCTAAAATAAGTTTTTTGTTACATAATTCCACTAGAAATGTTGATTGACAAATTTACTTGTAAGTCTCAAGTCGGTAGCATGTGCAATGATACTATGTCACTAGTTTGACATGCACCAATCTCATACAAAGAATGATTGACAAGTAGATGTTTTATTACTTTGTTTTAATGCTTACTTCCATCTTTCTCTTTTGAAATATATAGAACTCTCAGTGTCCAAGTATGGGGGCGAATAGAGAATAGAGGCATATGTGATGTACTTCGTATGAGAGCTTTTATCAATAAACATTTGTATTAACATTTAATAATATTATTTGGAAATAGAAGAATAATGATTTGATTTTAGAAAGCAATGTATATATATGATATTATTACATACTAATGTTTATTTTTGAATATTTATTAGCTTTTGTTCTGTATGGTAATTGTCTCATGAAAAACTTGGCTTTTCTTAATATAAAAGGACTTGGCTTTAATTATTAAAATTTTCAAATCTAGCTAGCTTGATTTTCTCATTTCTGGTGAACTATATAGACTATTGTAATTGTAAGTATATTTCTCACCTACGAAATAGAGGAAACACCACACCTACTACAAGATGTTATTATTGTAGGCTATGAAATAAATTAAATTTTAAATATTTTATTTAAACATTCAAAATCATTATTTTTTTAAAATAAATAAAATTTATCTTAAAATTATATAAATTTATAAGTGCCTAAAAATGATTGTGTAAAATGAAAATAATGCAAATTAAAGAAAGTTAATTTGAAGTGATAAAACTTTTAGTTTTTATTTTAATATTTTGTTGTTGTACTCAATATTATTATTTATAATATCTTTTGGATATTTTATTCTTCTTCAAATATTATTTTATATATATTTTTAAATTTGTTAAATTTTTTAATAAAAATTTTAATTTTATGATGATTTGATATTTTAATTATGTTATATGTATTTTACATATATCTTAAACATATAGATCATCTTTAGTACTAAAATAAAATAATATTATGAATAAAATTAAATTAAATAATATCATCTTATTTTTGTATTTGATGTATACAAGAATTTAGATAGAATAATCTATTTATTTGTTAAAATTATCTTTTCTTAAAGTTTATATAATTTAAATTATTAATGTAATTTTTAAATTAAATAATATCATTTTATTTTGTGTTTGATGTATACAAGAATTTAGATAGAATAATCTATTTATTCGTTAAAATTATCATTCTTTAAAGTTTATATAATTTAAATTATTGATATAATTTTTAAATGTATAATTGAACATGTAAATTTAATTTCATGGATTAAAAATAATCCTCTTCACTTAAAAAAGATTGAATAATTTTATGTCAAAAGGATATTAATCCTCCAAGTAATCTCTATTTTTCTTTTTAGATACAAATCAAACATAATATAAAATAATTAGTATTATATCCTATCAATAATCCTATCTATCAAATATAACCTAAGTGATTAAATAGTATTAATTTATGTATCTGCACACATCTAAATAATTAAAGATAATTTATGCATTGCATGGTATCAAACTAGTTAATCAAATAAAAAAAATTAAGAAGACAGAATAAAAACAGAAAAAAAAAAAAACTGAAATTTAAAAGAACCGAAAAAAAAAAAACGTTGCGAATAGGGTCAAGCGCCAATCTTGTCTATGCAGGTCACAGGTCTGCTCTCTGGTATTTGAACGTTATCGTTTAACGAGGATTTAAAAGGCCAAAATCAGTTTCCTTCCCTTCGCGCCATCACAAGTCGATGATGGTGTCTTTCGTTTCTTTGCTCCTTGCTTTTCTACTCCAAGAACTCAAACCGCAAACTTCTAGAAACCCAAAATCCAATCGACGTCGGCTGCCTCTACCACCTTGCGCCGGTGTCTTCGGTAACCAGCCTCTTCAATGTCCTCCTTTTCCCGTCTTCCTTTACTTCTCTGTCAAATCCATCCCTTTAAAATCCTCACCAACAATCCAAAAATCTAAGACCAGATATTCGGAAAGACCAACACTGTTTTCGACAATCCAAAATCCAACAAAACTTTTTTTCTTTTCGAAAGCCCAAGAGCCGAAAAGAACCCTAAAACACACTAAATCAAACCCCCAAAAAAAATCAGTTGAATTTGTGCAATGATTTTCTATTGTTTCTCTATACCAACGAAATTGTGTCCATTTACCGCTTATTGTTCATGCTTCAATTCTGAGCTTACTGGTAGTTTGTAATTGCTTGCCTCTGGATTGGGTTTCAATCTGGCTTCCGTACGTGTTCACCAAGTTCTGGTGATTGCCTACTTCTCACTCCTTTGCTTGGTGATTTTTAGGAGATTCAAATTTGTAGGAAAACATTAATGGAATTGGATCTGTTAAATCCGATCTTGACTTTGCTAAATTCCTTTTCTTTTTCAAAGTCAAATTGATAGCCAAGTATTTTCAAACAAGCACAACTAAAATTTTGCCGATTATTTACTTGATATTTCCGAATTTTAGGAGCTGCTTGGGAGATTAAAGTCGCACTACCTTTTCTTCTTCTCTTAAAGAGTTCGAATCACAAGAAGAATCAAGACAAACTGCTACTTAACTTCTTGAAGCTAAGAACCAATCCAGATGCATTCTTTTCAAAAGATTTGCTTTTATTAAACCAAGAATTAGACAAAAAGTGATCTTTCATTCAAAAAAACCTATTCCAACCGAATCAAGAAAACTTCAAAATTCAAGTTCAAGACTACCAATTTCTTGTCTATAAATAGCCAGAGATTAGACTAGGAAAAAAATGATTGGGGTGACAATTTATTCTATTTAGAAAGAATATGTTACATTTTAGCTATTACTTTAAAAATAATATTTAATGCAATACCTGCAATTAAAAATATTTGATTAATGCGCCATAACGCCCAACACTGTTAAAAAAATATGCTGATGTGTTACCAACAATTATAGGTGTAAGTGAACAAAACTTTTACCAATCATTCATAAACATATTCAATTTTTGTTTGTTTATGTTTATTTATTAAATTTTACAATCGATCTTGAACCTCATTTATACATTTGTTTATTAAACGAACTAAAAATGAATAATTATCTGTTCATGTATTTATGTTTATGAACAAACACATTTACAATTTGTTTAAAATTTATTCGTTTATTATTTGTTTACTCTTCTTTTGTAATAATACTAATAAAATTATAATTTATCATTTACCTTAATCTTATTTGAAGATTCATTTATTTTTGTTTAAAATCATTTATATTCATCTTGAATTTGTTTATTTAAATTTATTTAGTTATGATTTGTTTCTCGTTCATAAATGTGTTCATTTATATATTTGTAACATATTTATGAACATATTCATTTAATGTTCACGAACAAGTTCATTTAATTTAATTAAATGAATACGAACAACTTATTATTTAAACAAACGAACATGAAAGAACAAAATAATTTTTTTAATGAACACGAATACCTTTAAAAATAAATAAACAAATACAAACATATATTTATTCGTTCATGTTTAATTCATTTACAACACTGCCAACAATAATACACAATTTGACCAAAAAAAAGTATTATTTTACTTTTTGAGTTAATGATTAGAATAAACATGTGATAAATACGATCATATTGATGCCTTTGCTTTTTTGTAAAAAATAATAAAATAGAATAAACTAAAATAATAAAAAAAAAAGTTAAATACAAATAACTAAAAGCAAGAATGAAAAATTTTAATTTATTTTTTAAAAAAATCAAAATATTTATATTTTGAAAAATAAAATGTAAAATATTATACAATAAATTTACTTTTAGAAAATAAAATTTTATAAATCTAAAAATATAATTTATGCAATAAAATTTATAAAATAAAAATTTAAAAGCAATAAAATATTTACAATATTTTCCATTTTTTATCAACATTTGAAAACTTTAAAAAGTTAATTAAACACATCCTTTCCAAATTAATCCAATTGACTTGGGGTTTTTACAACATTGGACACATTTTTAGAATAAAACTAGCATTTGAAATAATGCTTTGCTACGGGAGTAAAATAAAATCATGTATAAATCTAAATATTGAATAATGTATGAGAGAAATTATATGCTTGGTTTTGCATTTCTTTTTCTTTTCCCCTCTAGAAACAAAATTATTATGTCTTATGCTGTAATATAAGATCAAGAATAGACATTTAAGAAATACTTATCTACAACTATATTTGCTTCATAATAACAATAAAACCAAAGATCATGCACCTCATCTAAAATGTTTTTTCTATAGAATTTCCGCACAATTCACGCACATCTAAGGTTAATTTATGCTTGCACACATCAAGTGAAAATCAATCATAAATTTGTTGTAAAAAGTGGTTGAGGCAAACTTCACTTATATTTTCAAAAAAGGTCATTCAATTGCTTTAGGCCATTTTTTGATAAGAAGCCATTCATGTCCAAATTTTAAAGTCTTCAACCCCATCAGGCACTTAATCATAGAAGACGTAGATTGAAACTTGGAATAGCATTTAAGAAGGGAGAACACAGAATTAACAAAGATAAAATTTGGAAAGAAATAAATGAAAGGGATATAAAACAATTTGATCCAATTTAGTGCAGATCTAGAACATTAATATTTACCTTGACAACAGAAACTACCACGTCAAAGGAATTGTGCTAATTCTAAAATCTACCTGGGTATTTTGGTCATCATTAGTGTTTGATTCTGTATGTCAAATAAATCAAGCATTAAGTTTGCTTTACTGCCAAAAATGTTATATTCCACAAAAGGAAATCCACTGTAGATCAAAATTTCCAAAGATAAAAATAGACAAATAAAAGAACAATCAATGCTATACGAAAACATGCAAATGATGACATTACTTGCAAATAAGGATTTTGAGCTCAGGACATAAATAAGAGAAAAGTTTGAGATGGAAAAGCATATCAGAAATAATATTCATGGGTTAATGTAGAGAGCATTATATTACCTAAAGAAATGTACCATGCCAAAGGCCTATTTTCAACACCAATAATGCTGTAAATGCTATTTTATTTATGGGTTAACAAATTCTAAGTAGCTTATGGATTTGCAAAGTCGATATATTTGTGGGAACTAATTCAAATTCTTTTCAAAGCAACTAAAAATATAAATTTAAGTTAACCAAAGGTAACACATCTGAAATTATAACAGGAAAATCTTTTAGGTAAAAACAAAAATGTTCCATTAAATGGGACAAAATGTCTAAAAGAAAATGTTACAATATTTCAGGAAAAAATAAGCTAAAGTAATGTAGGAAGTCAATTAAATCAATTACCATAGATTGAAGTCCATTAATACTAACAATCTTCTCCCCATGTGCACTATCTTTGATAACTAATCTCAAATGGACCTAATTCTCTATCTGTATGGTTTGTAAAATTCAAATGTACCTTAAGAGTAGTGATTAAATCATTAAAAGCCAAATAAAATATCACAATCCTCAATGAAGGAAGAGTGCAATATTGATGATATAAAAGATAACTTCCAGTCGCATGAATTGATTTCATATCAACTTCAACTAAAAAATTGCACTAATATATATACCAAGCCATTTTAACCCTTTTATTTCTATAGTTCGTGTCATACAAAAAGAATCCAATTGTAGCAGAAAGACTTAATTGCTTATATTAGAGAATTCAAGTCAATCTTAACCTACCTTAGCGGTGCGGGCCTGTACAACTGATATGGGTTTATCAGTAATATTTTTAGAATCAAAACCATTGACCTGCATTATTTGGTTAAAGCACAGGATACAAAAATCACTAATCCGATCAAACCACTAATGAGATGGGTTAATGATTAATGTTTTCAGAAACAAAATTCTCATCGAATCACTAATCTCAATAATAGGCATTACCTCCTTTTGTGCAGGTAGTAAAAGATAGGATGTTAATTTAAAAAGAAAAAAGAAAAAGATCCATAAATAAAACAAATTAATAGTGACTAATTACCATGAAGAGAGAGGGTATTTTCTTTAGCACTGTTATCGATTTTTCTTCAAAAACCAAAAACTCAAAACAGTTAAAAAATAAATTTAATTATACTAAGAAGAAAACAACCCATGTGCTTTTTTATGGGTAATTATCCCAGTAAACTTCAGAAAATTTCTTACATAAACAAAATCCATATAAAATAAAAAAGTGAAAGCGTAACACATAAAAGGAACAAAAAATCGGACAGAAATAACTTAAAAGAAAACTCATACATTTTCGCATGTAGCATAACATAATAGATCAAAATTTTCATATCCATATGGCTCTAAAAAATTGATATCTTGGGTCTCAAATACAAAACAGGACATGACGAAGAAGATAAACAAACCTTGAAGGACTTTGAAGATGACAGAGGGTTGTTGATATTGCAGACTTCTTCTCCCCTGCTCATCGTCGTTGCTTCCGCCCTACCAAAAATAAAGAAATCTTGCAAAGTTAAGAATTATGAAAATTTCAAAATAGAGACTAATAAAATTCAATCATTTTCTTACAACCGAAAAGAAACCCAAATCTGATTTTTTTTTTTTCTAATTTTTTTCTTTCTTTTTACTTTTTTGCTGATAACCCAAATATGATTTTATTTGTCGACAACCCTTCTCCTTCCTTCTCTCTGTCTTCTCTCATATCTAAAAATTTTTCTCCTTCATTTCTTCTTCAAAATTTCTCTCCTATACCTTTTTTCTCTCTCACTATTCTCTCCAGATTCTTCCTTTCTCAATTATATAGATATTAATCTCTTCATTTTCTACCGATTATCTTTTCATTTTGTAGACCTTTACTATTTTTTTCCCAACTCACCCTTGACATTTGATAAAAGTCTTAATGTGACCTTTTCGAACAAGTGTCGACTAAATAAACGTTTACAGTAAATCTATTGGCAAAAATATATGTAAGTTAGATGAATGGCATGAATATTGGACGCTCTGAAATACTTATAGTTAGAGGGTTAAAACTTGAAATTCGATTTCAATAACACGTGGTATAATATTTAATGAAAAAAAAAAGGGGTAAAACCACAATTCCTAATTCTCTCCTTAAAATAAATTTACAGAACCAACGCATGAAAATTAATGATCCATAGAATGATTTAGACAGTTAAAACTTTTTTTTGGCCAATTAGATTTAAAACTTATTTGCAACTCTCTATAATGAAGTTTTTTTAGAAACCAACTTTCTTATACAGTTTTTTCTTTCTTATAGGAGATTAACCTTTCGGATCATAATTTTTTCTTACACTTTGACTTTGCAAATCTTACTTTAATTGAAAGAATCAACTTCAACCTTCAACAATAAGATGCTAGTTGAAATGATAAACCAATCTAAACTAATGTAATTGACATGGAGTGAGGAACTCTTTTACATAGAAAAATGCATAGACAAGAGATAAAATAATAAGGATGGGAATGGAATTAAAAAAAAAAAATTGATGGTGTTTTTCTTAACCTTTCATGTGGTGTCTCAATGATTTTTTGTGTGGTTAGATTCGATAATTAGAATTAATGAAAATTTACAAAGTTATCATCAATGTTTTTATATAGATGTGATTGATCACTAGAAATATTATTTTTTAATGGAACCTTAAAATTAATTCATATTTAGTAAAAGATGTTTTAATTTGCGAAATTAGAGTTTGGTTCGATAGTATAATTACAAGTGACGAAGTTATTATTACTCTCACTTCACTTATTCAAAGAATTGTACTAATTAAATGCATGTTATCATTTAATTTTGATAATACAATCTTTTTTAATATTTAAAGTTTATTCCCTAAAATTTATTCATGAAAATTTTTTTTATTATTTTCACATTCTATTAATTCTCTAATGCTTTGGCGGAATCTATAGAAAATATCTTCATTCATGAAATTTTAGGAAAAATTGACCATTTACAAAGTTTCTAAAATTTTATCCTAATATATTTTTTATTTTTATTTTATAAAATTGATTTTAGAATTATCCCAATCCTTCGGCAAAATCCAAAAAATCATTTCTCTTAGTAATAATTAAGAAAAATGAAAAACTTTTTTTAATTTTTCTTAAAATTCTTATTCAAGAAATTTAATCGAATTAAACACTTAATTAATTAATTTTTTGTTACTTATTTTTTTATTATTCTTATTTTATCATTTTTCATCATTGTTTTCATTTATTTTTATTATTTAAATAAACTTTTATTTTGTAAATATAATTTTTAGATCATCCCAATTTTTTGGTGAAATATAAAAATATTTTTTACTTGTAATAATTAAAGAAAACTAAACTCTTTCAATTTTCTTTCAAAATTATATCTTAAAAGATTTATTAAAATAATCAATTATTAACTTTATTTGTTTTGAATTTCATATTTTTATTAAATTTATTATTAATAATAATCATTTAATTTTGTTTAATTTTTTAAAAAATTATTAAAACAAATAACAACAAATTCTTAAAAAAATTAAATTAAATTAAAAAATAAAAAATAGAAAAAAGAAAACTTACATTCGAGTCGAGTTAAAGTACGAATTGACAGGTCAATCAAGGTTAGCTAACACCAAAATGATGTCGTTTTGATTAGCATATAAATAGGCTTAATTTTGTTTTTTTTTAATTTTTTTCTTTCTTTCTCTCTCTCTACACCTATACCCTTTTTCTTTAAAAAATTTTTTTATCTTGCCAACCACTGCAAATCCCATTTTTCGGCTGGTTATTGTCGTACTGTCATAGCACCCTCACCAAATTTTTCAACAAGCATTGAACAGTTCAATAAATTTCCAAAATATGATGAGATTCCCAATTTTCGTTGGTAAAAAAATTCAACAATCACCAATAAATCCAAAAAAAAGAAAAATCTTAGATTTCGACATCCCAAAAAAATTCCCAAAAAAAAAAAATCCCAAAACACTTATCTCAATCCCCTAAACATGATTCTTCAAATAGTTTTCTAAAAAAAAGAAATCCCAAACCTCCTAGATCAAGGTTTTCTGTTTCGACTTGAATTTTTTTTTATGTTATGTTGGTTGCCTTTGGGATATTGATATTGATTTTTTTTTTTGTAGTTTGTGTGTGATAGATCTAGGCTAGATTAAGAAAGATTAGCAAGATCAAATTTCTCTCTTTGTTTGAATTGTTTCTTGTCTCTATGTGTCTATGAATTAAAAGGCTCTATTTATAAAGCTAATTTAGAAATTTGAATCCCAAATTTTCTGGGATTATTGTGGACTTTGGGTATGTTAACTTGTTGTTGAAATTTTAAATACAAAAGTCAATTAAGGAGGCTGGCAAGGAGGCTAGAATTCAATGCATTTAATGTATCAAGGCTTTGGGGAAAAAAGAAGAAGAAAAAGAAAAGAAAAAAAAAAGAAAAAAAGAAAAAAAGGAATATCATAATAATAATAATTATTATTATTATTATTATAATTAAAATGACAATAACCTAATTAAAAATTTAATAAAATCTAGAATGACTAAGTATAAAAATAACCCAATAAACCCAATTAAGAGACTCAAATAGACACAAATGAATCAAAAATCGATTCACACTTATCTTGACACAACATTCAATTTTTCAAACAAAATAGGTATTTACAGCTACCCCTTTTTGCTCATTCTTGAAAATTAGGAATAGGGTAAAAACCAAAAGACAATAATTTTCTTCAAGTGAACGTAAATTGAACATGAAGGTTTTTTTTTAATATTCTTAGCAAAACTAATTTCTTGAATTATCTTTATTCTTAGGTAAAATTCAAGAAATATTTTTTTACCTATAAAAATTAAGCAAAAATAAAACTCTTTCAATTTTCCTTAATAATTATTTTTAAGGGTTTTATTGCTTTTATTAAATTTTACTAAATCTAACTAGAAGCAATTAAATTTAAAAAAAAACTCATTTAACTAGAGGCTATGGCACTTTAAAAACTCTTATAACTAGAGGTGATAAAACTTTAAAACACTTCTATAACTAAAGGCCATGAAACTTTAAAAGAACTTCTCCAATTAAAGGCTATGAAACCTCTTTTTTTCTTAAACTCCTCTAACCAAAGGCTATGGCACTTTAAAAAAAATTTTAAAAGGTCTTATAGATTATGCCCTTTGGTCTTATAAATCATGCCTAATTTTGAAAGAGTATTCTATTAGAGACTCTTAAATCTTAAAAAACTCATTTACCCAGATGCTATGATACTTGAAAAAAACTTCTCTAACTAGAGGCAATGGATTTTAAAGGAACTTCTTTAACCAAAGGCTATGACACTTTGAAAAACTCTTTTAACTAAAGGTAATGATACTTAAAAAAACTATTCTAATTAGAGGCAATGATACTTGAAATTAAATAATTCTTAAAGGTCTTATAGATTTTGCCTATTGATCTTACAAATTGCACCTAATTTGAAAAAGTCATTTATCCAAAGGCTCTTAAATTTAAAAACTCCTATAACTAGAGGTTATGATACTTTAAAACCTCCTCTAACTAGAAGCAATGAAACTTTAAAAACTTATCTAACCAGAAGCTATAATACTTTAAAGACTCCTCTAACCAACGATTATAGAACTTTAAAAGATTCCTCTAACTATAAACAATGGAATTTGAAAGATTCCTCTAACCAAATGCATTATTTTTTTTTCTTTTGATTTTGACTTACTTCCTTTTGATAGTCTTGAATTGTCCTAGACTCATGCATTTTTTATGTCATACGTATGTATGCATGAATGTCATTTTCATGTTCTTACAATGTTATGCAATGAGTGATGATCATGATGCAAATGCAGTTATGATGCAAATGAAAAAACCATTTTTTTTATAAATTTTATGTCATTTTTCTTGAGTCTTAAAAAATTTTCAATGTCTATTTGCCCTTTTTTTAAATCCCATGCATTCGAACATCTAATAGAAATCAAATAATATTTCTTTTAACCAGTGACCATGATTTCTCATGTTAAATGTTTATTTGCTCTTATGACCATATAAGCACATTTTCTCATTGACCCTTGCTCTTTACTATTTTTCTCATCATTTTAAATTTCATTCAGAATAATGTGGGTGTCTTTCATGATCATTGTCACTCACTTATCATCTTTTAAACTTCATGGAAATTTTAATACATTTCAATGAAATTGACAAAAATGAAAAGATAAACAAAGATGTATTTTATTTCAATAAGGATAAAAACATTTCATGTATCATTCAAAAGGATGTGACAAAAAAAAACAAGTAATCATATAAGAAATATTCAAATCATCATGAACCAATGCATCAGGAATTCTTCTTTGAAAACACTTGATTGATGCCCTTAAATTTTCTAAAATACAGTAAACTAGGCTTTTTCAAAATCAATGTGATCTTTTGGAAAATATTGAGAATTGCCCCACTCTATTCAATGCTTTTTTATCTAACTTATCCTATTAGGTTTTCAACTCAAATACTTCTTTGTTTTGTGTTACCTTTTTTCATCTCTCTTTATTTTTTTTCTAAGTGTAATACTCTTTTACTTTATCAATAATGACTTGATTTGGTAAATTATCATCAGCATTGACTAAATTTGTCAAATCATCCTTATCCATTGTTGCCATGATCAGTGGTCTACCAGAAAAGGCTTTCTTAATCACATATAAGCCTTTTTAGTTATCTATTTTTTACGAGAATCTTATTGGTTGGGAAGAATCTTTTTCAAAACTAGTTCTTTTCCTCGAAACTATTAAGGGTAAATTTTCTTATCATAAGCTTGCATCATATTTTTTTGATGTAGTTGACCATGGCAAAGTGTAGTAAGTCTTTTCTCTTTAATGAGATTCAATTATTCATATTGAATGCGAACCCGCTTAGCTTCTTCTAACTCGACTTTCATTAGAATGCGCAAGAAAGAAATTTCAACCTTAATAGGTAACATTACCTCCATCCCGTAAGTTAATGAGAACGGTGTTGCTCTTGTGGATATACGAATAGAAGTTCGATAAGTATGTTATGCAAATGGTAGCTTTTTATACCAATCTTTATACACATCTATCATTTTCTCATTAATTCTCTTTATAATCTTATCAGTAGCTTTAATAGTCCCATTCATGTTTGGACGATAAGACACCAAATTGTGATGTTTTATTTTGAATTAAACATAGACTTCATTCATCATTGTTATTCAAATTAAAAACATTATCTGAAATGATCATTTTTAGAACTCTATATTGGCATATGATCTCTTTCTTGATGAACTTACAGGCCACCATTCTTGTTACATTAGCATATAAAGCTGTTTCTATCCATTTTGTGAAGTAGTCAATAACCACTAAAATGATTTGATGTCCATTAAAAGCTTTTGGCGTAATAGGCCCTATCGCATCCATTCCTCACATAGAGAAAAGCTAAGGTGTTGACATGACATGCAAAGATATTGGAGGAACTTGCATCTTGTTTGCATAGATTTGACATTTGTGGCATTTTCTAGCATTGTCGATACAATCCTTCTCCATTGTTAACCAATAGCATCTTGCTCTCATAATCCACTTAGCCACCTTTGTGGCAATTTGTATGAGTTTAGCAAACACCTCCATAGATTTTTTCAAGTAGCTTTTTAGCTTTAGTAGCATTCACACATTTTAGAAGTTTAAAACTTTGGCTACCATGTTTATACTTTTGCAATGGGACTGTTGGGGATGTGGGAAGTATTGTATGCGGTTTGGTTTTCATCCATGACAGCGATTTTTTTTTTTAATAAAGACTTGAAAATGTTATTTATTTTTTATAAGGCTCATTTTAACACATATTTATTGTGTGCGGTTAGGTTTTCATCCATGACAGTGATTTAAAAAAAAAAAGGACTTAAAATGTGAGGTTGAAAAAATAAGGCTCATTTTCACGCATATTTATTGTGTGCGGTTAGGTTTTCATCCATTATAGTGATTTTTTTTTAATAAAGACTTAAAATATGAGGTTAAAAATTTTGTTTATTTTTTTATAAAGCTCATTTTCACGCATACTTTATACCATTTATGTTCATGCCTATTCTTTTATGTTGTCTTTGCGTATAATTTGAATTTTATGCATATTTAATTTTTCGTATAAGGAAATTTTTATGCTTATTTTAGTTTTTATGTAATTTAATTTTCATGTTGTAAATACTTTAGGTGTAATTATTCTCCATTCATTTTAAATTAATTAATTCCATCATGCTTTTAAAAAATAATAATAATAGTAAATAATAAATATGTAAAAATAAAAATAATAAAAATAAAGATTTTGAAATCCCTGCCTAGATGTTCGAAAGAGTTAAAAATCAAGTTTTGAAAAATTAATTTTACCTAAAAGTTGGAGAATTATTAAATAATAAAATAAAATAAAATAAAGATAGATAAATAATATTAATAAAATTTTAATAAAAAAGAAAATATAAAATATATAAAAAATTATTTTTAAAAAAATTATAAAAATAAGCTTGTTTTGAAAGTCTACTTATATGTTGGAGATTTTTAAAGAGGTTCATGAATTTGTGAAATCCTAAAATAGAACCCTAAAATAAAAACCTAAAATGAAACCCTAAACCTTAGGTAAAATACAAAACCCTAAATGAAACCTTAAAGTCCTAAGTTAAACCTAAAACCTTAAATTCTAGGTGAAACCCAAAACCCTAGGCCTTAGTTGAAACCTTAAATAAAACTTTGAAACCTTAAATATTAGATGAAGTCCAAAATCATTGATTTACTTAAGACCTTAAGGCCATCCCAAAATCCAGGGATTTATGTGAAAACTTTTTGTAAAATAATTTGTTCTTAAAAGGTATTTGAAAACTTTATTTCATTAAGAATTTTCATATAATTTCATATTTTAAAATAATAAATTAAATTAAGAATAAAAATTAAAAATTAAAAATGGGACTTTAAGATCCTAAATTCACATGCTTATATCTTTTAATTGTTATTATTGTTCTTTGTTTAATTATGGCATCATCTTTTTTTCTACATAAATATTTTTTCATGGAAAATATTATTTAAAAATGGATTTTAAATAAAACTAAAATAATGTTTTGAGAAATATAATTTTTGGTATTTTACCTAGGAGTTGGAGAGTCACCAATAATTATTATTGTCGATGAATATTATTTTTATTTTCAAGGAAATGTTATGGTAATTCTTAGATGGAAAGGATTATTTTTGAATTCTGCTATTTTGTCAGAGAATTTTAAGGTATTTCTTTAATTTAGAGATTTTCATAGCATTTCTAAATAAAAATGTTTAATTGATTTTATTTCTTAAAAATAAAGAGAATTATAATTAAATTTAATATAAAAACAAATTTTGTCCAAAGTTATAAATAACGCATGGTTATATAGTACTAATTTTATGGGTGATGCATGGGTGCTAATCCTTTCTCATGTATAACCGACTCTCGAACCCAATCATATTTTCATAGTCCAAAATTATATTTTTAATAAACTTTAAACCTATTTTATTATTTTATTAAAAAGGTAAAATTTTTTAGTGGCCAATTACACCTTAAAAAGATTGGTGGTGACTTTCTGTGATTTTACGATTATAAATTTTTACGTCTAGTGATCAAGTCTCTGGATTGATACGTTATGATAACTTGACGACTCTGCTGGGGACATCTTAAGAGTTAGGCAAAAAATTTTAATCATGTGTTATCAAAAGTTTTGAATTGAGTTGGTTTTATTTGATATTAAATTTAATTTCCTTTATTTTAATTTTCCAAATTAAATAAATAAATAAAATAAATTGCATGTAGTTATTATCTTGTTTTGATTTTGTTATTTGTAATTTATTTTTTTTTTTAATTAATATATTACTTTGTACACTTTGCATATTCACTTGCATCCATGACCTCTACACTTGAGCTCCGTCCTTATTAGAAGGCAGTGAAGTAGCTATGTTCTTTTAAGGTGATAACCTTCATTTTTACTAGTGAAAGACTTCCACAAAGAGCGAACCCTTTTTATTTGTAGCTTGTAATGGGTGAGGATTGGTATGCCTTATTAGTCTCTAATAGACAATGATGTAATGTTTGATTTGGGAGCCTTTTAGATGAATAAATCCTAACCTAGTATATCGCAAGCCATAAAAAGCCTGCCTAGGATAGAGCCATGCCACCTTTTTAGAAAATCACCAAAAGTTAGGACACAGTATATATTCTGTTATTCTGTTATATTATATGGTTGCTATATTATTTCTATTATTTGTTTGTTTTGAATTATTGATTCATTTTATTTTTATATTTTTTAATTTTGTTGCATACATCATATAGGTATTATATTTTAAGAGGGGGTATTTATTTTGGGTCAATTAGCAACAAGTGAAGTTCTCATGAAGCCATCAGTAGTGTCAACCTCTTATAGAAATTATTTAGAAAGTTAAAAGCTATGCCATTCTCTTTCGTAGAAATTATCCAAAATAGGATAGGTAGGGTTCATTGATATAGTTTGTATTTAAGAGTAATAATAGCACAAATAAAGGTAAAATTGAAAAAAGATAAAAAAAAAAAGGAGTCCAAATAAAAAGATAGGAAAAAAAGAGTTAGGATAGGTAAAGAGTTTGTTTTCTTTTTGGAATTCAATTAGTGCATTTTACATTCATCGTTAAGGTGATTTGTATATTTTGAGTTATTCCATTTTTTGTACATATATTTGCATCATTATCATACTTAGGCATTCATAGACATATTTTGTATCGCATGCAAATTAGGAATTGTTTTGTGTCATTCATTAGCAGGAATAATAGCATAAGCATTTTGGTTTAAACCCTTAAAATATTTGTTTTAATGGGTAAAAGAAGTTGAAAATATGAAAGATCAATTGGAGGGCTGAATTGGCATGTTAGAATACAATCAAGAGGAGTTTGGTTATGACATTCGAGAGATGACAAAATAGCTCATTGAGTTGACAAAGATAGTTGATAGACTCAAGGAATTTGTTTCAGTGCCTTCTCAAGGGTCTTTACCAATTTTAGCCCAAGTAAGTCTTATGAACTCATGGAGTTATGATCCAATGATTCCTACTGGGCCTACTACATTTCTTGAGTATGCTGAAGCATTTAGTAGTTTGAGCAATAATGAAAGTTTGGATAAGATCATGAAAGGGATGAGTGATTTAACTATGCAAATGTCTGAGCTCTAGAATTTGATTTCCAAGACAGAGTTATTAACCATCACCAATCATTTTGAACCTGAACCTACATTCAAATCCTTCTTATGTCTGTGTTTGACCTCTTTTCCAAGCATCTAGGACTAGACCTTAAAACTTTATACAATATCCTAGAAGTCCACATCTGAACCAAATCTTTAGCCTACCATTCCCTAACCACCTATTCAACCAAATTTTCAACTCTGAACCTTTGCACCACTACCAAATTCTTAAACTCCTAATCAATTTGTTGCCTAAAAATTCCCCCCAAAAAAAACTAGTTAGATCCTCTCCTCATTTCTAACGGCAAACTCTTTTCTTATTTGTTTAAAGACACTTGTCATCCCTGTGCATTTAGAACCTTTAAAGCCTCTACACCCAAAATATTTTGATCAAAATGCAAGATGCAAATACCATGGTGGGAATATAGGACATGCCACTTAAAATTGTGAAGGTTTTAAACACAAGATGCAATCACTCAGATGCAAAATGGATCGACCCAACTATAATAAGGGATTAAAGATTTAGGAACAATGAGAAAGGGATGGCATTATGGTGAGCATGGATGGGTCTTTTGGTTAAAGAGGGTCTTCAAGTGATAGGTTACGAGGAAAACAAAATGCTTTGTGAATTTTATTTGTTTGGAAAATATTTTTTTATGTTAATATAATATTATCTTTTTGAATTTAGATATGTGAATTATGGTTTGTCTCTAATTCTTGCCCCTTTTCTAATTTCCACATTTTTCACCAAAGAGTTTTGTCATTTGTGCATTCATTCATTAATTCATTCATCCATTTATGTATCCATTCAATAGAATGCAATTCATGTGTGCTTTAAAAAGAAAGAATTTTTTCAAAAATGATCTCTGTGCTTTTTTTCTAAAGATTAGGAGAATACTGATTTGGAATGAGAGATAGAGAAAATTATCGAGGGACTATTTGCTTAAAAAAATGATCAACCTGAAGGATCTAGCTTAAAACCCATAAAAAAGTTATCATGAAATCTAAATGAACAAAGAAGGTATAGTCTTTTATAAGAAAGGATTCAAATTGTTAAAAGCAAGGATAAATCTTGTGATGCAAAGTTAGTTTCAGATGTGGTTCTTTCACCCAAGTTTAAAGTCCCAACATGTGAGACGTATAATAGAATTAGATGTCTTGAGACAAATTTGGCTCAATATTGTCACAAAATGATTATGTATGTCAGTGACGAAAAGCTACTTATTCATGTCCTTCAAGAAAGTTTGGCTGAGGCAATAGATAATTGGTATTATAGTTTGAAAAATAGCCAAATTCGTATTCAAAAGGATTTTGCGTGAGCATTCTTAAAGTTATACCAACACATGTTGAAGTTGGCTCTAAGCTGATGAGCCCTAAAAAATATTAGAAAAAGCTATAATAAGAGTTATAAAGGATATGTTGCTAGATGGAAAGAGGTTGCATTGTAAGTTTGACCATTTTTAACTATTATGGAGTTGAATTCTTTATTTGTGGATACCTTTTTTTTTCCCTTATTATAATAAATTGATTAGTAATATATTCTCAGAATTTGTAGATTTGCTATTAACTATAAGCAGCATCGATGATGGGATAAAAAGGAAAAATATTATGGATGCCAATGTGGAAATTCATAATGTAAGGCAAGGGATTATTTTTTAGCGATATGCCCAAGAGATGATTGTTAAAGGGCGAGATGAGAGAAACCTCACCATGATACAAGAAAATGAGGTGAATAACTATTCCTAATAGTCATTGTATTGTTCACAACTAACACGTCAAGTTGGGAACTTTTCTCAATCATTTTATTTGTGTTCTAGTTCTTTCACCATAAACATCCACAGAATAAATGACCAACCCAAGCTATTCACAAAGTCATAAGAGAAAGAGACTCAAGATATACCATTCACTTTCAATGTCTTACAATGAGCTTTTCACCTTACTTGTCAAAAATCAAATGATTTTTATTATCTTTACAAAACTTTGAAAACTTTCTTACCCGAGGTGGTATGATCCTAATACAAAGTGTGAATTACATGATGGGGTTAAAAAGCATTCCATAAAAGATTGTACTACTTTTAAGGATACAGTTCAGGCTTTGATTGATGCAGAACTAAAAAATTTTAAAGAACTAGTTAGTGGTTTTGATGATTGATAGTGGTGGAGTCAAGAGTCAACAATGCTAAAGTTGAAGTAACAAATGGAGAACTTTTGTTTCAATAAGTTTGAATGACATCTCAAGAATACTATTGGTAATATGAATTTTTGGGTCAGGTTTAAGTGTTTGCATTACATGAATAGATCTTATACATCATAAGTGTTTCATGGATTTATATTGTCATTCGATCAATTTCTTTTAAATTTGGGACTTGCAAGTTTTCTTTTAAAAAATAATAAAAAGGAAAAAATGTTAGATTTGAATAAAGCCCCATGTAGTTAAGTATTGAGGCTATAGAAAGAGAAATGCCTTAAAGAAAAAAGAGAAAGAAGAAAAAAGAGAGGAAGTGAAAAAAAAAGTAAGGAAAAAAAGTTTTGAGTCTTGAAAGAGTTGCAAATCATTATACCTAAATCCATTTCTTAAATCATTTAGTTGATCTTATTCATCAGCCATGACCTTTCAATAGCCTTGAATTTGGATTTGTGAACCTTGCTTTCACCTAAAAATGTTATGATATCAAATAGTGATAGTATTTTTTAAGACAATGAATGATGAAATAATTAACTGAAAAGGAAAAAGAAATTGGGATTCCTAAAAAATCAGGCATAAATGATATTTTTTAAAAAAGAAATCAAATGTGGTAATTTAAGGTGTTAATGTTACGTTGTAGCTTCAAAAATTTTCAAAATCAAAGCTACCCCAAGTCTTATAAAATGACCTCAAACTTACCAACTTCTTAACTTTCTATCCTAAAATTGAACTGGTCCAATGTCTAGGGGCACGTTGATCAAAGGAGAAAAAGCTCACCACCCTTAAGAAAACTTGAGTTTTGATCAACCTATTTGTTTTCCCTTTCTTGAGTAACTTGAACATCTGATACCTTAAATGAGTTTATTTCACATGACCCTTTTCTCGTTCATTTTATGTGACCCTTTTCTTTTATTAAGGGTAGGTTTGTTAAAATGAGTTATCTTCCATGAATTGTATTTTTAGCAAAGTAGACTAAGGTATGAATTAAGGAGGCATGTAAAAGAAATAAAAAAATAAAACAAAGAAAAAAAAAGACAAAAAAATAAAAAAGAAGGAAAAAAAGACAAAAAAAATGGTTATGACATCATGCACTTAAATAATTCGAATAAATCCAAATAAAGTCCTCACAAATCTAGAATTTTGAAAAAAAAAACCTAAAAACCCAAAAGGAAAAAGCCAAACATTCAAATAAAAAAAAAAGGAAAAAAAGACTTTTTGAATTGAAAAACCTTTCTTCAAGTTCATTTTCCTAAAGTGAACTGCTCTTTAATTTAAGTGATCATGCTTGAAATGACAAATGATCATCTTTCATTATCCTTTCACAAATGTAAAAATTTATTCCTTGTACCCCTTTGAGCTTGATAAATTTTTCTTTTCAAAAAATAAACCCATAAACTAAGAATTACCTTACACATTAGGAGGGCAAAAAATGATGCATTTTAGGGGTTTAAGAAAGGGTGATATCCAAATGAAATCTTTATGTGTAGAGTTAAAGGGCTCAAGAAGATAAAGTTCTTAAAGGGTTTTGAATCCATTCAGTGAAAGAATGCAAAAGAAAAAAGGAGGAAAAAAGAGGAAAAATTGGAAAGAAAAACAAAGTTAAAAAAAGAAAAAGAAAAAAGAAATGAAATGAATGGTTGGGAAAGCAGATAAAATGAAGGATATACAGAGTGAATCTTTTCAAATGAAATAATGAATCCTTGGTCTTATTACCCTTTAAACACTTGATTAGGCTTATTTAATCCCTTCTTTGAAAAACCCTAAACCTTGGCCTATGTTACGCTCCTATGAAAAGTCTATTTTGGTATCAAGCATGATGCTTAAAAATTAAAAAGCTTTTCTTGGAAAAATTGCCATGAAACCTATGAATCTTTTGGTTCCTCTTTATTACATAATTTTTTTTTTAGACTATCATCCTATTTTTCAAATAAGTTTAAATTCTTAAGTGAATGGTGTGATAATTAATCAATAAAAAAATAAAGAGAAAAAGAGAAAAATGAATGTCGATCTAGGATGAAAGTCCTACAAGAACGCAATCTAGAGTAAACCTTAAAGGCTACTTCTAATACTAAATTAAGTGGATAACAAACAAAGATATACTAGACCTTATAAAAGATTCGAGATATAAAAAGGCCCAAATGTCTAAGAAGGGTGGATTTCAAAAATCTCATCTTTTTTACATTCCCAAATACCCTTTCAAAATCTCAAGCCCTTATAACTAATTTTGACATGTATCATAACGTCACATTTGAAGGCTAAAGAAAATGTTTAATATGTTTGGTATTTAATGGATTTATGTTTTTAGAAAAACTCATGGTTCATTATGAGCCTACATGAAAAAAATGTATGCCTTTTTTATTCCATTCAAGTGGTGAAACCCTTTTAAATGAACCAAAACCTCAGTATTCTAAACCATTCAATCCATTTGAAAATAAAATTTTCACCTCTTTTGTTTTTGATGAGGATCGCCAATTCTTAAGAATTTAAGCCAAATTTAACTAGCACCCAAGTTTTAAGCCCACATTATCTAGCACTAATGAAATCTTAAGCCTAGTTTAGCTAGCATCAATGAAGATTTAAGCCCAGCTTAGTTGGCACCTAGGTTTTAAGTTCAATTTAGCTAGCATCAATCAAAATTTAAGCCTAGATTAGCTGGCAATAAGCCCAAATTAGATGGCATGTAAGTTCAGATTAGTTGAAAAAGTATATCCCTTTTATCCTTTTTAAGTGGTGAAGTTTTTTGAATCAACATAAATTTTTGGGTGTAGAACCATCTAATCCATTGGGGAAAAAATTCTCTTCTTTCATTTTTGATAGGAATTGCCAATTTTCTAAAAAATCTAAATGCATCCAAGTTTTAAGCCCAGTGTAGTTGGTACTCAAGAAAAGATTTAAACCTAGCTTAGTTGGTACCCAATGAAATTTAAGCCTAGTTTAGTTGACACTCGATGAAAGTTTAAACCCAGATTATCTAGCACTAATGGAAAATTTTAAGCCCAACTTACTTGGCATCCAATGAAATTTAAGCCTAATTAGCAAGCATATAATGAAATTTAAGCCTAGTCGAGCTAGCATCTATGAAAAGATTTCAACCCAATTTATCTTACACTCAATGCAAATTTTAAGCCCAGTTTAGTTGGGATCTAATGAAAATTTAGCACTCATGAAAAGAATTAACTCTAGCTTAGCTAGCATCCAATGTAATTTAAGCTAAGTTTGGCTGGCATTTAATGAAATTAAAGCCCAGTCTAGTTGGCACTCATGAAAAGATAAGTCCAGTTTAGTTGGTACCCAATGAAATTTAAGCCTAATTTAACTAGCACCTAATGAAAATTTAAGCCTAAATTATTTTGCACCAATAAAAATTTAAGCCCAATATAGCTTGCACGTAAGCTTAATTTAGCTAGATCTTATGAAAATTTAAGCCCAGTTTAGTTGGCACGTAAGCCTAGAATTAGTTGGTACGTAAGCCCAAATTTAGTTGGCATGAAAGCTTAGATTGGTTGGATGCAAGCCCAAATTAGTGATCATTGCATTCAACCTACGACTCAAGCTTAGTCATTTCGTTTGACCTACAATTCAATCCTAATCATCCTTATCCTTTAACTCACAGTTTAATCTTGGTCGTCTTAAAAAAAATGACCAAAATAGAAAGTAAAAAAATAAAAATAAAAGAAAAAACAATAAAAAAATAAAAAGAAAAATAAAATTTCACCTTAAAAAGTAGCATCTGGCTAAAATTGTTGTCTATATCTTTACATTATTCTTAATCCTCAAAAATATTGGTTGTCTATGTCTATGTCTTTGCATAAAATTATTGTCTATGTCTTACATTATTCCTAATCTTTACCTTGTTGGTTGAATTATACCGATTTGGATTAGGTAGTTAAACACCTTTTCTAGAAGATTCCTCACCTCTTTTATGTACCTTTTAATTTTTTTTACCCTTTTCTATTACATTAGTTGTACCTTTAATATGATTGGATAACGAGTTTCCTCCAACATTTGGCTTCGTTTGGGTGTCAAAATTTATTAACTCAATGTTTACCAACCTTTGTACCTTATATTTCAAAGTCATACAAGATTATAATGACTGGCCCACAACACAAAAATGGTATTCACGTTGGGCATTGGGATTGTACCATTTGATATATGGTGGTTTGAGAAGCTTAATAGGGATAGCAACAATAAAGTGGCCTTTAAGAAGATGTGGGTAGATATCTATGTAAGACATGGGGTATTGGGTCAATAAGGGTTTTTATCTGGTACTGATATTGAAGGAGTTTTTTTATTCTAGGGTTGATTATTTTGCTGGGAAAATAATTGTATGGTTAGGGTTAAAGTGAATTCAGGAACTCTAGGTTAAAAATTAGGTTGAAATATTGTTTGCAGGGATAGAGGACATAAGTATGGTGTTTGGGGATACTTGGTTTACAGATGGGTAGTAAGGTGAGTAAGATGGATATGAGTTATAAGGAATGAAAGGTCCAAGTTATGTGTGTGAAATTATATGAGCTTCATATTCTTTCTTTCTTCTAATTGGAGTCTTTTTAGCACTCGAGACCTCTTGCCCATTAATTTTGCCATTTTTTATTGCTTTTTCAAAATTTTTTCTTAACATCACTTTATCGGTAAATTTCTTAATGGCATTGCCTACCAATTTGTCATAGTATGGGGCTCTCAGAGTGTTGACAAAGAGTACTATAGTCTTTTTTTCAATTAAAGATGGTTAGACGTATATAGCTATATCTCGCCATCTATGTGTATATTTATTAAAGGTTTGAGTAACTTCTTTTTCCATATTTTGCAAGGACAACAAATCTGGCATAATATCTTTAACATGCTTATATTGTGCTATAAAGGCTTTAGCTAGATCTTTTGAAGAATGAATCTTGCTTTGGTCTATTTAGACATACCGTTTTACAGCAAAGTTAATGAGGCTATCATGAAAATAGTGGATCAAGAACTTATCATTATGTGTATGGTTAGTCATCTTTTGATAGTACATTATAGTATTTACTAATGGACATTTCTTTTGTCATACATTTTAAAGTTAGGGACTTTAAACTTGGATTGAATGACTATATTAGGTACCAAGCTCAATTCACTAGCATCGATGTTTCCATAAAAATCATACCTTTCTATTGCCTTTTGTCATTCTTCCAAAAAATGATACTTATTCTTCATTTAAGTGGTTTTTGCAAGTTCTGACATCTTTTTTGGTTTTTCTTATTCCTTAGGATCATTTGGATTAGGCGCAGGGATGGAATCAAAAAGAGTAGACCTTAGGTTGGAGTTTATTTATATAGGTGATGGCCTAGAAAAAGTATCAGCCTATTGTTAATGAGGTGTTGGGGTTGCTTGAGTAACATAAGGATTCTAGACATAAAGATAAATAAATTCACATACATTGGGTTTTCTATAACTATTTTTTCCTTTGCCCCTTATGTCTTGACAATCCCTTTTCCTTTAGACAACTCTGTTAAAATCTATTTTAACTTAGCAAACTACCTATCCATGTTTTTTTGTATTCTTGTAATTGTTTTTCTTATTTGTTTTTAGGCCCTTTCCACCCTAGCAATTTGATTGGCATTTTCATTCTCCATGTTTCTTGAGTGAGCCCACATATTGTAGATGTGAGGGACTAACTAGCCTTCCTTTTTAAGACGTGTTATCCTTAAACCTTTTATTAATTACCAAAAGTTAGGAATGCATGCTATGAATTTTTATTAAAGACTTTAAGAGATAATTTAAAAATCTTCCATTATTTAGGCAAGGCTTTTAAAGATATCCCTTTGCTTTGAAGGTTTGATGAAAGTATATTTATAGTCACCATTCTTTGTCCCTAATTGGTATGAAAACAATGTTCAAACAAATGATGCATGATATACATGTCAAATTTTCTTATTATTATTAAAATGGAACTTAAATTCCCTTTTATACTCAAGTTAGGTTATTTAAAGTTATTCCTTCCTCCTTAAAAGTCTAATGAAAGTGTATTCACAACCATCATCCTTTTTTATAAGCTCTTTCATCCTTTTTTATAAGCTCATTTAAACATACTTTTAAGAAAGATAGAGATATTCATTTATAGATAATTTTGATCAATAGAAGTTTTTATTCATTCCAAAAAAAATTCCAATCTTATACTTCATGGACCATCCTAAAACTAGGGCTATAAAAGTGTCAAACTTGGTCACAGTGCCCCTTTGTCTCGTCTAGGAAATCCAAAAAAAGCTAACTTTGACTGCTAATTGGGATAATTATTTGCTTTAAGGACTTTGCCTTTTCCATCATAACTTCGGCCTATTTGACTACCTTTCAGATCTGAGTACTAAGGTGGTCGATAGACATTTGTCTTCTTTGACTCTTAATTTTCCATTACTTTTGGGCTTCTATCTCTTGGTTACACACTTTTTCCATTTACCTCTTTTTCTTACCTTTCTTTGTGTAGAAGGGTAATGTAGTCCTTATTTTCTTGTAATTATAGTTCTAAGGCTTTGATCTCTATACCAAGTGCATCCTTCTCTTTTTGAGTATTCCAATGCTTTAATTCCTTATTCTCTTCTTGGCTTTCACTTAGCTCTCTTTTGTTTACAATGAGAACTTCATGTGAATCTTTTTTTTCTTACATTATCAGAACAATCTTATCTTCATTCTCATTGGCCTTGTGTTTCTAAAACCATACCTCTTCTAGTGTTTGCTCTCTTTTCTTTTGTCCTTTAACTAAGCCCTTAGCTTTTGGTTTTCCATGTACAACTGTTTAAGATCATTTTGAGCCAAGTCTCTTTCTTTTGTCATTTTCTCTAGCTTAACTTTTTGTGTGATCTCTTTATATTTCAACTGACTTATCTCTTCTTGCAATCTTTGATTTTTTTTTCACTTTCTCTATCTCTACCTCAAACTCCAACCTAGCAATCTCTATTTCTAACGATGGTGGTTTGGCCCACGAATCAATTTGGATTGACTCTTGATCTAATGGAAGCATTAGGTTGTTGACTCATTTAGCCCTCTAAACTAGATATCCCAGAGTCATATCATCTATATACCTTCTCAATTCTGATCTGAATGCTTGCCCCAAGCTTCGTAATGCTGTGCACTCTAGTTATGTAGCTTTTTATACCATAGTTGAATTATAGCTAATCTATCCCTCGAGTCATTGGAATGAACTACTAAGATTCATACTGTCATTTGACTAGTAACGGTGCATAGCTAGTAGCTTCTTAAATTCCAAGCAATGAAACCTAAGGCTATTCCCCATAACTATATAGAATCAGGACACGAGGCATCTATAATGCCTTGCAAGTCACCCCATCCTTTTCTAAGCTTTAAAAGCTACCATTCATTGCTACTTAGAAAAACTTTTAGGTCATTCTTTTGTGTTGAACTCGGCTAAAGTGTTAAGGACTTTGTATAAAGTAACTATGAAGTTTAGTCACTGCCTCAAAAATGGATCTACATTTACACATAAAGCAACTAAATACAATCGATCATTTTTTTTTCTCCCTTCCTTTGGTAATGGTTTAGAGATCTAATGGTTTCTGGAAAAATTATTGGTGAAGGGTTAATCTTCTACTCCAATTGTACAAAAAAGTCAACCACAAAGGCCTCTATATACCCTAAAGCTCTTAGAAAGATCATTAAACTAAAGATTGTTAATGCAAACATATCCATAACTTGGTTTTCATTGGAATTTTAAAGCATAATGTTTTGTAAGAAAATCCATGATATCCTTATGCTAGTCTTTTTCTTCTTATCAATCACCTAAACCTCGACCACAATTATCTTTGCTAACTTTTTCTTGTACCCTGACGATTTTTGTGCTTTTCGATACATTTTATTAGGTGTTAACAAATCTAAGCATAGTAGGATAGAATACTCTTCTATAGTAGGTCAGATCTTCCTTATTGAATGTGAGCATCAGTATGTTAGATTCTAGAATCTTGTTGTGACCTTCAGCATTTGATTGTTAGGTTTCACCATTACTTACAAGGTAATACCTCTGTACTTAACTGTGAAAGCTATTTTTATTTTTGGGTCTTATTGACTCTAAATACTCTCCAAATTTGTTGTAACATTCTGTCTTAAATTTATATACACCATTTTCGGAAGGCTTGCAACATATGCATCCATCAAACAGTCTTTTTCTATTTGTTGCCTATTTTCTAACTATTAGATTCTAGAATCTTATTACGACCTTCAGCATTTGATTGTTAGGTTTCACCATTGCCAACAAGGCAATATCTCTGTACTTAACTATGAAAGTTACCTTCATTTTTAGGTCTTATTGACTTCAAATACTCTCTAAATTTGCTATAACATTTTGTCTTAAGTTTATATGCACCATCTTCGGAAGGCTTGCAACATAACCATCTATTAAACAGTCTGATTCTATTTGTTGCCTATTTTCTAACTAATCTTTAACCTCCCAAAATGACTTATTCACTAAAGACCCTATTTGAGATTCTTGGAATGCCATGAAGACTTCTACCAACAAATTTTCTATAATGAATATCTGTGATGCTTTATGTCAAAAATGATACATAAAATAAACAAAACAAAGCAAAAAACATAGAAAAATTAGTAAAAGGAAAAAAATTCAAATGCAATACAATAGGATAAAGTAACACTTTCAAGAATTTTTTCTTTTTTCATTTTTTCCTTTCTTTTTTTTTTTAGTTTTTATCTTTTTTTTTTCTTTTAAAACAAAAAGGATCATTGCTCTTAATGATTTTTATTCTTTCTCTTTTTATTGGTTTAGGGTTTCCTGGAAAATGCATGTGACAAAAATTACAAGAATGCCATTAATGAAAAATGCAAACTTTGATACATGTAACAAAATTACTAAAATGTTATTGATAAAAATGCAAACTTGGTGCATGGGAATAATGTGACAAAAATTACCAAAATGCCATTAATAAAAATACAACCTTTAATGCATGAACCATGTATGAAAACAAACTTTTCACAAACTTAGGTATACCTGAAAATATATTACAAATTAAACATGGATGTAATATTATAGTAAAAATGGATAAAAAATTAAGTTTTAAAAATTTAAAAACATGTACCACCATTTTTTTTTATTTTGAAATTCATGCTGTTAGGCTTGAATTGATCCTTATTTTGAAATGACAAAACATTAAGCTAAATAAGCTTGATATTGAAAAAGATTTATTTATTACATGTTCTTAAGTTTTATATTTTGGTACTAAATAAATAGTATGATTTTCAAAGCTTAAACAAACCTTTCTTTATTTTCATATTTCTCAAACCAAATCTACCTTTAAAGATTATTTAGTTGAGCTTAAATGAAAGTCCAATTGTTTTTTTTAAAGTGAACTTATTCATTTTGGACTTAATACAATTTTTGATAATATTGGTTTTGAGAAAAAGATTAACTTAAGAAAGTTGTTTTACAAGAACAAAGTTTTCCAACATTGAAGTTATTTTATTTTTTTTGTATTAATTCACAAAGTTTTAATATTTGAATTTTATATGGTTGGAAAGCTCTTTGAGTCTACTTTCTAATGGATCAAACAAAATTCAAATTCAAATTTTCTAAGAAAAGACTTTAAATTTTTACTAGACACTCTGCAGTTGTCAAAAAAACTACATAAGGGGTAAATTTGAAAATGCACTATAATTTTTACTCAATGAATTAGTGATGAATTTTATATAGATAGAAAGCTCTTTAAGTCTAGTTTCTAAATCTTCAAACAGTTTGTGATTTGGATTTATATAACTCAAGATATGATCAAATTAGTGAGTAGAGTGTAAAATAAGAGATAACCACCAAGCCACTGACAGGATCGATCCCCTCATGGAAAGGATCGATCGGGTCGTGATTTTTAAAGGCAAATTGGTTCAAAACATGAACCAATTGATCCTCTCATGGAAGGGATCAATCGGGTCTGGGCAAATACATCTCCAACGGTTATTTTATCAACCATTTGATGGCTACTTTCATTTCCTAAGCATTCCCAATGGCTATTTCCTCAATTTCTCTATAAATTGGGCATTCCAACACACCAAGAAGATTGATGAAGCAAGAGAGCAAGTGCTAACAAGTTATATTTTCATTTTCTCTTAGAATCAAGAATTTTTAGAGCTTAAATTCAATAGCCTTTGTATTTCTTGTATCCAAAATATTGTTGTGTTTCTTTCATCATTTTCTTTGTACTTCAATAGCCAAGCACTCAACCTTAAGAGGTATTTTAGTTTCCAAAAATTATTTTGGTTATCATGTAAGCAAGAGGTGAGGTATCCTCTTAATATTATAAAGGTAGAGGTTGCTATCTAAGCCTTGAGAAAAAGTTAAAATTTTAGTACAAGATAGGTTTGTATTTTGTAAGAGTTTTTCTTTAATAGTGGATTGAAGCCTTGGTGCGAACAACCAAGAAGAGAGGATGTAGATGCCTTGTGGAGAAGGATTGAACCTTTATAAATCATTGTGTTTGATTTTTCTATCCTATCTCTTTACAATTCATTGTTGTTTATATTTGATTTTAGGTTCATTAATTATTATTGTTTGTATTATATTTTCATCAAAAGTGCTTATTATTTTAATTTTTATTTAATTATATTAAAATCATTTGTTTGGAAAAAATTTGGAGAGATCCAATTCACCCCCTCTTGGATCACCATCTCACCTAAAAAGCTAACAATTGGTATCAGAGCTTTGGTCTCTTTTTGTAGGTTTAACTACCTTGAGTAAAGATCGTTTGGCTCAATTTTGGTTCCAAGATGGTGAGGAAATCCTTAAAGCTCTCATGGTTGATAAATTTGAATTTGTGATTGGAGAAGAAGGATGAAGATGTTCATAATGGCCCAAGATTTTAGAGCTTGGAATATGGTTGAAAAATAGCTTGGAATTTCTTCAAATGATGCAAACTACATGAGGCAAATAATAGATAATGCAAAGGCCAAGTGCATTCTCTATGGAGTTTTAGATGATTACAACTTCAACTTGGTCTCAAAATGCTCAATCTCAAATAAGATATGGAGAAAGTTGGATAAGCTATATGAAAGACAAATTTCCAACCAACATGCATCATGTCTCATGACTATTGAAGAACCAAAGGTAACCTCTAACTCTTATGATTCAAACTCTTATACTTTTAATGAGTTACAAGATGCTTACAATAATTTAATAATTGAATTTGAAAATATGCATTTGAAACATAAGAAAATGATTTCAAAATTAAAAGTTGAAAATGAATTTTTAATGAGTACAAAGAATGATTTGGAAAAACAAAATAAGAAGTTGAAAATAAATTTAAAAACCTCTCAAATTAGGTATGAAATTTTAGAAAAAGAAAATTTTGATTTGGAAAAAAAATTTGAAGTTTTGATGAATGAAGGACAAGAGCTTTTAGATAAGAGTTTAAGTGCTAAAATGATTAAATGTAATTTTTGTAATTTTTATGGTCATACTATACATACTTGTCCTATTAGAAGAAAGGTCCCATTTAAAATTAGGCAAGTATAGGTTTCAAAAGGAACAAGAGACTTGGTGACTAACTCGCAAGGACCCAAAGCAATTTGAGAACCAAAATTCAAATGAGATTGTCTCTTGTAGGTGTGCTAGAGTAAGGAGCTACAATGTGAGATTGAAGATTGAATACTCTAGACACAAAATGGAGATGGGTAACCTCTAAACTTTTATTTGAAGCGTATTTGAATTTGGTTACCTATTCTTGATGAACTTTGAATGCTTAAATGATTATGCAAAATTTGGTTGCCTATTCTTGTTAGACATAGAATGCTTAATGGATATTGGTATATGCTTTGTTGATATATGTGAGCATGAATTGCATATGCATTCATTTTGCTCTTAAATATGTTTTATATGCTTGTTGAAATTGTTTGTGGTGTTAAATAAAACTTTTCTAAATACTTTGAATAGCTTAAATGTGTGTTTAAACATATTTGCATTTCTTAATAGCCATTTTCAAGGAAATATGGGGATTAAGAGTTGACTTTTTGATTTCCTTGTTTCCAATGCCAAATGACCACTTGAACAACTTTGTTTTGTCATTTGAAACTTTTTGGAATGGTTCAAGTTAGTTAAAAATGAGCTTGACTAGTTTTGAGATTTATTAAGGTATATTTCAAGCAAAAATGAGTTTTAAAGTGCAAAAATCAAAATCCTAGACATATTAAGCTTTGAATGATTTATCCTATGGTATTTTGCATAAATATACTTGTTTAAATGATTTTGGCATGATGAAAATGATTTTGTGATTTTTATACATATTGATTCATAATTGTTGAACATGCCTATATGACCATGATGTTTAAAATTACTGAACTTGTTTATAATACTTGGATCTTGTGAAATATTGTTAAAACTTGATTATTTTATTCTTAATTGTTTTAACTTTTGATTTGTGATTTTAGAAATTGATGATCATCTTGTGCTTAAATAATATATATTGATGTTTGATTGTTCATCTCTTGACTTCTTATGAAATAATCTTGAAATATGATTTAATTCTTTATCCTTATTAATTCAAGATTTATTTTTTCTCTTGTGTTGATGAATTGATGAACTTTATGTGCTTAAAAGATATATATTGATTCTTTGTTCATCTATGTTTTTGGTCAAGATATGTGCTCATATGATGATTGATTCAATTTGACCTTAATACTTGTGATTTAAAAGTGCTTAAATTTTCTATTTTTAATTTGTGAAATACTTTTGTAAAATATGCTTATTTTTATGCTTATATGTTTTATTAATTTTGTGAAATATTTTGAATCTTGTGCTCAATTGATATATCTTTTGATTTGTGATTTTGAATATGATGAACTACTTGCTTGTAAATGATATGTGTTATTAGTTGATCTATTGTTCTTGTCAAGTGTGTGTAGATATGATAAATGTGATTTTTCTCAACTTGACATGGTTGCAACATGACTTAAGTAACTGAATTTCTTATGATGTTATTTTTAGCTTAAGTCATTGTTGATTATGGCCTATAATTTGTGTAGACATATTTATGCTTTTGTGCGAAAAATTTTCTTAAATATTTTTTTTTGATAAATATCTTCCTTGAGTTTTTAGGTTTTACATGGCCTAAAACTTATTTTGGCATATTCTTTGGTGACTTATTGAATATGTATATGAATATTGAATATGTCTATTTTGTGTTCAAGAATGATCTAAAAGGTTTGATTTTTGCACATTAGATGAGAACTTTAGCTTTAGTGCCAATATTGTGATATTTGATGCTTAACTTGATATATGGCCTCTAGCTTAAGTATATATATCTCCCTTACAATTGGTAACTTGTGCTTAGAGAATAAATTTTCTTTTGCCTATAATGACTTAGAATATAGAATTGTTTTCTAACAATTGGTATAATTTTTATCAATTGATTTTCTTAGTGCTTATAATGAAAATCCTTTGTCAAGAAATTTTTCTAAGTCTATGCTAGGAAAACTTGAAATGAGCATGAATGAACCTACATTTTTGGAATTTCAAGTGGAATAAACAAAACAAGTCATCTTCATCAATCAAGCCTAAGTGCATCAAAGACTTAGCTTAAATGATGTGGAATGGATGATTCAAAGCCTCACTCAACTACAATGAGCACAATAACATAGCTTGACAAGGATGGAGGTAATTATATTAAATCTATGCTATGTGCCAATGATTTATAATATTTAATGCATGATTTGATAAATGCTTGCTTTTATAGATAAAAAAAATGAGATATTATGTTTAAATTTGTGAACACTTTGCACAAATTAATCACCAAGCTACTTGATAAAATTTGTCTTAATATTTTTTAAAGCTTGGATTAATTAATTCATCTTCATTAATATTCATGCCTAGTTTTTATTGCTTTGATTAATAGTTTTTATTGCATGAATATTTGTTTGCATCTTTGGACATGGATATGAGTTGAATATATTGATTTTTTTTTTTTATCTTTCAATTGCCTTGACTCGTGGATTATGAACTTACAATTTTAAAATTTTATATATATGTTCATTGATTGAGATTATTGAGATAGCATGTACCACATTATGTCTAAATGTTTGTATCTTTATTGGTATATTGCTATATGTAATTTGAAATGCTTTTGCACATGCTTGTATGGTTTTGATTGAAAAATATGTTTGAATTGTATTTATGTCTTGCATATGTTTGGATTAAGAATATTGCTTTGCATTGAAATAATTTGGATTATAATTGAATAATTATGCTTTCACTTTTTCTTTGCTATAGCATATGTGCTCATCATATTTGGAAAAATCATGCTTATATAATCTTTGTTATGACATGATGATAATTGAACCTCATTGCTCATTAGTGCTCATGATTTATTATATACATATTAGATAGGATAGCTTATGAAAAATTACTATTATCATTTATGCATGCATTGAATGAATATTTCATATGCTTGAAGTGTGTGTGCTCTATGAAATGTGTTGAATAAATTGCCAAAAATTGGTAACAATTGGTATTAAAATTGCTAAAATTTTTTTGAACTTTCATAGATGTTTATTTATATGCCTATCCTTGATATAGCTTGTACCTCTCATGCAAAATTGTATGTGCCTTATATTGATTAATCCTTATTTTGAAAATGAAAAGAAATCTTAGAATACAATTTTGCTTGATTTGTTTTGTGATAACAATTGGTATACTTTGTGATAACATATCTTTAACAATTGGTATTCTTAACAATTGGTATGAGCTTGTATGCATGTACTTAAATTTATGCTTAATTGCTATTGATGTTTTAGGTTCTAAGCACATCTTATTCTAATATGATTTATGAATAGATTGCATATCATTCATTATCCTTTGCTCATAAATTTCATGTAGTGCATTTGATGACTTGTGCTAAAATGCTAAATTTTGGATACACTTATACTTTTGTGCTTGAATACATGTATGTGAACTTCATTGTGCATATTATACTTGATTGCATGTGTTCAAAATACTCTTAATATTATTGGTATCAAGCATTTTGTCCCATGCCTTGAATCGATCTCTCTTTCTTTTGAAATGACAAAAATGGGAGAGAGTTTAGAGATATTTCTTCTTGTATACTTATAGCAATTGAATAGGAGCTTAAACATTTGGTATAAAGAACATAAACAAAAGGGAGGAGAAATGTTTCATGAATATATTTGTTAATGATGCCTCTTTGTGTTTATTTGCTTATTAATATACTCATGCCTTTTTGCTATGACAAAAAAGGGGAGAAATATCATATGGACAAATTTGCTTGTGCTTGACATGCATATGTTTGATTGTGCTTATTTGATATATATGGTCTAACATATGTTTGGTGAGTTGTGTTGGATTAGGATGCATAAATTAATGGGGAGTTTTTCCATGCATTGTTTAAGGGGGAGTTTTCCAAAATGTCTTTCAAAATCTTAAATGTTTCAAAGAAAGTTTTTCATCAAGCAAATTTATCTTTAAGTTTTGTCATATCAAAATGGGGGGAGATTGTTAGCCTTGAATTGATCCTTATTTTGAAATGACAAAACATTAAGCTAAATAAGCTTGATAAAGATTTTGAAAAAGATTTATTTAGTACATGTTCTTAAGTTTTATATTTTGGTACTAAATAAATAATATGATTTTCAAAGCTTAAACAAACATTTCTTTGTTTTCATATTTTCAAACCAAATCTACTTTTAAAGATTATTTATTTGAGCTTAAATGAAAGTCCAATTGTTGTTTTTAAAGTGAACTCATTCATTTTGGACTTAATACAATTTTGATAATATTGATTTTGAGAAAAAGATTAACTTAAGAAAGTTGTTTTACAAGAACAAAATTTTCCAACATTGAGCTTATTTTATTTTTCTGTATTAATTCACAAAGTTTTAATATTTGAATTTTATATGGTTGGAAAGCTCTTTGAGTCTACTTTCTAATGGATTAAACAAAATTAAAATCCAAATTTTCTAAGAGAAGATTTTGAATTTTTACTAGACACTCTACAATTGTTAGAAAAACTGTACAAAGAGTAACTTTGAAATTCACTATAATTTGTACTCAATGAATTAGGAGATGAATTTTATATGGATAGAAAGTCTTTAAGTCTAGTTTCTAAATCTTCAAACGTTTTGTGATTTGGATTTATATAACTCAAGATATGATCAAATTAGTGAGTATAGTGTAAAATAAAAGATAACTACCTAGCCACTGACAGGATCTATCCCCTCAAGGAATGGATCGATCGGGTCGTGATTTTCAAAGACAAATTGGTTCAAAACATGAACCAATCGATCCTCTCATGTAAGGGATCGATCAGGTCTGGGCAAATACATCTCCAATGGCTATTTTATCAACCATTCAATGGCTACTTTCATTTCCAAACCATTTCTAATGGCTATTTCCTCAATTTCTCTATAAATTGGGCATTCCAACACACCAAGAAGATTGATGAAGCAAGAGAGTAAGTGCTAATAAGTTATATTTTCATTTTCTCTTAGAATCAAGAGTTTTTAGAGCTTAAATTCAATATCCTTTGTATTTCTTGTATCAAAAATATTGTTGTGTTTCTTTTATCATTTTCTTTGTACTTATCAGGCAAACACTCAACCTTGAGAGATATTTTAGTTTGCAAAAATTATTTTGGTTATCTTGTAAGCAAGAGGTGAGGTATCCTCTTGATATTGTAAGGGTAAAGGTTGCTATCTAAGCCTTGAGAAAAAGATAGAGATTTAGTACAAGATAGGTTTGTGTCTTGTAAGAGTTTTTCTTTAATAGTGGATTGAAGTCTTGGAGTAGACAACCAAGAAGAGAGGATGTTGGTGCCTTGTGAAGAAGGACCGGACCTCTATAAATCATTGTGTTTGATTTTTCTATCCCTATCTCCTTACAATTCATTGTTGTTTATATTTGATTTTAGGTTCATTAATTATTATTGTTTGTATTATATTTTCATCAAAAGTGCTTATTGTTTTAATTTTTATTCAATTACATTGAAATCATTTGTTTAGGAAGAATTTGGAGAGATCCAATTCACCCCCTCTTGGATCACCATCTCACCTAAAAAGCTAACATATGCAAACAAACATAAAATCATCACAAAGCCTACTAATCTAACATTTTTATTTATGGGAAATTTCATCAAACACATAGAAATCTTGATGAACAAACTAAAATTAGAAGCAAACAAGCATAACAATGAACAAACTTTAGCCATTTTTACAAGGGGGAGGTTCAACAAAGCATTGAAGGAGCTTGGCCAAATGTTTCCATTGTCATTTCCACCATCATACAATCTTATTTAGCTCAAAACAATAAATCTAGCACTTGTCGAACTATAATATAGAGACATTTTTATCATAAAAGGAATTTTATCAAACATATAGTGAACTACTAAAGGAAGAAACCACAAAAACATAAATATAAACTAAACACCACATGTAGGCCGAAGCTCCCGTGGACATTTAAATGGTGGATTTGTTTAATTTTGCTTGATCTCTTTTTGTTTCAAACACACCTATTGTTTTAGTTGGATGAAACCTTGATTTAAGCTTGGATTTAAATATGAACAACTATAGATTTTCTCAAGAAAAAAAATTAATGGAAAAATCATATTAAATAATATGAAAATCAATGAACTATGATGAAATGTAAGAAAGAAAACTAGTGAAGATTATACCTCTAAGCAAGCTTTCAAATTTTATCTATTTTTTTGTATTTTTTTTCTTTCCCACACCAATACTAGCAGCCTCTTCTTCTAAAAACCCCATTCTCCTAGCCCTTAAGGATAAATAAATATACCATGCAAAATAATGTGTTTAGATGGAAATTTAATCAATAATCGTCCCTTTCTTCATTATTTTCTTTGCAAAGAACCACCTTTCACCATTGGATTTGGCTCCTCAAGATCATCTCATGGTTCAACATGTTCATGGCCAAAAGTTGCATTTTTAATGTCGTTGGACTAAGTGAAAAGATCATTTTACCGCCCATTAGAAAGTATTTAGTTTTTATGCTTTCTTTTTTGGAGAAATATGATCCCTTCTTCGTTTTTCTAATTTTAAAGCACCAAAAATCCTCTAATAATTTGAAATTATGATATGATAGTTTTCATTAAAAACTGACATTTTGAATGTCAAATTACAAAATTACCCATAAAAGGTATTTTGGTAATTTTACACCTTTCAAAGTGCGATCAAAGTTTTTAATACATAAAAAATCATCAAATAATATGAAAACATGATCTAAAGTGTTTCACAAAAAATGACATTAAGAAAGTTAAGTTACAAAAATACCCTTAAGGGCATTTTAGTGATTTTGCACTTTTCAAGGTGCAATCAAGGTTTTTAATGCACTAACAATCATGAAATAATATAAAACCATGATCTAGTGCATTTTGTGAAAAATTAGCCTCGAGAAGATTAATTTATGAAAATACCCCTAAGGGTATTTTGGAAATCTTAAATCTTCTGAGGTGCAATCAAGGTTTTTAATGCACCAAAAACCATGAAATAATTTTTAAATGAGATCTAGAAGTTTTCACAAAAATTTAGCTTTAAAAAAGTCAAATTACAAAAGTACTCTTAAAGGGCATTTCAATAATTTTACCTTTCACTAAGTGCAATCAAAATTTTTAGTGTGTTAAAATCGTAAATATTATTTTCATGCCTTATTAGTCCCATTTTGTTGTGAATTTTGAAAATTGACTCGAGTTCAATCTTATTTGATTAATTTTGATCAAGTTTGACCCTGGGGCATTCAGATCAAATTGGTATTAAATTTGATTTTAAAACTTGTCAAAATTTCATAAATATTGGATTTAAATTGGATCAGATTTTAAGACCCTCAAACTAGGCAAAATTTGTTCAGATAAATTCAGGTGTCTATAGTATGCGCAATAAGTGAAGGTAAAGTCATAGTTGCAAATAGAACTCCACTTAAGTTTTGAAAATAATTAATAGGTTGTGTTGTCCAAGCACTTGATGATATGGGATTATTGATGTAAGGGAAGCATTATCATATCTTGGGTTCTAAGAAGGTAGGGTCGGTGAAGGTGTTGATGTCATGGATGGTAACAAGGTAGCAACATCAGAGACTATTACAGGTTATGAGGCTAGGGTTGTAGCTTTAGAAGAATTAGGGAGAGACTTGCCTATCATTTACCCAAGATGGCATCAATTTTTTATGGTGTTTTTAATGAAGGTGAGTTGGCTGATGATAACTCTATGAAATAGAGTTGTTTTTAGTGCTTTATTTAGGTAAATAATGTTCTTTTTACTCTTAATGTATTTAATTTGCTATTTTGTAAGAAATCTTGAAGAAAAAAAAGAATCTTGGTGAATCTTGAAGAATCTTGGGAGTTTTTATTCAATCTTGATATAATTGGAGTAATCTTAGATGGTTTTTGTTATGTTCTTAATGATTCTTAGAATTCTTAGAAATTCTAGAGTTGAAATGTTGAATTTATGCAAGACTATGAACATTGATAAAAGATGAGTGAAATTCATGTAAGAATTGTGTGAGAGAGATTTGGCTATGATAAAGGATAATTATGTAATTTCAAGTTAAATAGAAGTCAATGGTAACTTATGTAGACGTGCATGCATAGGAGTCCAATCTTATTGGCCAAGAGAGATTACTTCGAGGCTTATGTGGCATGATGACTTGGTAATTCTATCCATACTTGGAAAAGTCCAAATCGCTTTTAAATATTCCTATTTCAACAAGGTTTTCTTACTTTGACTTGGCTTTCCCACTTTGACTTGGAATTCCTACCTTGATTAAAAGATGCATTTGGTTAAGCATACTTAAGGAAGGTTTTCCTACATTGAATAAGAATTCCTAGTTTGACTTGGTTTTCCTATTGTGATTAGGTATCATAATGGGAATGTCCTATTTTGAGTTACTTATCCTACCTTGTTTGGTTTTTTTACTTTGCGTGGGAATTCTTATCTAAGGTAAGAGTTGCATGAGTTATAAGATGATTATAAAAGGGCAGCTGCATTATGAGAATTTAAAATTCATAATTTTTCTTCTTCTCTCTATGAAGATTTCAACCAAGAAGGCAATTCCAAGAAATCCTACTCCAACTCTAAGAGATCTCTAAGAAGTACATAACCTACTCCAAGTTGAAGATTTGTTTCTAGAATGCTGCCAAAGGTTTAAAAGTAATTACAACATATTATTTTCTTTTGAAAAACCCTAGCCAAACATTATTCTCACTTTTAATAAAGTTTAAGCTTCAATAACTCTTCAAGGTTGACATTTTAGAAAGCTATTAAGGGAGTATAACTAAACCATTTCCCATCTATTCAAGAAGTTCAAGATATGCAAGACACTTTCAAGAAAGAGCAAAGAAAGTTTTTAAGCAGTTGAAAATTTTAGTACTTGAGAATTGCTTGAAGAGAGTGTAAAACACCCTTGTTCTTCACAAAAGAGTTTGTAAAGTGCACAAATTTAGGATTTAAGAGCTACTTGAAGCAATTCTAGCTACATCTTCTTTTCTTATTTTTAAGAAGTTTAAAACATTAAGAACATATCAAGAATCCTCTCAAGATTGATATGTGATGACATGTTTCATTATTTGTACTAGATTGTATATATGGATTTGAGATACACTAATCACTCACACACAAAGGAATTTGTCACTACATTTTGGGACTAGAGTAGTGCCCAAGTGTCGGATGAATAGAGAATGAGAAAAATGTGGGGATTAAAAAAGCATTTTCAATAAAAAAAAGTCGTAATCAATCTTTTTTAAGTTGTGATTGGCCACCCAAAATTTTTTTCCTTTTTGATAAAATATTTAAAAGATTTAAGGTTTTATAAAAAGAACAAATTGAAGTCTATGAAATCGGATTTAGGTTTCAAAGTTGATTACGTATGAGGAATGATTAGCACTCTTACAGCGCCCGTCGAAAATGGTATCAATTGATTGCATATTATCCTTAGACTTTGGTTAAAATGATCCCATTTTAGTCTTTAGAAATTAATTCCCTTTTTCATTAATTCATAAAAAGAACTTGAACTTTTTCTTTTTGAAAACAAATCAATTTTGGAAAACAAAGCATTTTATTTTTGGATTAAAGTGAGAACACCTTAAGTATTGAGACTCCCTTTTCACTCTCTTATATTTAAGTAGAGCTTCAAAAACATTTCTAACTTATAGGTTTCTAGCTTGACCCATAAACCTTGATAACATCTCGCATAACTGATAGCCATTAAGAGTCCCCTTATGTTTAGGTCAGATCTCAAAAAGCTATTTTTACTTGAGACATCATCTTATTTAAAAATACTTTTCTTTGAAAAACTTTATTTATAAAACCAATGCATGTATGCATGAACATAGTAATAATATTATTGCATGATTATTGGATATGAATAACAAATTATGAATGCATTGCAATTTAAGAATGCATATGACAAAATAAAAAAAATGCAAATGCAAATGCATGAATGGAGTCAAGGATTGGTTTTAGGGTTTGTGGTTTTATGGCTTAGGGTTGAAGGCTTAGGGTTTTTGGGTGGTTTAGGGTTTCATGAGGGTTTAAGGTTTCATGAGAAATGCATGTGATGATAACAAATAACAAAAATGCCATTGGTAAAAGTGTAAATATTGATGTATGAAAAATGCATGACTAAGGAATAAATTAATTACAAATCTAGACATTTTAAAAACTATATTACAAACTAAATGTGTATGTGAAAATGTGATGTAAATGAATCAAACACTAACTTTTTTTGGGATTTTCAAGACATGTTTGACCACTTTTTTTTTTTGAAATTCAGGTAAATAAACACTTAAATAAATAAAGAGCCTATTAAACTATCATTTTATTCTTGGAAATTTAGTCAAACACATTGAAATCTTGAAGAACAATGCAAGAATACAAGTAAACACATATGAATGAACCAACATTTGGCCTCCCATCAAGCTAAGAGGTTTCGGCCAAGCTTGGGAATGGCTTGGCTGAACTTCCTCATGCCTCCCCATAATTTCACAACCATTCATTTGATCCAAACATGCATCAATCATTCATAAAATCATTATATGAAGGCCTTTATACTATGAGAAAAAATTTATCAAACATGTAATGAGCTAAATAGTAAAGAAACCATGCACCAAACATACATAGCCAAACACCAAATATGATAAGCAAATAATAAGCAAACCAATAACTAAATGATCCGTAAACAACATGAGAAGCAAGGAAAAAATTAAAAAAGAACCAAAAAGAGGTTCGGCCATGATGGAAAAGGTTTGGCTAAACCTCAAATGGCTTTAATTGGTGGATTCTTTTTTTTTTTTTATGTTGCTTGAACTTTGATTCAATCCAACTATGGTTTAGTAGGATGGAGTTTTGATCCAAGATTGAAATCAAATGAAGAACTATAAATTTCTAAAAAAAATGAAAACAAAAAATGAAAAGCTAAATGGTATGAAAAATATGATAAATGCTATGGAATGCTTATGAAAATGCAAAGGAAAAATGGTAGAAAAATTATACCTACTTTAAGCTTTTCACCAAGATTTTTTTTCTTTTTTTCTTTTCTATCTCCTTCTTCACATCCTAGCTAGCTTCTTCCTTTTCCAAAAACCATCCCTTCCCTATGTCCCAGCCAGCTTTCTCTTCCATCAAAATTGGTCCTTTCCCTAGCCCTCATGACGAGAAAAGAAATCTCCCCTCAAAATACATGCAAGGGTTTTGATTAAAAGTCTATCTAATGGTTAAAAATTCTCCCTTGTTTTCTTTGCAATGAGCCACCTTTCACCTTTGGATCTAGCCCTTCATGATCATCTTATGTCTTAGAATGCTTACTACCAAAGATTAGATTTTAATGTTGCTGAAACCAAGTGAAAAAACTGTTTTATCCCCTAATTAGAAAGTTTCAGTTTCTAAGTCATTTTCTTAGAAACAGTGCTCCCCTTTTCATTTTCCATAATTTTAAAGTACCAAAAATAAAAAAATAATATGAAATTAAGATATGGTAGTTTTGTGAAAATCCAACTTTGGAACGGCCAAATTATGAAATTACCTATATGGGATATTTTAGTAATTTCACACTTCTCAAGGTGCTGCCAAGGTTTTTAATTCACCAAAAATCATCAAATAATTTAAAAACATGATTTGAAATGCTTCATGAAAAAATAACCTTAAGAAGGTCAATTTACAAAAAAACCCCTAAATGGTATTTTAGTGATTTTACACCTTTCGAGATATGATAAAGGTTTTCAATATTCCAAAAATCATCAAATAATATTAAATCATGATTTAGAGCTTTTTATGAAATTCTAACATCGGGATGGTCAATTTATAAAAAAACCACTGAAGGTGTTTTAGTAATTTCACACTTCATAAGGTGTGATCTAGGTTTTAATACATAAAAAATCATCAAATATTATAGAATCATGACCTAAAAGTTTTGATGAAAATACGACTTCAAAAAGGTCAAATTAGGAAAATATCCCTAAGGGTATTTTAGTAATTTAACACTTTCGAAATACAATCAAACTTTTTAGTGCTTTAAAAATTACAAATTCAATTTAAAACAACATTGGTCCCAATTTGGCCATGACTTTTGAAAAATTGACTCGAGTTCAATTTGATTTGATTGATTTTAATCGATTTTGACTAAGTTTAACTTTGTTTGACCAAGTTTGATCTTAGGGCATTTAGGTCAAATTGGTATTAATTTTAATCTTAAAAACTTATTAAAATTAAAGAAATATTGGATTTGGACTGTATTGGATTTTAAAAACTTCACAAATGATTGAATTTTACTCAAACAAAATTAAGTGTCTATAATTGTCCTTCTTTGCATATTTCTAAGTATAAAAAATAATGCAAAGACCAAAGACACTGATTATCTGAGACCAAGGGTTACGAGGGTTTTGTTTGCGTGCTATTTGTTTGTTTTTACATTGAAGGTGTTTTTTTTATTTTTTGTTTTTTTTTTTTGTTTTTTTTAAAGAGTTCCTATAGATATAGGTGAGTGACTTTAAAACTCTCTTTTGGAAAAGTGCTCTTATAAACATAGGTAAGTGACTTTAAAAATCTCCTTTTGAAAGGTACTCCTATAGATATAAGCAAGTGATTTTATAAATCTCTTTTTAAAAAAGGCTCCTAAGGACATAGGTGATTGACTTTAAAAAATCTTTTTTTTGAAAAGTGCTCTTATAGACATAAGTGAGTGACTTTTAAAAATCTCTTTAGAGAAGGGCTTCTATAGACATAGGGGTAAAGAATTTTTAAAATCTCTTTGGAAAATGGCTTCTATAAACATAGGCAAGAAACTTTAAAAAATCTAAATTTGAAAAAAGTTTCTATAAAGATAGGCAACAAGCTTTAAAAATCTTAATTTGAAAAAGGCTCAAACGAAGATAAGCATTGGACTTTAAAAAATCTCAATTTGAAAAATGGCTCCTAAAGGTAATGAACTTTAAAAAATCTTTTTTTGAAAAGTTCTGAAAGTCTCATTTTTGAAAAGTTGGGTTGCATCTGAGGCCTTAAAAATGATTTCTTTTTTCATTAAAAGATCCTTTCTTTTCTTTGGTTTTTTCTTTTGTTTCTTTTTTATAAGTACTCATTCTTCAAATGTATTTGTTTGTTTTTAAAAATCAAGCTCATTTTGCATGCAATATATGTGATGAATGCAAAGAATACAACGCATAGGAAAATAAATTTTTTGACATCATGTGCTTGTACTTATGGAAACCGTTTTCATGATAACAACTATTCTCGAGTTCTTGGTTCTAGATAAGTCATTAGCAGTTATATCATTCTCATCTTATCAAAAATTTTCTTTGATTTAAGCTTTTTTTCTTATTTCTTTTTTTATCAATTCTTTTTTACTTTGATTTTTCTAATAATTGTTTATAATTTTTGCCAAAAACATTTTTTGCTCTTTTTCCTCATTATTATCATTCCATCATTTTTCCATTTCCAATTTTTTTCATTTACTCATTTATTCACATCCTTCATTTCCCGTTTCTTTATTCATTTTCCCATTCTTTCATTCATCATTTCATCATCATTTTTATTTCATTAATTTCATTTTATTTCATCTTAGTTTTTCTTTAACCTTTTTTTTCTTAATTAGTGCCAATTTCATTAAGCTTAATGATCTTATCTTGGTGCCATCTAATTTGGTTTAAATCTAATCCTAGTGCTAGCTAAACTAGGCTTAAAGCTTTATAGGTGCTAGCTAGACTAGGCTTAAATCTTATTGATGCCAGCTAGATTGAGCTTAAGTCTTTTTGGTGCTAACTAAACTGGAAATAATTCTCCTTCTTGCTAGCTACACTGGGCTTAAATATTTTTAGTGCTAGCTAAACTTGGCTTAATTATCCTTAGTGCCAGCTAAACTAGGCTTAAATCTCATTTTTTTTTTCAAATTCTTTCCCTCTATCCTTTTTCTTGGTAAACTATACTTTTCTTGTCTCTTGAATTGGGATGGTTTTTTTTTTTGGGTTATTTCCTTTGACAGACTTCTTGTCTTGTCTTGTCTTTTCTTTCTTTTGTGTGTGTATGTGTTTTTTTTTTCTTACAAAGTTGACAAATGCAATCATGGCATAAATGTCTATTTCTAATAAAATACGCAAATGCAAATGTTTTTATGCAAATACAAGACTTCATGTTATGAAAAAACTTTTTCATGATGCAAATACAAGTGATTTTTTCATGATCTAGATGCCAACGTTCTTTTCATGTAAATGACCATAGGATGATACGAATGCAAATTTTTTCAAATGTACCGAAGAGGATGCATGGCAAATTTTCTTGTTGGAAAATTTCTTTTTCACGATGCAAATGCCTTTCATGAATGCAAATGCCTATTATGAATGCAAATGCTAATGTTCATGACGTAAATGCCCCAAAGATGCAAATTTGGAAATTTAATTTTTTCTTTTCCTTTGAATACTCTTTGTAGCCATAGAACTTCATTTCATGAATGCCAATGCTCATGCAAATGAAAGAACTTCATGATGTATGTGCCCCAACATAAATGTAAACACCAAAAATTCTACTTGTCTTCCATTTCCATTCAATTAAATATTTAGTTTTCTCAAAATGATCTTCATTTACCATTCTACTATTCTTTCACCTATTCCAACTTGTTTCTTGACCAATTTTTACTAGGCTCTTTTGATTTTCCTTTCATTTCCAACAAATTTTTCTTCTTATTTTTAGTTTCAAACATACAATATACAACATGCAACATGCAAAATGCATTTTGGACTTATGTGCGAAAACAAAAAGACACATTACCAATCCTAAAACTAGTTTTTTCTTTTTTTCATTTTTCAACAACATCAATTATTCCATGGAAAAATATTTTTCTTTCTTGAATACAAACTAGCTTAAAAATTCTCACATGATTTCTTTATTTTTCACAAAAGGTATGTCTGGTTATTCAGAATTTTTTCAAAATGATAATAAATTTGCCCCATATGATTAAATTCCTTAGTCAAAGTTAATGCAATATTAAACGAATGTGACTTTGAGAGTCTCATGGAGATCAATGTTCTTTATTTGAGATGAAAGAAGTAAAAAATTTTCTTTTCAAATGGATTGAATGGTTCAATAGTGGAGGCTTCAGTTTATTCACAAGGGTTTAACCACCGGAAAAAGGATAAAGGGTGTATACTTTTCAATGTAGGATTACAAATGAAATAAGAATTTTTCTAAAACCATGAATCTCTTGAAAACTAAACATGTTTGATATTTTCTTTAGTATCAAAATGTGGTATTTTGATTGATGTCAAAGTTAGTTCTTATAGGCTCAAAATTTTTAGAAGGTCATTTAGGGATAAAAAAAAAAGGCTAAAAAATTTTTTTAAAAAAAATCTTTTTGTGCATTTCAAACTTTTAATACCTTTGTATCTTTGAGTCTTTTAAAGGGTCTGAGTTACCTTTGTTCAGTATCAAAAGTGACTTTAAAAGCTTCAAGATTTGCTCTAGACTATTCTTTTTGTAGGGTTTTCACCTTAGAGCCACTTTAATCTTTCTTTTTTTTATTATTATTCCATGCTTTCAGGAATTCAAACTTATCCAAAATGAGATAATAGTCCAAAGGAAGACAACAAGGGTTCATAGGTTATTTGGCCATTTTTTAAAAAGAAGCTTTTAATTTTAAGCATTCATGCTTGATCTAATATGAACTTTTCCAGAGCATAATGTAGGCCAAGGTTCAAGCTTTTTAAAAAAAAGAGATAGAGAGACCTAAAAAAAGTGTCTGAAAGTGATTAAACTGAGGATCATTTTTCATTTGAAGAATTCATTCTGGGGCATATGTCTTTTTTTTCCTATATTTTTCACTGCATCATTCATTTTTTTCTTTTTTTTCTTCCTATTCTTTTCTTTGGTTTTTCTTTTTCATTTTTTCCCTTTTCCCTATTTTCTCCTTTTTTCACCTTTTTTTTTTTTTCATTTTCCTTAAGTGTATTTAAAACTTGAGGATCTTTTATTTGACATTTTGCCCCTCAATATATAGGATTTCTTTTTTAGGCATTACCATACTTAACCCCTTAAATGCATTCCTTTTGCCCCGTAATATGGAGGGTGATCCTTGGTCAAGGTTTACTTTGAAAGAAATTAATCAGGCTCAAGGGGTAGCAAGGGATAAATTTCTTCTTATATTTGTGAAAAGATGATGAAATATGGCCGTTTATCATCTCAAGCAAAGTTACTAACATTTGAAGAGCAATTCTTTTCAGAAAAAAGGTTTGAAGAAAAGTTTTTCTCTTTTTTTTTTTGGGTTTTCTTGGACTTTAACTCTTTTTGAACTCCCTTGTTTTCTTTCATTGGTTTTTCATAAATTTATTGAGATCTTTTCATTTTTGGATTCATTCAAAGCTTCAAATGCATGATGTCATAATCAAAATTTTCTTTTTATTTCAGTTTATTTTTTTCTTTTTTCTTTTATTTTTCACATATCCCCCACCACCATTTTGACAAACCACACCTAATGAAAATTAACGTGAAAAGACTAGCAATGTAGAACAAAATTACTTAAGGTGTCATATGGTTCATGCCGTTCTACAAAAGGGATGGATTGATCATATCGAAGTTGTCTTAAGGAAAATGAGGTCTTTCTTTTTTCTCAATGTGCCCTAAGACAATAGACAAGGACAAATTTTAGGGTAGAGATTTAAGAGGTTGCACTACAACAAATCTAGTAATTTGTAATGATTTTTCTAAGTGATGCATTATATTTCATCATGCAAAGTATGTAACAAGTGACAAATAATATATTTCATTATACTTTTATATTATTTTAATATTTTATATGATGATATATAAAATCATCACATGATAACATCACTAAAATCTTAGCTCCAAATTTACATGGTGAGAAATTTTTTGTTGACGTTTTGGATTTTAGGTGATGTTATTAATTTTTGTCACAAATTAAACACTTTAGTTAATTATTAATGATGTTGCAATTTCATCACGTCTATATATGGTGTTACATGATGATAATATAATGTTACAAACTTTTAAATGATTTTGTGACGCTATTTATCCATCACTAATAAGTTAAAATTAATGTATCATTTACAATTGATGATTTGAGTTCGATTAGATGTACTTATTTAAGAATAAAATTTAAAGTTAAAAGTTTTATTAAAATTAAGTAAATAATTTTACTTTTTTTATATGAAAGTGGAAATAAATGGATTGTTTATCACTCTTTCTTTTATATATTCAAATTGAGTGAGATTGGGAGCAATATTTATCTTAAAACTTTTTTCTATACATATATATACATAAAAACTTTAGAAAGATCATTGATATTAAGTTTTACTTTCCCTTTCGAGATTTGAGGGAAATTTGACTTCTAAACCATGCAAAATAAAAAAGGGAAATTTGAAATGAATTCCCTTATCACTAAAAAGAAATATTTTTTTTACAGTGAGCTCGGATCAAACACGCAACCTTTAGATCTCCAATCGCTTTCCCAACTGAGCTATCAATGCTTATGGTTTCTCTAGCCTTAAATATCATTATATTAACACTTAGACACTATGTTGTCCTTGCCTTTCTTTTTCAATCTACACTTTTTTTCCCTTCACTCCCACAAAAACCCTTTCCTTTGACTCTCAATCCTTATGCTTCCTTTAAGGAAAAAAAATGCCCTTCATATCAATAATTCAAAGGCAATCGAATTACAATTGTTTTCCTTCATCAAATCCCATTATCATTGACAATGGTGCTTCCTGTTTTTGTATTAGGTGATTTAACCAAACCTTAACTTTTTAAATTTATTTAAAAATTTTTATGTACCCATTTTTCCCAACATGTTTTTTCTCCACTTAATAGTTAGGCAGGAGAGAATAAGCCATGTGTTAGTTTCGGTATCAAAGTTCAAAGACCTCACGGTCTTCACCATAAATCCATTGGTACTTTTTTCTTTTTAAATAATTTTGTAAGTAAAACAAAAAAAAAGGTGAATTAAGGTTAAAATTAAAATTTTTATTTTGGGTATTGTTAGGGAAACTATGACAATTGTTGGTGACAATGATATTGCTTTACTCAAATGTTTTAATTGCACTCGTTCAGGCCATTCCACTTTTGATTACAATGTTGTTTTCCTATTTGAAATAATGGAATATGTATGTAAAATTTTAACATATGGGATTTTTTCGTGTGGAATTATGAGAACTAATGAAATCAAATTTGAGTCTGAATGTGAAATATAAATGCCTTTGATATGTCAAGAACATTGGATAAGAATGGTGTTTGATTGAATGTAGATGTTATAGGCATGGCTCAACTGTTTAAGTACTTTATTTTGCATGCCTACTTATTTGCTTAGAGTATTGCAAACATGTTATGACTATCATTGTTACAACTAATTTATGGTAAATTGGCATATTAATTATTGTGTTTTGTTCCTTTTTAATTTTATTATACTAAATAAAGGATGATTGTTTACACTTTCTCTATCTATACTTCAGGATGGCACTAAGAAAAGAATGTAGGAAAAGGACCATTAGACAACAAGTTCATTCAACTAATGCCATAGCTATGAAACATCCTTCATTGGAACCACCACATCAAGTCCAATTATGTAATGACTCATTGGAATCACCACAACAAGTAAACCAGCAAAAACTCATTGGAATCACCATAGCAAGTCCAATAAGCTTATGAGTTAATGGTATCACCATAAAAGGCTAAATCAATCTTCACTCATTGAAAATTCTAGTATGAAATCATTTATTTTTGTTTATACTAGAAAAAAAGTTATAAACTCTTTTGAGATGAATTGTTTATAGAGTTAAAGGTATAAACTCTTTTGAGATGAATCATTTATTGTTGTTTCAAATGCTTCATATGGGTATATTGTGTGTTGTGTGCTGTTTGAATAGTATATGCTTGTGAACCAAGTCAATGGGATGGGCACCATGTCTTTTTTAGTGCTTCAACTTAATGAATTACAACTATAATTTTAAGACATTGAAGTTTGAACATTCTTCTTTTGTTTTTTCTAGAATTTGGTGCATATAAATAAATGGATTAAATTAGATATACATCATGGCACAATATTTATGTGAATTCATTAGGAAATGAATTATGTGAAACTAATCACATGGTTATAGGGAAAATTTGTTGTTTTTGGTGGAAGTCAAAATTCAAGAAGCATCCACTCCATAAATCATGTTATTGATGCAATTATTATTATGATAAGAAATATCAGATTCTAATATTTAATAGAGGAAAGTCCCCTCTGCTATAGTGTTAAACCATTGAAGAAAAATTTAATAAATGAAATTTCATTTTAGAACTTTGACTTTACTATAATGTTAACTTTGCCAGGTCTAAGAATTTTAAATTATCATAACACATTAAGGTAACAAGTATGAAGATTAGTAATTTATTTTTGTATATACCGAAAAATTGCCAAGCTTCTTGAGCTATGATTTTGCTATGACTTGCATCATACATTTTTGTTTTGTAGGATAAATTATATCTTAAGATTCCTATAGCAAAACAAGATCTCAAAATTTATGCAATATAGGGGTATTGTTAGAGTAGGGCCTATTATTTAATATAAGGTAGGGCTCTTTTAAAAACTAATATGTACGAAATATATTACTTTATTTTTATATTTGTTTAGATCTTATTATGTCTATTATCATTTAATATTTGTTATTAATTATTTATTGCAGCTTTAAGTGACACAAACTCACCATCAACACAATCACTCTCGAGACAAGAATTGGATTGAAAGATTCAACACATGCTTTTGATTACTACCTATTTCATAGTTTTGATACTTTTTGTTTTCTAGACAATATTATTTCTATATGATTTTGGGATTGATTTTAAATAATGTACTACATTTAAAACTAATGCAAATATTGGGATGATACTTTATCATTTCTTCTTATTTATGAAATATTTTGTAATAAAAATATTATTTATATTAGATTATTCTAGAAAAATGACAATGACAATTTGTAACATTCAATATTTTGTCAATATTATAAAAGAAATTGTTTTTGACATTAAAATGGTTAATTTGTCACTCAAAAATATTTTTCATGATGATTATAGTATCATCATATTCAACTAATGATATTTTATTTCAATGATGAAAATAAGTTTGTAATTGGAAACGAAATTAATTGATACGAATTTAACATATCATCATTAAAATAAACATATTGTGTATATTTAGTGACATTATGGAATTTTTTATGATGTTATCTTACAATCATAGGTGACGATAATTGTGTGACCAATATTATGATGATTTTGCTTTCATCACCAATATTTGCAATTTTATCACATATTTTATAACTATTATAATATTTAATGATGATTTTTTTCACCAATAGCTGACGAAACCTAAAGCCAGCAAACAGTAGAGTAAGGTGATGTTTAAAGTTATTATCACCATGATTCACAATAGGTGATGATCTTTTAGTATTATCACATTTGATCATTAGAGACGGTGCAGACGTGATGAAAGTCATGATATTGAATTTTTGTCAACAAACATTTTTTGTGACAAAAATTTAATATTTTGTGACATTATTTCAAGAACCGCTAATGGCCAAATTTGTTTTAGTGCTGGCATGTTTGTGGTCATTTAAAAGGATTTGGGTGGCTTTGATCTCATCAATTTTGGAACATAACCTTGACACATCAAATTACCACATCCAAATAAAGAAAATGTCATGTTTGCCTAATATTCTATAAATCCCAAAATTTTCTTTTTGTTTTGAAATTGGTTGTCCCATTGTTCATTGCTTACGAAAAGAATATACCCTTTTGATGTCATAGTATTATTAGGTGAAGATAAGGTTCACGAATTCAAGTTCATATCTCTTAAGGGGTTATAGTTGATGAGTGGAATCATTTGAGTAGTTTGAAAAAGGGGTGAAGGTATTTAATGACTTTATTTCTAATATTGATTGTCAACTTTTTTGAAACTCCATTCACCTTTATTACGAAAGAAGACCTTTTCTTTTTCTATTTTTTTCTTCTTTCTTATTTTTTCTTTTTTCCTTTTTTTTTCAAAGCACTTTTTTTATTATTTTACAAATTAATTATGTGGAGATTTATTCTCCAATAATCAAAATCTCATAAAAATCAATCAAAGCATTTAATCTTTTGAGAACGAATATAAATATAATATTAAAAGAGTTATATGTAAATAAATATTCAAATGGACAAAAATAGAGATACAATGAAAATCCATCCTGCATAAAAAAAAATCCAAGTAATATTTAACAAAAATTCAAGAAAGTCATTTCCAACCGACTCTGGCCTATCTCATCATTTTGATGATTACACCCTTATATAGTTTGAATTAGATTTGACATCCAACCTCTCTTATTTATGAAAATTTATTGAGCTTGCTCTTATTAGACTTTGAACCTTATGTTTTAACATAAGGCAACTTTTTATGAAGTGACCTATGTTTCCATTATGGTAATCACATGTAACATTGGCATCATACCATTTGGGATAAGAAAGTTTAAATGGTTTTAGATGAATAGATGATATTAAATGACTTTTAGCAAATTCTGAGAATAACTTAGCATATGACTTAGGAATTGGGTCAATGAAACCTCTTTCTTAATGAACTCGTGCCTTTCTAAAACCACTTGTCAGATTATGGGGCTTTAGAATTGGTCTAGTGGTGGATGTTGTTATAAGGGCTTGAATCATAGAGTGAAAGGCAAACACTAGCATTGGTTGATAGGGGTATGGTGTTTAGGACACTCGATTGACCATAAGGTAATTAGGGAAATGGGTTAAGAATGGGTGGTATGGGATAAAAGATCTTAGTGATGGGCTTCTAAAAGTCACTGCTTGGGTTTTTGATTATTTCTTCTTGGTGGTTGGGATTTCTTTAGCACCTATGGTTTTTTGCCTTTTAGGTGTGATAATTTGCCCCTCTGTTTCCTTTTTCTTGTATGCACCACTTCCCATCATCTACATCACCCTTTTAATCATGCCAATCTTCATTTCAATGTTTTGAAGGGTTAGCTTATCTAGGACTAGATTAGCCTCCATCAAACATTTGGGTGCATGCTCTATTAGAATCACCTTGTCTCTATTTCTCTGTCTTGACCAATTTTATTGTTGCCTACAACATTATTCAATATCTTGTTGTGGGTCAATAAAGGACTTCCATAAACATTTGGCCTTGTCTTGGTGTCAAAATTTAGTCATTTGACTTTCACCAATGCTTGCACATTGTATCCATACAATCTTCCAAGGAATGATGCCATATTGGTATTCACATCAGGTCTTGATGGTTATACCATTTGGGATACAATGGTTTAAGAGGCTTAATAGAGCAGGGCCAATAAGATCACCTTTTAGGAGTTGTCAATAGAGGTTTGTATAAGAGATGGTATTGGGTCAATAGGAGTTCTTTTCTAGTGTTGGTGGTACGGGAGTTTTTTTATTCTAGAGTTGGATTGCCTATTTGGGAAAATGCTTATATGGTTGATGTTGGAGTGAATTGGAAAACTCTAGGTAGGAAATGAGGTTGACACATTGGTTGAAGAGATGGTGGTGGAATGGTGGGCTAAACAAATGGTTATGGAATATGAATTGAAGGACATGAGTTTAGGTGAGGAATGTAAGGTGAAAGACATGAGTAATTCTTAAAGGTTGTATAAAGCTTAGGGACCTGGTCCTATGTGCTTGTAAAGGAGGTCAAAAGTAGGCATTAGAAAGGTTTAATTACAGGTTTGGGTTTGGGATAACTGGTGGGGTTTGTTTGAAACCTAGTGACTTCGTTTTGGAAATAAACTTTTGAGTTTAGTAAATTGTGTAGTCAATTCATCCATTCTTTTTTTTAGCTTATTCAAACTCTGATCTTCATTATATGCATCAGGATCTTTTTGAGGAATATTAAACCCGGTAAAAACTAGTTGATCTTGATTAGATTGAATCGAAATGATGAAAACCCTTAAGGAGAAACAAACTTAACCACACCATCAACTTTAACCATTTCTAGTAACTAAGTAATTTGTTGTTTCATTTCTTAAAGCTCATGCCTAAATTCCTCTTAATTCAACTGCAATGCACTGATCCTTACCTCCAATTGATCTCCTATTTTCACCTTTTTAATACCCAACAAGATATAAATTTTATTTTAAGGTTTAGACCAAAAAATCTATATTATTACTTCTTACTAAATGAATGACAGAGAACAAATTACAAAACATGAAACATGTTTATAAATGCATGAATATGACAAGGATGCTAAAGAATGTTATGAAATGCAAAGATGCCTAAGACAGTGGATTTTCATATGTACAAGGCCCAAATGATAAAAATTACATCACCTAATATATACAAGAAATGCAATGTCTTGTTGTGGGCTAGTGAGTGCAATTTTATACAATGCATGTTTTATAGAATCTTATTATTCATGGATCCACATGTATGAAACATAATGATATACTATATGCACAATGAGATGTACACCTATGATTGATGTAACATACTTATGTGAAATGCATTGACACATTATATACATGAGATTTGCTTACACAAAATGCAATCAATGTGTTATGTCAACCCAATGAAATTGACACTACCTTAAAATATGCAATGAAATAGAATGCATTATTAGCTATTAAGATGTGCATGAAATGGAATTTATGAATTATCTATTAATATATGCATGAGATGGAATGCAGTTACTAAGATGTGTGTGAGATGGAATGCATGTATGTCTGTTATGATGTACATTGGATAGATTACATATATTATCGACTATGATATGCATGAGATGGACTATATGTATTATCTATTTAGATGTGCATGAAATGAGCTACATATGTTATCTTTTATGATGTGCATGAGATGGAATGTGTATGCCATTTAATTAGATGTAGGTGAGATGGAATACATGTATTATCTTACTATTTCTAACTCCAAAAACATGAGAATGCATGCAAATAGTATTAAAGGAAATGCAAACATGAAACAATATTGATTTTTTTTTCTTTTTAAAGAAGGGGAAAAAATTCAAGAACACACTTTTTTTTTATTCCACATAAAATGACTAGGATGGATTCAAAAGTTTTCTTTTATTTATTTTCTTATTTAGCTAATAAATGAAGAATTTAAGAAAAACTTTCTTTCTGTTTTTTTTTTTTGTTTTGAAAAAATTTCTTCTAGTTTTATTTTTTTTGGATTTTTTGGTTTTGTTGGATAGTAAAAAGAATTTTATTTTAAAACATTTCTTGAAGATGCACATTTTGAACGAATAACAAATTAATCAAACTACATGTGAAATTTTTATTTTTTGGTTTTGAAAGAATACGTTTTTTTTATTCTTTTGTTCTTTTCACACTTTTAGTCTTATTCACATTATTATTACCCCTAAATACAGATTGTATCAGAATGTACTTTCATGTGACTTATTTTAAGTAATTTCTACAAAAGATTTGGCAAGGCTCTACCTAGGGCTAGCTCCCTATAGTTCACCATATGTCGAGTTGAGAATTAAGCATCTAAAGGTTTTCAAATTGTTCCTTACCTCATCGTCCACCATAGACTAATGGGGTATCTTAATCTGAACCCATTACAGGCTACGAGTAGAAAAGGTTCAATCTGAGTGGGAGTGTTTCACTAGCTAGTGCAGAGGTTTACACCTCATGAGAGAGTAGCTACTTTACTTCCTCCTAAAAAAGGTTAGAGCCCAATAGAGCTTATGCATGCAATGCAAGGTGAGTGTGTCCGAAGGAACATGCAAACCTTTCACATTTTCCTAAAAAATACCCATATCCTAAATGTCCTACAATTATTAAAATTAGGATAAATAACAATAATTTAAAATAAATGAGATAATTAAAATATACATTAAATGTAAAACATAAATTTTTTTAATTTTATTTTTTTTGAAAAAAAATTAAAGTCAAAGCATTTTTATTTTTTTTATTTGATATTTTGAATTTTTTTCACTTTTTGGGAAAATGGAAAAATTAAAATCAAGGAATTAAAATTAAATACTAATTAACCATTGAACCAAAATTTAGGATAACATGCCAATAATATTTGGCCTGACTCTCTAAAATATGTCCTCAGTGGAGTCGCCAAGTTGTTACGATGTTTCAGGACTAAGGAAGTGCCCAAGCATTAAATGAATGGGGAATGAGACAAAACAAGGGGCATAAAAAAGCATTTTCCATAAAAATGAAAACATGGAGTCACCACCAATCCTTTTTAGGTTGTGATTGGCCACCCAAACATTTTTTGTCCATTTTGATAAAACAATAAAATATTTAAAGGTTTTATAAAAAGAATAAATTAAGGTATGCAAAATTAGATTTAGGGTTTGGGGGTTGATTATGAGTGGCAAAGGATTAGCATCCCCACAGCACCTGTCGAAAACAATAACAATTGATTGCATGTTATCCTTAAAATTTGGCTAAAATTCTCATTTTAATGTTTAGAAATTAATTCCTTTTTCCATTAATTCGTAAAAAGAACTTGAATTTTGTTTTAAAATGAATCAATTTTTGAAAAACAAAACATTTTACTTTTAGATCAAAGTGAAAACACCTTAAGTATTAAGGCACTTTTTTCACTCTCCTATATTTAGGTAAAGCTTCAAAAGTGTTTCTGACTTAAGGGTTTTTAGGTTGCCCCATAAAATTAGATAACACCACTCATAATTGATAGCCATCAATAGTACCCTTATATTTAGGCCAGATCTTGAAGGTTATTTTTAGTTGAGATGTCATCTTATTTAAAAATATTTTTCTTTGAAAAGCTTTATTTGTAAAACCAATGCATGTATACATGAACATAGTAATAATATGAATGCATAATGATTGAATGTGAATGACAAACTATGAATGCATGGCAATATAAGAATGCATAAATGGAGTCTAGGATTGGTTTTAGGGTTTAGGATTTGATTGAGTTTAAGGTTAAGGATTTAGGGTTTAGGGTTTTAGGTCTTATAGTTTAGGATTTAAAGTTTATGGTTTAGGATTTAGGATTTAAGGTTTAGGTTTAGGGTATTATGGGTGGTTTAAGGTTTTGTGGGTGGTTTAGGGTTTCATGGGGGTTTAGGGTTTAATAAGAAATGCATATGATGAAAACAAATAAAAAAAAATGCCATTGATAAAGACGTAAATATTGATGTATAAAAAATGCATGACTACGAAATAAATTAATTACAAATCTAAACATTTTAAAAATATTACAAACTAAATGTGCATGTGAAAATGTAATGTAAATGGATCAAACACTAATTGTTTTTTGGATTTTCAAGACATGTTCCAACATTTTTTTCTTTTGAAATTCATGCAAATAAACACTAAAATAACCAAACAACCAACTAAAATAATGTTTTATTCATGAAAAATTTAATCAAACACATTGGAATCTTGAAGAACAATGCAAGAACACAAGAAAACACATATGAATGACCCAACATTTAGCCTCTTATCAAGCTAGAAGGTTTAAGCCAAGTATAGGAACGGCTTGGTTGAACCTCCTAATGGCCTCCCCACAATTTCACAACCTTTCATTTGATGCAAACATGCATCAATCATTCATAAAATCATCATAGAAAGGCCTTTATATCATGAGAGAAATTTTATCAAACATGTAATGAACTAAATAGTAAAGAAACTATAGCACCAAACATACATAGCCAAACACCAAACATATAACATTAAACTAGTTGAAATTCATGCAAATAGTAAGCAAACTAATAACTAAATGATCCATAAACAACATAAGAAGCAAGGAAAACATTTAAAAAAAACCAAAAATCATGAAATAATATAAAATTAAGATTTAAAAGTTTTCGTGAAAATCGACCTAGGAAAGGTCAAATTATGAATTACCCATAATAGGTATTCTAGTAATTTCACAACTCTTGAGGTGCTGCCAAGGTTTTTAAAGGGCCAAAAATCATCAAATAATTTCAAAACTTGATTTGGAACGTTTTGTGAAAAATCAACATCAGAAAGATTAAATTACAAAAATAACCTTAATGGGTATTTTAGTGATTTCACACCTTCTGAGGTACAATTAAGGTTTTCAATATTACAAAAATCATCAGATAATATTAAATCATGATCTAGAGCTTTTTTTGAAATTTCGACCTCGAAAAGGTTTTACAAAATATACCAATAAGGGTATTTTAGTAATTTCACACTTTTCAAGTGTGATCTAGGTTTTCAATGTATCAAAACATCAAATATTATAGAATCATGACCTAGGGTTTTTCACAAAAATTTGATTTTGAAAAGGTTAAATTATGAAAATATCCCTAAGGGCATTTCAATAATTTAACACTTCTCAAAGTGCAATCAAACTTTGTGGTCTTTAAAAATCATAGATTCATTTTAAAACAACATTGGTTCCATTTTGGTTATGAATTTTGAAAAATTGACCCAATTTTAATCTAATTTGATTGATTTTGATCAATTTTAACCAAGTTTGACTTTGTTTGACTAGGTGACCAAATTTGACCTTAAGGCATTTTGGGCAAATTTATCCTAATTTTAATCTTAAAAAATCATCAAAATTAAAGAAATATTAGGTTTGAACTTGGTTAGATTTTAAAAACTTCACAAATGACTGAATCTTGCTTGGACAAAGTTAGGTGTCTACAAAATTACATGAGATATAGATCTTATTCTTGAATCAATGTTGTGTTGAAGCTATGTTTATAATTTTCCTTGATCTATACCATTGTGCTATTTCTTAAGGATGTACGAAAAATTTGACTTAGGATAAACATCTTGATTTTTAGCATTATTACTTTTATGATTTTGCTAGAAGATAAGCAAAAAGCTAAGTATAGGGGGTGTGATAACATCATATTTTATATCATTTTATAGGTCACCTCAGATGTCAAATCCTTACTTTTATATTGATTTTAGCCTAATTCTAGCTTTTTTACTTATAATGAATCTAAATTTCCATTTTGTAAGAAAAAATGAAAAATCGTGCAGTTAGGAAGGCAATATGGTCAAATTAGTGCACTTGTGCGCTTTTAAAGAAACTTGTAAGCTAGCAAGCTTAAAGAAAGGTGGCAAAACCCAAAATCCATTGAAAATCCCAAGCATGCAAGTTAACCAAAGATGAGGACAATTCATTTTTTAGTGGATGCAAAACCATGGTACTAATGATGGTCCTTATACATAAGATTACACTTTTAGATCACATGGTAGTCCATCTAGATGGCATGTGATGTGGCATATAACATAGCTAGTAGGTATGCATGAGTGTGCATGAAATGGCTTCAAGCTAGGAGGAATTTAAATTCAAATTACAAGAGTACTAAAGAGTTAAAACACTACTAGGCAAACTACATTCGGCCAAGGGGATAATGAGCTAAAGAGAAGTTTTAGACTGTGCATGAGCCATGTAAAAGGTTCCTAGTCAACCACAAGTTGGGCGGCAAGATGAGTTTAAATTCAAATACAAAAATCATCCCTGTAAATCCCATACAATCTTTTCTAAATCTGTTAATTGTGTTTTATCTCTTCCATATCTTGCTAAGTCAACTCATGACAAGGAAACATAAGCCCAATCAGCAAAAGAAGGACCAATTGCAATCCTTTAATTTGCCACTTAATCTACTATGTAAGAATGAGAAGCCAAAATAGCTTACCAAGCCAAAATAAAATCTATTTTGAATAAAGCAATCCATGACTTTTAAGGGATACTTAGCAAACCTTATGGGTCTAGATTCATCCCCCTTTTACCCCATTTTTATTATAAATAGGAGTGCTTCGCTAGGGGAAAGGCAAACCTTGTAAACTTTATATTTCTTCTTTAGCATTTCCTTGAAAGCATCCAATTTTCTATTTTTTTTTTTAACAAAATCTATTTTATGGTTTCTTTGCATTTCGGCTAAGGTTTAACTTAACATTCAAATTTTTAAGCATTATTTTTTTACATTTCAAGTCTATTTCAATTCAATTCACGTTTATTTTTAAGTTCTCAAGTTGTTTTAACCAAGTTTTCACTATTACTTTTGTTTTTTCATGTTCGCTTAATTTTGTTTTTATAATATCCTATTTTTATTCTCAAAATAGTTTTCTAAATCTCTTTTTATGTTCTTTTTGGCCTTGCCATTGTGATATTTATGTCTTCTCTTATTGTTTTAAGCTAATGATTATTTTGGGTTTAAGTCTTTTTTCCTTTTACGCACTTTACATTAGGTTGTTACTAGCATTCTTGCCATGTTCGTGTTATTCAAGCATTCTTGCCATTCATTTTAGTTTAAGCATATTTGAAATTGTTTAAAGTTTTGATATGTGCATTTGATTTATGATCATCTTTATTATGTTTGTCATTCTTGCAAAAGTATTATCATCTTAGAATCTATGTTTTGATGCCTTTAGGTTTATATTGCATTCAAATAATTTAAGTATGTTGCTTACTTGATCCTTTTTTACATTTGGCTTATGTCATTCCATTCATTTTAGTCTATCATGTTACTATGTTTCATGCATTATTAGGTTACTCTTATGATTTTAAATTAGTTTCTTGGTTAGAGGATGCTTTCATGTTATTTTGTTTAAGTTGCTTATTATAATTGTTATATACTTTTACATTGTCTATTTGGTTGTCATTTTCTATTCATATTTAAATTTTGAATGCATGTTATGGCATGTTTCCTATTATTGCTTCTTAATTTTAGAAATTTAAATTTGGTTTCTATAGCATTTCACAATCAAATTAATCATTGTCTAAATATAAGGTAAAGTGATACAATTTTGATAGTTGGAATTTTTCTCCCTTCCTTGTATAATCCTTGTGGGAATGATACTCATTCATCACTCTATTACTTGATCTTTGCACTTACAAGCATTAGAAAGTAGCAATCATAGGGCTAACCTATCTTAGCCCATGTAGAGATATATTTAGAACATTTATATAAGTGGGGAATAATTTTAAGATGACTTAGTTCTTACTAATAAAAGGTGGTAAAGAGAAAGAGAATAAGTGGGTGGATGCTAGTATCAGGTGTGGGATAATCACTTAACCCTAGTGGGAAGTGATCTAACTATAAACTATAACTAAATTGTTGCTTGGGATGTAATCCAAGTTTTAAATTTTAAGTTTTGTAAACTTAGGATTAGTATATTATTTCAACTTTTATTAGGACTAGGTAATAGTTGGTTTGTTTACATTTGCATTTGTAGGAATAAAGAGCATGGGAGCTAGGATAAGGTGTGGCCAAAAGGATGATTCCTACATATTCAAAATCAATCTCAAGGAATTATGGTAGTATTCTTCTTCCTTTTGAACTTACTTGCTTAGTTTTTACACATTGAGGACAATGTGTAACTTAAGTTCAGAGAAAGAAAATTTATGCAAAATTTTAATCTTTTGTTTTTTATCTTAAATTGTCAAGCTTAGAATCACTATAATGCTTTCTTTAATTGTTTTTTTCATACTAATGTGAAAAACTTTGATTATAGCTTATTAAAAACAAATGAATATAGTGAAAGCATGAGATATATTCTAGACTAATTCTTGACTTAATTTTTTTTATTTGTGATATTTTCATATTATTGAGTACTTAGTCTTGATTATTGAGATGTATGCATGTTTAGTTAAGGTTTATGTAGATATGGAGTTGCATTGAACTTTGAAGCTATGTGCTTATTTTAGAATTTGTTTGATTATCTCTTGAAGCAAAATCGTATATTACACTTAACTAAAGAGATGATTTTGGCCATCTTTAGACTGTTTGAGCCTTTCAAGCTAACATTTATATGTTTATCCTTAGTCACCTTATTTGAGCTTATATATATCATTGCTTTGTTCTTAACCTTCATAAGTTAACCATCCTTTGATTTATTATCTTTATCTTTCTACCTTACCTTATGGGGTGTTTTGTTTGGGGTAATCCACAAATTTTCTTCTGGAATCTTGATGGTGGGTACTTGATTCCTACATTTGGTTCAAGGTAATTCAATTATGGGGGAAAGTGACAGATTGCCCAATAGTATCCAAAGTCCTAAAATCAGAAACCCACATCTCCTTGTAGTATTCTAGGATTTCGGGGGAAAAGTTGTGTTATTTCAAAAATTGACTTGAATAAAAAACTATAATATAGTTGTTCCCTTTTGAAAAGCATGTCTGGAAATGACTGCAATTCAATTGTAAGTTTTTGCTATTAAAACTTTTTTTATATTGCAATTAATGGCATTTGACATGAAAAAATGCCTTAAGTAATTAATTATTTATGGTGTTAGGGTTGAAAAAATGCCATAAATGATGATCATTTAAGGTGTTTTCTCCCCATAAACACCTTAAATGATGAAAATGTCCCAAATATTCCAAGCCTCCATGATTCTACAAACCTTCAAGATTTTATTTTGACTTTTTATAATAAACTAATTACACCCATGTTCACATCTCTCTTGTTTCTCAGTTCTTCCATGTTTTTCCTCCATCTTGGTCTTTCTAAATTAGTGAACCTTTGCCTCAACCCATAATAACACATAATTTGAATTCAATCTCACCTCTATACTTTTTTTTTTGCTTAACTGCATTTAAGAAGTAGTTTTGAAGGCTCTTTCGATCACCCAATAGCCCTAAAGAAAAGTTCAATAGCTTACTTACTAGATTGTATATTGATATATAAAGAAACAAAGAAACTAACCCATGATACAATGGAAGGACTCCATGATACAAGTCCACCTTTTTTCCTAACAAAAACTTATGATGTTATTGATGATTTAAGCACCAATCATATCATATCTTGGAGTAAATGCAACAATAGTTTCATTGTATGGTATCCCCGAGCATTTTCCATAAGCTTTTTGCTTAGATACTGTAAGCACAACAATAGTTTCATTATTTAAGGCATTTTCAACCAAAAAAAGCTTAAATAATCCTATTATATATTTTTAAAAGGGATTATTTAAGGCATTTTCTAAAAAAAAAATGACTTAAATAATATGCATTAATAAATGTTAAGGTATTTATTATTAATAAAAACTAATGAAAAGTTATCATCATTTATGTTAAAGAGATTATGGTAATTATTTAGGAATTAATATACGTGAATTCTCCCTAACCAAATGAGTGAATTTGAATACGAGATGTCTTGAAAATGGGAAAAAACCTCAGGTATCACATTTTTTTGGGGATCACACTTTTCCCTGAAATCCAAGATTTCATGAACCAAATGCCTCCTATTTGCATTTCGATAAATAAAAGTAGGTCTGAGAGTTATGTTACATTGGGAAGAAATGGTGGAGTTTGAAAAAAAAAAAAGATAGTGTGCAAGGTATGAATGAGCCATTCCAACAAAAGCTAAAAAACAACTTTAAACTAAAAAGGAAAGAATGCTTGGTTTCAATACATACTATTTGGGAAAAGAAAAGATGAAAGTTGTAAAGAAAGACAGAAGAATTTAAGTTTGGAGGTGTATATGTTCTCTTGAAAGTTCTCATCGTAGTGAAAAATTCAAAGTAATGCATTTGTATGGGATTATGAGCCTAATTTTTTTATCATACCATAACGCTAGCCTTACATTATAAGTTTAATAAAGATATATTGATCTTTGGTAAAGTGTGTAAGTCTGCATTAGTGGAAAGAGAATATGAAAAGCTGACTTATGAAATATTGATCATGCTTTGAGGTGATTTGTTAATTTTAAGTTTGCATAACTTTATTGAATATCTTACATTGATATGAGATAGACTATTCACACACACACGAAAATTATAATTGAAAGAGAGCTTATTCATGAGTGAGTCATGTGTTTAATCTATACTTATGACTTTCTCTAAGTTATAATCATCATTCAATTTTTTAAGAACTTATGAGAATCTGATATTAGAAGCATGTAATATGTATCTAGCATATTATTTTGATTTTAGCAAAGCTTTATTTTGCTTGAGGACAAGCAAAAGTTCAAGTTTGAGGGTTTGATAAATCTATGAAATATAGTTGTTTTCAGTGCTTTAATGAGTTAGCAAGTTCTTGGCTAAATAATGTTGTTTTGTAAGAAATATTGAAGAAATGATTGAATCTCGAAAGTTCTTATTTAATATTGATCAATTTTTGATATATTTGGAATAATCTTGTATGGTTCTTGTTATGTTTTTGATAATTCTTGGAATTCTTGGAAATCTTGGAAATTTTAGAGTTGAGATGTTGAGTTTATGCAAGACTAATATTACCAAACTTATGGAAGTTAGAATTGATTAAAATCTTGATAAAAAATGAGTGAAATTCATGTAAGACTTGTGTAAAGTAGATTTGGCCATTATAAAGACAATTGTGTAATTTTAACTTGAATATAAGTCCATGGTAGCTTACTTAGGCATGCATGCTTGGGATAACTAATGGATGACATGGTAACAAGTCCAATCTCATTGGCCAAGAGAGATTACTTGGATTCTTATGTGGCATGATGACTTGGCAATTTTGTCCATGCTTAGGAAAGTTCAAATCACCCTAAGTTTTCTTATTTCGAGAATGTTTTTCTATTTTGACTTGATTTTCCCATTTTGACTTGAAATTCCTACCTTGATTAAAAAATGCACTTGGTTAAGCTACAGACACCAATTTTGACTATTGTAATTTTTCTTATATTAATATTAATATTAATATTATTAATTAATTAATTAAAAAAAAGAAAAAAAGTCAAAAAAATCTTTTGGTTTTAACTTTGACAGTTGAAATCAAGCTACCAGAATGACTTTTTTTCTCTCTGACATTGCCTAACTTGGTAGCCTGAAATTTGGTGACCAAAAATGATCAGACAGGATCCAAATTTGCCAAAAGAGATCACAAGAGACCTAGGATTTGAATCCCAGAAGCTCTATAAATAGAGCCAATTTTTGCAAATCAGGAGAAAGACCAAGGGGAAAAATCTAGGGGTTCTATAAAAACAAACAAATCACAGTCCTCTTTAAAGAACCAGTAGCAAACAAAAAAGATCCCTAATAATAAGATTTGAGATATAGGAAGTTTGAGATTTTTTTTGAAAAATTTGGGTTTGAGGGAGTGTTCAGAAAGTAAAAAAGAGCAATTTGGGATTTTTTGGAATTCTTTTGAAAATTTTTTCAGTCTCTAAAATTTGTAAAATTTTGAATTTTCCAGCAACCTCTTGAATTTTTCAGCGACTGAAATCTGGGTTCATCATTGGAATATGAAAATTTTGAAATTTTCAACGACCGCTTGAATTTTTCGGTGACTGAAATGTAGGCTTATCGTTAGAATCTGGAAATTTTTTTAATTTTTTGATGCTGGTTGAAGTTTTTGGTCATCGGTGCATGGTGGCAACTGGCTAGAAATTAGGCTCCATGATGGCTGGCATAGGAGTTGGGTTTTTTAGAGAGAGGAACTATGGGTAGAACGAGAGGGGAAAGGAGAAAATAAAGAAAAAGCTGATTTTGGCTTATTTAGAGGCACTTCAAAATGATGTCGTTTTGGGCATCCGAACCGAGTCCAACCTGCCTAGGATCCATGTGTCAACCATATGCCAACTCGACCTGTTTCGCAGGTTTTCTCTTTTCTTTTTCTTTTTGTTTTCTATTTTGATTTTGATTTTGATTTATTTTATGATTTTTATGTTATTTTTTATGATATTATTGTTATTATTATTCTTTTATTTTATATTATTATTAACAATAATTTTTTAGAAATAAATAAATAAAATTAAAAACAAAATTAAAATAAAATAAAGACCTAAAAAATATAATATGCAAAAAAAAAACTAACTATTTAAGGAAAATAAAATTTTATTACAAGCAAAAATGTTATTTAAATTTCACCAAAGTGTTAGGATAATTTAAAAGAAAATTTTTGCTAAAAGAATAATAATTATAAAAAAATGATAAATAAAATAAATTATTTAATTGAATTTTTCAACTGTAATTTTTAAAGAAAGCTGAAAATGTTTAGTTTTCTTTAATTATTACAAATAAAAATAATATTTCAGATTTCACCATAGAGTTGAGATAATCCAAAATTATTTTTACTAAAATAAAGATTGATCTAGACAATGTAAAACAATAATAAAAATGAAAATGAAAAATAATAATAATTGATATTTTGAATATTTAAAAAAATTAAAAAATTAAAAGAGTTCGATTTTCTTTAATACAAGCAAGATATAAATATTTAGATTTTTCCTATGAGTCGAGATAATCTAAATTTTATAATAAAAATAGTTAATAAATAATTGATAAATAATAAAAAGTTTCTTTAAAAAAAATCATAATAAAGATTAATTAATTAATTAATTTCTTTAACTATAAAAAAATTATTTTTATTTAGGATCTTGTCCAAAATTGAGATAATCTTAAAACTTGTTCAAAATTTTAAGATTTCACCGAAGAGTCGAGATAATCTTAAAACTTGTTTAATAAATTTTGGGAACTCACCAAAGTGTCAAATGTTCCTAAAATCCTTTTTAAAACAAATAAATAAAATATGTTATGATGAGGAGAATTTTGTGAATTATCAATTTTCTCAAAATATTTTCTATATAGTGATTTTTTATAAATTCTACCAAAGCGTTGAAAAAAAATACGAATCAAAAGTGTATAGAAACATTTATCAAAATAGAGTTTCAAGCATTATAAAAAGCATTAGGGTACTATACTAAGCATGCAAAACTTGAAAGATTTGACATTTGAAAGAGTCGTAAAATGAAATCTAAAAAAAAACTCAAGTGATCATTCAACATGAATTTATTTGTTTAAAGGTTGATTATAATGCCAAAAAGTATCATGAAAGGGAAAATCAAGCGCCACGGATTAGAAACAAGTGGTATGCAAAGGCATAATTTATGTGTCTAGGAGTTAATGACAAATGGTTAATTTTTAGATTTATAATAGACAACCCTTATGAGCTTGCTACTCTAACAATTGCTAAATTTTTATATGCTCACAGCAAAAAATTAAAGTTCAACAAAATAATTGATGGTGTTTTTCCTAATCTTTCAAAATGGGTTCCAATTGAAATATAAAAGCTACAAAGAAGAAAATAATATTCTTTTCAATAAATATTGATATTCATATCAAGAAGAGACAAATTATTTCTTACAAACTTCTCATGCATTGCATGCAGGAAGAACTAAGCTTTGTTAAAAAGTATAACCATAAATCCTAACACATATTTATCATTTATAAAAATCTCTTAAATAAAATAATGCACCGTAAATAGCCAATTGTTGTTTTTTGTAAAGATATATAATTAAAGTTTACTACTTGAGTTTTCTATGTTAAAATTGCATTAGTGCCCTTTTACTATAATAGTGCCACCACTTCCACCATTTCCATCTCCACTAATTCCTTCTCATACACCTCTATCAAAACCTTTTCCTCCATCTTTGCCAATAGCTCCAACTTCATCACCATTTGTACCAATAGTAGCATCATTGCCTCCTCTGCCAATACCTCTTTCCCCTACTCCACCTCCATCACCAACTCCACCACCAATACTAGTGTTGCCACTTTTAACACTATTTTCATCAATTGCTCCTCGTCCTTTTCCTACTTCACCTCTAAAACTAGCTTTAATACCATTTCTACTAGTAGCACCAATGTTACCACCTCCACCATTTGCACTTATAGTAGCACTTCCAACACCACCTCCATCAAGCCCACCTACTCTTTTTCCACTTCCAGCACCAGTTGCACTAGTAATGCCATTGTTGGCACTTCCACCAAGTTGCCCTCGCACTCCTCTTTTTTCTACACCTCCAACATTAGCTCCACCACTATTTTGAAAAGTAGCACTAATGCTACCACTTCCACAAAGATTACCACCACTTTTTAATCTGCCTTGTACTCCACTTGTTAGGCCTTCACCACCACCTAATCCACCTTGCCCACCACCAACATGGGACCCTAACCACCATCAACATTGAGGTGATGTAAACTAGTAGCAGCATCTAAATCACCCAAACCAGCAGCAATCCCTAAACCACGATGTAAAGCATGCATGGCAGGCAGTCCAGATCCAGTTGTTAAAGATCTTCTAAGTCTTTTACCTTCAATCTTGGCGTTAGGCAAAAATGAACTATAAAACACATGGTTGTCAACTTTATTGACATTATGATCATCAGCAATTGCAATACCATCCGCAAAAAGAACACACATGAAAGCAACAACAAAAGAATGAGCAAAAACACCCATCATTATCTAAAAGCTTAAGCAAAAGTTAACTCATAATAGTTGAATTGTAATGTCAAACAAAATAAGAAATTTTGAATATTGCTTTAATCTTTTAGATATTTTGTCTTTTCCCTTTTTTTTTCTTGTTTGTTATTTTTATCAAGAAATGAAATATTTATAGAAAGGGGTTAGATTTACATAGAAACTAAAATAAAAGGCCAAGCTTAAAGCATGAGAGTAAAAATTGTTGCACCATTCTCTTAAAAATAGAAACCATGTTATAAAACCATTCAACTTGTTAATAGAATTTCTTCCATATTTCCTTTCTTCAACCAATAACCGAACAAACAATACCTTTTTTTCATTATTCTTGATTTTGATTCTATCATGAAATTAATTAAAAAAATGTCTATTTTGCATGTAAAAAAAGTGTACATTGTTTAGATGGCTAATAAAACCAAGCCTCAACAATGACAAGTTAGACAAATTAAATTATTATCCAATTGTCGTCAGCACTTAGGTAGTAAATTGCAACTCATGGAATGAGCGATCAAGTGGTAAGTTAACCTAAGGACAATGATATAGACATTTCTAGTGATATATCAAACTAAAATGACTATATCAGTTACACTTTTCTTATGCCACCCATAGCTAATAATTGACCAGGGTCAAGGCCCTCTTCAAATTCAAAACTTGGGGGCACTATGGAACATATAAGGCATCTTAGTTCACTACTAACTATGAATAAGTTGGTGAGAAAGGAAAGAGGTGTGAATGAGCCTAGAATGGTGGCGAATTTAGATAAAAGGATGTCAATAATAAAGTTAGCAAATAATAAGTCTATGTTGTTAAGAAGACACACAAGGGATTTCAATCATAATTGTTGGTTGTTTTAGTCAAAAATAAGGATTGCATCAAAAATGCAATTTATAAAAGGATGATAAGGATTAATATATAGTATATGTTGGAGTTAAAATGTTGGATTTTATGGACAAGCCATAAAACACTCACTAGAAAGGTTAAGGTTTTGCCTAACATTTTTAGGCCTTATAGGAGCACAATATGAATTTTCATTTATGCATTTAAAAATTATTTCTAAATTGAATTTTTATGGCAAACATGTCATATTAAAAAATATGCATGGAGCCTTTTTTTAATTAAGGTATATCAATATCAAAATTGAGTTAACTCTATTTTTAAAGGGGGTAAAGTCCTGAATAAACTCAAATTCTGTTGAGTTAAGGTCTATATATGGCTATGTATAGTCAAAGCAATTATTCTATGCCATGTTAAAATCATGTCAACCTCTTACTATAGATATTGTATATAGCTATATATGACAGTTATGAATATAAATATACTAGTTGAGGTTTTTTTTTTTTTTTATAGCTATATATGATAATTAAGAATATAAATATATGAGTTGAGGTTTCTTTCTACGCTATTATCTATTAAAAGAATCTCAAAAGGCTTAAGAGGTTGATAATTGTCCAACATTGTACAATGACTTTTTTACTCATTAAATAATATAAATATTATAATGAACCCAATATTATAAAATGACTTTTTTACCCCTTGGTTTAAAGCTGAAAATACTAAAAAGAATATTCAAAACTTTGATGGTTGCTATTAGCTGACTATAAAAAGGCTATGTTGAAGAGTTTAGAAAACTAAGAGTTCAAATAGGTTTTACTCAAGAGCAAAAAATGAAAAAAAAAAAAGGAAAGAAAAGAAAAATAATGATGGAACCTCAAAATAAAAAATTATTATGTGTCAATAATACCAGATCCAAGAAAATTAAAAAATAAAGAGAAACACAATTGAAAAATATTATGTAGGGTTGAAACTAACATGCATACATACATTTAATTGAATAGAAAAATAAATAATCAAAACAAATTATAAAAACCTAAAAGAAAGAAAGCCACTATCTAAAGCGCCACCACCAAATAGAGAACCACTATTTTTTTAACCCAAAAAAACCCATACTTCCTTAAACCCAAGAAGCCATAATGGATTTATGAAATATAGTTATTTGGACTTATTTTTAGCGCTTAAATTATTGATTTATGTGTTGTTCTTGGCCAAATAAGCTTTTTTTTTTTCTCATAGTGTGCTTCATTTGTTGTTTTGTTGGAAATCTTGAAGAAAATATTGAATCATGTTAAATATTAAAGTTTTTTGGGAGTTCTTGATCAATCTCAGATGATTTTTGATACATTTAGATCAATCTTGGATGGTTCTTGATTTGTTTTTACTGATTCTTAGAGTTCTTAAAAAATCTTAGAGTTAACTAGTGAAATTATTCAAGATTTGTTTAGCTGAATCTCAAGACTTAAGATTGGATGAATCCTAATGGAAAATTCATGGAAGTCATGCAGGAATGAAGAATATATAAGTTTGGCTACATAGGGATAGATTTAAATTTTAGGGAATTGAGTACAAGATCATGGTGTTCTGTGTAGGTGTACATGCATAGGATCATTGTGGGATTACATGGTGAGAGATGACTTTGATGTTGATTTGGCAAGATGACATGGCATTGGAATTTAAATTGGTTTGGAGAGCATTAAACCAAAATTGGACTATTCTTATTCTAAATGGGAATTCAAAGTTTGAATATGAGAATTTTAAAATTTGAAATTTAAATATATTCCTAATTGAAGTAGAACTTGTAGGAAACTCTAAAAGATGGGGGCAAAATAGTAAGGCATTTAAATCCAAAATTTAAATTTTTTTCAAGAAGACTCCAACTTGAAGCTAAAATCCTAGAAGTCTACTCGATGCACAAAACCTACTTCAAGTTGAAGAATTGTTTCTAGAAAGCTACCAAGGGTTAAAAAGTAATTACAATTTATTCTTTTCATTTAAATAGCCCTAACTCTCCAAGATGAAGTTCTATGAGACCATTTCATGACCAAAAAGAATTTTTTCTTAAGCAGCTTAAAGAACAAGCAGCTGAAAAACTCAAAACTTTTAAAGCTGCTCAAAGTCAAGAAAAGAGGAGACTTAATCTTTAAGAAAACTATTCAAAGTCATGATTTGCTAAGCTACCTATAAAAGGTACTAGCCAAACCACACTTTTCCTCTTTCAAGGAAGGTTAAATCGTACATCATTTTTATCTTTGAAGATATAAGTTGACTAAGAAAATCCAAGTTTCAAAAGTATGAGACAATTCATCAAGATTTATCCAAGTCAACACATAATTTAGTCAAGATTTGATCTACATGCATTCATAAGAAAAAGATTAGCTTCAACAAAGTGAAGATTCAAGTCAAGAATAATTTTTCAGGTGACAATCCAAGCTTGGTTGAACCTAATGACTTTAAAAGATTGAGATCAAAGATTGTCGACCATTAGTCTAGGGTTTCTTTGTATTCTTGTTCTAAAAATAGTTAGCTTAGGCCTAAAGAAAAAGTATGGTTGGGGTGATAGCTCAATCTCTAATTATTTAGCTTTTTTTATTATTGTTTTTCTCTTGCAATCTTGTTTTAGTTCATAATTGGAGTGACAGACCAATCTTTCAATTTTATTAGATTTTGTCTTATTTTCTTTTAAGGTTTATATGTCTTTAAGATTTTCTCTAGTTTGATTTTAGTTTATGAAAGTTTGTTCTAGTTTTCAAGTTACTTTAAGTTCTATTTGTTTTCAATTCAGAAGATTTTTTATTCATGCTCTCATTCTCTACATCTATAATTTGTGATTCATTTTGGTTCTCATTTATGCAATATTTTACTATTTTCTCTTTAATTTGTTGTTTGTATGATTTAATTAATCAAGTTTAATTCAATTTGAATGTTCTTATAATTAATATGATTTGGTTTTAAACTTAAGTGTTGGTTAGAGTTTAAATCACTTTAAATAGATTAGTTACATGTTTTAGGGTTAATTGGATTTTAATTAAGTTTAATTCAATCAAGTTAGGTTTAATTCATCTTAAGTTTTTTGATTGCATGTTTTTATTCTATTTTGCTTAATTGAGTTGAAATCAAGTTTAATTCATTGTAATTACATGTTTTAGGATTTAATTAATTTAATTTGTTTTTTCTTGTTGCGATTTCAGTTTAATACTTTTGTTTATGATTATTGCATATACATTTAGTTAAATTGCATGAGTTTAAGTTTAATTGGTTTAAGTTACAACTAGTTCTAATTCAATTCATCTAGATAATTTGATTTAAGGCATTGTTTGCTTTGCATGTTCAATTTAGTTTTATTGGCATTATTTTAAGTTTGATTTGTTTTAATTACACTTGGATTACCTTAATTCTTGTAGTTTAATTCGATTCTTATTTACTTTCTTATGTTTGCATGTTGAATTGTTTACTTAGGTTATGTCATTAGCTAATTCATAAATTTTAGTTCTTGATTTCAATTAAAGTATATAATGTGCATGTTTAGGTTGCTGTTTACATTGGATTAAGGCTAATTGCATTCTTAATAGTTATTCTTGCATTTTAAATGTTAATTTGCATTATTTTCTTCTGTTTTGATTAGTTTGAGTAGTTTGAGTAGTATTTGCATATTAACTGAGTTCTACAATTATAAACAAAGATGGGACAATTTTAGTACTTGAATCACTTTTTATAATCTGAGTGGGAATGATCTTTACTCACTAGTTCAATCTATGCATTTATAGAAAATCAATCAAGTTTTTCATGACGTTGCTAGGATTAGTGCAACTAATTTAATATTGATACCAATCATTATTTTTGTAGTATGGAGTTTTTTTTTTTAATCTTGTTTGATCTATTTTGTTTTGCATGCAAGAGTTAAGAGTTCTACTTTACTACCTTTAGATATTGAAATTGAAAAAACTCTTAAAAAAATCAAAAAAAGGAAAAAGCAAGGGACTTTTAATCCACACATGGTTAAACAATAATAAAATAACAAGCGCTTCAGGACTATGTCATCCCATAATTAGATGGCTTTTAACCTAGCATTAGGAGGTTGGCCATTTAGGCTGAAAACTTTGAATTGAAGTTATGCATTATAAATATGATTCAAAACTCTCTGGCAAACTTAAAACTTTTATCCTTCTTTTGGTAGCTCTAAGAGGAACAATATCTTGTTGCTTTAAAATATTATTGGCTTTGATCTTTTTGGAGTACACAAGCAATCCAAATATGGGTATGACTTAATTTCCAAATTCTTTTGTGCAAAATTCAAGCTTTTCTTCAAATCTTTGGCCTCCACTTCTATCAAACTTGGTCAAAGAAGGCAAACTATAAGCATGAAAAGTTTCACCTTTAAAATTGGATTGCATTAACCTATTGTAACTTGATGAATAAGCAAATTTGATTTTGGCAGAGAAAGCTTGGTAATTTACACAAAGATCATTTTCTAGTTCTCTTGTGGTATTAGGCTTTTTTATATAGTTTTTGGGTTTTTTTCAAATTCCTTAGATAAGTTTTATCACTAAAAGTTGGCTTTAATCCTCTAAAAGCTAAATTTATGCCTTTAAACTCCTTAAACTCATCCCCAAACCTCAAGGAACCTTAACTCCACCTTTACCTTTTTAACCTTGTTTTAGTCAGTACTTATGTTTACTGATCAACACATCGATGACCACACTAAACTAGATCTTGTCTATCTATTATCTCTATAATTAATTCCTAATCCATTGCACGGTATTTCAATCAAAATGTAACTTGATTCTATTCAATTTAAATATCATATTCACTCAATAGGAATTCTTCCAAAACCTCCATTCTATAATCTAAGATGGAATCAAAGCTTGACCTAATATTGTCCATCTTACAAAAATTTTATATGGGCCTTAAAATAGGTCAAATTTTGATAAACCTTAAATCTCTCTCTTGAATGATCAAGCATGTTAATTATGTAAACTTAGGAATGCATGATTTTCACTTTAAATTAAATATAGAAATCAACATATAGATCTCATATCTAGTCTTACTTCAAATCATGTGGAATCTTATTTTAGGTTTCTTTTTACTTTGGTTTATTATTTCTTAAAGCATGCCATTTAGTAGCGATTCTAAGGTTTGATTCAAGCATGTGTAATGTCATGAAGGCACCTAATAATTAAATTTGACATATTCAACCATTGTTTTAGCTTTATCTTGTTTATTTGTCTATTTTATGCTCTTTATTTAAATTGTATGTTTACATAATAATGATCGAAAGATCAAATAAGGCTGTTAGCTACACATATGTCTTTAGATGCATGCGTGACAGCATACGACATTCATAATTGTATGCTGGCATTACATAAGCTGTGAAATGTGATCTTTTATTGGAAAGCTTAACATTGTGTATCTAAAGAGAATAGTAGAGGCCAGGTTATCCCAAACAAGGTTAGGAGATTTGATTTCTTATAATTTAGTACTATAATCTTCAAACCATATTATCTGGTAATAACAAGACTAATGGCCTTAGTGCTTATAATCATTTCTTACTTTTTAACATAAACTGGGTACTGACTCTAAAATCAAACCTAATAGCAAATCAAGGTGATAAGAGTGAAACCCATTCTACTCAAAATTACCACCAACCAATCAACATCCCATTCAATTGATCAACCAACATCCACTTTTGTAATCGATCAACATTCCATCCAATCAATTGGTTCACAACTACTCCTAGCATGTAAATTATTCATAAAAATTGAATGTATTAGTATAAAATGGTAAGACATGCTCTAAACTTTGTAAGGCATTCAACGAATAATCTGAAGTGGAAAGTAAAGATTAGGTTCATCCTAAGTGAAATTTTAAGCTTTGTTTCCTTTAATATTATATATCCAATCTCTAAACCTAGTTATTTAGTAAAAACGAGATTGTGATCATGAAACTAGCATGAATTCTTAAGATATAAATAAATCATTTAACAACTCTAAATCAATTCTTGGATCTCCAAACTGAGATGAATATTAGGGGCAAAACATGCACCACTCATAGCTTCATCCCTCTTGAATGTATTTATAGTGAAGAATGAGATTCTGGTTGTTTTGAGATGTTTTGCTTGTTGGTAGTGGAAAACTGTTGACGAAATTTTAAAATATAGTCATTGTAGTCATTTTTCTAATAATCAAGCAGGGGAAGTTGAAAGTCATGGGTTGGGCAGTCGAATGCCATACCAAAATTTGAACTTTCTAGTTATTTTCTAAGAGGGTAGTTGATTGCCTTATAAAGTGCAATCTAATGCCCTAGGTTATTTTGCACTTTGTATAAGCATTTAACATGGGTAGCTGAATGTTATGTTTTAGGTAATCAAATGTCCTACAAATTGGTCAATTCTATCTAAAAGTTCTTCATGGGTATTCAAATTCTCTCTTTGGGTAGTCAAATGCTTACATTTTTTCGGCTCAAAAACTCATTTCAAGATAACTAGACTTAATATTAAGCATAAGGTAGTTGAATGCTCTTCTTAAACTTGCCTTCTTTGTTTTTTCTTCTGTCAATAAATTATTTTAAAAATTTTGTTTTTATATATTTTAAATACATGTTTTATATTTATATATTTTAATTTTTTTGTTTTATATATCTTAAAAATTCAAAAAAATTAAACAAGAAAATGACTTGATTGCACTTAGAAGTGCAATACTTAAATCCCTTAAATGTTGAAAAATGCCATTTTATGGTATTAATATTTGACAATTTGAAAAATCTATTGTTAGAGGTTTAAAACTTGATATTCAATTACAATAACATCTAGTATAATATCCATAATCTTCAACAGTCAATTGTTAGCTGAAATTATAGACCAAGATAAAGTAATCTAATTAACATGGAGTGAAGAACTCTTTGTTTAGAAAAAAGGCATAGACAAGATTTGAAGCAATAGGGATGGGCGTGGAATTAACAAGGAAATAATTGAAAGTGCTTTTCCTAATCTTTCAAATTAGGGACCAAATGAAAAATAAAAACTACAAAGAATAAAAGATTATTCTCTCCAATAATTATTTATATTTATATAAAAATGAAAGAGATATTGCTTACAAACTTCTCACATATTACATGCAGGAAGAACTAACATGTCTTACAAAGTATAACCAAAAATCCTAGTATACATATATATGGTCTATGAGAATCTCTTATGTAGCATTTGATCAAATAAAATAACAAACCACAAGAAGCCAACTGTTGTTCTTTGTAAATATATGTAATTAGACTTTATAAGTTAAGTTTTGCTTTTGTACAAAGTGCATTGGTGCCCACTATTAATTAGCATAATAGGGCCACCACCTCCACTTGCACCAAATCCTTTTCATCCACCACTTCCACTTCCACCAAATCCTTTTTCTCCGTCATTGCCCATAGCGCTAACTCCACTACCACTTTCACCTGTTGTAGCACCACTATCACCCTGACCAAGCCTTTTTTTTGTTACTCCACCTGTGCCACTAGCTCTAGTATCAAGACCAGTCTTACCACTTTCAGCACTATTTCCACCAAAACCCTCTTCATCTTCCTTCTACTCCACCTCCAACACCACCTTCACTATAAAAGTTACAAAGAAGAAAATAATATTCTCTTTGACAAATATTGATTTTGATATCAAGCAAACACAATTTGTTACTTACAAACTTCTCACACATTGCATGCAGGAAGAACTAACTTATGTTACAAAGTATAACCATAAACACTAATATATATATATGTATATATGATCTATAAGAATATTTTATGCAGTGTTTGATCAAATAAAAGAATACACCATAAATAGCCAATTGTTGTTATTTGTAAGGATATGTAATTAGAGTTTAGTACTTGAGTTTTCTTTGTGTGAAAAGCACATTAGTACCCAGCATCATTTACTACAATAGAGCCGCCACCTCCACTACTTTCAGCTCCACTAAATCCTCCTCTTACACCTCTACTAAATCATTTTCCTCTATCTCTGATAGTAGCTCCACCTCCAACACCAATTCTAGAATGAACACTAGCTTGCCACTAGTACCACTATTTCCAATAAGCCCTTCTTATCATCCTCTTGCTCCACCTCCAAAACTAGCTCCAACACCACCTCTACTAGAAAACAGCAATGTTGCAACTTCCACCACTTTCATCTGTAGCATCACTTGCAACACTTCCTCTAACAAGCCCTTTTACTGCTCTTGCTCCACCTCTAATGTTTTTCTCCTTCCGTCTTTGCTCTTGGCAAAAATGAACTATAAAGCACATGATTGTCAACTTCATTGATATTATGGCCATCTGCAACTACAAGACCATCTATAAGAAGAACACAAAAGAAAGTACCCATAAAAAGAATAAGCGAAAAGACCCATCACTATCTAAAATCCAAAGCCAAAGTTAACTCACAATAGTCAAATAGTAATATCAAACAAAAATAAAGAACTTTGAATACTGTTTCAATTTTTTGGATTTTTTTTTGTTTTTTGTTTTTTTTTGTTGATTACTTTATCAAGAAGTGAATTATATATAGAGACGGGTTAAATTTACATAGAAACTAAATAAAAGGCTAAGCTCAAAGTAAAGGAGTAAAATTCGTTGCACCATTCACTTAAAAATAGAAACCATATTGTTAACCATTCAACTTGTCAACAGAATTTCTTCTCTATTTCCTTTCTTCAACCAACAATCAAACAAACAATATGAATTTTTCCCATTATTCCGTACTTTTATTCCATCATGAAATTAATAACAAAAACATCTATTTTGGAAGTTAAAATAATGCTTGTAGCTATTTAAAGCAAACCAAAGCAACATAAACTTTGGCAACACTAAGTCCAAATAAATCTTTATACAATGTTGCATGATCATATCTGGCAAAAAATTTTGTTCATTGGGCAATGATTGGTCAAGTCTCAAGCTTATCTAGGAACAACAATAAAGATATCTATAATGATGTAGCAAACCAAAATATCTATATCAATTATATTATTCTTATGCCACAAACACTTGATAACAAACTAGGATCAAGAATTTAATGAAACATATTTTTTAGTGAAACACATTTTTTTTAATTCCATATTCATAACTTTGCTAAATAATTTAGATTCAATTGTGGTTTTAAGCTATTTCTTCTTCACAAAAGTGCGATTAAAAAATTAACTAACTTTGAGTATAAATTATCAATCAACTAAGTATGAGTCGAGAAATAGAGATTTTAATTTAATATGCAATAGTCAAGCTAAAGACATTAAGATACAATGTATCAAATAGAAAACTACAATAAGAAATGTATAAAAATGTCAATGGGCAGAATTATGAAATATAGGAGTCAGACAGTAAGTGGTAGGCTATACATGATAGATGTATTAATGTCCTTTTAGACATCATAAAGAAAATATGGTTAAAAATATAAGGATGCACACAAAAATTATATAAACTACACCATAAGATCCAACAAACCACTCGAGCTTTGGTTGTTGATAGGAATACTTAACGCTTTGACTTGATAACTTTGAGTGACAGTAATCTTTAACTAAAATAGTCATTTTCACAAGTTTAGAACTTACACTAACCTATTAATAGGTTATCTCAAAATGTTGTTATTTTATTTTATTACTGGTACAATGAATCAATAGTTGATTCAAATTTTATCTTATTGATTGATAAGATAGTCAATTTTTGTTACAAGTTTATAATGACCACATTTTTTGATAAAGAATTAAATGTTGAGGGAATTGATCATGACTACGATTCAAAAATTATTTTAGATTTGACTAATAGGATTTATGATGAAGATCATAATGAAAAATATATGAATCAAGAGTGTATAGAGTCATTTATCAAAATAGAGTTTCAATCGTCCTAAAAAGCATTAGAGTACTATACTAAGCATGCTAAACTTGAAAGATTTGGAATTTGAAAGAGTTGTAAAATGAAATCTTGAAAAAACTCAAGTGATTCAACATGAATTTATTTGTTTAAAGATAGGTTATCATGCCAAAAGTACCATGAATGGGAAGATCAAGCACCATGGATCAGACACGAGTGGGATGCAAAGGCATTATTTATGTGTCTAGGAAGTTGATGACAAATGGTTAATTTTTAGATTTGTAATAAACAACCTACTCTAACATCTACTAAATTTTTTTGTGCTCATAGGAAAAAAACTATAGTTTAACAAAATAATTGATGGTGTTTTTCCAAATCTTTTAAAATGGGAGCCAAGTGAAATATAAAAGCTACAGAGAAGAAAATAGTGTTCTCTTTGATAAATATTGATATTGATATCAAGAAGATACAAAATTACAAACTTCGCACGCATTGTATGTAGGAAGAACTAACCTTTGTTACAAAGTATAACCATAAATCCTAATATATATATTACCTATAAAAATCTCTTATGTAGTGGTTGATCAAAAAAAAGAATGCACTATAAATAGGTAATAGTTGTTTTTTGAAATGATATTTAATTAAAGTTTACTACTTGACTTTTTATGTTAAAATTACATTAGTGCCCTTTTGCTATAGTAGTGCCACCACCACCACCATTTCCACCTCCACTAAATCCTTTTCCAGCACCTCTATCAAAACCTTTTCCTCCATCTTTGCTAGCAACCCCAACTCCACCACCACTTGTACCAATAGTAGCATCTTGCCACTTCTACCAATCCTTTCCCCTACTTCACCTCCATTACCAATGCCACCACCAACACCACCATTGCCACTTCTAACTCTATTTCTTTCAGGTGTTCCTCATCTTTTTCCCATTTTTTCTTCAAAACTAGCTTTAACACCACCACCACTAGTAGCACTAATGTTAACACCACCACCATTTGCACTTGTAACAGCACTTTCAACACCACCTCTTCCAAGCCCTTCTACTCCTCTTTTTCTACCTTCAACACTAGCTCCACTAGTAATGCCATTGTTGGCACTTCCACTGAGTTGCCCTTCCACTCTTCTTTTTGCTCTATCTTCAACACGAGCTCCACCACTACTTCGAGAAGTAGCACTAATGCTACCACCTCCACGAAGACTACCACCACTTTTTAATCCACTTTGTACTCCTTTTGTTAGGCCTTCACCACCACCTAATCCACCTTGCCCACCACCAACATGGATTCCACCACCAGCATTGAGGTGATGTGAACTAGTAGTAGCTGCACCAAAATTGCCCAAACCACCACCAGCTTTAAGGCGATTTGAACCAGTAGTAGCTACATTGAGACTGTCTAAACCACTATCAGCTTTGAGGTGATGTGAATCAGTAACAGCAACACCGAGACCACCCAAACCACCATCAGTTTTAAGGCGATGTGAACTAGTAGTAGCTACACTGAGACTGCCTAAACCACCATCAGCTTTGAGGTGATGTGAACCAGCAGCAGTTACACCAAGTGCGCCCAAACCACCACCAGCTTTGAGGCGATGTAAACTAGCAATAGCAACATTGAGACTGCCCAAACCACCACCAACATTGAGGCGATGTAAACTAGTAACAGCATTAAGATCGCCCAAACTAGCTGTAATCCTGCACCATGATGTAAAGCATGCATGACAACTAGTCCAGATCCAGTTGTTAAAGACCTCCTATGTTTTTTACTTTTTGTCTTGGCCTTAGGCAAAAATGAACTATGAAATACATGGTTATCAACTTCATTGACATTATGATCATCAGCGACTGCAAGACCATCCATAAAAAGAACACACAAGAAAGCAACCATAAAAAAATGAGCAAAAACACCCATCGTTATCTAAAAGCTTCAGCAAAAATTAACAGACAATAGTCGAATTGTAATGTCAAACAAAATAAAGAATTCTGAATATTGCCTTAATCTTTTGAATATTTTATTTTTTCTATTTTTTTCTTGTTTGTTACTTTATCAAGAAATGAATATTTATAGAAAAGGGATGGATTTACATAGAAACTAAATGAAAAGCCAAGCTTAAAGCATGAGAGTACAAATCGTTGCACCATTCTTTTAAAAATAGAAACCATATTGTAAACCATTCAGCTTGTCAATAGAATTTCTTCCCCATTTCTTTTCTTCAACCAATAACTGAACAAACAATATTTTTTTTCCATTATTCTCAATTTTGATTCTATCATGAAATTAATAAAAAAATATTTTTCATGTTAAAACAAAGTGTGCATTGTTTATATAGTTAAATAAAACCAAAGCAAGATCAACAATGACAACATTTAGTCTAAATAATTATCAACGTTGCTCAGCCTCCTTATGTAGTAAAATTTGCCAACATTATATGAAGCGATCAAGTGGTAAGCTTACCCAATGACGATGATATAGACATTTCTAGTGATATATCAAACTAAAATGGCTTATCCATTACACTTTTCTTATGCCACCCAGGCCAAATAACTAACTAGGGTCAAAGCCCTCTTTAGATTCTAAACTTGAAGGGCATTATGGAACATATAAGCCATCGTAGCTCACTACTAACAGTGAATAAGTAGACAAGGAAAGGAAGAAAAAGTGGTGTGAATAAGCATAGAATGAGGGTGAATTTAGATAAAAGGAAGTTAATAATTAAGTTAGCAAATAATAAGTCTATGTTGTTAAAAAAGCAGACAAGGGATTTTAATCATAATTATTGGTCGTTTTAGTCAAAAATAGGGATTGGATCAAAAATGCAATTTATAAGAGGATGATGAGGATCAATATAGAGCATATGTTAGAGTTAAAATGTCAGATTTTATAGACAAGCCATAGAAGCCACTCACTAGGAAAGTTAAGGTTCTGCTTGGCATTTTTAGGCCTTATAGGTGCACAACATGAATTTCCATTTTTACATTTTAAAATTTTTTTTAAATTGAATTTTTATGGCAAATAAGTCATTAAAAATATATGTAGAGCCCTTTTTTTAATTAAGGTATATCAATATCAAAATTGAGTTAACTCTATTTTTAAGGGGGTAAAGTCCTGAATAAACCTAAATTCTTTTGAATTAAAGTCTATATATGGCTATGTATGGTCAAAAGCAATTATTCTATGCCATGTTAAAATCATGTCAACCTCTTACTATAGATATTGTATATAGCTATATATGACAATTATGAATATAAATATATTAGTTGAGGCTTTTTTTTTTATAGCTATATATGATAATTTTGAATATAAATATATGAGTTGATGTTTCCTTTTAAGCTATTATTTATTAAAAGAATCTTGAAAGGCTTAAGAGGTTGATAATTGTCAAACATTGTAGAATGACTTTTTTACTCCATAAATAATATAAATATTATAATGAACCCAATATTATAAAATGACTTTTTACCTCTTGATTAGTATTAACCAAAAGGTTTAAAGCTAAAAATACTAAAAAGAATATTCCAAACTTTAATGGTTGCTATTAGCTGACTATTAAAAGGCTATGTTAAAGAGTTTAGAAAAATAAGAGTTCGATTAGTTTTTACTCAGGAGCAAAAAATGAAAAAAAAGGAAAAGAAAAATAATGATGCGACCTCAAAATAAAAAATTATTATATGTCAACAATACCAAATCCAAGAAAATTAAAAAAATAAAGAGAAACACAATAAAAAAATATTATGTAGGGTTGAAATGAATCTGCATACATACATTAATCGAATAGGAAAATAAATAATCAAAACAAATTATAAAAACCTAAAAGAAAGAAAGCCACTGTCTAAAGCGCCACCACCAAATAGAGAACCATTATTCTTTAAACCCAAGAAGCCATAATGACTTTATGAAATATAGTTATTTAGACTTGTTTTTAGTGCTTAAATAATTTATTTTTGCATTGTTCTTGATTAAATAAGCTTCTTTTTCCTCATAATATGCTTAATTTGTTGTTTGGTAGGAAATCTTGAAGAAAAGATTGAATCTTTTTCAATATTAAATTTTTTTTTGAAAGTTCTTGATCAATCTTAGATGATTCTTGATACATTTAGATCAATCTTGGATGGTTCTTGATTTGTTCTTGTTGATTCTTAGAGTTCTTCAAAAATCTTGGAGTTAACTAGTGAAATTATTCAAGATTTGTTTAGTCGAAACTCAAGACTTAAAATTGGATGAATCCGAATGAAACATTCATGAAAGTCATGCATGAATGAAGAATATGCAAGTTGGGCTACATAGGGATAGATTTAAATTTTAGAGAATTAAATGCAAGATCATGGTGTTCCATACAGGTGTACATGAATAGGATCATTATGGGATTACATGGTGAAACATGACTTTGATGTTGATTTGACAATATGACGTGGCATTGGAATTTAAATATGTTTGGAGAGCAATAAACTAAAATTGGACTATTCTTATTCTAAGTGGGAATTCAAAGTCTAAATATGAGAATTTTAAAATTTGAAATTTAAATCTATTCCTATTTGATGTAGAACTTGCAAGAGACTTTTAAAAATGGGATGGAATACTAAGGGATTTAAATTCAAAATTTAAATTTTTTTCAAGAAGACTCTAACTTGAAGCTAAAATCCTAGAAGTCTACTCGATGCACAAAACCTACTTCAAGTTGAAGAATTGTTTCTAGAAACTATCAAGGGTTCAAAAGTAATTACAATTTATTCTTTTCTCTTAAATAAACCTAACTCTCCAAGACAAAGTTCTAAGAGACCATCTCATGACCAAGAAGAATTTTTACTTAAGCAGCTTCAAGAACAAGCAGCTAAAAATTTCAAAACTTTTAAAGCTGCTCAAAGTCAAGAAAAAAAAAGAGACTTAATCTTCAAGAAAACTATTCAAAGTCATGATTTGCTAAGCTACTTAGAAGAGATACTAGCCAAACCACATTTTTCTTCCTTCAAGGAAGGTTAAATCGCACATCATTTTTATCTTTGAAGATATAAGTCGACCAAGAAAATCCAAGTTAGCTTAGGCCTAAGGAAAAACTATGATTGGGTTGATGGCTCAATCTCTAGTTATTTAGCTTTTCTTTATTATTGTTTTTCTCTTGCAAGCTTGTTTTGGTTGATGATTGCAGTGATAGACCGATCTCTCTATTTTATTAGATTTCTTCTTATTTTTTTTAAGATTTTTATGTCCTTAAGCTTTTCTTTAGTTTGATTTTAGTTTTATGGAAGTTTGTTCTAGTTTTCAAGTTACTTTAAGTTCTATTTGCTTTCAATTCCAAAGATTTTTTATTCAAGCTCTTATTCTCTACATCTATAATTTATGATTCATTTTGGTTCTCGTTTATGCAATATGTTTACTAGTTTCTCTTTAATTTGTTGTTTGTATGATTTATTAATCATGTTTAATTCATTTTGAATGTGTTTATAATTAATATGATTTGGTTTTAAACTTAAGTGTTGGTTAGAGTTTAATTCACTTTAAATTGATTAGTTACATATTTTAGGGTTAATTGGGTTTTAATTAAGTTTAATTCAATCAAGTTCAGTTTAATTCATCTTATGTTTTTTGATTGCATGTTTTAAAGTTATTTAGGTTCGGTTTTGCTTAATTGAGTTGAAATCAAGTTTAACTCATTGTAATTACATGTTTTAGGATTAATTAATTTAATTTGTTTTTCTTTTTTCGATTTCAGTTTATTACATTAGTTTATGATTATTGCATTTTCATTTAGTTAATTTGCATGAGTTTAAGTTTAATTGGTTTAAGTTACAACTAGTTCTAATTCAATTCGTCTAGATTATTTGATTTAGAGCATTGTTTGCTTTGAATGTTCAATTTTGTTTTATTTGCATGACTTTAGGTTTCATTTGTTTTAATTGCAGTTGGTTTACTTAATTCTTGTAGTTTAATTTGATTATTATTTGCTTTCTTATGTTTGCATGTTTAATTGTTTACTTAGGTTACCTCATTAGCTAATTCATAACTTTTAGTTCTTAATTTCAATTAAAGCATATAGTTTGCATGTTTAGGTTGCAGTTTCCATTAGATTAAGGTCAATTGCATTCTTAATTGTTATTCTTGCATATTAAATGTTAATTTGCAATATTTAGCTTCCGTTTTGATTAGTTTGAGTAGTTGAGTAGTATCTGTATATTAATTAAGTCATTCCAATTATAATCAAAGGTGAGACAATTTTAGTACTTGAATCATTCTTTTATAATCTGAGTGGGAATGATCTTTACTCACTAGTTCAATCTATGCATTTGTAGAAAATCAATCAAGTTTTTAGTGGTGTTTCCAAGATTAGTGCAACTAATTCAATATTGATACCAATCATCTTTTTTGTAGTTTGGAGTTTTTTTTTTTTCAATCTTGTTTGATCCATTTTGTTTTGCATGCAAGAGTTAAGAGTTCTAGTTTACTACCCTTAGATATTGAAATTGAGAAAACTCTTTAAAAAAATCAAAAAAGGGAAAAAGTAAGGGACTTTTAATCCACACATGGTCAACAACAAGAAAATAACAAGCGCTTCAAGACTATGTCATCCCACAATTAGATGGCTTTTAACCTAGCATTAGAAGGTTGGCCATTCAGGCCAAAAATTGTGAATTGAAGCCATCCATTATAAATATGATTCAGAACGCAATCCAATTTAGGGATTGCCTAGTAATGACCCCTAATTTGTTCTTGTCTAATTTTCTTGATATATGTGATACTTTTAAAAATAATGGTGTTACTGATAATATCATTAGACTAAGACTTTTTCCTTTTTTCTTTTAAGGACAAAATAGCGCTAGTTGACTTCTCTTCCATCAAGCTCCATCACTACATAAGATGACCTTGTTTAAAAGTTTCTAGCTAGATTGTTACCACTAGCCAAAATCGTCAAGATAAGGAATGATATCATAGCATTCCAACAATTTGAGGTCGAATCATTCTTTAATAAGTGGGAGAGATACAAGGAGCTATTAAAATGATGCCCACATCTTGGTTTCCCTAAGTGGTTGCAAGTCCAAATCTTCTAAAATGGGCTAGTACGATAAACTAAAACCACCGTAGATGTTGTTACTGGTAGAGCTTTGATAAGCAAGTCAATTGGTAAAACATATGATTTGATAGAGGAGATAGCCATGACAACTATGAATGGCCTAATCAAAGTTTAGTTCCAAAGAAATCAGCTAGGGTTTCTGAATTTGATGCATTTAGATCCTTTACCTTTCAAGTCATTGGCTTAGAAAAGAAAATTGTAACTCCAGAAACCAACTCTACACCCAATCTTGTCCAAGCCATCCAAATTCCTTTTGTCTTATTGCCTTATGTGATATTTGGGGAGGGGGTAAGAGGAAACAATTATACAAATAGATGTCTTATTAAAGCTGAATTTATCCAATTTGTTGCTTAGCCCTAGCAATAATTTAACCCATTCTCAAACAACTATAACCAATGTTGGAAACATCATCCAAACTTTTCTTGGGGAAATAACAAGGGTCAAACATCCAACTACTATCCTAAACCCAGGAATCCCTTTAGTTTTCATCAACCACCACCAGTACCACAATACCATCCACCACCTGCCTTAAGAAAAGAAGCTTTTCTTGGAAGAGATGTTTACCTAAATCCTTCAAAACTAGGAAACCTCTATTAAGAACTTAAAGGTGCTAGTGGGTTAACTAGCTAGTCCCATTGCAAACTAACCCTATGGAACCTTGCCTAGCGCTACCTAACAAAACCCAAATAGTTTACTTTGATCTTCTTTACATTCAACCATCCATCAAAACTACCAAATAACAGTTGGATAGTTGGTTGTTGGCCTATACAATTTTTGTTTACATGGTTTCCATTATTTATTTTCACTTCCAATCAATTAATCTTTTCATTTGTTTAAATATAACGCTAGTAAAATATCACCTTTCGTACTTGATTTTGCACCCAACACTTAAATCATAATCCTTATGGGAATGATACTTTAGTAACTCACTACTATTACTTGATGCAATATGTGCACTTGTAGGTTATATAAAAAGCAGCAGTCAACTACTCTTCAAAATTTTCAAAATTCATCTCTTATCCCATAACAATCTTAAGATTCTTTTTCGCATTCCTAAAAGTCAATTTTCTTCAAAAATCAAAATTTAGCATCCCAAAGCTTTTCCTTTTACCAAACCTATGACTTATTTTTCTTCGAAGATCCAAATTTAGCAACCCCAAATCTTTTCCCCTTAACAACCCTAATGCCATTTTTTTTTTCAAATCAAATCCAATCTTGGCAATCATGAGTTTTGTTATAGCAAATCTAGTGCCTTTATCTTTGGCATCCATAAAATTTCTCTAACAACCCCATGAATAAAATTCAAATTTGGCAATCCAGAATCATTTCCTCTTAACAATCCTAGGAGTCAATTTTTCAAAATCAAATTCAATTTCAACAATCTTAAGTCTTAGTCTGTTAAACCCAATGTATTTTTCTTTGGTACTCCTAGTGTTTTCTCCGATAGCTTCAAGAGTGAAATCTTTTGTTCAAGTTCTCATCATCTTTTTTAGCAAACTTGAAACACTCTAGCAAATTTAAACCTTTATCCTTCTTTTGGTAGCTTTAAAAGGAACAGTATCATTTCGTTTCAAAATATTATTGGCTTTGATCTCTTTGGAGTATGGAGGCAATCCAAAAATTGGTATGACTTAATTTCCTAATTCTTTTGTGCAAAATTCAAGTTTTTCTTCAAAGTTTCGACCTCTGCTTTTATCAAACTTGGTCAAAGAAGGCAAACTATAGGCATGAAAAGTTTCACCTTTAAAATTGGATTGCATTAACCAATTGTAACTTGATGAATAAGCAAATTTGATTTTGGCAGAGAAAGCTTGGTAATTTACACAAAGATCATTTAGTAGTTCTCTTATGCTATTAGGCTTTTTTATGTAGTTTTTAGGTTTTTTTCAAATTCCTTAGATAAGTTTTATCACTAAAAGTTGGCTTTAATATTCTAGAAGCCAAATTTATGCCCTTAAACTCCCCAAACTCATCCCCAAACCTCAAAGAACCTCAACTCCACCTTTGCCTTTTAACCTTGTATTAGTCGGCACTTGTGTTCACTAATCAACACATCCATGACCATACTAAACTAGATCTTGTCTATCTATTATCGCTATAATTTAATCCTAATCCATTGCATGACCTTTCAATCAAAATGTAACTTGATTATATTAAATTTAAATCTCATCTTCGCTTAGCAAGAATTCTTCCAAAACCTTTACATTGTAATCAAGATGGAATCAAAGCTTGACCTAATATTGTCCATCTTACAAAAATTTATATGAGCCTTACAATAGGTCCAATTTGGGTAAACCTTAAATTTTTCTCTTGAATAATCAAGCATATTAATTATGTAAACTTAGGAATGCATGATTTTCACTTTAAATTAAATATAGAAATCAACATATAGATCTTATATCCAGTCTTGCTTCAAATCATGTGGAATCTTATTTTAGGTTTCTTTTTACTTTGGTTCATTATTTTCTTAAAGCATGTCATTTAGTAGCATTTCTAGGGTTTGACTCAAGCAAGTATAATGCCTCGAAGGCAACTAATAATTAAATTTGACATATTCAACCATTGCTTTAGCTTTATCTTATTTATTTGCCTATTTTATGCTCTTTATTTAAATTGTATGTTTACATAATAATGGTCAAAAGATCACACAAGGTTGTTAGTTGCATATATCTCTTTAGATGCATGTGTGACAGTATACGACATTCACAATTATATGCTGGCATTAAATAAGTTACGAAATGTGATCTTTTATTGGAAAGCTTAACATTGTGTATCTAAAGTGAATAGTATAGGTAAGGTTATCCCAAACAAGGTTAGGAGCTTTGATTTCTTATAATTTAGTATATAATCTTCAAACCATATTATCTGGTAATAACAAGACTAATGGCCTTAGCGCTTATAATCAATTCCTACTTTATAACATAAACTAGGTAGTGACTCTAAAATCAAACCTAATAGCAAACAAAAGTGATAAGACTGAAACCCATTCTACTTAAATTATCACTAGCCAATTAACATCCCATTCAGTTGATCAACCAACATCCATTTCTATAATCGATCAACATTCCATCCAATTGATTGGTTCACAACTACTCTTAGCATGTAAATTATTCATAAAAATTGAATATATTAGAATAAAATGGCCAAACATGCTCTAAACTTTGTATGCCATTTGAGGAATAGTTTGAAGTGGAAAGTAAAAGTTGGGTTCATCCCAAGTGAAATTTAAAGCTTTGTTTCCTTTAATATTTTATATTCAATCTCCGAACCAAGTTATTTAGTAAAAACAAGATTGTGATCATGAAACTAGCATGAATTCTTAAGGTATAAATAAATCATTTAGCAACTCTAAATCAATTCTTGGATCTCAGAGTTGAGAGGAATATTAGGGGTGAAACATGCACCACTCACAGCTTCATCCCTCTTAAATGTATTTATAGTGAAGAATGAGATTCTGATTGTTTTGAGATGTTTTGCTTGTTGGTAGTGGAAGACTTTTGAGGAAATTTTAAAATATAGCCATTGTAGTCATTTTTCTAATAATCGAGCAGGGGAAGTTGAAAGCCATGGGTTGGGTAGTCGAATGCCATACTAAAATTTGAACTTCTTAGCTATTTTCCAAGAGTTAGTTGATTGCCTTATAAAGTGCAATATAATGCCTTAGGTTATTTTGCACTTGGTATAAGCATTCAACATGTGCAACTAAATATCATGTTTTAGGTAATCAAATGCCTTACAAATTTGTCAATTCTATCTAAAATTCTTCATGGGCATTCAAATTCTCTCTTGGGTAGTCAAATGCTTACATTCTTTGGCTCAAAAACTCATTTCTAGATAGTTGGACTTAATATTAAGCATAAGGCAGTTGAATGTTGCTTCCTGGATATGCCTTCTTTGTTTTTTTTTTATCAATAAATTATTTTAAAAAATTTACTTTTATATATTTTAAATACATGTTTTATATTTATATATTTTAATTTTTTGTTTTATCTATCTTAAAAAATAAAAAAATTTAAAAAAGAAAATGATTTGATTGCATTGAGAAGTGCAATACTTGAATCCCTTAAATGTTGAAAAACACCATTCTATGGTATTAATATTTGACAATTTGAAAAATCTATTGTTAGAGGTTTAAAACTTGATACTTAATTTCAATAACATCTGGTACAATATACATAATCTTCAACAGTCAATTGTTTGTTGAAATTATAGACCAAGATAAAGCAATCTAGTTAACATGGAGTGATGAACTCTTTATATAGAAAAGAGGCATAGACAAGATTTGATGCAATAGGGATAGGTATGAAATTAATAAGGAAATAATTGAAAGTGTTTTTCCTAATCTTTCAAATTGGGGACCAAGTGAAAACTAAAAACTACAAAGAATAAAAGATTATTCTCTCCAAAAAATATTTATATTTATATTAAAAAGATAGAGATATTACTTACAAACTTCTCACATATTGCATCAAGAAAAACTAACATGTGTAACAAAGTATAACCAAAAATCCTAGCATACATATCTATGGTCTATAAGAATCTCTAATGTAGCATTTGATCAAATAAAATAACAAACTACAGGAAGCCAATTGTTGTTCTTTATAAATATATGTAATTAGACTTTATAAGTTAAGTTTTGCTTTTGTGCAAAGTGCGTTGGTGCTCACCATTAATTAGCACAGTAGGGCTGCCACCTCCACTTGCACCAAATCCTCCTCTTCCACAACTTCCATTTCCACTAAATCCTTTTCCTCCATCATTGCCCATACTACCAACTCCACCACCACTTTCACCAGTTGTAACACCACTACCACTATGACCAAGCCCTTTTTTTTGTTACTCCACTTGCACTACTAGCTATAGTATCAAGATCAGTGTTACCATTTCCACCACTATTTCCACCTAACCCTCTTAATCTTCCTCCTACTTCACCTCCAACACCACCTTCACTATAAAAGTTACAAAGAAAAAAAATAATATTCTCTTTGACAAGTATTTATTTTGATATCAAGTAGATACAAATTGTTACTTACAAACTTCTCACACATTGCATGCAAGAAGAACTAACCTATGTTACAAAGTATAACCATAAACATTAATATATATATATATGTATATATGATTTATAAGAATATTTTATGTAGTGTTTGATCAAATAAAAGAATACACCATAAATAGCCAATTGTTGTTATTTGTAGAGATATTTAATTAGAGTTTAGTACTTCAGTTTTCTTTGCGTGAAAAGTGCAATAGTACCCATCAACATTTACTATAATAAAGCCGCCACCTCTTCTACTTCCACTTCCACTAAATCCTCCTCCCACACCTCCACTAAATCCTTTTCCTCCATCTCTGATAGCAGCTCCACCTCCAACACCAATTTTAGAACAAACACTAGCTTGCCACTAGTACCACCATTTCCAACAAGCCTTTCCCGTCATCTTGTTGCTCTACCTTCAAAACTAGCTCCAACACCACCTCTACTAAAAGTAGCAATGTTGTAACTTCCACCACTTGCAACATCTCATCCAACAAGCCCTCTTACTACTCTTGCTCCACCTCTAATGTTTTTCACCTTCCGTCTTGGCTCTAGGCAAAAATGAATTATGAAGCATATGATTGTCAACTTCATTGACATTATGATCATTTGTAACTACAAGACCATCCATAAGATGAACACAAAAGAAAGCACCCACAAAACAATGAGCAAAAAGACCCATCACTATCTAAAATTCAAAGCCAAAATTAACTCATAATAGTCAAATAGTAATATCAAACAAAAATAAGGAACTTTGAATATTGTTTCAATCTTTTGGATTTTTTTTAATCTTTTGTTTCTTTTTTGTTGGTTACTTTATTAAGAAGTGAATTACATATAGAGATAGGTTCAATTTACATAGAAACTAAATAAAAGGCCAAGCTTAAAGTAAGAGAGTAAAACTCATTGCACCATTCACTCAAAACTACGAACCATATTGTTAACCATTCAACTTGTCAACAAAATTTCTTCTCCATGTCCTTTCTTCAACCAACAATCAAACAAACCATACCAATTTTTCCCCTTATTCCTTATTTTTTTCTATCATGAAATTAATAACAAAAACATTTATTTTGGAAGTTAAAATAACGCTTGCAGCTATTTAAAGTAAACTAAAGCAACATCAACATTGGCAACACTAAGTCTAAATAAATCTTTATACAATGTTGCATGACCACATCAGGCAGTAAAATTTGTCCATTAGGCAACGATTGGTCAAGTCTCAAGCTTATCTAGGAGCAATGATATAAATATCTCTAATGATGTAGCAAACCAAAATATCTATATCAATTATATTATTCTTATGCGACAAACACTTGATAATGAACTAGGATCAAGAATTTAATGAAACATTTTTTAGTGAAACATATCTTTTTTAATTCCATATTCACAACTTTACTAAATAATTCAGATTCAATAGTGGTCTTAAGCTATTTCTTCTTCATAAAAGTACAATTAAAAAATTAACTAACCTTGAATATAAATTATCAATCAACCAAGTATGAACTAAGAAATAGAGATTTCAATTTAATTTGTAATAGTCAAGCTAAAGACGTTAAGATACAATTTATCTCAAATAGAAAACTACAACAAAAAATGTATAAAATGTCAATGGGTCAAATTATGAAATATAGCAGTGAGGCAGTAAGTGGTAGGCTAGACATGATAGATGTACTAATGTCCTTTTAGACATCATAAAGAAAATATGGTTAAAAATATAAGGATGCACACAAAAATTATATAGACTACACCATAAGATCCAACATACCACTCGAGCTTTGGTTGTTGATAGGGATACTTGACGCTTTGACTTGATAACTTTAAGTGACAATAATCTTTAACTAAAGATAGTCCTTTTTCACAAGTTTAAAACTTACACTAGCATATTAATAGGTATCTCAAAATGTTGTTATTTTATTTTATTGTTGGTACAATGAATAAATAGTTGATTCAAGATTTTATCTTATCGATTGATAAGATAGTCAATTTTTGTTACAAGTTTATGATGGCCACGTTTTTTGATGAAGAATTAGATGTTGATGGAATTGATCATGATTATGATTCAAAAATTATTGTAGATTTGACTAATAGGATTCATGATGAAGATCATAATGAAAAATATATGAATCAAGAGTGTATAGAACCATTTATCAAAATAGAGTTTCAATCATTGTAAAAAGCATTAGAGTACCATACTAGGCATGCAAAACTTCAAAGATTTGAAATTTGAAAGAGTCGTAAAATGAAATCTTGAAAAAAACTCAAGTGATCATTCAACACGAATTTATTTGTTTAAAGGTTGGTTATCATGCCAAAAAGTACCATGAAAAGGAAGATCAAGCACCATGGATCAAACATGAGTGGGATGCAAAGGCATAATTTATATGTCTAGGAAGTTGATGACAAATGGTTAATTTTTAGATTTGTAATAAACAACCCTTACGAGCTTGCTACTCTAACAACTACTAATTTTTTTATGCTCATAGGAAAAAAACTAGAGTTTAAAAAAATAATTGATGGTGTTTTTCCTAATCTTTCGAAATGGAAGCCAAGTGAAATATAAAAGCTACAGAAAAGAAAATAATGTTCTCTTTGATAAATATTTATATTGATATCAAGAAGATACAAATTATTGCTTACAAACTTCTCATGCATTGCATGTAGAAAGAACTAACCTTTGTTACAAAGTATAAGCATAAATCCAAATATATATATTACTTATAAATATCTCTTATGTAGTGGTTGATCAAATAAAAGAATCACCATAAATAGCAAATTGTTGTTATTTGTAACAATATTTAATTAGAGTTTACTAATTTACTTTTCTATGTTAAAATTGCATTAGTGCCCTTTTACTACAGTAGTGCCACCACCACCACTATTTCCACCTCCACTAAATCATTCTCTAGCACTTCCATCAAAACCTTTTTCTCCATCTTTGCCAGCATCTCCAACTCCACCACCACTTGTACCAATAGTAGCATCATTAGCACCTCCACCAATCCCTCTTCCCCCTGTTTTACCTTCATCACCAACTCCACCACCAACATTAGCATTGCCACTTCTAACACTATTTCTTTTAGGTGCTCCTTATCCTTTTCCTACTTCACCTCTAAAACTAGCTCTAACACCACCACCACTAATAGCACCAATGTTAACACCACCATCGTTTTCACTTGCAACAACATTTCCAACACCACCTCCACCAAGCCCTCTTATTCCTCATTTTTCATCTCTAGCATCAGCTCCACTAGTAATGCCATTGTTGGCACTTCCACTGAATTGCCCTTTCACTCTTTTTTTGCTCTACTTTCAACATTGGCTCCCTTGCTACTTCAAAAAGTAGCACTAATGCTACCACCACTTTTTAATCCATGTCGTACTTTTTTTGTAAGGCCTTCACCACCACCTAATCCACCTTGCCCACCACCAACATCACCCTTGCCCACCACCAACATCAAGACCAGTACCAGCATTGAGGCGATGTGAACTAGCAGCAGCTACACTGAGACTGCCTAAACCACCACCAGCTTTAAGGTGATGTGAACTAGCAGTAGTTGCATCGAGACTACCTAAACCACCACCAGCTTTAAGATGATGTTAACTAGCAGCAGTAACATCGAGATCACTTAAACCACCACCAGCATTAAGGCGATGTAAACTGATAGCAGCATTAAGACCGTCCAAACTAGTAGCAATCCTTGCACCATGATGTAAAGCATACATGGCAACCAATCCAGATCCAGTTGTTAAAGACCTCCTATGTCCTTTACTTTCTGTCTTGGCCTTAGGCAAAAATGAACTATGAAACACATGGTTATCAACTTCATTGACATTATGATCATCAATGATTGCAAGACCATCCATAAAAAGAACACATAAGAAAGCAACAATAAAAAAAGAGCAAAAACACCCATCGTTATCTAAAAGCTTCAACAAAAGTTAACAGACAATATTCGAATTGTAATGTCAAACAAAATAAAAAATTTTGAATATTGCCTTAATCTTTTGAATATTTTATCTTTTTTCCTTTTTTTTCTTGTTTGTTACTTTATCAAGAAATGAAATATTTATAAAGAAGGGATGGATTTACATAGAAACTAAATAAAAGGCCAAGCTTAAAGCACGAGAGTAAAAATTGTTGCACCATTCTCCTAAAAATAGAAACCATATTGTAAACCATTCAACTTGTTAATAGAATTTTTTCTCCATTTCTTTCTTCAACCAATAACTAAACAAATAATAACTTTTTCCATTATTCTCGATTTTGATTCTGTCATGAAATTAATAAAAAAAATATCTATTTTACATGTTAAAACAAAACATGCATTGTTTAGATAGTTAAATAAAACCAAAGCAACATCAACTATGACAACATTCAATCCAACCAAATCTTTGTCCAACGTTGCTCAGCCATCTTATGTAGTAAAATTTGCCAACATTATATGAAGCGATCAAGTGGTACACTTACCCAAGGACGATGATATAGACATTTCTAGTGATATATCAAATCAAAATGACTATATCAATTACACTCTTCTTATGCCACCCATACCAAATAACTAACCAGGTTCAAAGCCCTCTTTAGATTCTAAACTTGAGGGGCACTATGAAACATATAGGCCATCCTAGTTCACTACTAACAATGAATAAGTAGGCAAGAAAGGGAAGAAAAAGGTGTTATCAATGAGACTAGAATGGGAGCAAATTTAAATAAAATAAAGTCAATAATGAAGTTAGCAAATAATAAGTCTATGTTGTTAAAAAGGTAGACAAGGGATTTTAATCATAATTATTTGTCATTTTAGTTAAAAATAGGGATTGGATCATAAATGCAATTTATAAGAGGATGATGAGGATCAATATAGAGCATATGCTGGAGTTAAAATGTTAGATTTTATGGACAAGCCATAGAAGCCACTCACTAGGAATGTTAAGGTTCTGCTTGGCATTCTTAGACCTTATAGGTGCGTAGCATGAATTTCCATTTATACATTTTAAAATTTTTTTAAATTGAATTTTTATGGCAAATAAGTTATATTAAAAAAGTATACATAAAGCCCTTTTTTAATTAAGGTTTATCGATATCAAAATTGAGTTAACTCTATTTTTAAGGGTGTAAAGTCTTGAATAAACTCAAATTCTTTTGAATTAAGGTCTATATATGGCTATGTATGGTCAAAGCAATTATTCTATGCCATGTTAAAATCATGTCAACCTCTTACTATAGATATTGTATATATGACAGTTATGAATATAAATATATTAGTTGAGGTTTCTTTTTTTTTTTATAGCTATATATGCTAATTATGAATATAAATATATGAGTTGAGGTTTCCTTTTAAGCTATTATCTATAAAAGAATCTTGAAAGGCTTAAGAGGTTGATAGTTGTCCAAAATTATAGAATGACTTTGTTACTCCATAAATAATATAAATATTATAATGAACCTAATATTATAAAATGACTTTTTGACCCCTTGATTAGTATTAATCAAAAGGTTTAAAGCTGAAAATACTAAAAAGAATATTCAAGACTTTGATGGTTACTATCAGCTGACTATAAAAAGGCTATGATGAAGAGTTTAGAAAACTAAGAGTTCGATTAGTTTTTACTCAGGAGCAAAAAATGCAAAAAAAAAAATAATAATAATGATGGGACCTTAAAATAAAAAATTATTATGTGTCAACAATACCAGATCCAAAAAAATTAAAAAATAAAGAGAAACACAATTGAAAAATATTATGTAGGGCTGAAACTAACATGCATACATACATTTAATTGAATAAGAAAATAAATAATCAAAATAAATTATAAAAACCTAAAAGAAAGAAAGCCACTATCTAAAGTGCCATCACCAAATAGAAAACCACTATTTTTTTAACCCAAAAAACACATATTTCTTTAAACCCAAGAAGCCATAATGACTCTATGAGATATAATTATTTAAACTTATTTTTAGTGCTTAAATAATTGATTTTTGTGTTGTTCTTGGCTAAATCAGCTTTTTTTATTCATAATATGCTTAATTTATTGTTTTGTAAGAAATCTTAAAGAAAAGATTGAATCTTTTTCAATATTAAATTTTTTTTGAAAGTTTTTTATCAATCTCAGATGATTCTTGATACATTTAGATCAATCTTGGATGGTTCTTGATTTGTTCTTATTGATTCTTAGAGTTCTTAAAAAATATTAGAGTTAACTAGTGAAATTATTCAAGATTTGTTTAGCTGAATCTCAAGACATAAGATTGGATGAATCCTAATGAAAAATTCATGAAAGTCATGCGGGAATGAAGAATATGCAAGTTTGGCTACATAGGGATAGATTTAAATTTTAGAGAATTATGCGTAAGATCATGATGTTCCATATAGGTGTACACGCAGAGGATCATTATGGGATTACATGGTGAGAGATGACATTGATGTTGATTTGGCAAGATGATGTGGCATTGGAATTTAAATCTGTTTGGAGAGTAATAAATCAAAATTGGAGTATTCCTATTCTAAGTGGGAATTCAAAGCTTGAATATGAGAATTTTAAATTTTGAAATTTAAATCTATTCCTATTTGATGTAGAACTTGCAAGAGACTTTAAAAGATGGGGGTGGAATACTACGGGATTTAAATTTAAATTTTAAATTTTTTTCAAGAAGACTCCAACTTGAAACTAAAATCTTAGAAGTCTATTAGAAGCACAAAACCTACTTAAAGTTGAAAAATTGTTTCTAGGAAACTACCAAGGGTGCAAAAGTAATTACAATTTATTTTTTTCTCTTAAATAGCCTTAACTCTCTAGGATGAAGTTCTAAGAGACCATCTCATGACCAAGAAGAATTTTCACTTAAGCAGCTTGAAGAGCAAGTAGTTGCAAAATTCAAAACTTTTAAAGCTGCTCAAAGTCAAGAAAAGAGGAGACTTAATCTTCAAGAAAACTATTCAAAGTCATGATTTGCTAAGCTACGTAGAAGAGATACTAGCCAAACCACACTTTTCCTCTTTCAAAGAAGGTTAAATCGCACATCATTTTTATCTTTAAAGATATAAGTCAACCAAGAAAAACTAAGTCAGAAAAGTATGAGACAATTTATCAAGATTTATCCAAGTCAACACATAATTTAGTTAAGATTTGATCTACATGCATTCATAAGAAAAAGGTTAGCTTTAACAAAATGAAGATTCAAGTCATGAATAATTCTTCATATGACAATCCAAGCTTGGTTGAACCTAATCACTTTAAAAGATTAAGATCAAAGATTGTCGACCATTAATCTAGGGCTTCTTTGTATTCTTGTTCTATAAATAGTTAGCTTAGGTCGAAGAAAAAAGTATGATTGGGGTGATAGCTCAATCTCTAGTTATTTAGTTTTCCTTAATTATTGTTTTTGTCTTGTAAGCTTGTTTTAGTTCATGATTGGAGTGACAGACCAATCTCTCTATTTTATTAGATCTTTTCTTATTTTATTTTAAGGGTTTTATGTCCTTGAGTTTTTCTCTAGTTTGATTTTAATTTATGAAAGTTTGTTCTAGTTTTCAAGTTACTTTAAGTTCTATTTGCTTTCAATTTAAAAGATTTTTTATTCATGCTCTTATTCTTTACATCTATAATTTGTGATTCATTTTGGTTCTAGTTTATGCAATCTATTTACTATTTTCTCTTTAATTTGTTGTTTGTATGATTTAATTAATCAATTTTAATTCAATTTGAATGTTTTTATAATTAATACGATTTGGTTTTAAACTTAAGTGCTGGTTAGAGTTTAATTCACTTTAAATTGATTAGTTACATGTTTGTAAGATTAATTGGGTTTTAATTAAGTTTAATTCAGTCAAGTTAGGTTTAATTCATCTTATGTTTTTTGATTGCATGTTTTTAAAGTTATTTAGGTTCTGTTTTGCTTAATTGAGTTGAAATCAAGTTTAATTCATTGTAATTACATGTTTTAGGATTTAGTTAATTTAATTTGTTTTCTCTTGTTGTAATTTGAGTTTATTACTTTAGTATGTGATTATTGGATATTCATTTAGTTAAATTGCATGAGTTTAAGTTTAATTGGTTTCAGTTACAACTAGTTCTAATTCAATTCATCTAGATAATTTGATTTAAGGCATTGTTTGCTTTGCATGTTCAATTTAGTTTGATTTGCATGATTTTAAGTTTGATTTGTTTTAATTGCACTTGGTTTACCTTAATTCTTGTAGTTTAATTCGATTCTTATTTACTTTATTATGTTTGCATGTTTAATTGTTTACTTCGGTTATGTCATTAGCTAATTCATAACTTTTAGTTCTTAATTTCAATTAAAGCATATCATTTGCATGTTTAGGTTGTCGTTTGCATTAGATTAAGGTCAATTGCATTCTTAATTGTTATTCTTCCATATTAAATGTTAATTTGCATTATTTAGCTTCTATTTTGATTAGTTTGAGTAGTTTGAGTAGTATTTGCATATTAATTGAGTCCTCCAATTATAAACAAAGGTGAGACAATTTTAGTACTTGAATTACCTTTTTATAATCTGAGTGGGAATGATCTTTAGTCACTAGTTCAATCTATGCATTTGTAGAACATCAATCATGCTTATGGTGGTGTTTTCAGGATTAGTGCAACTAATTCAATATTGATACCGATCATCCTTTTTGTAGTTTGGAGTTTTTTTTTTTTTAATCTTGTTTGATCCATTTTGTTTTGCATGCAAGAGTTAAGAGTTCTAGTTTACTACCCTTAGTTATTGAAATTGGGAAAACTCATAAAAAAATCTAAAAAGGGAAAAAGTAAGAGACTTTTAATGCACATATGGTCAACAATAAGAAAATAACAAGAGCTTCAGGACTATGTCATCCCACAATTAGATGGCTTTTAACCTAGCATTAGGAGGTTGGCCATTCAAGCCAAAAACGTTGAATTGAAGCCATACATTATAAACATGATTCAAAATGCAATCCAATTTGGGGGTTGCCTAGTAATGACTCTGATTTGTTCTTGTCTAATTTTCTTAAAATATGTGATACTTTTAAACATAATGGTGTTACTGATAATGTCATTAGACTAAGACTTTTTTATTTTTCTCTTAAGGACAAGATAGCGCTAGTTGACTTCTCTTCCATCAAGCTCCATCACTACATGAGATGACCTTGTTCAAAAGTTTCTAGCCAGATTGTTACCATTGCCCAAAATTGTTAAGATAAGGAATGATATCATAGCATTCCAACAATTTGAGGTCGAATCATTCTTTAATACGTGGGAGAGATACAAGGAGTTATTAAGATGATGCCTATATATTGGTTTCCCTAAGTGGTTGCAAGTCCAGATCTTTTAAAACAAGCTAGTGCGATAAACTAAAACCACCATAGATGTTACTAGTAGAGTTTTGATAAGTAAGTCAATTGGTAAAATATATGATTTGATAGAAGAGATAGCCTTGATAACTATTAATGGCCTAATCATAGTTTTGTTACATAGAAATCAGTTGGGGTTTATGAATTGGAAGCATTTAGATCCCTTACTTTTCAAGTCTTTGCCTTAGCAAAGAAAATTGTAACTTGGGGAACCAACTCTACACCCAATCTTGTTCAAGCCATTCAAATTCCTTTTGTCTTATGGCCTTATGTGATATTTGGGGAAGGGGTAGGAGGGAACCATTCTAAAGATAGGTGTCTTATTAAAGCTAAATTTGTCCAATTTGTTGCTCAACCCTAATAACAGTTTAACCCATACTCAAACAATTATAACCAAGGTTGGAAACATCATCCAAACTTTTCTTGGGGAAATAACAAGGGTCAAACAACCAATTACCATCCTAAACCTAGGAATCCCTCTGGTTTTTATTAACCACCACTAAATCTCCACTAAATCCTCCTCCTACACCTCCATGAAATTATCTTCCTCCATCTTTGATAACAGCACTACCTCCAACACCAATTTCGAAATGAACACCGACATTGCCACTCATACCACTATTTTCAACAAGCTTTTTTTGTTATCCTCTTGCTCCACCTTTAAAACTAGTTCTAACACTACCTTTACTAGAAGCACCAATGTTGTCACTTCCACCACTTACATTTGTAGCACCACTTGCAACACCACCACTAGCAAGCCCTCTTACTCCTCTTACTCCACCTCTAATGTTTTTCACCTTTTGTCTTGGCTTTAGGCAAAAATGAACTATGAAGTACGTGGTTGTCAACTTCATTAACATTATGGCCATCAACAACTATAAGATCATTCACAAGAAGAACACAAAAGAAAGCACCCATAAAGGAATAAGCAAAAAAAAACCTTTATTATCTAAAATCTAAAACCAAAGTTAACTCACTATAGTCAAATAGTAATATCAAACAAAAATATGAAACTATAAATATTGTTTCAATCTTTTGGATTTTTTTTGTCTTTTGTCACTTTTTTGTTTATCAAGAAATGAATTATATATAGAGATGGGTTAAATCTACATAAAGACTAAATAAAAGGCCAAGCTTAAAGTAAATGAGTAAAATTTGATGCACCATTCACTCAAAAATAGAAACCATATTGTTAACCATTCAACTTGTCAACATAATTTCTTCTCAATTTCCTTTCTTCAACCAACAATCAAACAAACAATACAATTTTTCCCATTATTCTCTATTTTTATTCTATCATGAAATTAATAACAAAAACATTTATTTTGAAAGTTAAAATAACTCTTGCTAACAAAAGCAACATCAACATTGGCAACATTAAGTCCAAATAATTTCTTATACAATATTGCATGACCACATCAGGCAGTAAAATTTATCTGTTGCACAACAATCGATCAAGTGGTGAGCTTATCTAGGAACAACGATATAGATATCTCTAATGTTGTAGCAAACCAAAATATCTATATCAATGCCACAAACACTTGATAACCAACTAGGATTAAGAATTGAATGAAACATATTTTTAGTGAAACATATGTTTTTTAATTCCATATTCACAACTTTGCTTAATTATTTAGATTCAATAATGGTCTTCAACTTGTTCTTCTTCACAAAAGTACAATTAAAAAATTAACTAACCTTGATTATAAATTATCAATTAATAGAGTAGGAACCAAGAAATAGAGATTTTAATTTAATATGTAATAGTCAAGCTAGAAACATTAACATACAATGTATCAGAAATAGAAAACAACAAGAAGAAATGTATAAAATGTCAATGGGTAGAATTATGAAATATAGGAGTGAAGTAGTAAGTGGTAGGCTAGACATGATAGATGTACTAATGTCCTATTAGACATCATAAAGAAAATATGGTTAAAAATATAAAGATGCACACATAAATTATATAAATTACACCATAAGATCTAACACACCATTCGAGCTTTGGTTATTGATAGGAATACTTGTTGCTTTGACTTGATAACTTTAAGCAACAGTAATCTTTAACTAAAGATAGTCCTACTCATAAGTTTAAAATTTACACTAGCCTATTAATAGGTTAGCTCATATTGTTGTTATTTTATTTCATTGTTGATAAAATGATCAATAGTTGATTCAAATTTTTATCTTATTGATTGATAAGATTGTCAATTTCTATTATAAATTTATGATACCATGTTTTCTGATAAAGAATTAGATGTTAATGGAATTGATCATGATTATGATTCTAAAATTATTATAGATTTGACTGATAGGAATCATGATGAAGATAATAATGAAAAAAAATGAATTAAGAGTGTATAGAACCATTGATCAAAATAGAGTTTCAATTGTTTTAGAAAGCGTTAGAGTACTATACTAAACATGCAAAACTTGAAAGATTTGGAATTTGAAAGAGTTGTAAAATGAAATCTCGAAAAAAACTCACATGATCATTCGACGTGAATTTATTTGGTTAAAGGTGGGTTATCGTGCTAAAAAATATCATGAAAGAGAAATCAAGCCTTATGGATCAGACATGAGTGGAATGCAAAGGCATAATTTATGTGTCTAAAAAGTTGGTGACAAATGGTTACTTTTAGATTTATAATAGACAACCCTCACGAGCTTGCTACTCCAACAATTGCTAAATTTTTGTGTGCTCATAGGAAAAAAACTAGAGTTCCAAAAATATTTGATGGTGTTTTTCCTAATCTTTCAAAATGGGTGCCAAGTGAAATATAAAAGCTACAAAGAAATATTAATATTCTTTTTGATAAATATTGATATTGATATCAAGAAGATATAAATTATTGCTTACAAACTTCTCACGCATTGCATATAGGAAGAATTAACCTTTGTTAGAAAGTATAACATTAAATCCTAATATATATCTCTATATTATCTATAAAAATCTCTTATGTAGTGGTTGATCAAATAAAAGAATGCACCATAAATAGCCAATTGTTATTAGTTGTAAGGATATGTAATTAGAGTTTACTACTTGAGTTTTCTATGTTAAAATTACATTAGTGCCCTTTTACTACAGTAATGCCACCACCTCCAATAAATCCTTCTCCTACACCTCCATTAAAACCTTTTTCCTCCATCTTTGCCAACAATTCGAACTCTACCACCACTCACACCAATAGTAGCATCATTGCCACCTCCATCAATCTTTTTCCCCCTGCTTCACCTTTATTACCAACTCCACCACTAACACTAGTGTTGCCACTTCTAACACTATTTTCATTAGGTGCTCCTCATCCTTCTGGTACTTCTACTCCAAAGCTAGCTCTAACACTACCTTCACTAGTAGCACCAATGTTGCCACCTCCATCATTTGCACTTGTAGCAGCACTTCCAACACCACCTCTACTAAGCCCTCTTACTATTTCTTTGTCACCTCCAACACTAGCTCCACTAGTAATGCCATTGCTAGCACTTCCACCAAGTTGTCCTCCCACTCATTCTTTTGCTCCACCTCTAACATTAGCTCCACCACTATTTTGAAAAATAGCACTAATGCTACCACTTCAACGAAGACTACTACCACTTTTTAATCTACTTTGTACTCCACTCGTTAGGCCTTCACCACTACCTAATCCACCTTGCCTACCACCAACATAAAGACCATCTAAATCGTGACTAGCATTGAGGCAATGTAAACCAACAGTAGCATCAAGAGTACCTAAAACAGTAGCAATACTTGCACCATGATATAAAGCATCCATGGCAAGCAGTCTAGATCTAGTTGTTAAAGATCTCATATGTTTTTTACTTTCTATCATGGCATTAGGCAAAAATGAACTATAAAGCACATGGTTCTCAACTTTATTGACATTATGATCATTAGCAATTGCAAAACCATTCGGAAAAGAACACAAAAGAAAACAACCACAAAAAGAATGAATAAAAAGACTTAGGATTATCTAAAGGCTTAAGAAAAGTTAACTCACAATAGTTGAATTGTAATGTCAAACAAAATAAAGAATTTTGAATACTGCCCTAATCTTTTGGAAATTTTGTCTTTTTTTTTTTTTCTTGTTTGTTACTTTATCAAGAAATGAAATATTTATAGAGAGGTGTTGGATTTACATAGAAATCAAATAAAAGGCCAAGCTTAAAGCACGAGGTGAAAAATCATTGCACCATTCTTTTAAAAATAGAAACCATATTATAAACCATTCAACTTGTTAATGGAATTTTTTCCCTATTGCCTTTCCTCAACCAATAACTGAACAAACAATACATTTTTTCCATTATTCTCATTTTTAATTGTCATGAAATTGATAAAAAAAAGAGTCTATTTTGCATGTTAAAACAAAGTGTGCATTGTTTAGATAGTTAAATAAAACCAAAGCAACATCAACAATGGCAACATTCAGTCCAAACAAATTTTTATCCAACATTGCTTAGCCACTTTAGGTAGTAAATTTTGCCAACATGATATGAAGTGATCAAGTGGTAAGCTTACCTAAAGATGATGATATAGACATTTCTAGTGATATATCAAACCAAAATGACTATATCAATTACACTCTTCCTATGCTACCCATAACTAATAACCAACCTAGGTTAGGGCCCTTTTTAGATTTTAAACTTGAAAGGCACTATGGAACATATGGGGCATCTTAGTTCACTACTAACAGTGAATAAGTAAGCTAGAAAATGATGAGAAAGGTGGTGTGAATGAGCCTAGAATAAGGGTAGATTTAGATAGAAAGATGTCAATAATGAAGTTAGCAAATAATAAGTCTATGTTGTTAAAAAGATAGACAAAGAATTTTGATAATAATTGTTTATCATTTTAGTCAAAAATAGAGATTGGATCAAAAATGCATTTTATAAGAGGATGATGAGGATCAAATAGAGCATATATAAAAGTTAAAATATCAAATTTTATGGACAAGCCATAGAAGCCACTCACTAAGAAGGTTAAGGTTCTACCTAGCATTCTTAGGCCTTATAAGTGCACAACATGAATTTCTATAGCAAATAAGTCACATTAAAAAATGTACATAGAGCCTTTTTTTATTTAAGGTATATCAATATCAAAATTGAGTTAACTCTATTTTTAAAGGGCTAAAGTCTTGAATAAACTTAAATTCTTTTGAATTAAGGTCTATATATGGCTATGTATAGTCAAAGTAATTATTTTATGCCATGTTGAAATCATGTCAACCTCTTACTATAGATATTGTATATAGCTATATATGACAGTTTTGAATATAAATATATTAGTTGAAGTTTGTTTTTTTATAGCTATATATGATAGTTATAAATATAAATATATGAGTTGAGGTTTCTTTTTAAGCTATTATCTATTAAAAGAATCTCAAAAGGCTAAAAAGGTTAATAGTTGTCCAACATTGTAGAATGACTTTTTTACTCCGTAAGTAATATAAATATTATAATGAACTCAATATTATAAAATAACTTTTTTACCCCTTGATTAGTATTAACCAAAAATTTTAAAGCAGAAAATACTAAAAAGAATATTCAAGACTTTGATGGTTGCTGTTAGCTAATTATAAAAAGGCTATGTTGAAGAGTTTAGAAAACTAAGAGTTTAAATAGTTTTTACTTAGGAGCAAAAATTTAAAAAAAAAAGGAAAAGAAAAATAATGATGAGACCTTAAAATAAAAAATTATTATGTGTCAACAATACCAAATCCAAGGAAATTAAAAAACAAAGAGAAACGCAATTGAAAACTATTATGTAGGGCTGAAACTAACATGCATACATACATATAATTGAATAGAAAAATAAATAATCAAAACAAACTATAAAAACCTAAAAGAAAGAAACCCACTATCTAAACTGCCACCACCAAATAGAAAACCTCTATTTTTTAACCCAAAAAACTCATATTTCTTTAAAGCCAAGAAACCATAATGACTTTATGAAATATAGTTATTTAGACTTATTTTTAGTGCTTAAATAATTGATTTTTGCATTGTTCTTGGCTAAATGAGCTTTTTTTACTTGTTATATGCTTTATTTGTTGTTTTGTAGGAAATCTTGAAGAAAAGATTGAATCTTGTTAAATATTAAAGTTTTTTGAAAGTTCTTGATCAATCTCGGATGATTCTTGATACCTTTAAATCAATCTTGGATGGTTCTTGATTTACTCTTGTTGATTCTTAAAGTTCTTCAAAAATCCTAGAGTTAACTGGTGAAATTATTCAAGATTTGTTTAATCGAATCTCAAGACTTAAGATTGGATGAATCCTAATGAAAAATTCATGAAAGTCATGTAGGAATGAAGAATATACAAGTTTGGCTACATAGGGATAGATTTAAATTTTAGAGAATTGAGTGCAAGATCATGGTGTTCTATGTAGGTGTACATGCATAGGATCATTGTGGGATTACATGGTGAAAGATACTTTGATGTTGATTTAGCAAGATGACATGACATTGGAATTTAAATCTGTTTGGAGAGCATTATACCAAAATTGGAGTATTCCTATTCTAAGTTAGAGGTCAAAGTTTGAATATAAGAATTTTAAAATTCAAAATTTAAAACTGTTACTATTTGAAGTAGAACTTGCAGAAGACTTTAAAAGATGGAGGCAGAATACTAAGTGTTTTAAATTCAAATTTTAAATTTTTTTCAAGAAGACTCGAACTTGAAGCTAAAATCTTAGAAGTCTGCCAAAAACATAAAACTTACTTCAAGTTGAAAAATGGTTTCTAGAAAGCTACCAAGGATTCAAAAGTAATTACAATTTATTCTTTTCTCTTAAATAGCCCTAGCTCTTCAAGATGAAGTTCTAGAAGACCATTTCTTGACCAAGAAGAACTTTTACTTAAGTAGCTTGAAGAACAAGCAACTAAAAAATTCAAAACTTTTAAAGCTACTCAAAGTCAAGAAAAAATGAGACTTAATCTTTAAGAAAACTATTCAAAGTCATGATTTGTTAAGCTACTTAAAAGAGATACTAGCCAAACCACACTTTTCCTCTCTCATAAAAGGTTAAATCACACATCATTTTTATCTTTGAAGATGTAAGTCAACCAAGAAAATACAAGTTAGAAAAGTATGAGGCAAGTTAGCAAGATTTATCCAAGTTAGCATATAATTTAATCAAGATTTGGTCTACATGCATTCATAAGAAAATGATCAACCTCAACAAAGTAAAGATTCAAGTCAAGAATACTTCTTTATGTAACAATCCAAACTTGGTTTAACCTAATCGCTTCAAAAGATTAAGATCAAAGATTGCCGACCATTAGTCTAGGGTTTCTATGTATTCTTATTCTATAAATAGTAAGCTTAGGCTTAAAGAAAAAGTATGGCTGGGGTGATAGCTCAATCTCTAATTATTTAGCTTTTCTTTATTGTTGTTTTTCTCTTGTAAGCTTGTTTTAGTTCATGACTGGGGTGAAAGACCAATCTCTCTAATTTATTAGATTTCATATTGTTTTCTTTTAAAGTTTTTATGTCCTTAAGCTTTTCTCTAGTTTGATTTTAGTTTATGAAAGTTTAGTTCTAGTTTTCAAGTTACTTTAAGTTCTATTTGCTTTCAATTTAAAAGATTTTTGATTAATGCTTTTAATCTCTACATCTATAATTTATGATTCATTTTGGTTGTTGTTCATGCAATCTATTTACTATTTTCTCTTTAATTTGATGTTTGTATGATTTAATTAATTAGGTTTAATTCGATTAGAATGTTCTTATAATTAATCTGATTTGGTTTTAAACTTAAGTGTTGGTTAGGGTTTAATTCACTTTAACTTGATTAGTTACATGTTTTTAAGGTCAATTGGGTTTTAATTGAGTCAAGTTAGGTTTAAATCATCTTAAGTTTTTTGATTGCATGTTTTTAAAGTTATTTAGCTTCTGTTTTGCTTAATTAAGTTGAAATCAAGTTTAATTCATAGTAATTACATGTTTTAGGATTTAATTAATTTAATTTGTTTTTACTCGTTGGAAATTCAATTTATTAGTTTAGTTTATGATTATTGCATATTCTTTTAGTTAAATTGCATGAGTTTAAGTTTAATTGGTTTAAGTTACAACTAGTTTTTAATTCAATTCATCTAGATAATTTGATTTAGAGCTTTGTTAGCTTTGCATGTTCAATTTAGTTTGATTTGCATGATTTTAAGTTTGATTTGTTTTAATTGCATTTGGTTTACCTTAATTTTTGTAGTTTAATTTGGTTCTTATTTACTTTCTTATGTTTGCATGTTTAATTGTTTACTTAGGTCACTTCATTAGCTAATTCATAACTTTTAGTTCTTAATTTCAATTAAGCATATAGTTTGCATGTTTGGGTTGATGTTTACATTAGAATAAGGTCAATTGCGTTCTTAACTATTATTCTTGCACATTAGATGTTAATTTGCATTATTTAGCTTCTGGTTTGATTAGTTTGGATAGTTTGAGTAGTATTTGCATATTATTTGAGGTCTCCAATTATAAACAAAGGTGAGACAATTTTAGTACTTGAATCACTCTTTTACAATCTTAGTGGGAATGATCTTTACTTACTAGCTCAATCTATGCATTTGAAGAAAATCAATCAAGTTTTTGGTGGTGCAACCAAGATTAGTGCAACTAATTCAATATTGATACCAATCATCTTTTTTGTAGTTTGAAGTTTTTTTCTTTTTAATCTGTTTGATAAATTTTGTTTTGCATGCAAGTGCTGAGAGTTCTAGTTTACTAGCCTTAGATAAAGAAATTGAGAAAACTCTTAAAAAAATTAAAAAAGGGAAAAAGCAAGGGATTTTTAATCCACACATGGCCGAACAACAAGAAAATAACAAATGCTTCAAGACTATGTCATCCCACAATTAGATGGCTTTTAACCTAGCAATAAGAGGTTGTCCATTCAAGCCAAAAGCTTTGAATTGAAGCCATCTATTATAAGCATTATTCAAAACACAATCCAATTTGGGGGTTGCCTAGTGATACCCTAACTTGTACTTATCTAATTTTCTTGGAATATGTGATACTTTGAGACATAATGGTGTTACTAATAATGTCATTATACTAAAATTTTTTCTTTTTTCTCTTAAGGATAAGAAAGCTCTAGTTGACCTCTCTTCCATTAAGCTCCATCACTACATAAGACAACCTTGTTCAAAAGTTTCTAGCAAGACTGTTACCATTGGCCAAAATCATCAAGATAAGGAATGACATCAAAACATTCCAACAATTTGAGGTCGAATAATTTTTTATACATGGGAAAGATACAAAAAGCTATTAAGAAGATGCCCACATCTTGTTTTGCCAAAGTGATTGCAAGTCCAAGTCTTTTAAAATGGGCTAGTGCGATAAACTAAAACCACTATAGTTGTTGTTACTAGTGGGCTTTGATGAGCAAGTCAATTGGTAAAACATATGATTTGATAGAGGAGACGGCCATGACAACTATGAATGACCTAATGAAAGTTTGGTTCCAAAGAAATTAGCTGGGCTTTATGAATTTGATGCATATAGATTCCTTACCATTCAAGTCTTTGCTTTAGCAAAGAAAATTGTAACTTTGGGAACCAACTTTCCACCCAATCTTGTTCAAGCCATCCAAATTCCTTTTGTTTTGTGGCCTTGTGTGATATTTATGGGGATGAGGAATCATTCTCAAGACAAGTGTCTTATAGAGCTAAAATTTTCCAATTTGTTGTTCAACCTTAGCAACAATTTAACCCAAACCCAAACAACTATAACCAAGGTTGGAAACATCATCTAAACTTTTTAGGGGAAATAACTATGGTCAAACATCCAACTACCATCCTAAACCTAAGAATCCCTTTGGTTTTCATGAACCATCACCATCACAATACCATCAAATCCTTCGAAACCCTTGGAAGAGATGTTCACCTAAATCTTTCAAAATTGAGAAGCATTCATTAAGAACTTAAAGGTGCTAGTGGGTTAACTAGCTAGTCCCCTTACTAACTAACTCTAAGGAACCTTGCCTAGCACTACCTGGCAAAACCCAAATAGTTTGCTTAGATCATTTTTGTTTTTAGCCATTCATTGAAGCTACCAAGTGACAATTGGATTGTTGGTTATTGGCCTATACAATTTCTGTTTACATTGTTTCCATTGTTTAATTTCACTTGCAATCAATCAATCTTTTCATTTGTTTAAATATAACGCTAGTAAAATATCACCTTTGGTACTTGATTTTACACCTAACACTTAAATCATAATCATCACAGGAATGATACTTTACTAACTCACTACTATTACTTGATGCAATATGTGCACTTGCAAGCTATACAAAAAGCAGCAATCAACTACTCTTAAAAATTTTCAAAATTCATCTATTATCCCTTAGCAATCTTAAGATTCCTTTTCACAGTCCTAGAAGTCAATTTTCTTCAAATATCAAAGTTTAGCATCCTAAATCTTTTCCTTTTACCAAACCTATGACTTAATTTTCTTCAAAAATTCAAATTCGACAACCCTAAATTTTTTCCCCTTAGCAACCTTAAAAGTCAATTTTTTTTCAAAATCAAATCCAATCTCAACAATCCTAAGTTTTGTTACAGCAAATCAAGTGTTTTTTTCCTTTTGCATCCATAAAATTTTCTCTAATAGCCCCATGAGTAAAATCTAAATTTGGCAATCCAGAATCTTTTATTCTTAACAATCCTATGAGTCAATTTTTCAAAATCAAATTCAATTTTTACAATCTTGAGTTTTAGTCTGTCAAACCCAATGTATTTTTCTTTAGTACTCCCAGTGTTTTCTTCGATAGCTTCAAAAGTGAAATTTTTTATTCAAATCTTCATCATCTTTTTTGGCAAACCTAAAATCCTCTGGTAAACTTAAAACCTTTATCCTTCTTTTAATAGCTCTAAAGGGAATAATATCTTTCTGTTTTTAAACTATGATTGTCTATGATCTCTTCGGAGTAGGCAAGCAATCCAAATATGGGTATGACTTAATTTTCAAATTCTTTTGTACAAAATTCAAGCTTTTCTTCAAAGCTTAAACATTTGCTACTATCAAACTTGGTCAAAGAAGGCAAACCATAAGCATCAAAAGTTTCACCTTTAAAATTGGATTGCATTAACCAATTTTAACTAGATGAATAAGCAAATTTGATTTTGGAAGAGAAAGCTTGGTAATTTACATTAAAGATCATTTAGTAGTTCTCTTATGTTATTATGCTTTTCTAAATAGTTTTTAGGTTTTCTTCAAATTATCTAGATAAGTTTTATCACTAAAAGTTGGCTCTAATAATCTAAAAGCCAAATTTATGCCCTTAAACTCCTCAAACTCATCCCTAAACCTCAAAGAACCTTATTTCCACCTTTGCCATTTTAACCTTGTATTAGCTGGCAGTTGTGTTTATTGATGAACACAACCACGACCACACTAAACTAGATCTTGTCTATATATTATCTCTATAATTTAATCTTAATCCATTGCATGGTCTTTCAATTAAAATGTAACTTGATTCTATTCAATTTAAATCTCATCTTCACGTAGTACGAATTCTTCCAAAATCTCCAATCTGCAATCCAAAACGAAATCAAAGCTTGACCTAATATTATCCATCTTTCAAAAATTTTATTTGAGCCTTACAATAGTTCCAATATGGGTAATCCTTAAATCTTTCTCTTGAATAATCAAGCATGTTAGTCATGTAAACTTAGGAATGCATGATATTCACTTTAAATTAAATATAGAAATCAACATATAGATCCTATAGCCAATCTTGCTTCAAATCATGTAGAATTTTATTTTAGGTTTTTGTTTACTTTGGTTCATTATTTTCTTAAAGTATGTCATTTAGTAGCATTTCTAGGGTTTGACTTAAACATGTATAATGCCATGGAGGCACCTAATAATCAAATTTGACATATTCAACCTTTGTTTTTACTTTATCTTTTTTATTTGTCTATTTTATGCTCTTTATTTAAATTGTATGTTTGCATAATAATGATCAAAAGATCACACAAGGTTATTAGCCTACATATATCTCTTTAGATGCATGCGTGACAACATGTGACATTCATAATTGTATGCTGACATTAAATAAGTTGTGAATTGTGATATTTTATTGGAAAGCTTAACAATGTCTATCTAAAGTGAATAGTAAAGGCAAGGTTATCCCAAACAAGGTTAAGAGCTTTTATTTCTTATAATTTAGTACTATAATTTTCAAACGATATTATTTGGTAATAATAAGACTAATGGCTTTAGCGCTTATAATCAGTTCTTACTTTTTAACATAAATGGGGTAATGACTCTAAAATCAAACCTAATACTAGAAAAAAGTGATAAGATTGAAACTCATTCTACTCAAAATTACCACTAATCAACATCCCATTCAATTAATCAACCAACATCCATTTCTATAATTGATCAACATTCCATCCAATCGATCGGTTCACAACTACTCCTAACATGTAAATTATTCATAAAAATTGAATGTTTTAGAATAAAATGGTGAGGCATGCTCTATACTTTATAAGCTATTTGAGGAATAGTCTAAAGTGGAAAGTAGAGGCTGGGTTCATCCTAAGTGGAATTTAAAGCTTTATTTCCTTTAATATTTTATATCCAATCTCTGAACCAAGTTATTTAGTAAAATCAAGATTGTGATTGTGAAACTAGCATGAATTCTTAAGGTATAAATAAATTGTTTGACAACTCCAAATAAATTCTTAGATCTTAGAACTGAGATGAATATTAGGGGTGAAACATGCACCACTCACATCTTCATCCCTCTTGAGTTTATTTATAGTGAAGAATGAGATCTGGTTGTTTTAAGATGTTTTGCTTGTTGGTAGTCAAAGACTTTTCAGGAAATTTTAAAATATAGTCGTTGTAGTCATTTTTCTAATAATCGAGTAAGGAAAGTTGAATGTCATGGGTTGGGCAATCTAATGCCCTACCAAAATTTGAACTTCCTAGTTATTTTTCAGAGGGTAGTTGATCGCCTTATAAAGTGCAATTTAATGCCCTATGTTATTTTGCACTTAGTATAAGCATTTAACATAGGCAGCTAAATGCCATGTTTTAAGTAATCGAATGCTCTACAAATCTGTCAATTCTATCTAAAAATTCTTCATGGGCATTCAAACTCTCTCTCTGCATGGTCGAATGCTTACATTATTTGGCTCAAAAACTCATTTCTAGACAAGGTAACATAATATTAAGCATATAGTTGTTGAATGCCTTTTCATAAATTTACCTTTTTTGTTTTTTTTGTTAATAAATTATTTTTATATATTTTAAATACATGTTTATATTTATATATATTTTTTTGTTTTATATATCTTAAAAAATAAAAAAATTTTAAACAAGAGAATGATTTGATTGCACTTAACAGTATGATACTTGAATCGCTTAAATGTTGAAAAAGGCCATGTTATAGTATTAATACTTGACAATTTGAAATATATATTGTTAGAGTTTTAAAACTTTATATTCAATTTCAATGACATGTGGTATAATATCCATAATCTTTAATAGTCAGCTGTTAGCTGAAATTATAGACCATGATAAACCAATCTAATTAACATGGAGTAAGGAACTTTTTGTATAGAAATGAAGTATAGACAAGATTTGAAGCAATAGGGATGGGTATGGAATTAATAAGGAAATAATTGAAAGTGTTTTTCCTAATCTTTCAAATTGGGGACCAAGTGAAAGCTAAAAACTATAAAGAATAAAAGATTTTTCTTTCCAATAAATATTTATATTTATATAAAAATGATATAGATATTGCTTACAAACTTCTCACATATTGCATGTGGAAATAACTAACATGTGTTACAAAGTACAACCAAAAATCCTAGCATACATATATATGGTCTATGAGAATCTCTTATGCAGCATTTGACTAAATAAAATAACAAACCACAAGAAGCTAGTTGTTTTTTGTAAATATATGTAATTAAACTTTAGAAGTTAAGTTTTGTTTGTGTGCAAAGTACATTGGTGCCCACCATCAATTACTACAGTAGGGCCGCCACCTCCACTTGCACCAAATCCTTATTCTCCACCACTTCCACTTCCACCAAATCTTTTTCCTCTATCATTGCCAATCACGCCAAGTCCACCATCACTACCACCTTGACCAAGCCCTTTTATTGTTACTCCACTTGCACCACTAGCTCTAGTAGAAAGACCAATGTAACCACTTCCACCACTATTTCCACCAAACCCTCTTCATCTTCCTTCTGCTCCACCTCCAAGACCACATTCACTATAAAAGTTACAAAGAAGAAATTAATATTCTTTTTAACAAATATTGATTTTGATATCAAGCAATTACAAATTATTGCTTACAAACTTCTCACACATTAAATGCAGGAAGAACTAATCGATGTTACAAAGTATAACCATAAATACTAATATATATATGTATATGCATATATAACCTATAAGAATCTTTTATTTAGTGTTTGATCAAATAAATGAATGTACCATAAATGGCCAATTATTATTTTTTGTAAGGATATGTAATTAGAGTTTTGTACTTGAGTTTTTTTACGTGAAAAGTGCATTGGTACCCACCATCATTTACTACAATAGAGCCGTCACCACTTCCACTTCCACTTCCACTAAATCTTTTTCCTCCATTTTTGTTAGCAACTTCATCTTCAACATCAATTCTAAAATGAACACTAGTATCATTATTTTCAATAAGACCTTCTTGTCATCCTCTTGCTCTACCTCTAAAACTAGCTCCAACACCACCTCTACTAAAAGCACCAATATCACCACTTTTACCACTTGCATCTATAGCACCACTTGCAACACCACCTCCAGCAAGCCTTCTTACTTCTCTTACTCCACCTTTAATGTCTTTCACCTTCTATCTCGGCTTTAGGCAAAAATAAACTATAAAAGCACATGGTTGTCAATTTCATTCACATTATGGTCATCAGTAACTACAAGATCACCCATAAAAAGAACACAAAAACAAGCACCCATAAAAGAACAAGCAAGAAGATCCATCATTATCTAAAATCTAAAGCAAAAGTTAACTCATAATAGTCAAATAGTATTATCAAATAAAAATAAGAACTATGAATATTGTTTCAATTTTTTGGTTGTCTTTTTTTTGTTGGTTACTTTATTAAAAAGTGAATTATATATAGAGACGGGTTAAATTTACATAGAAACTAAATAAAAAGCCAAGCTTAAAGTAATGGAGTAAAATCCATTGCACTATTCACTCAAAAATAAAAACCATATTATTAACCATTCAACTTGTTAACATAATTTCTTCCTTATTTCCTTTCATCAACCAATAATCAAACAAATAATATGAAAAATTTTCGTTATTCTTTATTTTTATTCCGTCATGAAATTAATTACAAAAACATTTATTTTAGAAGTTAAAATAATGCTTGCAGCTAGTTAAAACAAACCAAAGCAACATCAACATTGGCAACATTAAGTCCAAATAAATCCTTATACAATGTTGCATGACCACATCAAGCAATAAAATTTGTCCATTAGACAACAATCGGTCATGTGGTGAGCTTATCTAAGAACAATGATATAAATATCTTTAATGATGTAACAAACCAAAATATCCATATCAATTATATTATTCTTATGCCATAAACTATTGATAACCAACTAGGATTAAGAATTTAATGTAACATATTTTTTAGTGAAACATATGTTTTGTAATTCCATATTCACAATTTTGCTGAATAATTTAGATTCAATAGTGGTATTCAACTTATTCTTCTTCATAATAGTATAATTAAAAAATTAACAAACTTGAGAATAAATTATCAATCAACCAAGTATGTACTGAGAAATAGATATTTCAATTTAATATGTAATAGTCAAGGTAGAGACATTAACATATAATGTATCTTAAATAGAAAACTACAACAAGAAATGGATAAAATGGTAATAGGTAGAGTTATGAAATATAAGAGTAAAGCAGTAAGTGGTAGGCTAGACATGATAAATGTATTAATGTCTCTTTGGACATCATAAAGAAAATATGGTTAAAAATATAAGGATGCAGACAAAAATTATATAGATTACACCATAAGATCCAACATACCACTTAGGTTTTGGTTGTTAATAGGAATACTTGATATTTTAACTTGATAATATTAAGCAACAGTAATCTTTAACTAATGATAGTCCTTTTTACATGTTTAAAACTTACACCAACCAATTAATAAGTTATCTCAAAATGTTGTTATTTAATTTTATTACTGGTATAATGAATCAATAGTTGGTTCAAATTTTTATCTTATTGATAGATAAGATAGTCAATTTCTATTATAAGTTTATGATGATAACATTTTCTAATAAAAAATTAGATGTTGATGGAGTTGATCATGACTATAATTCTAAAATTAGTATAGATTTGACTGATAGGAATCATGATGAAGATAATAACAAAAAAAAAATGAATTAAGAGTGTATAGAATCATTTATCAACATATAGTTTCAATCATTGTAAAAAGCATTTGAGTACTATACTAAGCATGCAAAACTTGAAAGATTTGGAATTTGAAGGAGTCGTAAAATGAAATCTCGAAAAAAACTCAAGTAATCATTCACCATGAATTTATTTGTTTAAAGGTAGGTTATCATGCCAAAAAGCATCATAACAAGAAAGATCAAGCACCATGGATTTGACATGAGTGGGATGCAAAGGCATAATTTATGTGTCTAGGAAGTTGATGACAAATGATTAATTTTTAGATTTATAATAGACAACCCTTACGAAATTGCTACTCGAACAACTGCTAAATTTTTGTGTGTTCATAGAAAAAAAACTAGAGTTCAACAAAATAATTGATGGTATTTTTCCTAATCTTTTAAAATGGGTGTAAAGTGAAATATAAAAGTTACAAAGAAGAAAATGATATTCTCTTTGATAAATATTGATGTTGATATTGATATCAAGAATATACAAATTATTGCTTCCAAGCTTCTCACGCATTACATGCAGGAAGAACTAACCTTTGTTACAAAGTATAACATTAAATCCATATATATATTATCTATAAAAATCTCTTATGTAGTGGTTAATTAAACAAAAGAACGTAACATAAATAACCAATTGTTGTTATTTGTAAGGATAACTAATTAAAGTTTACTACTTGAGTTTTTTATGTTAAAATTGCATTAGTGCCCTTTTACTACATTAGTGCCACCACCTCTATCATTTCCATCTCCACTAAATCTTTATCCTATACCTCCATCAAAACTTTTTCCTCCATTTTTACCAGCAACTCCAACTCCACCACCACTTGCACCAACAGTAGCATCATTGCCATCTCCACCAATCCCTCTTCCTCTTACTCCACCTCTATCACCAACTCTACCACCATAACTAGTGTTGCCACTTTTAACACTATTTCCATTAGGTGTTCCTCATCTTTCTCTTACTTCATCTTTAAAACTAGCTTTAACACTACTTCCACTAACAACACCAATGTTACCACCTCTACCATTTACACTTGCAATAGCACTTCCAACACCATCTCCACCAAGCCCTTCTACTCCCCATTTTCACCTTCAACACCAGCTCCACTAGTAATGTCATTATTGATACTTCCACCAAGTGCCCTTCCACTCCTCTTTTTGCTCACTCCAACACTAGCTCCACCACTATTTTGAAAAATAGTACTAATGCTACCACCTCTACAAAGAATACCATTACTTTTCAATCTGCCTCATACTCCATTTGTTAGGCCTTCACCACCACCTAATCCACCTTGCCTACCACCAACATAGAGACCACCTAAACCACCACCAATATTGAGGTGATGTAAATCAGTAGTAGCACCAAAATCATTTAAACCAGTAGCAATCCCTACACCATGATGTAAAGCGGGCATGGTAAGTAGTCCAGATCTAGTTGTTAAAGACTTTTATATCCTTTACCTTTTGTCTTGGCCTTAAGCAAAAAAAAAAAAAACTATGAAACACATGGTTGTGAACTTCATTAACATTATGATCATCAGCAATTGCAAGACCATTCGTAAAATTAACACACAAGAAAGCAACCACTAAAGGACAAGCAAAAACACCCATCATTATCTAAAAGCTTAAGTAAAAGTTAACTCACAATAGTTGAATTGTAGGGTCAAACAAAATAAGAAATTTTGAATATTGCCTTAATCTTTTGGATTTTTTTTTTTTTTTCTTGTTTGTTACTTTTCAAGAAATGAAATATTTATAGAGAGGGGCTGGATTTACATAAAAACTAAATAAAAGGCCAAGCTTAAAGCATGAGAGTAAAAATCGTTGCACCATTCTTTTAAAAATAGAAACCATATTGTAAACCATTCAACTTGTCAATAGAATTTTTTCCCTCTTTCCTTTCTTCAACTAATAACTGAATAAACAATACCTTTTTTCCATTATTCTCAATTTTGATTTTATCATGAAATTAATAAAAAAATGTCTATTTTGCATGTTAAAACAAAGCGTGCATTGTTTAGATAGTTAAATAAAACCAAAGCAACATCAACAATGACAATATTCAATCCAAACAAATCTTTATCCAACATTGCTTAGCCACTTTAGGTAGTAAAATTTGCCAACATGATATGAAACAATCAAGTGGTAAGCTTACCCAAAGATGATGATATAAACATTTTTAGTGATATATCAAACCAAAATAACTATATCAATTACACTCTTTTTATGCCACTAATACGTGATAACTAACCAAGGTTAGACCTTCTTGAGATTCTAAACTTGAGGGGTACTATAAAACATATAAGGCATCTTAGTTCACTACTAGCAGTGAATAAGTAGGCAAGGAAGAGAAGAGGAAGGTGGTGTGAATGAGCCTAGAATGGAGATAAATTTTGATAAAAAGATATTAATAATAAAGTTAGCAAAAAATAAGTCTATGTTGTTAAGAAGAAAGTAAGGGATTTTGATCATAATTGTTGGTCATTTTAGTCAAAAATAGGGATTGGATCAGAAATGTAATTTATAAGAGGATGATGAGATCAATATAGAAATATGTTGGAGTTAAAATGTCATATTTTATGGACAAGCCATAGAAGTCACTCACTAGAAAAGTTAAGGTTCTGCTTGGCATTCTTAGGCCTTATAAGTGCACAACATGAATTTCCAATTATGCATTTAAAATTTATTTCTAAATTGAAGTTTTATGGCAAATAAGTCATATTAAAAAATGTACATAGAGCCTTTCTTTTAATTTAAGGTATATCAATATCAAAATTAACTTTATTTTAAAAGGGTTAATGTTTTGAATAAACTCAAATTCTTTTGAATTAAGGTCTATATATAGCTATGTATAGTCAAAGTAAGTATTCTATCCCATGTTGAAATCATGTCAACCTTTTACTATAGATGTTGTATATAGCTAGCTATATATGACAGTTATGAATATAAATATATTAGTTGAAGTTTTTTTTTTTTTATAGCTATAAATGATAGTTATGAATATATGAGTTGAGGTTTCTTTTTAATCTATTATCTATTAAAAGAATCTCAAAAAGCTTAAGAGGTTGATAGTTGTCCAACATTGTAGAATGACTTTTTTACTCTTTAAATAATTTAAATATTTATAATGAACCCAATATTATAAAATGACTTTTTCACCCCTTGATTAGTGTCAACCAAAAGGTTTAAAGCTAAAAATACTAAAAAATAATTAAAAACTATGATGGTTGCTGTTAGCTTACTATAAAAAGGCTATGTTAAAGAGTTTAGAAAACTAAGAGTTCAAATAGGTTTTACTTAGGAGCAAAAAATGAAAAAAAAAAGGAAAAAAAAATGATGGGACCTTAAAATAAAAAATTGTTATGTGTCAACAATACCAGATCTAAGGAAATTAAAAAATAAAGAGAAACATAATTGAAAAATATTATGTAAGGGTAAAACTAACATGCATACATACATATAATTGAATAGGAAAATAAATAATCAAAACAAACTATAAAAACGTAAAAGAAAAAAAGCCACTGTTTAAACTAACACCACTTAATAGAGAATCACAATTTTTTTAAACCAAGAAACCCATTTTTCTAACCCAAAGAACCTATTTTTCTTTAAACCCAAGAAGCCATAATGACTTTATGAAATATAGTTATTTAGACTTATTTTTAGTGCTTAAATAATTATTTTTTGCGTTGTTCTTGGCAAAATAAGCTTCTTTTTACTCATAATATGCTTAATTTGTTATTTTGTAGGAAATATTGAAGAAGATTGAATCTTGTTAAATATTAAAGTTTTTTGGAAGTTCTCAATGAATCTCGGATGATTCTTGATACATTTAGATCAATCTTGAATGGTTCTTAATTTGTTCTTGTTGATTCTTAAAGTTCTTCAAAAATCTTGGAGTTAACTGGTGAAATTATTCAAGATTTGCTTAGTTGAACCTAATCACTTCAAAAGATTAAGATCACAGATTACCGACCATTAGTGTAGGGTTTCTTTGTATTCTTATTCTATAAATAGTTAGCTTAGGCCTATGAAAAAAAGTATGGTTGGAGTGATAGCTTAATCTCTAGTTATTTAGCTTTTCTTTATTGTTGTTTTTCTTTTGTAAGTATGTTCTAGTTCATGATTAGGGTGATAAACCAGTCTTTATAGTTTATTAGATTTCTTCTTGTTTTTTTTTTAAGTTTTTATGTCCTTAACCTTTTCTTTAGTTTGATTTTAGTTTATAAAGGTTTAGTTCTAGTTTTCAAGTTACTTTAGGTTCTATTTGCTTTCAATTCAAAAGATTTTTAACTTATGCTCTTATTCTCTACCTTTTATAATTTGTGATTCATTTTGGTTCTTGTTTATGTAATTTTTTTTACTATTTTCTCTTTAATTTGATATTTGTATGATTTAATTAATCAAGTTTAATTCAATTTGAATGTTCTTATAATTAATATGATTTGGTTTTAAACTTAAGTGTTGGTTAGAGTTTCATTCACTTTAAGTTGATTAGCTACATGCTTTTAGGGTTAATTAGATTTTAATTAAGTTTAATTGAGTCAAATTAGGTTTAATTCACCTTAAGTTTCAGATTGCATGTTTTTAAAGTTATTTAGCTTTTGTTTTTCTTAATTGAGTTGAAATCAAGTTTAATTCATAGTAATTACATGTTTTAGGATTTAATTAATTTAATTTGATTTTACTTGTTGCAAATTCAGTTTATTACTTTAGTTTATGATTATTGCATATTCATTTAGTTAAATTGCATGAGTTTAAGTTTAATTGGTTGAAGTTACAACTAGTTCTAATTCAATTCATCTAGATAATTTGATTTAGGGCATTGTTAGCATTGCATGTTCAATTTAGTTTGATTTGCATGATTTTAAGTTTGATTTGTTTTAATTGCATTTGGTTTACCTTAATTCTTCTAGTTTAATTTGATTCTTATTTACTTTCTTATATTTGCATGTTTAATTGTTTACTTAGGTTACTTCGTTAGCTAATTCATAACTTTTAGTTCTTAATTTTAATTAAAGCATATAGTTTGCATGTTTAGGTTGGTGTTTGCATTAGATTAAGGTCAATTGCATTCTTAATTTTAATTCTTGCATATTAGATGTTAATTCGCATTATTTAGCTTCTGTTTTGATTAGTTTAAGTAGTTTGGTAGTATTTACATATTAATTGAGTCTTTCAATTGTAAACAAAAGTGAGACAATTTTAGTACTCGAACACTTTTTTACAATCTTACTGGGAATGATCTTTACTTACTAGTTCAATCTATGCATTTATAAAAAATCAATGAAGTTTTTGACAGTGTTGCCGAGATTAATGCAACTAATTCAATACTGATACCAATAATCTTTTTTGTAGTATAGAGTTTTTTTTTATTGTTTTAATCTATTTGATACATTTTGTTTTGCATGCAAGAGATGAGAGTTCTAGTTTACTACCCTTAGACAAGGAAATTGAGAAGACTCTTTACAAAATCCAAAAAGAGAAAAAAGCAAGGGACTTTTAATCCACACATGGTTGAGCAATGAGAAAATAACAAGAGCTTTGGGACTATGTCATCCCAGAATTAGATGGCTTTTAACCTAACATTAGGAGGCTGGCCATTAAGGCCAAAAACTTTGAACTGAAGCCATCTATTATAAACATGATTCAAAACACAATCCAATTGGGGGGGTTGCCTAGTAATGACTCCAATTTGTACTTATCTAATTTTCTTGAAATATGTGATACTTTTAAACATAATGGTATTACTGATAATGTCATTAGACTAAAGCTTTTTCCTTTTTCTCTTAAGGACAAGATAACACTAGTTGACTTCTCTTCCATCAAGCTCCATCACTTCATGAGACGACATTGTTCAAAAGTTTCTGGCAAAATTGTTACCACTGGCAAAAATTGCATGATAAGGAATGACATCACAACATTCCAACAATTTGAGGTTGAATCATTCTTTAATACTTGCGAGAGACATAAGGAGCTAGTAAGAAGATGCCCACATCTTGGTTTCCTTAAGTGGTTACAAGTCTAGATCTTTTAAAATGGGCTAGTGTGATAAACTAAAACCACCATAAATGTTGATACTAGTGGAGCTTTGATAAGCATGTCAATTGATAAAACATATGATTTGATAGAGGAGATGGCCATGACAACTATGAATGGCTTAATGAAAGTTTAGTTCCAAAGAAATTAGCTGGGGTTATGAATTTGATGCATTTAGATCTTTTACCTTTCTAGTCTTTGCCTTAGCAAAGAAAATTGTAACTCTGGGAACCAACTCTACACCCAATCTTGTTCAAGCCATCTAAATGCCTTTTGTCTTATGGCTTTGTGTGATATTTGTGGGAGGGGGGAACCATTCTCAAGATAGGTGTCTTATTAGAGATGAATTTGTCCAATTTGTTGCTCAACCCTAGTAATAATTTAACCTATGCTTAAACAACTATAACCAAGGTTGAAAACATCATCCAAACTTTTCTTAGGGAAATAACTACGGTCAAACATCCAACTACCATCCTAAACCTAGGAATCCCTCTGGTTTTCATTAACCACCTCCACCATAATAACATCTAACACCTACCTTAAGAAAAAAAGCTTTCTTTAGAATAGATGTTCACCTAAATCTTTCAAAACCAAGAAGCCTCCATTAAGAACTTAAAGGTGCTATGGGGTTAACTAGCTAGTCTTCTTACAAACCACCCCTAAGGAAGGTTGCTTAGCACTACCTAGCAAAACCTAAAAAGATAAGGTAAAAAGCAATGCAATTCTATCATCACCTAAGAAGATAAGGAGTTTAGTGGAAATGTGGGGGAAGTTGATTCTGATGATGTGTTTAAGATGGAAAAACCTATTTTGGTGAATATGCCTAATTTTATCAAGGTTGTGGAAGAAACCATGATGGAGATCAATAAGGATTCTAATGAAGATGATGATAAGGAAGATGATAAGGATCCTATGGAAAAGGAATCAGCAAAATAGGGACTATTGGATAATGGAATAATTCATGATGATGTGGCTAAGAAATCAATTGAAAAAGGACCATTAGTGGAGACTAAGCCAGTGTTGAAGTTGTGGAAAAGAATGGTGAAGAAAAAGTCAAAATTTTAAATAAAGCAAAGAATGATGAAGATCAATTAAAGCTTACTCCATGGATGTTCAATCTATATAGGCCAACAAGCATATTTGCTAAACAAGTTAAAAAGCCTAATTTGGATTATTCGCTTGTTGAATTGAAGAAAGTTACACTTATTAAAGAGTGTATCATCATGCTTAAAAGAAATTTGTGATAAAAGCTTAACAATCTAGGGAGTTTATCTAGACCTTGTTATATTGGTTCTATTCATTTCCAAAAGTTTTATGTGATCTTGGTGCAAGTATTAATCAAATGCTTTGTCTATTTTTAGGAAATTAGGTATTGGAGACTTGAAGCCATCAAAGGCTTATTTGCAATTAGCTGATAGATTTATCAAGCATCATTTTGGAATGGTAGAGAATGTTCATCTAAAAATTGTTAGTATGTTTTCCTAGTGGATTTTATGGTTTTTGATACAGTTGATGACAAGGAGACCTCTATCATGCTAGGGAGGCCATTCTTAGCATCTTCAAGATCATTAATAGATTTCTATAAAAGGAAGAAGATCATAATGTTTCAAGGTAGAGAAATCATTTTTAAATTATGTAACCCTGATGATGACTATAAAATTTATAATGTTTTACAAGTTCATTCTAGTTCAAAATTTTGAAAAGTTGCTTATATTTGGTACATTTAATGTATAAATTCTTGATCTTTAGGGTTTAATAAATTTGGAACATGAAAGCCATGCAAATCCATGTAAGATTCAGTCAATCCTAATCCAAGTAACATTTGGCCAAGCAATAAAAAAGTTATAACTAAATCTAATTAATACAAGGATTCCTCCATCCAATTAGCTATTGCAGAATTATGTACATAATGACTCTTTCATTAATTTTTCTTTAATTTAAAAGAGTTTTATTACAAGTATGACACTTTTAAAGTAATAAAGTCCAAAGTTTTTATTCGAGAAGGACTTTTAAAGATTTTATCTTAAGAGTTTGAACTTAATGCAACCACATTAAGAAGATTGCCTTGGATAATCAAAGCTTAGCCAAAACTCTCATCAAGATTGTAAAATGATGAAATGGCATGACACAAATGAAATGAAGACCACTCAAGAAGTTCTATTCGGCCAAGACACTTACCATTGAAGAATCCATGTCTGGCCAAACCATTTCAAGATCAGGATAATGTGCAATCTTTTAGGAATTCAAATAGAATAGGACTTTGTAATCAATCCCCATCGTGGCTGAACCTATGCCTATAATTATGTTGGCTCTCTTCATTTATAACATATCTTTTCTCTCTCTTTTTTCTTTTCTTTTAGTTTTCTTTAGTTTGGCTAGGTTGACAGATTAGCTATAACAAGTTTGTTTTCTTTAATACAAACATTCTTTACATTCAAAGATCTCTTTTGCAAGCATTCTTTTGTTTAAGTTTTAGTTATAAATATTAATTCAACCTTTCTTTTATACTTTTTTTTTAATTTTCAGTAATCATACAATCTTAATAAGTTTTAGTTTTACTTTTGTTTTCTACTATATTTAGCCATCCCTTGAACTACCAAGTGACAGTTAGATAGTTGGTTTTTGGCTTATACAGTTTCTTTTGTTTTCATTGTTTTACTTTTATTTGCAATTAATCAATCTTTCCATTTGTTTAGATATAAAGTTAGCAAACAATCATCTATGGTACTTGATTTCGCACCTAACACTTTGTCGCGACGTGCGAGCCTAAGAACCTAACATTAGACTTAGGGAATGGAAAAATGGGGGGCTAAAAAGCATTTTCAATAAAAACCAAAATAAAGAGTCACCACCAATCTTTTTTAGGGTGCCATTGGCCACCCAAAAATTTTATTCTTTTAATAAAACATTTAAAAAAAGTTTAAAGTTTGTTAAAAGAATATTTTACAGTATGTGAAAATTAGAAATGGATCCAAGAGTTTGTCACATATAAGGAATGATTAGCATTCACAGAGCACCTATGTCGAAGATGATACCAACTAATTGCATGTTACCCTTAGATTTTGGTAAAAATGGTCCATTATAATGTTTATATACTAATTCCTTTATTTATTCTAAAACTTGAATCTCATTTTTTTTTAAAAAAAATTCCTTTTGAAGGTAAATCACTTTAACTTTTTTTTTTAAAGCAAAACAATTTATTTTTAGACCAAGATGAAAAAGTCCTAAGTACCAAGACATTTCTTCCACTCTCTTGCATTTAGGTAAAGCTTCAAAAATATCTTTAATGTTGTCTTCAAATTACCCTCACAAAATTGAGATAACATCTTGCATAAATAATAACCATTAAGAGTCCTTTATATTTATGCCAAATTCTCAAAGGTTATGTTTATTTGAGATATCATTTTATTTTTAAAATATTTTTCTTTTAAAAAAAAATCTCATGTACAAAACATATGCACAATATGCATAAACATAATAATATATGATGAATGCATGATAATTAAATATGAATGACAAAATAAAATGAAATGCAAATGTATGAATGAGATCAAGTTGGGTTTTAAGGTTTAGGGCTAATTTAGGGTCTAGTTTAGGGTTTTGGTTTTGGTTAATTGAGGTTTCAGTTAGGGGTCCAGGGTTAACTTTAGGGTTTTAGGTTTAGTCTTAGGTTTAGGGTTTTTTGACTTGGGTTTTAAGATTTAGGGTTTGGGTTTTAGGGATTACGATTTCAGTTTTAAGGTTTAAATTTATGGTTTAGGGTTAAGTTTAGGATTTAGGGTTAGGTTTAGGTTTTGGGTTTAGGGTTTAGGATTTGGTTTAGGTTTTGGAATGCAATAACAAAATTACCAAAATGAAATTGATAAAAATGCAAACTATGATACAAATGACCAAAATGCCATTGATAAAAATGCAAACTTTGATGCATGGGGATACATGTGCCAAAAGAAATACATAAATGCCATTAATAAAAATGCAATGATGCAAGAAAAATACATGACTATGGGTACAAACATATTTCAAACTTAGATAAATTTACAAATATATTACAAACTAAACATGCATCCAACAATATGATGAAAATGGATCAAACACCAATGTTTTACAAGCCAAAGAAGGTTCAACCAAGCCATTTTATACAAGGATTTGTTGGCCAATAATTTGAGGCATGTTCCCATCATTTTTGTTTTGAATCAAAACTCATGCAAACAACTTAAAATCACTAAAAGGTCTACTAATCTAGCATTTTTATTCACTGAGAATTTTATCAAACATATAGAAACTTAAAGAACAAACCATAAACATAAGCAAACACATATGAAACAATCAACATTTACCACCAATCTAGGAAGAAAGATTCAGCCCAAGCATAGGGAAGTTGGCTAAATGCTCCTATGGCTTCCACAATCCTACCATTATCTTATACAGTTAGAACATGCAACCAATATTCATAAAACTATAAAATAAAGACATTTTTGTCATAAAAGGATTTTCATTAAAACATGTAACAAATTAACTAAAGAGGAAATCATGAAAACACAACTACTAGCCAAACATTACATACAAACTACTTAGATAATCAACAAACATGCATTAAACAAGTAATATAACACTTCAAATGTCCATACATTTTATTTAAAGCAAGAAAAACATACAAAACGAGCTTGCTATGAAAGTCTACATAGATGTTGGAGATTTTTAGAGAGGCTCATAAATTTATGAAATGAAACTTTAAAATTAAAACCCCAACAGAAACCTTAAAATCAAAACCTAAGTGAAGCCTTGAAACCATCATAAAATTGAAGATTTATATAGAAGTTTCCTATGAAATAATATGTTCTCAAATGCCACCTAAATGATGGGGTATTTAGGAAATTTTGTTTCATGAAGATTTTTTTTTTGTAATTTAGTAAACAATAATAAAATAATATTAAATAAATAATAATAAATAATAAATAATAAAATGAGATTTTAAATATAAATAGTCCTACCCAAACTTTGCTTAGAGGTTAGAAAGTCCAAGTGGTCTCTTTATATTTGAAAACTCGATTTCTAAATTCGTTTATTATCATTTGCATATATATCATTTTTAGGTAAATGTGTACATTTATACATTTATAATGCATATATATATTTATTTTAATTATTAATGTATAACATTAATTATATCATTCTTCGTTTTTACTATATAAAAAGTTCCTAAAAAATTAATTAATTAGCTTTAAATAAATAAAATTAAAATGGCATTTTTTGAAATGTAATTGTTGATACTGTACCTAGGTGTTGGAGATTTATTAATGATTATAATTAATAAAGAGTGTTATTTTATTATTTTTAAAGGAATATTACAATAAATCTTAGATGAAAATACCATGTTTAAATTCTACATTTATGTTGAACAATTTGAAAATATTTCTTTAATCCAAATATTTTCATAATATTTTTAAATAAAGATTTTTAATTGATTGTCTATCTAAATAATGAAGGGAATTAAGATTAACTTTCATATAAAAAGCTTTTTTGCCTAAAATTTTAAATTGGTAATGATCAATTGGCACCAATTTTGTGGGCGCTGTAGGGGTGCTAATCCTTCCCATGCATAACTAGCTCCCGAATCCAATATTGTTTTCATTGTAATAAATTTTTTTAAAAAGATAAATTTTTAGGTGACCAATCATACCCTAAAAGAGGTTGGTGGTGACTCCCATTTTTTTCACATTTTTTTTTAAATTTTTACGTCTAGCAATTGAGTCTTCGGATCGATACATTATGACAGCCAATCACAGCCTAAAAAATGATTGGTGGCAACTCTCCATGTTTTAATGATTTTACACTTTTACATCTAGTTATCGAGTTTTTGGATTGATACGTTATGGTACTCCCATGATCCAGATTGCCCTTTTTTAGTGTTTTTGACTCGAATCCTCCTTTGTCTTTTTTTTTTTCCTTTTTCTTACTTTTTAAGCAAAGTATTTCTTAACAACATATGAGTTTACAAGGTTTACTAATTCATCTCCATCCATTTCTACCATAATTAGTGCTCTAATAAAGAATGCTTTCTTGATCACATATGGACTTTCCCAATTGGGTATCCATTTTCCTCTACTATCATGCCAATTGTGCAATATTCTTTCTGGAACTAATTCTCCTTCATGTAAGTGTCTATGCTTTATCTTCTTATCATGTGCCCTTATCATTCTTTTTTGATACATTTGACCATGACTAAGTGTTTCAAGCCTTTTTTTTTTCAATCAAATTCAACTAGTCTTAGCAATTGCAAACCTATTCTACTTGTTCCAATTATACTTCCATTAAAAACCTTAAAGAAGAAATTTTCACTTTGATCGGTAGAATTGTTTCCATTCTATATACTAAAGAAAAGAGAGTTGTCCCAATAAAGTACGAATTGATGTTCTATATGCAAGCAAAGCAAATGGAAACTTCTTATGCTAGTCTTTATAAGTATCAATCATTTTTTCTAGCATTTTTTTTATGTTTTTATTGGCAGCCTCTACTGGCCCATTCATCTTAGCATGGTAGGGTGCTGAGTTATGATAGCTTATCTTGAACTGAGTATAGACTTCTTTCATCATTTTATTATTCAGATTGCTAGCAGTGTTAATGATGATCATCTAGGATAGTCTATATCGATAAATCATTTCCTTCTTTATGAATCTATGTGCCACTGACTGGGTTATGCTAGCATAAAAGACTACTTCCACCCATTTGTGAAATAATCATCACCATAAAAATGAATTTGTGTCTGTTTTAAGCTTTCGGAGTAATGGGCCCAATCATATCCATTTCTCATATAGAAAAAGGCCATGAAGGTGCCAAGACATGCAATGGAACTGGAATAGCATGGATCTTATTTGCATATATTTGACATTTATGATATCTCTTTGCATAGTTGATATAGTCATTTTTCAATGTCAACCAATAGTATCCTGCCTTCATTACTTGTTTTACCATCATGTAGCCATTGGCATGTGTCCTACATATCTCTTCATGCATTTTTTAAAGTATTTTCTTTGCTTTTGCAATATGTACACATCTCAACAATACTATCCTAACTTTTCTTATACAAAATGGCCTAGTCCAAAACAAATCCCATTGCCAATCTCCTCAAAATTGTCTAATCATTCTCTAATGTATGCTTAGTTTTCTTATGCTTTAAGTATTTTATGATATCATGACACTAGGGCTAACCATCTACTTTAATACTTTTATAATGCACTAGGAATTCAAGAGTCTGTATCTTGATAGGTTGAACTTCGATGTTTGCATTCAATTTAAACATGGCTAACAATGTGGCTGGAGTATTAGCTATTTGATTTTCTTCTTGAGGCACATGTTGAAACTAGATATATTCAAATTCTTCTATCAACCTAACAATAATTCTTTGATGCAATACCAATTTTGGGTTTTTCATTTCCCAATCACCTTTCGACTGATAAATTACCAATGCAGAGTCCCTCAAGACTTTCAAAGTCTAGATCTTCCTATCCAAAAACATCTGTAAACCCAAGATGCAAGCCTCAAATTTTGCTATGTTATTAGCACAGTAAAAAGATAATCTTGCAAAGCTGGGGTAATATTTCCATCTAAGGATATTAATATCACCCCGATGCTACATCCTAATTATTGCTACTTTTTATATATAGGATGTAAATGAACAGGTCAAGTAATAAAGTGGAGTATTCTGGTATCGTATCCTCAGGGATTATAGAATTTAGTGTTAGGTTGTTCATAATTACCAATGACGAAATCTTGAAATCCTATATCTAAACAAATGGAAACTTGGGTTTTGATTGCAAGAAGTGAACCAAAAGATTGTAAAGCAATGTGGGCTTAAATCTCACTTAACCAACTATCACTTGGTAAGCTAGAGACTAGAGCCAAAACAAGATCTAAAGAAATAAGTGAAAAACTTGAGAACAAAAAGAGATGGGATTGTTGAATTACTTTTAAAGTGAGTGAAGATTGCATGAAATAAATTAAATAACATGTAATAAGAGAGTAGGCCAAACTTGTAAAGAAAACAAAGAACTTGGATCTTAAAATTTAAATGGAATGCTTATGTCAAAATTTAAAAAAACAAGAACAAGATTTTGGAAACAAGAAAACAAAAAAAAAAAAAAAGATCTTTGAATAAAAATACTTCTTGATTGAAAAAAAAAAAACTAATGAACAAAAGCTTGGTAATTAGCAAATCTGTCACCTAAGCCAATACCTTACTAAAAAGAAATACAGAACTAAAAGCTAAAGAAACTATAAAGAGAAAAGAAGTGGGATGGGATTGGATGATGACACAAGTGAATGGCCTTGTCGATTTATAGGTGTACGTTTTGCCAAAAGGGTAGGCTTTACAAATTATTGAGTTTAATTCAAAAACTAAGAGATAAAGCTCTATCTTAATCTTCAAGGTTGCATAGAAAAATCAAACTCTTTACTCTTAGAATGCTTTGGTCACATGTGATGATCTTGGCCCTTAATCTTCATGTGATGAAATCTTAATAATCTTCTCTCCTAGGATCAGCTAAGATAAGATTTCAAGTAGAGATAAGTTGCATTTTATTTAATCTCCCAATATTTAAGGTGATAGAGTCGTCCTCAATCTAAACTTTTCAAAGCTAAGCAAAAGTATCATGATTGGCTTTGAACTTTCTATGGCTGAATGATGTAGTGTTCATGGGAGCTTGGATTATCCTCTCTTGATTTTTTGAAATGTTTGAATGGGTTGGTGTCACCCTACCATGTTTATCTTGCAAATTCACCATGGCCGAATGGATTGGGATCCAATTAGGCTTGTGCATGCTTGAATATGGACTAAATGTAGATGGCATTGTCCATGACTAAATGGGTCAAATGTGAGCTTTCCTTGATTACATGCATAGCTTGCATGAAAATGCATCTTAAGCTTGAAATACCTAATGCCATGAAATAACATGAAATGCACCAAAAAAATCCAAAAATTAAATTTTTATCGTCCTTTTGACATGTAAAATCTTTATATAATTTGGTGCTATCACACCCCCACACTTAAATCTTTGCTAACCCTTAAGCAAAACCTCAAATCAACAAAAGTAAAAAGTATTAATAACATTTTCAAAGTAAAAAATTAGACAAAAGCTCCTATCATGTACTATTGCATAATACAACATGAAGGATAAATATAGAATCACAAGAATGTCTTTCAAGAGCAAGCTTTCAATGACTTATTCTAATCATATGTACAAATCTACTCCATCTTTAAGTCATGCATATAACTCAAGTAAATAGAATGCAAAACACTTCAACATATTTCACTTTAAAGATAGAAGAATAGGCTTAATATGTTTCACTTTCCTCTTTCCTTTCCACTAATGTTATACGTACATATTCAACTTAAGATCAAAAGATCTTTTAGGCTTGTAATGTAAAGCTTGGGTTAAGGTTTGATAAAGGGAAGTTTTAGGCTCAAAACCATAAGCTTACTTTTTAAAAAAAAATTTGACTGGACTTTGAACAAATAGGAGCTCTTTTTGAAACTTTGGCTTGTGAGGCATTCTTTATTGCTTTGTATTTTCAGCTATCCTTTTTTTTTTTTTTTCTTTTTTTTGAATAATTGATATCCTTTTTTGGTTTTATTAAGCTTTGCCTTTGCTTTTGCCAATTTTCATTTTTTTTTGTTCTTTCCTTACACCTCTCTTCCTTCCAAATACAAAAATATGTCCATGATACATAAGTAAGCACAACCGGTTAAGACAACAAAATAAAAGGTTTATTGGGCTTGTAATGTGGCTAAACAAACAAAGAATAAAAAAAAATAATAAGCTCAAAATAAAAATTCTAGGGATGCTCTATTACAAGGTAGGATTGAAAAAGGCTCAAACGATCCAAAGAACTACCTAGATCATCCTTTAGATCAAATACAGTCTAGGATTTCACCTCAAGGGTTGAATAGGTGAATTCTAGAGCACTTATTCAAATCTTAAATTTCATGCAAGTCCATATTTCACAAACCTTCACAGAAATCGTAGCATTTCATATAAAGAGAATAGAGATGCATGTATAAGAATCATATCAAAGTAAAAATATACTTAAGAATTCTTTTCAAGTTCCATTGCATCCATCCTTAAACTCCATATCATACTTTAGTCATTTTAAGATATTATGTATAATTTTCAACTAAGTGAATATCATAATGAAGTTTAATAAGTCAATTTGGTTTAAAAGGAAAGACAAGTTAAAATCTCAAAAAGTATTCTTTTTCCCCCATACTTAAATGAAATCATGTATCAAAAACTCAAAAGAAAAAGAAATACTTTTCAAAATTCTTTGAGGTTGAATCTTTATTTATTTTTCAAGGCATCATCATTGCTTCATCTTATCCTTATAAACTTAAAACACAAAAACATACATTAAAATATACATGCCCTAAACAAAATAAAGAAACATAAACCATAAAATTAGAACTTTAGGTTGCCTCCCAAGTAGCGCTAGTTTTGGTCAAGCTTGACCATATCTTTTTCATGAGGTTAGGTAACTATCCTACACTTAACACTAGCATCCACCCATTGATGATCTTTCTATTCACCAGATCTTTAACATCAGGCTCTAGAGGATAGTGGTATTCAATTGTTATGGTTAAAGTTCCCACCCCTAGTATAGCTAGACTACAATAGGTAGGACTGGCTTCAGTACTAGCATAAGAAGCACAACCATGAAAATTATAGGATTTTTTTCTAAGGTTAAAGATTCGTCCATGGTAGGTTTCATTAGAGTGGGTGATGTGTTCTCATCTTTTTCCTTAGGTTTAATAGGGGTTGTTTCTAAAGGTTTGACCAATTCATCAACCAAACAACCCTCATCAATTGGCTTATCCACTTTATTCAATTTCAAATCATGATCTTCATAAGGTTAGAAAATTAGCAAAGGTGGACTATAATGATTAGACTCAGTAGGACCACTGCTAGATTCCTTAAAATGTCCAAGATAATTGATTCTACCCTCATGGCATAAGAATGATCATCCACTTTTACCACATATTCATAGTCATCTTCTACCTTAGCAAATGCTGGCAAATCAATCGTAATAAGCACATTATCATCTTACTCTTGTTCAACATCTTCCTTTTATACTCATTCCTTAATCATATAATTTTCTCCAATTTTTCACAACTATTTTTTTACCTCAAGTTCTATACATTTCAAGAGTTTTGTTGCAACTAGCATTAACATCTCACCTTTTTCAACCAAATCTTCAATGAACTATTCAGGATCTTTCTCTTGAATATATTCATTAGAATCACCATCATCATCAACAACATCCATCACTTATTTTTTCCTTTGATTATCCTTTAATATAGATTCCACTTCACCCAACCAACTTGGATCTACATGTTTGTTCAAGCTTTTCAAATTGGCAATTTGGGTTTTAAAGAGGATGGCTTGATTTCAGATGAACCCATCATAGGAAGGTTCTATTTCTTGAGGAGGAATTGGTAGGTTATATGAAGAAAAGTGTTGTTGAGATGCAAGGATTATAGGGTAGGTTGAGGTATACATGGATGATGGCTTTTGATTGTTTCCCCATACATAACTAAGATCATCCCCCTAATTTTATGTGTAGGTGTTTAGGTAAAAGTTGGATTGGTTGTTTTGACAACTATCACTAAAGTGTTCCCCATCATAAACATCAAAATTATCAAATGAGTTTTGGACTAAATGCACATGACTATGATTATGATTGATTTCAGGCACATCTACCTTTTTACCTAAAAAGGCTAATTGTGAAGTTATGGGTGCAAGGGGGTATCCATCATACCTTTCATTAGTGCTCCATAATCCAAGACTTTGGAATGTTGGTTAAGAGTGGGAGTATTCAAATAATGGCTAGACATAGTCCTTAAAAGTTTTAGCCTTATAGCAATAAAGATTTAACATAATAAAGAAGGAAAAAAGAACATATTAGAGAAAATAAAATAAAAAATGTTTAGATTATAAGAGATTAGGAAATCTTTATTGATATTGAGAACACTGTTATAATCCCTAGCAACAGCGCAAAAAACTTGATTGATGCTTTTTGTATATAGCTTGCAAGTGCACAGATCAAGTAATAAAGTGGAGTATTCTAGTAATGTCTCTTCAAGGATCATAGAATAGAATGTTGGGTTGTTCACAATTATCAATTGAAAAATCTTGAAATCCAATATCTAAACAAAAAGTAACTTAGGTTTTGATTGCAAGGAAAGAACATAAAGATTGTAAAGTAATGTAAGCTTAAATTTCACTTAATCAACTATCACTTGGAAAGCTAGATACCAAAGCCAAAAAAAGATTGCGATTGCGAAATTTCTTTTAAAGTGAATGAAGATTGCATGAAAGAAATTAAATAACAACTAAAAGAGAGTAGGCCAAACTTGTAAAGAAAACAAAAAACTTAGATCTTGAAATTTGAATGGAATGCTTATGCCAAAATTTTAAGAAACAAGAACAAGATTTTGTAAACAAGAGAATAAGAAAAGAGATCTTTGAATAAAAATACTTCTTGATTGAAAATGAATTAAAGAACAAAAGCTTGGTAATTGGCAAATCTATCACCTAAGCTAATACCTCACTAAAAAGAAATAAAGAACTAAAAAGTAAAGAAACTACAGACAAAAGAGAAGTGGGATAGGATGGGATGATGAAACAAGTGAATGACATTTCCTATTTATAGGCATAGGTTTAGCCAAAGGGGTATGCTTTACAAGTGATTGAGTTTAATTCAAAAACTAATAGATAAAGCTCTATCTTAATCTTGAAGGTTGCATACAAAAATCAAACTCTTTACTCTTGGAATGCTTTGGTCAAATGTGATGATCTTGGCCTTTGATCTTCATGTAATGCAATCTTGATCAATCTTCCCTTCTGAGTTGCATTTTATTCAAACTTCTAATCTTTAAGGTGAAAGAGTCTTCCTCCAATCCAAATCTTCAAAGATAAGCAAAAGTATCATGATTGGCTTTGAACTCTCTTTGGCCAAATGATGTAGTGTCCATGGGAGCTTGGATTATCCTCTGTTAATTTTTTTAAAATGGCTAAATGGGTTGGTGTCCTTGATGAATGAAACTCTTCATGGCTAAGCAAAGAAACATGCTTATCTTGCAAATTCACCTTGGTTGGGATCCAATTGGGCTTGTGTACGTTTCATTATGAACCAAATGTCAGCGACATTGTGCATGATTAAGTGGACTGAATGTGAGCTTTTCATGATTACATGCATGGCTTGCTTGAAAATGCATTTTAAGCTTGAAAAACCTAAAGCCATGAAAATAACATGAAAAAGCACCAAAAAAATCCAAAAATTAAAATTTTAATACCTTTTGACATGTTAAATCTTTATATAATTTGATGCTATCACCTAAAGCATCAGATGCCCTATCAAAGAACATTTTCAATGTAGTCACCATAGATTCTTTCTTTTCAATTAATAGAACCAGGTTTTCATTTAAGAATTCAAACTTCATTGGCTCATAGTCATCAATTGCCTGATTAATGAGAAAATTGGCTATTACTCTCCTTTTCACAGCCTTCTAAGCCATATTTATGATATCATATTAAAAGAGCATGACTTGTCACCTTGCTATTCCCCCTGACAGAGATGGTTTTACAAATACGTACTTGAAGAGATCTAACTTTGATATGAACTAAGTGGTGTGATAAAGCATGTTAGTCTAAGCCAATAAGTAATCCATATTAGAGCACAACACATCTTTTCAAGCTGTGAATGCTTGGTTTCATAATTGGTAAACTTCATACTCAGATAGTAAATGGCCTACTCTTTTTTTTAGTTTCATCTTTTTGCCTTAGCATACATCTCATGGAGGCTTTATTTATAGTTAAGTATAGGATTAAAGGCTTTTCCGCTATAAGGGGCACCGGCACCAGTGGGTTCATCAAATATTCTCTAATTCTATTGAAAGCTTCTTAGCATTCTTCATTCCAATCTTTGGGATCATGCTTTTTCAATAGCTGAAGATACATTTAAATGTGAGCCGAGATATGAATCGAGCAATATAATTTAACCTCCCTAAGAAACTCTTTACCTTTTTTTTTTGTTGGTGAAGGAGCCAACTTTGTAATTACCTAAATTTTATCGGGATCTACCTTATTCCTTTTTCACTAACCTCGAACCCTAGTAATTTTCTTGATTTCACTCCAAATGTGCACATAGCTGGATTCAATTTGAAATGATACTTACATAGCCTTTCAAAAAGTTGTTTTAAGGTTTTCCACATGATCCTTACCTTTTTGAGATTTTGCAATTATATCATTAACATACTCAGTCTCCTTGTGCATCATGTCAAGGAACAAGATAGCCATAGCTCTCTAATAGGTAGCACCAGCATTTTTCAATCCAAATGGCATGACCTTATGACAAAATGTTCCCCACATCATCATGAATATGGTTTCCTCCATATCCTCTTATGCCATTTTGATTTGATTGTAACCTAAAAACCCATCCATAAAAGAAAATACTGAGTACTTTACGATGTTGTCTATTAAGGTGTTGATATACAGCAATGGGAAACTATCTTTGAGGTTAGCCTTAATTACATCCCTATAGTCTACACACATTCTCACTATTTCATCTTTTTTAGGCACCAGGACTATATTAGTGACCCATTCGGGATATTTGGCTATAACTAAAATGCTGGCATCAAACTGTTTCTTAACTTCCTTTCTGATTTTTAGTAGTATCTTTGGTTTCATATGCCTCAATTTTTGTTAAACTGGTTTATAACCATGGACCAAGGATAATTTATGTTCTACAATATTGATTTCAATCCTTGGAATATCTTGATATGACCTTACAAATACATTTATATACTTTTAGAGTAACTCATTCAATCTCTATTATTCTTCTTATGGAAGAGATGTACCCATTTTAACCTTTTTTTTATTCTCATTGTCCTTTAAATTAATTATATCAATAGGCTCATAATGGGGTTTTATTATTTCTTCCTCTTATTCTGTTAGTCTTATTAAATTAAAAGAAAGATATAGTGTTATGAATCCTTATCATCAGGCTTGTTAACTTAAACAAAATTCTCAAAATCAAATTTGGAATAATTGTCATGATCATCCATAATGTTTAATATTTAGAAACCTAAAAATTATTAAAATTGTAAGGATATAAATGGATAGTTTAGGCAAAAACAAATATATATATATATAGGCATGAATAAAAGAATATAAAGAAAGGAAAAGAGTATGTAATGAAAAATGCATTGCATTTGACATTTTATTGATGATACTGAAAAATAGGCCCATATAAGCTTTTCGTATGCCCTTGGGTAGAGGTACTTGGATTTTAGTTCAAGGATAACAAAAATGAACAAACTTGTCTCTACATTCCAACTTTAAAAGGAAATAAAAAGATATCATCCTCAACTGCCATTGCTTCATCCACTTCTTTTATCTTCAAATTCATCCTTAAAAGGCCACCTCAATATCTTCTATAGGTAATCTTGCCTTTGACACTTTGGGTTAAACATACCCTCTAGAATAAAAAGTGTCATAGAAGTGTGGAAATGCCATCTTATCCCCATCCATTTGTTGCTTTTTGAGGTGGACCATCCATTTCCCTCTTTTCTCTTGCATAGCTTTCCTCTTATTAATAACTTTTGGTTGGTATCCCAAATAAAATTTTTCCTTGTTTTCTATGAATTTCAGTGCTTCTTTCATTTTTTGCAATGTTGTCCCAATACATAAACCAAGCTACCATCCTTTTTTTAGCATTTGTTTAACCATCATCTTTGTAGTCTTTGATAGGTAAGGAATAGGTATGATTGAGCCTTCTCCTACATATGTGGTGTTGACAACTCCAAAGGCACAAAAAAAGCATTCAAACACTTTTTCTACAATTTTCACATAAGAGGTTATCAAGGCATTGGTTATTGATAGATCTTTTTTCCCATCTATGCATATTTATTTTCCATCCACTATAAACTTCACCTTTTAATGTAATGATGACAGCACAGTACCCATTGTGCGAATCCAAAGTCTCCCCAACAAACAACTATATGATGGTGAAATGTCCGTGACTTGAAATTCAACATTAAAACTACAATGCCCTATTTTTAGAGAAATTTTTATATCTCAATCACTTCCCTCCTTGACCTATCAAAAGCTTTAACCACCATGTGGCTATTATTCATGTAGAAAGGATCGATCAATAATTTTGCTAAAGTAGCCATTGGCATAACATTGATCAAGGATCCATTACTGATTAGCACATTTGCCATAGTGTGGCTTTTGCACTTCACCATGATATACAAGGCTTTCATGCTTTCTTATCCTTTGGGTGAAATCTCATCATCATTGAATGTAATAAAGTTAGGAGCCATTATACTTCTTACCAAATTATCTATTTTCTTAACCAAATTATTATGGCCTACAAAAATCTAGTTTAGTATTTTCAGCAATGTACTCTTAGGTGTCTCGAAGTTCAGCATTAAAGATAATAATGAAATTCTTGTTCGTATTTTTTTAAGCTGATCCACCACACTATACTTACCGTGTTTGATAATTTTTAAAACTTCATAGGCTTTTTTTTTCATCATCAATTTTTTGTACTATATTATTTGATTCATTGTAACATGAGTTCTTTTTTCATTTATATTTTCTTCTACTACCTTTGACTTCTTTTTTCTTGCTTGTTCTAACACATTAGAGGACACCAACACCGTTTTTGGTCATTCTCCAATCCAAAATATATTAGTTGTATCTCTAACTTTTGAACTATTCAAAGCGTTGTTGATACTAGATCTTTAGACCATTATGGGATTGTTTTATCACTTTTGTAAGGAAATGCACTGGGTACATATATGGTCATAGCTATTGTGGGGTGGAAAATTGATTTATCTGCCATTGGCTCCAGTTCATCATAAAAAATTATCAAGGGTTTTGGAATTAGTGATACCCCAATCCTTGACAATGCTCACCACATCCTCTTATTCTTTATTGTAAAACTCAATCACTACACTATCCATTAGCCCTTGTACTATTTTCTTGAATTCCTCATAATCCTGAATTAGGTGGCTTTTTGTCATTCAATGATACTTGCAAATCAAACCCAAACTTTGCTAACTATTAACGATATAAGAGATTATTGGTTGAATTATGGCAGTTTGGACTAGGTAGTCATACACCTACTCTAAAGGAGTCCTCATCTTTTTTATGCACCTTTTGATTCTTTTACCCCTCTCTATTGCATTGGTTGTACCCTAACATGATTGGGTAATGAGTTTCTTCCAACATTTGGCTTTGTTTGGGTGTCAAAATTTAGTAACCTAATGTTCACCAATCTAAGTACCTTATATTTTAAAGCCGTACAATACTCCAAGGAATGGCCCACAGCACCAAAATGGTATTCACATTGGGCATTAGGGTTCTACCATTTAGGATATAATGGTTTGAGAGGCTCAATAAGGGCAGGGGTAATAGGGTGGCCTTTAAGATGTTGTGGATATCTATGTAGGACATGTGTATTGGGTCAATGGGGGTTCTTTCTCTTGTGTTGGTAGTAATGAAGCTTTTCTATTCTAGAGTTGGATTGCTTTGCTAGGAAAACAGTTTTATGGTTAGGGTTGGAGTGAATTAGGGAACTTTTGGTTGGAAATTAGGTTGGTATATTGGTTGCAAGGATGGATGACATAAGTATGGTGTTTGGGATACTTGGTTTACAAATGGGTAATAGGGTGAGTAAGTTGGATATAAGTGATAGGGAATGAAAGGTCCAAGTGAAGTGTTTGAAATTGTATGAGCTTCAAATTTTTTCTTTCTTGCAATTGGAGTCTTCTTAGCACTTGAAACCCCTTGCTTGTCAATTTTGCCATTTTTTATTGTATTTTCAAACATCTTTTTCGATATTACCATATCAATGAAATTCTTAATGGCATTGCCTACCAATTTGCCACAGTATGGGGCTCTCAGAGTGTTGACAAAAAGTACTATAGTTTTATTTTCTATTAAAGATGGTTGGACTTATATAGCTATATCTCACCATATATGTGCATATTCATTGAAGGTTTCAATATCTCTTTTTTTCAGATTTTGTAAGGACAACCTATTTGGTGCCATATCTTTAACATGCTTGTATTGTGCTATGAAGGGTTTAGCTAGATTCTTCAATAATGAATCTTGTTTTAGCCTATTTAGACATACCACTTTGCAATAAAACTAATAAAGCTATCATGAAAATAGTGGATCAACAACTTATCATTACTGTATGGCTAGTCATCTTTCAATAGTACATCGTAATATGTGCTGATGGACATTTCTTTTCATCATACTTCTCAAAGTCAAGGACTTTAAACTTGGATTGAATTACAAGATCAGGTACCAAGCTCAATTCATTAGCATCGATGTTTCCATATAAATCATACCCTTTTATCACCTTCAATCATTTTTCCAAAAAATCATACTCGTTCTTCCTTTCAGTGGTTTTTATGAGTTTTAACATCTTTTTTAGTTTTTCTTGTTCCTTAGGGTCATCCAAATTAAGCACAGTAATGGAATAAAAAGGTGTAGACCCCAGGTTGGGGTTTATCTATATAGGTGATGGCCTAGCATAAGCACTGGCCTATTATTAATAAGGTGTTAGGGGTGCTTAAGTAACATGATGATTCTAGACAAAAGGATAAGTAAATCCACATACATTGGGTTTTCCATAACCATTTCTTTCTTGGCCCTTTATGTCTCGACAATCCCTTTTCCTTTAAACAACTCTGCTAGAATTTGTTTTAACTAGGTAAATTGCCTATCCATATTTTGCTTATTCCTATAACTGTTTCTCTTATTTCTTTGGGCACTTTCCACCCTATCAATTTGATTGGCATTTTCATTCTCCATGTTTCTTGAGTGAGCCCGCATATTATAGATGTAAGGGACTAACTAGTCTTGCTTTTTAGGATGTGTTATCCTTAAACCTTTTATTAATTACCAAAAGTCAATGATGCATGATATGAATCTTTATTAATGGCTTTAAGAGATAATTTAAAAATCTTCCAATATTTAGGCAAGACTTTTAAAGATATCCCAATATTTTGCCAAGACTTTTGAAGGTTCAATGAAAGTATATTTACAATCACCATTCCTTGTCCTTAGTTGGTATGAAAGTAATGTTCAAACAAATGATGCATGATATACAAGACAAATGATATACAAGACAAATAATGCATGATATACAAGTCAAATTCTCTTATTATTATTAAAAAGGAACTTAAATTCCCTCATATACTCAGGTTGGGTTATTTAAGGTTATTCCTTTAACCTTAAAAGTCTAATGAAAGAATATTCATAACCATTATCCTTTTTTATAAGCTTTTTTAAGCATACTTTTAAGAAAGATAGAGATATTCATTCCAAAAAAAATTCCAATCTTATACTTTATGGACCATCCTAAAAGTAGGGTTACAAAAGTGCTGAAGTTGGTCATAGTGCCCCTTTGCCTCACCTAGGAAATCCAAAAGAAGTTGACTCCAATTGTTAGTCAAGACAACTCTTTGTTTTAGGGACTTTGCCTTTTCCATCATGACCTTAGCCTGTTTGACTACCTTTTAGATCTGAATGCTAAGGTGGTCGATATACATTTGCCTCTTTTGACTCTTAGTCTTCCATTACTTTTGAGCTTCTATCTCTTGGTTACACACTTGTTTCCATTGTGTTTTCTTTTCTCACCATTCTTTGTGTATAAGGGTAGTGTAGTCTTTGTTTTCTTTACAACTATAGTTCCAAGGCTTTGATCTCTATACCAAGTGCATCCCTCTCTTCTTAAGTATCCAAATGCTTTTTTTTCACTTCTTAACTCTTCCTTTAATTCTTCATTCTCTTCTTGGCTCTCACTTAGCTATCTTATGTTTGTTGCAACGACTTCATGTGAATCTTTTTTTCTTACACTATCAGAACAATCTTATCTTCATTCTTCTAGGCCTTATGCTTTTAGAACCATACCCACTTTTAATGTTTGCTCTCCTTGGCTTTGTACTTTAACTAAGCCCTTAGCTTTTGGTTTTCCAAGTGCAACTCCTTAAGCTCACTTTGAGCCAAGTTTCTCTCTTTTGTCATTCTCTCTAGCTTATCTTTTTATGTGATCATATTTCAACTAACTTATCTCTTCTTGCAATCTTTGATTCTTTTTTTTTTTGCACTTTCTCCATCTCTGCTTCAAACTCCAACCTAGCAATCTTTATTTTTTATGGTGGTGGCTTAGCCGATGGATCAATCGACTGGACTGACTCTTTATCTTATGAAAACATTAGGTGTTAACTTGCTTAGCTCTCTAGACTAGATACCTCAGAGTCACACCATCTATATACCTTTCCAATTTTGATCTGAATGTCTACCCCAAGCCTTCACAATGCCATGCACTCTAGCTATAAAACCTTTCGTATCATAATTGAATTCCATCTGATCTAGCCCTTGGGTCATCAAAATGAACAGCTAAGATCCATACTATCATTTGACCATCAACGGTGCATAACTAGTAGCTCTTTAAATTCCAAGCAATGGAACCCAAGGTTGTTCCCCATAACTATATAAAATCAAAACACGAGGCATCTATGACGCCTTCCAAATCACTCTGTCCTTTTTTAAGCTTTAAAAGACTACCATCCACTACTCCTTAGAAAGACTTTTAGGCCACTTTTTTGTGTTGAACTTGGCTAAAGCACTAAGGACTTTGTGTAAAGTAACTATGGAGTTCATTTAATGCCCCAAAAATGGCTCTGAATCTACACATAAAGTAATTTAATACAATTGATCATCCTTCCCTTTCTCTTTCTTTGGCAATGGTTCAAAGATCTAATGGTTTTCACTAAAATTGTTGGTGAAGGGTTAATCTTCTATTCCAGTTGTACAAAAAAGTCAACCACTAAGGATTTTATGTACCCTTAAGCTCTTGGAAAGATACCGAATCGTACATTATTGATGCAAACAGATTCATAACTTGGTCTTCATTTAAATTTTGAATCATAATGTCTCATAAAAATAGCCACAATATCCCTTCGCTACTTCCCTTTTTTATATCAATCACCTAAACCTTGACCACAATTATCTTTGCTAACTTTTCTTATACCCTGATACATTTTATTAGGTTTCGGTAAATCTAAGCACAATAGGATGGAATACTCCTTTATAGTGGTTGTCAAATCCTCCTTGTTAAACATAAGCATTGGTATGTTGGATTTCAGAATCTTATTACAGTCTTCAGCATTTGATCATTAGGTTTCACTATTACCAACAAGGCAATGTCTCCATACTTAGCTGTGAAAGCTGCTTTCTTTTCTAGTTCCTATTAACTTCAAATACTCTCTAAATTTATTGTAATGTTCTTTCTTAAGTCTATATATACCATCTTTGGAAGGCTTGCAACATACCCATCCATTAGACAGTCTTCCTTTATCTACAGCCTATCTTCTAACTAATCCTTAACCTCTTAAAATGACTTATTCACTGAAAACCTACATGAGATTCTTGGAATGCAATGAAGACTTCTATTGAAAAATTATCTATAATGAATATCTTTGATGCTTTATGTCAAAAATGATGCATGAAATAAACAAAACAAAACAAAATACAAAGCATAGAAAAATTAGTAAAAAGAAAAAAATTCAAATGTAATACAACAGGATCAAATAACACTTTCAAGAAAATTTTTTTCATTTTTCATTTTTTTTGTTTTTATCTTCTTTTTTCTTTTAAAACAAACAAGATCGCTACTCCTAATGATTTTTATTCTTTCTCTTTTTATTGGAAACAAGGATGTACATTACCAGATTAACAAAAATTAAATTAGAAAGGTAAAGGATGTTCCTTCACGTGACTTATTTAAGGTAATTTCTACATAAAATGTGTGGCACGGCTCTACCTAGGGTTAGCTCCTTAAGGTTCATTATATGCTGGGCTGGGACTTGATGCATCTAAAAGTTCTCAAATTGTTCCTCACATAATTTTCCATCACAAATTAATGAGGACCTCAACCTTCACCCATTATAGGCTTTGAACAAAAATTGTTCAATTTTAGTGGGAGTGTTTCACTAGTCATTACAGAGGTTTATACCTTATAAGAGCATAACTACTTTACTTCCTCTTAAAAAAGGTTAGAGACTGGGTATAGAGCTTATACATGCAATGCAATGTGAATGTGTGTGAAGGAACATACAAGCCTTTCACATTTTCCTAGAAATACCCCTATCCTAAATGCCCCACAATTATTAAAAACAAAATAAAGAATAATAATTTAAAATAAATAACATAATTAAAATATGAATGAAATGTAAAACACACACACATTTTTTAAGGGATTTTAAGCTTTTTCAAAAGAAGTAAATTAAAATCAAAACTTTTTTTTTTAATTTTTTAGTTTTTAAGAAAACAAGAAAATTAAAATCAAGGAATTAAGATTAAACACTAATTAGGACCATTAAACCAAAATTTAAGATAACATGCAACCAATCTTTGGCTTGACTCTCTAAAATGTGTCCCCAATTGAGTTGTCAAGTTGTCACAACGTGCACGCTTGAGGAACCCAATCGCTAGACTTGGAGAATGATAAAATGAATAGGTGCTAAAAAGCATTTTCAATAAAAACCAAAACAAGGATTTGCCACCAATCCTTTTTAGGGTGTGATGGACCAACCGAAAATTTTGTACTTTTAGTCAAACATTTAAAATTGATTTAAAGTTTTATAAAAGAACATTTTGTTGTCTGCAAAAATAAAGTTGGGTTTAGAAGTTGATTACATAAGGAGAATTATTAGCACCCCACACATCCGTCGAAAATGGTATCAATTAATTGCACATTATCTTTAGATTTTGGTAAAAATGGTCCTATCTTTAATGTTTAGAAATTAAATCCTTTATTTTATTCCAAAAATCAATTTTTTTTAAAAGCAAATCATTTTTTTGGAAAAAAAAGTAAAACAATTTATTTTTGGATCAAGATAACAATGTCCTAAGTATCAATACACCTTTTTCACTCTTCTATATCTTGGTAGAGTTTCAAAAATATCTATAATTTAGGAATTTTCAAATTGCCCCATAAAACCAAGATAATAACTTACATAAATAATAACTGTTAAGAGGCCCCCCTATATTTTGGCCAGATTCTCAAAGGTCATATTACTTGAGATATTATTTTATTTTAAAACACTTTCCTTTGAAAAACCTTATTTATAACATAAATGCATGTATGCATGAACATAATAATAATATGAATGCATGATGGGTAAATATGAATAATAAAATATGATACATGTAACAACAAAATAGAATGAAATACAAATGCAGGAATAGAATAAAGTTGGTTTTAGGGTTTGGGGTTAGTTTCAAATTAGGTTAGGGTTTATGGTTTTAGGGTTTGAAGTTAGGATCTTGGTATAGGGTCTACGGCTAGGGTTTGGGGTTAAGATTTTGGTTTAGGGTCTAGGGTTAAGGTTTTAGGTAGAGGTTTAGGGTTTGAGGTTTGGGGTTTTTTTAGGGTTTCATGGAAAATGCATGTGACAAAAATTACAAGAATGCTATTAATGAAAAATGCAAACTTTGATGTATGTAATAAAATTATTAAAATGCCAATAATAAAAATGCAAACTTGGTGCATGGGAATAATGTGACAAAAATTATCAAAATGCTATTAATGAAAATGCAACCTTTAATGCATGGGCCATGTATTGAAACAAACTTATCACAAACTTAGGCATACTTGAAAATATATTACAAACTAAATGTGCATGTAACATTATAGTAAAAATGGATGAAAAACTAAGAGTTTTAAATATTTAAAGACATGTTCCACCATTTTTTTTTTTTTGTTTTGAAATTCATGCAAACAAACATAAAATCATCACAAAGCCTACTAATTTAACATTTTTATTCATGGAGAATTTCGTCAAACATATAGAAATCTTGAAGAACAAACTAAAAATAGAAGCAAACAAGCCTAACAATGAACAACCTTTAGCCATTTTTACAAAGGGAAGGTTCAACAAAACATTGAAGGAGCTTGGCCAAATGCTCCTATTGTCATTTCCACCATCATACAATCTTATTTAGCTTAGAACAATAAATATTCATAGAACTATAATATAGAGACTTTTTTTATCATAAAAGGAATTTTATCAAATATATAGTGAACTACTAAAGGAAGAAACCATAAAAACATAAACATAAGCCAAACACCACATGTTGGCTGAACCTCCCACGAACATTTAAATGGTGGATTTGTTTAATTTTGCTTGATCTCTTTTTGTTTCAAACACAACTATTGTTTTAGTTGGATGAAACCTTGATTCAAGCTTGGATTTATAGATGAACAACTATAGATTTTCTAAAGAAAATAAAAAAATTAATGGAAAAACAATATTAAATAACATGAAAATGCAATGAACTGTGATGAAATGCAAGAAAGAAAACTAGTGAAGATTATACCTCCAAGCAAGCTTTCAAATTTTTTCTATTTATTTTTGTTTTCCTCCTTTCCCATGCCAATCCCAATAGCCTCCTCTTCTAAATACCCCATTTTCCTAACCCTTAAAGATGAATAAATATCACATGCAAACCATGCAAGCCTTTAGATGAAAATTTCATCAATAGTCATCCTTTCTTCATTTTTTTTTCACAATGAACCACCTTTCATCATCAAATTTGGCCCCTCAAGATCATCCCACAGTTTAGCATGTTTATGGCAAAAGGTTAAATTTTTAATGTCGTTGGAACCAAATGAAAAGACCATTTTACAGCCCATGAGAAAGTTTTTAGTTTTTATGCAATTTTTTTGGAGAAATATGATCCCCTCTTTATTTTTCTTATTTTAAAGCACCAAAAATCCTCTAATAATATGAAATTATGATATAGAAGTTTTCATTGAAAACCAACCTTGCGAAGCTTAAATTACAAAGTTACCCATAAAAGGTATTTTGGTAATTTCTTCAAAGGTGCAACCAAAGTTTTTAATACATAAAAATCATCAAATAATATGAAAGCATGATCTAGAACGTTTCACAAAAAATCAACATCGAGAATGTTAAATTACAAAAATACCCTTTAAGGGCATTTTAGTGATTTCACACCTTTCAAGGTATGATCAGGGTTTTTAATGCACTAACAATCAAGAAATAATATAAAACCATGATCTAGAGCATTTCATGAAAAATCAACCAAAAAAGGTTAATTTATGAAAATACCCTTAAGGGTATGTTGGTAATCTCAAACCTTCTGAGGTGCAATCAAGGTTTTTAATGCACCAAAAATCATGAAATAATATTTAAATGTGATCTAGAAGTTTTCACCAAAATCCAACTTTGAGAAGGTCAAATTACAAAATACCTTAAAGGGCATTTAAGTAATTTTACCTTTCTTAAAGTGCAATCAAAATTTTTAGTGTGTTAAAATCACAAAAATTATTTTTAAGCCCTATTAGTCCCATTTTGTTGTGAATTTTCAAAATTGACCCAAGCTCAATATGGTTTGACTGATTTTGACAAAGTTTGACTTTATTTGACTAGATTTTGATCAAATTTGACCCTAGAGCATTTAGATCAAATTGGTAGTAAATTTGATTTTAAAAGTTGTCAAAATTCTATAAATATTGGATTTGAATCGGATTAAATTTTAAGAGTCTTAAACTGGCCAATATTTATTCAGATAAAATTAAGTGTCTACAGTATACGCAATGAATGGAGGTAGAGTCATAGTTGCAAATATAACTTCACTTAAGTTTTGAAAATAATTAATAGGTTGTGTTGTCGAAGCACTTGATGACATGGGATTATTGATGTAAGGGAAGCATTATCATATCTCAAGTTCCAATAAGGTAAGGTCAATGATGGTATTGGTGTTGTGGATGGTAACATGGAAGCAACATTAAAGGTTGTTGCAGGTTGTGAGGCTAGGGTTATAGCTTCAAAGACTTTTGCAAAGACTTGCTTATCATTTCCCCAAGATGGCATCAATTGTTGATGCTGTTTTTAATGAAGGTGAGTTGGTTGATAATAACTATATGAAATAAAGTTGTTTTTTGTGTTTTAATTGGCTAAATAATGTTCTTTTTACTCTTAATGTATTTAATTTGCTATTTTGTAAGAAATCTTGAAGAAAAAAATAAATCTTGGTGAATCTTGAATAATCTTGGGAGTTCTTATTCAATCTTGATTTAATTGGAGTAATCTTAGATGGTTTTTGTTATATTCTTGATGATCTAAAGAATTCTTAGAAATTTTAGAGTTGAAATGTTTAATTTATGAAAGACTATGAATATTGATAAAAGATGAGTGAAATTCAAATAAGAATTGTGTGAATGAGATTTGGCTATGATAAAGGACAATTGTGTAAGTTTAAGTTAAATGGAAGTCCATGGTAGCTTATGTAGACGTGCATGTATGGGAGTCTAATTTCATTGGCCAAGAGAAATGACTTTGAGGCTTATGTGGCATGATGATTTGGCAATTCTATCCATACTTAGAAAAGTCTAAATTGCCCTTAAATTTTCCCATTTCAAGAAAGTTTTACCATTTTGACTTGGTTTTCCCACTTTGATTAGGTTTTCCCACTTTGACTTGGACTTTCTACCTTGATAAAAAGATGCATTTGGTTAAGCATACTTAAAGAAAGTTTTCCTACATTGAATAATAATTCCTAGTTTGACTTCGTTTTCTTACTGTGATTAGGTATTCTAATGGGAATGTCCTACTTTGAGTTACTTATCTACCTTGTTTTGGGTTTTTAACTTTGTGTCAGAATTCTTATCTAGGGTAGAAGTTGCATGAGTCATAAGATGATTATAAAGGGGCAGTTGCATTATGAGAATTTTAAATTCATAACAAAACCTATTCCATGTTGAAGATTTGCTCCTAAAAAGCCCTATCCAGACATTATTCTCACTTTTAATAAAGTTTAAGCTTCAATAACTCTTCAAGGTTGACATTGTAGAAGCTATTAAGGGAGTATAACTAAACCATTTCCCATTTCTTGAAGAAGTTTAAGATATGTAAGACACTTTCAAGAAAGAGCAAAGAAAGTCTTTAAGTAGTTAAAAATTTTAGTACTTTAAAACTGTATGAAGAAAGTCTAAAACACCCATGTTCTTTACAAATAGAGTTTGTAAATTGCACAAACTTAGGATTTAAGAGCTACTTGAAGCAAGTCTAGCCGCATCATCTCTTCTTCTCTTTAAAAAGTTTAAAACATCAAGAACATATCAAGAATCCTCTCAAGATTGATATATGATGACATGTTTCATACTTTCTACTAGATTGTATATATGGATTCGAGATACACTAATCACACACACACATACAAGGGAATTTGTCACTATGTTTTGGGAATGGAGTAGTGCCCAAGTACTGAACAAATAAGGAATGAGAAAAACAACGGGCTTAAAAAAGCATTTTTGATAAAAATCAAAACAAATAGTTGTCACCAATTTTTTGTAGGGTGTGATTGGGTACCCAAATAATTTTGTCCTTTTTGATAAAATATTTAAAAGATTTAAAGGTTTTATAAAAAAACAAATTGAAATTTGTGAAATCAAATTTAGGGTTCGAAAGTTAGTTACGTATAGGGAAGAATTAGCACCCCCACAGCGTCCATCAAAGACGGTACCAATTAATTGCATGTTATCCATAGATTTTGGTTAAAATAGTCCCATTTTAGTTTTTAAAAATTAATTCCTTTTTTCATTAATTCATAAAAAGAACTTGAATTTTTTCTTTTTGAAAACAAATCAATTTTTGAAAAACAAAACATTTTATTTTTGGATTAAAGTTAAAACACCTTAAGTATCGAGACTCCTTTTTCACTCTCCTATATTTAGGTAAAGCTTCAAAAGCATTTCTAACTTAAGGGTTTTCAAGTTGATTCATAAACTGAGATAATACCTCGCATATCTGATAGCCATCAAGAGTCCCTTTATGTTTAGGTCAGATCTCAAAAGGCTATTTCTACTTGAGACATCATCTTATTTAAAAATATTTTTCTTTGAAAAACTTTATTTATAAAACCAATGCATGTATACATGATCAGAGTAATAATATTATTGCATGATGAAGTTATGTGAATGACAAATTATGAATGCATGGCAATTTAACAATGCATATGACCAAATAAAAAAAAATGAAATGCAAATGCATTAATGGAGTCAAGGATTGGTTTTAGGGTTTGGCGTTTTAGGGCTTAGGGTTTATGATTTAGGGTTTTATGGGTGATTTATAATTTCATGGGTGATTTAGGGTTTCATGAGGGTTTAAGGTTTCATGAGAAATGCATGTAATAAAAATAATTAACAAAAATGCCATTAGTGAAAGTGTAAATATTGATGCATCAAAAATGCATGATTGAGGAATAAATTAATTACAAATCTAGGCATTTTAAAAACTATAGTACAAACTAAATGTTCATGTGAAAAGGTGATGTAAATGAATCAAACACTAATTTTTTTTAGGATTTTCAAGACATGTTCCACCACTTTTTTTCTTTTGAAATCATGCAAATAAACACTAAAATAACCAAATAGCCTACTAAACTAATATTTTATTCATGGAAAATTTATTCGAACACATTGAAATCTTGAAGAACAATGCAATAATACAAGTAGACACATATGAATGAAGCAACATTTGGCCTTCCATCAAGCTAGGAGGTTTCGAGCCAAGCTTGGGAATGGCTTGGCTGAACCTCCTCATACCTCCCCACTATTTCACAAGCATTCATTTGATCCAAACATGCATCAATCATTCATAAAATCATTACATGAAGGCCTTTATACCATGAACAAAAGTTTATCAAACATGTAATGAACTAAATAGTAAAGAAACCATAGCACCAAACATATACCATTAAACTAATTGAAATTCATACAAATAATAAGCAGACCAATAACTAAATGATACATAAACAATATGAGAAACAAGGAAAACATTTAAAAAGAATCAAAAAGTGGTTCAGCCATAATGGAAGAAGGTTTACCTAAACCTCCAATGGTTTCATATGGTAGATTTTTTTTATATGTTGCTTGAACTTTGATTCAATCCAACTATGGTTTAGTTGGATGGAGTTTTGATCCAAGCTTAAAGTTAAATGAAGAACTATAAATTTCTAAAAAAATCAAAAACTAAATAATATGATAAATATGATAAATGTTATGGAATGCTTATGAAAAGGCAAAGAAAAAATGGTAGAAAATTTATACCTACTCCAAGCTCTCCACTAAGAGTTTTTTCCTTTTTTCCTTTTGTTTTTCCTTACTCATGTCCCAGCCAGCTTCTTCCTCCCCAAAAAACTATCTCTTCCCTATGTCCCAACTAGCTTTTTCCTCCTTCAAAAACAGTCCCTTCGTTAGCCCTTATATGTAGAAAAAAATATCTCCCATAAAAAATGCGACTAAAAGTTTATCTAATAGTTAAAAATTCTCCCTTGTTTTCTTTGCAATGAGCCATATTTTACCCTTGGATCTAGCCCCTTAAGATTATTCTATGGTTGAGAATGCTTATAACTAAAGATTAGATTTTCAATGCTGCTAGAATCAAGTGAAAAGACCATTTTATCCCTTCATTAGGAAGTTTTCAGTTTCTAAGTCATTTTCTTCGAAAACAATGTTTTCCTCTTCATTTTCATGATTTTAGAATACCACAAGTCAAGAAATAATATAAAATTATGATCTATAAGTTTTTGTGAAAATTCGACCTTGGTAAGGTCAAATTACGAAATTACTTATAGCGATATTTTAATAATTTCACACCTCTCAAAGTGCTGCCAAGGTTTTTAATTCACTAAAAAACATTGGATAATATAAAAACATGATTTGAAACATTTCATGAAAAAATTGACCTTAAAAAGGTCATATTACAAAAATATCCCTAAAGGGTATTTTAGTGATTTCACACCTTTCAAGATACGATAAAAGTTTTCAATATTCCAGAAATCATCAAATAATATTAAATCATGATCTAAAACTTTTTATGAAATTTTGACCTCAGGCTGGTCAATTTATGAAAATACCACTAAAGGTGTTTTAGTAATTTTGCACTTCCTAAGGTGTGATATGGGTTTTTCATACATAAAAAATCACCAATATTACAGAATCATGATTTGAAAGTTTTGATGAAAATCCAACTTCAAAAAGGCCAAATTAAAAAAATATCCCTAAGGCCATTTTAGTAATTTAACATTTTTCAAAATGCAATCAAACTTTTTAATGCTTTAAAAATCACAAATTCAATTAAAACAATATTGGTTTCAATTAGGTTGTGACTTTTGAAAAATTGACCTTAGTTCAATCAAGTTTGACTAATTTTAATCAATTTTGACTTTGTTTGAACAAGTTTGACCTTGAGGCATTTAGGTTTAAATTGGTCCTAGTTTTAATCTTAAAAACTTAATAAAATTAAAGAAATGTTGGACTTAGACTTGATTGGATTTTAAAAACGTCGCAAATGGTCAAATTTTATCCAAACAAAATTAAGTGTCTATAGTTGTTCCTTTTTGCATATTTCTAAGTATAAAAAATAATGTAAAGCCTAAAGACACTGATTTTATTTGGGATCAAAGGCTGCGAGGGTTTTGTTTGTGCGCTATTTGTTTGTTTTCACATTGGAGGTTTTTTTCTTTTGTTTTTCTTTTGTTGCTTTTTTTTTAAAGAGTTCCTATAAATATAGGAGAGAGACTTTAAAAATCTCTCTTTGAAAAGTGCTCCTATAAACATAGGTAAGTGACTTTAAAAATCTCCTTTTTGAAAGGTGCCATTATAGATATAGGCAAGTGATTTTAAAAATCTCCTTTTGAAAAATGCTTTTATAGACATAGACAAGTGACTTTAAAAAATCTCAATTTGAAAAGTTCTCCTATAGCCATTGGCGAGTGACTTTAAAAAATCTTTTTTTGAAAAGTGCTCCTATAGACATAAGTTAGTGACTTTAAAAATCTCTTTGGAAAAAGCCTCCTTATAGACATAGGCAAAGAATTTTAAAAATCTTTTTAGAAAATAGCTCCTATAAGCATAGGCAAGGAATTTTAAAAAATCTCAATTTGAAAAAGGTTTCTATGAAGATAGGCAACAAACTTTAAAAATCTCAATTTGAAAAGGGCTCCAATGAAGATAAGCAATAGACTTTAAAAAATCTCAATTTGAAAAAGGCTTCTATGAAGTTAGGCAACGAACTTTAAAAAAAAATCTCAATTTGAAAAATAGTTCCTATAGGCAACAAACTTTAAAAAATCTCTTTTTGAAAGGTTATGAAAGTCTCATCTTTGAAAAGTTGGGTTACATCTGAGGCCTTGAAAATTATTTTTTTCTTCTTTACAGGATTTTTTCTTTCCTTTAGTTTCTTATTTTGTTTCTTCTTGAAAAGTACTCATTCCTTAAATGTATTTGTTTTCTTTTAAAAATTAAGCTTATTTTGCAAGCAATGTATGTGATGAATACAGGGAACACAATGCATAGGAAAACAATTTTGTTCATATCATGTGCTTGTACTTATGGAAACAGTTTTTATGATCACAACTATTCTTGAATTCTTAGTTCTAAACATGTCATTAATGGTTAAATCATTCTCATCTGATCAAAAATTTTCTTTAATTCAAGCCTTTCTTTTTTTTTTTATCAATTCTTTTTCACTTTGATTTTTCTAACAATTGTTTAGTGATTTTTGCCAAAAACATTTTTTGCTCTTTTTCCTCCATCATTTTTCCATTTCCAATTTTCTTCATTTACTCATTCATTCACATCCTTCATTTCCTATTTTCTTTATTCATTTTCCCATTTTTTCATTCATCATTTCATTATCATTTTTATTTCATTCATTTCATTTTCTTTCATCTCAGTTTTTTTTAAACCTTTTTTCTTAATAGATGCAAACTTCATTGGGCTTAATGATCTCATCTTGGTGCCATCTAATTTGGGTTTAAATCTCATCTTGGTGCCAGTTAAACTAAGCTTAAATATTTATAAGTGTCAACTAGTCTGGCTTAAATCTTCTTGAAGCCAAATAAACTAGTCTTAATTCTCCTTGATATCAGCTAGATTGAGTTTAAGCCTTCTGGGTGTTAGCTAAACTAGACACTATTCTCCTTTGTGATTGCTAAATTGGGCTTAAATTTCTTAGTGCTAGTTAAACTAGGCTTAATTTTTCTTAGTGCCAGTTGGACTGGGCTTAAATCTCATCTCTCTTTTTTCTCTTTTTTTTTTTGAATTCTTTCCCTCTGTCCTTTTTCTTGGTAGACTCTACATTTCTTATCTCTTGAATTGAGAAGTTCTTTTCCTTTTTGGGTTTTTTCCTTTGATAGACTTCTTGTCTTGTCTTTTTTTTCCTTTCTTTTTTGTGTGTGCGTGTGTGTTTTTTTTTTTTTTACAAAGTTGACAAATGCAATCATGGTACAAATGCCTATTTCCAATAAAATATGCAAATGTAAATGTTTTTATGCAAATAGAAGACTTCAGGTAATGAAAAACTTTTTCATGATACAAATACTTAATACAAATACAAATGACTTTTTCATTATCCAAATGCCAATGTTTTTTTCATGTAGATGACCATACAATGATGCAAATGCAAATTTTTTCAAATGTATCTAAGAGGATGCATGGCAAGCTTCCTTGCTGTTAAATTTTTTTTCATGATGCAAATGTCTATCATGAATGCAAATACTGATGTTCATGATAAAAATGCCCATAAAGATGAAAATTTAGAAATAAAAATTTTCTTTTCCATATTTTTTGAATACTCTCTGTAGCCACAGAACTTCATTTCACCAATGCCAATGGTCATGCAAATGAGAACTTCATGATGTATATGCCCTAACATAAATGTAAACACCAAAAATTCTGCTTATCTCTCATTTCTTTTCAATTAAATATTCAATTTCCCAAAATGATCTTCATTTACCATTCTACTTTTCTTTCACCTAATCCATCTTGCTTCTTGACCAATTTCTACCAGGCTATTTTGATTTTTCTTTCATTTCCAACAAACTTCTCTTCTTACTTTTAGTTTTAAACAAACAATATACAACATGCAATATACAAAATTGATTTTGGACTTATGTGCAAAAACAAAAAGACATGTTACTAATCCTAAAAACATATTTTTCTTTTTTCATTTTTCAACTACATCAATTATTCCATGGAAAAATATTTTTCTTTCTTGTTATTCAAAATTTTTGCAAAATGATCAACAAATTTACCCCATATAATTAAATTCCTTAATCAAACTTAATGTAATATCAAACAAATGCTACTTTAAGAGTCTTTTAGAGATCGACATTCCTTATAAGAGATGAAAAAAGTGAAATTTTGTTTTTCAAATGGATTAAAATGGTTCAATAATGGAGGCTTCAGTTTATTCAAAAGGGCTTCACCACCTAAAGGGGATAAAAAAGGTGTATACTTTTCCATGTAGGTTTACAAATTAAATAAGAATTTTTTAAAAAAATATGAATCCCTTAAAAACCAAACATGTTTCATTTTTTTTTACTATATAAATGTATTATTTTGATTGATGTCAAAGTTAGTTCTAATAGGCTCAAAATTTTTGAAAGGTCATTTAGGGATGAAGAAAGAGGGCTAAATTTTTTTTTAAAAAAAATCCTTTTTATGCATTTCGAACATTTGGACCTTCGTATCTTCGAGTCTTTTAAAGGATTTGAGTTATCTTTGGTTAGTATCAAAAGTGGCTTTTAGGGCTTCAAGATTTGCTCTTGATTATCCTTTTTATAAGGTTTTCACCTTAGAGCCACTTTCATTTTCCTTTTTTTTATTTTTTTATTATTGCACCATGCATTAAAGAATTCAAACTTATCCAAAATGAGATAACAGTCCAATGAAGACAACAAGGCTTCATAGGTTATTTGGTCATTCCTCAAAAAGAAGCTCTTCAATTTTAAGCATTTATTCTTGATCCAATATGGATTTTTCTAAAGACGTAATATAGGCCAAGGTTCAAACTTTTCAGAAGAAAGAGATAGAGATACCCAAAAGAAGTGATTAAAGGTGATTAAACCAAAGATCATTTTTCATTTGAAGAATTCATTTTGGGGCATATCTTCTTTTTATTTTCCTATATTTTTTACTCCGCATTCATTTTTTTTTCTTTTTCTTCTTTTTCATTGTTTTCCCTTTTCCCTATTTTCTCTTTTTTTTTTCACCTTCATTTTGTTTTCTTTTTCCTCATGTAGATTTAAAACTTGGGACCTTTTTTGGACATATTGCCCCATAATATATAGGGTTTCTTTTTTAGGCATTACCATATTTAACCCCTTAAAGGCATTCTTTTTGCCCCACAATGTTGAAGGTGATCCTTGGTCAAGGTTTACTTTGAAAGAAATTAATCAAGCTCAAAGGGGTAGTAAGGGATAAATTTCTTATATTTATGGAGAGATGATGAAATATGGCCATTTATCATCTTAAGCAAAGTTATTCAAATTTGAAGAGCAATTTTTTTTAAAAAAAAAAGGTTTGAAAGAAGTTTTTTTTTTCTTTTTTTGGTTTTCTTGGACTTTAACTCTTTTTGAACTCTCTAGTTTTCTCTTATTGGTTTTTCATAAATTTAGTGAGATCTTTTTATTTTTAGGTTTATTCAAAGCCTTAAGTGCATGATTTCATAGTCAAAAATATCTTTTTATTTCATTTTATTCTTTTTCCTTTTTCTTTTCTTTTTCACATATCCTCAACCACTATTTGAGAAAGATGCCTTATTTTGACAAACCACCCTTAATGAAAATTAATGTGAGAAGATAGGTAATGTAGAACAAACTTGCTTAAAGTGTCAAATGGTTCATGCCATTCCACAAAAGGAATGAATTGATCATATCCAAGTTACTTAAGGGCAATGAGGTCTTTCTATTTGGTCAATGTGCCCTAAGACATTGGACAAGGATAAATTTTAAGGTAAAGAATTAGGAGGTTACACTAGAACAAATTTAACAATTTGTAATGATTTTTCTAATAATGATTTTTCTATGTGACGCATTATATTTCATCATACAAAAGTATGTAAAAAGTAACAAATAATATATTTCATCACACTTTTATATTATTTTGATATTTTATATAATGATATATAAAATCATCATATGATAACATCACTACAATCTTGCCACCAAATTTATTTGGTGAGAAATTTTTTGGTGATGTTTTGGATTTTAGGTGATGTTATTAATTTTTGTCATAAATTTAAAACTTTAGTTAATTATTAATGATATTGCAATTTCACCATGTCAATATATGTTGTTATATGATTATAATATAAATGTCACAAACTTTTAAATGAATTTGTGACACTATTTATCCATCACTAATAAGTTAAAATTAATGTGTAATTTATAATTGACTATTTGACTTAGATTAGATATGTTTATTTAAGAATAAAATTTAGATGTAAAAATTTTATTAACATTAAGTAAACAATTTTGCTTTTTTTGTATATAAAAATGGAAGCAAATGGATTGTTTATCTCTCTTTCTTTTATATATTCAAATTGAGTGAGATTGAAAGCAATATTTATCTTTAAACTTTTTTCTATACATATGTATACATAAAAAATTTAGAAAAATCATTGATATTAAGTCTTACTTTCCTTTTCTAGATTTAAGGGAAATTTGACTTCTAAACCATGCAAAATAAAAAGGGAAAATTTGAAATTAATTCTCTTATCACCAAAAAAAAAAATTTTATAGTGAGCACAATTGAACATGCGACCTTAGATCTTTAGTCACTTTCCCAATTGAGCTATCGATGTTTATGGTTTCTCTAGCCTTAAATATCATTATGTTAATGCTTAAACATTCATATGTCTCTGCCTTTCTTTTTCAGTCCACACTATCTTCCTCCTCACTCCCATAAAAACCCTTTCCTTCAACTCTCAATCCTTTTTTTTCCTTTAAGGAAAAAAAAAGCACTTCATATAAAAAATTCAAAAGCAATCGGATTACAATTGTTTTCCTTCATCAACTCCCATCATCATTGACAATGGCGCTTCCTATTTTCATATTGGGTGATTTAACCAAACTTTAACTTTTTTAATTTACTTAGAAATTTTTATGTATCCATTTTTTCCTAACTTGTTTATTCTCCATTTAGCAATTAGGTATGAGAGAATGAGCCATGTGTTATTTTTAGTATCAAAGTTCAAAGACCTTATAGTCTTCACCACAAATCCACTGGTACTTCTTTTTTCCTTTCAAATAATTTTTTAAGTAAAAATAAAAATAAAAAGAAAGTTTTAAATGAATTAAGGTTAAAATTAAAATTTTTATTTTCGGTATTGTTAGGGAAACTATGACAATTGTTGGTGACAATAATATTGCTTTACTCAAATACTTTGATTGCACTCGTTGAAGCTTGTTCCACTTTTGATAGCAATGTTGTTTTCTTGTTTGAAATCATGGAATATGTATGTAAAATTTTTACATATGGGATTTTTTTTGTGTGGAATTATGAAAATTAATGAAATCAAATTTGAGTCTAAATGTGAATTAGAAATGCCTTTGATATGTCAAGAACGTTGTATAAGAATGGTGTTTGATTGAATGTAGATGTTTTGTAGGCATGGCTCAACTATTTAAGTGCTTTATTTTGCATGCTTACTTATTTGCTTAGAGTATTGCAAGCATGCTATGACTATTATTACTGCAACTAATTTAAGGCAAATTGGCATATTAATTATTGTGTTTTGTTCCTTTTTAATTTTATTAAACTAAATAAAATATGATTGTTTACACTTTCTCTGTCTATACTTCAGAATGGCATTAAGAAAAAGATGTAGGAAAAGGACCATTAAACAATAAGTTCATTCAACTAATGCCATAGCTATGCAATATCCTTCACTAGAACCAACACATCAAGTCCAATCAAGTAATGACTCATTGGAATCACTACAATAAGTCCAACCTATTAAAAACTCACTGGAATCACCATAGCAAGTCCAATAAGCTTATAAGTCAATTGTATCACCACAAAAGGCTAAATCAAGATTTACCCATTGAAAATTCTAGTATGAAATCATTTAGTTTTGTTTATACTAAAAAAAAAAGGTATAAATTCTTTTGAGATGAATTGTTTATAGAGGTAAACGTATTAACTCTTTTGAGATGAATCATTTATTATTGTTTCCAATGCTTCTTATGGGTATATTGTGTGTTGTGTGCTATTTAAATAGTATATACTTGTGGACCGGGTTAATGGCATAGGAACCATGTTTTCTTTAGTGCTTCAACTCACTAAATTAGAATAATAGTTTTAAGACATTGAAGTTTGAACATTCTTCTTCGATTCTTTCCAGAGATTTGGTGCATATAAATAAATGGATTAAATTAGATATACGTCATGGTACAATATTTACATGAATTTGTTAGGAAATGAATTATGTAAAACTCATCACATAGTTACAGGGAAAAATTACTATTTTTGGTAGAAGTTGAAATTCAAGAAGCATCCACTCCATAAATCACATTATTTATGCAATTACTATTATGAGAAGAAATATCAAATTCTGATATTTGATGGAGGAATGTCACCTATGCTATAGTGTTAAACCACCGAAGAAACATTTAATAAATAAAATTTCATTTTAGAACTTTGACTTTACTATAGTATCAACTCTACCAAGTCTAAGAATTTTAAATTATCATAACACATTAAGGTAACAAGTATAAAGATTAGTAATCTTTTGTTTATACTAGAAAATTGCCAAGCTTTTTGAGCTCTAATTTTGCCATGACTTGCATCATACATTTTTGTTTTATGGGATAAATTGTATCATAAGATTCATATAGCAAAACAAGATCTTGGAATTTATGCAATCTAGGAGTGCTTTTAGAGTAGGGCCTATTCTTTAATATAAGGTAGGGCTCTTTTAAAAAGTAATATATATGAAATAGATTAGTTTATTTTTATATTTGTTTAGATCTTATAGTGTCTATTGTTATTTAATATTTGTTACTAATTATTTATTACAACTTCAAGTGATAAAAACTCAACATCACCACAATCACCCTCAACATAAGAATTGGATTGGAAGATTCAAGGCATGCTTTTGATCACTACCTATTTCATAGTTCTAATAATCTTTGTTTTCTAGACAATATATTTCTATATGATTTTAGGATTGATTTTAGAGAATGTACTACATTTAAAATCAATGCAAATATTTGGATGATACTTTATCATTTCTTCTTATTTATACAAGATTTTGCAAGAAAAATATTATTTATATTAGATTATTCTAGAAAAATGATAGTGACAATTTGCGATGTTCAATATTTTGTCAACATTATAAAACAAATTCTTTTCAACAATAAAATAGTTAATTTGTCACTCAAAAATTTTTCATGATGATTATAATATCATCATATGCAACTAATGATATTTTATTTCAGTGATGAAAGTAAGTTTGTAATTGGAAACGAAAATAATTTATACAAATTTAACATATTGTCACTAAATTAAACTTTTTGCGTATATTTAGTGACATTATGGCATTTTTTATGACGTTATCTTACAATCACAAGTGATGATAATTGTGTCACCAATAGTATGATGATTTAGCTTTCAACACTAATATTTGCAATTTTATCACATATTTTGTGACCATTATAATATTTAATGACAATTTTTTTCACCAATAACTAACAAAACCTAACATCAGCAAACACTAATGAATAAGGTGATGTTTAAAGTTATGGTCACCATGATTCACAATAAGTGATGATTTTTTGGTATTATCACATATGACCATTAGAAACAACGCAGACGTGATGAAAGTCATGACATTGAATTTTTATCAACAAACATTTTTGGTGATGAAAATTTAATATTTTGTGACATTATTTCAAGTTTCGTTAATGGCCAAATTTGTTGTAGTGCTTGTATGTTTGTGGTCATTTAAAAGGATTTGCATGGCTTTGATCTCAACAATTTTGGAGCCTAACCTTGTCACATAAAATTACTAAATCCAAATAAAAAAAATGTTGTGTTTGCCTTATCTTCTTTGAATCCCAAATTTTTCTATTTTGTTTTGAAATTGGTTTTGCTTACGAAAAGAATACCACATTTTTTATATCATGGTATTATTAGTTGAAGGCAAAGTTCACGAATTCAAGTTCATGTCTCTTAAGGGGTTATCGTTGATGAGTGGAATCATTTGAGTAGTTTGAAAAATGTGTGAAGGCATTTAATGAGTTTATTTTTAATAGTGATTACCAACTTTTTTGAGACTCTCTTCACCTTTTATTACAAAAGAAAACCCTTTTTTTTTTCTCTTTTCTCTTTTTTTTTTCTTTTTTTTCAAGGCTCTTTCTTTTTTTATTATTATTTTGCAAATTAATTTTGTGGGGTTTTATTCTCCAATAATCAAAATCTCATAAAAAGCAATCAAAGCATTTAATCCTATGAAAATGAATATAAAGATAATATTAAAAAAGATATATGTAAAAGAAAATAACTATTCAAATGGACAAAAATAGAAATACTATGAAAATGCATCATGCATAAAAAAAATCCAAGTAACCCTTAAGAAAAATTCAAGAAACTCATTTTGAGCCCACTCTAGCCTATCTCATCATTTTGAGAATTACACCCCTATACAATTTGATTCAAATTTGACATCCAACCTTCCTTGCTTATCAAAATTTATTGAGGTTGCTTTGATCAGACTTTGAACCTTGTGCTTGAGTGCAAGGCAACTTTCTATAGAATGACCCATGTTTCTATTACGGTAATCACATGTGGCATTACCATCATACCATTTGGGATAAGAAGGTTTTAATGAATCTAGATGAACAATGATACCAAATAACTATTAACAAATTTTAGGAACAACTTACCATATGACATAGGAATTAGGTCAATAAGACTTTTTTCTTAATGAACTCATGCCTTCCCAGAACCATTTGTTAGATTATAGGCCCTTAAAATTGGTCTAGTGGTGGATGTTGTAATAAGGGTTTGAATCATAAGGTGAAAGGCAAACATTAGCATTAGTTGATAGGGGTATGGTGTTTGGGACACTTGATTAGCCAAAGGGTAATAAAGGGAATGGATCGAGTATGGGTGGTATGGGATAAATGATCTTAGTGATGGGCTTTTGAAAGTCACTGCCTAGGTCTTTGATTATTTCTTCTTGGTGGTTGGGGTTTCCTTAGCACCTATGGTTTGTTGCCCTTCAGTTGTGACAATTTGCCTTCTGTTTCTTTTTCTTGTATGCACCACTTCATTCATCATCACCTAGATCACCCCTTTAATCATGCCAATCTTTATTTTCATGTTTTGAAGGGTTAGCTTATCTAGGACTAGATTAGCTTCCACCAACCATTTGGGATAAGAAGGTTTTAATGAATCTAGATGAACTATGATACCAAATGACTATTAACAAATTTTGGGAATAACTTACCATATGACATAGGAATTAGGTCAATAAGACTTTTTTCTTAATGAACTCATGCCTTCCCAGAACCATTTGTTAGATTATAGGCCCTTAAAATTGGTCTAGTGGTGGATGTTGTAATAAAGGTTTGAATCATAGGGTGAAAGGCAAACATTGGCATTAGTTGATAGGGGTATGGTGTTTGGGACACTTGATTAGCCAAAGGGTAATAAAGGGAATGGATCGAGTATGGGTGGTATGGGATAAATGATCTTAGTGATGGGCTTTTGAAAGTCACTGCCTAGGTCTTTGATTATTTCTTCTTGGTGGTTGGGGTTTCCTTAGCACCTATGGTTTGTTGCCCTTCAGTTGTGACAATTTGCCCTCTGTTTCTTTTTCTTATATGCACCACTTCATTCATCATCACCTAGATCACCACTTTAATCATGCCAATCTTTATTTTCATGTTTTGAAGGGTTAGCTTATCCAAGACTAGATTAGCTTCCACCAAACATTTAGGTGCATGTTATGTTAGAATCACCTTATCTCTATTTCTCTTGTCTTGACCAAATTTACTGTTGCCTACAGCATTGTTCAATTTCCCATTGTGGGTCAATAAAGGGCTTCTATAAACATTTGGCTTTATTTTGGTGTCAAAATTTAGTCGTCCGACCTACATCAATGCTTGCACCTTATACTTCAAAGCCATACAATCTTTCAAGGAATGACTTATAGTGCCATAATGATATTCACATCAGACATTGGGGGTTGTACCATTTACAATACGATGGTTTGAAAGGCTCAATAAGGGTAAGGGCAATAAGGTGGCCTTTTAGGAGTTGTGAATAGAGGTTTGTGTAGTATATAGGTATTGGTCAATAGGTGTTTTTTTTTTTTTTTGTTGGTGGTGCAAGAGTTTTTCCATTCTAGAGTTGAATTGCCTATTTAGAAAAATGGTTTTATAGTTTATGTTGGAATGAATTGGGAAACTATGGGTTGGAAACGGGGTTGACACGTTAGTTGAGGAGGTGGTGGTGGAATGGTGGGCTAAACAAGTGGTTGTGGAATGTGAGGTGGAGGACATAAGTTCAAGTGTGGAATTCTTAAAGGTTGTATGAGGTTAACAAAACCAAATCCCCCTACAAACATAATGCTCTGAGTAAATAAACAACTTCCTAAATAAATGATCCCATTATAGATTTCTACAAAGAAGCATTTACATAGCATAAAAAAATTCAATTAGAATTCTTGTAAATTATCTTATATATACGGAAGGTAAGAAGGTAATCATCCATTTATATACCAGTAGAAATAATTTTGTAAACATTTTATTCATTCATATACACAGAAGGTAAGAAGGTAATCATCTATTTATATACCAGTAAAATAATTTTGTAAACATTTTATTCATTCATATACACAAAAGGCAATCATCCATTTATATACCAGCAAAAATAATTTTATAAATATCTTATTCATTTGTGTAATGCATGAATGAACAAGAAATAACCTAATTTGCATGTGTAATTTTCTTATTCTTTTAGTTTAATTCCAAAAAATAACATAATGAAATCAACCTAAGATTATTTTATTCAACAAAACTATCATTAAATAAATATTTTCACTATTACATTCAAGTCTAGAACTACAAAGCATGCTTACATAATGAAGAAGCCTTTTCAAAAGAAAAAAAAAGGCAAGAAAGCCTTCTTAAGGGAAAAAGAGCAAGCTTTAAATCATAGTGTAATTTAATTATTATAGCAAAGACAATGGGTAATGTTTCAAAATCATAATTACATGATTATTCAAAATTGATTTTGTCATTCTATCTAAGAAACAAGTATCAAACAAAGCATTTCCACATATATATCATGTGATGACAAGTTTACCATTTTCATTTTCATTAGGTTGATGACTTGAATTTGAAGAACGATAGTTTTCATGTGGGATTTCTGGAGCACTACTAGCATCAAGAACCTAAAATTAATTCAAAAGAAATTTCAATAAGGTTCAAGATTCATGAGTAAGATGACAATTTACATATATATAAACTAAAATAGATGTTATATATACCTTTTTATTCACCATGTGAGTAACATTATTCAAGATATCCATATTCTCATTAGGAAATTATCTTTTAAGTACTGATAAAATAATACTTAAAGTTTCTTTCGAGTCATTAATTTTAGCCTTCAACTCTTTTACCTTTTCCTTATGCTGAACCAATTCAGAAGATGAAGGACTATATTGTTTAGATGAAGTAGATATTGTACCCATGTGATAAACATGTCCTTTTCTCTTTAATCTTTTAGCTTTTGAATAAATATCATCTTTCCATGAACTCCCTTCAGAATTCTACGCACTAGTTTCACTCAAACCCTGTTTCATGAGTTCCTAAAATTGTAAACAAACATTTTAGTATAAAAAAACTAAACATAAGTAAAAGCAAGTAATAACTAAATTAAATACTATAATTTTAGCTGTTTTGTCATCACAACACTTTCATCTTTACATGTATGAGAAAGAATATACACCTCAACAAGTGATGGTGGAATTCCATTAGCTTCTTGTTTCTACAAAGATACAACATTAACTATTGTAATGAAAAAATTGAACATATAAAAAGTAAACTTCATATTCATTTAATTGAGTGTGACAAGGAAATTTGATATATGTACCAAGGTTTGAATGATCCTTGAAATGATTTAGTTCCTGTGCAATAAGACTCATCTAATTTTGAGTGGTTTGTTTTGTTTATCTCATTTTGTTCCTTTAAATAAATGAATAAGAAAATATATATTATAATAACTTTGTAATTATTATCATAGTGTTCAAACAAAGTAAATAGTATATTTTGTAAACATTTACCTTCGCGTTACTAGTCAACCAACGTATAGCAAGAAACATGAATTGACTTTTGTCTACTCGACAATCATCAACCTTTGTAGCCATTTCCTCCGGTGTCTTGTGTTCATTATAAAATTTAGACTCTAATTCGTTTTTCCATTGCATTCACTTAGTACCCATGTTTCTTAGTGGCCAAGACTTAATTTTTTGAAGTGTTTCTTCATCAACGAGCCACAGAATCAGATTTGTGAAATTCAAACTTTGACTACAATTTGAAAGAGGTAATTGGAAAGAAAATGTTAATATATATTATATGAATTGGTACTATTAACTAGAAACTAAAAGATTATTGTCATGGCATTAGCTAGCAACTGAAACATTATCATATTGATCCCTTTAATGTTTTTCACATTTCTTCCTTTTTAGCATCCGACATTTCATGCCAATTTGTATAATTAATTAGTGCAAAGCTAGACATTCTCACTATGCTACCAATGAATCAAGTTAAAGAGCAAGATTCATCACCAATAGGCATAACATCATCATTGACCTTAACAACAACATGCTCCATTTCTTTCAAATACCAAATATCAGCCATACATGTAGGACCTTAAGCTTTTTTATGTTGAACATTTCCTACATAGAAAAATTACATGCAAAAAAAGCAATTAAATTCATTAAAAATTTAAACAAGTACAACATTATAACACATAAAAATTGTACTAACAGAATATAGTGTTTTTATACCTGAATTATGTTCAACTTGTTCATCTTGATCTTTATTATTTGTAGATTGAGAAATTGGTTCTTGAGATTCTTGCAAAGGCTTATGTTGTGAAGCTTCTAGATCTATAGGCACATGTTGTTCTTTAGATTGTGTTCGTAATTGAAACTAAAGGCATGATTTGCCTTAGTGATATTCAATTGTCTATGCTTTGCCATCTCAAGTCCAATAATACATAAAATATACTAAAAACAATATAACAGAGAACTTGATAGTGGTAAACCATATAAAGCATAGAGTATAATTTAATATATTACATGATCACACAAAATTAAGCAATTCAAGCTAGTAACACAAAAACAAAATATTAGTGAACTATGCTTACATTGCAAAACTTTAACAATAATTTAAACTACTACATAGAATTAAAAAATGTTCACCCTATTATGTTTATCTATGGGATCTTCTTCAACATGCTCATTTTCCATCACTAGTCCGACCTTTATTCCTTCATCATCAACTTCACTTCTAACCCAATTTGAAATACCATGTATGTCATCAAATTCAACATGGATTTCTTTGTTTTCTTGCTCTCTATGTAAGGATGATTCATCACCCATATCAAATACATCTCTAAGTTTTGCATGCTTGACAAGAACCCAAGCATTATGTTTTTCATCCTTCATATAAAAAACTTTCTTAACTTGTGATGCCAAGATAAAAGGATCATGAACCAAATTAGTGCCACTATGAAAAATTCACAAGAGTGAAACCAAATTTATCCTCCTTGCAACCTCTATTTATATCAATCCAACCATATTTAAATAACACAACTTTCATTCTACCAGTATAATTTAACTGAATGATGTCTTTTAAAACCCCATAATAGTTAACTTTCCCCTTAATAGGTTGTGCATCTCTTGTACTTACATAACTCATCATCATGGTTGTTACAACAACCCCACTATTTTGAGTTTTCAAGTATCTCTTATGTACTTTGGTATGGAATCTAAAACCATTAATGATATAACCAATGTATTTCCTAACAATATCAATTGGACCATAAGTAAGCCATCTAAGTTGATCTGTGATGTTTGCATCTCTTTGTTGATCCGAATTGGCAACCTATCTAATTTCATATTTGGTTAAAATAATAATCTAACTATAAAAACTTTAATTACATATTCCAAACCATGATGTGTGATTTACATGATCATGAAACCAATCATGAAAAGTTTCACTTTGCAACTTTTATATCTCATATGGCATAAGTCAAGGAAATCGATTACGCCTCTTAAGAAATTGTTCATGTTTTCTACATGAAAAAAAAAATTCTTAGAAGACTATACAATATACTACAAAAGAAAATTCAAGTATAATATGCATTTAGATAAGTGATCTTACTTTATCAAAGAAGCAACCTCAGCAGAATTAAATAGCACATATCGATGTGTTTGAACCAAAGTTAGAGCATCAAGTACAATATGTCCTTTTTACACTTGTTAACATTAAAACATTTACATTTTAATGTTCCCAAAGTCTTCCTATAGTAGAAAAAATGGATATTTCTTCATCTACAAAGGGATTCTTGTCTTTATTTTGGATAGGTCGATTAAAAATAGTTTCCATCCCATTAAAGTATCCTGAACAAAAAGTTATGCATTCATTTACTAAGTACCATTTTGCAATTGAACCTTTAGGACAAGCTCTATTGCGCACATATGATTTAAGAGTAAGAAGAAACATATATAAATGGAAGTTCAATAAAAAAGATCATTAGCAAACATTCTAGTTGAATTTTAAATAAAAAAATCTATAACACTTTTAAGATATAGCTCTCAATAGGATACATCCATTGATAAATGACTGGACTGGTAATTTTTGCTTCATTTGTCATATGGATAATTAAATGTACCATTATTGTGAAAAAAAAATAAAGGAAAAATCTTTTTCATTTCACATAAAATTAATGCAGCTTGAGACTCAAGTAATTTAAGCTTATGTTCTTCAAAAACTTTAGAACTAAGTTCATTAAAAAAGTACATAAATCAATAAGAACCAAGTACAACTTATCAGGTAAAGACCATCGTATTGCTATAAGAAGAAATTGTTGCATTAAGAGATGACAATCATAACTTTTGAGCCTTATTAGCTTCTATTAGTTAAATTGCACACAACTTGAGATATTTAAAGAGTATTCGTCTGGAGTTTTCATTTTCTAAAGAATCTTTAAAAGGAATTTTATTTTCAATTAAGCTCATTTGATATGAAGCTTGAGGCAAGTATTGGATGTTAGTGCCAGGACAAGTCTTTGGATGAAGAACACTCCTTATACCCATTTTTACAAAGTCAAGTCACGCTTTGTAGTTATCCTTTAACTTCCTTTCTTGCCTAATCAATGTACTAAGAATGTTATCACAAACATTCTTTTCTATATGCATCACATCAAGATTATGATGCAATAAAATATGTTCCCAATAAGATAATGTGAACAAAATCTTTTCTTCTTCCATGGCCTATCTTTATTACCATTCTATTGTTTTAATTGTCTCAACATTTCACTCATTGATGGTGGTAAAAGAGCACTTCTAAATTCTCGAGTCCTATCAAATGTGTTTTTATCATTCCGAAACCTATAATTAGGTTGCAACCACCTACGATGGCACATGTAAACCTAAGATGTTTACATGGATCTATATGCAAATACATGCATATAATACATAAATGAAAACAAAAATTCATATCCAAAACTATGTACAAATTAAAAAGGTAAAGATTCTCCCAAACAAATGAAATAACGTACATACAAAGATGTTTACATTCATGTATGCAATACATAGTAAGAATTCATATTCATAACTATATACAAAAAAGGAAAGACAAATATTGCCTCAAACAAATGGAATAATATACATACAACGATGTTTACATGGATGCATGTATGCAATACATAGTAAAAACAAAAAATTCATATTCCCAACTATGTAAAAAACTAAAAAAATAAATTACTTTTTAATTTACAATTAAGCATTCACATCTTTTAATATATGAAAAAGAGAAATGGAATAATACTTGAATGAATGCATGTATGCATGAATGCAACAATAAGGATTTAATGATGTGACTGTATACATATATAGTAAAAAAAAAGGCTAGTAAACATGATATATACAAGAAATAATATAAGGGGTTAGTATGCACATAGTATATACGAGGAACAATTTATAAATTTACAAGTAGAATAATAAATGTCTCATCATGTGTCTAATTTGAGTTTTTCTAGCAAAGGGAAGGGCATGGTTCTAACATAGGTTTAAATGTTTAGGGTTTATTTATATGCTAGGTTCAAAGATCTGATACTTTAAAGGTTTTCAAATTATTCCTTACATCATAATCTATTATAAACTAGTAAAGCACCCCAATCCTCATCCGTTATAGGCTATAAACGAAAAGGATTTAATTTGAATAGGAGTATTTCGCTAGCCTATACAGAGATATGAAATCTCATGAAGGTGTAGGTGTTTTACTCCCTCTTATGAGATGAAACTCGAGTGTAGAGCTCATGTCATGCATGTACAAATGAATGACAAATATCAAAAGGAAAAATAAATAAATAAATAAAATACAAACAAAGAGAAAATTTTATAAATTTATAAAGTTAGGCTTGGATAACAAGAAATCATTTACTAGCCTGAATCTCGATCTCTCCAGTAGAGTCTCCAAACTGTGATAACGTATAAATCCATAGACTTATCACTAGATGTAGATTTAAGGAGTTACCACCAATTTTTTGTTTAGATGTGATTGGCCACCTAACTAAATCTATCCTATTTTAAAGAGAAGTCCCAAGTTTGACTTAGGTATCTTTAAATTGTATATTCTAATCCACAAAACTAGATTTTAGATTTAGGAGTACAATTACGGGTGAAGAAGGTTATAGCACCCTCATAGTGCCCATCTAAAAGATGGTACCAGTTTTCAAATTATCTAGGCCTTAAAACATATTTATGATTTACCAAATAATTTAATACAAAACATTTTCCTTAAATTACTCCAATATGTTGGTAATAATTTAAGAATATTTTCTAATCTCAAAAGTCTTCAAGGAAACTATTTGTTATGCTTTGAAGAGACTCCGTCGTCAAATTTATTTAAAGTTTTTAAACAAAATTTTTATTTGTCGAAACAGGATTTAGAGCCTTAGTATAAAAAATTCTTATCTAAATTCTCTGACATGTTGGAAAAATTTAGAAAAGATTTTCTCACCTAGGAATTTACATAGAGATTACTATTTGCAACACTCTTAGAAATTCAATCATTGGAGATCCAAAATCTATTTTTTAAAAAAATAATTTATTTTCAAAAATACCTTCCAATATATTGGTAAGATTTTTTGTCAAAGATTATCCTCCAATATGCTAGTAGGACTGAAAATTTATTTGTTTCAAGAAAATTCATTAAGCCTTTTGATAGTTTGGTAAGACTTAATTCAAAATTTAAATCCTCCAATAGTTTGGTAAGACTTAATTTAGAGATTTAAATCCTCCAATAGTTTGGAAGGATTTTATAAAAAAAAGTTTAATTTAAATATTTTAAAAAAACATTATGAAAAATGTATGCAAAGAAATAAGCAATAAAATAAATATATAAGACAACTATAAAAATTACCTAAATAGGCTGGGCTCGACCCAAAATTAAATCCAAAAGAAATACTAGACTCGGTTCAAACTTTGGCCTAGTGAGAAATTATGAAAGCTTGGCCTGGTCAACTCAATCTGGGCTTAGACTAATCGATTCAAATCTGGGCATCTAAACCAAGGTTTGGGTTAGATTAAAGATTAACTATTTTGGGTCTTGGGTTAGGCCTTCATATTTGGGCTAACTTTCTCAAACCAATAAGCCCTTTTTATTTTATCTTCTTCCTCTATTTTTGCAAAACTAGCAATGCAACTCCTTATATCCAACTAAAACTCTAGCCACCAAAACCAAACCATAGTTGATTCCACCATTGTGGGTCACAACCACCACCACCCTTTGTTGTTGTTCACCTTTTTTTTGTGTTTGTCTTTTCTTTTCAATCTCTAACTAAGACCAAAAAATCTAAAGCCTAGAAAATAGTCACTAGATCATCTTTTCACTGTTATAAGTCGTCAATCGTTATGACTTCTCTAGTCTTCTCTCTTTATTGCCTGATAATTAAGGCTCTCAATTGTGATTTGCTTGTTGATCTTTTGTTGGCTATCTTAAACTAATCTTAGCTACTTTAATTGCTTGTTTTTTCTCTTGCTATACTTAAACTAATCTTGGCTACTTTAATTGCTTGTTTTTTCTCTTGCTGTAACTTGCAAAATATTGAATTCTTGTCTAAATGCTTTTTAGTTCTTCTTGCTTGGTCTTGGGATTGCATAATGCTTGATGTTTCCTACTTGATACGATTCTAATCCTTTGATTTTTATTTACAGGTTGTGTATTATGGTTGCTTTGAGGGTTTATGGGGTGTAAGTTTGGTAGGTATTGTAGATTGTGGGGGTACACTCTCAGGGTTTTCTATTGTAGGCTGAAATTGTGGTGAATGGCTGTGTTTTGATGAGGAGCAATGGTCATGAGATGGTGAAGTGGTTTTTTTCTTTAGCCAATTATTTTCTCATTTATAGGAATCAATCCTATTTCAAGTTAGATCAATTTTAATACTCATAAGATCTTTTATGATTTTTCCCTTCTCATTAAGATTGAGATAAAAGTATTTCCACAATTAATTCAACCATTAAACCACAAAATCGGATCTTTGATTCTTCAAATTGAAATATTCAAATTCTAACATTTTTTCTAATTTTGATATTATTTACTTTTCTTTTAACCAAAAAAAAAATTTAACAAAAATAAATTAAAAATTAAAAATTTAATGAAAACCCAAAAAAATTTATTTTGGCTTTTAATCATTGGGTCCAAGTTTTTGCATTAAGGCCTATTCCAATAAATTCTTAGACAAAATAGGGTGTTTATAGAAGGAACAGGCCATCTATTACCTTAGCAAAAAATTTACTAGTTATAATGTCAAGTATTCCCAGCTTGAAAATATTTGTTGTGCTTTGGTATAGATTGCTCATTTGCTTAGCCAATAGATGTCTATCATATAACTTGGTTCATATCAAAATTAGACCCTCTCAAGTACATATTTGAAAAACCATCTTTATCAAGAAAAGTAGCAAGGTGGCAAGTCACACGCTCTGAATATGATATTGTATATATGGCTTAAAAGGCTGTTAAAGGAATTGCTATAGATGACTTTCTGGCTGATAAGGTTACTGATGATTATGAGCCAATGCAATTTGAATTCCTAGATGAAGATCTGATGGCAATATTGTCAATAGAAAAGGAAAAACCTAGGATACTACGTGGAAAATGTTCTTTGATAGGGTATCAAATGCTTTAGGGGATAACATTGGAGCTATATTGATATCTTTTGAATAAGAATATTTCTCCAACACTATAAGATTATATTTTTACTGCACTAACAACGTAGCAGAATATAAATACTGTATCCTGGGATTACAAATAGCTTTAGATAGACAAATTAAAATTTTAAAAGTTTTCAGGGATTCAGCACTAATAATTTATCAACTAAAAATGAATGGGAAATGAGAGAACTGAAGCTGGTTTTATACCAAAATTCATAACTAGGCTGATAGAGCAATTTGAATACATCGAATTCCAACATGTACCTTAGGAAAAAAATTAGATAACTGATACTTTGGCCATACTATTAGCAATTTCAAACTAAATGCAAATACTATGATTCAACCCATCAGGATACAGATTCTTGAATCCCTAGCACATTGTGCGAGTGTAGAAGAAGCTAATGTCAGTCATTGTATCTTGACATTATGCAATATCTCAAACACTAGAAGTATCCCAAACATGTATCAAAGAATGATAAAAGAATTCTGAGAACAATGGCAATGGGATTTGTGCTAGAGAGGGTAATCTTATATAAGAAAAGCTAGGATCAGGTTTTACTAAGATATGTTTATACTGCAAAAGTAAGGAAAATACTTGAAGAAGTGTATGTGGAAGGGATATCTAGGACACATGCCAACGGTTACATGTTGGCTAGACAGTGATGAGACCAGGTTACTACTAGTTGACTCTTGAAAGTGACTGTATCAATTATATAAAGAACTGTCGTAAATGACAAATCTATGTAGATAAAATTCATGTTCCTCATACACTATTGAATGTTTGGCACCTTTTAGGCCTTTTTATGAGTGGAATGGATATGATTGAACCCATCACCTCAAAAGCTTCAAATGGTCACTGATTCATCTTTACTACTATTGATTATTTTACAAGGTGGGTAGAAGCAATATCATATGCCATTATAACCCGATCAGTAGAGTGTAGATTTGTACAAAAGGAAATAATTTGCTATTATGGGTTGCCTAAAAGGATCATCACTAATAATGCCAGTAATTTGAATGACAAAATAATGAAAGAAGTATGCACTCAATTCAAAATCAGTCATCATAATTCAGCACCTTACCATCCAAATATGAATTGGGCAATGGAGGCGGCTAATAAGATATTAAAAGGATAGTGGAGAAAATGACTAAAACTTATAAAGATTGGCATGAAAAGTTACCATTTGCTATGCTTGCATATAGAAACATCAGTCCGCACTTTTACTAAGGTAACTCTTTTTTCTGCAATATATGAAATGACAGTGATCTTGCCTATCAAAGTTGAAATTCCTTCTTTAAGGGTTTGATGGAAATACAATTGGAGAAAGATGAATGGGTCCCCAATCATTATGAATGGTTAAATATGATTTAGGAAAAGAAACTTGCAGAACTCAATCATAGCCAGATGTACCAAAAAAGAATGATAAAGGCACATGATGAGAACATGAAGCCTAGATGTTTTCATGAAGGGGAATTAGTATTAAAAAAGATATTGCCTAATCAGCACAACAATAGAGGAAAATAGACACCTAAATGGAAATATCCATATGTGGTCAAGAAGGCATCCTCTCAAAAAGCCTTAATTCTCGCATAAATGGATGAAGATGAATCGTCAAATCCCATAAACTCATATGTTGTCAAGAAATACTATACTTACAAAAAAAAGAAAAAAAAAAAGAGGATCCAAGTTGAAAACCCAAAAAAGGGGGTAATTTGAATCATAAAGGGAAATACCTAAGCTAAAAACTTGAAAGAGTAGCTTAGGTATAAGAAGGAATTGGAGGAAATTGGGTTCCAAGCTTCAAATAGGAAGAAAATAGGGCAGCACCATGATTTAGGATAAAGGAAACAAAAGACAGATCATTGATTGACAAGTTAGGGGGTAGGATTACCATTCGATGAGTCAACATTATCAAAGCCATTAATAAGATAGGATTTCTGAAGAAGATCAAGAGTGAACAATTTGAATTCATCCTAATGTTTAATATTTGGTAATTTTGGAAGTAGTTTCTTGTTACCATTTCATTTGTCTACTTTTTTCCTATGCTTAATTATATCTTCATTCCCTTCTTACCATACAGCTTTTGAATCAAATTTTTAAAATTTCAATGAATAATTTTTGTACTTTTCACACCTTTTTGTTCATCATTAATTGAAAGAAAAGGATTGCATTTAACATGATTATTATTGATATTGAATGATAATTCTCATAATCAAACTTGAAACATTCACAAAAAGGTTTTAGGATAGCCAAGATAAACAAACAGGTTCTAAAAAAGGGAGAAAGAGAGAGAGAAGAAAAAAAAAGAATAAATGAAACTGAAGTGATGAAAAATGGACGTGAATGGAAAAAAGGGGAAATACTGAACAAAATATAATGATAATGGAAAAATAGAAAAGATGAATGATGAGGATAAAGGAAAAAAGAAAAAATGGTTTTAGTAAAATTTCACAAGTCGACCACTAGAAATCAAGGTAAAAAGTTTTGAAAGGAAAAAGATATGCTTGAATTAAAGAAAGTCTTCAGTCAGATGAGTATGGTTTGACTATTGATGACCTAGTTAGAACTACAAATTTGAAGAATATTTGTGATCATGAAAATTTGTTTCCATAAGTACAAGCACATGATATAAACAAAATTTTGTGGAACTATATTGCTTTCTTTGCATTCATCACATACATTGCATGTAGAATCAATTTGATCTAGAAGAAACAAGTACATTTGAAGAATGAACCTTTAAAACTAAGAAAGATCAAGATCCATTTTAAAACTTCCTATCCAACCCACTTCCAAAATGAGACTTTTCAAACTTTTTCGAGAGAAAATTAGCTTTTTTAAAAAGATTTTTAAAGTCATCTGCCTATGTTTATAGGAGCACTTTCAAAAAAAAAATTATAGTCACCTGCTTTTATTTATAAGAGCCATTTCCAAAAAAAGATTTTTAAAATCACTTGCCTATGTTTATAGGAGCCCCTTTCAAAAAGATTTTTAAACTCACCTACCTATTTTTATAAGAGCCATTTTAAACAAGATTTTTAAGAGTCGCCTCCCTATGTTTATAGTAGTCTTTTTCAAATTTTATTTTAAAAGTCACCTCCCTATGTTTATAAGAGCTTTCTTAAAAATAAAAAAATAATAAAAAAAAAACAAACAAACAAACAAACTCCTTCAACTGAAAAATAAACAATCACATACAAGCAAAACCTCTTATCTTTTGGTGTCGAAAAAAATTGGTATCTTTGGTCATTGTATCATTTTTTATTATCATAAATATGTAAAAAGGGATAGCTGTAAATATCTAATTTTTTCTAAACAATATCCAACTATTTGTGAAGCGCTTTAAATTTTAACCGAGTTCAAATCATAATATTTCTTTATTTTTGACAATTTTCTAAAATCAAATTTTGAATCGATTTGATCGAAATGTTCCAAAATCATCTCTAGTCAAATTTGGTCAAACTTGATCAAATAAAGTCAAAAATTAATCAAACAAAGTCAAAATTTGTCAAACTTGATCAAAACGGATAGAACCCAGGTCAACCCTCAAAATTCACAATCCAATTAGAATCAATGTTGTTAAATTTGAAATTTGTGATTTTTTAAGGCACTAAAAAGTTGCACTTCGTGTGTAAAATTATTGAAATGCCCTTATGGGTATTTTCGTAATTTGATCTTTTCGAAATTAAATTTTTGTGAAAACTTTTAGAGTATAATTGAATATATTTTCATAATTTTTGATGCATTGAAAGCCTAGATCACACATTAGGATGTGTGAAATTATAGAAATACCATTTAGGGGTATTTTTATAATTTGACTTTTCAAAGGTCAAAATTTTGCAAAATGCTCCAGATCATGGTCTAATATTATTTGATGATTTTTACAATTTTAAAAACCTTAATTGTACCTCTTAAGGTGTGAAACTATCAAAATACCCTTTAAAGATAATTTTGTAATTGTGAAACTTTTCAAATCATATTTTTATAGTATTTGATGATTTTTGGTGCATTCAAAACTACAGTAGGATCTCGTGAGGTGTAAAATTATCAAAACACCTCTTAGAGGTAATTTCATAATTTGACATTTTTAATGTCAAATTTTCACAAAAATTTTCCAAATCTTAATTTCATATATTTTTTTCATGATTTTTGGTGTTTTAAAATCACAATAATAAACACAGGAGCATTGAGTTCCAAGAAAATAGCCTAAAGATCGAAAACATTATATTAGGGGCAAAATGGTTTTTTTTCACTTAGTTTAATGGCTATAAAAATTTAAACTTTGTAGTGAACAATTCGGGCCGTCAAATCACATTAAGAATCTTAATCCAATGGTTAAAATTGGCTCTTTGAAACCAAAATAAGGGAAAAATTTTATCCCCTGGATGAGTTTTGATCCTAAAGCCAAGATTTAATTTTTTGAAGATATTTCTCCACCTTCTTCACAATATGAGGGATGTTTTTTGTATATTGAAACTAGAAAAGGCAGCTTGTGAAAGAAACAAATGTAAGAAAAAAAAAAAGAATAAATTGTGGCGAAAAAAAAAGAAAGCAAATTCTTGTGAAGAAAGCTTATAGGTAGAATTTCTTTACTACATATCTTGTATTCTTTTGCACTCTCATCAAATTTTTCATAACATTTTTCATATTAGTTTCTTCCATTTTCTTTGTTATCTTGAAACTTATAGTTCACTTTTTTTTATTTAAAGCTTTAATCAAACTTTATTCAACTAATTCATAGCTTAAATTCAACTTGGAAATCAAGCAATAAAAAAAAAATCAAAGACCACCATTGATGCCATTTGGAGGTTTGGCCAACCTCCATTTCCATGGCTAAACCTCCTCTTAGGTTCACCTAAAAATGTTTTCCTTGTTCTTTGTATTGATTATGGATGATTTAGTTGCTAGTTTACTTGAATTTGGATTGGTTTGTTAGTGAATGATTGATTGTTTGGCTAATATTCTTGCTTTCATGGTTTCCATTTTAACCAGTTCATCATGTGCTTGATAAAGTTCATCTCATGGTTTCAATACCTTTGTATGATGATTTAGTAAGTGGTTGATGCATGTTTGGCTTGATGAATGAAAACAATTTGTGGAATGGCCATGGAGGCATTTAGTCAAGCCATCCCCATGCTTGGCCGAATCTTCCTTCTTCACTTTAGGCTAAATGTTGTTTGATTTATGCTTAATAACTTGTGTTTTTGCTAGGCTTATCAAGCTTATTATATGTTTGGGTTAATTTTTCAATGAAAAAAAATGCTATTTTAGTAAGATGTTTTATAGATTTTTATGTTTGATTGGTTAGGTTTTTAATGATGAAGAATGTTGAAACATTTAAACAAGTTTCAAAAATTTTTCATGTTTGATCCATTTTTCTCTTGATTTTTCCATATACAACTTGTTTGTAATTTAGTTTTGTAAATATTTTGTTCTTATGTTAACTTTTGGCACATGCATCATTAATGGCATTTTTGTAATTTGCAATTGTTATATGTATTTTCCATGAACCTAAAACCCCAAACCTTAAACCTAAAACCCTAAGCTCTAAACCGTAAACCCCAAACCTTAAACTAAACCTTAAACCCTAAACCCTAAACCCCAAACCCCAAACCTTAACCTATACCCTAAACTAACCTTTAAAACCTAAAACCAATCATGCATTTACGCTTCATTTTATCTTGTCATTACATGCATTTTTATATTGTATGCATTCATACTTTATCATTCATATTATATTGTCACACATTCATCATATTTTATTACGTTCATGCATTTCATTCATTTGTTTTCAAAAATATGTTTTTACAAGTAAAAATGTTTTAAAATAAGATAATATCTCAAGTAACTATAATCATTGAGATCTAGCCTAATTATAGGAGGACTCTCAGAGATTATTATTTATGAGAGATGTTATTTTAGTTTTGTGGGGCAATTTGAAAACCTTTAAATTAGAAATATTTTTGAAGTTCTACCTAATTATAAGAAAGGGAAAGAAGTGTTTCAATATATAAAGTGTTTTCATTTTGAATCAAAAAAATGTTTTGTTTTTCTTAAAATTTGATTTGTTTTCAAAAAAAATAAAAAAAAGGAATTAATTGTAAACATTAAGGGAAATAGGACCATTTTATCCAAAATTCAAGTATAACATACAATCAATTGGTATTGTCTTTAACAAGAGCTATGGGAGTACTAATCTTTTCTCAAATGTAACCAATTCTTGGACCTAAACTCTGATTTCATAGATCATAAATTTATTTATTTTATAAAACTTTAAACTTGTTTTAAATGTTTTATTTATAGGGCAAGATTTTTAGGGGCCAATCACACTCTAAAAAAGATTGGTGGTGATTCCTTATTTTGTTTTTATCGAAAATATTTTTAACCCTCATTTTTTCATTCTCCATTCGTCTGGCTGTTGGGCCACCCACCCCTGGACCTTGAGATGTCATGACAATGGCAGAAATGGCTTTAAACTAAGGTTAGCTTCTTATGTTTTACTACATATTGTTTGGATTCACAATCTAAAGGCTCCCAAATTGTTTCTCACATCTTTATCGATGATAAACTAGTAAAACACCCCAATCCTTGGCCGTCATAAGCTACAAATAGAAAGGCTTTAATTTGAGTGAGAGTATTTTGCTAGCCTATATAAAGACATGAAATCTTATGAAAGCATCGGTATTTTACTCCCTCTTAAGGGATAGAGCTCAAGCATAGAGCTCATATAATGAAATGGAAATGAATGACAAAACAATATATGCTAGAAAAACTAATAAAAAGAAAAAAAATTTAAAGAAAAAAATTCAAACTTATTATGCTTAGATAACACTATTTCATTTACTGGCTTGATTATCGGTTATCCCCAATGGAGTTGCCAAACTATTAAAATGTATAGATTTATGGACCTATCACTAGACATTACTTTAGGAATTGCACCAATCTTTTTTGTTTATGTGCGATTAATCACCTAACTGAATTTGTCCCATCTTAAAAGGAAGTCCCAAGCTTAACTCGAATGTCTTTAAAATGTAGATTCTAGTTTATAAAACTAAGACCAGGTCTGGGAGGTCCGTTATGCATGAAAAAGGTTATAGCACCCTCATAATGTCCATATGAAGAATAGTACCAATTGATTTCATATTATCCATACCTTAAAACATATATGTATTTTTATCGAGTAAATTTAATATTAAAAATTAATCATAAAATTGCTCCAATAGTTTGGTAGCTAATTAAGAAAATCTCCTTACCTTAGAGTATTCATTGAGACTAGTGTCCCATCTTAAAAGGGCTTTGTCGTTGAATTTATTAATGTATTTTATTAATTATTTTTAAAAAATGATCAATTAAATTTTCCATTAGTTGAGAAAAATTTTATTTCGATGTATATCCCCCAATAGTTTGGTAGGATTTTTATTCAAAATTTTTTTTGAAATTTAAAAAAAAATCATTAAATCTTCTAATAGTTTGGCAAGATTTAATTCGAAATTTAAATCCTCCAATAGTTTGGTAGGATTGAAAATTTTATTTTTATAAAAATTCGTTAAGTCTTCCAATAATTTGGTTAGACTTAATCTAGAGATTTAAATCCTCCAATAGTTTTGTAAGATTAAAAAAAAAATTTCATAAAAATTCATTAAGTCCTCCAATAGTTTGATAAGATTTAATCTAAAGATTTAAATCTTCCAAGAGTTTGGTAGGATTAATTTAAAAACATTTTTTATTTAAATTTCTTATGAAATCCTCTAAAAGTTTGATATTCATAATCTAAAAAATAGTTTAAACCTATGAAAATTCTCCAATAGTTTTCTAAGATTCATGATTTTATTTAAAATATTTTTAATAAAATCGAGTTGACATTTAGGGAAACTGAGAATCATAATTGGAATCTAGAAGTATTGTTAGAATCCTCGTCAAGAACTTCAATGCTCACTGGAAAATTTCACCAAAGCCTAGAAACCTCACTGAGAAACTGTTGGGAACTAAAAAAGCCTAAGACAATTAGAGTTATGATCAACTTGTTTTTTTTGTGGAGTGATATGAACCATTTGACATCATAAACAAGTTCCTTTCATATGACCCTTTTTTTATATTAACCTTTATTAGAGTAGTTAGCCAAAACGAGGCATCTTTCTCAAATTCTAATGTGAAGCATGCAAAATAACAAAAAAAAAAAGAAAAGAATTAGAAAGAAAATTTTTTATTGTAACATTATGCAATTGAGGCATTTGAATGAATCCAAAAAAGGGATATTAATAAATTTATGAAAAAACCAAGGAAAGAAAACCAAAGAGTTCAAAGAAAGTTAGAAAGACTAGAAAAATCCCAAACAAAGAATATTTTGAAAGAAAAATTTTTCTTCAAACTTTTTTTTTTTAAAGAGTTGGGCTTCAAAGTTAAGTAGTTGTGCTTGAAATGACCATATTTCATCACGTATTCACAAATATAAAAATTTATCGCTTGTTACCCCTTTGAGTCTAATAAAATTCTTTCTAAATGAAACCTAACTAAGGATCATCCACCATATTGGATGTAAAAAAATAAATGAAAGAAAGCATATTCAAGGATTAAGTATGGTAAAGTTCAAGAAAGAACTTTATACGTTGAAGGCAAATGTCCAATAAAAAGTTCTTAAAAGTTTTGGATTCATTCAAAGAAAAAGGAAAAGAAAAGTGAAAGAATGGAAAAATAAAAACGGGAAAGAAAATGAAAGAAAGAAAAAGAGTGAAAAAAAAAGAACAAAATGAAAAGAAGAAAGAGAATGAGAAAAGAAAAGGTAAAAGTGTTGAATGGAAAGTATGAGAAAATGAAAGGACAAACACCCTAAGTGATTTCTTTAAATAAGAAAAAATAATCTTTGGTTTAATCACCCTTAAACACTTATTTAGGCCTATCTATTCCTTTCTTTTGAAAAACCCTAAACCTTGGCCTATGTTACACCTTAAAAAGGTCTATATTGGATTAAGTGTGGATGTTTAAATTGAAAAACATCTCTTTAAGGAACAACCATAAAACCTTGAACCTGTTTATCTTCTTTATCAACAATTACTTATTTGGACCATTAATCCATTTTAGATAAGTTTGAATTGTTAAGTGCATGGTGTAATAATCAAAAAATAAATGAAAAGGAAGGAAAAAAAAAAGAAAACAAATATGGCTCTAAGGTGAAATCCCTATAAAAAGGGTGATCTAAAGCAAACCTTAAAGGCTTTAAAGCCACTCTTAATAGTAAGTAAGGTAAATGCTAACTTAAAACAACCCAAACCTTTTGACAGATCTAAAAAATCGAGGTCCCAATAGTTTGAAGTCTATAAAAAGGGATTGATATTGAAATTTTGAGCCATTTTCCATTCTATAATGACTTTTCAAAATCTTAAACCCATTCTGGCTAGTTTGGATATTTATTAGAATGCCACATTTAGAGACTAAAATGAGTGTCATGATGTTTGATTTTTAAAAAATTCATACATTTTAGGAGATTATGTTTCGTTTGTGAGCCTAGAAAGAAAAGTATGCATCTCTTTTATTCCTTTGAAGTTGTGAAGCTCTCTTGAATGAATTGAGCCCTTAATGTGCTAAACCACCCAATCCATTCAAAAAGAAAATTATTACCTTTTCATATCTAATAGGAAACACCAACTTTTAAAAGACTTCAAAGTCACATTTGTTTGGTTATTTTATTATCTTTGGTTATGAAATTTAATTACGTAGGGAAATTTTAAAAATTTTAAGTGACTAGTTAAGCACTTTTATAGTAAATAAAGAAATCATTTAGACAAAAAAATTTTTACATGTTTTTCCTTTGAATAATAAACATTTTTAAAAAGAAAAATATATTTTTTCATGCACTTAAAAAGTACGAGTAACATAGTTGTTTTTCTTCTTACATAATGCATACATTAAAATTGAAAATGATCATACGCATGTGGTTTGTTTGGAATATGGATCAAGAAGAGAAGAAATTGAAGGTGAAAATGAAAAAAAAAAAAAGTTAAGAAATTTTGCTTAAGTTGAAAGAGAACAAACGATGGTAAGGAGACCATAAGGAAGATAGATGAAAGAATGAGGAGAACAACAGAAAAGAATGAAAAAAGAAATCCATTAGGGAGTAATTGAAAAACTAATAAGATGAGCAGAGGGAAACAAGCAAAATTAAAAAATAAAAAAGAAAGTTTTTAAACTTTCATCTTTTAGCATGCATTTTCATCATAGAAAAAGATAATTACATCATCAAAATAAGCAGTTGAACTTTAGTTAAAACACATTTGCACTGTTAGGGTAAAAACTTGCATGTGCACCTATGGAAAAAAAATAGTTGCATTATAAAGATAAATAGTTGCATTTGTATTTTAGTTGGTAAGCATTTGCACTATTAGATTAGGAATCTACATGACTAGCCTTGAATGAAGTGTTTTCATTGTTGGGATAAGTATTCATATTTGTATTCATGTAAAGACATTTGATCATAGGAAGAGAATGTTATTTCAACCATTGGTCATGATCTTTACATGTTTACGTGTTCATGTTGGAAAAGGTATATGTATTTGCATAGGAACACTTGCATTTGCATCATGGTCAAGGTCATTTTCATCATGATATGTTAATCATTTATGTTAGCTTTCTAGGTTTGTTTTTACATCTGGACGATTTTAAGGATCGATACATTCATATAATCAAAGTTAGGATTTGCACTTATATGTTTGGATAGTTCTTGCATTGTGCATCATTGGACAAGATAATTACACATGCATATTTTTTTAGAGTTCTTGCATCTACTACATTAAGGGTAGCCATAAAAACTACATGTTAATAAAAGTCATATATTTTTGGCAAAAGAAATTCATTGGTAAGAGATTTGGCATTTTCATTTTCGAGCATTTGCATCACGAAGAAAAACATTTGCATTGTTAAGAAAAAAAGAAAAAAAGGAAAGACTTTATAAAAACAAACAAAAAAAAGTTTGTTAAAGGAAAAACAATAAAGGGAAAATCATATCCTAGTTCAAGAGACAAGAAAAAAAATTGATAAGAAAAAAGAAAAAAAATAAAAAGAAAAAGAAAGAAAAGTTTATAAGAAAGGATAAAAAGGAAAGGTTTTTTTTCTTAGAAGAGAAAATGTTGAAGATCATTGGAAAAATTAGATTTTCGAGATGATATTAGTGAAAATGAATTTTTAAGCTCAATCTAGCTAGTATTGAGATTGTTAAACCCAATTAAATTGGCACTAGATGAGAAATTTAAACCCAATCTAGTTGGCATTGATGTTTAAGCCTAGTGAAGCTGGCATTAGTTAAGTTTTAAGCCCAATCTAGCTAGTATTGATATTTAAGCCCAGTGAAGCTGGCATCTGTTAAGTTTTAAGCCTAATTTGGTTGGTTAAGGATTAGGGTTTTTGCATTGATGTTTAAGCCAAGTGAGGTTGGCATCAATTCAGTTTTAAGCCCAATCAGCTAGTATTGAGGTTGAAGCCCAGTGAAGTTGGCATCTATTAAGTTTTAAGCCTAATCTAGCTGACATAGAGGTTTAAACCTAGTGAAGTTGGTATCAATTGAGTTTTAAGCCCAATTTAGCTAGCATAAACTCTTGTAAGCCCAGTTTAGTTGGCACTAATAACTCCTAGTTATTTTGTTTCTTGACTTCAATTAGTCTTAGTAATTTAATTTTTTAATTTTCAATTCAATCCTAGCACCTTTTATTTTTTAACTTGTAGCTTATTCTTGATTATTCTTATTTTTCACTTGTGGTTCAACCCCTGGTCATCCTCATTTTTTGACTTGTGATTCAATTCGAGTTATTTTTATTTTTCAGCTTATGGTTTAATTCTGATCATTTTTAGTTTTCGACTTAAGATTCAGTCTCGATAATTTTTATTTTTTAACTTACGGTTTAATCCTAGTTATCTTTATTTTTTGACTTACAGTTTAATCCTAGTTGTTTTTATTTTTTGACTTACGATTCAGTTTAGCCATCTTTATTTTCTGACTTGCTATTTAATCTTGGTCAATTTTATTTTCCTACATGTGGTACAATGCCAATTATTTTTATTTTTTAACTTACAGTTCAGTCTCGATCATCTTTATTTTTTGACTTGCAGTTCAGTACCGTTCATATTTATTTTCTAACTTATGGTTCAGTCCTAGTCATCTTTATTTTTTAACTTGCAGTTTAATCACTGTCATGACTCATAGTTCAATCCCAATCATCTTTAATTTCCTACTTATGGTTCAATCCTTATCGTCTTTATTTTCTAACTTGCGATTCAATCCTAATCATCTTTATTTTTTTGACTTATGGTTCAATTTCGATCATTTTTATTTCTTGACTTATGGTTTAGTCCCAATCATTTTTAGTTTTTGACTATGAGTTTAGTCTCGGTCATCTTTATTTTTTGACTTGCAATTCATTTCAATCTTTTTATTTCATGACTTATGGTTCAATCCTAATCACATTTAGTTTCTAACTTACATTTAGTCCCGGTTATTTTTATTTTTTGACTCATGGTTCAATCTCAATTATTTTTATTTTTCAACTTATGGTTCAGTCCTTATCATTTTTATTTCATGACTTGTAGAGTCCCAATCATCTTTATTTTCTAACTTGTAGTTTAGTCTTGATCATCTTTATTTTTCAACTTACAATTTAGTCCCAGTTGTTTTATTTCTTAGTTTACGGTTCAATCCTGATCATCTTTTGTTTCTCACTTGTGATTCAGTCCCAGTCAATTTTATTTTCTGACTTGCAGTTTAGTCTTGGTCATTTTTATTTCCTAATTTATTATTTAGTCTCGATCATTTTTAGTTTCTAACTTGTGGCTTAGTCTTGGTCATCTTTATTTTTTTTTACTTGTTAGTCTCAATCTTTTGTATTTTTCAACTTATGGTTTAGTCTTGGTTATCTTTATTTTTAGACTTGTAGTTCAGTCTTGGTCATCTATATTTCTTGACTTCTGGTTCAATCCTGATCATTTTTATTTTTGACTTACAATTCAGTCCTAGTCCTCTTAATTTTTTGACTTGTGATTCAAGCTTGATCATCTTTATTTTTTGACTAGTGGTTTAGTCCCGATCTTTTTTTTCTTGACTTGTAGTACAATCTTGGTCATCTTTACTTTTTAACTTACGATTTAGTCCCAATCATTTATTATTTTCAAACTTATGGTTCAATTCCAATCATCTTTATTTTCGAACTCATAGTTTAGTTCTGATCATTTTTATTTTTCTGACTTGTGATTCAATCTTAGTCGTTTTATTTTTCAAATTATGATTTAGTTTAGGTCATTCTAATTTCAAATGCTTCTAGTGAAAGGATTATTGTTTTTTTTTTCTAAAGCACAAAAAATTAATAAAAATCTCTCTTGTGTCTTTGTTTTGGAAAAAAAATATTGTTATTGTCATTGCATTATTTTTTATTCTAAAAAATATACAAAAGAGGGGCAATTGTGGACAACTAATTTTGTCCAAGCATGTTCTAGCTAGTTTTGATGCTTTTAAAATCAAACCTAGTTCACATCCAACTTTTTTTATGATTTTACAAATTTTTAAAATTGAATTTTGAGTTAAAATGACCAAAATATCTTATGGTCAAACATAGTCAAACATGATCAAACTTGATTAAATTCGATCAAATTTGGTCAAACTTGGGTAAACCCTTAGAATTCACAATTGAATGGGACTATTAAGACTTGAAATTAATAAAATTATGATTTGGATTCCAGAAAATCTTGATTGCACCTTATAAAGGTAAAATTACCAAAATGCCCCTATACGGTATTTTTGTAATTTGGCTTTTTCGATGTCAAATTTTTTTTTAAACTCTAGATCATGTTTTAATATTATTTTCATGAATTTTAATACATTTATAATCTTGGTTGCATCTCAAAAAGGTTAAAATTATGGTATTTTCGTAATTTGACATTTTTAGGTTAGTTTTTTGCAAAAAACTTCAAATTATATTTTAATATTATTCCATGAATTCTGATGTATTAAAAACCTTGATTGCATTTCAAAGGGATAAAATTACCAAAATATCCTTTAGGAGTATTTTTGTAATTTTACCTTTTCAAGGTTGGTTTTTCGTAAAAAATTTTAGATCATATTTTAATATTATTTCATGAATTTTAACATCAGAAAATTTTAATTATACCTCAGAAGGAGTGAAATTATCAAAATATCACAATTTGACCTTTTTTAGGTCGATTTTTCACAAAAGCTCCAAACCATAGTTAGGTATTATTTTATAATTTTTAGTCCAACAAAATCATAAAAATAAAAATTGGATCATGAAAAGCTTAAAAACACTAATAAAGGTAAAATGGTCTTTTCTCATTAAGACAGTCACACAATAAACTAAGACGGATGCTATATTTTCTCAGAACCATTGATCTTAAAAAGTTTAAATCCTAAGGTCAAAATTGCTTTCCTTGGTTACCAAGTTTAGGGGAAAAAGACAAAATAACTACAACCCTTAGATGAAATTGCTCTAAAAGTTGGAAAAAGAACATTGATCTTTAAAACATCTCATAGGGCTGCTAAAGAATGAAGGTAGTTGGTAGTGGCATGGGAACCGAAAAAAAAAGTGAAAAAATCAGAAAAAAATAGGAAAAGCTTAGAAAGGTAGTTTTCTTTTCTCATTCATGTTCACATGCATTCTCCATTCTCATAACATTTAGTCCTTTTTATTTTGATTCTCTTAAAAATGAAACAACCCTTCCCATGGTTAATCTTCTCTCACAAACTCCTTTATTTCACCATCTCATCACCCTAACTTAATGGAAATTATGTAGATTAAAAATGGATAAAACGAGGAATGTCATGAAACAAAGCTTATGGGCATTATGCCAAGGCCAAGAATTTGTTTTCTCTCTTTTATGATTATGATTGTTCCCTTTTTGTGTTTTGGTGAGTTTTTTGGTTGTGAAATTTTATTATTATGTGTTTTCTTTTTTTTTTTTGAGTCATTTATTACATGTTTGATAAAATAAAAATAGTATCCTTTAATTTTCTACTTAAAAAAAAAAGGATGCTTGACAATTTTTTTGGTGATAAAAAGTGGATTGCTGACTTGGTTTTTTAAGTGCTTGATGTTTTGATGAATGGTTGGTTTCTTTGGTGGAAGGGTATAGAAGATTCATCAAGATAGCCTTATGAAAGCTTTCGACCTAGTTGGTTCCATGCTTAGCCCAAAGTTTTCCATTCCCTCATTTGGTCTAATGCTTTGTTTTCAAACTAGATTTTAAAGATTACTTATGTTTATTAGGTATTTGAATGAAATTTTCAAAGCTAGAAAGTTAGTATTTTTGCTGTTATTTAGGTGTTCATTGAAATAAAAATGCAAAATTTCAAAGTGTTTGTGAAATTGCCTTAGTCATTTAATTACATGGTAGTCTAGTTTTATGCATCATATAAATTTTAATTAAATTTCATGTGCATTAGTCATGTATCATTTGCACAAGCATTTAAACCCTAAATAAATTTCAAAACCATGATTTTTGTGAAAGTCCACCTAAATGTTGGGGATTTTTAGGAAGGTACATAAAATCATGGTAAATCCTAAATCCTAAAACCATAAATTCTAAACCTAAGACCTTAAAACCTAGACCCTAAAATCATAAACCCTAAACTCTAAAATCCTAAACCTAATCCTAAACCTTAAATCATGATAGACTCTAAAACCTAAACATGATCCTAAACCCTTTGTTAGCTTTTTAGGTGAGATGGTAATCTAAAAGAGAGGTGAATTGGATTTCTCCAAATTTTTGCCCAAAACTATATTTCATTATGATTGAATGGAACTTAAAACCAATATCAAAATATGATGCAAATAACAATAAATTGATGAACTAAAAGCAAATACAAATTATAATAAAAAAAGAGATAAGGATAAAGAAATCAAACACAAGGATTTATAGAGGTTCAGTCATTTTTCACAAGGCACCTATGTCCTCTCTCTTGGTTGTCCACACCAAGGCTTCAATCCACTAATCTTGAATTGAGAATACAACCCTATCGTTTTCTTCATAAAGCTTAAGATAGAACCTCAACCTTTACACAATCAAAAGGATATCTCACCCCTTGCTTACAAAATAACCCAAATGATTTTTGTAAACTAAAATACCTCTCAAGATTGAGTGTTTGCCTAATGAAGTACAAAAAATGATCAATGAAACACAACAATATTTTGGATACAAGAAATATAAAGATATTGAATTTAAGCTATAAAACTCTTAATTTTTTTAAAAGAATGAAAATATCACTTGTTTGATCTTGCTCTCTTAATTCATCAACCTTCTCGGTGCATTGGAATGCCCAATCTATAGAAGAATTGAAGAACTAGCCGTTGGGGATGGTTTAGAGTTGAACAAAATAGTTGAACATTGAAAAACTAGCCATTAGAGCTTTTTTGGGCATAGGGGATCGATCTTGTGCTTTACCCGATTGATCCCTTCTTGTAGGGGATCAATCCTTTTTTGTGTTTTTCACATCTATTTTGTTTCTATAGAAAAATCAATTAATCCATTACAAGAGGGGTTTAATTGGTTTAGCCAAGGGATTGATCCTGTAACCTAGGGGATCAATCTGGTTAAGATGGACGGTTGTCTCCTATCTTGCACTCTACTCACTAATTTGATCATATCTTGAGTTATGTAATTCCAAATCAAAAACCATTTGAAGATTTAGAAACTAGAATTAAAGGGCTTTCTATCCATATAAACTTCATCACCTAATTTATTGTATATGAATTATAGCAAATTTTCAAAACTACCCATTGTGTAGTTTTTAGACAATTGCAAAGTGTCTAGTAAAAATTCAAAATATTTCCTTAGAAAATTTGGATTTTGATTTTGATTTTGTTCGATCCATTAGAAAATAGACTTAAAGAGCTTTCCAACCATATAAAATTTAAATATTAAAATTTTGCAAATTAATTCAAAAAAAGAAAACAAGTTTAATGTTGGAAAACATTATTTTTGTAAAACAACTTTGTTAAGTTTATCTATTTCTCAAAGCCAATATTATCTAAATTGTATTGAGTCTAAAATAAAAAAGTTTACTTTAAAAACAACAATTGGACTTTCATTTAAACTCAAATAAATAAAGTTTAAAGATAGTTTAGATTTAATAAATAAGAAAACATAAAGAAAGGTTTGTTTAAACTTTGAAAATCATATTATTTATTTAATATCCAAATAATAAAACTTAAAAATATGTACTAAATAAATCTTTTTCAAAATCTTGATTAAGCCGATTAGCTTAATGTTTTTTTATTTTAAAATAAGGATCAATTCAAGGCTAACAACTCTAAAACATTAAACCCTAAACCCTAAAATCATTACCAAATCCTAAACCCTACCCTAAACTCTAAAACCATAAACCCTAAAACAAACCTTAAACCTCAAACAAACCTTAGACCTCAAATCCTAAAATCAAACCCTAAACTTTAAACTTTAAACCTAACCCTAAATCCTAAACCAAATCTTGAACCCTAACCTAAACCCAAAAACAAACCATAAACCTTAAATCCAAATTATTGCTTGAACCTATTTCAACACCCACAGCCATCCCTAAATTCAAAGGATTTTTATGAAAATCTTATATAAAATAATTTGTTCATGAATGCCGCCTAGATGAGAAGTACTTAGGAAATTTTATTTCATCAAATTTTTCATATGATTCCTTAACAAAATAATAATAATAAGATTAAACAAAAAAAAATAAAAACGAGATCTTAAGTATAAATAGTCGTACCTAAACTCTATTTAAAGATTATATAGTTTAGGTGATTTCTTTATATTTAAAGATTTGATTTCAAAATTGCATCTCATTATCATGCATGACATACATTTTCATATCTTTATTTTTAGATTATCTCTTACATTCATTTAGCATGCTCATTTCTTTTAATTATTACTATTTAGTTATTAATTGCAACATCATTAGTTTTTTTTTTTTTTTGCATAAAATGTTTCCTTTATAGAAAATATTAGTTAGAAATATGGATTTCAAAATAAAAATAAAATAACATTCTAAGGGAAATAATTCTTGGTACTCTATTTAGAGGTTTGAGACTCACCAAAAATTATCATTTACAAAAATTGTTATTTTCATTTCAAAGAAATACCGTAGTGAATTTTAGGTGGAAAGAGTTACTTTTAAATTTTACCTAGATAGTGAAAAATTTTAAGATAATTGTTTAACCTAAAGATTTTCACAACATTTCTAAAGAAGGTTTTTATCAAATAAAATTATTTTTTGTAAGTGAAGGGAATTTTCATCAAATTTTCAATTTGAAACCATTTTTATCCCATACCTAAAAATAACACTTGATTAATTAGTATTATTTTTAAACGGACATTATAGGGGTGTCAACCCTTTTCCACGCATAACCCTACTCCCAAACCTAGCTTTGTTTTCAAAAATCAAAAATATATTTTTGATAAACCTTAAACTCATTTTTTTATTAATAAGATAAACTTTTTATATGACCAATCACATCTAACAAAATAGATTAGTGGTGATTTCTTTTTTTATTATTTTACAAATTTTACGTCTTGCAATCAGGTTCACGAACTCGCATGTTGAGATTAAAACCAAGATTTTTTATATTTTAATTTAAAAAAGAATTTCATATTTCTCAAAAGGAAATAAGCATTTAAACTTTTTTAAAATTTTTTCTAGATTTTAAAAACGTTCAACTTTTTTTTTTTGAATTTTTTATTTTATATTTTAAAAAGATATGACACATAATAGTTGCATGAGTTTAATGTGGGAGTCATATGTCATCCATGTATACAATATTTATACACATGTCCAATTTTTAATGGTTAAGGGTTACATCTCCTATTATTATTAACGATGTTAGGCTATGAGATAAATTGTTACTGAAAATTTTTTTAATATAAGTATCACATTAGATATTTTTCAATATTACAAAACTATACAAGATGTTATCCCTTTCAAAAAATATATATATCTTTATTCACAAATAGACGAAGAAAATTATAGAATTAGTAACCATCCAGTAGAATGAATGAAATTTAAATGCTAGTATTTTCATCATTAAAATAATGAAAATTAATTAGTAAAAAAATTATATACACAATTACCTTTTTTTTTGTTAAATTTCTAAGCAATACAAAAACTACCAAGCCATTTGGCTCATATAGAGGCCCTTAAGGAGTGGAGGGTTGATCTCCATCCCTTAATTAAATCTTAATTAATTCTTACCCTCTTCATGTAAATGCATTATGAACAAGCATAAAATCACAAATATGACATAGATTTTTCTTTAGCTTAATCTAACCTTGCTTGCAAATCTTTTTTTGCCAACATTCTTTGGGAAGATTTTTTTTTTCTTTTTCTCATATTATTGTTGAAATCTATAATAGTATTATAGAAACAAGAGAGCCTAACGGCTATAATATTCTTTCCCTTGCATTAAGCAAACGAATATGGAGCCAAAACTTATACCAAACTAAATGGTATTTTGAGAATTATAGCTTATAGAAGGATTATGCCTATTGTTAATATGATATTTATACTATTTTTTGTTTTTGACAAATATACTTTGTTCCTTGACAATGGGTTTATATATCAACAAACAGGGTAGTTTCAAGAGTTCATACTTCACTAGAAAGATGATAGTTACAAGGTAATCATGTATCTTATCTTTTTTAATTGATAGGTACAATAACTAAATAAATAAGCTTTTAGCATAAAATTCTCATTTAAGTTTTTATGCTATTATTTGTGTCAATTGAGGCATCAACTTATTATTTAGTGTCAAATAATCCCAATTTGAACAGAAAACTTTGAAAATGGGATTGAAAAAAATTGAGAAATTTAAAATCGATTCAAAATTATAGTGTTTGCTTCACATCGGATTAAGTTTTTTGTTTGATTCAGATATTAAATATTTAAATTTGACTCTAATCAATTTTTTGACACATAAAATAAAAAAACAAAAAAGATTCAAACCGAATTAAATTTTATTTTTTATAAGTTTTTATAATACTTTATGAGAGCGTTTGATATCAAGTAATTAATTTTAAATCAATGTGATTTGCACTCAATAATTACATTATTTTTTTTTTTTTGTAACAATTTAGAAATCATACATGACAATGATATTAAATCACTAGAGTGATAACGTTAGTGACTTGGGGAGTAATTTAATTCTCATTCAAAAGCAAAAAAACTTTTATCACTATGAGAAAGTAATTTGATATTACTTTTCAACTAATTTACCATAATGATAGTGGGAATAATCATAGAGTTTGTTCCAAAATTAATCTTTACAAGTAGGTCTTCATCATGGAGGAATCGATTATTCTCTCCAACTTTTAATCGGGCCCTTCAATATATATGATTAAAGTTAACAAAATATTATGAGTTCTTTTATAATATTGAAATTATTACATTGAGTCATCATTTTGATACATATTATTAAGACTTCCTTAATTTGCAAAAAAAAATTATTAATTTATATTTATTTATGAAAAATCAATTCAATTGTTTTTTATAAAAAATAAAATTTTTAATGAAATGAGTAATCAAATTTTAGTTCAATGGTTTAATTCATTTTATGATTTACATTTTTTTAGGGAACCATTATTAAAAAATAATGAATTTATTTAGTAATTTTCAAAAATTATTTTCATCAAAATTAATTTATATTTTATAGTTTTCCATAAAATGACATACCACTATTTAATAAATTGTTCATTCAATAAATATTAATTTTTTTTTTTTGTTGTAAGATTATTTTTAAATATTTTATACTTAAATGATTTTTGAATATTTTATTTCATGTTAATCTTAAAAATGATATAAAAATACTTAAAAACTTATTTTATATGATGCAATTTGATAGTTCACATGCAAATATGAATAACGCAAATGCTTGAAATCCATTAGAAAATCATATACATCATACTTATTTTTGATACATGCGAGAACATTTAAGAGGAAAAAAGAATTTGAACCTCAAGCATTGACTGTTTTGAATACAGGTAACAACTAGCCAGCCAAACTCAAGTTATTACTCAAACTTATAATTATAAAATTCTTATGCACTTTATTTTATATATTTTAGCAAGAGATTAACTTAATTAATAAGTATTTTATATTTTAGATTTTAGATTCCTTCATAGAATAGGGGTGGGCGTAAGAAGCTTCTCCAATGGCCCAATTCCCGGTTGGAAACGGTAGCAAAAAAAATTCAAAAAAACCGCGTGACTCTCTTGACCCGATGGATCCACGTTAACACCTTTTTTTTTTTTTTTTTTTTATGAAAAACAGCTTTGATATTTCCACCACCTACGACCAAATCCGAAATCCCCATTGTTTCAAGGTAATTCCCTTCTACTTATCTTTCTAAATATATAAAAATTAAAACAATACGTACAAACAAATTGTCGATCGTATAAAAATATAAATATAAATCCATTCACCGCAAATCCAGCGTTTCTTCGTTTTCCTATTTTCTTCTTTGATCCCATCGCCCCTCCTTCGCTCCCTCTCTATCTTCTTTTCATCCTTTGCGAATTGAATTTTTTTCGTTAAAATTTAGGGTTAGGGTTTTGAGAGATGGGGCAACAGACGTTGATCTACAGCTTCGTGGCACGTGGCACGGTAATCCTTGCCGAGTTCACCGAGTTCACCGGTAATTTCACCAGCATCGCCGCCCAATGTCTCCAGAAGCTCCCTGCTTCCAACAACAAGTTTACCTATAACTGCGATGGTCACACCTTCAATTACCTCGTTGAAAATGGATTCAGTAAGAATTTTTATTTTCTCTCTCTTTTCTATTTTTTCTTTAATTTTTTGTTTTTTGTTTTTCCTTTTGTGAGACTATTGATTGCTATTTGCGATCTGGATCTTCTTTTTATTTTGTTCGTTTGTATTTGCTTTTTTAATTGGAGTGATCTACGGGGTTTTTTTTTTTCGGATTAATTATTTAATGATTCAAATATGATTATCGATTTGCGATCCCTTTTGTTTAGTTATGATTTGGTTTTTGTTGATCGGCTGATTTTTATTGCCGCGTTTTGGATCTGGACTTTTAAGTTTTGATTTGGAAGGTGTTTTTTGTTTGGATTTGTTATTTTCATTTCTGAGTTTTGTGTTATGTTCTGCTTGGTTGCGGATAAAACGGAGAGGAAAAGGAGTTTGACCTTTTGATTGAAAGGAAATGATGCGGCGGATTCTAACTTTATGAACTTTGGACTTTGACTGCATTGATTTCGACGTATTTTATGTGTACATATAACTCTTTGGTTTATGTTGGATCATCTGAATCTTTATGAGATATGTATTTGGCGGAATAAATCCATAAAAGAAGCAAAGATCGATTAAATGAAAATCATTTGATGTGTTCATAATTGTTCTTTACGAAGAAAGAAGGTTTTTGTAGTGTGAATGTATAGCTCAGGGGTGGTAATGTTTTCTTTTTTCCTGGTTAAATAGGACGATGATGCTTTTTTTTATGTATATAGCATATTTAAGAATCAGAATAGCTGTGTTAATGAGGGATATGACCTTTATCTTTTGAGGGTGGTGGTTGCTCTTTTTTTTGGGGTAGGCAAACGGAGGTAATATTGGGTGTGAGTGCATTAATGAGATGAGTGTAAATATTATCAGGTTAACTTCATATAAAGGTTCACATATTTACATTTCAAAAGAAACATTCTGATTTGACGAATGATGTATTTTAATTGTTGCTTCTATGCATTTCCCTTTTCTCTTTCCTTTAGATAGCTGCATTTCGTGTTGATCTTTCCCTCCCTCCCAAAAGTTAATGTCAGTGTGGATGTTTTCATTCTTGAATGCGTATTTGCTGTGCATCTGGATTTGCTCCAATGACCTGCCTAGTAAATTAGTTCTATGCTGGTATTTCCAAATGAATGCTCATAATATGTAGAAAGTAACAAATGATGTTGGGAAGCATAAGGATTTTTGTGAAGAAATAACCAGTATCAAACATGAAAAGGTAAAAAGTCCGCGTTATACCTTGTTAGTTATGTGTTGTCAAGATTATTTTTTTCACTAAAGGATCTCACCCTCTAATTATACCCATTGGTGAGGCATTACCAGGACACTGTCTCATTTATCAATTGCAGCTGCCTGCGGTTTTTTATCTTCTGTGTGGGTGCATGTACTCACAAGTGTGCATATTATGTTAGTTTAAAAGCTGTTGATTATGTGCATAATGGATTGCCTTCAGAGAGAGAAAGGGAGATGCCTTTTCCTTTTCTAAATATATTGGTTTTAATCATAGATCAAGATGCTGACAGCTGGTGTGAATTTGATGAATGTGGCTTGAATAGGAAATAAATCAAGAAATGATTGCTTATTTTCATAACTCCTAAATTATATAATCTGAGTTTCATACTCATTTTGTCAAATACATTTGGTGCCGCAGCCTACTGTGTGGTTGCAGTTGAATCTGCAGGCAGGCAAGTTCCAATTGCGTTTCTGGAAAGAGTTAAGGAAGACTTCAACAAGAGATATGGTGGAGGGAAGGCTGCAACTGCTACTGCCAATAGCCTGAATAGAGAATTTGGGTATTTATCACTCTATGTTTCTTCTCATAGAATTATTCTTTTACTTTTTGGCAGCATGCTTAGCTCTTTATATGTGATAGGTCCAAACTGAAGGAGCATATGCAGTACTGTGTGGACCATCCTGAAGAGATCAGCAAACTTGCCAAAGTGAAGGCTCAAGTTTCTGAAGTTAAGGGTGTTATGATGGAAAACATCGAGAAGGTAATCGGGTGCTCTGGATTCTGTAACTGTTCTAGATGTATTTGAGGTTAAAACATGACAAGATATATAGCCAGGTTTTGCAAGTTGCAAGCATGGTTATAAAATAGAATGATACTTTAGACATATTGCATGTGGCTTGTTGTTTTCTTTTATTAGTAAAATTTGTGTTTGACCAGGTCCTTGACCGTGGTGAGAAGATTGAGTTGCTGGTGGATAAAACTGAGAACCTTCACTCCCAGGTTAGTCCTATTCAAACTGCTTTTTATGGGTAACTGAAACAATGTTTCTATTGTACTTTGGTGAAGCTGTTTCCTTATCAAACTTGGTTTAAAAAATTATTATAATTCTTATCAACCTAAGTTTCTAATATAAATACTTTGTCTTGTATGGTTTCTTTATAGCTCTTATGTTGGTGCACCATGTGATGCTTTTAATTTGATATTTGAACTACAGGCACAAGATTTTAGGCAGCAGGGAACTAAGATGAGAAGAAAGATGTGGATTCAGAACATGAAGATAAAATTGATTGTTTTGGGTATCCTTATTGCCTTGATTCTTATCATTGTGCTGTCAATCTGCCATGGCTTCAAATGTTAAATCTGTCTTGGAAATCCCTCGTAGCCTCTTTCTGCCTTGCTGACTGGGTTGTCTTGATAGATTGGTTTGTTTTACTTCCTTTTTCTAGGTCACACATTTCTTCCTTTGCCAGCCATTTAGGATAGGGAGAGGCTTTGTATCTTGTTTGGGTTTGGCTGTATAGGTTATAGTTTGAACTTTTTACGGTAGATATTTATTTCTATGAATGATTTCTTCTCTATGTTGTAATGGAGGAATACTCGGATGCCTGCGTATTTTATTTGCCCTCTTGAAATGTTTATGAATCTGTCGTTTATTTTTGTGTTCCTCTTTCTTAAACATCCTCTTATATGAATATTCTTTTAGGGTGAGGCTACTGGTTTAGACTTGTTTGGGTGGTTTTTTGAAAATTTATGACGACCATACTTGGGAGCCGGATGGTTGTGACTGCCTTGATCTTCCACTGTGAGGGGTTTAAAAATATGATGGGTTTTTTTTTTTTTTTTCTGTTTTTTGTCAAACATGGTGGCGAATAATATACACACTCTTAAATTATTCAACTTAGTTTTCAAATCAAACTCGTTGAATGGCATGCCTAATATAACATTGAGGTTTTTTGTTTTGTGGAAAAAGCAAGCATGCATAGAATTATAAAATAGATTGGTACACCATCACTCCTTAAGCCGAAGCCTTCAACAAATGGGTTATAAGTCTGGTGTCACAGAGAAAACATCTAAACAAATAGGAAGTAGCTAAATAAGTAGATAGATGGCTTCCCCATTCACTTCTCACATGGCAGGGGCGTGATTGCAGCGATTCCCTTAAATGGAAAAATGTGCGTTATTGTCTTCTGGTGGAAATTCTTCACGAATGTTCTGCTATGAAACACTAATGTCTTTAAGGAAATGGTTGGAATTTTTTGTGGCTTCTAATTCCATTTCTTGGTTCCTGACATATAAGGAGCAAGACTTAGTCCATCCCTCAGCGCCCGTAGCTTAGCTTCAACACTTGAGGCTTGAGGGATATGTCTGGACTCTGGAGGAGCCTGAAATCCAGTGCCCTTTATGTTCTCCAATTACTGTCATTGCTTGGATTTCCTGTTGAAGAACCATCTGTACTGAGTTGTCACCAACCTGCGGTTGGTGGGCTCCAATGTAGCTACCCAAAAGTAAGTAGGCAGGGGAATTCTTTCGGCCTGGCTGGATGGGTCAATTATGAGTGTATGTAATTCTATGTGTCGAGAATAGCTAGAAGTTAGCAGATTTGCTTGAAAACGACCCAATTTGAGTTTCTAATCTTAAAATTCTTTTCGAACTTACTTCAGATAGAATTTTAGATATATACGTTTGAACTTGTCTTTTTCATAACTTATAGGAATAATTTGTAACATCGCCATAGTTATAGTTCTTACCTAAAAGTTCATAGTAATTAAGATCTCCCCATCTTTCCAGCCCTAGAATCTTACGAATAAAAAAGTAACCGAAATAAAGAAACAATGTCCACAGGAAAGATTAGCATTTGATGAAAGCTTTAGCAACAATGTGAAACCATGGCTTGGACTGCCATTTCACAGTACTGTCTTGCCCTCATCGTTTAGGACTTAAATAATATGCTGAGATTAGATCCCACTATCGAAAAATTATAGCCTAACAACACTTTAGTATTAGTATTCTACATATCAAATATATATACCTAAAGCCACCAACCTCCTGGAACCCCCGATCCCCATATTTGGCAGGATCTTCGTTGTCCCATTATCCTTTCCAGTTATTGCTTAAGAAAAAAAAAAAAAAAAAACAAACAAACAAACAAAGAATCAACTTCTTGCAATCCTCCAGCAGAACTAGAAGAAACGGATTGACTTATTCATGAACAATCTCCATCCACTCTGCATTAACCTTTCCAAATCTTCGGCGGTATGAAATTCTCAAAGCAATTCATTTATAACAATTTGGAAGGCAATTATTCAAGGTCGACCCACAAAGCCGTGTTGGAATCCCATTTGGCACCAGCCTGTTATCCATCCAATACCAAAAGCGAGAGAATCTTGCACTCTTCTTCGGACGGGAAGGCACTTTCCCGTGGTTACGGTTCAAAACTCGAAACTTGCAGTCCAGAAGAATTGGGTTACATTGACTTCAATTGGGTTCTGTTGGGAGCATTTAGTGGTCAAAAGGGTATGATGGTTTTCTCTTTTATTAAGAGCTCTTGGTAGACAGTCAAGGGTAATTCGGACATTTGCACTAACATGATCGGATTTGCTTGACACATTCAATACCACATCAGTTCGGCCACGTCATTATTGTCTTCCATGGTCCCCTGCCTTTCATTTATAAATATAGACATCCGGGCATTATCATGCCAAGATCCCTCTTACCTTGATTTCCTATCTTTCTTTCCTTTTAACATCTTCTCTAACTTGCACGTTAGTGTGTAAACGCATAGAACACTCATTTCCTTTGCCTCTAACCACTTTCCACTTCTATCCTTCCAGGAACACCCTCACATCGAAGCTTGGCATCAACATTTGGCGTGCCAGGTAAAGGGCTTTTCCATTCGTTAGCTAAGCATAAAACAATGCCACCTAGGAAAAGAACTTTGAATGAAGGAGATACGACCGCTCTAGTCAGAATAGAAACACACAATAGCCAGCATTTGGATTGACTTTCCCCACAACAAGTTGGTCGGACCATGGAGTAGTTCTAGGCCCTAATTGAGTAGATACAAGCTTTTAAACAAATATTGTAGGCGATACCTTTTCACAGGCTTCGAAAATGCGCAACCTAGTCACCTTTGGCCGACAAGCTGCAAAAAGATAGCTAAGTTATGAAAAGATGGAAGCCTTTTCAACCTCCAAAGAAGAAAAGCATAACACCCCAGCTTGCCACTAACCCAGTCACAACTCGACACATGCCACGACACAAAAATCCAAATAAATAAATCCCGAACCCTAACCAAACAAAGACTTGGAAACTCATATGTAGGCTATGGAAAAAGAGCTAAAAGCAAAGGTAATAGCTTTCGAGGATGAGCTTAAAGTTTTGGAGACCTCACTTTTCATCGAAGAGATTGACAAAGCTATGCCTCCAAAAAGGTTCAAAATACCGACTTTAAAAATTTATGACGATATTTCTGACCCTTTCAATCATCTAGAATTTTATAGAACTAACATGATAATGTAAGGTGCAAACAAAGCTCTAATGTGGAAGAGCCTTGCTACTACCTTCAAAGGTGCAACTCAGTCTTGGGTATAGCAATTTAAAACTAAAGTCAATCATAACATTTAAAGAGCTTAGCCATTCATTCCTATAATGTTTTGTAAGTAGTCGAAGATCGAAAAAGACAACATTAAGCTTGATATTGATCCACCAAGGCTATAATGAACCCTTAAATATAGAAGCTTTACAGGTAAAAAAACCTAGAACAAATGGTTGTTGTAACCACCCTAACAAGTGGATTCAATGACAAAAAGTACCACCTAAAGCTAATCCTATCATTAGAGCCACCTAAAACTTTAGCCGACGTCTTACTTATAGTTGAAAAATATCTAAATGCTAAATTTACAATGAAAAATAACCAAAGTGAGAAAGGCTCATCCCTCTTCTTCAATGACCGAGGTGAGAGAGGCCCATCCCCATTCAATCGTAAGAAACATAAAATTTTTACGATCTTCTTTCAAGAATGAGATAAAATAAGGCCCTGACGTCTCAATGAAGAAAAAAATTAGATTGCACTAAATACCTCATAAAAGAGGATTTTGATGTAAATTAAGAGAAATCAAGAGCTCAAATGGTCGAAGCCATTGAAGCAAAATACAATGAAGGATCCGACAAAAAAAAATGACTTCCATAAGGACATAAGCCATAACATTGAGGATTGCATTTACCTAAAAAATGATATCAAAGCCCTGATTAGAAAAGGTTAGCTAAAGAGGTTTATGGACTAAAGGAAATAAGGGTAGAATAGATCGAATTATAGAAGTGATCGAAGAAAGCCCATAAGGGATAGGGAAAGCAAGCAAAAGGAAAATAAGAAAAAGAAAATCCGAGGAGAAGAGCCAAGAAAAAAGAAGGCCTAATTAATAATTGTAAGCTGATCGTAAGAGTAATCAATGTGATTATTGGAGGCAACTTAACCTCGACCAACAAAAAATTTAACCTGAATATAATCATGGCCATTGGTTCTTTAAAGAAGAAGAAAAAAGATTGGAAAAATGAACCCATTTTGTTCAGCTCGAAAGATTTGAAAGGAATCCAACACCCCTATGACAACACCATAGTAACTATAGCTATAGTATATAACTACGTGGTCAATAGGATCCTATTTAGTAATGAGAGTTTGATCGACGTCATGTGTTATGACACCATGAAAAATATGAGAATAAAGAAAACCAGTTCCATCTGATTATTATAACCCTAATGGATTTGAGAATAAATAGGTACTAATAAAAGGGATATTAAATTATCGATCTCTTTGAGGATAACCGATGATAGTCACCTTGGTCACAGAGTTCATGGTTGTGGACATCCCATCTCCTTATAATATGATATTAGGCTGATCTAGCCAATTTGTTATGCAACTTATAGACTCAGCCTCTTATTTGAAAGTAAAATTTTTAACACCTTAGGGGGTCAAAAAGGTAAGGAAAGATCAATTCATAGCACAACAATGTTATGTCATATTATTGAAAAGAAAGACTAGAAAGTAGACTGGCAGGTCAATGGAGGCCTAGAACATTGAAGAAAGACAAGCAACAAAAATTGAAAACAAATACAAAAGCAGGAACAAGAACATACAATGTAAGATCGACCTGAAAAAAATGCGTTCTTAAGCTCAAATGGAAGACACCTTTTATTTCATTTTTTGAATTTTTAAAGTGATTTTGAAGATGACCGAGCTTTTAAGCCAGCACAAACAATTACATGTCATTTAGACCGATCTAATACGTTGGCCAAAATAAAGTATCAAATGAAAAATACATACTAATTCAACCATATATTCTAATCAATATCAATAACATACTAATCATCACATCGGGATTTGTCTTCACAGGAAATAATCTTGACCTAATTTAGACAACCAATTTAGTCCAAGGTCTAAATCGACTAGGCTTGATTTAATTTTAGGGCTAAAAGCCCAAATCAATTGGACTTAGATTTTATCTAAGCCTAATTGTCAAAATTGTGTTTTTACTTTGTTTATCTATATATTTTTTATTTGTCCTTTTTATTTTATTTTATTACTTATTTTATCATGCTTATTTGTTGTTTATCTTTAATTGTATTTATTTAATTTCCTTGTATTTATCAAAAATTTTTAAAGTTATCTGGTTATTTAAAAAAAAAAGATAATTGAAAAAAAGAATGAATGGTTGTAAATCAAAAAGAAGTGGCTAATGATAATGTAGTTTTATCATGATTAAATTTAAAGTTACAATTTTCAAAGATAAATTTTTTTTTTTTTATGATAATCCTAATTTTTAGAGTTGAAATCAATCTGAAATTGTCCTTATTGTGCCCTATACTTTAAATCACAGAACAAAAGGCACAACAAGCATAAAGCAATTGGAAAGAAAAATAAAGGAAAAAATGAAAGCAAGAGTTTGGCAGCAATTAGGTGTTTTGATTCAGATGGAATTTTGTTTCAGAAGTAGTTTTGAGTTTAATTCAAGAAAGATAATGGGTTAAATAAATTCAAAATATTGAAGTTTGCAAATGAGTAATTTTTGCAAAATTTGTAGAAATTTCTAGAAATCGATTGAATTTTTTGGCCAAGTTCATTTTTCCTACGTAATTACCCAGATTCTTGTGGCTAATCCTAAAATCTGACAACTAACCTAAAATACGATTGACGGCCAATGAACTTCTCAATGACATTAAAAGATTTCAATCATCAGAATCTAGAAAAGAAAAGAGAGGTTAGAGCATATGATAGAGAGAGAAAGTAGAGAGAGAAAAAAGGGTTTTGAAGAAAAAAGAAATATTTGAGGCTTTATATATTGGTAAAAAACGAAGTCATTTTTTTGTTAAACAAATTTCAAGATCCCCATGTTGCCCCATGGTTTGGATCCGACTCATGCTGTTCGACCTGAATTGTAATCCATTCCAACAGCCCAAACCTAACCGAGCTTAACTGTTTCTCAAACATTTCCAACTAATTTTGTGCTAGTAGCCAAACTCTCCTCTAGTTGCCAAGTCGAGTCGTGTTATTTTGGTATTATTTTTTTTTCTTTTTATCTATTTTATTTATTTATTTACTTATGAGTTTTGTTTATTTAATTTTTATTATTTATTTATTTGTGATATATTTCATTTGATTTTTTTAAAAAAATATTAAAGAAGTTATTTTTAAAATTATAATAAAGATATAAAATAAAACTTTAATAAAATTTTAAGAATGAATAATAATTATCTAATGATGAAATTCTTAGAAATTACACATGGTTAATTTCTAGAAAATTTCTAAGTAAGAAATTTTTCTTAAATTTGACCCAAATAGAGAAAAAATTTAGATAAAATTTTAATAACAATAATTATTACTTATTTTCAATTTAAAAAATAAAATAAAATACATAGGCAAATTTGATAAAATTTTTGGAAATGAATTAATAATTATTCTAATGGTGAGATTCTTAAAATTTTCAAATGGTAAATTTTTTAAGAAATTTTTAAGTGAGAACATTCTCTAAGTTTAACTCAAATTGTGAAATAATTTAGATGAAATTTTAATAAAATGAATTGTATTCTTTTCCAAATAAAAAATTAAAAATATAACTTAAAAATTTGGGTGAAAATATTTGACAATTATCTAAAAATGAAATCTTAAGAAAAATCACAAATGACTGAACTTTTATGAGATTTTTAGGTGAAGGTTTTTTTTCTGAATTTAACATAAATTGTGAAAGAATTTAGATGAGATTTCAAAAAAAATAATTGTTATATTATTTTTTTCTAAAGATTAAGAAACAAATGACAAATAACAAGAGTTTAGATTTTAAGAAAGATATTTAACCCAAATGGTGAAAAATTTAGAAATGAAACTTGTAAAATAAAAAATAAATTCCAATGATAAAATTATTAGTAATCGCAAATGGATAATTATCTAAGATATTTCTAGGTAAGAAAATATTTTCAATTTTGGTCCAAATGATGAAAAAATTAGATATATTTTTATAAAAGAAAATTCAATAAAAAATTGATTAAAATTTTTTTTTCCAATGGTGGAGCATTTTTAAGAAAACAAATGGGATTCTTGAATACTCTTGAGGTGAGAAAATATTTTTAGGATTTTTGCTAGATTGATGGAGAAATCTTAAAAATTATTTCCAATATTTTAAATACTAAAATTTAATAAAAGGCTATTATAACTAAAAATCTTTAGGATAATTTAAAATAAAATAATATTGTCTTTGGGACGGACGTGTGAATGTGCTATGACCTCCCCAAACCTATTCTTTTGAAACTTATAGTTGAGCTTAGGATTTTCTTAAAATGATAGATTTACTGAGGTGACCAATCATACTTTAAGAAAAAAGGTTGGCGGTGACTCCTTAAGTTATGTCTAGCTATAGGTCCATAGATCTATACTTTATGACAGTTTGGTGACTCCACTAGGGAGTCTGAGAGTCAAGCCATTAATTAATTTTGAATTATCCTGATTTTTGGTTTGTCTGGTCTTAAATTATTGATATATGTGTTCCTTCACACACACACAATCACGTACATATGTATCACATGAGCTCTATACTCGGACTTCATCCTCCTTAGGAGGGAGTAAAGTACCTATGCTCTAGTGAGATGATAATTTCTCAATGGCTAGCAAAATACTTTTACTTAAATTGAATCCTTTTCGTTTGTAGCCTATGATAGGCAAAGATTTGAATGTCTTACTAGTCTATGATGGACAATGATGTGAGAACAATTTGGGAACTTTTATTAAATTTAACCCAAATCACATGTAGTAAAACATAAGAAGCCAACCTTAAGTTAGAGCCATATCTATCCATCGTTAGAATGTAACCCTAGTTTGGACATATGAATGGATCTTTTGAGCTTCATGCATATCAATTTCTTGACAAATTTTATTTGACCCTTATTTATTGTTAAGTTGTTGTATGTTGTATTCTAATCCAATATCATTAACATATGTATTCATCCATGCATCATAATGTGACAAACATTATTACATGCATTCATATACTGTTATGTACACATTCATGTGTTTATGTATCATAATTTGTTGTGTCAAGCATTTGAAGCATTCATTCATTCATTCATGCATATAGGATTATTAAAAAAGTTAGGTTAATTTTGAAAGCTTCTTCACATACACACTCAATAACATAAGCATGCTAAGTATGATACATAAGGTTTAAAGATAGCTCAACCATCCAAGAACTTTGTTTAAACAACCCACCATCAATACAACACTAGAGCCCAAGCCAAAGAAATGAAGCAAAAAAATGCAAATCGTATGAAAAAAATAGATAAGGTTAAAGAAAAACTCGATGAGGAGTTGAGTAAAATTTTAGAAGCCCTAAAAAAGTTGAACAAAATAAAAGCCATAAAAAAAGATGCCAACCCACAAGATCATTTGTCACATGATGTTGTTGATTCTCTTTATCCTTTTAGTTATTGCCCATTTCAGGCTCAGTCTATACAGGCATTCCTCCACAGTAATTCTCATACTTAGCAGGATATACCTACTTGGAATGCTTTCTACATTAACTAAGGAGCATTTCAGAGTTATGTCAATCTTGTCTTTACAAAAAAGAAGTAGAATCAATATAAATCCATATCCCGGATGATTCGAAAAAGAAAGAAAAGCTGAAGTCGAAGGTAGTTTAGACTTTAGAGAGCTCAAAAGCTAAACAGAAGATGAACATGTTACATGAGAGATTACGAGTTAAAAGAATCAGTTTTTATGGCTTTATGGATGTAGCCAGTTTATGCTTAGTCCTAGATGTAATAATCTCACTAAATTCAAGGTCTCAGAGTCTGAGAAGTACATTGGAACAAAATGTTTGATAACTCATTTCGCTATGTACTATCATAAAATAACTACTTACACAAGTGATGAGAAGTTGTTAATGCATATATTCTAAGATAACCTTACTGGTTCTATTACTAGATGGTACATCTAATTGGACATAACTCGCATTATTTCATGAAAAAAATTGGTAAAGGCATTCATCATCTAGTACTGGTACATTATAGACTTGGCTTCAAACCATTTTTCTTTACAAAGCATGGACAATAAGGTCATAGAATCTTTTAAAAAATATGTCCGGATGTAGACAAATATGGTTGTTCAGGTCAAACCACCTTTTATAGATAAAGAAACTATCGTCCTATTTGTCAGTACCTTTAAGGCTTCTTATTATCAGAAAATGATAAGAAATGCTAACAAGAACTGTGTTGATATGGTAATCTCTGGTTAGATAATAAAAATGCCATCAAGAATGGTAAGTTAAGAGGAGGAGAGTCAATTAGCATGAAAAAAAGTGAAACATTGAAGAAGATGAATAATGAAATTAAAGCAATGAGCTAAAATTATCAAAACTTCAAAGGTTTCTCCCAACACCTGCCACTGATATATGCAATTCATTATCCATCCGTGAATAATGTAGCACCTTATCCCTGTCAACATGTCCCAGCATCTATTTATTCACATACTTTCTCGTCAACTTTTGCCTATAACCCTACCACTACACCTATTGTAAAGTCTGCCCTAAAACCTGATAATAATACTAGCAATTTGAAGGGATCACCAAAAAACAAAAATAAGGCTTCTTTTGATCCTATTCTTATGACATACGCAAACTTGTTGCCATAACAAGTGCAAAATCATTTGTTAGTCCATGTTTATGTTCAACTAATGAAACCTTTTTACTCAGAATGATATATGCTAATGCTCAATGTGGCTACCATTATGGGATCATAGGTCACTCATAGAAAATTATGTTGCCCTAAAACACAAAGTACAAGATCTCATCAATGAGAGGTTGATCAAGTTTGATAATAAAGAAAGGTCGCGCATCACTAAAATTTCTTTGCCCAGTGATACAGGAGCATGACTTTGAAGAGATGTTTTTGGAGTTTTTTTAGAACCAATGAACCATAGAATGGTCTTTCATGTATTTATCTTGTATTTACCTTTCATTTCAATAAAATGACAAGTGCATTTCATTACATATTCTTCTTTTTATCCTTATTTTATATATATCCCTTCATATTTCACTTACTCTTATATTTCATGTAGTGAATGTTCAGGCAATTGTGACAATAATTTAGGGTTTCATCTTGGAAATTTCATTCATACTAATTGACAATTTGGACTCCTACTTTGTTAGGGTAAATTAAAGTTGACATACTAAAAGACAGGAATAAAGCTATTTTAAAAGAATATGATCCATCATATTCACGAGTTCGCTTTCATTCAATATAGGTTCTTTAAGGAAAGTATTCATACTTAAAATGATAAATGGCCATTTTTCTTTTACCTTTCACAAAAAAATAAATCCATCCATTTACTATCCTTTTTAAACCTATTATAATTTTTTTTTAAAAGAAACTCACCAAGGATTACCTTCCACATTAGGGTTCAAAGTTTGAAAAAAGATTTATTCACAAAAAAAAAAAGTGAGGCACAAATGATTAGTGAGGCAAAAAATGAAAAAATGTAAAAAAAAAAACAAGAAAAAGAAAAAAAAAAAAAAATCTTTTATGCATGAATCCTTCTTGAAAAGGAAAATTGAAAGGAAAAAATGAGATGAAGGGAAAAATGAAAAAGAAAGAAAATATAAAGGCACTTGATAAAGAATGGGGTAAAATATCAAGGTGCTTCAAATAATGAGAGATTATCATTTTGAGCCTACTTTATCTCTTCTTTTTCATAACCTTTCATCATAGAGTTACATTCCTTAAAAGTCTATTTTGATCAAATATGAATACTAAAATTGAAGAATTATATATTAAGCTAGGGCATGCTTATAGATAATGAGATTTTGTATTTTGGGGATTCATATGAAATTTGATAGAATGCTAATGGGGAATGAAGGGAAAAAAAAAGAAAAATAAAAAAGTGAAAAGTGAAAAAATGAAAAATAAAAAGAGGAAAAAAGAATACTTAAATTGAAAACCCAAAAGGGTGATTTAAGTAAAAGAAGATATATTACCTGAAAGCATGAATTAGATAGCTTATAAGTATTCAGGAGTCCAATGGGCTAAGAGGTAAAATTTAGATTTTAAGCCAAAAAAGATCAAATGTGTCAATAAAATAAGTTTCTAAGAAACAAGTTTGGATTGGCGTCAAACTGTGGTTTGAATATTTATTATTTTGGATGTTCTAATCCCATCCAAACACTTATCCTACTAATATGATTTGACATTGTTCATTTGTTCATAAACTTATTCTTGTATTGAGTATCCCTTTTCTTCAAACCACTTTGTTTCTCACCATTGTTGCTTCCTTATAATAAGAAAATATACGATGAATTACATTTTTCATAAAATTAGAGTGATGAAAAATAAATGAGAAAATACATAAAAGATCCCTACATTACTTTGAAAAGAAAATTGATAGTGACAAGGCCAGAATAAAAATAGTGTGATGAAAGAAATTTGTGAAAATGTTAATCCACAGAATTTTCAAAAGAATGAATGCATATATGGAGAAAAGTTAAAGATTTTTTTATTCATAGAGTGGCTAATAGAAGCTATGAAGATAACCAGTCTTAAAGATGAAAAGAAAAAGAGTTTTGAAAACCTTTTTTACCGTAATTATGGGTGCATTCATCAGATCTCATGTATTGCATTCATTACATACATTGCAAACAAGAAGTTTGAATTAGCAAAAAGCTAAGAATTTTTTGAATAAATGAATTTTGAACCAGTAAGTCCTTGGTTGAGGAAAATATTCAAAAAGTAATGTTTGATTGAAAAAGAAAAAGACTTAATTAAAAAGTTTCAAGAAACATTCCTCAGTCTCAAGAAGTGAATAGGATTTGTAAATCCTCTAAGCATAATCTCAAAAGCTCTCTAAGTATGATCTATAAGACCTCTGAGCATAATCATTAAAACCCGTGATTGTTATTTTCAAAATTTTTTTATCTCATATTTCGACTTAGGGTCAGAACTAGTCATTTTTTACCTTGATTCAATCTAGATCATTTAATTTTTTGACTTATGATTCAGTGTTGGTCATTCAGTTTTTACCTCGAGTCAGTACAAGTTATTTAATTTTCTTAATTTTTTTACTTGCAATTTAGTCTCGATCATTCATTTTTAATCTCAATTCAATCTAGGTCATTTAATTTTCTGACTTGGTTCAATTCGATCATTTTAATTTTTAACCTTGGCTCAATTTGGTCACTTTCATTTTTTTACCTTAGCTTAGTCTAGTCACCTTCATTTTTTTACCTTGACTCAGTCAGATTACTTTCATTTTTTAGCTTTGGTTCATTCCGGTCATTTTCATTTTCAACATTGGTTCAGTCCGATCACTTTTAACTTCGACCTTGGCTTAATCTATTTGTTTTCATTTTCGACTTTGGTCCAATTTAGTTATTTTTATTTTTGAATTTGGCTTAGTCCGGTTATCATTTTTTATCTTGACTCAGTCCAGTCATTTTTATTTTCGACCCTGGCTCAACCCGACTATTTTCATTGTTCAACCTTGGCTCAATTTAATCACTTTCATTTTTGACCTCGATTTAGTTCGATGATCTCCATCATTGACCTTAGCTTAGTCCAATCACCTTCACATTTAACTTTTGTTCAATCAAATTATACCATTTTTTTCCTTTGGCTAAAACCAAGTTATTTTATTTTTTTTTACTTCGACTAAGACCAAGTTATTTTGTTTTTCAACTTCGGCTAAAATCAAGTCATCTTATTTTCTAATTATAACTAACTCCAAGTCATTGTTTTTCAACTTTCGGCTCAGTTCAAGCCATCATTGTTTACTTTTGACTCTGTTCAAGTCGTTCCATCTTGAACTTTAACTAATTTCACCTTTGACCCTAAACATAATAGATATCTATGTCTTTACACAATATGTCACACAGAAAATACGCAAAAAAGAGGTAATTGTAGACAATCATTTTAGTCTGAGGTCTAAATAACTAGGCTCAATTTAATTTTAAGATCAAAAGTCCAAATCAATTAAGCTCAGATTTGATCCAAGCCTAATTGTCAAAATTGTATTTTTACTTTGTTTATCTATATCTTTTTTATTTTGTCCTTTTTAGTTTATTTTATTACCTATTTTATCTTGCTTATTTGTTGTTTATCTTTAATTGTATTTATTTAATTTCCTTATATTTATCTAATTTTTTAAATTTATCTAGTTATTAAAAAAAAGATAATTGAAACAAATAATGGATGGCTATAAATCAAAGAGAAGTGGCTATTGATAATATAGTTTTATCGTGATTAAATTTGAAATTAAAATTTTCAAAGATAAATTTTATTTTTTCATGATAATCCTAATTTTTTGAGTTGGAATCAATCTAAAATTCTCTTTATTATGCCATATAAATAAACTTTTAAATCATAGAACAAAAGGCACAACAATTAGAGAGCAATTGGAAAAAAAATAGAGAAAAAAGTAAAAGCAAGAGTTTGGCAGCAATTGGGTGTTTTGATTCAAGTAGAAATTCTGTTTTAGAAATAGTTTTGAATTTAATTCAAGGAAGATAGTGGGTTAAATAGATTCAAAATATTGAAGTTTGTAATAGAGGAATTTTCTTCAAAATTTCTACAAATTTTCAGAAATCGGTTGAATTTTTTGACGAAGTTCATATTTTCTAGTGTAATTACCCAGATTCCTACGACCAATCACAGAATTTGATGGCTAACCTAAAACTTGATTGACGGTCGACGAACTTCTCGATGACGTTAAAAGATTTTGGTCATCGAAATCTAGAAAAAAAAAGAGAGGTTAGAGCATCTGGTAGGGAGAGAAAATAGAGAGAGGAGACAGATGGGTTTTAAAGAAAAAAGAAATATTTAAGGCTTTACATATTGGCAAGAAACTAAATCTTTTTTTGTTAAACAAATTTCAAGATTTATGCGTTACTCTTATGTCGCTCGACCCGAATTGCAAACTATTATAGCAACCCACACTTAAACTGAGTCAAACAACTTTTTAAGCCTTTCCAACAAGTTTCGTGCCTGCAATCGAGCTCTGCTCTAGCTGGAAGCCAAGCCTTGGTAACTTGATATTATTTTTTTTTCTTTTTCTCCATTTTATTTATTTATTTATGAGTTTTGTTTATTTAATTTTTATTATTTATTTATTTACGTTATATTTCATTTGATTTTTTTTTTTGGAAAATTATTACAGAAGTTATTTTCAAAATTATAAAAAAGATATAAAATAAAACTTTAATAAAATTTTGATAATGAATATTAATTATACAATGATGAAATTCTTAAAAATTACAAATTGTTAATTTTTAAAAAATTTTGGGTGATAAATTTTTCTAAATTTGACCCAAATAGAGGAAAATTCTAAATGGAGGAAAAATTTAGATAAAGTTTCAATAATAATAATTAATATTATTTTCAATTTTTAAGAAAAATAAAATAAATTATGCTGGCAAATATAATAAAATTTTTGGAAATGAATTAATAATTATTCCAATGGTGAAATTCTTAAAAATTTCAAATGATAAATTTTTTAAAAAAATCTTTAGGTGAGAAATTTCTCTAAGTTTCACCCAAATAGTGAAATAATTTAGATAAAATTTCAATAAAAAGAATTGTATTCTTTTTCAAATAAAAAATTAAAAATATAACTTAAAAATTTAGGTAAAAATATTTTATAATTATCCAAAGCTGAAATCCAAAAAAAAAAAAATCATAAATGGCTGAACTTTTATGAGATTTCTACGTAAATGTGTTTTTCTAAATTCAAGCCAAATGGTAGAAGAATTTAAATGAGACTTCAAAAAAGTAATTGTCATATTATTTTCTTCCTAAAGATTAAGAAAAAAGTGATAAATAACAATAGTTTAGATTTTAATAAAGATATTTAACCGTGGTGGAAAATTTAGAAATGAAACTTATAAAATAAAAACTAAATTTCAATTATGAAATTCTTAATAATTGCAAATGGATAATTATCTAAGACATTTTTGGGTGAGAAAATATTTTAATTTTGGTCTAAATGGTGAAAAAATTAGATATATTTTTTATAAAAGAAAATTTAATAAAAAATTGATTAAAATCTTTTTCCAATGATGAAACGTTTTCAAAAAAACAAATAGAATTCTTCAATACTCTTGAGGTGAGAAAATATTTTTAGAATTTCTACCAGATTGATGAAGAAATCTTAGAAATTATTCCCAATATTTTAAATACTAAAATTTAATAAAAAGCCATTATAACCAAAAATCTTTAGGATAATTTAAAATAAAATGGTATCATTATTTGGATGGGCATGTGGGGGTGCTATGACCTTCCCCATACATAATTGAACTTCAAAATCTTGTTCCTATTTAGTAGACCAGAACCTATTCTTTAAAGACCTTTAGTCAAGGTTAAGATTTCTTTAAAAAGATAGATTCATTTAGGTGACCAATCATACCTTAACAAAAAATGTTAGTGGTGACTCCTTAAGTTGTGCTTAGCTATAAGTCTACGGATCTATACTTTATGACACCTAACTAAATAGAAAGAAATAATTGACCAAAGACCTAACTCAGACAAAAATCGACTTGAATTGGTGGAAGATCTCGTAGCTATACCATTTTGGATAACATCCCTAAAAAATATATACAAATCGAGACTAAACTTGAGCACAAAGAATAGTTAATTCAACTTTTAAGAAACAACACCTACCTCTTTGCTTAGACATCGATCAATATGCCCAAAATCAATATCAAAGTAATAGTCCATGGCTGCACACCAACCCTAATGTAAAACCAGCTTAGCAAAAAAATAAACTTTTGCCCCCAAAAGACAAAGGACTATCAAGGAGGAAGTCGACAGATTATTGTAAGCAAGCTTCATCAAGAAGGTTTATTACCCTAAATGGATAGGTAATGTGGTTATGGTAAAAAAATATCATGAAAAATGAAAGATGTGTGTTGACCTTTTTGATCTGAATAAAGCATGCCCAAAGGATGGTTTCTCTCTCCCTAGCATAGATCGACTAGTGGATGACAATGCCAAGCACGACCTTCTCAATTTTATGGATGCCTACTCTGGCTATAACCAAATTAAGATGTTGAAGGAAAATAAAGAGAAAATAGCTTTCATCATTGAGAAAAGCCTTTATTGCTATAAGGCCTTCCCTTTGGCTTAAAAAAATAGAGACGATCTATTAAAGGTTAGTCAATAAGATCTTTAAAAATCAGATTGTGCAACATGAAAGTATATGTAGACAACTTGATAGTCAAAAGTAAAAGCTTGACCAAGCACTTAAAAGACCTCGAAGAGACCTTTGACATCTTAGGAAAAATACAAAATGAGACTTAACTCAAACAAGTGCACCTTTGGAGTCACGTCGGGCAAATTCCTCAATTATGTGATTAATAAGATGAGGATAAAGGCAAACCCAAAAAAAGTTTGGACAATCCTAGATATGAAAGCATCAACCTCATTAAAAGAAGTATAGAGGCTAACCGAAAAAATAGCCACATTAAGCAAATTCATATCTAGGTCGATAGAATGATGCCAGTCATTTTTTAAGATTTTCATAAACATCTCTAATTTTAGGTGGACCTTTCAATGTCAGAAAACTTTTAATGAACTCAAGAAGTTCTTATCCTCTGCACCTATCCTCTTCAAGTCGAGGTTCAATGAGACCTTGTATTTATTTTTGGCCACTACAGACTAGGCCATCAGCTTAGTCTTAGACTGAGATCAAGAAAAGAGACAATGATCGGTCTATTTTATGAATAAGGTGTTGATGAAATTAGAGATAAACTATAATAGTATAGAAAAATTAGCTTATGCGGTTGTCACCTTGGCTACAAAGCTCATATTGTATTTCCAAGCTCACATAGTCCACATACTAACTAATCAACCATTGAGACATGTCTTTCAAAAGCTAAAATTGTCAAGAAGATTAATTATCTAAGCGATAGAGCTCAATGAATTTGACTTGCATATACTCCCTAGGTTAGTCCTGAAATCCCAAATGTTAGCGGACTTTGTTGTAGAGTTTACCTCAACCCATCTTGATGAATAGCCTAAGAAAAATAAAAAAGCCCCAAACAAAGAAAAGTGGAAACTTTTTAGCAATGGATCAAGCACAGTGGACGAGCCGACCTCATTCTGATCAGCTCGAAAAAACTATAATATCGATACACCTTAAGGTTTAGATTAAGCATCAAATAATGAAATGAAATATGAAGCGTTGATAGTCAATTTAAGATTGGTAGTCGAGCTAAGTATTCAACATAAAACTATATATAGCAACTTTCAATTAGTAGTCGATTAGATAAATGAAAAGTTTTAAGCTTGGAAGGAAAGAATTTGTAGATATCTTGATAAAGTATTAGCTTTTATTGCCAGTTTTGAAAAATTCAAGGTAAAAAAGATACCGAGATCTAAAAACTCATTAGCAGACTCCCTGTATAAGCTGGCCTTAAGAATAACAATGGAGAGTTTACATCAAGTCTTAGTGGAAGAATTGGTACAAAAAAGCACTAAAGAAAAGCTTATAGGACAAATCTTGGAAAAAATTGGATGACCTCGATTAAGACATACTTGACCACGAGGGAGTTATCCAAAGATAGGATCCAAGCTAAAGCATTGATGAGGATGGCTCTTCGATACACAATGATCAATAAAAAATTATACAGAAGATTTTTTAACTTACTTTATTTGAGATATGTGGATGATGATGAAACAAACTACGTTCAGCGAGAAATTCATGAAAGAATATATTGAAACCACTTTCGACCTTGGTCATTAGCCCACAAAGTGCTCTGGCAAGGCTCCTACTGGCCCACCATCAGAAGGGATATGACCAAGTAGTCAAAAGATATGACAAATACCAAGATTCTCTCATGTACAACATTTTCAATCCAGAATGGTAAGTTAGCTTCGACTTAGGAAAAACCATATGTAATTAAAGAGGTTGTCTATGATGTGACTTACAAACTACAAGACATAAATAATAATATTATTTTAAAGATGTGAAATGCAAATGACTTAAAGGTGTATTATCAATAGCTTGGACTATACAGAGCTCATGCTTTAACTAAAAATCAATGAAGTCATAATGATTATCTTCGCTTGACAATGTGCAAGTTTACTGCCAGCCTAAAACAGTGCCCCTAACTTGATGTGTCCAACCAAAAACAATTAAAATATACCAATTTTTACTTTAGGCTCAGGCCTCAACCGACCTAATAAAATTTGACCTAGGCTTAGATATTCCTAGACACTTAGATGAATTTTCAGCTACTTAAAATGAGTTGAAACTTGGATTATTTTGTATTAAACCAAATATTGGCTGAGTTAACCAAGTTAACTAGGCTTAAATAAGTAAAGGAAAAGTAAAATCGGATTGAAACTTTAACAAAGTATATTCAGTTCTTCATTAAATAATCAGGTTAGTACAAAGAATTGTCATTGAAAAAAGTTTTAGTAAAGTGATTTTTATCAAAGGTCACAATAAAAATCATTTTCATACATCAATGTTCTGAATAAAAACTTACAAAAGTCAAAAAGAAATAAAAGATAAGAAGAGTTAAGCATCAACAGCAGTAGTGGTACTAGCATCATTAGTAGTAGAAGCAACAACAATGACCTATACATTTCCAACCTCACCCTTCTCAGCTTCGCACCTAGAGCGTTCTCGAGCTTGACATCAATGCTCTATCTTTATCATCTTCTTTTTTTCATCCTTCTCAGATTGATTTAGAGGAGATCTCGATCTATTATGATTAATATCAATATCAGAAAGATCAAGGTTAAGGTTGACAAATTCAAGTTACACCTTATCCTTGGTCAGCTCAAAGGTACCAAACACATTATCCCTAAAAAACTCCACTTGGAGCTTAAGAAATTCATCAGAGGCCTTAATGTCCTCCATGGTTTTCTTTTTTAGCTATTTCTTTTCTTTCTCCCTAGCCTTAAATTCTAACCTCAACTTGGCTATCTTAGCCTAAGCGTCACCAAGTTTCAACTTGATCTACGACTAACTACTTTATAAATTTTGCTGAGGCCTTTTAAATGTGAATGATCTCTAGCTTGGCTGTCAGTTCCTCAATTCTCTTAACCTGCACAAGATAAACTTAGTAAAATAAGAAAATAAAATAATGATAGGCTGACCTAAAGTTAAATAACACTTATTACTAAGAGGAATGTGACTTTGCAAAACCTTCTAGCTATGTCTGAACTCTAAAGAGGGTTGTCAGCTGGGGTGTACTCTAACTTTGTGCAAACTTTCTTTAAGTTAAGCCTTAATACCTTGGACTCTGGATTCTCCAGGGTAGAGAGGAGGTCTTGATCTTTGGTTTCTTTATAGGTAGGGGAGCTATCGAAAAAAACTCATAGTGAGCTATTGTCTTATATTTTCTATCGACAGGGGAGTGCTAAGCTGACAAACTCAATTGCTTACCCACTATGGGGTTGATGACCTTATTTTACCTATGAAAGAGGGTTTCAAGCTAGATTTTTTTGTTCCGAGCCTTCTTGGACCTAGGTTCTTGTTGGAACAAGAAAAAGTTAAAGTCCTTATCGGTGGACATCGTTACAAAATCGAGCTAAGTGTTAGATAAAAAATCAAACAAAACAAAGATCATATGAGGTTATCTCACACATATCTTAGTACTTTATCTTATTTATTACTTTGAGGGAGGTTAGCTTATGGGCATCTATGATAAGCTTTTGATATGGGTATACTCAATTATTTTGTCTTGATCTGATAGGTCCAGGACGAAGAGTGCAACTAGCACATCTACAAAATTGTTGGGCTCATTTATTATCTCTCAAGCTTTGACCTCGACTTAAAGCTTAACCTTGGTCTCATTGTCTTTATTTGATTTTTGTTTTTGAAGACGAAGGAAAAACAACTTTCAATTTATGATTAAGCTTAGGCAATCAATGAATAACTTTTTATTGAGCTATGTTGTTACATAATACTATCTGCTATCACTAAGGGTACTTTTTAATGGAAAATAATTTCCTAAATAGAGAGAGATCAAAAAGAATAGCTAAATGTTGACAAAAAATAATAAAACCTATTATGCATTGTATAGAGTTAGAAGTGAGCTAAGTGATGGTTAATCATAAGAATTAAAAATTGAAAAAGTAGAAGATGAAGTGGGAACTTCAGACCGATCACAAATGAATCCTAATATACCTAGAGTCGATGTGGCTCTAATTTATCGATGACATGATTTGAGGAGTTTAGCATTATTATGCTATACCCCTCTTTAGGAAAATGAAAGTTCATTACCAGAGCATAGACATAACAAGCTAAATACATGTTAGGGCAATCCTCAAGATTGGCAGTTCTATCATTACGTCATTGGAGATCATATCGAGGTCGTAAGAAGTATATAAGAACCTTAGTAAACTCACCTGTCTTAAGGAATTTTCCTTCTTGTCACCATTTTCCCCATTAAGGGCATTTTTTTCCTTTTACTCCTCTCTGGAACCCTTCTTGTCATTAGAGTCTTGATCACCAAAAGACTCAAACTTTTCGACAAGAGTAAGATTTTGAGATGGTGTAGTGACTGATAACACCACAACCTCGAAGAAAAAATAGGGAAGAGAAAACCTCTCAAGGGAAGAGGTGATGTTAAAAAAAATTGACGATGAGGAATAAAAGATACAATTAGGGCATTTATGGGTGAAAGAGTTGAAGAAAAAAAATTGATGAGATCAAACCCTAAAAAAAGGAACAATTGATATGAGAGAAGGTTAGCCATAAAAGATGGACTGACTTGTGAGACTGATAAAAGAGATGGATTCTCTAATTCAAAGTTTATTTGAGAACATAGCTTTTTTATGCTCAAGGCCCGTTCTCTTCTTACCCAAACATTCTCATCATTTCATTGCTGCCCTATTTGGAAATGGGGTTAAGCCAATAGACTATCTTTTAATAGTATCGACCTTCGATAACTTAAGGGACTAAGTCATCATTATCTCCTTAAGCTAACCTCTCTTGGGCTCTACCATAAAACTACTGGCCTCCTTAGAACTGAAACTAAAAAACATGATGAAAAGAGAATAAACCAAAAAAAGGTAAAGAAAATGAATGAAGAAAAGAGAACGATAACATTAGAGAGAAAAAAGCTTTTAAAGTAAAAAAATCTAGATCGGATAAAAAGCAAGAAAGTAGAAAAGTGAAAAATGAAGGCCTCAATAGCCTTTCTATATAGCCATAATTCAAATCAGATAAGTGGTCCAGATTGTGTCATGTGTCATAACATTGTTGGAAGACTTCTTTTCACTTTCCTTGCTTTAAATTTTACAACTCAAATTACCTTTTTTTCATTTAATACGACTTTAATTGCCAGATCAAATCAGATAGCTTCTTAGATCTAATCAGCTTGGTGAATCAACAATTGATTCATCGTCAAGACTTAAAATAAGGAATCAAATCTAAACCTCTGAAAAATAGTTTAACTCTTAATCTATTAGACAAACTCTCATTATGATCTTAGATCATCTTGGGTAAATAACACTTCGATAACTTTTAAGCTAGTTATGCACTCAACCTAAGGCATATGTGTAAGATTGTATCCCTACCAGGTTGAACCATAGTTCAAAGTCAATTACCCCTAACGTTTACCTCCACACCAATGTTCGATGTAAGAGATCGAATTTCACTTCTCCCTTTACCTGGTTGACTTATACAAAATAGATTAACTGCATACCCAATAGTTTGATACTCAGACTGCTTTATGAGAGGATAGAATGTTGGGGATATTTAATGTTCAAACGGATATGTTGGTCTTTTTCTTAATTATGAGCCCCTAGCAAACAACCAAGGATAATTCAGACATTTGCACGACTTGACATATTTAATGTCACATCAATTTGACCATGTCATTATTGTCCCCCATTGGTCCTTTGCCTTTTATTTATAAATATAAACATACAAGCATTATCATGGCAAGTTTTCTTTTACCCTAATTTTTTATCTTTCTTTTCTTTCGACATTTTATCTGACTTACATGTTGGAGTGGAAATGCAAAAACCACTTATTACCTTTGCCTCTAATCATTTTTTATTTTTGTCCTTCTAGGAACACCTTCATGTCAAAGCTCGGCGTCAATAGGTTTTATGTTCATTCCATCTATTTTCGGTTACAAGCTTATTTTACCAAACACACTTGATGGTTGAAACATTCAAAGTAATCCATTTATAACAATTAGAAAGGTAATTATTCTTATCTTGAATAACATGATACATAGTAGTAAAGAGCAATTCATAGATTTTAGATTGTTTACTTTGTTTCCATAATTAACAAGTAATCATCCCAGGTTTAACTTCCCATTCAATGCCCACTATAGCCACCCATGCAATCATCCATCACCCACCTTTGAGTTTGATGATGGGCTGCCACCCTCTTGTCTTGTGTGTTACCTTTCGTAAGCTGCTAACCATAGAAATGGTACTAGTTGGCACTTCAACATCTAGATTCTTCCCCACTCATAAATGTCATGTGATAATCAAATTAGTTTTACCATTTTTTTCTCCATTGCAACACTCAAATCGTAGCTTTTTCTCCTTTGATGCAATTCACCATCGTCACCGAACTAATGTTAACAATTTTAAACACAACACAAAGAAAAATAAAAAAATAAAACAGCTCAAAATTTTTAAAAAATGTATATGGATTTAATAAAGATAAAAATAAAAATAAAAACAATATTTCATATTTGATTTATCGAAATGAATTGTGATAAATTTTTTTTTATATTTTACACATATTTAATACAAAATAAACATAACACATATTCACGAATTGTCAAATCTTAATTAACTTTCATTTAATGTTAGATTAGTGAGAAAATGGTAAAAAACCTCAAGTTTCATAAATGCTTATTATTAAAATAACTATATTTTTTTTGTTATATCCCAACCTTACCAAAGTTAGTAGTAATAACTAAATACTCAAATTTATATTAATCTATAATCTATCAAATGTATAAAAGTTGTAATCATATTTTTTTCATGATGTAATTTCGTGGACAATTATTCAAGATCTTAAAAAAAAATTAAAGGTAAATTTCATCTGTTCTATTTTTCCTCTTCCATGACATCACATCCAACAAAAATTACTTCTGTTTTTTTCTCTCCTCTTTATCTTTTCTTTTAGCACAATCTTATTTCTCCCAGTGCCTAGGGTTTATTTTTGTTTCAAATTCCTTAAACCTTCACCTCTTTAAATCTCCCTTTTCTCTCAAACATTTGAAAGAAGTAACTTTAAAAAAATCCCATCTTTCTTACATTTTCATTCACATTCCTTTCACAAAAAGACTGACCCTTAGTTTTTTTCTTAATAATAATAATAATAATAAAGAACCTTTTCATGGCCAACACCAAACCTGACAAAAAAGACCTTCATTCTTATACTATCAAAGGCACCAACAAAATTGTTTGAAGTTTGTTTCTCTCAAAACCCATCTCATAGTTTGTACTTTCCAATTTGAAATGAAAAGACTCCAAAAATCTTTTTTTAAAAGAACTTGAAATTGCTTCAATGCTTTTTAGATTTTTTTTAACCTTTTGGGTCTTAAATTTAAAACCCAAAAATATTTTTAACCATAGAAAAGTTTTTTACTTTGATATTTGGTTTGTTTTGTAGTTAGTGATTGTACGCTGATAAGTCCGTCAGACTCTAACAAGCCATCATACATGGCATGCATAGAGAAGATCAAAGACAATCATCAAAATAATTTAAAGGTTCGAGTTTGATAGGACTATCAGCCAGATGAGTCTACTTAAGGGAAAAGGTTTGGTGAATGTTTTATTTTTTCAATTTAGGGACTTCTTTAATAATTTTTTCATCCATTTTAAAAAATTTAAAGGTTTGAATAAAGGTTTGGTGCTAAATATGGTAAAGTTTTATGTCCATATAACTTGATCCCTTTTTTTAATGTTCTTAAAAAGTTTAATTCCATAAACAAAAACTTGAATTTTCATTTGTGTTTTTGGGCTTGGTAGGTTTTATTATTTCAATTTGGGGTTTTATTTATTTTATATTGACGGAAAGCATGTTTGCCATTAGGTTTAAGCTTATTTTAGGTGCAGTTCTTTTGGCATTAAGTGTATCATGTTTAAAATCATATAAAAGATGAGAGTTTTCTCTTTTTCCTACCAAAAGATAAGCAAGTTGCTACATTTTTCTTATTTGCTTATTTTTACATCTTAAATAATATGAGAGTACATATATTTTCTATTTTATTAATAGGATTACATTTTTTTACAATCATCGTATCTGTTCTATAGTATTTTTGATGGAGTTAAGCTTATTGGTTTGGGTAGGCTTCTTTCTTTATATATAAGCTTTGTTTTGATTATTATTTTTAAAATTACCGCTAATTTTGTTACTAACTACTATTTTTTTCTAATTTTTTTATGCTCCTATTCTTTTCAGAGATCAACTTCAGACACCTTTCTCACAACTTTAGTCAAATTTATAAAATTTGTTTTGACATTTTGAATTTTCTATTAGATATAGTATAGGGTGTTTCTAACTTTTGTATGGCTAAGAAATGTGTGACATTGATTACTATAAGTTTACAACCTTGGTTATTCTAAAACATGAATATAATGTGAGGAAAGTTCAGTTAATGTTGGCATAAAAGAAGGAATGAATATACATAATATGACTTTAGCTTTCAGTTACTAAGTATTACCATATTAGCTTACCATTTGAGCTTTCATCTTGCTTTTTGAAGTTATCTGAAAAAGCTTGCTGTTCTTGCACTTTTAAATTTACATGCAAATATTAGCTTTGCTTGCATATATCAACATTCATTAGCATACACTCTTGTGAGATATATAATGCAATTCAATTTTTCTATTTGGATTCATAGTCAGCACTTTAGTTAGTGAAGGCATTTTATAGCAGTAAAGAAAAGTTATGGGCTCTTTTTGTAGTGGAGCAGTGATGACATTTTATATCTAAAAGCTTCTACCAAATAATAAGCTAGGCTTGGAACCTGAAATAGAACATTGATGAGTTCATTTGAAGTTAGTTTTATTAATGTATATGTTCAATTCTCTTTTTTTTTTCTTTTTCAAAAGGTGTAAGTGTATAACAGATTCTAATTATATGAATTGAATTGTTATGTCTTTTTATATGACTTAAACGTCATGCCTCTAGTTGTGATATATATATACTTTAATATATATATGTATATATGTATATTAATTTTCCCTTACATTCATTTACTTTAAAAAAAATTTCATTTCATAATGACACATTTATATCATTCTATTTTTAAATTTAACTCACTAGGCCTACGTCCAACTTTTCCACCAATATAAGTTTTTCATCATTGCACCTTTTTAAAATGTAGTTTTACTTCTTCGTAATTGGTTTTTGTTTTATTTTGCATCCTTATTTAGTTGGGTGATATTTAGAGTAAACTAAAGGATGACTTTGTATCTGATTGTTTCTTAGGTCTTCCCAACTATAAAGATATGTGGTTTTCTTATCCAAGATAAGTTCCATTCTCTTTTATAATGCATTGTGCTTTACTTATATATAGACATCTTTAAGTTTGTTATACCTTTTAAGTGCACCCTTTTGTTACAAAAATCCAAATATAAAGATTATACATTTTGGCTTTGTAAATCCGAACATGTTGTAAGTAGATTGTGGTGCGATAAAATATGTCCTTGCTATTGCAAACATAATGTGTCATGGTCTTACATCCCCTGGTGGTGCTTTGGAAGATAAAGTGAAAGCAAAAACTCCTATGGTATGAATCACTTTCTCTATTAAAGTTCGTATGTATTTTTTTAACATTGAATTATATTTGATAATTATATTTGAAAAAAAGTTCATATCTTAATATTGCATTACATAAATTCTCTTATATTTTATAATTTTGTTTTTAGCATTGAAATATATAAATGCATACTTTAAATTTCCTAACCATTTTCACAATGAAGTGTGGGTTTGTTTTCTAGTAATATATTAAAATTATCCCCCAATATGAAATTCTTCAATTCCAAAGACACTTAAAATAAGACATAAAAATTTATTAAAGTTAATAAAGGTGTTAAATAAATTGATTGGGGGTGATTTGGAGAAAGAATTTTTTGTATTTTTTTCTTTGTTTTGAACACATATCAATCAATTTTTTCTTTTTAATTTTAATTTTAATTTTTCTTTTGTTTTTTCTTTTTCTAGTTAGTTATATTTTTGTTTAATTGATTTGCTTATTAATTTGTTTATTTACATACATATTTAAAATTTTATATTAAGAATACGTTTTAATCATTTGATAACTTTAAAAAATAAAAACTAAAAATATGTGTTAGACAAATAAATTTGCAACTTTTTAATAATTATATTTATATATTTGTATAATTTAAATTTAAAAAATAATTAGAGGGTTAATTAAGTTATCTCCAAATGTGATATTCCTCGATTCCAAAGACACCTAAGATAAGACATAAAAATATTAGATGGTTAATTAACACTAACCAAAACTATTTAATATTAACAAATTTTTACTGATGAAAACTTTTTGTTAGTAATTACCAACGGGTTATCGACGGTTTATTAACAGATCATAAATAAAAAATTATTATGGATTTACTGATGAAATTTTTTTTGTCAATATTCCACAGGTGATGTTGGTGTGGGAAGTTAGCAAATTGGCTTAGGATTTATCGATGGAAAAATCCATCGGTAATTTGTGACTTTACCTATATTACCGATGGATTTTTTTCGTTGGTTAAAATTTTTTTTTTTAAAAAAAGAAAAACTAATGCAGTATAAAATAAATTGAATGAAATAAAAATTTTAGATTATCAACAGATTTTTGTCAATAATCTATTGGTGAAAGTCATTAAAAAATTTGAATTACCGACAAAAATTTTGTTGATAATCCGTCAATTAAACCCGTTAAAAATCATATCCCCATTTCCTTTTCTTCCTCCCCTAATTGGCAAAATCTTTAATTACCTTAAACCCCACCTTTCAAGCCACTCTTCTTTCCTCTCACTCTTTACTCTCCTTGCTACCATACATGAAGCCGTATCGCCATTGGTCTTTCTTAAGTCACTTAATCTGGATTCTTACCAAATTATAAATGGTGGGCTATCAGCTTTAACAACTTAGTATTTTCATTTATTTATGTGTACCGTTCTTCTAACTTTTGCATCTAAATTGGTGGCATTCTAGTGTGCCTTTACTCTTATTTATGGCTTGTTGAAATTGTATGGTTGTATCTTTTGGTTGAAGCAAAAGTATTTTTTCTGGTCTTTGTGGACTGAAGAAATATGAAGTTCTTTTTTTCCTTGTCTTAACTACTACAGCATAGCCAGTTTTGGAGTCATAAATTTTGCTGAGCTTTTAGCTATAAACGTATCATTTTATAAAAACATCACCTTTTTAGATGGAGAAATCTTTGAAAGTAAATAAATAATAGCTTAAATCTCCCATGGACTCTATCATTCTTTTCTAGTGTTAAAATGACAATTTTTTAAGCTATTTTTTATCTGTGGCTCTTGGTATATAGTTGTGCTATTATATTGAAACCAATTTTATAGTGTTGTTATTCACCATTTAGGTTTAGTGTATCCTTCCATTGTTGTTTAAGAATCTCTTATAGATTATTGCTACACCTAGATATCTGAATTGAATAATTCATTTTTCTAAAACTAAGTCAAATTGGCATGAAATTATTGATCTGTTGTCAATTTTTCTCACCTCTTCTCTCTCTCTCTTCCTCTCTCTCTTCATCTTTCAATCATGTAATGTTTTAAGGATATAGACAAGGCATCACATTTTCTGAATTTTGAATGCAAGCATGACTAAACTGATGCATCTGGATCTTTTAAGGGCTAGGATTTTGGATATTGATTTGCAATGTATATAAAAAAAAAATACTGTTATTGCATAGGTAATTAAAAATTGCAAGTTGCATAATGATTGTAGCTATTAACCTTTGTTTCCTAGATGTTTTCTTTTTGCTTGTTTGAAAAACTTGATGTTTTGGTTTGCTCTTTGCCTTGAACATTGGATATGGACATACATACTTGAGAAAGTTCATAGTTAACATTTAAGAAATACAAGGTCCCTTTAATTGATCTATCGAGGTGTATATCTCCAATAATAGGATAATAAATAGGCTAATAAGTACTTCTAAAACCATGTTTATTAAAATGTTTTTATGGTCTTTACCAATAAGCCTCATATTGAGTTCAACAAGATCATGATTTCAATGGAAACTTTTCTTACAAATTCCATTTTAAATGTTCTATTTTTGTGTTAAATGTTTTAACTCTTACTTGTTTTCACGCCAAACACGCTTCAAGAATCTCCAATCCCTTGAAATATGTGAAGGAGATTTAACTTATGCTAAGGAGAAAAATATAAAAAATCTTGCTTTTTTAACACTATTGAACCTTTCACAAAACTGCAACCTTTCAAACAAATCCTTGGAATTGATTTTAGGTATGTTTTGCTTTCAAATCCTTGGAATTGATTTTAGGTATGTTTTGCTTTTATTCAAGGTTTTATGGTGTTGGTTTAACTTTTTTCTTCTTTCACCTTTGGTTTATATGAACTAAAAACTATATTTAAAGCTAAATGATCTATATGCTTAAATGTTGTGAGATATTTATGCATAGTCCTTTATGTTTCTCTAATAAGAATTAATAGTTGAAAATTTTAAACTTGTAGAAGTATAATCAAATAATAATATTGACTTTTGATTTTTCTTTTTTCCTTCATTCCTTAAATAACTAAACAAGAATTGAGCCACAAAAATAAATGACTTTAATGTTGATGATAAAGATATGTATATGGGTAATTCTAATTCAAATATTGTTCATTTACATTATTAGGCCTCATCAAATGGATAGGGCATCCAAGAAATGTTTAATACCATTTTACACAGAGTTGACTTCGAGTTATTATTTTATAATGGTCCTGAAGTATTTTACAATAGCCAAAGGTAATTGTGCTATTTATGTCGAATTTAAAATTCCTAAATAATTTTGTAAAACATTGTTATATTATTTTATAAATAAAAAGTAGTATTTTGTTTATTTAGTTTTTTTATTTTTGTATATTTTATTTATGCTTTTATTTTAAATTTTAATTTAGAAAAATTCGAATAAAATGATAAAAATTGCAAACTAAATATAATTAAAAAAAATATTACCGACGAATTTTATCAACGAAATACCAACACATTATCGATGGATTTTACTAATAGATTGTTAATAAAATTACTGACATAATTTATTGACAAAAAATTTCATCGATTATTATCGATAGAATTTTAAATTTACTAACTACTTACTTATTACCAACTTACTTCCAATGGGATTTTTTGTTTATAAATTTCATCAATAAATGTATTATAGAAGGAATTTAGGCTATTACTAATGAAAAATTCTATTGGCAATACCTTTTTTTCTAGTAGTGAAGACATGAAATAAATTGATTTTCAATGATTTGGAGAAATGACTTTTGTTATTTTTTTCTTTGTTTTTCTTTGTTTTGGACACATTTCAATCAATTTTTTCTTTAGTTTTTAATTTGGTATTTTTATTTCTATTTATTTATTATTTATTGATTTGCTTATTTATTTGCTTATTTTTATTTACATAAATATTTAAAATTTTATATTAGGAATATGTTTTAATCATTTGGCAACATAAAAAAACTAAACATATGTGTTAGATAAATAAATTTGTAAATTTTATATTATAACTATTTTATTATTATATTTATTTATTTATATCTTGTAAATTTAAAAATGGAAATAAATAAAAGTTTTTTCAATGATGAAATTAAAAGAAAATTGAAAAAGGTGCTTGAAATTCCCAAATGATGAATTTTCTTAGAATCTTTTCAAAAATGATTGAAAGATTTGGAAAGTATTTTAATAAAAATATATTATTTATTTTTAATAAAATATTTAGTAAAAATGAAAATTGGTAAAAATAAATATAAATAAGATTTTATAAAATTTTAAAATAATTTGATGATGAAGCATTTTCAAAAAAATGAATAAATTTCTTAAATACTTTTGAAGTCAGAATTTTCTCATAATTCTACCAAAATATTAGTGAAAATATAAAAACTTTATAATATTTTAAATAATGAAATTTAATTAATAATAAAAGACTATTTAAATAAATTTTTTTATGATAATATAATATTAATCGGTACTATCTTTGAATAGACATTGTAAATGTACTAATACTTTCTCTACACTTAAATTAATCAGTAATTACAATAAAAGTTGTACCAGATAACGCTAAATTGAATGTCAACTCATAATTGAGCTACCAAATTACTTTTTCTTTATCAAATAGTTATTGGTTGATAAAAAAAAATTTAATAAGTTATTGGATTCGGTATGTCATAGTATGTTGGATTTTAATTGGATTGAGACATGTTGAGTTGAGCTTTAATTGAGTTTTAAAAATGAAATGTGGTGTTTGTCTAATATTAAATTGTAATTAGGTATTTTTTTTATAAGTTTTGAGTTTTTATCATTTATTACCTTTAATAAAATAATAATAATAATAATATTATAATAATGATAAATATAATAAAATATAATAATAATAATAATTAAAAATTAAATTACTTTTTTTTTAAATACTTTTATAAAAAAAATATAATCAAATTTTTTTTTTAAAAATCATACATTTTGGTCAAATAATTAAAAAAATACAACACTCATAACATAGCATGAAAAAATAACAAAACAAATATAATCGTAATATATAAAATACTATATATAATTTTAATTTTAATATTTTATAATATTTTTATATTAAAATAATTGGTCTACTCCAAAGTAGTGGGAGACTAATTCTAGTACTAATGTAATGTCAACAACAATTGAGTTTAAAAACTTTATGGGGAATTTGATTTGTAGATTCTTAGATTTTAAAAAAAAAAGTAATTTCGAGGAAAAATGATATTAAAAAAAATGTGTGATTCTAAAGTTTTATTAATTTAGAAAATGTAATATTTTTATATTTGGTTTAGAAGAACGTAAGATTATCTAATAAAATCATTTATTATATTATTTTTAATGATACGTAAATAACAAGTAATATTCATAACACATTACATATAAACAACATGTGGTTTTCATTGAAATTAAATAATTTTGAAAAACTTCTTCATATTTTTGACAAAACTATTTTAAAATCTTAATTACTATCTTTACAATAATTGTCCCTATACGGAGAAAATATGTGAATAAGCTTTTATGGTATGATCAACGTAGAGGTTGGAAAGGGTGGTAAACCACCTATCAGTAGTTATAGGTGCTAGAACAAAATTTATAAGTAATAATTTTAATTAAATGTATTTTAAATTTGTAATAATATTAAGTAAAGATATTTTACATTTTATTTTAATTTTTTTATGAATAACCATATTCACTACGTTTTTTATTTTAAAAACTTGAACTTTGTTAACATTTCAAAATTTGAAAATTGAAGTTTCAATATCCATTACGTTTCTTCTCTTTTCGAAACTAAAGTTTTATCATCCATTATATTTCTAATATTAAAAATGTGATCTTTGTTAAAATTTCAAATTTTTGAAAATAAAATTTTAACATGCATTATGTTTTTTTATCTTAAAAACAAGGTTTTTGTTACAATTCTAAAATTTCAAAAATAAAATTTCAACATTCATCATGATTCTTATCTTAAAAATGAAATCTTTGTTAAAATTTTAAAATTTCAAAAATAAAGTTTTAATATGAATTACGTTTTTATCTTAAAAACACAATTTTTGTTAAAATTTTCAAAATTAAAAAATATAGTTCATCTTTCAAATCTCAATATAATTAATGTTTTAAAAAATTAATATTATTGTATTTTTAATTTCAAAGAATTTAATATTATTTAAAAATATACATATGTTAACAATTATTATGTTTTTATTAAAAAATTCAAATAAATTATACAAACTTAATACAAATTTAATCTAAATGAATAAAAACTCAATACAAATAAAAATTGAATTAATTTTATATTTTCTAAAAAATAAAATTTAACTATGATCATTGTCAAATGTAAAAAATGAGACTTGAAATACTTCGCGTGTGTGTTAGATCTCGGTTTATTATGTAATTTTTTTGTTATTAAATGATAAAATAGATAGTAAAAACCATTTATCTAAAACAAAAATGAAATAAATTTTATATTCTATCAAAAATTTTAAAATATCTCAAACAAAGGAGAATTTATGATTCAAGGCTATTTTACCTCTTCTTGACATTATTAAAATTTTTATAAAAAAAATTAAAAAATCACATTATGAGAACCAAACATAAAAATCACATTAAAAAAATAAAATTCCCAAAAAAAATTACTTTCCTCAAATCAAATGCCCTTTTAAAAATAAAAACAATGAGTTGCTCTCAATTTCAGCCTTTTTGGATCCGCACCTTGATAAGATAGTGTTTTCTTAATTATACTATATATGAGTAATTATAAGTTGAAATTGGCCACCATTTGGTATTATTGGACACGTTGTTTGAGAGTTCGGTAAGATGGGTAAGTGAAGAAAAAGAATTGTTAAGAGGCCCTTTTGTGTTGTTTCGATTAATCAAAATGTAATACGACAAGGCATGACAATGAAAACCATGAATTTGTACATGCTCATGTGATGAAACAAAAATAAAATAAAAAACGATTTTCACACCCCACTTACCCGTGGGAAACCAACGGTTATTAATTTTAGAAATATAATAATAAAAATTTTGTAAAATACTAAAAAAAGCCTTCCTTGCACCACCTTTTGCCACGTGTTCCTTCGTTGACTAGATTCTCCTTCCACTACTTTTTTTAAAATAAAGGAGTCCAATGGACTTCCCTGTCTTTTGTTCAACGCCAATTTTTCTGCTTCAGAACTCTCTCTAAAGATCTACGTTTTTTTCTTTTACTTTTTTCTCTCTCCGGAAAGTAGTTGTTCCCGTCGTCCGTTCCGCCATGGACGCAGCAGCGCCGCCGCAGCTCGTCTACTGCGGAATTGGTCCCGTCCGCTTCTCTTTCCCGCGCTCTAACAGAGTCTTTATTCGTGCTCGAACCAGACCGGTACTCGCCGTCGTAACCAAATCTAAGCCCACTCGTAATGGGCCGTCCCAGCCTTCTTCTTCAAAGAACAACATCAACGGCTCATCAAAGTCCTCGCCATCTAAAAAATCCGTAAACGGAGTTTCCACGGTAATATATATATATATATATATATATATAATTACGTTCTCTTACCGTTGGAGAAGTTTTTTTTTTTTTGGTGAAATGAGATTTGATTTCATTAGGTGAACATTTGTCTGGTTGCTGAGAAAGTGAATGAAAAGGAAAAGGAAAATTTAAGTTTAAGTAATCTATTTATTTTTGTTATATTATTTTGTTGTTAGAAGAGTATATATTTGATGCAATCACAAATTGCCGCGTTACTCGAAATTGGCATTTATTAATAATTATAAAAATTTTAATTTTTTGAATGAGGTGCGACGTAAATTCCTATTGTTGAATTGCTGTTTTTTTGGGTGAATGTTTTAGTATTTGTTTACTTATTACTTGGATGATAATTGAACTGTCAGAAGTTTGGAGAAGTTTCACAGGAAATAAAAAGAGTAAGAGTACAAATGGAAGAAAATGAACAGTTGGCTATACTAATGAGAGGACTTCGTGGCCAAAATTTACGGGATTTACAGTTTGCTGATAACAACAGTCAGCTTCGGTTGGTTGAGGTAGAAATTCAGTGTTTATAGCATATATCTGTCTACTTTTTAGTGTGATGTTTTTAGTGCATCGGACAATTCATTTCATTTTCGAAAAGTGGAATTTTTAAAGGCCATATGAAAAGTTTAATGAACTTCATAAAGGAATATGATGCTTTAGCTCATAAATTTTTGGCACTTGTTGTAGCTAATGTTTCGTTTCTTTATTATGACTCTATTGTTGGCTGGTCATGTATCAATCATTTTCTGGTAACATTGGTTGATGAAAGCAGTGAGTTCTTACCTTTGGTATATGATCCGGCTAGTATCTCTGCATACTGGGAAAAATGGCCATGTGTTGTTGCAACTCGTATTATGCAATTACTATCTGTTGTGGGGGGTTTTCTCTTTTGGATGTGATAAACAAGAAAGTCAAAGAGGTGAATACTTGATGTTCTACCCCCTATTTTTCTTGTTTGCTTTTGATTTCTGAATATCCCAAGTGCCATAAATTTCTATAAATAATTCTTTCTCTCCTTGCTGTTCTTTCATCGAAGTATTTAGGCTTCCTTTCCTTTGTTTGTATTTGCATATAAAACATGCACCTACTGGTTTGAGTTATTTTTTCTTGTTCAAATTTGTTTATCTGCTTTTTAATTTGTTATTGTTTTATTATCAGAATGAAGTTGCTAGAGCTATTGAATTAAGGGAAATCGTTACCTCTTTGGGCCCTGCGTGTTTTAAATTGAGCATTCGACTGGATATTCTTTCTCCTGTTGTAATGACTGAGCTGCAAATGCTTTGTGATAAGGTAGAGTTATCACATAAGCATTTCTTCAATTTTTCCCTTTTAAGTTATTATATCGAATCAGTTCATTTTCTATGCCTCAAAAGTTGTTCAAAGAAATTAATTCTTACACATGGCATCGTTATAATAGAGATAGATAATGTGAGAAAATGTCTGCTATATAGTTCTAATGCCGGTTTTTATGTCTTTTGGCCTGCCATATGATCCTTGATTGTTGTCTTATAATTGGGATGAGCTCCCCTCAAATAGTCTTCTACCTCAGAATTACCCTCAATAGATGGCCTAACTTGTTGCACCTGAATTGTTAACCTTATTTAATAGACTTTAAATGTGACATGTAATTTATTTTAGTTTGTTTGAATATTATATCAGTAGCAAAACAACAGGTTTTGGAAATTTGGTTTTGATGGAGCAGGGCCTTCTTGATGTCTGTGCTACCTTTTCATCTGTTATCATACAAATCACAAACCTAAGTTTGTTGGGGGGAAATTACTCTTAAAGAATCACATGTTAGGGATTTTATTTGAAAGGTTTTTTTCTTCAAAAATGCTGACAATATTCTGTAAGGAGGATATTACTAATCTTGTTAGCACTGAGATATTTTTTATACATTTTCTTAACGGTGGTGGTAAGTCCATTTTTATAACTGATTTTTGTTTGCTTATATGTGAAGGTTCCTTCATTTCCAGATGACATAGCGGTGGCTCTTATTGAAGAGGAACTTGGTCAGCCATGGCAAGAAATCTACTCTGTACTTTCCTCTTCACCAATAGCTGCTGGTAATCTCAGCTTGAAATATGTTGCATGCATACATACATATATTTATTTATTTATTTTATTTATATTATGTAGATAGTTTTTAATAGCTTTTACTTGTTATTCTAACTATAAATATTTTAAATTGTTGTGGTATGTCTATGGCAGCATCTCTGGGACAGGTATAGAAGGGACGTTTGAAAGAAAATGGAGATCTGGTGGCTGTCAAAGTGCAGAGGCCTTTTGTTCTTGAGACGGTGACTGTTGATTTGTTCATCATAAGGAACTTTGGTTTGGTGCTCCGGAAGTTTCCTCAGGTATAGAATATAACTTTTACCACTTAGCTTTTTTGTCAAAAACTTTTCCTTCTTATAAAGGGGCATCTATATTCTGTGATTGCAGTATGATAATTTCCATGCTTTGCCTACTTGCTTTTCCTTTTTTTTTTTTTTTTAAAATTCCAGATCTCTATAGATGTGGTTGGATTGGTTGATGAATGGGCTGCTCGATTTTTTGAGGAGCTAGATTATGTTAATGAGGGTGAAAATGGAGCCAGAGGACCTTCCACAGGTTAGTGTGGTATTTTCTAAACTTATAGCTTTATCATGTCTGTGGGAATCACTCCTGATTTTGGTGAAACCATTCTGGTTAAAAGAAGTTATTCCTTTTATGTTGTTATTGTTCCTTTTAATTAGTTTCTTAAGAATATCTAGAGAAATAAGTGGATTGCCAATTTTGTTTTCAGGTTGTTATACCAAGGACCTATCATAAATATATGTCAAGAAAGGTTCTCACTACAGAATGGATCGAAGGAGAGAAACTATCACAAAGTACAGAAAATGATGTTGGTGAACTGGTTAATGTTGGAGTGATTTGTTACCTAAAGCAGGTAATGTACTAAATCAGTATGCTTATCCTAGTTTATATCTAATGGCAATATGGTCAAGATTGGTTCTCTTTTACTTTTTTGAAGAGGAAATTTCTTCAATGTGAAACTTGACTTTCATGTCAATCTTTTCCTGAGTGCATTTTTTGTTACTTTTCATCACTTTTGGGGTCAATTAGTGGTAAAATGGGATTAGTTGCCTTCAGCAGTTAAATATTTGATACTTCAACTTGTTGATGATAAGAAGGATAATAGTGCACAAGATGGCAGCAGGAATTTCATTATGTCAGAGTGGAAGCACTGCAAAATATTGTGACATTTAGGAGTGTTATTTGTTTCTTCCTTAATTTAAAAAAAATTTAAACAATTCCTCAGATAGTTAATCCTATCCTGTTCATTTGATAACTTATTGCAGTAAAATGATAATTGTAAAATTCATTTTTGGTTGAGCTCGTCATATTGAGGATATGAGAAAGAATCCCTCATATTAAAAATATTTTTATTAAAAAGTTGGTTGAGTTTAAGTTTCTTTTTTGGTTGAATATTCAGGAGCTAATATCAAATGGCAAGGCCATTTATCTGTCTTGCACGAATGTTAATACATGTATTTTTGTGCCTAAGTATCTACAACTATCGCTCAAAATATTTCATCTTCCTTTCTGTGCTTTCCAATTGTTTGTGGATTTGTAATTGTACCCAATAGGTGTGAATATTGACTACATAGGTCACCTAGCATTTCTTAGTTTTAGATATAATATTGTTCTAATCAGACAAGCTCCTAAGCTTATTATTTAATTTGTGTGACTTATTCCATTTTGATTTCAGTTGCTTGATACTGGGTTTTTCCATGCTGACCCACATCCTGGGAATTTGATCCGCACTTCTGATGGGAAGCTAGCCATACTTGACTTTGGTAATAATATATTCTTAAGCTCACACTGCAAAAGATCCTCTTTCAACATGTTTAATGACATCATATATATCGAGTTACTTCTTTGTGATTTAGACCTGTGTCCTAAATTAAATGTTAATCTCGGGTAATGCAGCTATTGTGAACTGTCGTTCCCCAAGCCTATTATAAGAGCATTCCCTAGACTAATGATGAAGTGTTTTATGTTCCCCTTCTGTATCTTCTTGTCCCAGTTGACTCAGAAGGTATGTCTTTAACCTAATAAAGCACAGCAGGTGGCCATCTTCAATCCAAGCTTGAATAATCAACCTGTGCTTTCTTTCTGAATTAGTGCTTAAATTGAAAAGCAAAAAAAAAAAGAAAAAAAAAAAGAAGAGAGTATAATAGTGTGTTAAGAAACTTATTTTTTTAAGCTTCTCAATTTTTGGGCTATTCATCGGATCTATCTGATTGTAATGCTGTATTCCACACTTAATTAGGTCAAATGAAAACTGATTTTCATATTTGTAAATGTTTGAATTTGTACGCAGTATTGGCTTCCTTTTGTTTTAGATGCAATTTAGTTGTGAGTGTCCTAGGATTAGTCATCTTAAGACAGAAAACCTCTGTAGTTCCTGAATGATGGTGGCAATCAAAACCATAACAATAAGACCAATCTCTGTAATTGAGCCTTAGTCCAAGTGCCTTTATGTGGACTTCTGGGTTTTAGAAGTCATATAAGTCTGTGTGTGGAGTACAACAGAAGTGTGTTTCTTTTAAGTATTGGATTCATTGCCTGATTCATCAATAGACTAATTACTTCTTGTACGAAACAATAGCATTTCTTTCTCATAAGCAACTGTAAATGGATATGCATTATTTCTGATGATTAAGTGGTAAAATGCGATTTACTTTCTATGCCACTTATTTGGAGCAGGGCTTTTGGTTCTGCAAGTTGAAGAAAATTCATTTAACCAATCTCCAATGTACTTGTTTTGGATTGAGCTGGGTTGGGTGATTGATATATGGTTGTCTTTCAACAATTATTTAGCAGTTCTCTTCATAAACCATTGACATTATGCTGATCATGCATATAAATGCTAAATTTTTTACTATGAAATGCTTTTTTATTCATCAAGGCTTTATTTTATAGATTTTAAAGTTTTGCTTATGCTTTAACAGGTCTTGTCACAAAATTAACAGATGATCAGAAGTATGGAATGATTGAAGCAATTGCTCATCTTATTCACAGGGACCATGCAGAAATAGTTAAAGATTTTGTTAAACTTGATTTTATTCCCAAGGGGGTTAATTTGGAACCCATCCTACCCATTCTGGCAAAGGTTTTTGATCAGGCACCTGAGGGTGGGGGTGCAAAAAACATTAACTTTCAGGAGCTGGCCGTAGATTTGGCACAGATAACATTTGATTATCCCTTCAGGATACCTCCTTATTTTGCTCTCATAATTAGGGCAGTAGGGGTGTTGGAAGGAATTGCTTTAGTGGGGAATCCTGATTTTGCTATTGTGGATGAGGCCTATCCATATATTGCACAGGTATGAATATACTGTTGCAAATTGTATTTTGAAACGAATTTGATCTATCAGTGTAATGATGATGTGGAATATGCATTGGCCATTGTTTTATGTTTAGTATGCATATGAGGGCCTAAAAATGCTTCTAGGATAACAATGTTTGCTTTCATATATTAGATCAATGCTACTTTCTTAAGGACTATTATTTAGTTTCATCCATAACAATGTCTACCTGGAAGGTTATTTGGTCCTCTGGTTAAAATTTTGAAGTATTGACCATTTATTTTCTGTTTGACAAAAAATTAAGAATGAAGAAGACATTTGAATTCACATCTGTTACCGCAAAAACTTGATTTATTACTTGAACTGTTTTCTTTGAGTTCTGATTGACCAGGTTGTTGTATGTAGATGGTCAATCTAATTATTTAGAAATTTTAATTAGAATACACTTTGAAACGTGTCTTAAATTAATGGCTCTGACAACAACCAAAATAACATAATTATATGCCATTAAGCTTGAAGGTAAGAAAAAGATAAAAGTGAATAAGAAATGAAAGGTAAGGAGGTATTGAAAAATTTGCTACCTGAGACTTTCAGGGACATGATTTTAGATGGCTTGAATGGCGTAAAAAATATCCATGTGACCAATCCAAACACCAAAGAATTTAGATAGGATCAAGATGGAAGAGTGCACAAAGATTCTTACTATTGCTCGTGCTTTCTCTTGGTAATTGGTCAATGTTTTCCAGAATATAAATTTATCATATCCTTATATTTCTTTCTATGGTCAGAGGCTCCTCACTGATGAGTCCCTGCAGCTGAGGGATGTTTTGCGTTATACAATATATGGGAAATCTGGTGTTTTTGATGCTGAAAGATTCATTGATGTAATGCTAGCCTTGAGAATTTCATTACTTCAGTAAAAAGTGGTGGTGGGGAGAATCTGAATGGGGATATGGTTGAACTTGGCATTCTACAGAATCAAGCAGATTTTACCTTCCCTAGATTTCTACCAAATGAATCTCAATCGAAGCAGCTTCTTATTCAAACGAGAGCAGCCTTAGCATTTCCGCTGTCTGAGAAGGGGAAATATTTCCGAGAATTTCTTCTAGATGAGGTATTTTTAGATCTTATATTTTGAAGAAAAATATGTTTCTTGTGGGCTTAAAATAGTGCCTATATTCCCTTTTAAAGGCAGAGGGCTATTCTTTTTAGTCTCTTGAGTGCTACGTCTCTTTTCATCTTAATAGCCTTTATGTTGTGTTTTTGTTGTTACCTTTGTTTACAATAAGTTTATCTACATTTGCCATTAGTAAAATTATATCAAAATAAGGACCACGTAGTGCCAGTCCTTGGCTGGAAGGTGACAATATCTGCTACACTGCGACCCATTCTTTATTGGCTTTTCTTCCCATATAAAACCCTCAAAATTTTCCATAATACTTCTTCATAAATGATTTTATACCTCAAAAAGGTTTTGTTGAGTTGTATGCTTGGAGATAGCATAAGAAAACTTCCCCTCAAACAGTCTTAACTGGAAATTTTTAAGAAGACTCCGAATTATTTTTCCTCAGCTCAAATAGAAAAATGTAATATTTCCTACTCCAGCTGTTTACTCTACTTAAAGATATTGTATTTCAGAAAATTTGAGTCCTTGACCCTTGGAAATCTTTGCCACCACAATGCAGGGCATATATGTAGATGATGTTTTAAATTGTATTTAGTAATGGAATGGAATAGACTTTTTTTAATATGGTAGAATTGCTTCACAGGTATTATTTATTCTAGTTTCAAAGAGGTTTGTTTTGCCCCCAATCATCTATGCAAAATGTCAACCCTGCCTTCCTTTTGTGGCCCAATCTTTTTCCTGAATAGATCTGATTGCATCAACCTCCTAGATCATGCAACTCATTTCAAAGCAATTCTGCTTGCTTGCAAACTCTTAAGTCTCCAAGATTTATTGTTCTTCAAAGATATGAAAGAATACATATTATAAAAGATCATTAGAAGGATCATCTTGGAGTAGAATAAAAGATTATAGTTTTCAAAGTTTTTTAGCCTTCTTTCATGTATATTTAGTTATTGATCAAGTTTACAATGATTTTAATGGCCATTATACCTTTTTCTTCACAGTCTATTCTCTTTTCATCATTGCTGTAGTTTTGATCTGTTACAACTTACAAGCAAATTCTTAAAATTTGCTGGGAACAATTATTGTATGCATGCTAATAATTTTCTCGTAAACAGTTGCAAGTGTGCTTGTGTTCTTTGCGATGCTTCTTTCTTTTTTGGTGTGTGGGTATATAATTGCTTTACCTTTTCAGTGTCCATACTGATTCTTTATTTGTTTTTATATAATCTACTTTTACCTTTGCACTTTTGACGATTCTACTCAATTCAAAGAAAACTTGCACCCTCCTTTGGGTGCAAGGTTGTGCTCAAATATATAACTAATTTTTCTGGGCTGCTAAGCAGATTGTGACGGGCATCGATGCACTCACCAGAGAGTAGTTAATTCAAATAATGTCTGTGTTGGGAGTCAGAAATGCTGCCCCTGTGTTTAGCATGGTTCCTACAGTTGGACCCTTCAAGCCTGCCAGACTTTTGCCTTCAATTACTGAGGAGGACAGAAATATATTGAATAATGTCCAAAAATCCTCGAGTTCTTAATGGCGGGCAGCTCAATATCAGCTACATCAAATCAGGTACTCTAACTTTGTACTTTTAACTAAAATTTAAACCATTTACGGAAGGAACTTCTCTCTTTTAGTTTACATTCTTCATGTCTCATTAACTGCTTTTATTATTATTATTATTATTATTATTATTATTATTATTATTTTTGACATCAGCAGGGTGTAAATGTTGCTCAGGCTGTCCAAGAGTTGCTTCCTGTGTTGCCAGGCATATCTGCCAAGGTGCTTCCTGAGGTGCCTAGTCGGTTATCATCTCAGGTATTAGCACGCTTAATTCGAGAAACATTTTTGTAATCATATTCGATATTGTCCAGCTGTTTTCGCCAAATTGTGTATACGTTTGTATAGGGATATCATATATATATAAAATGCAATACAGTTACATGTCTTTTGCATTCATACTGCTTCATGCGGATGCACAGCAGATTGACCCAAAATTTCTTGTATGGATTCTATGGGATCCTGGTCCACATAAAGGGTAATAAATGTCAAAGGAGATGCTATATTCCTATTTTCAGTTTCAGGCCATTGCTATAAATGTCAAATTCTAACATTTACATCCGATCAACTGAGTCAGATGTTCGAGTGAATGAGTCAAATGTTCGGGTGAAGACATATTATGTTGTTATGGGCCTTTAATTTCCAAATTTGAGGCCGAAAGCAATGCACTAGTTATCTTTAGGAATGCAGGAAAAGGCAAGAAGATACCAGTAATGTCTGACATCAGGTATCATGTTGTATAGATGCCCTCCCCTCCACCCTTTGAAACAATTAGGCGGAATAGTATCTTAGTGATTTGGTTCACTTTTAAAGGGAAAAAAAAATGTGGACGGATGAGACAGTATTTTTTTCAACCATATTTACGCATTAGCCTTCAAAAAAATTTTTTTTCAATTATAAATAAAAAATAATATGCTGTTAGAACAAAAAGAAGTTTCTTTGCTTTATAAAATTTTATCCTTGTTATATGTCTGCTTTTGCCATGAATCTTGCTTCAATATCTAATACAGGAAAATGGGCAAACTTAAACAGGATCTATACATATATTCCACAGTGATGTCAATGCAGGTAGCATCGGGTATAGCTTTACCAGTAAATTGGAACGGGAGTCCACTTCGAAGTTTCATAATAGATGCGTTTGGCATCAATTTCCCCCCTACCAAAATTCCAACTATTGTTATTTTATTGCAAATTTTCTTGTGGGAACCAAATTTTGGCTTTAGTTTATTACCCATTTAGCACCGGGCCAGGACCTTGCACTAATTTTTCATCTGGTTCGTTTGGCATAATCAACTTTCCGCCTCAGACGGTACTACTTCCTGGAATTCTTACGAAAGGATATTTACCCCCCAAAAAAAATACATTTTAAATATCATCCGAATAATGTTAAGTAAAAAGAAATTCTTGTTCGATCCTCCATCCATGCATCTCAAATGCAGCCTAATTTCAATACATCGCACCTGCCCATTTTCACACATCATAGTAACCAACCAAGATGATTAGTAGCACCAAGTTTTAATGTAGTTTGAAACCAAACTACCAACTCAAAAACCCATATCAATTTTATGAAAATTCACATTAATGGTTCCTTGATATGAATTATAGTTTTCGATCTTACATCATTATTTGGATTCTTTATGCACAATTTCGACAACTTATATATATATATATATATATATGTATTTATGTATCTTGTAGAATAACTCAATCAGAAATTCACTCATGTTAGTCTTTTTTTTTTTTTTTATGAAGAGGCTGTAATTTGGATATAAAAAAAAATTGCAGGTGATTAAATTTGAATATTAAACCCATTAGATGTCACATCGTAAAATTGATTCCATGAACCAACTTCGAGTTCTAATCTTTTATTATGGACATTAAATTTACAAAACAGCATAACCATCTTTTACAAAGTTGGTATTTCTTTTTATTACTGCTTTTGCCTAAAGACTTGGAAACTTGGTTAATCCTCTGGAACTTACACCATACTGTTAGGAAGATTTATATTTTTTAAATAAAAAGCCGGCTTTAATGAATGTTTCAGAACTTTCCATTTGAAAATATGAATGATAGCCAATTGTTCCATTTGTATGCCCAGCTCCATTGGTGTATATATGGCAGAGAGTATCTAGTTGTGGATATGTCCACTTGATCTCTTTAATTCCTTCTCTCGTATGCTTGATCATATGGCTATAATTGCTACAGAATCTTGCAAATGGTAGTTATAGCATTACGTGTGTTAATTTCCTTCTATCATATACAATAACATGTACATATACATTCATTTGTTGAATTTTTTTTTAAGGCAATAACAATATTTTTTTATAAAGCAGGTCGTAATCTTAAAATAAAAAAAAAATATTACAAATATTAAGATTTGAATTTCAGATCTGGTGGATGTCATCTTTTAAATATGATTATATGAATCAATTGAACTAAACTCCGATTCAATTATATCTATGGCAGTATCTATATGTTACAACAAGATTCTCTCAAATTGTAGTTAGTGCAATGTATGCCAAATTCCCTTTATCTATAAATAGAGACACTCTTGGGCTTCTTATGTAAAGCTTAGTCAAGTATCTTCTCAAGTTTAGGGTGAGCAATATTCACTATTTGATACTGTTGGCCCAGGCTTTTTGGAAGTAGAACCAAGAATGATGGGAAAGCTGCGGAAATCAAAATTGTCATGCCCTGAATCAAATTGTCTCTCTCATCACCAAGTAGCAAGTGAGACAATCCATGGTGCAAACTTGGCTTTGAAACAGGTGAACTGTGATGTTTGTATAGAAGAAAATGAAGTGTGCAAATGTGATAATAGCGGCATCAAGGGCATGGTAAAGACTGAAGATGTCAATCAACAATCTGGGGCTAATAGCTCTTTTCTTCATGCTGTCTTAAATATGAGTGGAATGCTCATAGGTTAGCTTTTCTAATTCTCTCTGCATATTTGTTTACTTGTTTGATCCAATGCAGAAAATGCATGTAGGAATGAATGATACCACTTTACATTTATTTACACGACTTACTTTCCTCAATAATAACATATTGTAGTTCACATGTAAAAACAGGTCTTGGCCAGTTATCAACTCCATATGCTCTAGAAAATGGAGGATGGGCTTCTGTTTTACTGCTTGTAGGACTTGGGGTTATATGCACCTATAGTTCTCATCTACTCGGCAAATGTCTTGAGAGGAATCCCCAATCACAAAGCTATGCTGATATTGGAGAGAATGCATTTGGAAGAAAAGGAAGAGTTTTGGCAGCAACTTTCATCTACTTGGAAATTTTCATGGCCCTTGTGTCTTATACCATTTCACTAAATGACAATCTGATCACAGTGTTCTCAGGGACAGAACTAAAGCTACCGGGGGTAAAGCTATCTACATCTCAGCTGATAACTATGATTGCCGTTTTGATAGCACTTCCAAGTCTCTGGTTGAGGGATCTTTCTTCCATATCTTTCCTTTCATCTGGTGGTATCCTCATGTCACTTATTATCTTCACATCAGTGGTGTGCACTGCTATTTTTGGAGGTGTTAAGCCTAACCACAGGATACCGGTGCTACACATGAAAAACATTCCTGCCATATCTGGACTTTATATCTTCAGTTATGCTGGCCATATTGTTTTCCCCAACTTATACAAAGCCATGAAAGATCCATCACAATTCACTAAGGTAGATAGATATATAGCTATGAAGATTTTTCTTTTTTCCTTTTGTTAAAATTTTAAATGTGTCACTTTTGTATCTTTTTTCGTATCGTTTTTATTTTCGTATCGTGTCTAAAACTAATAGGTTTATAATAAAATATCTATTCTTCCTAACCAACTGTCATCTGTTCCCCTGTTCCCCCTGAATCTCCTACGCTAATTTGTTTTCCATGAAGGCTGTTGTAGCACTAGAACTTTTATAAAACTCTATGCGCCATGTTGCTTTTCATTGTCAGTTTTGTTTCATCAGCATGGAATCTGCTTACGTTTTGGTATTCCTTGATTCCAAACTTAAAGTTGAAGCAGAATCTAAAAATCAAAATTTTATTAATATACGAAGCAAGCAATTGCATATCTGCAGCATGAATATTGCAACTGACCAAGGTTTTTTTATGCATTTGATTCCAGGTATCTATTGTGAGCTTTGCATCAGTCACAGCACTTTACACTGCCCTAGCATTCATGGGTGCCAAGTTGTTTGGGCCACAGGTCAACCCTCAGATCACCCTCAGCTTACCCCAACACCATTTTGTGACAAAAATTGCATTATGGTCAACTGTGCTGACTCCCATGACTAAATATGCACTTGAATTTGCTCCTTTTGCCATTCAGCTTGAGCATAATTTGCCGGATTCTCTGAGTTGTCGCATGAAGTTGATCATAAGAGGCTGCGTAGGCTCCTTTCTCCTTCTACTGATACTAGCCCTTGCTCTTTCTGTTCCATATTTCGAGCATATGCTTAGCCTCACTGGCTCCCTTGTAAGCATCTGCATTTGCCTGATTTTACCCTGTGCCTTCTACATCAAGCTTTCTTGGCCTCTGATATCCAGACGTCTCCTCACTCTTAACCTTTCCCTCATTGCTTTTGGTTCACTTCTTGGGGTACTTGGAACCATTTCATCCGCAAAGTTACTAATAAAAAGCCTCCTTACAGCTCACTCAACTTGACAGGGCAAATCTTTGCTTCCGGGATTGCCATTTTCTCTCGCCGCTTAATATGGAAAATAATTGAGATAGCGTAAAGTCATTTGGACGCTGAAGAACTGCAACTTCATTTTGCTCCATGAATTTGTTATCTTTTACTACTATATTTCATAGATGCTAGTGTTGACATCAGCCAGTTGAACTGATGACTTGCTATACTCTTCTTGTGGATTGAAGTTCATAATACACCACCTCTTTCATATCTTCTTCAGAGGGGTAGTTTTGTTTTCAGCTTTTTGAAATTCCACTTCTTGCAAATCTTTTTGTTTATGGTTGAACTGAGGTTTTACAATGAAACATAAGACTGCTATAAGTAACAGTAATGAGCTGATTTTTTTTTTCTGGCAAAACTGATAATTTGAATGTCACCATTTTCACAAGTGAAAACAAACCATAATAAATTAAGATAGATCAAATCAGAAAATCTAAAGTTCAAATCTCATTATCTGCAATATTTCCCCTATTTCCAAATTACTATCTCATTTGTACCAAAAAAAAAAAAAAACATTAAGACAGATTTAAGTGGTAGTTATATCCTGCAATTTTTTAACCATTCAGATTCAAATTATGTATAAGCTGAGTAGAAACAATATGAATGAAACATAAGTTAGGATTTGTAGCTAGCAGAGAATCTGTTGAAAACATGATGCTTAACACATTAACACTAAATGGATTCTCAAATACATCCATTTGAGAGCTCATCGGAAGTAGGCTTAACCTCAAATTTTCTATCTTTTCCTTTTAATCTCTTACCATCTATTTTAGCATATGTGATTCAAGCTAAAGTAAAGAAGCTCGATACCAGAGAATAGAATACAACTAAGAGGACAAAGAAACAAAAGTAAAGAATCATTGGAATTCTTGGCTGCCTGATAATAAATCATTCCACACCACACCTACCCTCTTGAAATCCACAAGGAATATGATACCTCTTTGTTGGTTTCTTGTAGTCCATTTGGAATACCCCCTCCCTCTCTTTCGGAATGAGTCTTTTTCTTCTTCAGTATAACCGTATTTGTGGCCATTAAGAAATTTTTCCCCCTTTTTTTCCAAAAGACAGAACACTAACAGAACGAAAATGCATGAAGTAATGCTTCCACAGTTTCTGACAACTACTAAGGCGCTATTCCCTGACATGCAAGTCGTCTCATATCAAAGTTACATTTTACAATTATTCTTTTGGTCTTTACCGAAAAAAGTTACTCCGGTACAAGATGATGAAGGGAAAACTCTTACCTAATTTATCTGTGATTATCTAGCATCCGGAAACACATTTATGAAGGTCTTCAAGAAAATAGTAGCAATCTCTGCTCCCCTGAGGCATAAGAGATGATGCTCTTTTTAAGTGGTGAAATATAGTGAGCCCCATGAAATGCAGCAGCTCGTAAAATATTTAAAGGACCAAAATCAACAGAGTATGCCTTCTGAAAACCATCCAGAACTGCCATCATCATAACATTTGCTGGTTTTCTGTCTGTTTCATATTTCTTCAGTAATGATACCTGGAAAAAAAAAAGTAAAAACATCAACATTTAAAGATGAGTAATTGAGCAGAATGGTTAGTTCTATACATACCTCCCCAATGTCAATGCCTACTGCAATACCCTCAGAAATGACACTTGAAAGAGTAGACGCATCTCCAAAACCCAAATTAACTCCTTGGCCAGCCAAAGGATGTACAGTGTGAGCTGCATCACCAATTAGAACAACACGCTTTGATGCATAGTCATTAGCATGCCTTAAGGATAATGGGAAAGCCATTCTTTCAGAGGCCAACTTGACTACTTTTGGTGGAATTTCAAAGCAATCATTAGCCGACCTGGAGATATCTCCTTTGAACCAAGAAAAAATGTCTGCATTACCCAATAAGCTTGATGTAGGATGAGGACCATACCCATAATCCAGAGCATAATTTACAGCCTTCAGAAAGTCATCCTCACTCATTGATTTGAACTCCGAAGACTCTTTTGAGTTCATAGTCCAAACAATATTGCTAAACTTATCACCTATTGGCAAAAGTGCAATTGGACCAGCAGGTAGAAACCTCTGCCATGCACAATGATTTTCCACAGCATGTTCTACAGTACAAATGATGGCATTTTGTGAGTAGTTCCATCCAGTTGTTCTGAATCCTGCTAACTCTCTAACTCGTGACTTTCCACCATCTGCTCCTACCTGAGATAAATCTCATGTAACTTGACACCAATAAAATTTTACTAACGAAAAATGTCATTCAGAAAATCTGTAAAACATCTAATAAAACTTTTATCCTATTATATTCAGAACAAGCAATATGATTCATCCAGGTGCAAGTTTAATTACCAACAACTTTGCATATAGGCTATTGCCATCCTCCAGTTCTAACTTCACTAAACGCCCATGACTGAATAATGTAGTTACTGACAATGTGCTGTCCACTTCCAAGGATGAACAATTTGGTAGTATAGACATTGAAGTCAATCTTGATGGGTATATTTTCTTCTGCAAATCTGTATCCTGAAAGTATTTAATTTTCTGAGGTTTAATTACGACTGTAAAACCATGACCATAGGAGAAAACAAGCTGCATGTTTTTACAATATTATTATTGGGAATGTGCCTATTTTCAGGAAATTACCACATTCTTAATGTTTAATATTTTTTTTTTGGGGGGGGGGGGGGGAAGGGGAAGAGGGGGGGGCACAACAGGAATGCAGAAACTAGGCATGATTTTCCAAGGAAGAAGATTAACAAATATCAGTGCGTAATTTTTTTTTCTTTGCAACAGTAACAGTGGCCCAAATAACTGTTCCAAGGATAAATGATAGGAAAAAAAAACTTTAAGTGAGACACAGTAATTACGCTAAAGGTTGCATAACTTATTAATACCTGCACACGTGACAGCAGAGAACTAAGTAGCACCTTATTCTCCACCACACACCTAATGACAGAGTCCAAAATCAGCATGCAGGTGTTAGCATATAAAAGATAACAAAAGTTGTCGCTTTAGTTTATAGCAGGTGCTTACCCGAGTACATCTCTGTCAGCATCCCTGGCATTGTATTTTGCATAACCTAGACCAGTATAATCCCAAACCTATAGTAAATTACAGTAAATATGTTAGTAAATAAAAGGCAATAATAAGCAGACATCATCCGCAAAAAAGGAAATATAAAAGCCAGCACCTGCATCTTATCAAAATAGGCATGTCGATGCCGCTCAACATATTGCCAAGCACCAATATCTGCAAAGTATGCTACAACTGTTATGAAAGTAGAATAAACATAACAAACAAGTGTGGGATATTATAGCTAATTAAGGGAAAACATCAACTAATCAAAGCAATATTTAAAAATTAATTAGGCCAATGGTTTCTTTCTTGTTTGCTTACCTTACAGATGGAGGGTCCTACAATAATAGTAATAGTCGTAACAAATAATAGTAATAGTCCTAAAATAATCAAATTTAATTTAACAAATCATTGCTAACATCATAATCTTGTAGCTCTTTCTAGAACATAACCAATTTTTAACTTTCTACTTTAAATTTCAGTTTCAATGTTTTGCACGATGCTAGCACAAATCTATTCATTGAGCTCTGCAAAATGCTCAGAAAAACAAAACCATAAGGATTAAAATTGGCTGAGAGATAATGTTTCTTACCTTTGAAGAAAGATATAGTCGCAGGTGTAACTGTACTGACCCTGGGATCAGGGAGGTCTTCTTTCTTAATGAAGTGTTTTCTCCCCAAAGCCGGATTGCTATCGATGATGGCAATATTCAAATGTTTTGTTAACGGTCTGGTAGCTGCAAATTAAAATTGTAATGTAGTATAAAAACTAAAAATTTCATCCTTTCAGAATTTTATAGCCATCAACAAGAACATGCTCTGTAAGATTACGGAAGTCCTAATCATACATATTTATAGTAGCACGCACTTATTGCCTATTGTATGCGTGCTTATACTTGCACGAAATTGATGGACCATATCTCTAGAACAAGATAAATTGCATTACTTAACAAGCAAATGTATTATAAATACAAACAATTTAGCTACCTAAGGAACAAGCAAGAGCCAGGCCAACCATGCCACCTCCAACAATCGCAATGTCATATTGTTGACCTTCACTCTCCTAAAATGTTCAAAAAAAGGGTTAACTGAATCCAATATTTTGCACTAATTGAACAAAGACCAAAAGAAAAATTAACCACATTTAAAATCGAAATCGAAACAAAAAAGTGAAATAAAAGCCGAAACTTTAAGCATGCGAATTTAAATTTAAAAAAAAAAAAAAAACCTTTTTAGGGTCACCAGCATTTGACCTAGATAATATTTGGGATGCGTCAGTGCAAAATGGCCTCCATGGAATTCTCAATCTATAAAAATTTGAGCCAAATTTTCTTGCGACAATCCTGTTATTATAGCCGATAATCCATCAATAAAAGCGAAATAAGCACTGAAAACATCTAAATTTAGGAAAAGGAAAGATTTTGAGAAAGGAAATCAGTTTAATTTTTGGCCGAATTCCCACCTCTTCATTGTTTGTTGGAATGCTGCAGCTAAATTGCTCTGAGTTTTGGAATTTTGAGCCACCCTGGCGACTGGGCGAGTCGACTCACGAGAAGTGCCCTATATTCAATTATATTAATATTTCCTATAATTCTATTCTATACCAGAACTAAACTTGCATTTTGCCACACGATTTTTTTTTTTTTTAATTATGTTTTAAAAATAAAAGAAATAAAAGTTTTATATCATGGATGGTAATATAAAGACAAATAAATGTATTTATATTTTTAATATAAATTATAACTTAATCATATGAAAATATTTTTTTATTAAATTAAGGTCGTAATAATATTTTTATTAATATAATATATATAAATATATAATAATTAAATAATTAAATTTTTTTTTTATATATAAGGAAAGAAGTTGACCAAGTACCTTAAATTTAATTCTGACTTAATCTAAATCGTTTTAAAAAATAAAATTTAATCCAATTTTTATTTAAACTAAAAAAAGACATCGATTTGATCACAACAAATAAAAACCTATCGGATAAAATTTATTTTGTTATCCTTATATCAATTAATTTTTAAAAAAAAATTATTTAATAAAAAAGATAAAAAAAATCAAATTGGACCACACATAAAATTATTAAATTAATGTATTAAATAATATTTTTTAATAAAATTATATATAAATATAAAATTAAATAAAAAATATATTTTTATATATACTAAAATCGAGACATAATATCAAAAATTTTATTCTTACCAAAGTCTAATTAAAAATATAAACTTAATTTAATTATCTTGAATTAAAAAAATACACATCAATTAAATCAAAATAAATCGAAACTTATTGGATAAGATTATTTGTTATTTTTATCTTAATTTATCTGATAAAAAATAAAAAAATCTAAAAAATAAAAGTAAAAATTTTTTTAGAAAAACCTAAAAAAACAAATATTTAAAAAAAATAAAAAAATAAAAGAAATGTCACGTGAACATATTGCACGAGAAGGAATAGCTTTAATTTATCTCCAACCTAATCCCATTTTCTACAAAAAAAAAAAAAAAAAAAAAAGGGAAAACTGCAATCCGATTTTGATATCTAAAAAAATCTCACCTATGTTAAATTAATACAAACCAAAACTAATTAAATACAAATTATTTTATTATCTTTACTTTCATTAATATTTTTTACAAAATTTATATAATAAAAATAAAATTAAAAAACCAAAAAAGTTCAACAATAAAAATAATACAAAAATAAAAATAAATGTAATTAAAAAATTTTAAAGAAAAAAGAGAATTGAAGAAAGGCGGTGGCACCTTTCCTTTTCGCATTTTCTGTAACTTGAAATTAGATTAGGTAATTTAAAATATAATATGATGATATAATATAAAAATAATATAAATAAAAAATATAAAAATAACATGACTTAAAAGTTTAAAAAATTATAAATAGGTTTAATATAAAAATTATATTTTATATTTTCGTATCGAAATGAACTGAATTATATAAATTTTTATATAAAACATGACACAAATATAATATTTTACATGATACGATAATACAAATTATCAAGTTTATTTTAAGTATATAGATTAAATTATATATTTTTTAATTATTTTTAAATTAATTATTTTAATTATTTTAATTTATTTATTTGATTAAAATTGAAATTCTCATTAAAATAATTTTTTTAACTAGTATTTTTTATCATGACACTAAATACTCTTTGTTTTATATATTTTTGAACATATAAATTGTATATTTTATAAATAAATAAAATTAATAAAATACATTAATCAAATTTTGTATTAACATGTCAAATTATATCAAATTAATATAAATTTTATTATTTTTAATGTTAATATAAAATATAATATTCTTAAAATAAAAAAATCAGCATAAACTTTAATTTTTTATTTATCAAACAAATTCATTTATTTTTTAAGATTAATAAAAAAAACTAGAAATCTGCAATTCAATTTTAATGAAATTAAAACTCTTATTTATAATTAAATAAACATCTGAAAATGATGCAATTCAGTCTAAAGTTTAACTTTTTACCTGTTATCAAATAAACCCGTTTAAAAAATATTTTAATAAAGTAAAATTTTCTTACTTATAAATTGAATAAATATTATTAATAATAAAAATATTTAGGATGAAAATTTAGAAATTACAGTGTCTACGTGGCCTTTTGTATATTAATTTCTTTCAAAATCTAATATTCTAGCATATTATAACCTACTTTATAGTAAATTAATTCACTTTTTATTTATTGTATAAATCTTAATATTTAATAAAAATATTACTAAAATGATAATTTAGAAATATAATTAACAATCATGCTCATTTAATCAATTTAAAAAATTCTTCATATCTGTATGTTTATATAAATTATAAATAAATTATTGCTCATAATAAAAGATATTCAAATCGATGTGTTTGAATTAAATAAGTTTGATTCCCGTCAAATTATCAACAAAGAAGAATAAAATAAAATAATGTTTCCTAGATTATGACCTTCTACATATCAGGAAAAGAAATAAAACTTAACAAGAACATAAGGAATATCTTTATTATTATTATTATTTTTTTTGTTAATAACTTGACAGGAAAACTTTATTAAAAATTTTTTTTAACGGGAATCAAACTTATTTTATTCAAACACCTCCATTTTCACATCTTCTATTTTAGGTTATAATATATTTATAATTTAAAAATAAAAATATATTTTACGTTTTAATTCAAAATCCTCACTTCTCTATGTTTTCAGGTTGTTTCGAAATCCACCAATCACATGTCGATCAATGTATGATTTTGTGAGATTTTGGATCAATTACTAAATTTTATATCACCATTGATCCATCATAAAAAAAAAATTAATTAATTTGTGTTTTCTTAAGTTGTGTATGAAGTTGGTAAGCAAACAATGAATCCATAGATATTTGAACTGATTAAAAAAAAAAACAAATTGTTAAAATAGAAAAATTTTATATATTAAAATTAATTCATCAGGTTGATGATAAAATACATAAATATTGAAATTATATGCAAATAAAAATTATAATTATAGTTATACTCGAATAACTTTCGACGTGTGAAATATTTTTTACAATCAGTATAAAAGATCACCAAAAAAAAAAAAAAAGTCAACCTACAAAATCTTACATATATAAATTAAGAGCAGTTATATACAAATGATAGAATTTAAACAGGAAATTAATTTAATTTTCCCAGATATCTTCCTTGCTATTAAAATAATAGGACCAAATCGATACCCAGTTGTGTTATTTTGAATGTAGTAGTGCAGTTTTGTCCAAATGTGCCCAAAGAAGAGAGAAATTAAGTGAAAAATAAATTTGTTTTGGACGTTGATGATGAACAAAATGCCAAAGTAAATAAGTTGGAAAAGTAATCTTAATATCACTCGTTAGGATTTAAATTCAGATAATCTCAAATACTAATAAAAAGCAATGAACATATTTAAATATATAAAAGAATATTTGGAATACCATCTCGTGAGATTAAAACTATGTGAAGAGTGGAAAAATGGAATTGAAAGATTTGATTTTGATGTTAATTATAAAACATTCCTTTAAACCCTAACAAATGAAGCCCCCCCAAACCCCAAAAACACAAAGCATTTATATAAGGCCACCTTGCAAACAAAAAGAAGTTTTAGATTAATTCTCTCTTTATTCCTTTTTTTCCCCTATACTAATGTCCTGTGAAACTACAATTATTTTCTCTCTTTACCATTTATTGATTGCAGGCTCTCGTGCCATGAAAAGGCAAAACAAATGAGAAAGGAAAAAAAAAAAGATAAGATGCCTATCTCAAACTATAACGAAACAATGAAAACATATACATTCCACCCCACAGAAACAGTTAAAAGTTGGCCAATCCTTTTTTGTTTCACCCCATTTTCACCTCACTAATGAGTGCTGAGGGGAAAAAGCAAAAGAAAACATCTTTGAGTGGGGGGGGGGGGGGGGAGAGGGAGATGCTATATCAACACATAATTGCATGCACTTGCCTTCTATATCCAGCCAACCATCCATCTTTTTCTAACCTAAAAATTCCATCACATCTTCCAATTCCTATTCCTATTCCACTCTCTTCTATGTAAAGCAAAGTTATACTAATGCATCATATGTCATATATACATGAAGCTATTTCTTCACCATTTTTGTTTGGTTTGATCAAGTAGACATAATAAACAAATCAGGGTTCTGGTCTTGGTATGATCAATAAGTAGCTAGGAAGCAAATATATTGAAAGGATATTTTGTGTAGGGCTGTACTCCTGGCGGCGTCGGCGCAGAACAGGTGCACTGCTCTAGTGTGCTCTTGCTATGTACCATCAAGGAATTTGGATAGCAAAGGTGAAGAAATTAACAACAGAAGCAGCAGCAGCAACATCAAGAAGGGGTCTGCTGTGGGAAAGACTATTAAAGATGGGGTCATGGAAGAAGTTGGTAATAATGATGAATTACAATTAGGCCAAGACAGGATCAGCAATGGTGGCAGCAGCAACAGTAGATGCAGTAGTAGTGCTGGGACAAATGGGCCTCACATTGAACTAATTCCCACTCGCAAGAGTAATCTCAAGAAAACAACTACACTAGTAGACGAGGAGAATCAGTTAAAAACAGAAAGGAGGAAAGTAAGTTGGCCAGATGCTCATGGAAAGGATATTGCTCATGTTCAGGAGTTTGAGCCAAGGTAATATTATCTTATATATAACATATCTTTGCATGATATTGATACCTAAACACCTGCGAGTTCAAAAAATGGAAATTTACAGCAAATAGCGTAACAAGTTTACTCATCTGCCCATCTTTCCTATGGAAGTAGCTTTTTACCCTCTTATGTTTGACCCTGTAGCTAGCTAAAGGCCTCAGTCAATAAACAATCTTTGGCAGTTTTTGAATTAATTTGAGGACATTTATGAAATGAAAAATATTTTTGGGACAACAAAACGAGGCATGTGTTTCACATTTACAACTTTATAGCTGTCGTTGTGATAAATCCAGTGAGAATAGGAAGAGAATTCCAAGCTAGTTGACTGCACATTTCTCATTGTGTCTCGTTCTGAAATATTTTAAATGCACTTGTTAAACCAACTTTCTATATTTCTGAGTCTTTGTTTGTTTTTTATCATAAAAGTGTGTCAGACGATGGAGAGCTGGAGGGAGTTAGGAACTCATGCGTTTGTGCAATTCAATGAAGCAACATTCGCTGATAGGTACGGTCCTTCTTCAAGATGACCTTAATGGCTAATTTATGAAAATCTTGGATGAGAATTGTATAGAAGATTTACATGAATATTCTACTGCTTAGTGCAAGATGTTGCTTATTCATTATTAGCTAAATTTGCAGAGTTCAAAAATGCAATTCCCCACATGTTGATACAGAAAGTACTGACAGAAATATGCTGCATCAGATTCAACAATGCCCCAAAACTGATTAGCTGAAACAAATGATCGGCTATCTGTTCAAAGTAGGGATGCATTGCAGACAGATTTGTCAAGTATAAAGACTCGTTTATGGTTAAGGAATGCATGAAAAATGAGTTTTGCTGCTTAATTAGTGCCAACAAGAGTCTTCATTGTTCAATCAATGTCTTTAAATCTGAGGCATGGGGAGAAGAGGCATGGCCCCCTCTCCGGCAGGGGTGTTAATTTTGAGTGTTCCCTTGTGCCCCACCCTCAAAGTAAAAAAAAAAAAAGGCAAATAGGTCATAATTATAGCAAAACAGGTGCATATGTTTCCTCTTCTTTTTAGGTGCATTTGTCATTGAACTGGCCCCTTTGGTATGTGAATCTAGTGATCATATGAGTTCAAAATCATATGGAAATTACTGCAGGTCAAGAAACTTATAATTTTTTTTTCAAAATTTTCCTTTACTCTGCGTCAAAATCTTCAATTAACCTTGAAATTATTGAAATCTTGAACATTCTAGTTGTTTTGTATGATCTCGACAAGGGCCAACGGAGCTGGCTTGGAACTGAAAATTTTCCCAGGAAATTCAAAGTTTCCAATCTGTACAATGCTGGTCATGGCTATAACTTGACATTATTATGAGGTTTGCAGATCCTAGTAGGACCCCAAAAAGACAAGTTGTCGAAATCTTTGCTCATTACCACAATCATAGCATAAATGCACACGCCTCTACAGCACTAACATAAAACATGATTGCTAAGATGCTTTTATATTTGATTGAATTGTTGCCACTTTACTTTTTATAAAGAAATATTAAACTTATAAACTTGTCTTAATTCATACTTGGATGGACACATTACCACACGGCAGCATAATCAAATTCCATTATTTTCAAATTCATTATATATGTATATGTAGAACTTGGAACAGTTACAAAATAGTATTGAAAAAAGGTTTTGATGTCTGCCAAACATGAATGTGAAGTGAATTTGAAATGACGGTTAGGCCTTAGCCTAGCTTGATTTGTTATTTTAGTAATCAATGCCTCATTGGCAGGCAGAAGAAAGAAACAAAATGTTTTATCAATTCTTTGTTTCAATGAAAGAGGCACACCATCAAAGACCAAGGTGCTTACTCTTATCAGCACTAAAGTTTCATTCGGATGCATAATGAGAGAACTCCCATCGTTCGCTATATGTAGTTTTATAATTGTACTCTTAAAAGATTCAATCATAAAATGCAATTACGGTACAACCAAAAAAAAAAAAATCCAACGATAAAACGCAATTACAATACCATAGAAATTCCTCTACCATGCAACCAAAGAGACTTTTGTTTGGTGGCCCTTTAGGTCAAGAACCTTACAATAGGTTGGTAATTCAATGAAGGGAAAAAGGGCCAGTCAGACCAGACTCAAAGCATCAAAATCAAAGTCACAGTTATCCAAAAATGTTTTTGCTCTAGATTCAACTGGATCCTTCCAATTGCATTTCCAACATTCACAGCATTAAGAATAAGCAATGATTGAGGTGAAAACAGAATTTGACTCTACGGTAGTGGTGAGGAAACTGTGTTACGAACAAGACTTCTTGAAATATCAATTTAGTGTTTGAATCTTGAAAGCTCCAATATGTGATATGATAAATGGAGCTATGCACAAAGAATAATATAATGAATGAATTGACTCCATGGGCATCACAGTTTTTCAACGAAAGGGTATTCTGAAACTGTTGCCATATTCGATTATATCTCCATCAATCATGCCATCATCAGAATTTGGGACAACGTTGCTTTACAATAGCACAGATGCAAGGACTTTTTTTCCGGTCCATTGTACCCAAAAAGAATGGAACAAATACAGATAAATTATAGAAAGAAAACAAGAACTTTTAAATTTGATTCCTGTCCATATGGGATGCAAGGGGAAAAAAACAGAGAAAAAGACACATTTCACAAGAAGAAAACTTAATAACCTCTTCTAACAAATTATCTAAATGGTTACAAAAATTAAATAAAAACTAAAGGAGCATTAAAACTTGACACTGCTGCCAGGAATAAAACTTTGCCAATTCTGTCAGTAACTGTAGTCAAAAGTTAGTCAAACGTAAAGGATGTAAATCAGTAATCCAAAGAGGGTAACATCCCACCAAATGCCAAGCAAATGCTGTAAGAATCACATATTTTTTCACCCTTTTTCCATCCCCACAACAATATACGAAATTTTCCCATAACAGAAGGGATTATCCACACTTGATAGAAAAGAGCCCCAATAATCTATCCACGCTTGATAGAAAACAGCCCCTGTAATCTATGTTTCTATTTCCTTTTTTCATTAACAGAGACACAAATTTTAAGAATTAATGAAACACTATTTGCTATTTGGTATCTGATGGAGTTCCTTTGGAAAGCTGGAACTTGTTATACATCTGGATCTTAGCCTAAATTCAATGATTCGGACTCTTACCTTTCTTTGATTTGCTCTTCTCTTGCATCTTCTTTTTCTTTGCTTCAGCTGTAAGCCAAGTATAATCTGGAGGTATTGCAAATGGATCTTGAAGATTTTCTATCTTATTGTAGCTATGATTGGATGAGCTAGGGCGGTGATATGGTGCCTTTATCCACTGAAACCAAGATGAACCCGAGGAATGTGTAGCTGCAGGGCTTTCTCGGCCAGCAGTGGGGCTAGAAGGGGGTGTCGAGAACTCATCCACAGGCTGTAATTCTTCAAACTTTGTGAAAGTAACCATCACTCTGATTGTTGGAACCACTGGGATAGCAACCTAAGGGCAACCATGAGGACTTCTTAGTTAAAAGTTAAAACAATATTATTTATTGTAGAGCTTAACCATCTGCATTCATTTCATGCAGTCACAGATTTTTGCCTCTAGCATAACAAGTCCAGAGATGCACTTCTCCATTTCAACAACTCCTTACACAATATAGATAAACTAAATTAACCATCAAAAACTTCTCCATAAAATTAGGTAAACTTCTACTCTTAAAAAGAGTATTTTGGGGAATCCTAACTAAAATATATACAAATGAGTAACTGAAATTATCTTTTATAAATTTTATTTACAAACAAATAAACAAATAAATACCACATTTTGATTGCAAAAAGGGATGCTATCTGAAAAGAAATACCAAGTATGACATCTTTATGCCAATTTGTGCTTCATGACCTCTACTCAATTCAATGTAAATGATTGTTTATGGCATTCCTGGTGAGACACGGAGAAAGAGCACAATCACAAGGTCGAAGGAACCCATAAAGCCATAATCATGTCAGAAACCAAGTACATCATTAATCTGGAACACACCACTGGACTCAAAATGAACAAATATACTAAAAGAGGTCAAGGCTTTGCTTTGTAGGAAGGATGGAAAGGGGCAATGATGGAAAACCTGTTAATCTAATGACTAAGCTACATAGTAATAAAGTGATTATGAATCTTAACCATTGGATTAACAAGTTTTCCATCCTTTATACCAAGCAAAGCTTAAAACATGCATGGTGTCATATTCTGGGAACAGGTATAGTTTATTGGAAGTCATGATATAGCTCATGAGCAGAATGGACAAATAAACAACCAAAAGAAAAGGTAGAATATTTTTAGGCCCAAGAAGCATATGCCTAGACACAATAAAGTTTTGTTTACCACATTGTCAGTATATCAAGGATTAGAATTAAAAACAAATAAAGGATTGCAGCTTTTAAATGCCTGGAAAAAAGTTTATCAAGAAAAAAGAGGAAATAAAACTTAAATCAAGATCTTCTAATGCAAGAAGAACAAGTGACAGCAGAGTCAAAAAGGACTTCAAGTATTGAGCCTACAGCAAAGGGCAATTCAACCAACCAAAAATAAAAGAAAGTATACACAGCATGAAAAGAGAAAACTAGAAAGCAATTCTCCCATGCACATGAACATATGATTTCCATTCCAATTGCCTGTAGTGAGAAAGCTATGGTAAGTACCTCCCACACTTCAATCACTATATGCCAAACTTTAAGGTTGAAACAACTAGCAAAAAAGTCAAAGGTTTCACAGATCATAACTTTTTAGTTGGATAATGCTGGGAAATGGAAATTAAAGTAAGACCATCAAAATCTTAAGAAAGTAATTTTGAGGAAAAAAGCACCAACTAGGTGACCTTTTTGCTTCAATAAAAAACAAAGGACTAAAGAAACAAAAAAAATCTATCATGATAGCTACTATAAGGAATAAAAGCTCAAATGTGCAAGCAGAAATAAAACCTCCATAGAATTGTCATATAGGTTATTTTATAGGGTTTCCCAATCATTACTGGATAACTACAGCAATGACTAGCATTCAGTGCATATAACCACAATCCCTATTTTTCTCTTATTTCTTGCACAGAGCCCAAAAACTGAGGAATGAGTATGGTGCACTGACACTAAAAGAATGTAAGAATGTAAGTATATCCATTTCACCTGACAAGTCTATACATCAACAGAAGGAAGGGAAGAACTGTACCTTATACCAGTCACACAGATACCAAAATCCTGGTCTTAAACCCTTTGGAAGTCAAGTATAAGCCCAATGTGGCTTCTATAAGATTAAACGGATTCTAACATCTTAATTTAGAAAAGCATCTATTTTTCCTGATAATTCACTTAAAGTTCTAATTTAATGGATCACAAATTTTGAGTAATAAGCAAGCATCAAAATACCATGCAAAATATCATTTACAAATGTACAGGTGATCAGCCTAAGATTTCAAAAACCTAAGAAATTCCCAAAACACATCCCTCTAGATAAAAATACCTTCCCCAAATTGACAAGTGGTGAGATCAGAACATCATAAGATAAGAGAGAAAAAAGAATATGGTCACTAAAACATGTGCCTCATGCGAATCAACATAAATCTGAACAATAAAGATAAAAAAAAAATGTTAAAGCAAAAAACACATAGAGTTCCACTAAAAGATTGCAAAAACGAATAGCAATGAAAAGAGGATCCAATTAGAGTGGGAAAAAAAAAAAGACCTTACCTTGACTGGGAAGGTTCCTGTTGGAAGTTTTGTAGTGAGCAATTCCCTTAACCGACGAATCGCCTTAACCTTGTTTGCAAGAATCTCAAGCAACGGTAGGAGTTCTTCAGTTTGCAGTGGGAAGTTTGGAGAAAGCCAAAGAATAGGCTTCAATCCTTTCTTATACTCATTTTCACGGCCACTATCCTTACGCCGATTACCACTCTCCAAACTCATGGAAGTAGATGTTCTCGAATCTCTTATCCTCCGATGATCATCCCTTGCCACAATCTCCACAGAATGTCTACCAGGTTTGATCTGACTCCTAGATGGAGAATCACCTAGTAGGTCACTCACCTTTTCTTCTACACAAAGAGAACTTCTTGGTGGCACAATCTTCCTCTGCATGTCTTGCTTTGAATCCCGTTTCCTCCATCCACCAAACCACCCTTTCTTTTCTGGCTTAGTCTCTCCATTTTTATAACCATTGGACTCCTCGATGGGAATTTCCCTAGACTCATAACAACTATGGCGATGCCCAATAATGCCATCACCATTCTCAATCGATATTTCTGAAGAATCCAACTTAAGAGCAACTTCAAGTTGTCTCCTTTCATCTTCTGTCAAGATCTCATTGAGCTCTTCACTCTCTGTTTCATTTTCATTAGAAGTTGCAAAGAACTCATCATCTGTCATGGCCCCAGGCACCCTCCTAGATTTGATGCTAACAACAACATTGTGCATATCATACACCTTAGCCTTCCAGGCACCCACCATTTCTGTTTTCTCTTGTCGCCTCCATGTCAATTGTGGCATAAGAACTGCTTGCGTCACATCTATCCCAGGCCTGAATATATTAGTCTGAGACATTGCAACCACTTCTTGTCGAACTTCTTCCTCAGTTGCTTGAGAACCAGCACCATCCAAAGCATTTATCACCTCTTTATCCTTATGTGAGATCATACAAAGTGATCCAGGAGGAACCTTCCCATCCTCAGAACCATCACCAAGGAAAAGAATACTCTGATCTGAACGCTGAATTCTGAATCCATCAAATCCAGCCAAAGTCATATCGGCTCTTAAATTTGCACCCCTCTTCCAAATTTTATATGTATCTGAAGGAGCAATTCTGGAAATGAAAGGTATCACAGAACTCTCAAAATGGAATGTGATTTCCATGTAAAAGTCTCTCATCCTTCGCATAGTTCCCACCAGGCGAGGCAACCTTCTACACCATTTTGCCCATGCCAAAGGCTGGTAATGCCGAACAATAATCATAGCAATAGCTTCTTCCCTATTACAAATTGCTTCTTGAAGTGCACTCCATCCTTGTTCATTTTGCAAGCTCCAATCAGCACCAGCAACCATAAGCATTTCAGTTGCAGTTTCATCACCAAGTTTAACAGCCAAGTGAAGAGGAGTATCCCGGTTAGGAACATCACGCCTATCAATCACAGCAGCGATCGCATCAGCCTTCTCTTCCTCAGCCAACGAGGCTGCTTCTGTTCGAATCTCTGCCGGATTACCAAGACGTGGGAGAGCAGCAAGTATCCTCCTGAGACTGGCATAATCCCTCGTGGCAACAGCCTTGTGCACAGCGCTATGTGCATACTTAGAAACATCAATACCCGCCATGCCTCAGGAGTCAAAATGTGCTATCAATTCCAAGACCAGCTATTCCTATTGAAACCCAATCTCAATCATTCAACTCTAAAAATCTCAATTTCAACTCAAAAGCCCCCAGCAATGTAAGCACAGCAGAAGTAGACTATTCCCCCCTACAAACCAACAAACTCAAACAAATGAAAAAGAAAAAACAAACAATTCATAACTTTCACTAGAATGAGCAGTACATTGCAATTTTGGCCAAAACCATTCCATCCACAAGGAAATACAACATTAGACAGTTATTGTAACTATCATAACAGAAACAACAAGGAAAAACAAAAGAATCTTCTTTGGTGGACCCAAAATAGAGATCCAAAAAAAATGGAAGAAAGGAAAAAAAATCTGACCTGATTCTTTCTTTCTCCTTTTCTTCCAAGCAACCAAAGATTGCTCTCCCAACAAAGAAAGAAGAGATTTGTCAAGCTTTTAACCCCACCAAAGACCCCTTCCCTTTCACTTTCTCTCGTACTGTTCTTCAAAGTAGAAACAGAAAAGAAAAGAACCTTGTGATCCAATCCAGATCAGACAAACTGAAGAAAATGCATGTGGCTATGTGAAAATAATAAAAATAAAACTAAAATAAGAAACCCAGGTGGGGAATCTGGTAAAGAAGTTAAGGGAAAAAATGATGGACAAAGAATCAAAGAAAAGAATAACTATAAAAGAAAGTAAACAAAACCCCACCTTTCAAGAAAACCCAACAAAAAAAGAAAAGAAGAGAAGTGTTCACAAAAGAAAAAAAAATCAAAAACTGAAAAGGAGAAATACCCAAGTTACTCCTTTTTGTATAGAGATGAAAAGAAGGATTTTTAAAAGGTGAAATTCTGAAATTGAAATTTTTGTGAATGTTATTGGAATTTTAATTTGGGGCTGAAGATAGCAGAACAGAAGAGAAAGAAAAAATTTTACAATTTTTGTTTTTTTAAGTAATTTTGGTTTTTCTAGATTTTCCTTTTTTTTTTTTTTTTTTTTTTCTCTTTTTTGAATAGATAAGAATAAGAAGGGTCCAAGACAGGGTCCAATATGGGAAGGCTGCATGTGAGCCAGAAAAAGAGGGGAACTTGCTTTCTTATTTCCTTTCTTTTTTAAAATGATGTGATTCAAAGTTACTATTAAATGATTGGTCAGAGAAAAACATTTGTTTGCTTAATTCTTTAATTAAATTCATTCAGAAACTGCCAAATTAGGAGAAGTTAATTAATCTTATTAAATTGAGTAGCCCACTGCCTGCTGGCTAATGTATTATTGCACAGTATGTTGCCTTTGTGTCAAAGGTTTTGACCCGACTCTCTTTTCTAAAAAATTTTCGGAATTTTCTTTTAGTATTTTTATTTTCAACTTCCTGGTCTGTGTTTTAGTAAGATTAGATGTGAGCAATCAATCAATCGATTTGATTTTAAAAATTAAAAAATTGATTTAATTGATCTCTATTAAAAATTAATCAAAATTAATTAATTTATTTTTATTAATTAAAAATAATCAAACTGATATAAATTAATTAATTTCAAGCAAAAATCAATTTTTTATGATTTAATTATCATTAATCTTCAATAATAATTTTTACTAAAATTTCACTCAAGAAAACTCGCCTTGTAATTTTGTCACTAATATCATATTTACCTTTCTTAAAATTTTAAATAAAAAATATTTTTATCTATTTGTATTACATAATTTAGTTAAAAATTTATTAAAAATGTTGATTAATGATTAATTTAATTATTTATATCTATACATCTATACGTCTATACAAAATATAAAAGTAATCCCCGAATGAAACACTAATAAAATTGTTCAATGGAGCTCCAATTAAGAAACATGTGTTTAATAATTAAATTTTCAATTAAAATTTTAAATCTACCGTATGTTTAAAGTTAGTTGCATGATAAAATATGAGGTTGAAATTTTTATATTTATAGGAGGTGATTTGTACATTCATGCTTTTCAGGGTCAAATGTTAGGCACATTTTGGTAAGTTGAAAACCCAAATCTAAATTCAAAATGTGATTTTAGGGTAAATTTCTAATATTATATTGTATATTTTTGTTTTTTGTGACATATAATCTTATTATATATTTGTGAGGTATAATACTTAACAATAAACAAATTTTTCATAAAAAATTATAGTTTTGTATTGTTCTAATTTTTCTTTGTTTTCACAAAAAAAAATTATAATATATGATAAATTGAAAAGATTATACAATTGATAAAATAATTTTAAAAATCATAACCAAAAACAATAATCATAACATGTTAAATATTATATTTAAATTCTTAAACTTTTAATATTTTATAATATTTTATGTTTTTTAGATTTCTTTAAATTAAAATGATAATAAGTATATTAAAAATTAAAAAAATCTATGAAAAATATCAGTCCCAACATAATGGGAGCCAAATTCTAGTAATATATAAAAATAATCTCCATTTTTATAGATAACGACAACTAATCAATGTCTTAAAAAAGATTTAGAGGGATAATTTGGGAAGAGATAATTCCCTCCCCCACTCTGTTTCTTTCTCATAAAGAAAAAAAAAAAAAAAAAGAACTTTCCCATCTCACCGAGAGAGAAAGAAAGAAACTCAAAGAAAAAATTGAAGTCTTTTTTTTTAATATTCCTTTTTATTTTATTTTGTTTGGTTCAATCCTCTTTCGCAATTTCTTTTTTGCAAGTAGATGCACTTTAGTACCATAACTCGCCACTTCGACTTTCTTATGGTCAAAAACCCCAACGAGGCCTCCGTCGATGATTTCCTCGAGCAAATCCTCAGATTCTCTAATTTCGCGACAACTGAGTGGGGCTTAGTAGGACCCGATGGTGGCTTGGCTGGAACCACTGCTGTGGCTGGAGCACCAATGATGTTGTAGCTCAACTCCCATGATGGCGTAGGACATCTCGGTGCAATCGGCAACAGGAAAGTTGGCGCGTTTCATGGACAAAATTTTCGTATGAACTTTTCTTTTTCGTCATATTAAGATATTCCAATCACTTGCTTTTAACTTTGGATTGTTATATTATTTTAATGTTTATTATATTTGTATACTTTTTTGATACATGAAAAACCATTTTGATTTTGTTTTCTTTTTATAATTAATGCTATTTATTTGATTTTTTATTCTATATCTTCGTATCCTTTTATTTATTTAGGCTCAATTTATTTCGTATAAAATGATTTTTAAAAAGTAATTTTTATATTTTTAAGCGTTTAATTGGTAAAAAATTAATTGATCAATGAAAAATAATTTATTGATAAAAAAAAAAAAGCAAGTTATCTGTAAATTGTTTTATCCTTTTGAAAAAGAGAAGACAATTTTTAAAAAAATTGTCTACAAATAAAATTATTTATCAGCATAATTTTATTCTAATCAGATCATGTACATTATTCTTTTTAAACTCAAACTTAATTTGATCCGATTCAAAATATTATTATATTAATAAATAATATTTTTATTAAATTTTACTTTAAAAAATTAAAATATTAATATTAAAAGTTTTTTAATATTTTAATTTTAAATATTTTTATAATTTTATTCAAGTAAAACTTTAAACATAATATTTTAAGCACAAACTTGATTTGATTCGACTTAAAATATTATAATATTTTATTAAATTTTAATTAAAAATTAAAATATTAATATTAAAAGTCTTTTTGATATTTCAACTTTAAATATTTTTATTTTGTATATTATTAGATATAAATATTTTTAGTATTTCAGTAATAAATAATATTATATTATTATTTAATAATAATATATAAATATATTTTTATTATTTTAATAATTAATTTTAAATAATATAATAATAATATTTTTTAATATGAATATTTTTAATAATTTCTTATAAATTTTTTAGTTTAAAATATATAATTTTATATTTTTATTTAGTAAGGTATTTATATTACATTTTTAATAATAAATATAAATAAAAAAGATTTTTGTTATGATTTAATAATAGAAACTTTCAATATAAAATATATATATTTTAATGGTATAAATATTATTATTTTAATATTAATAAAAATAATATTTTAAGAATAGTAATACTATTTTAAATATTTTAAAATATTAATATAAAGAATAATAAATAGTTTTATTTTAAGTATTCTTATTTAATATAATATTTTAACATAAAATATTATTATGTAAATATAATTATTTTGAATATTAATAATTTTAATAATAAATACTTTAAATATATTTTAATAATAAATAATTTTTAATATTTTAATAGTTATATTAATATTATTTGAAAAAAGAAACAATTTTCAGAAAACAACCAAATAATAGAAAATATTTTTCATTAACTCATCCAAATAACAAAAAATCTATACTATTTCAGAAAATATAAACATTTTCAAAAAATATTTTTTGAAAGTCAATTTTAGTGAAACAAATGGAGCTTTAATTATTTATAATTAATGTTATTTATAAGTTTCATTCTATTATAAAAATTGTAGTGACCCTAAAACAAAGAAGGCAACGAGGTTTGTAAAGAAACCTAGGGTTTTAGTAGGGAAGTTAAAGAGATTGGCCATTTTAAAGGAGTTTGTAACAAATCACCCAACATTAGAATCAAAGATAATGAATCTAATTAGGATTTCATGTCAATTTGCAAGGTTTGTCTCCTTACTAATTACTGATATTACTAATTCTCAATCTTGAAAAGAATGAGGAAACCTTTGTTTTCATTTATTTATATTAAGCCAAAGAAGTTTAGAAAATCTTTAGATGGTATGCAATGAAGCGTTAACATTGGAAGCTCTCTAAATATATTTATTTATATCACTAAATTTAAGGTTGGTGTATTGCATGCATTTAGGTTTTGGTTTTTTTAGTACTGATTGAAACCCATCAATGTTTTTTATTTTTTTTCACAAATTTTTTCTTTTTCCCCATAGGCGAATGTTCATATTTTAAGGCAAAAAAGGTTTATTTATTTATTTTTTATTATGAGAGATCACATATGATTAGGAGTGTAAATAATACATTAATACTCACAAGTTATTCAGGTTCAACTCGAATAAAACTTAAATTCAGCTTGATTATTATTGAGTTGAGCTTAAGCTTGAGTAGCTTAACTTATCGATCAAGCTGAATTCGAGTATTCTTATACCCGACTTAAGTAGCTCGTGAGCCAAATCGAGCTTTTATTTTATAATATGTTTTTATTATTTTATTTAATAAAACATCTCAAACTCAAGCTCATGCTCGAGCTCGAGTTCAAATAATCAAACTTTTATCGAATATAAAAATCAAACTTATTTTTACATATTAATCGAGCCTAATCGAGCGAGCTCGAATAGCTCGATTTCTATAATGAATCAAACTCAAACTAAAAAAATAAAACTCCATTGAGTTCAAGTCAAGTTTTGAGTCTAGAACTTTGAGTCAAGCTTAAGGTTAATACTATATCGGCTTGAACTTGATCGATTACACCCTTATATATGATGGTGGACAGTGCATGAAAGCTTGTGATGAATGGAATGGTGGCGAAAAAGAACATCAACATTGTAAAGATTTGAAAAAGGAAATCAGAGGTGTATAAAAAGAATCATAAAGAGGTGTTAACTATGCTTTACTTACACAGTAATGCAATTGATTTGGGTCAAATGTATGATTTTTAAGTGAATTAGTTTATATTTCTAAGTTATCTTATTGTGGTAAGTTGAAAAACTTAATCTAAAACATTTTATTTAAGTGATATATATTTTTATTTGTTTATGTGCTTTTTGCATATATGATTATTCTAGATATGGGCAGTCAATCAAGAAGGTATGCCCACATATTAGTTTTTTTTTTGTTATATTAATTATTTGTTTGGTTGGCAAGAAAAAGTAGTATCTAAGGAAGAAGTTTTTAAACATTGAAACTTTCATTTTATGATACAGTGATTGAGAAAGTTGGGGAGTGATAAGGAGAGAAGCCTATATCTTTAATTTTTATTTGGTCATCATTTTGTTTCTATGTTTGTTTATTGATATTTCATTTGTCAAAATTTTGAAATATTTGAGGAATCAATAATTTAAGGCATTTTAATTTTTTACTTTTATGGTATGAATGATTACATTCATTACTACAATTATTTTTAAGGTAAAAAAATTGCTAATGCAAATCCAATTTGTTATTTTAATTTCAGGTTGTTTACTTTCAACCCATGGAGTGTATGAAAAAAGGATCAATAAGATATGTAAGATAATACATGACAATGGGGTCAAGTTATTTTTCATAACTTGGTTGATTTTTACTTTTGTTGTTACCAATATTGTTATGTTTATCATCATCATGTATGTGAATAATTGTCCCAAGAAATTTGTTTCTTGCATTGTTGATTTCTTAGGTAGGTCTTTCTTTTAACATTTTAAAAAGAATCCTCTTCTACGTTCTTCTTATGCCATGTAAGTCATTTATTGCTTTGCTGGTTTATTTTTCTTTGTTTCAATTTTTTTTTTTTCTTTTAAATTTATCTACTTTTAGTTCATGGTTATTGGTTCTAGGCTACTGAAGATGAGGACTTTAGATGTAAAGAAAGTGGTTGATGGACATAAGAGATAGTGCCTTATTACTTGCAATCGGTTACATGAAGAAGTTTTCATTTGTTGGCAAACATGTTTAGTCTTTTAGTCATTGGAATCCATAGTTCATGCTTACCTTGGAATTGATGCATAAGGTCTGTCATTTGTAGAATCCTTTCAACTTCCATTTTATATTATTGCTTTTATGAAATTGTTTACATTCCATACCTTATTTTTTAGCTCAATTTATGCATATATGTGCTAAGGAATCAACAAAGGTATGTCAGTAAGATAAGACCTTTTTTTAGTAATTTTAACTTTTTTTAAACTAATTTTGCTTATTTTTTCTAAAGAAAACTATTTTTTATTTTTCTTACAAGTTGGTTTGACAAGTTCGGGTTTTACTGTAATAGATGTTTACCTTTTGCATTCCACATAAAGGTGATAGACCTGGCATGGCACCTATTGGTGTCAAAAAGCATTTGGCACCATTTTTGCTTTCATATCTTATGGTATATACTTCTTGAGATATACACATGCATGCATATGTCTAAATTTATGTCTTTTTGTGCTCATCTTATCAATCTTTAGGCATCCTTATTAAGAGAATTACAACCTAAAAGTTAGTTTGGATTGAATTTGATTTTTGTATCTTGTCATTGGAATTCACTGATTAGTAGTATACTTATCATAACTCTATAGACATAACTATGCTTGAAATTCTAAGCATATTATTTTACATGTTGTTAGCTATGACTTTTAGTCATTATCATTTACCACTAGCATCACATTGCAAAGAACATTTAGTAATGGATTTTTTTGCCACGAGATATTTTCCTCCAATGTTGATTTCTTTGTAATCATACTGTAGGTACCTACTAACACTTCAAAGATAGCTATCTTGAATGCAAATTACATGGCAAAACCTTTGGAGATAGTTGATTTTTTCTTTGAAATTCTACTTATAATCTGTAGAAGTCAAAATGCATTTTGATATTCATGAAAAAGCATGATTTGTCTTTATCATTTTAGCAACTGTTAGAGCTTTAAAATTGGCTTTTTCTTATTATGATCATGATATTATTCATTTACACTTTAATTTTTTTAATATATGATGATGCATGTTATGCCATTTGACTATTCAACATGGTAACTTACTTTTAGCTCATCATGATAAAAAAATGTAGCATTACATAATAGCACGTTTATTATATTCTCTAGCAGCATAAAACGGGTTATAATTTAGTTAATTTTATAAATAAAAAATAGATCAAATTAATCGATTAAACCATTTTATTTAATCGACTATTACCAAAATCAAATTAATCATACCAACTTGATTGAATACTTACCCCAAAGATTTTAATTATACTATCCTAATCCTATACATTATTAAGCCAAAAAATTTTATTATCTTAGAAAAAGATGGTTGCAATACTAAATTAACTCTACAGCTTTATAAATCAATTTAATAATTAGTCTTTAAAATTATGTGACAATGTAAAAATGATTAAACAAGATTTTCAAATATTCTAATGGTTAGAATCAATATTATCATTATAAGCATTTTAAATACTATAATATTTTAAAAGAAAAGAGAAAGTTGTCTTTTTTTATTTTAAACATAGGATAGTACCTTTAAACTTTGCACTTTCTTTAATGTGGTACATAAATAAAAAATTTTTTAAATAGATTGCTAAACTACATTTCCATATATTAAGTGGTTCCAACCCTTAACACCGTTAAAATAACACTGATGTGACATTTAAATATTGAAGTAGATGCATGTGGCACCCCTGTGTCATCCACATTAAATGCTACATCAACATTATTCTAATGGTGTTAAGGGGTTATAGCAACTTAATACATGGAATTAAAATTTAGGTATCTGTTTAGAAATTTTTTTAATTGAAATACCACATTAAAAAAATTATAATAATTTAAGGGCTAAATGAGGTATCATCCCTTAAAAATACAAACTACGTAGATGTTGATGTTATTTTATTCTTTGTTATAAATATTAATATAATATATTGAATTTATAAATGAGAACTTTACTTCTATTGGAAGATTTTCATTAAATAAATTTTTTTATAAACAAATATATGTTAAAATTTACATTGCTATTTTTCAAAGTTTTAATTTTACATTAAGCTTAGAATTAATAAACTATATGTTAATTAATATATTATATATTAATGTCCATACAACATAATTACATTTTAACATGCAATTTACTCATTTCAATTATTTTAGTATAATTAACTATAATTATTTGTACTATATATATAACTATATATCTAATATATAATTATTATTCTTTGTAGTTTTAATTTTACGTTAACGTTAAAAGCAATAAATTTTATATTATTATGATATATTTTGCACATGTTGTCATCAAATTGTCATAACGTATTGATCCGTAAACCTACCACTAGACATAGACTTTAGAAGTCACTACCAATCTTTTTTGTATTAAGGTGTGATTAGCCACCTGACAAAATCTATCACATTTACAGAGGAGTCCCAAGATTAACTTAGGTATTTTTAAATAGCAGATTTTAATCCACGAAATCAAAATTTAGGTATGAGAGTGTGATTATATTTGAAGAAAATTATAGCACTATCACAATACCCATCTAAAAGATAGTACCTGTTTGATTTTAAATTATCCAAGCCTTAACCATATTTATGATTTACCAAAATATTTAATATTGAAAATTGATATTAAAATTACTCTAATAGTTTGGTAGCAATTTAAGATATTTTTTTACCTCTGGAGTATTCGTGAAGACGAGTGTCCCATCTTAATAGGCTCCGTCATCGAATTCCTTTAATTTTGCTTCTAGAAATATCAATAAACCGAGTTTATGGTCAGAAATGTCCTCTAATTTGTTAGTAAGATTTTCTGTTGAAAATTATCTTCTAATCTATTAGAAGGATTTAAAAAAAAATATTTTTTTAAGAAAATTCATTAAATCTTTCAATAATTTGGTAAGATTTAATTTAAAATTAGATCCTCCTATAGTTTGGTAGGATTAAAAATATTTTTTTTTGAAAATCTTTTTTTTTTAATTTGAAAGGAAAAAAATCAATTAAAATAAAAAAATCATCATGCAAATAATATCATGCAATAATATAATATATCATGTAATAGTAATATACCATGCAATAATATAATCATGCAACAATATAATATATCATGTGCTTAATGCAATTAATTATAATCATGCAAAAACAAACATCACAAATAAAATGAAATATACTCACATAATCATACAAATAAATATATTGATAATTAGGCAGTTTAATATAGTCAAACAATCATGCAAAAATTAAATACTAAAAATGAGGGAAAAATAATAATAAATAAATAAGATAAAAAATTAAAAATTAAAAATAAAAAAAAAGAAAAAGAAAAACCTATGATCGGGTTGGGTCTAAAGCTTAGGTCAGCATGCAGGTCAACGGGTCAACACGCAGGTCTGGAATCTTCAAAATAACGTCGTTTTGACTTGGTATAAATGGCAAAGTCCTTTATTTTTTCTTAGACTTGCCTTATCTCTTCTCTCTCTCTATAAAACTTTTCTTTGCTTTCTCTCTAACCACCAACCAGGAAATTCAAAATTTCCCAAATCTCAACCAAAAATGCAAATTTTGGCTTGAAAATTTCAATTAGCAGCCAAAATATTAAAACTTTCCTAGAACTTTGATAAACCTAAAATTCAGCTGTCATAAAAACCCTTGGCTGCCGTGAACTTCCATAGAAACTTCAACTTAAAAACCATGATTTATCTAGATTTAAACCTAAACCTAGAATTTGAACCCAAAAAATCACAAAAATTCCTAATGCTCCCTAGAATCCAAAAATCCCAAATTTAAAAAATGAAATTCACAATCACAATCCTAAAATCAAATCCAACCTTAAATCAAACTAAATTCCCAGAAGCTTCCCATGCCAAAAATTTTGAACTTTCCAAAAATCTCAATAAAATCCACAAATCCCAGAAAAACCAAAACAATTTTCCAAATAACCTTTATCAACCCAAAAAAATTTTTCAAATTGCAAAATTCCAGGACAAAAATCAAAACTTTATTCATAAAAACCCAAAATCCAGAATAAAAATTCTCAGAACTCAATACTAACCCTAGAAAAAACTATATTTACTATATTGTGCTCCCCCTTTATATGTGAATGTGAGCTTGATTTATAGGGTTTTTTTAACATTTTTTTAGGGATTTTAACAGATTCAATCAATGCTCGAATCTTGGGATTTCATTTTGATTTGATTTAATGGTTTGCAATTTTATGCAAATCAATCCCAAAAAACCTTATTTACAGGATTTTCAGATTTGATTTTCTTTCTTTTTTTTAAACAAGTAAATTAAATAAAAATAAATAAGTAAACAAATCAAATTAAAAGAATCAGGTCTGAAGTTTCACAATCGGGTCTAATTCACGGTCGAAACCCGATTTCGATTTTGAAAAAGTTCCCTGACAAAATAGGGTGTCTACTGTTGCCCCTATTTTGCACAGTTTCTGTGAAACAAGAATTGCTTAAAGTAAAAAAAAATCCATTTTGTTTAGGTTCTAAAAAACCAAAAATATCTTGAAATCTAAAGATTCACATTTTGGAATTTCTAGGGTTCACAATATCTCAAAGATTCACAAAACTTCATAATAAGAATTGAAAGATTCCCAGACTTCAAGTTCACAAAAAACTCATAATGATTTCAAAATTTTCAAAGATTCAAGATTCACAAAAGTTTTTAGATTCATAAGAATTTTAAATTTTGCAAAAATTTCAAAAGTTTGTAGGATTTTAGATTCACAAGGATTCCAAGTTTTGTAGAGATTCCAAATTCGCAAGGTTCTAAATTTCGCAGAGGTTCTAGATTCACAAAAGTTTTCAAGATTCGCAAAGATTTCAAGATTTGTAGAGGTTTCAAGATTTGCAAAAAAATTCCATGATTTGCAAAAATTTCAAGATTTTTAGGGGTTTCAAGATTCGCGAAGGTTTCAAAATTCACAAAAAATTCCAAGATTCCAAGAATTTTAGGTTCTTAAAAATTTCAAGTTCGTAAGAATTTCTGTTTGCAAGAATTTCAGATTTGCAAGAACCTCAAAGATTCAAATTTCATATTTACAAGAACTCAGATTCGCAAGAACAAAAAATTAGAGATTTATATCCAAAATTTCAATAATTCTCATTCGAAAAATTAGATATTCACATCCAAAGTTTCAAAGATTCACATTCGAAAAGATTTTCATTTGAAAAGCTCTTCTAAATAAAGGCTCTATAACTTTAAAAGTTTGAAAAGTTTATCAACAAAAAATCTCATGAAAGATTTTCCCCATTTGAAGATTCAAAAATAAAACATTTTCCCTAATCAAAGTCAAATTATTGTACACAACAAATGTCATGATAATAATGCAAATGGCTTCTAATTGATGCAAATGTCATAATCAAATTCTCATTAAATGTTGCAAATGCCAATGTTCTACTATAATTCAAATATTCTCTACATGATGCAAATGATGCCCCAACAATGATACAACTGCAATTATCAAGGTTTTAAATACAATATAAACACAATGTATGTAATGCAAATGTCACTAAATCAATGCCATGAAATTCTAATTGTGGTAACAAGGTTTTTAACACTTTGTTGTTCCTTCTTATCTCTTAGTACTAACAATCTTAGGATAACTTTTGTCAACTAATCCATGTTATTTTTCACATCTGGTCTCAATTTACAGGTTATATCGACCAATCCATCATTGTATTCATAACCGGGTTACCTTATTTGCCATTTTCAAATAATTTTCTCAAGCTTCTTTCATTTCTTTTATCTTGAATTTCTTTAAAAGGAATGAAAAAAATCTTTTACATACATTGTCATTCACTTATTTATCATCATTTTAATTCATAACAAATATGATACATTTCCTCAATTCATTTAGGGATGTACACTTGGTAAAAAATAAGAAAAATGAGTATTCATTATCAAAAGAAAATCTGGTCAAGAACAAATCAAGGATCAATAAAAGCAAAATACTATGGCTATTTAAATAAGGATACCAAAATCCAGAATAATAACTATTTAGACAATTTTGAACTTCAATTCAGAATTATCTCTTGAAAACACATTCGGTTAACATTCTCAATCTTTAAACCAAACAAAATCCATATCCCAAGGATTTTCAAAAGAAACTATTTTCTTGAATCTTTATTTTTACTTAAACTGCCATTTCGGGTTTTCAATTTAAGTTTTTCTTTTCCTCTTTTATTTTTTTTATTTTTTTTTTTGCACCCCCCTTTTCTCATATTTTCTTCTCATTTCTCTTTCCCTTTTAACCCATTAGTAATGCTTTGATCAAAATCCCAAACAATTCAATAGTTAGTCCACCTTAGTTCAATTCATATTCACATTTGATTAAAATGAACTTTTAAGTGATGTAATGTAGGTTAAGGTGAAGGCTTATGAAAAAAATGGATAAAATAGGTCCAAACTATATTTGAAGGGTAATCAAACCAATGATCATTTCTTTCTATATAAAGCACATTGACATTTTACCCCATTAATTTCTTTTTTTTTTCTTTTTTTTTTTTCTTTTTTTCATTTTTTCATTTTTCATCATTTTTCATCATTTTTTAAGAAAGATTTAAAGACAAAAGGGCTTTGCCCCTGAAATCACTAAGGATATCTCATAAACAAGCTTTCAAACTTTACCCCTAAGTATGGGAGTGAACCTTGGTTAGGGTTTCTTAAAATAATTTCAACAAGCTCAAATGGAATAGCAAATGATAATTTTAGTCCTTTTGTGAAAGGTAGAAGAAAAATGGCCATTTATCACTTTAAACATGAATACTCTCAATGAAGAACATTTATTGACTAAGAACAGACTTATGAATGAACAATTGCAAAGATCATGTATTGCATCACTTTCACCTTTCAATAAGCGAAATTCTATACCAAAGTTATCTTCTTTTATTCAGTGTCCCAATGAATTAACAATCTCAATTCGTCAATCATATCATCATGAATGATATTTTCAAATTCGAATCCCAAATTATTGTCATGACTATATGAATATTCATTATTTGGAATTAAAAAATGATATGGGGAAATGATGTGGAAAGTAAAAATATATAATGGTAATTCACACAAAAAAGGAAAATGTCATGAAAATGCATCATATCTGCCATTTTTATTAAAATGATGAAAAAAAAGTTAAAATTCAAGTACATAAAAGAAATTATTATTCTGAAAAAATCCTAAGAGGATAAGTAGTTTCAATCAGCCTTCCCAAAATTATGTCATTAGATGATTAGGTAAATGGCCTTTATGGACATTTAGCTTCTTTGGTTTGTTGAAGCTCATCGAGCTTGCTCAGTCCAAACTTTGTACCTTATGCTTGAAAGCATGGCAGGTTTCTATGGAGTGATCCATATTCCTACTATGGTAATCATATGTGGCATTAACATTGTACTATTTAGGATAAGGTAGCTTTAATGGTTTTAAAATAACTAGAGACACCAAGTCGTTCTTGACCAATTTTAGGAATAGCTGAGTATAGGTTATGGGGACATGATTAGTATGATATCTCTCTTGGTTGCCCCTGGATCTTACCAAACCACTTGTTTGACTATTAGGCCTTGAAACTAGCGTAGTAACGAGATTAAGCCCTTATGCAGGTGCTTGAATGGCTGGTTGATAAAGGCTTAGGTAGATGTTATTCATGGTTGGTGTCATAACATATTAGTCCAAAGACTCGATCATTAGATGTAAAAATTTTAAAATTATGAAAAACATGAAGAGTCATTACCAATCTTTTTTAGGGTGTGATTGGCCACCTAAAAATTTATATTTCTAATAAAGCAATAAAATAGGTTTAAAGCTTTATTAAAAAGATGGATTTAGTTTACAAAAACTAGATTGGGTTCATGAGTTGGTTATGTGTGGGGAATGATTAGCATCCCTATAACGCCTATAAAATTGGTACCAATTAATTACAAACTATTTATAATTTCGGATAAAAATGATTTTTTTGCATGAAATTTAATTATAATTCCCTTTATCTTTAAGAAATAAAATTAGTTTAAAAAATCTTTATTTAGGAATATTATGAAATCTTCAAATTAAAGAAATACCTACAAAGTCTTAACATAAAGGAAAAATTCAAATATAATCTTTCCATTTAAAATTTATCATAACATTCCTTCTAAAATAATAAAATAATATTTTTTATAAATGATAATCATTGATGACTCTCCAACATCTAGGTAGAGTACGAATAAAAATTTTACGAAATGCTATTTTAATTTTATTTGTTCAAAACTAAAAATTTTTTAAAAAACTTTTTAATACAATAAAAAAACAAATAATATAATTAATATTAAATATCAACAAACATATAACTGAATTATGAATGTACATTTTATTCTAAAAAATGAGTTATATGTAGTTGAAGATAAAATATGAATTTACGAATTAGGTTTTCAAATATAAAGAAACCACTTGGACTCTCTAACATCTAGGCAAATTTTGCGTGCAACTTTTTATATTTTAAATTTTGTCCTATTATTTTTATTATTTATTATTTTTATATTTATTGTTTTAACAAAACAAATTTATTTTGAGTATTGGAAATGTATGAAAATTTTTAATGAAATAAAATTTCCTAAATACCCAACAACCAAGTAGCATTTGAGAACAAATTACTTCATAAAAAGTTTTTACATAAATCCTTAGAAATTTAAAACGAGTTTGAGGTTTTGGGTAGGTTTGGGTTTAAATTTTAAGAATTTGTGAACCTCTTTAAAAGTCTCTAAAATCTAGACAGACTTATTTTTGTAATTCTTCTTAAAATATGAATTTTATATTCTTACATATTTCATATATATTTCTTCTTCTTTTTAATTATTATTATTATTATTATTATTATTATTATTATTATTATGCATAAATTTAAAGTGCATGAAAAATAAAATATACCAAACATAGATTTAAGTATGAAAGATTAATTTAAAATGAGCATAGGAGTCCAAACAATAAAGAAGTTAAAAATGCATTAAATTAAACTTGCAATTAAATTTAAACAATCATAAAAAAAATTGCATGGGTATAATTAAAATTAAACACACATGGAAATAAACTTTATTGGAAACAAACTTTAAGCCTTATACCTTTTTATAAAATTTTATTTGTCACAAGATTCCAACTAATGTGATTTTCTAAACTAGTGTTCTACTTTTTTATTATTCATGTTGGAACCAAAAAAGAATCATAAAATCTAATTGCTTTATCCCCCTAGCCCCCACGTTTTGGCTTTCAATATTTACAAAGCATGGCTACATTTTCATAGAAAAGAAAGACCACTTTTTCTGTACTAATCGACCAATAAATAGGAAAAAGTTTTAAAGGTTCCAACTTTCTTATAAACAATAGCTATGCCAAAAAGAACCAAGATCACACTAGGACTTTAAACTCTTGCAAACTATCACATGTAATGAAAAACCATTAATAAAGAAATGAAGATGAAGCTTCAAGTTTCTACATGCCTTTAGCATATAAGAACAACAATAAAAAAATGACAAGCTTTAAAAGAAGAAAAAGAAAAAGTTTTTAAAAGAGCATAATTTCATAATAAACCAAAGGAATATAGGCCAAAAGAAAGAACTTTAAATCTCCATACCATGAATTGAAATTAAAGCTAACCTTTCTGCATGTTTTTGGGGCATAAGAACAACAAAAAAAACTTCTTTTTTTTAAAAAAAGAAACAAAACCCAGTGAAATTTTTCAAAGGAGCTTCATTTCATAATAAACCAAAAGAATATAGGCCAAAAGAAAGAACTTTAAATCTCCACACCATGAGCTAAAATTAAAATTGGCCTTTTTGCATGTTGTTGGTGCACAAGAACAATAAAAAAAAACTATTTAAAAAAAAAAAACAAAAACTAGTAATAGTTTTAAAGGAGCTTCATTTCATAATAAACCAAAGGAATATAGGCCAAAGAAAGAGTTTTAAATCTCCATACAATGAACCTAAACTAAAGCTGGTATTTTCACATGTTCCACTATCAATTTTTTTTGGACTCCATAATGAAAACAATAAACTTGAGCCACGAGTGTAGCCCAACCAATGTTTGAATGCTTTTGACAAACTATGAACTCTACTATTTCCTATCATTTGTTAAAAGCTCACAAAACTTAAAGAAAGTTTTCTATTTTTTATGTGAAACCATATGAGTAAAGAGAAAATACATAATTTTTTTATAGTATTCACATGTATGAGATCAAGCCAAAAAGGAAAAAAAAATGTCACCTATTTTACTAACTTCTCCCAAAAACGTGACTTGCTTTCTTGCCTGCTTTGCTTTACACTAGTCCTCCACCTTTTTTTTTTTTTTTGTTTTGCACAACCTCCAATCTTTCCTCATTGATTCCTTTGCTCTTTTTCTTCACCTTTTTTCCTTTTTTGTTTCTATACAGTTTCCTCTCCTTTTCTTTAACAAAAAGAACCCATTTTTCTTGTAAAGAAAAAAACCATTAAAATATCTTTTAAAGTTTAAATATAGGCCTTTGGATCCAATCTCATCCAAGGGCTAAAGTTTCTCCTTTTTTTTTTTCGATGAGTAATCTTTAGCAATTGGGTCAAGATTCAATATGAGATCTACTAGTCCACATTATTCATTGCAAATGTTGGATTTTTATAGTCCCTTAACCAAATGAAAAGACCATTTTACCTTTAGTATAAAGTTTTTAGTATTTAGACTATTTTCTTAGAAATCAATGCTCCCATGCTCATTTTTAGGATTTAAAGCACCAAAAATCATGAAATATTATAAAATTGAGACTTGGATAGTTTTATAAAAATTCGAGCTCAAGAAGGCCAAATTACAAAAATACTTTTAAGGGTATTTTGTAATTTCACACCTCTTAAGATACTGCTGATATTTCAAATGCACCAAAAATCATGAAATATTATAAAATCAAGATCTAGAAAGGTTCATGAAAATCTAAGCTCGAAAAGGCTAAATTATAAAAATACCTTTAAGGGGTATTTTAATAATTTCATACCTCTTGGGGTACTATTGAGATTTCCAATGCATCAAAAATCATGAAATATTATAAAATTGAGATATGAAAAGTTTCATGAAAAAATCGACATAGGGAAAGTCAAATTATGAAAATCCCTTTGAAGGGTATTTTAGTAATTTTATACTCTTGCAATAAAATTTTTTATTATTTTAAAAATCATCAATTTTAACTCGAAACCACATTGATTCCAATTAAGGTTGTGAATGTTGAGAATTGACTTGGTTCTATCCATTTTGATCAAGTTTTGTGCAATTTTAACTTTGTTTGACTAATTTTGACTTTATTGATCAAGTTTGATCAGATTTAACCTAAGTTGACTTAAGGCTTACTCGCTTCATTTATTCTTTATTTCTCATGCATCTATGTGAAAAGATAGCCTCCATATAAATCCCATGCAAAAGAGTTTGATAGCAACCTTATGGGTCACATTTTCCTTTGTTTATAATATGCCTAAATATCGATGCATTTTATGGGCTCTAAAAGTGGGCTTTTTTATTGGCTTCAAATGGGCTTTGTTTAGGCTTGTAATTGGGTCTCTAAATGGTTTACATAATGGTCCTAAATTAATGGTTCTAGCCCATGTTCACAAATGGGTCTGGGTCAATCATGTTAAAAAAATGTTCCAAACAAAATTCGATGTCTACAATTACCCCTCTTTCCATATTTTTTAGAATAAAAAATAATGCAAAGACATAGATGATTATTTTGTCCAGATAATGTTTTTGAGTGAGAAAGAGGAAACTTTTTTTTTTAATTATAAGTTCATAAACTATGAAAAATGATTAGGATTGGTACACAAGTTAGCGAATAAGAACATTCAAGACTGAGCCACGAACCAAAAATAAAAGTTGACTAGGATTAAATTACTAGTTGAGAAATAAAAATGATCGGGATTGAACCATGAGTCAAAGAATAAATATGACCAAAATTGAGTTGTAAGCTGGGTTGATGAATAAATATGACTAGGATTGACTCGCAAGTCAAAAAATGAAAATGACCAAGTTTAAACCATGAGTCAAAGAATAAATATGACTGAGATTGATCTATAAGTACAAAACTGAAAATGACCAAGATTGAACTATTAGTCAAAGACTAAATATGACCGACATTGAAGCATGAGTTAAAGAATAAAAATGATCAAGATTGAACCATAAGTTGAAAAATAAAAATGATTGGGATTGAGCCGAAAGTTAGAGAATGAATGACCGAGATTGAACCATGAGTTAAAGAATAAAAATGATTTGGATTGAACCACAAGTCAAAAAATGAAAATGATCGGGATTGAACTACGAGTTAAAAAATAAGAGCTGAAGAATAAATATGACTGAGATTGAACCTCGAGTTGAAGAATAAAAATGACTGGGATTAAATCGTGAGTTAAAAAATGAAAGTGACCAAGGTTTAACTGCGAGTTAAAGAATAAATATGGCTAAGATTAAACCACAAGTCGAAGAATGAACATGACTGGGATTGAATCGCTAGTTAAAGAATAAATATGACTAGGATTGAACTATGAGTCAAAAAATGAAAATGATCAGATTGAATCACAAGTTGAAAAATAAATATGATAAGGAATGAACCGTGAGTTAAAAAATGAAAATGATCGAGATTGAACTGCAAGTCGAAGAAGTGATTTAGGTACTTTATAAATCGATAGCTAAGGTTTTAAGGATCACGCTAAGGGTAACCTTTCATCTTTGGGGCCAATTCTCTTAATTGAATCATCATCTTTGTTTAGAAAGAAACACATCTTGATTCTTTTAGACATCTCATAAAGAGACCTTCAATATAGCTTATTATAAAAATGAATGTGATGCATGTAATGATTATGATGAATCAAAAAGATGAAGATGCAATCAGTGACTTAGATCATGCACTTTAATTAATGTTAAATTCATTTTTGAGATTGGTTCAATTCTTTCAAACTTTAAAAGCCACTTCCAATAATCTCGTCCTTTTAAATCTATCATTTTTTCATCTAGTTATTTCTCTTTATTCTTATTTGGAATCTCAGACTTTTGATGGATCAGTGTGATGCTTGGTTGTCCTAAAACCTTCTCCAAATTCTTTTTTTATCTCTCTTTTTTTTTCTTTTGTTTTTGGTGATCAATCAATTTTCCATTTCATTTTTTTTGACCTTTTATTATTATTTTTCATCATTCTTACACCTTTTTTTTTAGCAACACATTGGTCTATCATGAACATTATTAGTCATTATCCTAGTTTCAAGTGACAAATGCAATGATTCCATGTTTAAAGTTGAATATGAGATTTAGTTAAGCATGGGGTATTTATTTTGATTTTAGAAAGAGAAAGATGAGCTTTTTGAAACACAAAGAATAGGTAATTCCAAAATATTTTGAGGATCAAATATTAGTTCTTTAAACGATGAACATTTGAACAAGCTTGACCTATTCAGACTAAATCCTTTCCCAAAAACTCATTACATTTGTGATTTTGCTATGTTTGATCTCATACAACTAATCCTTGCCCCACACTTACAACTGATGGAAACTTGCCCCCAAAAATCATTTCCCTTAACTTCGATGCCTATTCGTTCAGTTGTGTAGCATCCTTTCATTCCTTGAAGGGTTTCTTTCTAGCTCTACTTTTATTTAATCTGCCTTTTTAGGTTTTCAGCTTAAACGATCTTCCTTTTGGTTCAAATGTCATTTTTTGAGTTTTCAATTTGAACCATCTCTTTTTTTTTAATTTTTTTTAAGAAAAATATTTCTTAATAGTGTTAGAATTCACAAGATTTGGTAATTCATCACTATTCATTTTTGTAAGGATCAAAGCTTTACTAGAGAATGCCTTCTTTACCACGTATGAACCTTCTTAATTGGGTGTCCGTTTCCCTTTATTGTCATGTTGAATCAGCAGAATCTTTTTCAAAATCAATTCACCTTCATGAAAGCACTAGGGTTGTACTTTCTTATCTTATGCTCATATGATTTTTCTTTGGTACATCTGTCCATGACTGAGTGTCGATAGCCTTCTTTCTTCCATGAAATTTAGTTGTTTGAAATGATCTCGAACCCAGTCTACTTCATTAAATTTACCTCCATCAAAACCCTCAAGGAAGAAATTTCCACTTTGATTGGTAAAATAGCCTTAATTTCATACACTAGTGAAAACATAGTGACCTTTGTGCAGGTTCAAATTAATGTTCTATAAGCAAGTAAGGCAAAAGGATAACTTTTTGTGCTAGTTTTTATATATATATATCGATCATATTCCTTAATATTTTTTCAATGTTTTTGTTCGCCTCTACTATGTCATTAATTTTTGGATAGTACAATGCTGAATGATGATGCTTTATCTTAAACTATGCACATAACTCTTTGATTAGCTTACTATACAAGTTGTTAGCATTATCAGAGATAATCATTTTTGGGAGCCCATACCTACATATTATCTCTCTTTTTATGAATTTGCATACCATTGATTGTATAATTCTAGCATACGAAACTATTTCCACCCACTTGGTGAAGTAATCAATTATTACAAAGGCTTTTGGGTTTATAGTTCCAGTCACATGCATTCCCCACATAAAGAAAGGCTATGGTGGTGCCAAGACTTGTTGTGGAACTCGAGGGAAATGAATCTTATCCGCATAAATTTGGCATTTATGGCACTTTTAAGCATAACTTATGCAATCATTTTTTAATGTTGACTAGTAGTAATCTGCTCTCATAATATGTCTAGCCATCATATGCCTATCGACATGTATTCCATAAATTCCCTTGTGTAATTCTTCAATTATCTTTCTTGCTTCAACCGTATCTACACACTTTAGCAATATCTAATCTTGACTCTTCTTATATAGGATTTCTCCATCAAGCACAAATCATATTGTTAATCTTCAAATAATCCTCTTGTCGTTAATTAAGGCTTACTCGGGGTAATTTTGGCATTTGATATACAGTACAATGTCATAATACCATGGTCGTCGGTCCAACTCCCCTTCCATATTCAAACAGTGTGGGCCAGTGAATCTTTTATTTGTACTTTGATGGCCTGGATTCCCATATTATTATTTAACTTGAACATTGCTATCAAAGTAGCCAAGGCATTAGCGATATGATTTTACTCTCAAGGAAAATGCTGAAATTGGATCTCTTTGAACATTTTATCAAGTTAGTTATGTGCTTTTGCTATAACACCAATTTTTGGCCCCTAGTCTCTCATTCACCCTTTAGTTGGCAAATTACCAAGGCTGAATCCCCATATACTTCTAGTCCTTCATTCTTCTTTTCAATGACCATTTGTAAACCCATGATGCATGCTTCAAACTTAGCAATGTTATTTGTGCAATTAAAATCTAACCTTGCAGTGCAGGGGTAGTAATTTCCTTTTAGAGATATTAGCACTACCCCAATGTCATGCCCCATTATATTGGATGCCCCATCGAAAAACATCTTCCATGATTTTCTTCCAGGCTTTTCATTTTCATCCTACAAAATGGCCATTAAGTCATATGATAGAGCATATATTGTCTGAGCCTACAAGTAGTCCAAGCCAAGGAATAACATATTTTTTCTATTTGGGAATACTTGGCCTTATACTCTGTAAACTTTTTGCTTAAATAGTAGATAGCATGCTTTTTAACCATTTTCATCTTTTTGCTCTAGTATGCATCCTATCGATTTTTTCTACACCATTAGATACAAGATCAATAGCCTTCTTACAACTTATGGTACCAACACCAATGGGCTTGTCAAATACTCTTTAATATTTTTAAAGGCATTTTGGCATTCTTCGTCTCACTTACTTAGATTATTTTTATGAAACATCTTAAATATCGGATCACATTTCAATGTAAGTTGAGATATAAAGCGAGAAATGTAATTCAATCACCTTAAAAAGCTTCTTACTTCTTTTTGTGTGCAAGGCACTGATAATTCTTGAATGGCTCGAATGTTATCAAAGTCTACTTCTATACCTCTTTCACTAACTATAAACCCTAACAATTTTTTAAATTTAACATAGAATGTGCATTTGGCTGGATTCAACTTGAGTTGATATCTCCATAACCTTTCAAAGAGTTTTATGAGATTAGCTACATGATCTTTCCTTTCGTAAAACTTAGCTATCATATCATTAATATACACCTTTATCTCTTTGTGCATCATATCATAAAAGAGGGTGACCATTGCTCTTTGATAATGCAAACACCCCAATCTATCTGGGGTTCTAATTGTTTGGTTAATGAAAAAAATAAAAAATAAATAAATAAAATGAAAAAAAGGAAAGAACCAAGTCGTTGAATTTGTGTGAAATTGTTTGATTAGACTATAAAGTTTGAGTTGGGTTTAAGGTTTGAAGTCAGAATTTAAAGCAAATTGGAATTCCTTTTTGGTATAGGGTTCTCTTGATCAGAACCCTAAAAATACACGCCCATAGCAAGTAGCAAAAACATAGATTATGAAAGAAAAAAAACACGACAGTACTGAAAGAATGAGGGAGGAAGCAATCGAGCAAATCCCAGGAAGCATTAGTTACTTCTTGGATAGTCCATTATTAGTCGAACCTTCCTCCTACCCTATAGACAATTTATCTAAGCCACAACTTTCATCATACTATTGCCAATGACCATCTACCTACATCACCCACCATTTTCTTAAAGCTAGGTTTCTGGTACTTTTTGTAAAGAAATAAAGGGAGAAGTAGGTGCTAGAAATAATAAAAAAAGAGGATGTTTTTTGCTTAAAAGAGAAACTACGTAGGAAGGGTAAGTGAAAAAACAAGGAAAGTAAAGTGATTTGATAAAGCTTAAAATGATTTGAGGACTTTCTAGGGAGACCCATGTGCTTGTCTTCAATTTGGTCAAACTTTGGAACACTTTCTAACTTTTCTTAGTTTATCATTCTTTGTTTGATTATTTAGTCACTTTATTTTATATACAATTCTTAAAAAGTATTTTTATATTTGATATGGACAAAATATATAATAATATTATATTTTGGTGTTTATTTATTTTTAAAATATTTTTTGTATGATTAAATTTTAGGAAAAATTAGAAAAAAAATTAAAAAATATAAAACAAAATAATTTTTTGAAAATAAATACTAAATATCCAATGATGAAATTTTTAAAAATTTCAAATGCTAAATTTTTATAAAATTCCTAGGTGAGAAATTTTTTTTAAATTTGTCCCAAATGGTGGAATAATTTAGACAAAGTTTCAATAATAATAATAATTAATATTTATTTTCAATTAAAAAGAGAAAAAATAAGAAAATAAGAAAATTTAATAAAAATTTTGAAATTAAATACTAATTACCTAATGATGAGATTATTAAAAATTTCAAATGGTAAATTTCCTAAAAAATCTCTAGGTGAGAAATTTTTCTAAATTTGTCTCAAATGGTAGAACAATTTAGATGAAATTTCAATAAAAGTAATTGTATTCTTTTCTAAATAAAAAGTTTTGGTTAAAAATATTTGGCGATTATCTAAGGATAGGAATCTTAGAAATTTCAAATGGTAAATTTCTTAAGAAATCTCTTGGTGAGAAATTTATATAAATTTATTTTAAATGGTGAAAGGATTTAAATGAAACTTCAAGAAAATAGTTGTCATGTTATTTTCTTACCAAAAATTAAAAAAAAAAAACAAAAAAATTTCTAAATAGACCCAAATAGTGAAAATTTTAAAAATAAAAAAAAATAAAAATAAAATCCGATGATAAAATTCTTAATAACCGTAAATTGATTGTCTAAGATATTTCTAGGTGAGTAGATATTTCTAATTTGACCCAAATAATGGAATAATTAAATATATTTTCTTTAAAAAAACTAAAAAATAAAAAATGACTAAACCTTTTCCGACGATGGAGCCTCTTCAAAAAAACAAATGAGATTCTTGAATACTCTTAAGGTGAGGAAGTATTTTTAACAATTCTACCAGATTGATGGAGAATCTTAAGAATTATTTCCAATATTTAAACATTAAAATTTAAGACCATTAGAAATATTTAAACATTAAAATTTATGACAATTAGAATCAAGACTTTAAGATAATTTAAAATAAAATGGTACCATTTTTTGGATGGCCATGTGAGAGTGCTATAACATTCCCCATATGTAACCAAACTCTCGAACTCTATTCTAATTAGTCGACCAAAACCTATTTTTTTAGGGACCTTTAGTCAAGCTTAAGAGCTCCTTAAAATAATAGATTCATTAGGTGGCCAATCACATCTAGTTAAAAAAGATTTACGGTGACTCCTTTTATTAAGTCTAGTTATAGATTTACAGATCTATATGTTATGACAGTTTGGTAATTCCATTAGGGATGAGCTAGAGAGTTAGGCCATAAATTTTAAATTTATCTTATCATTTGGTATGATGATTTTAAAGTGTAATGATTATGTTATTTGTTTACTAACGTTTTTCCTTTTTTTGTCTCTTGTTTGATTTATAAGGTTGAAAATTTTATGTTCCTTCACACACACACACTATCACATGCATTTACATTACATGAGCTCTATACCTAGGCTCTATCCCTTTTAAGAGGGAGTAAAGTATCTATGCTCTCGTGAGATGATAATCTCCATAATGGCTAGTAAAATACTCTCATTCAAATTGAATTCTTTTCGTTGGTAGCCTGTGATGGGTGAAGATTGGAATGTCTTACTAGTCTGTGATAAACAATGATGTAAAGAACAATTTAGGAACCTTTAGTGGTCAAAGTCACCAAACCCTACATATAATCTACACTTAAGAGACCAGCCTTAAGATAGAGCCATTCCTAACTATTGATAGATGTATTCCAAAATTAGGAAATAAGAAGGAACAATTTGTGTGATATATTGATTATCTAACCATTTTTTTTGTTTGACTTTGTGCATTTGCATCATTTCAATTAGTGCTTGCATTATCATATCATGCATTATCATATTTAACATTGTGTATTTGCATCATTTTCATATAGGAAATATTTGCCACATATTAGATCTCATCTATGGAAATGTACATTCCATTCATTTATTAAAATACCAAACATAAAGCATAACATTTCTAATAATGACACATTTATGGTACTCAAAGTTCAAAGATAGCTCCACCAAGCAAGAACCCCACACAATCAACTCACCCATATAATACAAGAGCTTGAGCTAGATAAATAGAACAAGAAAATTCTAATCATCTTGAGAAGATAGAAAGTGCTTAAGAGAAGCTTGAAAGGGAGTTTAATTAGATTCTGGATGCTTTCAACAAATTGAATAAGGGGAAAGGTATAGAGAAAAATACTAGCCAACAAGACCATCCATCACAAGAGGTGATTGACACTTTATATCTTCCTGGTTATGGGTCGTATCAAGCTCAGTCCATATAAGAGGCACCACCACAGCAATTCACATACCCTGTAGGATATACATACCTTGGAATGCCATTAGCTTTAAATCCAAGGCATTACCATGGCTATATAAATCCTGTTTTTTTGAAAAAGTAGTAGAATCAGTCTAAGTCCTTGATTTGGGTGATCCAAAAGAAAAAGAAAAATTAAAACCAAAAGAGAATAAGTTATTGGAGGACCTAATAGCTGATAGGAAGATGTATTTGCTCGAGGAAAAATTGTGAGCAATAAAGGGAATTAGTTTTTATGGCTCTATAGATGCTGTTAGGCTTTGTTTAGTTCCAGATGTCATTATTCCTCTGAAGTTCAAGGTATCAAAGTTTGAGAAATATAATGGTACAAAGTGTCCAAAGACTCACATCATCATGTACTACCAAAAAATCGTTACCCATGCTAATAATGAAAAGTTACTAATGAATGTATTCTAAGATAGCCTTACTGACTCAACTACTAGATGTATGTCCAGTTGGACAGGACCCATATTTAGTCCTGAAGTGATATGGCTCATCATTTTATTAATTAATATCGGCACATCATAGATTTAGCTTTTGATCACCTTTCTTTATAGAATATGGAGAAGAAGAGAATTGAATCATTCAAGGAGTATACCTAGAGATGAAGGGACATAGCTACTCAAGTTCAACCTTCTCTAATTGAGAAAGAGATCACAATGTTATTTTTCAGCACTTTAAAATCTCTCTATTATGAAAAAATGATAGGGAATGCAACAAAAAATTTCACCAACATGGTGATCTTAGGCAAAATCATTGAGAATGCCATTAAAAATGGTAAGTTGGAAGGGGAAAGCTTCCACCAAGAAAGCACCAAAGGAAAAAGAGACTGAAGCTTAAGCTGTGAGCTTGGACAGACAATAGTTTAAGGGTTATCAACTTTATCCACCACAAGGTTATTCTCCATACTACCATGCAGTGAATAATACCTCACCCTACCTATATCAGCCTACCCCACAACCATTTTACCCACTAACATATTAGCCTGCATTCAAACCCTATGCTACCATGTATAGCCCTAACATTTAACCTTTCACAAGACTTTAGACCCATCTTACTAACCCAATAGTGGTTCGAGAGAGCTACAAACTACTCGAGAAAAACTTATATTTGACCCAATCCTTATATCTTATATTGAATTATACCGAGAGCTCTGCAATAATCACTTGATTGCCCTCAGTCATCTAGAGCTACTCAAGCCACCCTATCCCAAGTGGTATGATCCTACAGCTCATTGTGACTACCACTATGGAATCGCTAGTCATTTCATAAAAAATTGTATTACCTTAAAATATAAAATGTAATTATTGATCAAGGATGGAATGATAAACCTTGATATAGGAGGGATAACAACACCTAATGTCAGTGGTAATCCTTTGCCTAACCATAATGTGAATGCTCTAAGTGATGATCAAGAGCGTTATGTGAAAAAAATTAAAGAAATTAAGACATCTCTCAATTAGCTATTTGATATTTTATACAAAGCTGATATGTATGCTAGTGACTTTACACAATTATCATAAAGGATATGTATCAAACAGTAACTGCAAATATCATAGTGGGGCATCGACCACTCTATTAAAACATATGAACAATTCCACCAAGAGGTATAGAAGTTTATGGATTCTTACTAGATTGAGTTTACAAAAAAAGAAAGGTTTCAAGAAGAGGTACAAAAATTCATAAATTCTTACTAGATTGAGCTTTATAAAGAAGAAAAGGTTTTAAAAAGTGCTAAAGGTTCTATAACCGACAAGCCATCAAAATTGTTTCCAAGACTAGTAATAATGTACTGTGGGAATAAACCAAAATTTATTGTAAACAAGCTTATCCCTAGGTTAGTAACTTTTAAAGTCCTTACTTTATTCCCTTATAAGGACAATAAAACTATGCCATGAAAATATAGCTATGATATGATAGTCCAAAGGTAACAAGAGAAGGTACCCAAGTCTGATGCTACCAATATAACTAGTGTAAAAGGCATTACCCGAAGTGGAAAATGCTTTACTCCAGAAACGCTAGAAAGGGCTAGAAAAAAAAAGACCAAGGTAGGTGAAGAACAAAATAATTCAAAAATGGTGCCTAAAGAAAAATGTCAAAAGCCAATATCAGAAAAAGAGGCTTGTGAATTCTTGAAACTGGTAAAGCATAGTGAATACTTTATGGTTGAAAATTTGAATAAAATGCCAGCATGAATCTCATTGTTGTCACTATTTTTGAATTTTGAACCACACTAAAATGCCTTGCCAAAGGTTTTAAACCAACATATGTAGCACACAATATGTTTATTTAGTATGTGAATCACTTAGCTGAAAACTTGGTAATGCCAAATTATATAGCATTAAATGATGATGAGATTCCTCTAGAAGAAAAGGGCAACACCAAAGCTCTACATATCACTTTCAAGTGCAAAAGCCATAATATAGCCAAGGTCTTCATCGACAATGGCTCTGCTATTAATGTCATGCCAATGTCAACTTTGGCAAGGCTACCTGTTGATTACTCATACATGAAAAGTAGCCATATAGCCATTCGAACTTTGGATAAGAGATATAGAGATGCCCTTGCAAATTGGGCCGTGCATATTTAATATAAAATTTTAGGTGATGGATATCTTCCCATATTATAATTGTCTATTGGAAAGGCCATGGATTCACATGGCTGGTGCTGTGCCTTTTACCTTGCACCAAAAGATCAAGTTTAATATAGAAGGTCAATTGGTGGCAGCATTTGGAGAGAAAGATATGCTGGTGACTCAATCATTGAATAACCCATATATAAAGGCTACTGAAAACACGATGGAATATTCTTATCGATCTTTTGAATTAGTTAATTTTGTAAGTTAACAATTTTCAGAGATAATGGTAAGTTAGATCATCAATAGAGGTTGGTATCTTGAGCAAGACTAGGGTAAAATTTACAAGAGACAATAAAACCCCAGCAATAATTGATAACAGTGAGGTGCTGGGCTTAGGCTATAAGATAGAATAATAAGAGATAAGAAGAAAACAAGCAAGCAGAAGAGAAAAAGGGATGGTAGGGCTAATGATATCCGACTCCTCTATGATACCTTTAAGCCTAGAGGATTCATGTACCCAGATGCAAAGGAGGATCTAGATTGGAATATAGAGGAGCCATTCATTGAGTTGTCCATTCATGTGATTGGAAATGAAAATAGGTATGAGCAAGAAATATGGGTACGCCCTTGTCTACTGGGTTACGAGCTGAACAATTAGAGCACTAGTGAAATGCCTGCTATCTTTGAGTTCGATTCAATGTAATTACACATCCTAATAGCTTATGCCCAAAAGCATTAGGATGACCTTTTATGCATGGGCCACTTATCTAGTATTATTTCAATAAAGATTAGGAAGCATGCATTTTCATTCATTTCTTTTGTTGCTCTCATTTTTTATTTTTGCCACACATCTTACCAACGTATCCCATTTAATTCAATTTTAGGTCCATAAATGAACATGAGGACAATCATGATAACGATCAAGGGGTTAATTTTGAAAATTTAATTAACACTAATGAACTTGATAACGATATGATTATGAAAAGTATGTCATCCCTCTAGACTTAATGAGATTAATTGAGCAAAAAAATAAATCAATTGAGCCTCAATAGAAGGTTACTGAAATGGTGAACTTAAGAGACGAGGAGAACAAGAAAGAGGTCAAAATTGGCACATCATTTTTATCGATAAATAGGCAAAGATTGGAAAACCTACGCTGAGAATTCGTAAATGTATTTGTCTGGTCTTATCAGTATATGCATAGGCTTAGCATGAAAATAATAGAACATAAATTACCCTTAAAGCTAAAATGTAAACTAGTCTTGTAAAAACTGAGGTGAACGAAGCCCAAACTACTGCTAACAATTAAAGAAGAGGTGAAGAAGTAGTTTGATATAGGTTTTCTACAAATAGCCAAGTATCCAAAATGGATAGCCAACATAGTAGCAGTCCCTATGAAAAATGAAAGGTGTGAATTGTGTAGATTATCGTGATTTAAATAAGCCTAGCCCAAAAGATATTTTTATTTTGCCTCATATTGACACACTGGTGGATAATACGACCAGGCATTCTATGTTTTTCTTCATGGATAGGTTTTTAGGGTATAATCAGATTAAAATGGTTCAAGATGACATAAAAAAGACCACTTTCACGATCATGTAGGGTACATTTTACTACAAAGTTAAGCCCTTTGGTTTAAAAAATGCTAAAGCAACTGATCAAAAAGTCATGGTAACGCTCTTTCATGACATGATGCACAAAGAGATTGAGGTGTATGTAGATGATACGATTGCAAAATCTTAAAAAGGACAAGATCATGTCACCAATCTCAAAAAGTTGTTTGAAAAGTTGAAAAATTCTAACTCAAGCTAAACCTAGCCAAGTGCACCTTCAAGGCTAAGTTAGGAAAGTTGTTTGACTTTGTAGTCAATGAAAAAGGGATTAATGTTGATCCAAACAAAATACAAGCTATTCAAAATTTGTCACCTCCAAGCATAAAGTTCACGATTTTCTAAGTAGATTGAACTATATTTCTTGGTTCATTTCTCTACTTACCTACAAGAGTGATCCCATTTTTAAGCTTTTTTGTAATAATAATCTTAAAGAATGGAATAAGGAATGCCAAAAAGCTTTTGATAAAATTAAGCAGTACTTGTCCAATCCTTTAGTACTGGTGCTATTTACTCTAGAGAGACCTTTGATCTTATACCTGATAGTGTGTGAGAACTCAATGAGATGTATGCTGGGGTAACAAGATGAGTTTAGCAAAAAAGAGAGAGTTATCTATTACCTAAGTAAGAAGTTCATCGAATATGAGTCTAAGTATGCTTTTTCAAAAAAGATGTGTTATGTATTAGCTTGGACTACTAAAAGACTTAGACAGTACATGGTCTATCATATTACTTGGCTTATAGCAAAATTGGATCTGATCATATATATTTTTGAAAAGCTCTTATTATCTAAAAGAATTCTTAGATGGTAAGTGATGCTTTCAGAATATGACATCGTGTATGTGAGCCATAAGGCAATAAAAGAAAGTGTCATAGCCAAGTTTATCACAGATTATACTATTGAAGAATATGAGCCAATGAGGTTAAAGTTTTTTTATGAGGATTTGATGGCTATTTCCCAACTTGAAAAGGAAGAGCATGATGAGAAGTGTTGTAAAATGTACTTTGATGGAGCTGCCAATACCTTGGGGCATGAAATTGGGGTGATTTTGATATCTCCTGAAGAGCAATATTATCCAATAATAGCAAGGTTGAATTTTAATTGCACAAATAATATCGTTAAATATGAAGCTTGTGTTATAAGTTTACAAGCTGCTATAGATAGAAATGTTAGAGTATTGAAAGTGTTTGGAGACTCAGCTTTAGTTATATATATCAATTGAGAAGAAAATGAGAGACGAGATTCGAAACTTATCCCATATCATAAGTATATCTTAGAGTTGATTAAGGAGTTTAAAGATATTCAATTTGATCATTTACGTTGTGAGGAGAATTTGATTGCTAATGCCTTGACTACTTTGATAGCAATGATTTGAATTAATGATAGCACTAAAATTCAACCTATCAAGCTAGATGTTAGGGATATGCCAATTCATTGTTCTAATGTAAAAGATGAGAAAAATGGGAAACTGTGGTATTATGATATCTTACAGTACATTAAGAATCAACAATACTCGGGCCAAGCAATTAAGAATGATAAAAAAGTTATCTGGAGACTAGCTACGAGTTTCTTCTTGATGTTTCCTATAAAAAAAGTTGTGATCAAATATTATTAAGATGCATAAATACAACTGAGGCTAAAAAGATTATTGAGAAGTACATGATAGGATATATGGGGTACATGCAAATTGACATATGATGGCAAAACAGATCATGACAGTTGGGTACTATTGGTTGACAATAGAGAGCGATTGCATTGACTATGCTAAAAAATGTCATAAGAGCCAGATTTATGTTGATAAGATCCATGCTGCACCAACTACTTTACATGTTTTGGTATCACCGTGGCCATTCTTTATGTGCGGCATGGATGTCATTGGTCCTATTATCCCAAAAAGCTTTTAATAGGCATAGGTTTATTTTTATAATGATAGATTATTTCATGAAATGGGTGAAAGCAGCATCATTTGGAAGTGTGACACGATCTATGATCTGTAAGTTAATAAAAAAAGAAATCATTTATAGATATAGACTTCTAAAAATAATGCCAAAAATCTAAATAGTAAGATGATGCAAGAAATATCTACTCAATGTAAGATCAAGCATCATAATTCAACACCATACTATCTAAAAATGAATAGAACAGTTGAGGTGATAAACAATAATATAAAAAGAATCCTTAATAAGATAATTAAGACTTATAAAGATTAGCATAAGAAGTTACCATTTGCACTACATGCTTATTAGAGATCAGCACATACCTCTATTGGGGCAACACTATTTTCCTTGGCCTATGGGGATGAAGGCTGTGTTACCAATGAAAGTAAAAATCCTATCCTTGAAAGTTCTAAGGGAGATTGAATTGGAAGAAGCTGAATGGGTTTGAAAGCACTATAAGTAGTTGAATTTCATTGAAGAGAAAAGATTGACAGCACTATGCCATGGTTGACTATATCAAAAAAGAATGATAAGGGCTCATGGTAAAAGGTTCGGCCTTGTTGCTTTTGAGAAAGAGAGTTGGTTTTGAAAAGAATTCTCCTATACCGATGATAATAGAGGAAAATGGACTCCGAATTGGGAAAGGCCATATGTAGTGAAACAAGTTTTCTTAAGTGGCGCATTGATATTAGTTGAAATGAATGGAGATGATTTACCCTATCTTATAAATTCTGATGCTGTGAAAAAATATTATGCTTTTAAAAAAAAGATAAAAGGAAAAAAAATAAGAAAGAAAAAATGAAAAATAAAGACTCAAATTGAAACCCTAAAAGGATGGCTTGAGTCAAAGGGGGTTCATCTAAATTGAAAACCTAAAAAGGCTACTTAGATTAAGAGAGTACAACATTGAATTTAAGAATTCATAAGCATGGAGGCTAGCATGTTCTGATAAGCTCTAAGTTGTTAAGTGCATTAAGTGGTTGAATTTTTCGAAAAAACTTCAAGATATGTTATCATGATAATCTAATTATTTATTTTAGGCGTTGTTACCCCATACCCATCTTTGTAACTCTTTACATTGTTCAATGGCCAAAGTTGTGCTACCATTTTTTAGTAAGAGATATTTCACTTCATTCCTTGTATCTCTCTTTTGTTAATTATTTCTCATTTATTTCTAAGCCATTCCTACTCTTTTCCCTTTAATACCTTGTAATGGAAGAAATGTATGATTGTATTTTTACTTTTTAAGATTGAAATAATGATTGATAAATGAATAATAGCATGAAAGATTTTTACATTACCTTGGAAAAGGTTGAGAGTGATAAAGGCAAATATGAAATGTTTAGTTTTTGGTAAGGATATTGAATTTGAAAAACAAATGTCTTTGAAAAGAAAAGATGGGAGCTAAATCAAAGGGATGATTGAGAATTACATCAATTTGGTCTTAGTACTTGAAGATTGAAGAGTTTGGGATCTAAGAAAATATCTTGAGAAACTTGAGTACAATAATTGACAAGAAATTAATAATTGACATTTGCATATCATGCATTACATTTCTGAATGTTTAGTGCATAACATGCATTACATGTGAGAATGTCTATGACATAAAGCAGGGATATTTCAAGATCCCTAATGGAGAAGATAAATGTGAAAACTTTCCAATGAAAGGATTTCAAATTCTCATTTTGAAAAAAAAAAAAAGAAAAAGAGGACCACTGAGGTAAGATTTTAATCCTTGAAAAAGGATGTTTCAAGAAAAAAGTTATAAAAGTTGTGAAGCCTTTGCTCAAATGAGCATTTTTCTATTTTAGGAATGATTTGTAAGACTTTTGGGTAGAATCTCCTATAATTTCTTCTCTTGATTTATAAGACCTCTGGACATGATTGTCAAGGAGCTTTATTTATTTTTCAAAGTCGTGAGCCTTTACTTGGAGGAGCCTTATTTATTTTTTCAAAAGTCACTAAACCTCTATTTAGAGGAGCCTTTATTTATTTTTCAAAGTCGTGAGCCTCTGTTTAGAGGAACCTTATTTATTTTTTGAAGTTATTGAGCCTTGCTTAGAGGAGCCTTATTTATTTTTCAAAAGCCGTTGAGCCTCTGCTTAGAGGAGCTTTATTTACTTTTCCAAAATTTTTGAGCCTCTATTTAGAGGAGCCTTATTTATTTTCCAAAGTCATGAGCCTCTATTTAAAAAAGCTTTATTTATTTTTCAAAAGTTGTTGAGCCTCTGTTTAGAGGAGCCTTATTTACTTTTCAAAGTTGTAGAGCCTTTGTTTAAATGAGCTTTATTTATTTTTCAAAGTTGTTGAGCCTCTACTTAGAAGAGTCTTAGTTTATTTTTAAAAGTCATTGAGCCTCTGCTTAAAGGAGCTTTATTTATTTCTCAAAAGTAATGAAGCCTCTATTTAAAGGAGTTTTTATTTTATTCAAGAAGTATGAATAAGCTATATATATATAAAAAAAAAGAGAACAATATGTCAAGTTGATTCTTGATGTGGTTGTCTACATCTTTGCACAATTCCTGTTTCACAGAAAATGTGCAAAGAGAGGTAACTGTAAACTCTCCAATCTGTCTAGGGTTTTAATTATTTGGTTTATGAAATAAAAAAAATAAAAAAAGGAAAAAAAGAAAAAGAAAAACCAAGTAGTTGAGTTTGTGTGAAATTTTTGATTAGACTATAAAGTTTGGGTTGGATTTAAAGTTGGAAGCTATAATTTAAAGGAAATTAGAATTCCTTTTTGGTATAGGATTCTTTTGATCAAAACCTTATAAATATATGCCTGTTGCAAGTAGTGAAAACACAAATTATGAGAGAAAAAACACACAATAGTATTGAGAGAAAAAATGAGGAAACAATCGAGCAAATTCCAGCAAGCATCAGTTACATCTTGGATAGTCCATTATTAGCCAAGCCTTCCTCCTACCCTATAAACAATTTATCCAAGCTAGAACTTTCCTCACACTATTACTAGCTGCCATCTGCCTACATCACTTACCATTTTCTTAGGGCTAGGTTTTTGGTACTTTTTGTAGAGAGATAAAAGGATAAGAAGGCATTAGAAATAATAATAAAAAAAGGTGTGTTTTGCTTAAAAGAGAAACTATGCAGAAGGGTAAGTGAAAAAACAAGCAAAGCAAAGTGATTTGATAAAGCTTAAATTGATTTGAGGACTTTCCAGGGAGACCCACGTGCTTGTCTTCATTTTAGTCAAACTTTGGTACTTTTTCTAACTTTTCTTAGTTCATCATTCTTTATTTGATTATTAGTCACTTTATTTTTTGTATAATTCTTAAAAAAGTATTTTTATATTTGATATGGACAAAATATATAATGATATTATATTTTGGTATTTGTTTATTTTATTTATTTATATGGTTATCTTATTTGTTTATATATTTTTAAAATATTTTTTTATATGATTAAATTTTAGGAAAAATTAGAAAAAAAATTAAAAAAATATAAAACAAAATATTTTTTTGAAAATAAATACTAATTATCCAATGATGGAATTTTTAAAAATTTCAAATGGTAAATTTTATAAAATTCCTAGGTGATAAACTTTTTTCTAAATTTGTCCCAAATGGTAGAATAATTTAGACAAAGTTTCAACAATAATAATAATTAATATTTGTTTTCAATTCAAAAAAAAGAGGAAAAAATAAAAAATTAATAAAAATTTTGGAATAAATACTAATTATCCAATAATGAAATTCTTAGAAATTTGAAATGCTTAGAAATTTGAAATGATAAATTTCTTAAGAAACCTTTAGGTGAGAATATTTTCTAAATTTGTCATAAATGGTGGAACAATTTAGATGAAATTTTAATAAAAGTAATTGTATTCTTTTCTAAATAAAAAATTTTAGTTAAAAATATTTGGCAATTATTCAAAGATGAGAATCTTTGAAATTTCAACTAATAAATTTCCTAAGAAATCTGTAGGTGAGAAATTTCTTTAAATTTGTTCCAAATGATGGAAGAATTTAAATGAAACTTGAAGAAAATAGTTGTCATATTATTTTCTTTCTAAAAATAAATAAAAAATAAAAAAAATTTTAAATAGACCTAAATGGTGGAAAATTTAAAAATAAAAATGAAAATAAAATTCAAGAATGGAATTCTTAGTAATCATAAATGATTGATTATCTAAGAAATTTCTAGGTGAGAAGATATTTCTAATTTGACCCAAATAGTGGAATAATTAGATATATTTTCAATAAAAAAAGCAAAAAAATAAAAAATGACTAAACTTTTTCTGACGACAAAACCTCTTCAAGAAAACAAATGGGATTCTTAAATACTCTTAAGGTAAAGAAGTATTTTTAAGAATTCTACTAGATTGATAGAGAATCTTAAGAATTATTTTCAATATTTAAATATTAAAATTTAAGACCATTAGAATTAAAACATTAGGATAATTTAAAATAAAATAGTACCATCATTTGGATGGGCATGTGAGAATGCTATAAGCTTTTTCATATGTAACCAATCTTCTAAACCCTGTTTTGATTAGTGGACCAGAACTTATTTTTTTAGGGACTTTAGTTAAGCTTAGAAGCTCTTTAAAGAGATAGATTCATTAGGTGGCCAATCACATCTAGTTAAAAAAGATTAGTGGCAACTCCTCTTATTAAGTCAGCTATAGATTTACGAATCTATATGGTATGATAGATATGTGACACCAACATTCTTTAACCCACAAGGCATGACATTATAGCAAAATGTACCCCACATTATTGCAAACTTGGTTTCCTCCATATCTTCTTAAGCCATTTTGATATAGTTATAGTCAAGAAACCCATCCATGAACAAAAAGATAGAGTGCCTAATAATGTTAACCACAAGGATATTGATATGAGGCAACAAGAAATTATACTTTGGGTTGGCCCTATTAAAGTCCTAATAGTCTACACACATCCTAACATTTCTATCTTTTATAGGAACTAGGACTATATTGGCTACCCATTCAGGGTACTTGGCTACTTCTAAAAAACCTATATCAAACTACTTTTTTAGTTCCTCATTTATCTTTAGCAACATTTCTAGCTTCATGCATCTAAATTTTTGTTGTATTGGTCAACATTTTAGTTTTAAAGGTAGTCTATGCTCGACAATATCTGTGCTAAGCCCCAGCATATCCTGATAGGACCATGTAAATACATGCACATATTCTTGCAATAAATCCACTAGCTTTTGTTCTCAATCAGTGATAGTGAAGTACCGATCTTTACTTCTTTTTTATTCTCACTATCCCCTAAATTCAATAAGTTAGTGGATTCCTGAAGGGGTTTTATGATTTTCTTCTCTTGCTCATCTATTTTAATAGATCATGAGGCAAATCATTGTTTTCTGAATCAACATCATTATCAAACTCGCAAATGTGAATTGAATTTTCAAAATCAAATCGAGCGTTATTATCTCAATCATCCATAATGTTCATTATTTAAAAACTTGAAAATGGGTACAATCTTAAAGAAATATGGATTAATTTTGGCAAAGGCAAGAGAAATTTGAATAAAAACGAAAAAGAAGGAAAAAGAAAAAATAGAGAGAATGGTATATGTGAAATGCATCACATTCATCATTTTATTAGGATAAAGAAAGTAAGCCCATGCATTTGACTTTCACATACTCTTAGATAGAACTAATTAGAATTTTTAAGTTTAAATGGTTCAAGGATAATGAAATCTGTACATCATATTTAGATCTCCTTATCTACAAAAGGAAAAAGGAACATATTTTCATCTTGTACAACCTTTTCATCTGTGCCAATCCAAATGTGAGAGAAAGCTTGCTCTAATCCCATCGCTGGTTCACTCTTTTCAAATTCTAATGATCCATGGTGGACATATCCACTAGAGTGGAATGTTTTATATAGATAGGGGAACATTAATTTTCCATCTACCAACTCTTGCTCTTTGAAGTACGTCATTTTTTTCTTCCTTTTCTAGTATCATATTCTTTCTATCAACAACAGTAGGCTTGTAGCCTAAGCTTCATTTTTTTTTTGTTCTCAATTGTGCTTAGTGCCTTCTTGATTCCTTGTAAAGCCTTTACTAAACCTCTGACTCACCAACCCTTATCGATAGTTTGCTTGATCACCATATCTGTAGTCTTTGACAATTAAGGGAATGGTATCTTTGGCATTTCTCCGACATAAGTAGCATTTGCTACTTTAAAAGCTCTAAATGAGTTATCTTTTCTATAGCCTGGACATAAGGAGTGGTCAAAGTTTTTGTCACTCATAAATCTTCTTCACCATATAGACAAACTTGCCTCCCTTTAACAATAAACATTACCTTTTGGTGAAAGATAAAAGTACAACTCCAATCGTATGAATCCAAGATCTTTTGAGTGAAAAGTTATATGTAAGTGTTATATTTATCACCTAAAATAGGATAATGAAAGTACATGGGCCAATTTGTAATGGAATCTCTATATCATCAATCACCTTTCTTCATGTTCCATCAAAAAACCCTTACTATTATGTGCCTAAATCATGCAATAAATAAATTATATCATGCAATAAATCGCGCAATAATATAAAATCGTACCATAAAAAAATTATCATGCAATAATATTAATGATCACGCAATAATATAATACCATAAAAATCATTCATGCAATTATATATGATCATGCAATCAAATCACACAAATAAATATATTAATAATAATGCAATTAAATATACTAATAATCATATAATAAAATATAATCATACAAATAAATATATTAATAATCAAGTAATTAAATGTATTAATAATCATGCAATCAAATTAAATATAATCATACAAATAAATATATTAATGATCATGCAATATTAATAATCATGCAATCAAATCAAATATAATCGTACAAATAAATATATTAATTATCATGCAAATATATTAATAAATTACACAAATAAATATATTAATCTTACAAATAAATATATTAATAATCATGCAAATATATTAATAAATCACACAAATAAATATATTAATCCTACAAATAAATATATTAATAATCATGCAATTAAATAAATCATGCAAATAAATATATTAGGCAAATAAATTATCTTGCAAATATAATATCAATCATACAAATATAATATTAGTCATGTAGATTCATGCAAAAATAAATACCATGTAATAAATATAAAAATAAGAGTAAGCAATTAAATATTATAAAAGTTATGCAAAAATCACCAAAAAAAAGAAAGTAAACATTGCCTCAATGGATAACGAGTTCTAATAACTTTTCATCTTTTAAAAACTAATGTTTCCTATTACAAATCTTAGCCTTCTTTCCAAAACTCCAATTGAATCATTTTACAATTTTTTACTTGATTTTTTATTCCTTGTTGATTCAAAACTTTGCCCAAAATTTCTCTTTTCAATGACCTTTGTTTGATCTTGAAGTGAATTACTATGAGGCCCCCCTTTAGTCACAGATTTAAGGTCCTTACATGGGGATTGAATCCCTTTTAATTTGAAAGAAATTAATTCAACCGAATCTAAGATTTCTCTCTAAATTTTATTCTTTGTGCAATTTTTCCTTTTTCATTCGATTGAGCCCTAAGTCTTTTCAAAATTATTTAACCATTAAAGTTAAAATCAGAGATAGAATCAAAGAGTTGAATTGAATCCAAGATTTTTCACGCAAAATCTCACATTTTTTTCTCTTTTTTATTTTTACCCCTTTTTTTTAATTTTTTTATCAATTGACTTTGACTTTTTTGATTAAAAAAAACCAAAAATTAAACTAAAAAAATTGAAATACAAATAAAATTTAGGGTTTAATCTTTGGGCTCAAAATTCACTTTTCCTATTAAGGTCTAATTGCGTAATCGAAATCAAAATTCAAAACCCGATCAATTTTGAAAAAGTCTGACAAAATGAGGTGTTTACAATTGCCCTTCTTTGTGCGTTTTCTGTAAAATAGGAATTGTATAAAGACAAAAGACATCCATTTTGTTTAGGTCAAGAATATTGAAAAAGAAATCTCAAAAACTCCTCCACAACTAAGGTAGTGAAACTTTTGGAAAGTAAAATACTCCTCCATAACTGAGGCTTTGAAATTTTTGAAAAATAAAGTGCTCCCCCATAATCGAGGTTTTGAAATTTTTGGAAAATAAAATGCTCCCCCATAACCGAGGCTTGAAACTTTAAGTAAAAGTACTTGTCCTTCAAGGCTTCAACTTTGAAAAAATAAAGAACTCCTCCATCAAGACTTCAACTTTGAGAAAATAAAGTACTCCTCCATTGGGGCTTCAATTTTGAAAAATAAAGAACTCCTCCACAAGGCTTCAACTTGGAAAAATAAAATACTCTTCTATCGAGGCTTCAACTTTGAAAAATAAAGTAATCTTCAACTTTAAGATCCCATTTTTTTATTCTTTTTATTTAAACTTATTGTTATTTTGATTAAGGAATTATATGATAATTTTTAATGAAATAAACTTTTCTAAATACCCCATCGTCTACGTGACATTTAGGAACAGATTACTTCACAAAAGATTTTCACACAAATCTTTTAATTTGGGGCAGTTTGGAGCTTCGAGACTTTAGGGTTTAGGTTTTCATTTAGGGTTTGAACTAAGGTTTTAAGGTTTTGTTTAGGGTCTAGGGTTTCACCTAGGGTTTAGGGTTTCACCTAATATTTAAGATTTTACTTAGGGTTTTATTTTAGGGTTTTGGGTTTTACCTAATGTTTCGGCTTTTACCTAGGATTTAAGGTTTCATTTTAGAGTTTTGGTGTTTCATTTAGGCTTTCGACAAAAGGTTTCACATAAATCCTTAAGTTTTGGGATGGTTTGGAGCTTTGGGACTTTAAGGATTAGCTTTTCATTTAAGGTTTGAACTAAGGTTTCGGGGTTTTGCTTAAGGTTTAAGAATTCACATAAGATTTATGGTTTCACCTAAAATTTAGGTTTTTACGTAGGGTTTTAAAATTTTATGAACATTTTTAAAAATTTTCAACATTTAGCAAATTTTCAAAGCAAGTGTGTTTATTTATTGTTATATTTTTTAAAAAAATGAATTTTTTATATTTTTTATATTTTTTCTAAAAAAATTATTATTATTTATTTATCTTTTATTATTATTTATTTATTATTATTTATTTTTAAAATACAATTTTTAATTCCCTTCAACATCTAAACAGTGATTTAAAATTTTTTATTTTTTTATTATATATTTATTATTTACTTTTATAATTATTTATTAGTATATTTTTTAATTATTATTTTAAACACCTTTTTTTTATAAATATATATATCTATTTAGTTAACCTTCAAAATAGAAAATATCTCATATTCGAGAAAGATTAAAATAAAACAGCCACCATGAAGTTCTTATCTTAGGGAAAAATGAAATTGAATTAAACCAATCTCATAATGTTGTACCTATTCCCACTCTCCTACACATAACAACATTTGGTTATTTTTGCTTATGACATCTTCCCCTTTTTTTTTTTAAACCCACAAAAAAAATGAAATAATGGGGAATACACTCAGCTTTCATGAACTCAACAATCAAGGATAAAGATGGGGTCACAAAAGTACAAGCCAACTAAACAAATAAAAAAAAGTCTAAGCTTTCCTACAAGCAATTACAAGGAAAACAAACCAGAAGCAAGGGACATGTTGACGTCTTAAACGTCTCTAAACACATAAAGTAGCAAGTAGGTGAATCAAGGAACCCTAAGCTATTGCAAACAAACCATTGTACAAAAGAAAAAAAATAAAAAATAAAAATAAACATGAAAGTTTGAAACTCTAACTTCTGTGAGCCATTTTCACGTAACAAGAATTAACACACAAAGTATCAGGCATGCAAAAAAAATTGTTTTTTTAAAACCTTTTCATCTTGTTTCCTTACAAGTTATTCTTTTTCTTATTCTTTTTCTTCTTTTTCTCTCTTTTTGTAAAAAGTAAGCACAAGAAAACATGAATGAGAGCTAACTAAAAGTAGCAAACCTTTTTTTTCTAGTTTTGTTGCCTTTTTCCTACTTCTGTTGGTCTTTTTGCTCTTTTGTTCAATTCTTTTTGCTATTTTTTTTACTTTTCCTACAAATGGTTGAGATTCATTTGGTTGTTTCTCTTACTGTCATTCCCAGTCTGGTTTCTCTTTCTGTGTTTTGATTTTTTTTTACATTTTTCATTTTTAATTTTTTTTTTTTGCAAAAGCTTCTTTTTTCCTCCCTTGTTTTTTGCCACAAGTTCTTTTTTAGTTTTTTCATTTTTCCTCTTTTAGTTTACGCCTGCTATTGTCTTTTTTTTTTTTAATTTTTTTCTACTACTTTTTTTTTATTGTTCTTCACCCAGTTTTTTATTTTTTTTTCAAATATGCTGCTCACGTTCTTTTTCTACTTTTTTTTAAATTTTTTTTAAATTTTTTTAGAACTACCTCTTTTTTTTTTGTTACTCTTAAATCTTTTTTTTTTTGCTTCTTTTCTCTTGGATGACCACTACCTTCTTTTTTTAGTTCTTCCACCTGCCTTTCTTTTTTTTTACTATTTTTTTTGTTGCCATCCATCTTTTCTAGTTTGTTTCCATGAGCTTCCTCTTTTTTTTTATTGCTTTTTTATTGTTACTATTTCTTTTTTTTTTTACAGTGTGCTCTTCAATTTTCTCTTTTCTATTTTTCTCTTCCCATTCTGGTTCTCCACTACCTCTCGGCCACTAGCCTTCTTTTTTTTTATAATTTTTTCTTTTTACTTTGTGGCACTAGTTCTCCATTTATTTCTCTTTGCATGCTTTCTTTTGTTTCCTTACATGCTTCTTTTCTTTTGTCATTCAAAAGCAAAGCTTTTTATTGTTTTGTTTTTTGTTTTTGTCCCTTGGGTCCTTGGTTTCACCTGTTTTAGCTTCATTCCCATGCAAAATTTTAGCTAGGCCAAATGGGCCTATTTCATTTCTTGGATTTGGCCGTGTTTTGGGTTTTCAAAGAGATAAGACATGTTTTTGGGCCTTAGCCTTTGCTTGGGCTAAATTTGTGGCCAATTTGGGCTCTCTCTTTTTGTTTCCTTTTTGGTAATCTTTGTCCATTTTTTGGGCCAAGTTTAAAAGTTTACTTGGGCCATTATTTTTATTTATTTTATGGTTTTTCATGATCTTATTTTGGGCCATGCTTTTTTTATTTATTTTTGTTTAATGGCTAACAATGGACCATTAATAGGCTTTAAAAATGAGTCTTTTATCAAGCCTTCTTATTGGGCCATTTCGGGCATTCATTCAAGCCTATACAAAGAAGCTTCACTATAGGGTCTACATTGGACTTCATCCTTGAACATTTAAAAATGACCATTAATGGATCTAAAAAATTGATGACTAAGGCCTAATTATAAAAATATGCCCAGATTAAAAAGATAAAATATATCTAACAAAATTATGTGTCTATAGTTGGTAACACAAATTACTACCTTTTTTAAAGAATTGGAAAATATTAAAAAAGAAAAGAATAAAGATTTACATTGGTTAGAAGATAACCATAACCCCTTATCCATAGCCATCAAACAAAAAGATATCCTTACCTTCCTCAAACTCTCCAAAGAAACCTACTTAGAACCATTAATGTCAAGGACTGCTTTGATCACTTCAGGACCTTTATAGATCTCTATAATGTCTCGAACATAGTGAGATGCAGAGTTTCCCATAATGCTACAGGGTAAAGCCTATACATGCTTTTATTCAATGGCCCTTATGACATTTTATAGTTTGATACATTTAGCATATAGCTTTTGGCCTATTTTTGTAGCAGTAGGGCCTCTATATGTTCCTTTATGAGCTTATTAGCCATAAGATTGAAACTCGATGAAACCCTATGCTAGTACTTCAAAAGATTTAACATGGCAACCCTAGAAATAAAAGACCTAAACACAAAATGAATGATTAAATGAAGTGTCAAGCTTAGTGAATTCCACATTAAGTACAAACCCAAAAAAGCTATTAAAGCTTAAGCTCTAACTGATTTTGTCACTGAGTGTTCTTTTAACATTGAGGCTAAGACCCTACTAGTTTGTATTGGTGAGCCATAGCCCAACAGAAACAATAAATAGAAAAAAAGACAAATAAGCCCTCAATTGCTTTAACCACACCCCTTAGTTAATCAAATGTCCCTAATACTAGGGCTTCTACTAAAGTAAACTTTGGTGATATACGTTGATGGTTCTTCAAGAAAAGATAATTTTGGGGTGGAAATCTTATTTCTTAGCTCATGGGGACAAGAAAGACAATATGGACAATCGTTTAGATTTTTTACCTCTAACAATACAGTTGAATATTAGACCTTGACAGTAGGATTATAATTGGCTACTAGTCTGAATGTGAAGGATTTGATTGTTTATATTTATTCACAACTTGTCACCTATCTGGTGAATAGTGAATATGAAGTTAGGGACCCAATGCTTACCAAATATCACATCATGGTTCATCAACATAGTCAATCTTTCATTAACCTTACCCTTGAGCAAGTTTCCCATACCAGCAACACTAGAGTTGACTCTTTATCTAAGTTGGTAGCTTTCATTGAGAGAAAAAAGTGTGGCAACATCCTATTAAAGTATGTGCCAACCACTTGTAACTCACTTTAATCTTCTGCCTAAAGGAGGAAGACAACTGGATGACCTTTATTGTGGCATTTTTTAAGGGGCAAGCACCCTCTTAATCTTTTGGTGGCCAAGAAAATTCAAAAGATAGTAGCTAGATTTACACTCTTAAAAGACACACTGTACAAGAAAGCTTTTCATCCTTACTCCTCAAATGCCTGATGCCAACCTAGGCAAAATATATTTATGAGAAATCCATGAATGGATATGTTGTTATCATGTACGCGGACAAGCATTAGCACAAAAGGCTCTAAGACAAAGTTATTATTGGTTGACAATGAAAAAAGATGTAATCAACTTGATTAAGAAGTTTGATAAGTGCAAAAAATTTGCCAAAGTTTAATGATAGTCTATAAGAAGTATTTAACTAGATTTTCAATCCCTAGCTTTTTGCATAATGAGGTATTGATATTTTAGGTCCCTTCCTTATTGAGGTAGCTTAGAAAAAGTTCATGATTATTACTTGTGACTACTTTACCAAGTAGATTAAAATGAAGGCTATTGTCACTATCACGGTTAAAATGGTAGAAGATTTTGTAAGAAAGTTCATAGTGTGCAAGTTTGGCTTCCTAAACATCATTGTAGCAGATAATGAAACTCAATTTCAAGTTGATAAGTTAAAATGTTTCTACCAGAATTTTAGAGTGACTCTAATTCACAATTCAGTGGCCTATCTTCAAACTAATGGTCAATGGAGTCAATGAACCAAAAAATCTTGATTGCCTCTATGGATAACGGGTTCCAACAACTTTTCACCTTTCAAAAACTAATGTTTCCTATTTTAAATCTTAGCATTCCATCCAAAACTCTAACTGAATCTTTTTGCAATTTTTTTGCTTGATTGTTTATTTCTTGTTGATTCAAAACTTTGTCCAAAATTTCCCTTTTTTCAGTAACCTTTATTTGATCTTCAAGTGAATTATTGTGAGGCCTCCTTTTGATCACAGATTCAAGGTCCTTGCATGGGGATTGAATCCCTTTTGATTTAGAAGAAATTAATTCAATCGAATCTATGATTTCTTTCCAAATTTTATTCTTTATGTAATTTTTCCTTTTTCATTAGATTGAGCCCCAAGTTTTTTCAAAATTATTTAACCATGAAAGTTAAAATCTGACATAGAATCCAAGGGTTGAATTGAATCCAAGATTTTTCATGCAAAATCTCACATTTTTTCTTTTTTTTTTTATTTTTACCCCTTTTTATTTTTTTATCAATTGACTTTGACTCTTTTGACTAAAAGAAACCAAAAATTAAACTAAAAAAATTAAAATACAAATAAAATTTAGGGTTTAATCTTTGGGCTCAAAATTCACTTTTCCTATTAAGGTCTAATTGCACAATCAAAATCAAAATTCAAAACCCGATGAATTTCAAAAAATCTTCAGACAAAATGGGGTATCTATAATTGCCTCTATTTGTGCATTTTCTGTAAAATAGGAATTGTATAAAGACAAAAGACATCCATTTTGTTCAGGTCAAGAAATTTAAAAAAGAAATCTAAAAAACTCCCCCACAACGAAGGCAGTGAAACATTTGGAAAATAAAATACTCATTCATAATTGAGGCTTTGAAATTTTTGAAAAATAAAGTGCTCCCCCATTACTGAGGCTTTGAAATTTTTGGAAAATAAAATGCTCCCCCATAATTGAGGCTTGAAACTTTAAGTAATAATACTCTTCCATCGAGGCTTCAACTTTGAAAAAATAAAGTACTCCTCCACCAAGACTTCAACTTTGAGAAAATAAAGTACTCTTCCACTCATGCTTTAATTTTGAAAAATAAAGAACTCCTCCATGAGCCTTCAACTTGGAAAAATAAAATACTCTTCCATCGAGACTTCAACTTTGAAAAATAAAGTACTCTTCCACCGAGGCTTTAACTTGAAAAAAATAAAGAATTTTTCCGTTAAGGCTTAAATTTTTAAAAATAAAATCATGTTCAGGAAAGCTCTTTTTCAATAAAGACTTGAAACTTTAAAATTCTCATTTAGGAAAAGCTCATTCTAACAAAGGCTTAAAACATTAAAATTCTCATCTAGAAAAGCTCTTTCTCAACGAAGGCTTGAAACTTAAAAATAAACATATGAAATTTTTAAGATCATGTCCTAAAGTCTTATAGATCATTCTTATTTTCGAAAAAGCTCCCCTTTAACAGAGGCATTGAAACTTAAAAAAAATCTTACCTTAAGTGATTCTCTGTATCTTATCTAGATCATCATTGATGTCTTTCAATGTCTCTTCTCAAAATTATTTCAACATCTAGTTTTTCCTTCCTACTTTGCAAGCATATGCAATGAATGCATGCAATGATTGAAAAGATTCTTCACAATTCTCAAATTCAATTTCAAGATTCAAACTTTAATTTTTCTTCTTTTCAAACATGCATGATGCATGGAATGAATATGATGAACATAATGTATGCATACAATGAATGCATGAGCTAAAGATTTTTCAAAATTCCATCCTAATTTCTTAACTCAAATTTTGATATTTCTTTTCCAAACATGGAATGAATATGATGAACACAATGTATGCATATAATGAATGCATAAGCCAAAGATTTTTTAAAATTCCATCCTAATTTCACAACTCAAACTTTGATATTTATTTTCCAAACATGCAATGTATGAGTGCAATAAATGTGATGATATATGCAACATGTAATGAATGTAGTGAATACAACGCATAAATGCAACAAATACAAAATTCTAACCTAATTTCAAACTTTAAACTTTCTTTTCTTTTCCAAATATGCATGACGAATGCCATGAATGAATGCAATATTCTCAGTATGATGTATATATATAATGCATGTGGTGAATGCAATACATGCTATGCAATTCATTTATCTTTTCAATTATGGTAAATTAGAAGGTTCTCAACACTCTTGATTTATCTTTTCACTTTTTTTAACTTATCAACACTTATGGTTATCAACATAAGTTATCATGCACCATCAAGTAGTCTCATCAATTGTATCATCCAAACCTAAAGTTTTTTCTTTCAATAGGATTTTAAAACTTTTCTTCATGTCATCTTTTTAGCTTCTAATCATGTTTTTTTTTCAACTTATTTGGAACTGGCCAACAAATGTATCAACTAATTTGTGATAAAAAATTCCTCTTTATTAGGTTTATCATTTAATCTCAATATTTGAATGTTTCTTTTCATTTGTAAGCCATAAGGATCAACATGCTTTTAAACTTTTTCTATTTTTCACATTTCATTTTTAATTTGCCCCAGTTACTTCTAACTTTTTCAAAGTAATGCAAGGATCTTTCATAACTTTTATTTATTCATTCATCATCATTTCAATTCAATGCCAAATGTAATCTATCACATTTCTTTAATTCATAATGGGAAGCAATAAATGGTGAAGAATAAGAAAAATCAAAGAAAGGGTATTCATTGTAAGAACAAGTTTGGTAAGGAAAAAATAGGCAAAAAAACTATTTCTAGATGAATCATCATGATAAATGCTGGGAATGGTTCACAACATTGAAGATAATGAATATTCAGAGAATTCTACACATTAATTTTGAATTTTTTTTCCAAAAGCTCATTCTTTTTGAAATTTTTAATCTTTCATCAATCCAAGCATTATCCTTATTTCTTGGAGATCCTTAGCAAGGCTATTTTTTTTAAGTTTCCTTTTTATTACTTAAATTACCCTTTTGGGTTTTTAGTTTAAGTTTTTTTTTTCACATTTTTTCTTTGTAATTTTTTTCCTTTTTTTTTTTTTTTTGCATCTCTTCCACATTTTTTCTTTTTCATTTCCTTTTGTTCCTTTAATCCATCAGTGGCATTTCGCTCAAAATTCTCAACAATCCCATTACAAGTTTGTCTTAGTTCAATTCATGATTCTTCATTTCGAGTATTCACATTTAATCAAAATAGACTTTTAAGGAATGTAACGTAGGATAAGGTGAGGGATTATGAAATAAATGGATAAAGTAGGCCTAAAATTTATTTGAAGGCTTATAAACCACAAGGATCATTTATCATTATGTGAAACACTGTGGTTTTTTTGCCCTATTCTTCATCAATTCTCTATTTTTCTTTTTTTTTTCTTTTCTTCACCCTTTTGCACTTTTCATCCTTTTTCAAAAAGATTTGAGCACCAAAGAGTTTTTTTTTTTTTTTTTTACCTTTGAAGTCATTAAGGCATTCACTTTCTTTTTTTTTTTTTTGTGATCAAGCATTTTTTAGAATTTTCCTTTCAATGTGGAGGGTGATCTTTGGTTAGGGTTTCTTTCAAAGAAAATTCAATAGGCTCAAATGGCATAACAAATGGATTATTTTACTTCTTGTGTGAAGGGTAGAAGAAAGATGATCATTTTTCATTTCAAATATGAATACTCTTAATGAATAACATTTATTGACTAAGAACAAATTTGTGAGTGAAGTATCACAAAATATCACTCACTGCATCATTTTCGTTTATGAATGTGATAAATTTCTTGCTAGTTCATTTCATGAAACCTGTCCTCTTTTACTTTAGTATCTCAACAGATTAAAAGTCTTAACTTATCAATTCCACCAATATGAATAATGCTTTCAAAATCAAATCCTAAATTATTGTCTAAACATTCATTATTTAGAACATGGGAATAAGTGAAATATGAAAGGCATGTATATAAAAGTAATGGAATAAAGGAGAAAATGTAATGAAAATGCATTTGTCACTTTATTGAAATGATGAAAGATAAATAAAAGACTGACATAAGAGACTTTCAAATATTCAAGACTTGCATTATTTCTTAAAGTTTCTAAGGTAATAGATGTTCATAAAAACTCCTTCCAAATTATGCCCTAGTGTGGTTAATCAAAGGGTTCTTGATGACACATGTCTCTACTTCTTGATCAAAATTCACCAATCCATTTTTGACCAAACTTTGTACCTTATACTTCAATGCTGTGTAATTTTTTGTAAAGTGGCTAACAATCCTAGGATGATAGTCACAAGTAGTATTAGCATCATACCACTTAGGGTAGAAAGGCTTCATTGGTTCTAAATAAATTGGTGTGACCAAATGGTTTCAAATGAGCTGAGGGAATAACTCATTGTATGTCATAGGAATTGGATTTATAAGAGCCTTTTCTTTTTTCATCTAGTTCATAGGTTGAGCAGTTGGTCAAGCATTGGATGACTGTATAACTGGTTAATGAGTATAAGGACTTAGGGAGACATTATTGATGGTTGAGTGGTAAGATTGGTACATCGAATAAGGATAATATAGGGTAAAGCCTCAAACCTGTTGCCCCTTATAAATTATAGCTTCAGTATCTTATTCTTTCTTATTAGCACATCCTCTTTCTTTTCATCACCACCTTTAAACTTCTTATTCTTGATGGCATTTTCAATGATCTCTCTAGAAATTACCATATCAGTAAAATTTTTAGTGGCATTTCTAGTCATCTTTTCATAGTCAAAAACTTTGATAGTATTGACAAACAAGATTGTGGTCTCTTTTTTAGTGAGTAGTGGTTAAACTTAGGCAGCAATATCCCTCCATCTCTAGGCATAATTTTTGAAACTTTTAGTATCTTTTTTTTTCATGCTTTGTAGAGATATGCAATCTGGTGTCAAATCTATAATGTGCTTGTATTATGGAATAAAGGCCTTACTAACTCTCTTTAACCATGGACGCAAGTCCTATCTAATTGCACATGCCATCTAGTAACTAAACCAGTGAGACTGTCTTGGAAGACATGGATAAGCAACTTATCATTATGTGCATATGCAACCATTTTGCGACATTACATAGTCACATCTGTAATGGGCACTTGGTCCCATTATACTTCTCAAACTCAAGCACTTTAAACTTTGGTAGAATAAAGACATAATGAATCAGGCATAATCCAACAGCATTTATTGACTTATAGAAATTTGTCCCTTCAATAGCTTTAAGCCTCAATTTAATGAGATCTAACTTTTAAGAACTAAAGCTCTTTTTGACTTTTATAAAACCTATTTTCAACTTTTCTTTCTCCTTGGGATGATCAAGATTTGGGACTTATGTAGGATTAAATATCTTGATGTCAAAAATAAGGGTAATGGGAGTAAGAGCAACAGTTGATGGCAAGTCAACATGCACATAGAGGTAGCTTGCAATAAATAGCATTTAGTATTAGGACCTTTAAGATGCATGTGTTGAATATTGGCTAAAGCCAAGGGGATCTAATATATCAATCTCATTTTGTATCACCACCTCTTTCACTACCTTTCTCTCTTATTTATGTTCTTTAACAATTCAATAATAGTCTTTGACTGCCCCTTCAGCTCTTTTTGTGCCTTTTATAGCTTTTGGAAATGAAAAGTATTTTTTTTCTTCCATAATCCTAACTTAGTATCTAGTGTTGTAGTGCTTCAATTTTTTTGAAGTTTAAGCTATCGTTGAACCTTGATTTACCACAATTAGAGTGTAGATTTAGAAAGGTATTTATGAAACCATCCTTATCTTGCCCAAGAATGAATGCTTGTATGCATGAATGCCATAAAAAGGATTTAATGATGTAAATCCATACATATATAGTAAAAGAAAAGGGTTAGTAAACATAATATATACAAGGAACAATATAAAATGGTTAGAATGCGCATACTATGTACTAGGAACAATTTATAAATTTACAAATAGAATAATAAATGTCTCATCATGTGTCCAATTTGAGTTTTTCTAGCAAAAGGAAGGGCATGGCTCTAACTTAGGTTCAGATCTTTAAATTTTATTTATATGCTAGGTTCAAAGGTTTGACACTTTAAAGGTTTTCAAATTATTCCTTATATCATCATCCATTATAGACTGGTAAGGCACTCCAATCTTCACCAATTATTATAGGCTCAAATAGAAAGGGTTCAATTTGAGTGGGAGTTTTCTTTAGCTCACACGAAGGCTATCACCTCAAGAGAGTGTAGGTATTTGCTCCTTTCTAATAAAGGACAAAACTTAGATCTAGTGCTTAGACCTGGATGCAAGAGTGATATGTGTAAAGGGACATACATATCAAATAATCAAATAAATTGATGCACATCAAAATTAAAATCTACAAAACAAGAAAACAAAAACAAAAACAAATAGGTTAGTAATATGAAAATCACAAATATTAAATAATAAAACCATCAAAGAAAGGTTTAAGATATCACATAACTAACTAATGGCTTAAGTTTTTAATATCCTCAGTGGAGTCGCCAAACTATCATAATGTTTAGGTTGGGAAAACCAACCCATTAGACAAAACACTATGGAGTCAACACTAATTTTTTTATCTAGGTGTAATTGGCCACCTATGTGAATCTATCCCTTTTAAGATTATTCTAAGTATAAACAAAGGGTCTCTAAAAAAATAGGTTCTAGTTTACATAATCAAAACTAGGGCTCAGGAGTCAGTTATGTGTAGGAAAGGTATTAGCACCCTCTTGCGCTCAAAATTGGTACCACATTAATCATGTATTATCTTACCTAAGTTGTAATCAAATATGGTTTTATCAAATAAATCAATTCCAATCCTTTTATCTATTTACAAAACATGGTGATACAAAAATTTTATCAAAATATCAAGCAATCATGCAATAAATATTAAATCCTACTTGCAATAAATCAAGCAATAAATAAAATCATATCATGCAATAATATAAAATCATACCATACAAAAATTATCATGCATTAATATTAATGCTCACGCAATAATATAATACCATAAAAATCATTCATGCCAATATATATAATCATGCAATCAAATATAATCACACAAATAAATATATTAATAATCATGCAATTAAATATAATCATACAAATGCAATCAAATTAAATATAATCATACAAATAAATATATTAATAATCTTGCAATCAAATTAAATATAATCATACAACTAAATATATTAATAATCATGCAAATATATTAATAAATCACACAAATAAATATATTAATCATGCAAATAAATATATTAATAATCATACAATTAAATATATTAGTAATCATATAATAAAATATAATCATACAAATGCAATCAAATTAAATATAATCATACAAATAAATATATTAATAATCTTGCAATCAAATTAAATATAATCATACAAGTAAATATATTAATAACCATGCAAATATATTAATAAATCACAAAAATAAATATATTAATCATGCAAATAAATATATTAATAATCATACAATTAAATTAATAAATCATGCCATTAAATAAATCATACAAATAAAAATTAGGCAAATAAATTATTATGCAAATATAATATTAGTCATGCAAATTTATGCAAAAAAATATACCATTTAATAAATATAAAAATAAGAATAAGCAATTAAATATTACAAAAGTTATGTAAAAATCACAGAACAAAAATGAAAGCAAACATTACCTTAATGGATCATGGGTTTCAACAACTTTTCACCTTTCAAAAACTAATATTTCTGACTATAAATTTTAGCTTTTCTTCCAAAAACTCCAACAAAATGTTCTTGTAATTTTTTTCTTGATTGTTTTTTTCTTGTTGATTCAAAACTTTGCATAAATTTTCTCTCCTTTCAATGACCTCTATTTGATCTTGAAGTGAATTGCCATGAGGCCCCCCCTTTGGTAACATATTCAATGTCCTTATATAAGGATTGAATTCCTTTTAATTTGGAAAAAATTAATTCAACTGAATCTAGGATTTTTTTTCAAATTTTATTCTCTGCGTAATCTTCCCTTTTTCAATAGATTGAGCCCCAAGTTTTTCCAAAATTTTTAACCATTAAAATTAAAATCTGAGATGAAATTGAAGAGTTGAATTGAATTCAAGATTTTTTATGCAAAATCCCACTTTTTTATTTTTTATTTTTATCTCTTTTTTCTAATTTTTCCCAATTGACTTTGACTCTTTGATTGAAAAAAATAAAACCAACAATTAAACTAAAAAAATTAAAATATAAATAAAATTTAAGGCTTAATCTTTAGGCCCAAAATTCACTTTTCCAATTGTGGTCCAATTACACAATTAAAATCAAAATTCGAAACCTAATGAATTTCAAAAAATCTCCAAACAAAATGGGGTGCCTACAAGTTCAACTATATTCCCCAACCTAAAACTAGTATTTAAATAGAGTAAGTTAAATCCTAAAGCCAGAGGTGCACCATAATAGTTTTTACAAAAAAAGATGGATGTTTTCACCTAATCTACCATTGATGTAATAGGTATTGATAAGTGTGTTATCGTCCATCACCTAAATATAGACCCAACAACCAAGCCAGTCAAACAAAAAAAGAGACGTTTTACTCTTTAGTGCATTTAGGTGATTTGTAAAATGGTAGATAAATTGCTAGTAGTAGGGTACATCAAAGAGGTGATATACCTTGAGTGGTTAGCCAATGTGGTGATGGTGAAGAAAGCCAATTGATGATGATGAAAAAAGCCAATGGGAAATGGCGCATGTGTGTGAACTTCACAGATTTGAACAAAATATAAACAAAAGATAGCTTTCCCTTATCCTTTATTGATAGATTGGTTGACTCTTATGCAGGTTGCAAGTATTTGAGTTTCAGGGATGCCTTTTTATACTATAATCAAATTAAACCAGCCAGGTTAGATTAGATCATGAGAAAACATTTTTTTACAACTAAAGATAGCTTATTTTGTTACACTATTATGCCTTTTGGGTTGAAAAATATAGGGGTAACTTATTAGAGACTTGTGAATAAGATCTTCAAAGATCATATAGGAAGATTTTTTAAAGTTAATGTGGAAGATCTCTAGGGCAGCACATACATGATCTAATGGAGTTCTTTTTCCATTCTTCGCCACTATAATATGAAGTCGAACCCTACCAAATGTACATTGAACATAGAGGCAAGGAAAGTTTTGGATTCATAGTCTCTAGTAAAGTGAGGCTAACTCAAAGAAAGTTAGAGCTATCTTAGACATAATCCCCATAAGAATCACTAAAAAAATATAGCAACTTATAGGACAAGTGACGGCCCTCAACCATTTTGTGTCCAAATTGGCATAAGTATTTGCCATTCTTAAAAGTTCTTTGAAGTGCTACTCAATTCAGACGGGATTATTAGTGCTAGAAAGTTTTTGAAGAACTCAAGCAATATCTCAACTGTTCCCCTTTGCTCACTATCCTTAGTGAATCACTTTACATGTATTTGGCTACATTGAATGAAACAATTGTTGCGTTGCTTGTTAGGGAGGAAAATGGAAGTTAGATATTGCTATAGTACACCAATACGGTGTTGAAAAATGGAAAAGTTAACTATACGAGGTTGGAAAAGATTGATTTCGTCGGAGAAGATTAATTTCGCTTTAATCATTACAATCTACCAACTAAGACAATACTTTCAAGCATATGCCATCATTGTGTTAACTAATCAGCCTCTTAGAGAGGTGCTAAATAAGATATACACTTAAGAAAGAATGATTAAATGAAGTGTCAAGCTTAGTGAATTCCACATTAAGTACAAACCCAAAAAAGCTATTAAAGCTTAAGCTCTAACTGATTTTGTCACTGAGTGTTCTTTTAACATTGAGGCTAAGACCCTACTAGTTTGTATTGGTGAGCCATAGCCCAACAGAAACAATAAATAGAAAAAAAAAACAAATAAGCCCTCAATTACCTTAACCACACCCCTTAGTTAATCAAATGTCCCTAATACTAAGGCTTCTACTAAAGCAAACTTAGGTGATATACGTTGATGGTTCTTCAAGAAAAGATAATTTTAGGGTGGAAATCTTATTTCTTAGCTCATAGGGACAAGAAAGACAATATGGACAATCATTTAGATTTTTTACCTCTAACAATAAAGTTGAATATTAGGCCTTGACAGTAGGATTATAATTGGCTACTAGTTTGAATGTGAAAGATTTGATTGTTTATATTTATTCACAACTTGTCACCTATCAGGTGAATAGTGAATATGAAGTTAGGGACCCAATGCTTACCAAATATCACATCATGGTTCATCAACTTAGTCAATCCTTCATTAACCTTACCCTTGAGCAAGTTTCCCATACCAGCAACACTAGAGTTGACTCCTTATCTAAGTTGGCAGCTTTCATTGAGAGAAAAAAGTGTGGCAACATCCTATTGGAGTATGTGCCAACCACTTGTAACTCGCTTTAGTCCTCTGCCTAAAGGAGGAAGATAATTGGATGACCTTTATTGTGGCATTTTTTAAGGGCAAGCACCCTCTTAATCTTTTGGTGGCCAAGAAAATTCAAAAGAGAGTAGCTAGATTTACACTCTTAAGAGACACTGTACAAGAAAGATTTTCATCCTTACTCCTCAAATGCCTGATGCCAACCTAGGCAAAATATATTTATGAGAAATCCATGAATGGATACGTTGTTATCATGTACGCGGACAAGCATTAGCACAGAAGGCTCTAAGACAAAGTTATTACTGGTTGACAATGAAAAAAGATGTAATCAACTTGATTAAGAAGTTTGATAAGTGCAAAAAATTTGCCAAAGTTTAATGATAGTCTATAAGAAGCATTTAACTAGATTTTCAATCCCTAGTTTTTTGCATAATGAAGTATTGATATTTTAGGTCCTTTCCTTATTGAGGTAGCTTAGAAAAAGTTCATGATTATTACTTGTGACTACTTTACCAAGTAGATTAAAATGAAGGCTATTGTCACTATCACGGTTAAATTGGTAGAAGATTTTGTAAGAAAGTTCATAGTGTGCAGGTTTGGCTTCCTAAACATCATTGTAGTAGATAATGAAACTCAATTTCAAGTTGATAAGTTAAAATGTTTCTACTAGAATTTTAGAGTGACTCTAATTCACAATTCAGTGGCCTATCCTCAAACTAATGGTCAATGGAGTCAATGAACCAAAAAATCTTGATTGCCCTAACGATGAAAATTGATAAAGCCAAAGGGGCTAGTGTTAAAGAAGCTCCTTGGATACTTTAGGTAATCAGAACTACTAACCACTCAACAATAAGTGAGACTCTATTTAGTTTAATTGAATTGATAGAGCTGTGATACCAATTAAAATGAGGGTAAACACGATTAGGACAACACACTTCAACCTTGAGATGAATGAAAAGGCTTAAAGGTCTAATTTGGATTTATTATAAAAAACCAAGGACTTGACTGAGCTAAGAATAGCCACTAAAGCTCAATAAGTCATCAAATATTACAATGCTAGAGTCGATATAGGTATTTTCAAGTAGGTGACTTGGTACTAAAAAACTATGAAGCTAACAAAACAACTAGAGAAAAAAAAAATTGTCACCATATTGTGAAAGACTATAAAAAATCTTTATTGTAATTAATTTCAGGGCATATAGTTATAAGACTTGGGGGTAATCTAATACTGAGGACATGGAATACCATTCGTCTAAAGAGATACTATCTTTGATTATGTCTAGCATTGGGCTACTAGGTCCTTCAGTTCTTTAATTTTTCGCATTCTTAACTTTGATTGTCTTTTATACATGTATTGGATTTTATTTGTTTCCCCTGTAAGAATCTTGCACTGCAATTCTTATTGCAAGACAATATGACATTCTATCGCCTTATTTCACTTAATTAATTTGCGTTAAGGCGTATAACGAACACAAACCCTACTTTTTAGCAACACACTTAATGCGCCCCACGTTCCATACTCATCATAGCATTAGGGCTCTTATGCCAACACGTTTAACATACTCTATATGCCATACTCATTTTTGCATTATGGCTCCCATGCCAACATGCTCAACATGCCTTATGCACTATACTTATCTTCGTTTCAAGGTTCTGACACCAACATGCCCTATGCCCAATACTTATCTTCATGTTAAAGCTTTCACACCAACATGCTCAACATGCCCCCTGCATCATACTCATTTTCATGATAAGGCTCTCATCTCAACATGCCTAATGTGCCCTGTGCACCATACAAAACACTAGCCTTATTACCAACAAAAAACCATACTCTGATGAGATATATTTCACTTCCTAATCTTTACACCTACACTAATGCTATGTTTGGATAAATATTAATAAATGAAAGGAAAGGAAAAGAAAGGAAAGTTTTTAAAAGGAAAGGAAATGGTATATGTACCCTTTATTTAGATAGTTAAAATTAATAAATAAAAGGAAAAGAAAGAAATTCTAATGACCATTGTTTGGATAAATAGTGAACAGCAAAAGAAATAATTCATTATAATATTTTTCCAATTATAAACTTCTTTTTTATAAAGTAACATATAATATACAAATATTTCTTTATACTACCTAGCTTGTATAAACAAATCTTTCTAAATAAAATTAAGCATGTTTACTATGGTAAGATGTATTAGCTAGTTATTGATTTACTCTTAATTGTGTTTAATTCAGCCTTTTAATTTATTCTAACAACAATTTGGCTTGTTTTGTTATTAAGAGTTGGAAAATCATAAAATATCTATAAATAATGATGTTATATAAAATACTTATAAAAGGAAAATTATTTTTGCGGGAAGTGTCAGTTTTATAATAAAATCTAATGTCATAATTAAAATATGGATATAATAATGTTTCATAAAAATAAAAAAAATTTCAACTTTTCTTAGTTTTTTTCCCCAAATTGAGGTATTAAAAAAGTGAGGATTATAAAGGAAACCAAAGGTTATTAGGTTTCCACCTCTTTCCTTTCTTTAAATTAAAAGTTTATCTAAACAAACCTTTATTTTCTTTTCCCTTTGCCTCCCCTCAATGCAAATATAGTGTAAGGTAATGATATCCCACATTCTTTTTAAAGCATATATTCAAACGCTATTATACTCTCTTTAACATAACTTTAAACATAATTTCCTTAAAGTCTATTGAATAGCTATAGCTTTAGTGCATCAAATATGAAATGGTTACAGTCTAATGGACCCATAATTCATCATTACTTGCTTTTTAGGAGAATATAGAAGTGAACTTAATCTAATTATGCCTCCTTTCACAAATATAGGTACTTAGAGATAGTTTGGATTAGCAAAGTTTCAAGATTTATATGATGTTTTTTGGAATTAAGAGAGAACCTATATCGTACCAAGCATAATGACAGATGGACATAAGTAGAGAATTTGGACTTGACCACTTTGTAAGTAAAAAAGTGCAACTTTTTACATTCATTTTTTTTGTTTGTTTTAATACTTGTTAAATTAAGTAAATATTTATTTTGAATAAATAAAATATTAAGAAATTTAAATTCATAAATCCTACTAAACTATTGGATGATTTAAATCTCAAATTAAACTTTACCAAACTATTAGAAGGTTTAAATTTTTTTAATGAATTAAATTAAAAACCTTTTTGAAATTAATCTTATCAAACTATTGGAGGATTTACACCTCAAATTAAATCTTACCAAACTATTAGAAGATTTAATGATTTTTATGAAAAAATTTTCAATTTTGCCAAATTATTGAAGGATTTAAATCTTGAGTTAAATCTTACTAAACTATTAGAAGATTTAATAAATATTATAAAAAATTAAATAAAAATTTCAATCCTACCAAACTATTAAAGGATTTAAATCTTAACAAATTATTCAAAGATTTAATGATTCTTTCTAAAAAAACTCATAAATGAATTTAAAAAAAATCCTATCAAACTATTGGAAAATGTGCCTCAAAATAAAATCTTATCAAACTATTGGAAGATTTTATTGATTTTAAAAGCTATCAATTTCTTAAAAACACATTAATGAATCCAATGATGGAACCTTTTCAGCGAGGGATACTAGTCTCCATGAATACTCTTGAGGTGATAAAATTTTCTTAAATTACTACCATACCTGGAGTAATTTGAAGAATAATTTTCAATTTACTAGTAAGATTACAAACATGTTTTAAGGTTTGGATAACATGAAATCAATCGGCACCATCATTCGAATGGACGTTGTAAGGGTGTTATAACCTTTCTCATGCATAACCATACTCTCGAACTTAGTCTTGGTTTCATAAACTAGAATCCACCTTTTAAATATACTTGAGTCAAGCTTGGGATTTCTCTTTAAATATGGACAAATTCAGTTTGGTGGTGACTCTTAAAGTTGTGTCTAGTGATTAAGTTTTTAGAGTTATATGTTATGACACACACGTATAGAAAAACATCATGCAAAGTTGCCTAATTTTTTAGACTAAATGAATTTGTAGTTACTAGCACTATGTTTGGATAAACATTAGTAAAAGAAAAGAAAGTAAAGTAAAGGAAGAGAAGGCTTTTTAAAGGAAAGAAAAGAATATATGTACCATTTGTTTGGATAACTAAAATTAATAAAGGAAAAGAAAGAAAAGGAATCCTAACAAACATTGTTTGGTTAAATAATGGAAAGGGAAGGAAATGATTTATTATATTATTTTTTCTAATTATAACCTTTGATAATCTTTGTTTTTACTATAACATTTATATGTTTGTGTTAATGTATATCATGTTTTCAAATTTCCTTTATTTATTCATAAAAATAGTCATCAATGGAATTTATTGAATTCATAAAAATAAGAGAAAAAATTGGAGATAATAAATTTATTGCTAAATGATGTTTTGTATTCTCAATCTAATTTCGGAGTTTAAAATCATATACTTTATAATTTAGAGAAATTAATAAGGATATAATAATCATTTTATATTTCCCCCAATTTTATTCTTTTCCTTTCCTTTCATTTTCCCCAAAAGAAAGAATTGGTTGCAGTCACTTCCTCCAAATTCTATTACTACATGGGATGAATTAGCTCACAAGTTCTTAGCAAAGTTTTTCCTAGCAACAAAAACAATGACATTATATCTTTTAGGCTACATGACTTTGAATATCTTTGTGAAGCATGGGAAAAATATAAAGACTTGCTCCAGAGATGTCCTTACCATGGGATTCCTATGTGGTTTCAAGTACACACTTTTTACAATGGTTTAGTTGACTCAAATAGAACCATTGTTGATGCTGCAACTAGAGGAGCTTTAATAGGGAAGTCTATTAGGGAATCTTAGAACTATTAAAGGTTATGGCTTTCAATAAGTATCAATGGTAGTATGAAAAATTCAACACTTTTGGAGTAAATGCCATTCAAAGTCCCTTTGTTTGTTGTGAAATATGTAGAGGGAGCCATTCTAGTGAGAGATGTCATATTCTCTACAATTCAAGTTGAGAGAGTCATCAAAATCCTTTTTGAAATAGTAATCAAAGGCTGCCACCATTTTTTTAGAGCCTATGCATTCAAGTGTTTTTATTTATCAAGCTCCACCTTAAGAGGAAAAGCCATCTTTAGAAGCAATGTTTTATTCTACCATGCAAGATCAAAAGGCATCGATTCAGAACCAAGAGGCTTCAATTATAAAAATTAAAGATCAAATGGGTTAGATTGCAAAAGCTATTAACAACCTCCTGATAAGACTTTGCTTAGTGATACTGAATCTACTTTATTGAAAGAATGCAAAAAAGATTTTAAAGTAATCACCTATATAGAAGAAAAAGAAGAAGAAGAAGAAGTTGTTGAAGAACTTTCACCACCTAAGCTTATTGAAGAACAAAGTGTGGTCAAAGATCTTAAGAGTAAAGAGGATATTGAAATACCTACACCACCTGAATTTTTTGAAAAAAAGATTATGGTGAATGAGAAGTATTAAAAAGAAGAAAAAGTTACGGAAATAGAGCTTATTATGGAAGTTCAAATTCAAAAACCTAACAAACATCAATATGTGGCATCCTTCAATATTTTAAACCACAAGTAACTAAGTTTTGTTATATTTTGAAACTAACTAATGATTATGATTTTTATGAATAGGAATATTGAGTTAAAGTTCCTGCTAAGGTGGTACACTATGTGCATCCATCTATCTTTAGGCCATTCAAATTACTATAAAAGAAAGATTTTTTAAATAGTCAAGCTAATTGACTATAACTCAGCCCATTTTGAGAGGTAACCCAAGTTTTAGTTTTCAAGCTTTTCATAATTAGGATTGTAAACACCCAATTTGGTCCAAGCCGGATCAATTGAGCCTGGTCCAAATGGGTAAACTAGGCCCATTTTTGCTTTTATTTTTATTATTATTATTTTTTATTTTTTTATTTTATTTTTTAAATAATTTATTATTTATCTACTAATATATTTATTTTTATCTATTAACATATTTTTTTATTTATCTATTAATATATTATATGTTTTTTATTATAATTTATCTATTATTATTATTATTTTCTTTTAGTTATCTATTAATATTTTTTTTCTTTTTCTTCTTATTCGGCTGGGATTAGGATAAAAATTTAGAATTCTACCGTGAATTTGATATTCAATCAGAGTCCAGATTGGATTCAAGAATTGAATCCCAATCCAATAAGGAATTGAGATTGATCAGAAACTCTTTTGATCAATCCCTATAAATAGATCCACAGAAAACGAACAAAAAACACACATAGAGAGAAAACAGAAGCTAAAAAGGGTTCTGGTGTGTTATAACAGCTTTAAGAATTGGTGGGAATTTTTTTTCAAATTTTTGGCATTTTTTTCTGGAAAATTTCTGGAAATTTTTTAGAATTTGGGCGAAATTTTTCGGCGAACTTTGAATTTTTCGACCAAATTTGAAGATTCCAATGACTTTTTCGGATTTTGGTAGAAATTCAACCAGAATCTGAGATTGTTTAGAGAAAGAGACGAGGAAAGGAAGGGAAGAGAGAGAGAATGAGCGGTCTGCTGAAAAACAGAGATTAGAGCCTTTTATACTTGCTGAAAATGACGTTGTTTTGGTGTTACTATTCTCAGAAGACCCGTGCATTTTGAAATTTAGCAACTCGACCCGAGCGCCAACCCGCGTTTGACCCATGTGTGACCCGAATGCTAATCGACCCCTGGAACCGAGCTAAGCCGAGCCGAGCTGACGTCCCCGATCCGCATCTTCGAGCCGCTCTTTCTATCTTGAGTCGAGCCATTTTTTGAGTCGAGCCGAGCCGTTCAAAAGGTTTTTTTATATATTTTATTTATTTATTTTTATTATTTATTATTATTATTATTTATTAGATTAAAATTATTTAGTATTTCTTATTTTGTTTTATTTTTATTTTATTTATTTTTATCTTTATTTTTATTTTTGTTTTATTTTATTTTTTGATTTTCTTTAAATAAAAATTCTAAAAAAAAGTATTTTTGAGGAAGAGTTAAAAGTATCAATTTTTCTTGAAAATAAGTTTTCTAAAATTTTTTTTTTTTAAGAAAAGTTGAAAGTATCAATTTTCGTTGAAAATAAGTTTTTTTCTAAAAACATTTTTTGAAGAAAAGATGAAAGTATCAATTTTTCTTGAAAATAAGTTTTTTTAAAAAAATATTTTTGAGGAAAAGTTGAAAGTAACAATTTTTTTTTGAAATAATTTAAAAAAAAAGGTTTTTTTTTTAGGAAAAGTTGAAAGTATCAATTTTTCTTGTACAAAAGCAATGAGTTTTTGAAGAGAAAATTATTTATATCTAAAGCTGAATAATTTTTTTCTTTCTTTTTTTCATTTTATTTCTTTTCATTTTTATTTTCTTGAATTTTCTTTAATGTTAAATAATCTGACGATAAAACCTCTGTAAGTGAGACAATAGTCTCCTTGCATACTTTTGAGATGAGGGAATTTTTTTAATTTTCTGCTAAAAGTATGAGTCAATTGAGAATAATTTTCAATAATTAATTACTTGGTAAATTTTTAAGGCTGATTGGACAACACAAAAGTAAGCTGGTATCATCTTTTGATGGGCGTTGTGAGAGTGCTACAACTTTCCTCACACGTAACCGTACTCTCGAACCCTATTTTGGTTAGTAGACCTAAACCTATTCTTTTATGGACCCTTAGGCTTAGGTGTTCCTTAAAAGGATAGATTCCTTAGGTGGCCAATCGCACCTAGATAAAAAATGATTGGTGGCGACTCCTTCAAGTCAATGTCTAGCGATGAATCCCTGGATCTAGATGTTATGACAGTTTGGCAACTCCACTGGGGATGTATGAGATTCAGGCTAGCAAATAAATTTGTGTTATCCAAAAGCCTAATAAAATTGAACCTTTTTGTATAGATTTTTTTATTCATTCATGTTTATTTACTTTATTAATTATGTCATTCATATGCATATGCATAACATGAGCTCTATACCCAAGCTCCGTCCCTCTAGGTGGGAGTAAAGTACCTATCACTTTCGTGAGGTTTAATGTCTCCGTAGTGGCTAGTGAAATACAACCACTCAAATTGAACCTTTTTCACTTGTAGCCTGTAATAGGTGAGGATTAAGGTGCCATACTAGTCTGTGATGGACAATCATGTAAGGAGTAATTTAGGAACCTTTAGTCTTTAACCTCAAACCACATATAGTGAACCTTAAGAGTGCCTAACCTATAGATAGAGCCATCATTCTTCCCTTTTAGAATTAACCAAAAGCATAGAGTTCATTCCCCTTATTCTGTGTGGTGTTTTAATTTACTTAGTTATTTTTTTTTTTTGGGCATACTAACATTTTCTCTCATTTTTTTGTATTGGTTCATGCTCATATCATAAAGTTGCATAAAAAATACTTGCTTGAAAGACGGTCTTCAACAAAAATTTTTCATGGACTCCATAGAACGACTAGTTTGTTTTTCATCTGTATTAGCTCATTGCGAGTCACCCAAAGAAGTAAGGGTCCAATCAGAAAAGATTCAACTGAAGATAGAGGATTGTTTACCAATTGGATATGATTCTATCTTGTCTCAAGAAACATCTATCCTCCTCAAACAAAATAATCTGAAGGATTTGGTTGATATATGGAAGAAGATGAGTCCATCAAGATAAGAGTAGTTTTGCCAGCATATACCACACCTTCTCACAGTAGTTATCGACAATCAACTAATCAAAGCTGCAGCGTAATTCTGGGATCTTGCATACAAGTGTTTCATCTTCAATGAAGTTAATATGACACCAACCATGGAAAAATATTCGACTTTGTTTGGTTTGCACTTCAAGGCTCTTGATAAGATGTATGTCAAAAAACACAAGTCAGGATTTCATAAGGGTTTGGCTCAACTCATTGGGATAGACAAAGAAGTTGTGAATTCTCATACAAAGAAAAAATAAGAACAAGTTTGCCTACCGTGAAAGCTCTTTCATGAGTTTCTATTGTAACATGCCAACAAAAAACGGGGGTTAGATGTATTTGCCTTAGCTATATATGAAATAGTGATCTTTTCAAAGGTTTTGGGTTACATTGAAATAGCGGTGGTTGACTTCTTCGAGAGTGTGATCAACGGTTGTAACCTTTCAATGGTAATATTAGCAGAGACATCAGATCTTTGAGTTACTATCATCGAAATGGAGGACGCTTTATAGGCTGCATACAGTTATTATACTTATGGATGAAAAGCCACTTCAAATGGAGAAAATATGTTTTCTTGAAGCTTTATGTCCGTAATCGAGCTTCGACCAAGGAATTCTATGAAAGTGGGCGGTCAGAACAAAGTCTAAAAAAGAGTTGATAGTTTTCTTACAAAAATTGACCAGTGCCAAAGTAAGATGGTTGGTCCCGTGGATAAATCGTGAACCTATGTTGTATCAATGTGGGGATAATATAGTGGTCCCACTTTTGGGTTTATGGAGAGCGACAAATTATACACCACTCCTAGTGAGAAGGTAGTTCAGAGCAGAACAGTTCATTCTTATGACGCATGGGCCTTATCAGTTAGATTTCTCTTATAGCGAGCCAAAAACATTTCAGAGGATGAATGAAATGATTAAAGTATAGAAAAACACTCGAAGAGTGAGTTTTGGACCATTTACTAATAAAGTCACTCGAGGGTATTTACCTTAGAGAGCAAAACGAATACATGAAATGGTATTCACTTATGAAAGCTTTCAACCGCCAACAAGAGAAAAGCTTGAAGAGACACCATCAAAATTAGAGCTTGCGACAAAAGAGTTTGAGTCTAAAAAAGATAAGTTAAAGCAAGAAATCCAGAAGCTTCAAGAAGAAAAAGGTCAGTAGAAAGATAGAGCTGAAAGTCATGAAGCCAGAGTTTACAAGATTGCTAAAGAACGTGATATAGCTATTGAAGACTTAACAGAGCTACACTAAGAACATAAAAGGTTATTTGTAAGAGAAAGGGCTAAAGAGATAACCATTGTTGAGCTGACTGAAGAGAATGCAAGATTGAAACAAGAATATGCTGAATTGGAAGAAAAAAGTACCCAAGTACAAACAGAGAATAACATATTGAATAGCTATCTAAGTAGGCTGAGACAAAAGTTGAATGAACAAGAAGACTATATTGCTGCATTGGTTAGAGAGCATAAAGAGTTATCATACTAAGTCTGGTATGGTAAAAGAGAGAACTTAGGAAGACAGAAATACATTGATCACCTAATGACCTAAATTTGTAAAAAGGTATACAAGGTAAGAGAGATGGTAGAAGAGGCAAAGGCATTGAAACAAGTGGTGGCCAAGTAGGAGAGCATGGGCAGCATCTATTAAACTTCATCGAAGAAGCCAAAGCCCAATATGAGCAGATCAAATGATTTTATGGTTATAACTCTAGGATGATAAACTCAATGTAAATAAAAGTTTTTTGGAATAAATGAAATCTTTTAGTTAAATACCGTCTTAAAGCAAATGTTCTTTGCATACATACATTTTCATTCATTGCATTCTCACTCATTACACCTAACAAAGTAACCATGAGATAGTCATATAAATTTGTTAATTCTAAGATATGGTACTAAAGGTTCAAGGATAGCTCCATCTAGCGAGAACCCTGTCCATTGATATAACATAAGAGCCAGAGCTAGACAAATGGAGCAAAAAAATTCTCACAGATTTGAAAAGTTGGAGAAAGCACAAAAGAAGATTGAGAATGAGTTGAGCAAGTTTCTAGATGCTTTCAAAATGCTGAACAAGGGAAAAAGAATAGAAGAAAACATAAGCTAACAAGGCCTCCCATCACAAGAAGTGGCTAACCCTTTGTATCCTCTAAGTTTTAGTCCACAACAAGCTCAGCCCACATAGGATATTTCACCACAATAGTTCTCATATCCTGTATACCTCAGAATACCATCAGCTTCGAATCCAGGGCATTACCATAGCTATGTAAATCCTATCTTTACTAAAAAGGTAGTAGAATCGATTCCTAATCTAGATAACTTAAAAGAGAAGGAGAAAAAAAAAACAAAGGTGGTGGAGTCTCAGGAAGATCAAAAGATTAGTATGCTTGAACAAAGGTTACAGGCTGTAGAAGGGATTGGATTTTATGGTTTTGTTGATGCTGCTAGGCTGTGCTTAGTCTCGGATGTAGTCATTTCACCAAAGTTTAAAGTACTAAAATTTAAGAAATATGATAGTATGAAGTGCCCAAAAACTCATATTACCATATATTACCAGAAGATGGTAACCCATGCCCATAATAAAAAATTATTAATGCATGTTTTTCAAGATAACCTTACAGGCTCTGCTGCCATGAGGTATGTTCAGCTAAACAGAATTCGTATTCATTTTTAGAGTGATATGGCTCATGATTTCATCAGTCAATATTGACATATTATAGATCTAGCTCTTGATCATTTGTCTTTACAGAACTTAGAAAAAAAGGCAAATGAGTCTTTTAAAGAATACGCCCAGAGATGGAAGGATATAGCTTCTCAGTTACAACTTTTTCTGACTGACAAAGAGATTATAGTGCTGTTTGTTAGCACTTTGAAACTTCTCTATTGTGAAAAGATGATAGGGAATGCTACTAAAAATTTTACTGATATAGTAATTTCGAGAGAAATTATTAAAAGTGCCATCAAGAATGGCAAGTTGGAAGAAGGTGAAGCATCCAACACAAAAGCCCTAAAAAAGAAAGTAACTGAAGCTCAAGCTGTGAGCTTTGATAGACATCAATTTAGGGGTTATCAACCCTACTCACCACAACGATACCTTTCATATTATCTTGCTGTAAATAATGCTTTCCCTTACCCATACCAACCATTCGTACTATCATCTTATCCCCAAACATATCAACTTCCTCTCAGACCTCAGAATGCCATATACAGTCCTAACACTCAACCTACCTCAAGACCTCAGACTCATCTAGCCAACCCAATGGGAGGTTCTCGAGAGCAACGAACTACTCACAAAAAATCTATATTTGACCCAATCCCAATGACCTATATAGAATTATATCATGAGCTTTACAACAATCATCTGATTGCTCCTAGTAAATTAGAGTCCCTCAAGCCACATTACCCTAAGTGGTATGATCCCACAGCCCATTATGACTATCACTATGGGATTGTCGGTCATTCCACTAAAAATTACACCGTCTTGAAACACAAAATACAATGGTTGATCAAAGATGGAATGATTAGCTTTGATACAAGAGGAGTGACTGCTCTAAATGTTAGTGGCAATCCTTTGCTTAATCATAATATGAATGCTTTGAATGAAGAACAAGAGTGTCATTTGAAGAAAAAAATGGTAGATATTAAGACACCTTTCAGTCAGCTATTTGATGTTTTGTGAAAAGCTGACATGATACAACCAGTGAGTCTGTACAGGTATCATGGAGTATATATAGCAGACACTAATTGTAAATATCATAGTGGGGCAATAGGTCACTCTATCGAAACTTGTGAGCAGTTTCACCAAGAGGTGCAAAAGTTTTGGATTCATACCAAATAGAGGTCTATGAAAAGGGAGAAGACTTAAAAAGTGTTGAAGTATCCATGACTGATAAGCCTGCAAAACTCTTTCCAAAGTCGATGACGATTCATTGTGGGAATAAACTAAAGTCAGTCCTAGATAAACTCATTCCTAGGCTGATAACTTTTAAAGTTTTGACTTCATTCTCATATAAAGATGATAAAGTTGTACCCTAAAAATATGGCTACGATACAGTAGTTCAAGGGCAAGAAGGGTATGTTTCTAAAGCTAAAGCCTTCAATATAACTGGTGTAGGAGGCATTACCCGAAGTGGAAGATGCTACACTCCAAAAATATTAGAGAAGGTTAGAAGAGAGAAAGCCAAGGTAGGAAAAGGATGAAATAACCCTAAAGTAAAATTTGAGAAAGATCGTCTAAAGTCGGTGTTAAAAAAAGAGGCTTGTGAATTCTTGAAGTTGGTAAAACATAGTGAATATTCAGTTGTTAAACAGTTGAACAAGATGCCAGCATGAATCTCATTATTATCATTGTTATTGAATTTGAAACCACATCGAAATACCCTGTTGAAAGTATTGAATCAAGCATATGTGGCACATAATGTATCAGTTGAATATGTGAACCACCTGGCTGGAAATCTAGTCATGCTGAATTACATTTCATTCAGCGATGATGAGCTCCTTTCGAAGGAAAAGGAAATGCCAAGGCTTTGCATATCACAATTAAGTGCAAGAGCCATATCATAGCCAAGGTCTTTATTGATAATGGCTCCACTATCAACGTCATGCCTATGTCAATTTTGACAAGGTTACCCATTGACTACTCTCATATGAAAGGCAGTCAAATGATCGTGAGAGCTTTTAATGGGACCAAAAGAGAAGTCCTGAGAGATATCAAGATACCTTTGCAAATTGGGTCGTGCATTTTTAATGTGAAGTTTTAAGTGATAGATATCTCTCCATCTTACAGTTGTCTACTGGGAAGGCCATGAATTCACATGGCAAGTGTTATGCCCTTTACCTTGCACCAAAAGATCAAGTTTAATGTAAAAGGACAATTGATAGTGGTAGTTGAGGAGAAAGACATGCTAGTGACCCAACCATTGAATGCTTCGTATGTAGAGGCTACCAAAAAAGTAATAGAATGCTCCTATCGATCTTTTAAAGTAGTTAATTATGTAGGTGAATGACTTAAAAATCAATTTTTTTCAATGATAGTGATGAGCCAAGTCATTAATAAGGGTTGGTATCCAGGATTAGGGCTGAGCAAGAACTTACAAGGAATAAAGAAACCCCTAACAGTAGTAGACAATAGTGAAAGGCTAAGCCTAGGCTATAAAGTAGCAGAATGGAAGATCAAGAGAAAGCCAGCAGGTAAAATAGTAAGACTAATGGTTATTCCACACTTGTACAAGACTTTTAGACCTAAAAGATTCATGTACCCAAGTACAAGAAAAAGTATGGAAAGAGCTTTTGCCCAGTTAACCATTCATGCTATTGAAGATAAAGTAAGGCTTAATAAATAAGGGTGGGTCCATCTTTGTCTATCAAATTATGAGCTGAACAATTAGAGTGCCATTGAAATGCCTTTGACTTTTGAAACTAATTCAATGTAACTGTACATCCCAATAGTTATTACCCAAGGCATTGGGGTGATCTTTCTTGTTTGGGCCATTTTATCTTTTATTATTTTAATAAAGATTAGGAAGGATGCATTTTTATTCATTTCTTCTTGTGTCTTCATTATTGCCATTTTTCCAAATACATCTTGCCAACATATCCCATTTCATTCAATTTCAGATCCTTAAATGAACATGAAAAGAATTATGATAACAATTAAGATGTTAGTTTTGAGAATTCAATTAACACCGATGAACTTGACAATGAAGAGAATTCTGAGGAATATGTTATGCCTCTGGACCTAATGAGATTGATTGAACAAAAAATAAGTCAATTGAGCCTCATCAGGAGATAGTTGACTTAATGAATTTGGGAGATGAAAATAATAAGAAAGATGTCAGAATTGGCACTTTACTTTCATCGAAAGTTAGGCAATGTTTGGCACATTTACTTCAAGAATTCATAGATGTGTTTGCTTGGTCTTACCAAGATATGCCAAGGTTGAACACGGAGATAGTAGAGCATAGATTACCTTTAAAACCAGAATGTAAGCTAGTCCAACAGAAACTGAGGTGAATGAAGCCTGAAATGCTACTAACGATTAAAGAAGAGGTGAAAAAACAATTTGATGCAAGTTTTCTACAAGTGGCTAAGTATCTAGAGTGGATAGCCAATATAGTACTAGTTTTTAAAAAAGATAAAAAAGTACGAATGTGTGTAGACTATCATGATTTGAATAAGGTTAGTCTAAAGGATAACTTTCATTTGCCTCATATCGACACACTAGTAGATAACATGACTAAACATTTAATTTTCTCTTTTATGGATGGGTTCTCAGGGTATAATCAGATAAAAATGGCTGCAGATGATATGAAAAAAAACTACTTCCGTGACTATATGGAGAACTTTTTGTTACAAAATCATGCCTTTTGGGTTAAAAAAATGCTAGGGTAACATATCAAATGTCCATAATGACACTCTTCTATGACATGATGAACAAAGAGAATAAGGTGTATGTAGATGATATGATTGTAAAATCTTATGAGAATGAAGATCATGTCACCAGCCTCAAAAAGTTATTTGAGAGGTTGAGAAGATTTCAGCTCAAGTTAAACCCAGCCAAGTGCACCTTTAGGGTAAAGTCAGGGAAGTTACTAGGCTTTATGGTCAATAAAAGAAGGATTGAAGTCGATCCAAATAAGATACGGGCCATTCAAAATTTGTCACCTTCGAGTACATCAAAAAAAGTTAGAGATTTTTTAGAAAGATTGAATTACATTTCTCGATTCATCTTTCAGCTTACCTACAAATGTGATCCTATATTTAAGCTTCTCCGTAAGAACAATCCTAGAGAATATAATGAAGAATGTCAAGTGGATTTTGATAAAATTAAGTAATACTTGTCAAATCCTCTAGTGTTGGTCCCACCTATTCTAGGGAAACCTTTAATTTTATACTTGATAATGTGTGAGAATTCAATGGGATGTGTGCTAGGGCAACAAGATGAGTTTAGCTGAAAGGAGAGAGCTATTTACTATCTGAGTAAAAAGTTCACAGAATATGAATCCAGGTATTCCTCATTGGAGAAAATGTGTTGTGTATTAGCGTGGACTACCAAAAGACTCTGACAGTATATGCTTTATCATACCACATGGCTCATAGCAAAACTAGATCCAATTAAATACATCTTCGAGAAACTTTCTTTGTCTGAAAGAATTGCTAGATGGTAAGTAATGATCTCAGAATATGATATTATATATGTAAGCTAAAAGGTAATAAAATGAGGTGCTATAACGAAATTCCTTGCAGATCGTGCTACTGAAGAATATGAACCAATGAGGTTGAAATTTTTTGATGAAGATCTAATGACTATTTTCCAACTGGAGAAGGGAAAGCATGAAGAAAAATGTTGGAGAATGTATTTTGATGGAGTTGCCAATGCCTTAGAACATGGAATTGGGGCGATTGTGATATCTCTGAAAGAACAATACTATCTTGTAACAGCAAGGTTAAATTTCAATTGCATAAATAACATCACTGAATATGAGGCATGTGTCATGGGCTTACAAGCTACTATAAATAGAAGAGTGAAAGCATTAAAAGTATTTGGGGACTCAGCTCTAGTTATATATCAGTTGCAAGAAGAATGAAAGACGAGAGATTCAAAACTCGTTCCATATCATAACTATATTTTAAAATTGATAAAGTAATTTGAAGATATCTAGTTTGATCATTTACCTCGAGAAAAGAATCTGATTATCGATGCATTGGCTACTCTGACTGTAATGATTTGAATTAATGATAATACTGACATTCAGCCCATTATGCTAGATGTTAACGATATATCAGCTCATTGCTCCAATGTAAAATAAGAGGAGGATGGAAAGCCCTAGTATTATGATATCTTACAGTATATTAAGGATCAACACTACCCAGTTCACGTAATAGAGAACGAAAAAAGGGTCATCCTAAGATTAGCTATGAGCTTTTTCCTAGATGGGGATATTTTGTACAAAAAAAATCGTGATCAAGTATTACTAAGATACGTAAGTAAGGCTGAAGCAAGGAAAATCATTGAAGAGGTACATGATGAAATATGTAGGGCATATGCCAGTGGCATATGATGGCGAGACAGATCATGAAGGCAGGATACTACTGGTTGACAATGAAGAGTGATTGCATTGATTATGCTCATAAATACCATAAATGCCAGATATATGCTGATAAAATCCATGTTCTGTCATCTGCTTTACATGTTTTGGCACCCCTTTGGCCATTCTCAATGTGGGGCATGGATGTCATTAGTCCTATCACCCCAAAGGCTTCTAATGGGCATAGATTTATTTTTGTGATAATAGATTACTTCACAAAATGGGTGGAGGCAGCATCATATGAAAATGTAACACGATCTGTGGTTTACAAGTTCATAAAAGAGAGATTATCTGTAGATATAAACTTTCAAAGAGAATTATTTCAAACAATACCAAGAATCTAAATAGTAAGATGATACAAGAAATATGTGCTCAATACAAGATCAAGCATCATAACTCAGCACTATACCCTCTGAAAATGAATGGAGCAGTTGAGGCAACCAACAAGAACATAAAAAAAATTCTTGAAAAGATGATCGAGACTTATAAAGATTGGCATAAGAAGTTACCATTTGCGCTGCATGCATATCGAACGTCAGTGCGTACCTCTATTGGGGCAACCCCATTTTTTTGGTTTATAGGATAGAAGCTGTACTACCAGTGAAAGTAGAGATCCCATCCTTAAGGGTTCTAAAAGAAGTTGAATTGGAAGAAGCTGAATAGATTCAAGAACACTATAAACAGTTAAATTTCATAGAAGAAAAGAGATTGACTGCATTGTGCCATGGTCAGCTATATCAAAAAAAAATGATAAGGGCTCATGACAAAAAGATTCGACCCCATTGCTTTCAAGAAAGAGAGTTGGTCTTGAAGAGAATCCTCTTAACCCAGCATGATAATAGAGGAAAATGGACTTCGACTTGGGAAGGGCCATATATGGTGAAACGGGCTTTCTCAGGTGAAGCACTAACACTGACTGAGATAGATAGAAATGATTTACCCTATCTTATAAATTCTGATGCTGTGAATAAATACTATGCTTGAAAAAAAAAGAGAAAAAATAAAATGAAAAAATAAAATAAAAAGAAAAAAAAAAGTGAATGAAAATGGATTACTCAAGGCGAAAACCCTAAAAGGGCGGTTTGAGTCATATGAGGTTTATCAAAGTTGAAAACCTGAAAAGGTAGCTTAGATAAGGAGAATACGGCATCAAATTTGAAAATCCATTGGCATGAAGGCTAGCAAATTCGAAGAAGCTCTAAGTTATTAAATGCATCGAATGGTTGGGTTTTCAGAAAAACCTTGAGATGTGTTATCATGATTGTCCGATTTTTTATTTTTGGACATTGTCTCCCATACTTATCCTTGTATTTCTTTCTTGGCCAAAGTTTGCCAACATTTTGCTAATAAAAGACATTCTATTTCATTATTTGTGTGCCTCTTCTGGTGACTGTTTCTCAACCATTCTTATTCTTTTCTTCTTAATACCCTACAATGGAAAAAATGTGCAAATGTATTCTTACTTTTTGAGTTTGAAATAATGATTGATAAATGAATAATGGCATGAAAGATTTTTACATTACATTGAAGAAGTCAAGAGTGATAAAGGCATAATCGAGATGTTCAGTTCCTGATAAGGACATTGAATTTGAAAAGGATTTCTTACAGAAATAATGTGAGAACTAAATGGAAGAGATGATTTAGAGTTACACTGGCTTGATCTTAAAAGAGAAGCGTAACTTAGTCTTTGAAGAATCAAGGGTTTGAAGCCCCAGAAAAGAGCTTGAGAAACCTAAGTACCACAATTGAATAGGAATTAATTAGCCAACATTTGCATAGCATGCATTGAATTTCACATGCATTGCATAGCATATACTACATTTAAGAAAATATAATGCATAAATTCAGGAAGCAAGGGTATTTCAAAATCTCACATGGAGAAGACAGATGTGAAGATATTTTCAAATTTGAAAAAAAGCTTGTCAGGTAAGTTTTTAATCCTTGAAATAAGATATCTCTCGGTATCATGATTGATTTGTAAGACCTTTAGGCATAATCTCCTAAAATTCCTTCAAACATGATTTTTAACTCCTTTGGACATGATCGTCAATGAGCAATTTACTTTCAAAAGTCGTTGAGCCTCTGATTAGAGGAGCTTTTTACTTTTCAAAAGTCGTTGAGCCTCTGATTAGAGGAGCCATTTATTTTTCAAAGTAGTTGAGCCTCTGTTTAGAAGAGCTTTGTTTATTGTTTAAGTCGTTGAGCCTCTGATTAGAGGAGCAATTTATTTTTCAAAGTTGTTGAGCCTCGATTTAGAAAAGCTTTGTTTATTTTTCAAATTCATTGAGCCTCTGTTTAGAAGAGCTTTATTTATTTTCCAAAATCGTTGAGCCTCTATTCAGATGAACCATTTATTTTTCAAAGTTGTTGAGCCTCTGATTAGATGAGCCATTTATTTTCAAAGTCGTTAAGCCTCTAATTAGAAGAGCTTTGTTTATGTTTTTCAAAGTCATTGAGCCTCTACTTAGAGGAGCTTTGATCAAAATTTTAACACAAAAAAATGACAAAAAAAAAAGAAAAGAGGTCGGGTAGAGTCTTGAATGGGTGTCTACATCTTTGCATAATTTTTGTTTCACAGAAAATGTGCAAAGAGGGGCAGTTGTAGACACCCAATTTGGTCCAAGCCCGAATCAATTGGGCCTGGTCCAAATGGGTAAAATAGGCCCATTTTTGCTTTTATTTTTATTATTATTTTTTTTATTTTTTTATTTTTTAAATATATTTATTATTTATCTGCTAATATATTTATTTTTATCTATTAACATATTTTTTAATTTATCTATTAATATATACATGTTTTTTATTATAATTTATCTATTATTATTATTTTTTTTAGTTATCTATTAATATTTTTTTTCTTATTCAGCTGGGATTAGGATAAAAATTCAAAACTCTACCGTGAATTTGGGATTCAATCAGAGTCCAAATTGGATTCAAGGATTGAATCTTAATCCAAGAGGGAATTGGGATTGATCAAAAACTCTTTCGATCAATCCCTATAAATAGATCCATAGAAAACGAACAAAAAACACACACAGAGAGAGAAAACAGAAGCTAAAAAGGGTTCTGGTGTGTTAGAACAGCTTTAGGAATTTGTGGGATTTTTTTTTCAAATTTTTGGCTTTTTTTTTTGGAAAATTTTTGAAAATTTTCTAAAATCCGACGAAATTTTTCAGCGACCTTTGAATTTTTCGATGAGTTTTCCAACCAGATTTGAAGATTTCGATAACTTTTTCTAGATTTCGATAGAAATTCAAATGAAATCTGGAATTGTTTAGAGAGAGGGAGGAGGAAAGGAAGGGAAGAGAGAGAGAGGGAAGGAGCAGTTTGCTGAAAAATAGAGGTTAGAGCCTTTTATACTTGCTGAAAATGACATAGAGAGAGAGGGAAGGAGCGGTTTGCTGAAAAATAGAGGTTAGAGTCTTTTATACTTGCTGAAAATGATCTGTTTTTTGGCATTACTATTCCCAAAGGATCCGCGCGTTTTGAAATCGGGTGATCCGACCCGAACGTCAACCCGCGTTTGACCCACGTGTGACCCGAGTGCTAGCCGACCCCTAGAGCCGAGTCGAGCCGAGCTGACATCCCCGAGCTGCGTCTACGAACCGCCCTTTCTATCTTGAGTCGAGCCATTTTTTGAGTCGAGCCAAGCCATTCAAAAGTTTTTTTTATATTTATTTATTTATTTATTATTATTTATTGATTTGATTAGAATTATTTAGTATTTCTTATTTTATTCTATTTTTATCTTTATTTTTATTTTTATTTTCTTTTATTTTTTGATTTTCTTTAAATAAAAATTTGAAAAAAAAAATATTTTTGAACAAGAGTTGAAAGTATCAATTTTCTTTGAAAATAAGTTTTCTAAAATTTTTTTTTTTTGAAAAGTTGAAAGTATCAATTTTTCTTAAAAATAAGTTTGTTCTAAAAAATATTTTTGAAGAAAAGTTGAAAGTATCAATTTTCCTTGAAAATAAGTTTTTTAAAAAAAATATTTTTGAGAAAAAGTTGAAAGTATCAATTTTCTTTGAAAATAATTTTCAGAAAAAAGGTTTTTTTTTTTTTAGAAAAAGTTGAAAGTATCAATTTCCTTGAAATTAAAGTCTCAGGAAAATATTTTCGAGGATAGTTGAAAGTATTAATTTTTCTTGTACAAAAACAATGAGTTTTTGAAGAGAAAAGGATTTATATCTAAAGCTAAATCATTTTTTTTCTTTTTTTCATTTTATTTCTTTTCATTTTATTTTCTTGAATTTTCTTTAATGTTAAATAATCCGACGATAGAGCCTCTACAAGTGAGACAATAGTCTCTTTGCATACTCTTGAGGTGAGGAAATTTTTCAATTTTCTGCTAAAAGTATTAAAGTCAATTGAGAATATTTTTTAAAAATTAATTACTTGGTAAATTTTTAGGCTGATTGGATAACATAAAATTAAGCTGGTACAATCTTTTGATGGGTGTTGTGAGGGTGCTACAACCTTTCTCACACGTAACCGTACTCCTAAACCCTGTCCTGGTTAGTAGACCTGAACTTATTTTTTTAGGGACCCTTAGGCTTAGGTGTTCCTTAAAAGGATAGATTCCTTAGGTGGCCAATCGCACCTAGATAAAAAAAGATTGGTGGCGACTCTATCAAGTCAATGTCTAGCGATAGATCCTCGAATCTAGACGTTATGATAAGGATTAGATTTCTTTAATTCAATTTTCATTAGGAATAGGTAATGCCTGTTTGTTTGTTTTTTCAGGAATAAGGAAAAGGAAATTATGTTGATGTGATGCATATGAAGAATTCCTACAATTCCAAATTCCAAATTCAATCTTAGTGAAATAAGGGAGTGTTTTTTTTCCTTTTAGTGCTTTATTGATTAGTTTTTACACAATGAGGAAAATGTGTCATTCAAGTTGGGGAAAGAGAATTTTTTTGTAAAATTTTGTCAAAAATTTTTAAATTTTTTGTTTTTTGAGCTTAAATTGCCATACTTGAAATTATTATATTGCTTCCATAGAGAATTTTCTCAGAATCCAATAATAGAACTTTGATTAACCTTGAATATAGCTTATTAGAAAAGAATGAATATAGTGAAAGCATAAGATGAGTTTTGGAACTTGTTTCTTTTTAATTATGATATTTCTATATTTTTTAGCACTTAGTCTTGATCATTGAGATGTATGCATGTTTAGTTAAGGCTTATGTAGATACGGGATTGCATTAATCTTTGAAGTTATGTACTTAATTTAGAATTTGTTTAATCATCTCTTGAGGTGAAATCAGAGAATACATTTAACTAGGGAGATGATTTATGCCATCTTTGGATCATTTGAGCCTTTTAAGCTAACCCTTATATTGTTTATCCTTAGTCACCCTTATTGACCCTATTATATATCTTTTTTTTGTTTTTAACCTATATGAAATAGCCACCTTTTGATTATTTTCTTTATCTTTCTACCTTACCCTATGTTCATATAAATCAATCAAAGTTAAATATGAGAGCTATGTTTCATTAGAATGGTGGGTGGAGTTTGAAAAGAAAATAGTGTGCAAAATTCTATTGCAAATAAATAAAAGCAAAATTGAAAATAGTTTTCAAACAAAAAAAAAATAGAATTCAGAAAGAGAAAAAAAACAAAGGTCAAAACATGAAAATAGCAAAGTATATATGTAAATCATTAAGAAATTGTTGTTTGAGAAGAATAGAAAGAAAAAAAAAAAAAAAGAATCTAAGTTTAGTGGTGTTACAATTCTCTTGAAAACTCTCTCATCAAAAGTAAAAGATCCTGCGTAATGCATATGTAAGTGTTATAAGCCTAAATTTTCCTTTATCATATGTTGACTTTAGCCTAACATTACAAGTTTAATAAAGACCTATTGATCTTTGTTAAGTGTGGCCACATTAGTGGAAAGAGTATGTGAAAAGCAAACTTATGAAATCTATATATGCTTTTAAACTTTTGTGTTAATTTCATATTTGTATAACTTTAATCGAATGTCTTGCATTGATATGAGATAGATTATTCACACAAACACACATGAAAATTTGCAATTGAAAAGGAGTTTATTCTTGAAGAATTCTTATGTTTAATCTATGCTTTATTGTCTCTAAGTTATATTCATCATGCAATTTTTGAGGAACTTATGAGAATCTGATATTTTAAGTATGTATTTTGATATTTAACATCTTAATTTCTACTCTAGCTTAGTTTTATTTTGCTTGAGGACAATCAAAAGTTTAAGTTTAGGGGTTTAATAACTCTATAAAATGAGTTATTTTCATTGTTTAAATGAAGGAATTTTGTTTAGTTCTTAGCTAGATAAGGATCTTTTTACTCCTAAAGTGTTTAATTTGCTATTTTGTAGGAAATTTTGAAGAAAAGATTGAATCTTGATGCATTTTGAAGAATCTTGGAAATTTTTTATCAATTTTGGATGATTCTTGATATATTTGAATGAATCTTGCACTATTTTTTATATGTTTTGAATGATTCTCGGAGTTCTTAGAAATCTTGAAATGAAAGTGTGAATATTGTGCAAAATTTGGCTTAGCTGAAACTAAGAAAGTTAGAATTGTTCAATCTTGAAAAAAAAAATTTTTTAAATTCATACAAGAATCAAAAAAAGCATGTTCGGCTATGATTAAGGTCAGACTTGTAATTTCAAGTTGAATGCAAGTCCGTGGTAGCTTATGTAGGCATGCATGCTTAAGATTACTAATGGATGACATGGCAGCAAGTCTTTTCTCATTGGCTAAATGCTTAATTTAAGATGTAACATTTGAAAGCTTTTTTAATTAAGGATATCATTTTTAATTTGATTCAATATAGATTAAACATTTTCAAATTAATTCAAAATAGTATTACATCATGCAGTGTAATACAATCATTGTTAACTCAATAACAATTAGATTTTTCAGTAAAATCTTCTTTTATCATAAAAAACCTAGTTACTTCAAAATTAAAAAAAAAATCCAGCATCTCCTCTTTGTTTGCTTTCTTTTTTTTTCTTCCCGTTCTTTTATCACGTGATTGAGAGAACAAGTTTAAGATTAGAGAGTTAGGCTAATTAAACCTTTTTAAGATTGAATCTAGTAGCCATGTTTTAGGATAAGAAAAACCCTAATTAAATCCTTTTAAGAGTGAACCTAGCAACCACAATTCAAGGATAAGAAAAACCCAACAATGGCACCATCCTTTGGTTACATGCAAAAACACAGCAATGGTGCCATACTTTGGTTACATGCAAAAGGCATCCATAAAGGAACCCAATGATTATCAAAATAGAAACTAGTTAATGGTCGAGCTAGAAGGTCCATCTGAAGATTATTTTCTCGTCGATAACACCCCAGTTAGTGAGCAAGAAAAAAATGACAAACATACAAAGCAACTCCCTTGGGTCCTACCCTAAAAACCCACCTAGCTAATGGTTTCTTAACCTCCATTGCCTCCAAATTGATTACTCTTGATTCAGTGATCCATTGCTTGAGTATAATTATTTTTGTAAAAAATCTTAAACCCTTTTTCTTTTTTATTTGAAACATAAGAAGGGCATAATAGGGAAAGGGAGAAGATTGTATCTAGGCTTTGAAGTTTGAAGTTTGAAAAGGGCTAATGACTAGGGTTTCTCTATTCAAATTTTAAAGTTGAATGTTTATAGGCAACCTCTTTGTTTTATAAAATTGTTCTACGAAATTAAAGGCCAAGGTAACTTTTCACTTTTCACTTTTGGTTTTTAGTTCATTTTTTTTTATTATTTACAATATATTTTTATTTTTAAGTTATTAAATATTATTTAAGATATACTTTTATGCTAAAAATACAATTTTACCCTTATTTCTAGCCAACCAAAGGCAATCTATTTCACTTTATTTCAACACATATATAGAGCATTGTCATGATGGAGTTTTATTTTTACTTAACCCAAAAACGTTTAATTCTACATTGAACTAAATTAAAAATGATATCTTTAATTGAGAAAAGACCCAGATGTTACATCCTAAATTAAGCTTTTTTCATTAGCTAAAAGAGATAAGTTGAAGGTTATGTAGCATGATCACTTGGCAACTCTACTCAAATTGGAAAAGTCTAAATAGCCATTGGTTTTCCTACATTAATTTGGAAATCTTATCTTTACTTGGATTGCACTTATTCCTATTTATGGTAGGATTTGCACGGATATATAAAGATTTCTGAAAAGTAGGCTAGTATGCACAACATATTAAATTGAGAATTCATTTTCTTCTCTTCAAGAAGTGTCCTACTTGAAGGCAAACTCCAAGAAGTCTCCAAGAAAGAACAAGATCTATTCCAACTTGAAGAACACTTTCTAGAAGACTTTCAACTTCTTATTTTTAAGAAGACTTCTTCATTCAAGAATTCAAGCTTAGCTAAAGTAGAAAGAGATCTGATCAAACCTAGCCACTAGTTCTACTTATCTGTTTAGGGTTTCTTGCATTCTTAGTTCTATAAATAGCTATCCTTTGTTTGGAGAAAAATTGAAGAATGATTGGGGTGACAGCCCATCCTAAACTTTCTAAGGTTTACTTTCATTGTTTTTTTGTTCTTTCAAGTTCTTTTTAGTTTAAGGCTTAGGGTGACACACCAACTATTATTCTTTTACACTTTCTTGCATTGTTTTCTTAAGTTTTCAACTCAATTCAGTTTCTTTTAAGTTAACTTGAATTTTTGCAAGTGTAATTTAAGTTTTCAAGCAATTTATGTTTTGATTTAATTTAAGCTTAAGCTCTTTAATTTTCTGTTCTTGCTATTTGCTTTAATTTGCTGTTTTAATATAATTTAAGTTTAGTTCATGCAATTTAAGGTTAATTTAGTTATGCTCTAGTTTGATTTAAGGTTTCAATTTAAATATAATCCCATGTTATATTTAATTGCACAAGTTATAATTTCAAGTTATTAGATTAGGTTTAATGTTTTTACATGATTTAAAGTTTAATTGCCTAAGTTTAGTTCTATTGGTTGTGATTTAAATTTATTTACATAGTTTATGATTCAAGCATGTTAGATTAGGTTTAATTTGTTGTTCTTAAGGTTTAATGAGTTAAATTAAGTTATGATAATTTGATTTCTTAAGTTGTTGCATTAGATTTGATTAGTTAAGTAGTTTATTTAGTTTTCACATATTAGCTTCAATTTGTTTGAATATAATTAAGGTGGTATAATTTGGTACTTAGTATTAACTTTATTTACAATCCTCGTGGGAATAATCTTTACTTACTATTTTTACCATCTGTGTGCTTGCAGATTCTCAACCAATTCCCCTCACTAATGCATTGGCATAAAACTACCTAATCTTGAAAGGAAATCACACACTAGATGTCTTTGTGCTAGCCACCATGCACCTATCATAGTTGGGGTGGTTGTTGGAAAGTAACTCTACTACACTCACTCGCCTACGAGCTTGGAGGTAGTAAAGTCATCCGTTGATCTCCCTCAACATGTACAATGCCAGCATCACATTCATTGAGAGGACCCACTTTCTTAATCACTAGTACATAAAGTAGGTCACTAGTATCCTTAAACATTTAGCGTTAGCTACAATTTGGCCAAATTAAAGGTGGCTAACACCATATGAAAGAAAGGATATAGTAACGTGTGAAATCCATAGCAGAAATTATGTAGATAAAACCTTATCATTCTTTTGTTTGCCCCACTTGACTAATTGCGAAACCTTCTGGGGGTAGAGAAAAAAAAAACATTGAGTTCCGTAGGTTGAAGGCCACATGATCCAGGGCTTGGTTTGTCATGCCTACTATGGCCATGGATCGATATAAATCTAGTGGCCAAGTCATTGATTTAATGTCTTTCGGCTCTTTGATAGACACCACCTTCCCCTTATGACCATTAAGAACACTTGCCTTAGAGCCAAGAGCACATAACTTTTGAATCACTATGCCATAACCTTGGCCACTGCTATTCTAAGCCCCCTAGGCTCCATTACCCTTTCCTTGGACCCCTTTTTCTTTACCTTAAGCCTCACTATTATTAATTGGCACCATTATGCCCTCATTGGTACTCAAATAATCTATTACAACTTTTCTCTTTGGTGCCATTTCCAACCTAAAATAAAAAATAAAAAAAACTAAGAAAATTACTTATCCACAAGAATTTTTTTAGAATAACCATAGACACACAACACCTATAAAACTTAGATAACACATTGTTTCTTTTGCTCGAAAATTTGACAAAGTAAGTCTTAACTCCCATTTTTCCCTATTTATACTAACCGAATGTTTCAAATGAAATAGAATGAATTAAAACCCCTATATGGATTAGTCATAAAATGGTTTGTACTAATTCCCTAATTGAGATCGACATTTTAGTTACAAGGTTTAAAAAAAAAACATATTTATTCCTCTTTAACTGAATAGGTACAATTTAAAAATCAAAAGCATTAAATGTTGCTAACCCTTAAACCTTATTGTAACATGTGTCCTACATAGCCATATAATTTAGAAGCAGGGACACATGTCTCAAAATAAGTCCAAAAATGCATTTCGTTTACTCACACCATGTGCATACTTCACAATTTTTTTCTAAGTCTTCACCTATTACCCTTTATGCCTCAACATAAAATGCCATTCATACTACTTTCCAAAACAAAAGCCCTTAATCAACAGGGACATGTTATCATAATGGATTTTATGTTTCCTTTTTAAATTGGAATCTTGTGACAAATAAAATTTTATAAAAAGGTATGAGGCTTAAAGTTTGTTCCTAATAAAGTTTATTTCCATGTGTGTTTAATTTTAATTATACCCATGCAAATTTTTTTGTAATTGTTTAAATTTAATTGTAAGTTTAATTTTATGCATTGTTAATTTCTTCGTTGTTTGGATTCTCATGCTTATTTTAAATTAATCTTTCATAATTAAATCTATATTTGGTATAGTTTATTTTTCATGCACTTTAAATTTATGCATAATAATAATAATAATAATAATAATAAAAAAAAAGAAGAAATATATATGAAATATGTAAGAATATAAAATTCAATTTTTAAAAAGAATTATAAAACCAAGCTTGCTCTAAAAGTCTATCGAGATGTTGGAGACTTTTTAACAGGTTTGTAAATTCTTAAAATTAAAATCCAAAACTACCCAAAACCTCAAACTCATTTTAAATTTCTAAGGATTTGTATGAAAACCTTTTATGAAGTAATTTGTTTCCAAATGCTGTCTAGATGTTAGGTATTTAGGAAATTTATTTCATTAAAAATTTTTATACATTTTCGTAACTCAAAATAAATTTCTTTTGTTAAAACAATAAATATAAAAATATAAAATAATAAAAATAATAGGACAGGATTTTAAATATAAAAAGTCACATATAAACTCTGCTTAGATGTTAGAAAGTCTAAGTGATCTTTTTATATTTGAAAATCCGATTCGTAAATTTGTATTTTATTATCATCTGCATATAACTCATTTTTTTAGAATAATGTGTACATTTTTTAGAATAATATTTTATCACCATCTGTATATAACTCATCAATAATTATCATTTACAATTAGTGTTATTTCATTATTTTAAAAGGAATGTTATGATAAATCTTAAATGGAAAGACTATATTTGAATTCTACCTTTACGTTAGAGACTTTGAAGGTAATTCTTTAATTTGAAAATTTTCATAATATTCCTAAATAAAGATTTTTAAATTAATTTTATTTCTTAAAGATAAAGGAAATTATAATTTAATTTCATGTAAAAAACCATTTTTATCCAGAATTACAAATAGTGCGTAATAAATGGTACCAATTTTGTGAGCATTGTGGGGGTGCTAATCCTTCCCCACGCGTAACTAACTCTCAAACTCGATCTTATTTTTGTAGACCAAAGCCGTCTTTTTTAATAAAGCTTTAAACCCATTTTATTGTTTTATTAGAAAGATAAATTTTTGGGTGACGAATCACACCCTAAAAGAGATTGTGGCAACTCCTTGTGTTTTTAATGATTTTAAAATTTTTACATCTAGCGATCGAGTCTCCAGACCAATACATTATAATAGCTTGGTGACTCCACCGGAGACTTTTTTAGAGTCAAGCCAAAAATTTTACTTATGCACTATTAAAAGTTTTGGATTCAATTTATTTTAATTGATATTTAGTTTAATTCCTTTTATTTTCTCAAGAAATACATAAGTTAATAAATAAAATAAATTGTATGTTAGTTATTATTTTGTTTTAATTTTAAGTTTATGGTTTATTTATATTATTTTGATTAATATATCACTTTGCTCACCTTTGTATATTCACTTACATGCATGAGTTCTAGACCTGAGCTCTGTTTTTATTAAGAGGAAGTAAAGTAGCTATGCTCTCGTGAGGTGATAACCTCTATATTTGCTAGTGAAATACTTCTACTTCGACTCAGATTGAACCATTCCCGTTAGTAGCCTGTAATAGGTTAGGATATGGGGTCTTACTAGTCTATAATTGACAACGATGTAAGGAATAATCTGAGAACCTTTAGACGTATAAATACTAACCCAGCATATCATGAGCCCTAAAGATCCAGCCTAAAATAGAGCCATACTATTTTTCTTGAGAAAATTACCTAAAACTAGGACATTATGTATATTATGCTATATTATGTGCCATGCTTGATTATTTGTTTGTTTATTTTATTAATATTATTGACTTATTTAATTCTTTTATTGTCTTTAATTTTGCTACATGCATCATATAGGCATCATATTTATAGAAAGGTATTATTTTGGGTTAATCTTCAGCAAGAGTAGCTTTCACAAAGCCTACAGTAGTATCATTTGTGTGTAAAAACTATTTAGAAGTTAAGAACCAGCTATAAAGTACCTAAAAAAAAAGAAGAGGACTATTTAAGATATGGTTATATCTCGATCTTTCGCAGTCAGTGTATGTGGATTTCAATCAAAGTGACATGTTAGAATTAAAGGTTGTCTAAAAACAATGGAGAATAGAGAGAAAGGAATCCCTTTCTAAAAAATATAAGGATGTGGCACTGTTTATGCTGGTAAAAATTGATGAATAGTTGATTAAACTTACGGTGCAATTTTGGGATCCATCCTATCAATATTTTGTGTTCAACTAAAAAGATTTAACCCCTATGATCAAGGAGTACTCATCCGTGCTTCAAATAGAATCTTCTAATCAGGACATGATCTATTAGAAAGAACAAAAGATGACCAAGTTTAGGAAGAAATTGGCTAGGATCATGGAAGTTAGGATCAAGAAAATTGATAAACATAAGAAAAAAAAGAGTGGAATCAAGTCAATTCCTTTAACATTTTTGCTAGAGCACATAAAGAAACATCTCAATGATGATTATGGGCAAGACATGTTTGCTTTGGCAGTATATGGTTTGGTAATATTTTCCAAGGTACTGAGGCATATAAAAGTGTTAGTAGTTGATTTTTTCGAATAATTAGGTAAGAGCATAAATCCGTCTCCAATCATCCTAGCTAAAACCATCAAATCATTAAATTGCTATCAAAGGAAATGTGAAGGTCGATTCATAGAATGTGCTCAGATACTATACATTTGGATTCAAAGTCACTTTTAGGGAAAAATGTATCATCTCGACCTTTCTCTACTCAATTTGTCTCGATCAAGGAGTTTGTTACTAAAGAATGGCAAAGAGATTGGATAAAAAAACATTGGATGTCATTTTTTCTGAATCTCATGAATGAAGCCATAATATAAAGAACACCATGGATGTTTCCTTTTGCTATATTATACAATTGTGAAGACAAATCATGCTTAAGGATGAAGTCTAATGTAGACCCCATAGTAAGGCTCCTTAGTATAGGCCTGAATGAATGACGAAAAGGGCCCAATAAAAAGGCTTGATAAAAGATTCATTTTTATAAATAAAAAAAAACATGGTCCAAAATAAGATCATGAAAAACCATAAAATAAATAAATATATAAAAATAATGGCCCAAGTAAACCATTAAACTTGGCCCAAAAAATGGCCAAAGATTACCAAAAAAGAAACAAAGGGAGAGAGCCCAAGTTGGTCACAAATTTAGGCCCAAGCAAAGGCTAAGGCCCAAAAACATTTTTATCTCTTTGAAAGCCTAAAACATGGCCAAATCCAAGAAGTGAAAGAGGCACATTTGATCTAGCTAAAATTTTGCATGGGAATGAAGCTAAAACACATGAAACCAATAACCAAGGGGCAAAAACAAAAAACAAAAAAAAAGCTTTGATTTCAAATGAAAAACGAAATGAAGCATGCAAGGAAATAAAAGGAAGCATGCGAAACAATAGGAGAATTAGTGCCATGAAGCAAAAAGAAAAAATTACAAAACAAAATTGAAGGTTAGTGGTCGAGAGGTAGTGGAAAACCAAAACAAGAAAGAAAAAATAGAAAGAGAAAATTGAAGAGCACACTGCAAAAAAATAAAAAAACAATAACCGTAAAAAAGTAACAAAAAAAGAGAAAGCTCGTGGAAACCAACCAAAAAGGATAAGCAGCAACAAAAAAAAATAATAGAAAAAAATAAAAGAGAAAAAAGGCTAGTAGAACAACTAAGAAAAAGAATAAGTCAGTGGCCATCCAAGAGAAAAGAACTAAAAAAAAAAAAAGATTCGGGAATAGTCAAAAAAATAAAAAAGAGGCAATTCTAAAAAAAATATAAGCAAAAAAATAGAAAAAAAAAAAGCAGAAGAAGAACATGAGCAATGTATTCGAAAAAGAAATAAAAAATTAGGTGAAGAACGGTAAAAAAAAAGGTAATAGAGAAAAACCAAAAAAAAATAATAGTAGGCGTGAACCAAAAAAGAAGAAGAACGAAAAAATTGAAAAAGAACTTGTGGTAAAAAATGAGAAAGAGAAAAAAAGCATCTGTAGAAAAAAAATCAAAAATGAAAAATGTAAAATGTAAAAAAAAAATCAAAAAACAAAAAGAGGAACCAAACTGGGAACGCCTACAAAAGAAGAAACCAGAAGAATCTCAACCATTTGCAAGAAAACTAAAAGAAAAAAGAAGCAGCTAAAAAAAATTAAACAAAAGAGCAAAAAGATCGATAGAAGTAGGAAGAAAGCAACCAAACCAGAAAAAAAAAGTTTGTTATTTCTAGTTAGCTCTCATTTATGTTTTAATATGTTTACTTTTTACAAAAAAAATAGAAGAAAAAAAAGAAGAAGAAGAGTTTATAAGGAAACAAGATGAAAAGTTTTAAAGAAACAAATTTTTTTTTTTTACATACCTGGTACTTTGTGTGTTAATTCTTGTTACGTGAAAATGGCTCACAGAAGCTAAAGTTTCAAACTTTCATGTTTATTTTTATTTTTATTTTTTCTTTTCTTTCTTTTGTATGATGCTTTGTTTGTAATAACTTAGGATTCCTTCATTCACCTACTTGTTACTTTATATGTTTAGAGAAGTTTAAGATGTCAACATATCCTTTACTTCTGGTTTGTTTTCCCTGCAATTGCTTGTAGGAAAGTTTACACTTTTTTTATTTGCTTAGTTAGCTTGTACTTTCATGACCCCATCTTTATCCTTGATTGTTGAGTTCATGAAAGCTGAGTGTATTCCCTATTGTTTCATTATTTTTTTTTTAGGTTTAAAAAAAAAGTGAAGATATCATAAGCAAAAATGACCAAACATTGTTATGTGTAGGAGAGTGGGAACAGGAACGACATTATGAGTTGGTTTAATTCACTTTCATTTTACTCTAAGATAAGAACTTCATGGCGGTTGTTTTATTTTAATGTTTCTCGAATATGAGATATTTTCTATTTAAAAGGTTGACTAAAGATATATATATATATATAAAAAAAAGTGTTTAAAATAATAATTAAAAAATATACTAATAAATAATAATAAAAGTAAATAATAAATATATAATAATAAAAATTTTAAATCGCTATCTAAATGTTGAAGGGAATTAAAAATCGTGTTTTAAAAATTAATAATTCCACTTAAATGTTGGAGAATTATTAAATAATAATATGTTTTAAAATATATATATAAATATAAAAATTCATTTTTTAAAAAATTAAAATAATAAAAAAAAACACACTTACTTCGAAAATCTGCTAAATGTTGAAAATTTTTAGAGATATTCATAAACTTTTCAAACCCTAGGTAAAAACCTAAATTTTAGGTGAAACCATAAACCCTAGGTGAATACCTAAATCCTAAGCAAAACCCCAAAACCTTAGTTCAAACCTTAAATGAAAACCTAACCCCTAAAGTCCCAAAGCTCCAAACCATCCCAAATTTAAGGATTTATGTGAAACCTTTTATCGAAACCCTAAATGAAACTCCAAAACTCTAAAATGAAACCCTAAATCCTAAGTAAAACCCGAAACCCTAGGTAAAACCTAAAACCCTATAATGAAACCCTATGTAAAATCTTAAATTTTAAGTGAAACCCTAAACCCTTGGTGAAACCCTAGACCCTATGCAAAACCCCTGAAACCTTAGTTCAAACCCTAAATGAAAACCTAACCCTAAAGTCCTGAAGCTCCAAACCTTCTCAAATTCAAAGATTTGTGTGTAAATCTTTTGTGAAGTAATATGTTCTTGAATGTCGTCTAAACGATAGGGAATTTAGAAAATTTTATTTCATTAAGAATTATCATGTAATTCCTTAATCAAAATAACAATAAGTTTAAATAAAAAAATAAAAAAATGGGATCTTAAATATAAATAGTCATACCTAAAATCCGCTTAGAGGTTGGGGAATCCAGATGATCTCTTTATATTTAAGGACCTAGCCCCAAAATTGCATTTCATCATCTTGCATAACATGCATTCGCATATATTTATTTTTAGATTATGATTTACATTCATTCCACATGCTCTTTTTTAATTGTTACTATTATTTTTTTGGTTAATTGTAGCATTATCCTTTTCTGCAAAAATATCTTTTTATAAAAAATGTTATTTAAAAATGGATTTAAAAGTAAAATTAAAGTAACATTATGAGAAAGATAATTTTTGGTACTCTACCTAGATGTTGGAGAGTCTCCAACAATTATCATTTGCAAAGAATATTATTTTTACTTTCAAAGGAATTTTGTAGTGAATCTCAAATGGAAATGATTATCTTTAGATTATGCCTAGATGTTAGAGAATTATAAGATATTTCTTTAATCTAAAGATTTTCACAATATTCTTAAAGAAATATTTTCAATTGATTTTCTTTCTTTAAATTAAATCTTAAATAAAACCCATTTTTGTCCAAAACTATAACTCATGTTTAATTGATACCAATTTTTATAGGCATTATGGGGATGCTAGTCCTTTCCTATGCATAACCAATTCCTGAACCTAATTCTATTTTCATAGACCAAAATTATATTTTTAATAAACTTTAAACTTATTTTATTTTTTTATTGAAAAGATAAATTTTTTGGGTAACCAATCACACCCTCAAAACGATTAGTGGCGACTTTCTATTTTTTTCTCAATTTTAAATTTTTACATCTAGCAATCAAGTCTCTGAATCAATACATTATGACTTCTGTTCATTATCAAAGTTAAGGTTGGTGATGGCTTGGTTTTATGTTATGGGTTCTGAAAGGTAAGCATTATCTTGGGAGAGTTAAGGATAACTTTCAACATGTTGCTGGGAGGCTTATTATGGTTCTTGAAAAAAAGAGGTAGAGTTTTCTCTAGAGTAGGGTCTTTCTTATTATAATTGTTGGGTGACCTGCTAGTATTGTTGGAACAATCTCTATTGGGTGGCCACTTAAGCATTTAGGAGTTGTATTTAGGTCATTAATATATGGTATAATTTTAGGGGAGGTTGTTGCATGTTTGTTTGGTACAAGGGGATTCGTGGGGGTGAAAGTGTAACTTGCACTATAGAAGTAGCATGAGGAATGTTTTGCTAGTAGGTTGCATTTATGGGTTGTCAAAACTACATTTGCTGTGTAGGGGCTTGTGAGGTTGTGTTTAAAGGTCTAGCAGCAATGGTGTGGACCAAAACAAGGGTCAAAATCCTATTTAGAGATAAAACTTCCATTAGGTTTTGGTAATAACTTGCTAGCTATAAGGTCCAAACATTCAATGACAAAGGGTTATTCGTAAAAAAAAGGATAATGTCATACCTTGGTGTTCATGGTAGGAGATTTAGTGATGGAATTTGCAAAAAAATTGAGAACATGGCCACAACATCGAAAATGGCTACAAGTTAGGTGGTTATGTGTATGGCTAGGGCTGCTATTTTGAAATAGTAAGGGTGAGACACGACTATCATTCCCGCAGATGATGCCAATTGTTAATGGTATTTTGGGTATGGCTGAGTTGGATAGTGATCAAAAAGTTGTGTTAGGAATGACCTATACTTGCATAAGAAAACAAAGTTAAGGGGCACTAGAGTTGGTTCTCCAAGATGTGCTCAAACGCTCAAGTCAATCGAGTGTATAGAGTTTCTTAAAGGAAAAAAGTAAGTTACAGTTGATGTAAAGGAAGCTTAGAAGAGAAGAGTTTAGAATATCATACCTGAAGCACCTTTTTGCGTTCTATGTAAGGCAATAGGTAGTGATGTGACCAAAGTTATTGACATTTGATGGGAAATCCATGTAGAACTCGAAGAAGGACCTTGTGGGTGAGTGTGTGTTGCATTTAATGATTCTAGGCTAGCATGAGTTGCATTTAATGATCTTAGGCAAACTGAAAACTGATTGATCTATTATGATGTGATATTTTGATGGGACGTTAGTAATGGTAGTTGGACGAGCCTATCCATAAGCAAAGGAGTTTAGGTGTGCTCATGTTGTGGAGAGGATTCTAAATGTCAATCCTCTTTAGTGATGACGTGGTAGTCAAACGCATATTGACTCAGCTAATGTAAAGGTTGACCTTATTGATTAAGTAGGTATATCAAAGAGAAATAAATTAAAGAAAAAGATAAAACGAATAAATTGTTTTTATTAATTTTAATTCCAATTTTTACTATTAAGTAGTAAAATAAAATGACTCTTGCAATTCATTCTTAATTAAATTATCATTTAGCACTAAACAAGGACAACTATTTTATTGTCTATTAAGAATTTTCAATTTGGGTGATCCAAGTAGACTTGGCAATTCATGTATTCGTGTTGTGTAAAATACTAATAATTCATATATTTATACTATGTTTTATATGAAAATCACGTATCACAATTCATATCGATACGAAAATATAAAATACATTTTTTTTAATTTTATTAAACTTATTTATGATTTTTGCTAAAATTTTAAACCGTATCACTTTCATGTCTTTTGTTTGTATTATTTTTGTGTTGTGTCACCATGTCGTGTTTAAAATTGTCATATCTAGATCCAAGCCATGAAGGAAATTACAGTTTTATCCACCTCCTCTGATCCAACGATATGCATTAAATTCATACCACATAATATTAGAATTTATTAAATTGAATTAGCAAATTAAAAAAAAAAATTAGGCAATACTCCCTTTAGCCCGAATTTAACTTTTTTTCTTTAATAAAGTTATAAGTAGAAGAAAATTTATCATTATAATTAAAGTATGGGGGCTTCTAAATACACCATTAAATTTTCTCTATATAACCAAAAATTTTCTTCCAAAAATACCCATACACCAAATGCCAATTTTAACTTTTAGTAAATGATAAAAATATCTTTAATAGCTTATGCACCTAAAAGCCATCCCGTATTTCTTGAAAATGGATTTCTGAGTATTATATTGTATTCTCAAAAATCCATTTTTGAGAAAGCAACATAATTCTTAGAAATGAATTACCAAAAACAAAACACACCTCTCAAAAATCCATTTTTGAGACTTGTATTGCTTTCTCGAAAATGGATTTCCAAGAGTCATCATGTACTTTTGGAAATCCGTTTCTGAGAATACATAAATTTTTTTAAAATATATATTTAATTATAAACTTTTGATAACAAAAAAATTGAGATCTCTAATCTTTGGGCCACTGAAAAATATCATCAATAAACTAGCAAATCTGACAGTAAGGATTGGTAGCTGAAAAATTAGGTACTATTAGATTTGTCAATCTATCAATGACATTATCAATGATAATGTTCTATAGGGTGTTCAAGCTCGAACTAGCATGCATGCATACATATGAGTCATCAATGTGCCCATTCTTATTTGATCATATGTGCGAATGGAAGAGAATAAGTTCTCAAGTATGCATGGAATAAAAATGCCTTTGTCTTGAGCCTAGAAAACGAAGAAAATGATTTCAGTTTATTCCATGCATATTGAGAACATTGATTTCAATTCCATTCATAAATATAATCAAGTAAATGGATTCATAAGCGCATAATTAAGATTTTCAATTAAAAGTGACATTAAGCTTTTCGGATATAGAATCTAAGATCCAAGAAACCTCATATCTTCTCAGATATCTATTTCCAAGAAGACTCAACTTTGAGTCTTCTTGAAAATGAATATCTAAGAAGATCCAAGAAGGTTTGATGCTTCTCGGAAATGGATATCCAAGAAGCTTTGAAGCTTTTCGAAAATGAATATTCAAGAATTCTTAAAGCTTTTCAGATATCTATTTCTAAGAAATTTTAAAACATTTGAAATATTCATTTCCCAAAAACTTGATTTCAAGATGTAAAGAGAGAAGAAAAGAGAAAGTGTAGGAATGAAAAATAAAAAGTTAGAGGTAAGGTGTATTTAGTAGAAATAAGAAAATGAGTTTTGAATTTGGGGTGTATATAGAAGTGGGTTGTATATAGCATTAAATTGAGTACATTTAGAATTTCCCTTAAAATATTACATTTAAATAACAAAAATCCATGAATTAAATCAAATAAATCAAACATACAAATTAACCAACCTTTGCATAATTAAAAAAATTCATAAATTTGAACCAACTGTGTCGGTTTGAGTCATCATTGCATCTATATATTTCCCATCTTCTACTTAATTTGACTTAATTCATTGGATTTAAATTTATATCTTCAGTTTTTCTTTGGAGCAAAATTTTTAGACAAAGTTTAGCAAAGAGTTGTACAGCATTTGTTGGCCTTTTTGTGCAACCAATTAAAATTTATACTACATTAATAAATATTATAATTATGATGGCAAAATGCCTATAATATACGCTTTTTAGAATGAAAAATCATAGCCAAGACCATAGTGAAGAGCAAAGTATAACGGCCACTACTGAAGCAATCAATTCCATTTTTTATCCAATTCTTGGTTGAGACAACCAGTTGACAAATCTCTATGATTTTGTTCACCCTTAAATAGCTTGCCTTTTTTTCTTTTTACCTGTTAAATGTTTCAAAGAGGGAATGAATTATATGAATAACTAGACGAGTTTGTTAAGTTTGATGTGTAGGGACGGGTGTCAGACATTAGATGAGAGGAAGAAGAAAAGAAAGAATGAGGGTTCATATTCTTTAAAGATAATTATAAGATGATTTTGATTTATAAGAATAAATTGTAATCAACTGTAATCTCTTATGTCTCTAAATTATTGATTTAGAATATATAAGCAAAATTATTGATTTAGAAAATATTTTTAAAATAAATTATAATCAATTGTAATCTTTAATGTCTCTTTTATTACTACTTCTCATATATTATCTGCATAACTTGTATAGATAAAGATTTTATGTACTCTTTCAGATAAAGTCAGAAGATTAACAATGTGGCTTTTTTATTTTTCATTTTTTTTTTTGGTAAATGTAAGCATTATGACCAAAACCAGAAAATAATATATTATTTTATTTTATTTGTGAAATTTAAAGACATGACCTCATTTGTTGTTGATATGCGTTTTTTGTTTATGAATTACAAAAAGAAAGTCCTTTGAGAGATTTTTCTCAGTAAGATAAATTATCAAATACATTTATAATAATTTTTTAAATTTTATAAATAAAATTAGGATATATTTAAATTTTTAATTAAAAAATAAAATGTGTAAGTTTTTTAACTTCATTTGTGGAGTTAAAATTTTCACTTGAGAATGTATCAAATAATTTCTCTTCATAGATAAATTACAAAAAAAAAAAGTTAAATTTTAATAAGTTCTTGGTTGCCTTTTATGTGATTGTGACAAAATTATCAAAAAAATTAAAGTTCCACTTAAATATTTGATCCAATATTTTATGTAATTTTAAAAAATTATAAAAAAAAAGGTTGTACTTTTTTTTTTTGTAATTCTCATAAATTTAAAAAGATTACTCTTTAATAACTTTTTTTCATTTTATTTTCCCATAATTTTGATAAATTATAAAAAAAAAAAAGTCTACTCTAATAATTTTTTCATTCCAATTTTTATAATTTTAGCAAATATACATAAAAGACCAACATTTTAATAACTCCTTTTTTTTTTTTTTACTTTTCTTTAGTCTAAGTAAGGATGAGATAGAAGAGAGCGTAACTATAAGAAGAGAATGAGGCCTTAACAGAGAGAACATCATAACAAAATAAATATATATATATATATATATGAAAATAGATGATGAAAAAGTTAAAACTAAAAATATTGTTTTAAAAGTAAAAAAAAAAAAACAAAAATATGATTTACGTTGATTTTTCTTTTTTTATCTTTCATTTTTATCTCTCTTTTTATATTTTTAAATTTTTAATTCTTTTTTAAAAAATTATAGTTTGTAATAAATTAAAAAAGAAAGAAAATTGGTTAATCAATTCGCTTTTCATTTATCTTCGTAAAAATTGTAACTCTTTAACATAATATAAAAATATTTATGTGTTTTATTATTAAAAATTCTACAGCCACAACGAACACTTATTAATATATATATATATATATATTTATATATATAAATTTATATTTGATATATTATTTGTATATAAATTTTATACACTATTAAATATTATATTATACTATTAAATTAATAAATAAATATCAATTTTTAAAATAAATATATAAAAAATTAATATTTTTTAAAAATTTATTCATTAATGAGATAATATTTTTTGATTCATTACATTAATTAAATAATATCATTCAATTCACTTATAATATGTAAAATATATACATTGATATACATTAAATATAAACCCTATACGTATATAATTTCCTGATAAGTTTATTTCCTGTTCATCCTTAATGTGTCACGTCAGCTGTTTAAGACTAATTTAAGCGGTGTGTTTTACAGTTTTATGCCTTTTTTTTTTCCTTTTTGATGATTTTTCCCATTTCTCCTATGTAAACTGTTACTTTATTTTTTTTTTCTGTGTTTTCAAGATTGCTTCGGTTTCTTGCCGTCTTCTTGTCCTATGTCTTAGTTTCCTTACCTCATTTGGATTGTTATTTGTTCTTAATGTTTGTTTCAAGTCTTTATCTTTCCTGTTAACTATCAATTTATAATTTATTTTTTTTTAATGGGGGAGGATTAAGAGAAGGCGAACGATGGAGTGTTGGGGGAAATAGTTTTGGGTAGGTTTTGGTGCTATTTTGAAGAGAAAAGACAAGTTTTGTCGATTAGGAACGGTCAAATTTCTGTTCAATTGGTGAGGTTTTTTCTTTAGGAAAAAATTTTCATTTTATTATTTAAAAATCAATAAAAATTTTTTACTATTTTATTTACTAGTGATAAATACATTTTTAATTAAATCTGATTGTTACATTTTGGTTGTTACATAAAGAACTAGTTTGTGTGTGAGACATTTCATATATATATATATAGACATATCACACTAAGTTCTTAACTATAAATGCCTTTTTTTCCAGTGGTTCGTCGGTAAAAATGCCTTTAGTCGCCAATTTTTTGAACTTGCTCCAATGCACTCCGACTTTTATTAAAGAAGAACTGTGTTTGTTATTTATTTGTAATTTTTTTTTTTTGTATTACCCATCGAACAAACTTTTTTATTTTTTATTTTTTGAGATAAGCTTTTTTTATTTTTCTTTCCCATATGGCAATGTAAAAAATAAGTAAATAAAAAAAAAAGCTGCTTTTTGTTTATGGCATAGGCAATGGTGAAATGAGGATTTATTATTCCATAACATAAGTTGGTACATGAATTCTATAGGCGTTAAGCTTCCAGTCTACAACACACAACACACCCACCACAACATCTGAGAGTTTGGCTCTCTCACAATAACCATACAAATCCAAAGGGGATTAAAATTAAAAATAAACTAAAAATAAAATAAAATGCAGGGGAAGTGGAACCGAGGGTCAATTAGAATTTGGAGTCTGTTCAAGCAGGGATAGTGTGGAGCACCACGGTCTCAACTGTGAGCCCAGGTCCGAATCCAAACAGGACTCCCCACTCGAGCCCTTCTCCACTGGTCTGAAGCCCATCTTCTCTTGACTTCTTCCTCATCTCATCCAATATGAATAGCACACAAGCACTTGACATATTACCATACTCTGAAAGAACGTGCCTGGTGGCTCGTAACTTTTCTGGCTTGAGGGCTAACTTGGCTTCTACCTGGTCCAATATTGCTGGGCCACCAGGGTGAGCAATCCAGAAAAGGGAGTTCCAGTCTGAGATGCCCAAAGGCTGGAATGCCTCAACTAGGCTCTTTTCTATGTTCTTGGAAATAAGCCCTGGAACATCCTTGAGGAGGTGAAATGTGAGCCCAACTTCACGAAGATGACCATCAATAGCACCATCACTGTCTGGCAAGATTGTTTGGGCCGCTGAGACTAGTTCAAATAAGGGCTTCTCGATCTCGGGCACGGGGTCTGCACCAATTATAACAGCAGCAGCACCATCACCAAACAATGCTTGGCCCACAAGACTGTCTAGGTGAGTGTCACTTGGCCCACGAAAGGTAACGGCAGTAATTTCCGAGCAGACGACGAGAACACGGGCACCCTTGTTGTTCTCAGCCAAGTCCTTGGCCACCCGGAGTACCGTGCCACCGGCGAAGCAACCTTGTTGGTACATCATGAGGCGCTTAACAGATGGACGTAGGCCCAAAAGCTTGGTGAGCTGGTAGTCAGCCCCTGGCATGTCCACACCACTAGTGGTGCAAAAGACAAGGTGGGTAATCTTGGACTTGGGCTGGCCCCATTCCTTAATGGCCCTGGTGGCTGCTTCTTTCCCTAGCTTTGGTACCTCAACCACCACCATGTCCTGCCTAGCATCCAGCGAAGGTGCCATATATGCACATACATTGGGATTTTCTTTCAGAATCTCTTCTGTTAGGTACATGTAACGCTTCTTGATCATGGATTTTTCACCTAAAAATGAAACAAGAAGATTAGTTTACTTCCCAAATTTCGTTTTTTTCAGACAAGAGAAAAGAAACCATCAAGTACATGGCTGAAATAGTCCCCATTTTGGTTGCAATGATCAAATAAATACAAAGCAATATTTACTTAAGAACATTGGATGCATTATCCTCCACCAATCCTTTTTTAGGTGGCTGACAGCTAAAGCTGCAAGTTCATATGCTTTTTCTGGGTCTTTCATTATTGGATTGAGTAGGAAAAAGCTTTCAGATATATATTGTTTTTATTCTAAAAATGGTTTGAATTTTTTAAATGAAAAAATAAATGTACTTACCCATTTTTCAGTTCTAATTTAAATACCAACAACTAAATTTTAGAAAATAAAATTTTAATTATAAACCAGTTTACAATAAATTACCAACAAATGGTAGGTATTAGTAATAAATTCAGACAAAAACAATCACCTAATTCACTTTTTTTTTTAAATTTCAATTATGCTTTGACATTAATTTATGGTTTGAAAGACAAAAAACAAGGTTTTCTAAAAAAAGAAGCAAGGGGAACCAACAAAGTTTCTGATTTCTACTATTGCTACTATGGTTTTGCTTTCTGAATCATCCAATAAAGTTTTTCTTCCTGTATTTTATTTCACTAATCTCAAAAAATAATGAAATTTACATACTAATATTGATTTATTAAAAACGGCAAATTAAGTTGGAATTTTTTTATTACATGTTTGTCCAACCTACCCTTTACAAGAAAAGACCCTCTAAACAAAATTTAATCTATTTTAGTCAAAGGAAAAGTTGTAGCTAACCATTTTTTAAAGCGTTTTGCATGAAAATGATATGAACCATGCATATCTATCATCCCCATTCAATTTTCAAGCGAAAATAAAATAAAGTATGAAACACCAAATCACCTCAAATTTTCATATAATATAAGCTAAATTCTAGAACAAGTAATGCAAAGAAAAAACTATAAAAGGAGAAAGAACACAAGAAGAAAAGAAACTTACACATGCGCTTGAATTTCTCTTTCAGCTCAGTCTTGTGCTCACTGTTTGTGATACGGAAATAGTAATCAGGGTATGTGCTCTGATCAACACAATTTGGTGGAGTTGATGTGCCGATCGCCAACACGGTGGCTGGCCCTTCAGCACGTTGAGCCTTACGAACTTCCTCGACGGTCACCATTCTTTTCTGTTCAACAAAAGACAACCCAAAGAGTTATAGCAACCGACGGCGGTGGTGATAGTGATGGTGATGGTTGTAATGGTGCTGGACTAGCTGCTACGAGTGGTAGAAGGAAGGGTTCGGTCCTATAAATAATATTAAGGGGCGGGTAGCTGAGAGTCACGTGCTCGACCAATGCTATTAGCCTTAAGCCCCCAACAACCACTTCTTTTAAGGCTGCCTGACACGTGACACCTGAGTTTGGTACATCTATCTGTCTCTCTTCTCCTTCCAATTAACTTGACTCTTCATATCAAGCCATTGTTCCTCCACATGACTTTTCAAAATCCAGTTCGTTTGTTTCGTTCTCACTTACCACATCCACTTTATTAATCAAACCTCTATCATGTTCATCTATGCTTACATCTAATGGTTGTGGCAGAGAAGTATATGATTTAAACGGTTGGGATTTGTTTTCATCAAAAGAGTGTGAGCATTATTTGGGAGGTTCATGGAATGAGACAACAATTATGACCAAAAAATGTGGAATACGTATAGCCTCAAGATTCTTGTTCATTAAAACCTAAAACCCCATCAAACAAAATCTTTGATCCAAACAAAATTTAAGATTGAAATATAGAAGTATAACTAAAAACATCATTTAATTTTGATATGTTATAAAACAACGTCCATTTATGTAATCTAAGCAGTAAATATTTCAAGAACATATCACTTATAATTATTTTATATTATAATTAATCAATCATAATTTAAAATATATTCATATAATTTTCAACTAAAATTTTTATTACAAATTTATCCTTTTTTTTACAAAAAAAAAAAAAAATCACAACCTAATATAAGATACGGAGTTGCCAAATTCTAAATATAACAAATGTCATTTTCTAAAAATAATTAAATAAATTAATTAAATTAAACTATGAATTCAAATATATATACTTATTTAATAATGCAACTAAAGTGACACTTAAGATAGTTTCCTAGATTAATGACACTTCCTTTATGATAAACTTAATATTGCACGCTACCTAATAGAAGGCCAAATATGACCAATAAATCAACAAACGAACTTTCAAAGTTTAAAACAATTAAAGATTTTGAAACAACATACAGAGAGAAGTAGCTTTTCCCATGTAACGTGCTAAACTGATCCAAGCAAGATTTTTCATGCCCGAGCTTGACTTGAAAATAATTTTATTAGTAAATACTTATTTTTATTGAATTTTAATCTTAATTTTATTAAAAATATAAAATAATTTTAAATTTTAATAATAAATTTTAAGTAAATGAACTTAAATAAGTGAATCAAGTTCGATCTTAAGCAAATCTTTAAACGTATTACCTGAACTCGATCAACCCAATCACAAACACTTTTACATAAATTCATTTTAAAATTTCTTCATTGAATCACAAATAAAATTTTTAAAGTTTTTATCTAAGGTTTGACCCAATTTTTTGACTCAAAAAGTTTGAAATTTAAAAAAAAAAAATTTATATTAAAATTTATATTATTTTTAAATATATATTTAAATTAAAATTAAATTAATAATATTTTTTAATAATTTAATCTCAAATTGAATTAAATCGGGATTCGAATATTTCTACTCAAGATTCAAAGTGGAGTTGGATCAGTGGACATGTCTAATCACAATCATCTATTAGCAAAGTTTTAGAGCAGTTTTCATGTCTAAATTCTAAAACTTTCAATTTTTTTTCTTTAAATTAATTCTTCGTTATGCATATCTTATCTTTTTTTTTTTTTGAATAAACATCTGTTATCCTCTTAGATCTTAGGTCTTACGTGCAAAACTTTTTTTTTTCTTGTTCGTATTCTATACACTTAGGATCTACAAACGAAACTTATTAATCATTCATTCATCTTACATGCATGATTGCAACACAAAAAATACTAGTAAAATTTAAATACAAAAAATTAATAATTTTTTATAATTTAAAATTATATCCGATAATAAAAAATATGATATGATAATATAATAAAAAAAATGATATAAAAAATACAAAAATGACACTGATTAAAATTTTAATAAAAATTATATATAGTTTAACGAAACAAAAAAAAAATATTTTATATTTTTCATATCAATACGAAATATAATACATAAATTTTATATAAAATAAAATATAAATACATAAATTATAATATTTTATATGACATAATACATAAATTACCATATCTAATTAAAATCAACCTTTGGATATAATAATTAATTAATATTTAATCAATCAATTATCTTTTAAACAAATTTAATACACATTTCATGACTTGGATTATTAAATGGACCACAGTCCTTATGCAATATTCCCAGGCAAACATGTATGTTTTTTTTTTTTTTAACAAATTAATTATATATTGGATTGATTTGTCTTGTTACTATAACTGACCCCACTATTTTGTGCTGTGGGAATTTTTGTTGCATTTCGGCTTTCTCTTTCTCTATTCCTCTTTTTATCACGGTCGCTCTACCTTTTTTTTTTTTTTAATTCATATGACCCACGAATATATGTATTAGATAAAGATCAATTACATTATATATATAAATAAAATTTTTGAGCAATAAGCAAAATTAAAAAGAAAAACGTTAATTCTCTAAAAAAATGAATAATAATTATAAATTAAAAAAAAAAAAAGACAACTGACTTTATAGCTGTTGTCTCTGATTCACTCCAACAAGGCACGATCTTTATTACAAATTATATATATATTTTTTTTACAAAGAGAGGTACAATCTAAAATAAAAAGAAGAGATTATAAGTGTTAAAATTGGAATTATAAATTTAATAAATATTATGTTTTAAAAATAATTACATAAATCAATTAAATTAAATTTTAAATTTATAAATATATTTATTTGATAATGCAACTAAAGCAACACTTAATATAGTTTTCCAAGATTAATGACACTTCATTTATGATAAAATTAATATTTTACGGTAGCTAACAGAATGCCAAATATGAACAATAAACCAACAAACGAACTTTCAAGGTTTAAAACAATTAAAAGGTTTTGAAACAGCATACAGAGGGAAATAGCTTTTCCCATGTAAGGCGCTAAACCGATCCATCCAAGATTTTTCAAACCCAAGTTTGATTATTGAACTAATTTTATTATTAAATAATTATTTTTTATTTTATTTTAATCTTAAAATATAAAATATAAAATATAAAATATAAAATAATTTTAAATTTTAATAATAAATTTAAATTAAACCAACTTAAGTAGGTGAATCAAATTCGATATTAAGCAAATCCTTAGAGATGTTACCTAAGCTTGATCCATTTTAAAATACCTTCAATGAATCACAATTAAAATTTCTAAAGGCTTTATCTAGGGCTTGGCCCAATCTTTTTTATTCCAAAAAGTTTGAAATTTTAAAAAATATATTAAAATTTTATTATTTTTAAATATATATTTGAATTAAAATTAAATTAAAAATATTTTTAATAGTTTAATATCTCAAATTGAATATCTCTATCAAGATTAAAAGTCCAGTTGGATCAACGGACATGTGTAATCACAATCATCTATTAGCAAAGTATTAGAGCAGAGTTTGGTATCTAAATTCTAAAACATTTTAGTTTTTTTTTTTTTTGTAAAATTAATTCTTCATTAAACATATATTATACTTTTTTTTCTTGAATAAATATATCTTATCCTCTTAGGTCTTATGTGCAAAACTATATTTATGTTCGTTTTCTGTACACTTGGATCTACACACTAAACTTATTAATCATTTGTTGGCAAAAACAAAGAAAAAAAAATCACTCATCGTACATGCATAATTGCAACAAAAAAAATATACTAGTAGCAAATTTTAAATACAAAAAATTAATAATTTTAAATAATTATAATTAGATTCGCAATAAAAAATACAATATAAAAATAATATATAAAAATGACATGAATTAAAATTTTAATAAAAACTATGTATAATTTAACAAAATATATATGTTTAATATTTTTTACTCAAATACAAATTGTAATAAAAATTAAAAAATAATTTTTTATATAATATCAAATTAAGTTGGGTTTATCTAAAATTTAAACTCGATTTTTTCTTAATAATATCTAACCCAACCCGAAATCCAATTTAAAAAACAAAAATTGATCCTAGGCAGTCGGATCAGGTTGAAACCCGTCGGTTGCGGGTTAGATTGTCAACCCTAAAGATATATATATATATATATATTGAGTAATAAGCAAAATTTAAAAGAAAACGTTAATTCTCTCAAAAAAATGAATAATAATTATAAATAGGGGAAAAAAAACAACTTACTTTATTGATGTTGTCTCTAATTTGCTCCCACAGACCACGATCTCTTGAAAAACCACTTAAAAAATGTTAAAAAAATTTTCAGCGATTCAATCTAGATTGTCAAAAAGGTAAAAAATTTTTGGTTTGAGTGAAAAATTTACATTTGTTTTTAAAATTGTATGATCTATAAAGCAGCAGACATTAGAAATTGATTGCAGAGGAGGTTGAGGTTCCTTGCAATTGTAAGTGATGTGAACCAAGTTCTTTTACAATGCCTAATTACAGAACTAAACTGAAAACAAATCAGCAATTATTTATTTCTGTTTGGAATATCTCCAAATGACGCATAAATGTCTAAGATTTTTTTTTATTGAAAACTTACCATTATTTATGTATTTTTAAAATTTTTAAAGTTTTTATCCGTTTTTGTTATGAATATGGCTTTGATATTTTAATTTCCTATACATTAATTACTTTAAAAAGATATTTTCCTAGGTTACTCCTCTTTAAATAAGTTGGCGATGAGATTTGTTTTTATAATTGTGAGATTGGTTATTTATTTCTGTTTGGAATATCTCCAAATGGAGCAGAAATGTTTAAGATATTTTTTATTGAAAACTTACCATTATTTATGTATTTTTTAAGTTTTCTTTAAAGTTTTTATCCGTTTTTGTTATAAATATGGCCTTGATATTTTAATTTTCTATACATTAATTACTTTGAAAAGATATTTTTCTATGTTACTCTTCTTGAATGTATACTTTTTTTTTTTTTGTTTTTAGCCCATCATTTGAACATGACTCTTTGAGTAAGATGACGATGAGATTAATTCTTATAATTATGATATTAGTTATCTATTTATATTTGTAATATCTTAAAATGAAAGCTGAAATATTCAAGATATTTTTTTTGAAAACTTACCATTAGTTATGTATTTTTAAGTTTTTTTTTTAGTTTTTATTCTTTTTTTTTTTATGAATATGGCTTTAATATTTTAGTTTTCTATACATTGATTACTTTAAAAGGATAATTTTTCTATGTTACTCTCCTTGAATTTGTAGATTATTTTCTGGTTTTGGCCTGTTATTTGAACATGACTCTTTGAGTAAGGTAGCAGTGAAATTAGTTCTTATAATTGTAAGATTAGATCATTGGTAGTGCTACATTCAAGCCAAAGGGGACCATGGCTCCCCCAACATTTTTTATGTCTTGTACTTAGATATGTTTTTAATCTACAAGATTCCTTAAATAGATAAAGATGGCCTCTCAAAAAAAAATTCTTTGTAATTAAAAAACCTTAAATTTTAAGATAAAAAAAAAAATCAAGACTCAAATCCTAATAAATTTGTAAAATGTATTAATATTTAATAGTTTAATCCTCTTTTAAAACTAAAAAATAAATAACTTTATTGTTTTATATAATAAATAAATTATTTGATTTTAGTTTTCTTTAAATTATTTTATATATGTTATTGATTTAAAATTTTGCATTAGATAATGTTAAAAAAACTAGTTAAACATTTATTTCATTATTAAAATCTTATAATAATATCATAATTTCACTTCATTGTTGTCTTATTCCTTAAATAAATATTATTTTACTAAATATTACTTAAAATTTAAAATAATTAATTAATTAATAACGTTCAAGTTTTGTTTATTATTTCAAATTTACTTGTGAAGAACGATTAAGTTAAAGTGTAATTTTTTTTTTGTTTTATGTTTATTGATCTTTTGTACCTATTTTGATTTTTACTACATCACTTAAAAAATATTTTTTAGTGATAAAAATTATTAAAACAAAACTTCATAACAAATGTAAGAAGAGTTTCTTAAAGATAATTTTTTCTATACATTAAAAAAAAAATTTTGATAAAACTTTTCAACTCAAATGATTTTTTTTTTTTTCATGAAATATCGCCATGCACAGTTTTAAATAAAAGAATTTGAGTTTCCTTCATTTTTAGTAGTTAATTTTTTTAATACTTGAATTTTTACGTATGTTGTTTATAGTTTCATATATGAAATGTAACATTTCACATATGTTTTTTATAATTTTTGATAAAATAATAACATATTATACATTAGATAAAAATTTTAATTACAAATTTTAATTTTATTTTGGCCCTTTCTAATTTGAAATCTCGGATTCACCACTAAATCGGATATTGCAATGGTGAAATTAAAATAAGTGATAGAATATGTGTTTAGATATAAAATAAAATGGCAGAATACGAAATGTAGTAAGAAAAAAATTATTAAAAACATTAAACTAAAGTTTATGTATGATATACTTTTTAAATTATTTGATATTTTTGAAGTTAATAAGTAATTAAAAATTAATAAAATTATTTTTTATTAAATAACATTTTTATTAATAAATAATTAAAAATAATAAAAATAATAGTAATATATTAAATGAATTTAAAAGAATCTAATCTAATACATATTATATTACCACATACATAGTTTACCAAATAAAGTTTGTTGATATTGACACTTATGTGGACACATAAGAAAATTACTAAAATTTTAATTTATAATGATATATAAGATATTTTTTAATTTTAAACTCTTAATCAAAAAATATATTTTAAAATTTATTTAATTATCCAAAACTTTTAAAATTTAAATGAAAAACCAATTTAGATTTAAAATAATTAAAGGGATAAAATTATTATTTTTTTTGGTAAGATTTTGTTTAAATAAGTAATAACTTTTATTTTTATTTATGGATTAAATAAATGTATTCAAAAAATTATTGGTTATCCAAATTTTTTAAGATATATTTATTTGAAAATTTTTTAATTATCTAAAGTTTTTCTTTATACTAAAAACACTCATCTTTATTTATAAAATACACATTTAAATATAGTAAGATAATTCGTATATTGCACGGTTAATAAATTAGTTTAAATATATATTGACTTTTCAACTCTTTATTTACTATATTATACATTTAATTATTAATTTGTATATTAATTTTATTTATTAAGTGTTATTCATTTTATTTAATTTTAGATAAATATATTTATTTATTATTTATTTGTATTAGAGTGTAATGTTTTTAAAGGATATTTAAAAAATGCATTAGTTACTTAAGAGTACAAATTGATAAAAAATAATAATAATATGATAAACTTGAAAATTTTTTTTCTGAATTCACTATGGTCTCAAGCTTTTAAATATGTTGGATAGAATTATATTTAAGAAATATTTATAAAAACAAAAATATCCAAAGCAATGGGTAGTTCACGACCGTCAGTCCACTAATATCCGTAGGCGTGGACTGTCAGTCTGCTACTCAAATAGGCAAATAGCATATCATGATCCAATTGCACCAAAAAACTGCATAATCTCTTAATACAAGGTGGGGCCTTTCAGGAGCTGAGACTTACAATCATTGCTCGGCTCGGACAATATCCCGAGCCTAGACCAGTGAGCATGCTATGACATATGCACGTCACGTGGTCATTATTAGTTGTTTATTGTAAAACTGATTTATTAAGATATACAATGATATTTTATTTTTATTTAATATGGGATTAATGCATCTACTTGTTTTCTTGGACACATGGACTGAGTATTGAGTCAATTGATCATTTGCTAACATTCTTTTTAACAGTTTGTTGTGTTGTGCGAGCATTTCTTTTTGAGCGAGGCCACTGCGGTTTGTGAGTTGCTTACAAACATTGGCATTAGCATTTATGGCAACATGCCAAAGTGATATTCTCAGGTTCTCTTGCAATAGGTTCTTCCTGAGAACTTGAAAAGTTGAAGCTTATTGTACCTTGCATTTAATAATTAGTTATCAAATTGTGGCTTCTACCAATGAAGATGAGGCTGCTTCCTTAGCTATCAGCAATTACTTATTAGCCTACTGAAAAAGGGATCATTGCACACACTTCAATTTGCACACCAACTTCAAAGTGGAAAGGCCAAAAGGAAAACGTAAATAAGCCAGTGTCTGATCTTTATCACCACATTTGCTGTTTTTTTTTTTAAAGGAAAAACACCTTTTGAAATGTTTGAGAGAGTGGGGGAGAGAGCTGGATCCCCGCTTTTTGGTGCTGCAAAAATTCTCCCATAAACTGTAGTAGATTGTCATCAATGATTGTTGATTTCTGTGGGACCAGTTGCTCAAGAGGTCAGGATCAAATCTTTCAATCCTAGCTAGATATAGGGTTATTTCTTTCTCTGTTTTGTGCCTACCATTAGGATAGGATCTATATGTACACCAGCAAGATAAATAAACAAGATGAAAAAAAATCTTTTTACACATCCTAAAAGTTTTTTCTTGGATATTATTTTCATCGATAAAATTAATGAATTCGATGGTAATTCTTAAACGATCATTATAAAATTAAAATATCAATTATTTTTTTATTTGTCGATGGTTTTTAATTAAATAAAATAATATATTTTACATTATATAAAATATTAATTTAATTATTTTATATTATAAGTAAACACTTAAAAAAAAAATATTGAATCATCATTAGTATTGAAATAAAGACTACTAAATCTTAGTATTTAAAAAGGTTGATAAAACGCCTTGAGAATATAGGACTCTGTAAAAAGAGGCCTGAATTCGATTTTTCTGATATTATATGATCAATTTGGTCCCCAGGACCTAGTGTAACGAGTAACCAAGCGTTAGTAATCAAATTGTTGGCGAGAGTGAGAGAGTCGGGAAGGGTAGGATAGCATTGATCCACCAAAAAATACTTCATCTCCTCAAACCGAACACCAAGCTCTCTTGACCTGTTTTGACTTTTAAGCAAAGAAGTTTGGTAATACAACAAAAAGTGAATGATACACTAAACACCAATCAAGTTCTGCCCTCAATTCCTGCCAAAGTTGTCTTATTAGCTGCTTTTTTATATTTATTTTCCTTAGTGGCCTGGCCTATCCTGATCATCTGGAACCTGGTGGTATCTTTAATGGCAATGCACTGGTGCTGTATCTGGTTTCTGGCAATATTATTCCTTCTTTTTTTGAGCTTCGAGGTGCAGCTAAGATATGGCTGCCTATGGCTATACTCTCGCAAGTTACGAATTAGTTTTTTCAGCAAAAAGAATGAGTCATGGTTGTTTGTTTTCCAGAAAAAAAGAGTCAAACATCAATCAAAATCAACATCCTTCTGCAGATTACAGAATAATTTATGAATAAGGGCACAGAGGCAAGGATGATCAGTCAAAATCCTGTGGAAATGTTGGAGTCAGAGCACTTTGTAACAAGCCCTTTGACCACACATTCAGAGCTGCTTAGGTTCCTTCTTCTTGAATTGTAGCTCTGCAGCAGGTTAATTCACAGAAATGATGGCGATTGGGGCTAACCTCTTTTCTTCACTTTGTTCTTAACATCGCTAAATTCTGGTATTTGTCTTTTGATTGCTTGGCTTATGCAAATTCTGTACATGTACTAAAGTTTATCACTAATGGACAAAGAATACATATTGTACGACCAACAAAGGCATAAAACCGTAGCATTTAGTTCAATTCAAATAATACTCAAAGAGTCCAAAACTTTACAAATGATGGTCAAACAATTAATTGAGTATATAGGTCGCCCAGTTAATATTGAAAGGATCATCATTTTCAACAGAGTTCACTAATTATTGCTCAACAACACAAATTATACCTCTGCAGATTCCCCTTAACAGTTTCTTAAGACTGGAAAAGAAACAAATCAAAAGCTTGTCTAAGATGGGGGCAGCAAACCAAGAACAAGAACACAATTACAAAAGGAAAATGAAAATTAATGCCTGCTACTAGCTAATTGTAGTTGAAGAGCAGGGCTGATACCGAGACTAGGCTGCAAAATACCTCATCGCCTCTATTCATCTGTTACACACCCCTTTGAAGCTGGTTGCACGTTCTTGATGTACTGAAAATGAAAATGAGATGTTTGTTTAGAGATCTACTATTTAATATAGGCAAAAAAAACATAATTCTAGTGCACACGATTATGACCCCCACCTTATGCAAAACTCCTCTATTAGCCCTGTAAGGAGGTGGAGTCCACTTCTCTTTCCGCTCGTTTAGTTCATCATCTGTCAACTGAACATTTATGGCCTTCTTCTGAACATCAATGCTGATGAGATCCCCATTTTGAATTAGACCGATGGGGCCACCCTCCTATAAAAAAAAAAAAAATCCAATTTTGACCATCTATTTATTTTAGGGCAATAGAGCAATTTTATATAATATAAACTTTTTTGGGACGTCAAAATATTATTATAAGTATAACTAAACATAAATAATATAATCAGAGACATAGGAGTCTTACTGATAATTACTATATCAGTATCAGATTTGAACATACTTTGTCTTTGATGTGAATCGAGATTTGTTTTGAAAACTGAGAACTCAAATACTTTGTTTTGAAAACTGAGAACTCAAATACTTTTGCTATCCTACATTCAAGTTGGGAAGCTATTATCGTCTGTCAAATGTTTCACACTTTCCCAATTGAAGTGCAAATTAAATTTTTTGACCATCTCTTGTTTAATCTAAAATTTTCAGGGCTATGATTTTGTCCAAATGCAGGATAAAGCGTATCTTTATATCTTGGGAAGAAAGAAACATAAAAAAAAAAAAAAATCACAAGGACTAAAATGCAAAATGTTAGGCTTTCATTGGAGTGCAAAATTATCATGCAATCTGTGAATGAGAAATTACTGCACCTGTGCTTCGGGGCATATGTGGCCTACAACGAATCCATGTGAACCTCCAGAAAACCTACCATCAGTGAGCAACGCAACATCCTGCAGCATTCACTTGAAACAATCAAATCAAATACCACTTTGAAGGGCACAATATTTACATCAGAAGTTTGAAAGATGTAATTCAAGTTGAAAAGAAAATGTAGAGATGGTAAAATGGAAGTACCAAAAGGGTATAAGAAAGTTTTAAGACCATTCAAAGACCAATGGAGGTAACTTATTATGCCTCCAATAATCACAGAATTGAGATCTAGCATTTTTTGAATAAATATAGAATAGCATCTTTAAGGATCAATCAACAAAAAAATAGGCCACTAGTGGCAAACCCCTTGGACTTCATATCACAATACCTTCCCAAGACCTGCTCCCATTATTGCACTTGTTGGTGTCAACATTTCAGGCATGCCTGGGCCTCCCTTGGGTCCCTCCCCTCTGATGACTACTACTTTTCCCTGGATATTTACATCCATAAACAACATTTAGAGTTTCGCAAATGCAAATAGATATACAAGGAATGCATGCTCAAGCTCACATTCTTAACTGAAATGTACTCAACAAAGTTCATCCTAAAGAGCATCATAAGAAACAATTTGGAAAATATTATACATATAAAATTAAGCAGATAATGAATAAGCATCAATGCAGATAATATAGCAGTTGAATATGTAATGGGAAAAGGGACTGCCGGTCAATCTCTTAAAAGGCAGTCAAAACCTGCTTTTACTCAAAAAAAAAACAAATAACATAAATCTGTATTAGTACTGTTAAAGCTGAGAAAAATATGGGAAATCAATAATCACAAATAAATTTGCACAGATATATGCAGTAAAAAACCTGTGGCCTTGCCACTAAGACTATTAAATGAAGCACACCAATAAAATCAGTCTCATAGTCATTTTTTTACAACTTTTATTTATTCAAAAACTAAGGGAAAAATCAGGCTACGAAGAGTACAAAGTCATAGCACTCAGCAAATAAAATGAGGCAGCTTATGTATCTGACACAAAACGTATCTGACACAAAACTTAAGTAAAACAACTTCTCATAGTCAATTGTTAATAAAAAACTCAGCATACGGGGCCTCCACTTTGCTAACTAATTAAAGAAACATACTACGCTGCTTGACGCACATACCTTAAAATTCATAGGATTTTCTGAGATAGCAGCTAGCATAGCTTCCTCTCCTTCAAAGACAAGTGCAGGACCTAAAGAACAAATTTTGCAATCATTACCTATGGAAGCAGACTAGATCTTTAACTCAAAAGAATCTGGCAGCACAATGAACATGAAGCACAAACTTAAAATTAGAAAGAAAGGAAAAAAAAGCACCAGAGAAATATAATCCTTCTTTGCCAGTAATTTTTGCTACAGAACCCTCAGGTGCAAGATTCCCTCTTAATATTTGGATGTGCCCTGTTTTCTTAATGGGATTTGAAACAGGTCTTAGGATATCCTGGAAAACAAATTGGAGACTGATCAGACTAGTTATATCTTCCACTCATGAAATCTCAAATTTTAATATTTAGAAGGAACAATCTTTTGGAGGGTGGGGTGGGGGGGGGACACCGGCACCAACCTGTCCCTCAGGTAAACAAGGGTAACTTTGTGCATTTTCTGCCAATGTCTTCCCAGTCACTAGAGAGGAAATATCATTGTATCAAATTAAAAAATACTGAAAAATTAAGCTCCCAAATTACAATAAATGAAGAAATGTTAATAGAATCCAAATCAGCATACCAGTTATGCAATCCCCATCTAGATATCCAAGCTCCAAAAGATAACGAATAACAGCGGGCGTTCCTCCAATCTATTAAAACATGATTTTTTCTCATAAGTTGAAAAGATAGGATAGACAGCATGTATAGAGAAAGTTATTAATGTCATGCTTCATAAGCTATAGAGGAAAAATATAACTCGAAAGAAAAAAATGAAGGCACAAGATATTCAATTTTTTTTTTTTATTGTCCAGAGATATTCAATTAATTTATACCTTATGCACATCCTCCATGACATATTTGCCACTGGGCTTCAGATCAGCCAGAAATGGAACCTCATCACTAACCCTCTGGAAATCATCAAGAGTCAACTCTAGACCAACTGACCTGCCATGAATCTTTCCACGAGTCATCCACAAATTTTTGAAAATTTTGATATCCAAGGGATATTTGGAACAAATTCTCACCTTGCTATAGCAATTAAATGTAACACAGCATTGGTTGACCCACCTAGGGCCATGACAATAACCATTGCATTATGTAAAGATTTGTGGGTGATAATGTCTTGGGGTTTTAAATCCATTTTCAACAATTCTAGCAGATACTTTCCAGCCAAACGGCATTCATCCAATTTCAATGGGTCTTCAGCAGGTATTGAAGAGCTTGTCAGAACAAACAAACAAAAAGTAAGAAAGAAGGCAGAAATGTCAAATTCTCAATCCAAATGATCTTGGGAGAGTATAATTCTACCTGTAAGGAAGAGACATTCCCATAGCTTCTATTGCAGAAGCCATGGTATTTGCAGTATACATTCCTCCACAGGCCCCTGCTCCAGGGCATGAGTTACGGACAACATTCTTTCTCTGCTCATCACTTATTGATCCACTTACATACTCTCCATAACACTGCAAGGCCAATCAAAAGGAAAAGAAAAAGCAGTTATAGGGTTACAAATTTGACACAATAAGTTGGCATTTTCAGATAAATTCATCTCATAGAAGGTAATCTTCACATATTAGCCTATGTCAGACATTATAATGAAATTGCTTGATCTTGACAAAATCAAATCAGTTGATCCTTATTGTAATCCTCAAAGGTCATATAAACAGGGAGAAAAAAAAGAGTGAAAAGCAAAAGCAAACTTTGCTCCTCAAAAGGTGAGTACTACTAAAGTTCATGAAGAGGGGAAAACCAAAAAAGATGTAACATAAAGAGCCCCAAAATTTATGTGTGCCAGCACCAGAGACCAACTAACTAAACTCACAATCTAGTCCACCTAATACATTCTGTCAATACTTCACTTCTCAAGCAGAATTTTAGAGAGATAGCAAATAAGAAGATATCACATCGCTCGTGACCAGAAAATGCAAAACTTCTCCCTTTTTGATAAAATGAGTATAAATTCCAAAAAGCCTGCATTGGAAGAGATTTATGCAAAAGACAAACTCCACAGAGGTTCAACCCTTATAAACCAAAATAGAAAAAAGGCAGGCAGTTAATTTTGTCTATTTATACACACCACCAAGAGGTTCTTGGTATTACACGGACATAGATTGTCCAGCACAACAAGTCCTCCATTTTTGACAAGGACATTTACCTTTATGTATTTTTATTCTAATCTTATGATTGTAAGCCTTTATATTTTAGTCATAACTCAATGCACATATACTTGACAAAAACATCATATAGATCATGGAAAATATTGCATGTGTTTATCTAAGTGTAATATCCTTCATAAAACATCATAGAATCCGCCAAGTTCCCTTGCTAATTCAAAAAAATTTATTTTAGTTGTCACACGAATTTGTCCTAAAATCAAAGAATTAACAGACACCAAGGATCTGAAAAAAGATAAATTATGGGAGCACAGAAATGCCAAAACCAAGGAAAACATGCAGCTAATATGAAGATATAATGAGAAATAAGTAATCAACTAACATAACAGCATTCCAATAGCATATTATGGGCTTACCTGGAAGGCAGATACTATGTCATACGTATTGCCTTGAAAATGACCAGGCTGCAAAAGAACAAGTATAAAAAAAATTAAATAAATAAATAAATCAATGCATCATTAACATTGACAACATATAACCTTTTCAATTTGCAGTACAGCAAATACCTGAATTTTTAGTTGACTACACTTCGAGTATATTATATGAATATATGATGTATATGAAACAACAAATAGAAGCAGAGCAACAGGTTGCAATAAATCTCATTTAAGACATACTATCACATGATGACATAATTTACTTAAGGTAAGAAATCAGGATGTTTGACGCCTCAGATTCTTTTAAATAGGTTTAGACCTAAGTTTTGGCATAACATATTATCAAATTGCCAGCATACCTACAAGTTATATTAGGCCCAGCAGATGTATATTGATAAGAAAAGTAAAGCACATGTAACACTGCAATTTAGAAAAGAATGCAGCATTCATAAGACCGAGTGATTTCCTCTTTGAAACCGATCTTTAAGGCCTAATCTAATATTATAGGAGTAGATGTGTATTTATTTCAGAATTTTAAAAAGCAGCAGTTATTTCAAAGGAAACTTACCATTGAATGTTATAAAAGCAAAACTAATAAAATACTGAAGCTAAATGAGCCATTTGCAGCAAAAGAACAAGCATACTTAACTTATAGCACTGTCCTAAATAAAGTAAAGTAGCAAACCTTGATAGTCCCACCATAAACCATAAGACTTGGTCGATTGATCCTCCCCATCGCAATAATTGTACCTGGCATCTAGGGACATAGCTAGCATTAGATTGATATAGTTGCACAATTTTGAAAGACAACCTGTTTCATACTATAATATATGATTGTTGAATGTTCTTGAACCACAAATGCATTTACACATAAACAACTTCTACAGTTATACCAAGGTCCAACATTGAATCAAAACTCATGGTTAAATGACTAGGAAACATTACATTTAAACTCAAGGAGAAGAACTCGACCAAAAGATTAAACATTATCAAAACTTACAACCCTCATATTTTTCCAATAGCCAGAAGATAAATTGAAGAAAATTTGCTCTAAGTTCAATTTATAGGAGATTTAGAAACCAAATAAAAAAGTTCAAACCAAAGAAAACATTGCATTTCAGTTTAAGCTTGCTCTCCACCCCTTGGGCTTACCAAATAAAGGCTCAACTAATAATCCATGTAAGTTCAACCCACCATTAAGCTCAATTCAAAAGTTATATAGTTTCAATGAAATAATTGATCCTACAAAAAATATATATTTTATGTCTAAAAAATTGATCACTTTGATTGGTTTCTTCCATTTAAACCAAACGGAGAACAGTCTTCATAGAAATATAGCTTACTTCTTTCCCTTTTCTCCTCATTCTCAAAATTAAAAGCAATAAGCATATAAGCAAAAAAAAAAACATTTTTTCCTTTCACAACTAAAAGTACATATATACCAAAAAATGAATAAATAAATTCAAAATCAAGAGAAACAATCACAGTCAATTGAAAAAAAAAAACTAAAGTTTGAAAAAAAAAAGCATATTTATTAAAAAAGTAAAGTATGAATTAAAAAATTACTTTTTTATCACAACCAGGAATAGAAATTTGAATCAAAGAGCATATTTATTAAAATCAGTAGTCTGAATTTAAAAAACTTACATTTTTATCACAACCAGGAATAGAGATATTTCCATCATACCACTGAGCACTCATAACTGTTTCGATACTATCAGCAATCAAATCCCTTGACTGCAAACTATAGCACATTCCTCTCGTCCCCATCGATATCCCATCGCTAACTCCCACCGTATTGAATCTAAACCCAACCATTCCAGCCTCCTCAACACCCCGTTTCACTTCCTCCGACAACTTCAACAAATGCATGTTGCACGTGTTCCCCTCGTACCAAACCGACGATATGCCCACTTGTGGCTTCGACATGTCGTCTTCTGATAAGCCGACGCCATATAGCATGGCCTGGGACCCGCCTTGTGACTTTGGTTCCGTTATTCTTGAGCTGTACTTGTTGAGTTTTGTTGTGGTTGGAGAGGGAAGATCTACTGTTACTGTTGCTTGTGATTGTGCAGTTATGCGAAGACATCGGCGGCAGTTTAGAGGAGGGGCGAGCGGTTTGGTTGTGGGGAGTGCGGTTGGGTGTGAGGTTAGAAAAGTGGCATGCATGGCGGCGGCGGAGATGGGTTTAAGGTAGGGGATTAGGAAAGCTGCTTGCTCCCCCTTTCTGATAGACTGCCTGCAAATGACTGTGGTAGGCACGTACCATGCACGTGCTTATTTATAGGTGTAAGATTCCAATGAGTTTGATTATTGATTATTGATCAGCAGAGGTGAGAGAAAAAATATGATTTTAGGGAATTAAATTTTTTATTAGATTTAAATTAAATTTAGATATTACATATATATTATGTTTGAATTAAATTTTAAATTAAAAAATGAAATAAAAATAAAAATTTAATTAAATATTTTTACTAATTTATATATTTTTTAATTTTTTAAAAAATATAAATGATTATTTTATATTTAAATTTATTTAAATAAATTAAAAATAATATATAAAGAATAAATAATAAATTTTAAGAATTAATAAATCAAATTAAATTAAAAAAATTTTATTCGAATTAATTTAAATTTAAATCAACTTCAAAAAATTTAAAATATATTATATATTATATTATGTTTGAATTAATTTTTAAATTAAAAAATGAAATAAAAATATAAATTTAATTAAATATTTTTACTAATTTATATATTTTTTAATTTTTTTAAAAACTATAAATGATTATTTTTATTTAAATTTTTTTAAATAAATTAAAAATAATATAAAAACAATAAATAATAAATTTTAAGAATTAATAAATCAAATTAAATTAAAAAATTTTATTCGAATTAATTTAAATTTAAATCAACTTCAAAAAATTTAAAATATATTATATATTATATTATTTAAAAAATTAAATCGAACTTAATTCTATCTAAATTATTATCATCAGTAGAGTTTTTAAGCACCAGTGAGTGATGAAGCGTAGGGGAAGAGGTTTAGGTGAAAAAAGGACGGCTTTAGAGGGGACAACGGCCAATATTTTGTCGAATGAATAAGCTCATGAGTAATGGAGTTATTGAAGCGGACAAAGATTCTGGTTGGTAATGTTTTTGTTGTTGTTATCTTAGGTAAAATAGCCACGCAATGCGATAAACTGGTAATTTTATTTGTATAAATTTGATATTTGAAGAATTTTTTTTATCATTTAGGGTAACTTTTTTAAAATATATATAACTTCGGTGTATTTTTGTTCACATTCCTTATCTTTGTGACATATGAACTTTGTCAGGTACAGATTATTAGATGTCATCTTTTTTAATTTTATTTGTATAAATATGATATTTGAAGAATTTTTTTATCATTTAGGGTAAAATTTTTTAAATATATATATAACTTAGGTATATTTTTGTTCTCATTTCTTATCTTTGTGACACATAAAATTTATTGAGTAAAATTTATTAGATGTTATTTTTTTTTGTTTAAGATATTTCGATTAATTTGAAATCGAGTTAAATTAAATCGCATAAGGAGGATAAATTCTATCAAATTTATTTTTTTATTCATAAAATTTAAAATCAAAATTTTATTTTAAAAAAATTAAACTCTTTATCATTTGAATTAATAAACAAAAGTTGATTATTAAATATCGTTTACTCTTTTATTTTTCTTTTTCTTTTCGTATCATCAATTCTTTATAATTAAAAAAAAACATTTTATTTGAGAAAATATTTGTACAGAATCCTTTATGCCCTTCCTTTATCCTTTCGTTTAATGTTTTATCCTTATTAAATCATCCAATTTTTTTTTAAAAAAATTTTTGGAAGAAAACAAAACGAACAATCCTTCACATCTAGAGCAAATGAAAAGGGGGAAAGCTCTAGTCATCAAAATGTATCTACCTCTCTGCCTTCCTCTAATCCGGTTTTTCACATGTATTTTATTATTCATGTTTTTAGGAAAAAAGAACTTTCAATTGCAAACTAGATCGACACAAAAAAAATTAACTTATTCACTTCTTCAAAACCATCCTTTTATTATCCATCTATTGCAAGAAGAAATCGACACTTTCGTACAATCATTTACGGCATCTATTTCAACTATTCGTTCAAAAGAATACTATTTTGATGAGGGCACATTCAAGGTAAAATTTCGACATCTTTAAGCTTTGAAAGCTGTTTATTTATTAATTATAAGCAAAATTCCTTTCGGTGCTATTCATTTTCATTGTAAATTCTTCATTTTATGATATATGTAATTTTTATGTTTCAAAATTTAATATTACTTTTTATCAATTTAAAAAATAGTTTTATGTTTACGAGAAATTATGTAATGAATGGGCAAATTAATGAAATGGCATCTTCATTCCTTAGAGTACAAAGGTGAAAAAAAAATCAAAAAAATTTAAAATTGATTTAAAATTATAGTGTTTGGTTAGTTTGGATCAGTTTTTTTTTTTTTTATTCTGATCAGATTAAATTTAAATATTAAATGTATATATTAGATTTGGATCGAAAAATGAATAATCGAACAAAATTGAATTAAATCGAATTATATATTTTTGTTAGTTTTTATATATTTTTTAAATTTTTATAAAATAAAAATAATTATTTTATACTTAAATCTATTAAATATATTAAGATAATATATAAAAAATTAAAAATTAAATTTTAAAAATTAATAAACCAAATCGAACTAATAAAATTTAGTTCAAATCATATTGAATTGTACAAATATTTGATTTGGATTTAGATTAAGTTTTAAAAAATTATAATTTTATACATTATTTAAAAAAATAAAACTAAACTCAATCTGTTTTGAACCATTATTCCCTTTAGGTGGACTTGCACCAAAGCAAACCAATGTAACAATGAGATTCTAAAAGAATGCATGATTATCTGTCTCACACGATGATTGCAATTTTCCCTTTCAAATTTCATCATCAATCAACCTTACCATTGTTTTCATATTTTTTCGAAACGCCCAAATTTGCTCTCTTATGAACCTTTATACCCCTTTTAGAATTTTCTTATTTAGTTTGTTCGTATACCCTTATTATCTAACTTAATTAAGGCACACAAGTGAATGAAACAAACTTCTAATGTTATAAATAAAAAAGATTAACTTTATCTATTTGAATGGCTTCTGCTATGCTCTCTTTGATGTATATATGTTTTCAAAAGATGCATTGCAAACCAAAGATATTGTATTTTAATTTATCTATTCCAATTGTGAATTAAGAATATTTGGAATTTACCTTTTGTAGAATCCATTAGATTTAATAAAATGTAATTACATATTTTAATATGAGATATGTCTCAAACCTTTTACAACAGTTCTTAGCTTATTGCTTTTAAATAGAAACGTTACTGTCCCTATTTTCTTATTGATTTAAACATAGATAACTTTCATAATTGTTTTGATTATCAGTAGCACTTTATGTTCATACCTTTTTGTAAAATTACACAACTTAGTTTAGTTTTACTAGTATGAAATCTGTTTGTTGAGCACCATTGCCTCATACTTTGCATCCCTTAACAATATTTTATCATTTTTTTATGATTATATGATTTTTTTTTTCAAAGAATAAAAGAAATTACTATACAATTTACATGTCATTGTTAATTTATAGTTTACTTTATGCTTAGTTATTTAGAAAGAAAATATATATATATATACATGTTATTGTTTAATTACATCTTCTAACATTAACTTCTGTTTGAATGCTAACTCTTATAATTACATATTCAACGGCTAATAAAACTTACAAAACACTTTCATGATTTATAAAATTTGCAAACCAACTGTTTGCTTATTATAGATTTTCACTCGAAGCCAAAATCATGAGAAGAACACCACAACCATGAATAATTTAAAAATTTATATGAATAATTTACATCAATAAAGTATAAAATTAACAAAATATAAATGTGTAAAGTCAAGGTATAAGTGAGTCCCCTCTAATTATAAATATAGATATAAATATTTGTATTAAATAATAAATATACCAAAAAAATTATCCCTTGTACTCCACCAAAGAAATTCAACGTTGTTACACATCTTTTTAAAATATATTAAGAAAATTAAAAAATATATATATAATAAAAATAATTATAGTAAATAATAATTCTAAATTTATAGCGATAATCAAATAAACTTTTTACAACTCAAAATGGGAAAATATTACTAAAAAGGAAACTTGGACCAGTTAGCCCAGCTGCTACTCCGCCCTGAATTAAGCAAATGGTCTTGCAAGATGGGCCTGATAAAAAGAAGGCCCATTTGACTGTTATAGGGCTCCAAACCTAGATCCGACCCGCTCTGTTTTATCCAAATTGCCGACCCTGAAAAATTGATTAGACAACCAGAAACAAGGGGCAAAAACAAGAGACTCTGAGAAGGGTTGATGCCGTTGCCTTCTTAGGGATTTGAACGATTCAACTACGTTTGGATTTTTCGTCGCTTTTTCCGATCCCAATCATCACCAAAAGGGGAAAAATAAAACTTGGTAATGAATTTTAATTTTTTTTTATTTTTAAATGTAAAAATTCATTGATTTTATCCTCTTTTTCCTTTTCTGATCGTCTATTGTTTTATTTGATTTCTTGAATATGTAATTTTTAAAAAATTCACTCTCAATACTGTTAATTTTTTTTTTTGGGGTTTTAAGTTTTGGTATGATTATTTTATCTGTATCTATATTGATTCTCTTTTGATTTATTAATATCTGGTAATTCAAAGGAATTAATATTTAATTTTATTAGAATTAGAATTTGGTGGAGATGGAGATTTAACTAATTTTAAAAATTTTAGTTTTTAATTTTTTTTTTTTTTAATAATCAGGCCAGTTTTGAATAATTATTGCCTGGATATAGTAATTGAGTAATTTTTATTTGCTAAGGTTTTATGCATCATAGTAATAGTAATAATTTTGCTAGGTACACATCAAAATTGTCTCTTTTCGTTGCTAAATTATTAGTTGTGATCTTTTCCTAGCAAGTTTGATTTTTTATTAATTTTTTTTCTATTTTATATTCATTTTATAACAACCATTGTTTCTTTGATTCCATCTTTGCTTGGTGTGTGGATGTTTGGTGTGTTCAAAGTTTATATTAAATAGGATCCAGTTTGTGAAATTTGAAGTTATAAAAATGAGTGATTTTTGCTTCTATAAGTAAAAATCTTTGTGATCATTTACATTTCCTTGTCTTTTATTGTTGTTGCATGTCGTCAGCAGGAGCAATTTTGATGTCGTACTTTCTCTGTCCCTTTTTGTATTGGTGTGCACTGAATACCATTTAAAAAAAGGTCTAAAGAGTAATGTAGGAAATTAAGTAGTTAATTTTATTTGCTGGGTTAAATTGCACTTAAAGTATCATCATGAAAAGGTGACTTTTCCAGTGGCAACATTTTAATTTGGAGTATAATGTTGCTGAACTGCCTTTGGACAGGCGAATTTTTATTTGCAAATTAATACTTTTATAATGGAGGCTTCATGTGAAGTCATTGCTTGACTTGTATGGTTTATTTGATACAGAAAATGGAGGACATGGACATTGATTCAGTAGGGGACATACCTGACACTCCTGATAGGTCATCTTCACGACGAATGAATGGAGGGGATTCTGTTGACAAAGAAAGCAAGCTATCAGTAGCTGGTCATGTAGGAGGTTCTAATACTGCAGGTGAAGGATCTTTGGATAGGCTAAGGGACAGAGGCAGGCTGGTTGGCGAAAATGGGCACAACAGAAAACATTATATACACCCTCGAAAACTTTCAGTAAGTGTTGATGAAATTGAGCGACAGAAAAACACCATTGTCTTATCCCCACTAGAGAATGCTCAAGAAAATGCTCCTTTATTTAGGAAAACCACAATGGAGAGAAGCAGGAATGCTGTTGGAGAGCAATACATGGATAAAGGGAAAGCTCCTTGCTCTAAGTTGCCTTCTAAATCATCTGGATTCCGAGAAGACCATGCTATTCTAGATTTGACCAAGCAGAACATGCACAGCCAAATACCTGAAATGGCATTTCCACAAGGTGGATCAAAAAATCGCTTAGCTGAAGGAAGAAAAGAAGTTCAGCTACCAAGAAATGGTGGTTCTTACTTATTTAACTCTTCAAGCAATTCTGCAACATCCAGAAATAACTCCAAGGGAAAGGAAAAAATAGATGACATTGGATTTAGAACTGTAGGTTCAGTTATTGGTCGTGGAAAAGGAGTGGGTCTCTCTCATGGTTCCCCACTTGGGATGGAAAAACAGTTGCCTGCATCTCACCATTCTGTTGTCTCACCAAGAGCAGTTTGGAAAAAAAGATTGGTTCGAAATGGCTGCATCTCCCCCCAGAATATAGCTAAACAATTAAATGAACAATCCCAAAACAGCTTTAAATCTGAACAAGATTTTGGGAATGTAGTTAGCAATGGTCCTTGTATGATAGACATTAGCGAGATAATTGCTGAAGATAATAATTATGGTAAAGGAAAAGGAGCTCTACATCCTCACACATCTAAGGAGCATGATATCAATTTATCTGGCAGGTAAAAATTTTAAGTAGCATTCTTCTCCAAGTAGGTTTATTTTCACCTTTGTCTATTGGGTGCTTTCTTTTAACTGTTTATAGGTTTCATTTCTTGTGTTGAAATGTTTTCCAAAGAGATGGGTACAATCTTTGCTAGAAGCTTTGAATAGTGTGTGATAAAAGGACAATGTAGCATCTTCTTAAAATTTATAGTAATGTCAAGAGAATCTTGGTGGATTAAATTTTTTCTGTTAATTCTAACTAGAAGGGTCCATATGACTAAAACGTGTGGTTTTCCTGCTGCAGTCCTATGAGTAATAATGGAGAAGCTACTCGTATTAGTGATTCAAATAGAGATGTATGTTTTGAAGAAAAAGGTGATTGGAGAAGCACACGTAACCCTTCAAAGAATTTAGATTATGCAGCTGGCCATCATTTCTACAGATTTAATAATGTTGGATGCCAAGTGAATCAACAAAATGAAAATAGAGTTGTGAGAGATAATGCTCGTGGAGGAAACAACAGGATTCTATGTGATTTTCCCAAAAATCATGATGCAACCGAAACAACTCCTGTGATCTTCTCAAGATTGAACCAAATTAGTGAACCTTCTCACGCAAGAAACATGCTGTCTAAAAGGCAAATGAAAAATGTATTAACCTCAAGAAATAGTGGTGAAAGTTCCAGGGTCATTCCAATTGACTCAGACATTGTGTTTCTTGGTTCATCTAGGGAATCATCTAGTTCAAGGTCATCCAGAATTTGTACTGTGCAACAGCTTGATGTTTTGGATCTTGACGAGTCATCTGAAATGAGAAGCACAAATGCCAATCATATGGGCTGTGTGAATGATGAGGACTCAAAGGCTAGGGCAAGACAAGTTGAAGCAGATGAAATGTTGGCCCGTGAACTCCAAGAACAATTATACCATGAGGTCCCAATATTTAGCAATGGCGAGGTTGATTCTGTTATTATTTTACGCTTTTGTCCCTTCATTAATGGTGACTTTTTTATTTATATGTATTAGCTTTAAATGTTTGTGAACCTTTTAACAGATTGAAGAAAACATTGCATGGGTACTTCAGCTGGAGGAAGATGAACTCCGTCCTACTGCTATTCAGAGTCTCCACGAGCCAGATCATGTGAGTAAGCTTAAATTTATTTACTTATTTTTTGAGTTGATGATAACCTGAAAGCCTTCATTTAGTGCATGAGATTGAGTGTGCATCATGAAATCTTTTATGATCAAAGGTTTAAAATAGCTTCTAGATATGTGTTTAAACTAGTGGAAACATGCCATACAAGACGCACAAGCCTTTGCTGTGAAAAGTAGAAGAGACTTGGATTCAGTAATTTTGTCCCTAGATCCCAGAATGGTAAATGATCAGGGTTATACACAAACCTTGATGTTAGTACAGGGTTTGTAGTTTTTGCATGTTTGATTGTGATAATTATTAAAAGGCTTAAATGTCAATTTTGAATTTGATTGGTAAATGGCCTTAGCTTTATTTAAAGGCTTTATTTAAACTTGTTTGTTTGAGCTTGTGAACGCATCTAACATGATTATCTTGAAACTCTAGTGCCAGCTAGCTTAGGTGGCAAAGTTGGTTGTATCGAGGACTTAGAATCAAATCCTGCCTTCATGAGGGGCAGAGGGAAGTGGGGAGGGTACCCCCATTGTCTAGCCTGGTCATTGGACGTAAAAAGTTTTGAAATTCAGTGTTATATTCTTACTTTTAGTCTTAGCACCTCTTAGAAAAATACCAAAATGTTTTAGTATATTCAGTGTTATATTCTGTATCCTGCAAATAGAGACAAGTTAGCTTTTATACAGCATACTATATCCCAAAAAAGTTGGACCAAGTGATTAGCTTTGTCAAGACTCTTTGATGAGATACTACTACATTGAAGGAATTAATGAAGCAAGCACTAGAGGAAATATGCTTCTCTATATCTTGGTCATTCAAGTAACCAATTGCTGTAAACCTATTGGTAGTGACAAAAAATTTTCAGCTGTGTGCATGTGACCTGGTGAACGCATGCTTTTATTGGTTTGCACATGGCTTCTTTTACTGCTTGAACTTCTCTAATTCATGGGTTTGTCTTAAAATAAATAAATAATTTGATCTTGATGTGTGGCATAAATTATTTGTTTGCATGTTGAGACTTAAGTGCTTGTTGGCATCATTAAAATGCCTTTTTCACATTGATAAATAATCTTGTTATCTTATCTGTTCTAGTAACAAAACAGTCAACCTGGTGTATGCCAATCATTTTGGTTAGTTTCTAAGTGGCTGTTTGTCACTTGATTTCATGTTTAACGTGGAAAGTTAATGTTTATTGCTAACAGGATGCTCTTGTGCTCATTCCTCTCTATCTGTTTCCTTTCTTCTTTTTTTTTTTTTTTTTTTTTTCTCCCAATTGAGAGGTTCTCTCTCTCTCTTTTCTGATTAATTATGTAAAGTATTTATTTTTTTAATATCATAAGTGACATTGATGCTGTGTATGTTGTTGATGTAATTTCAAGAAGTTTTTAACTTTCTTTTACCCCAATATCCCTTTTTTGTTTGTAGTCCATCTCTATGGCAACCCTATTTAATGTTAAATAAATAATATTATTTGAAAGAATATGAAAGAGATTGCATAAAATGGTAGGAACCCATCCTAACCGAATTAGTATTTAGATGCTTTAGTGGCTATGGTTGTTATTAAAGAAGGCAGAGGTCCAACTTTACGAATACTCTCTTTTTGTTGCTGTAGGGTCAATGACCTTAACTTATTATACTGTTTGATTGGGGCTAATCTTGCTGACTGAAGAGAAGGGATACTATATTTCATGCATGCTATTTGAATTGACTGGAAAGAATTTTTTTTTTTTTTTGTAGAATTGCATATTTGTATTTATCAGACACTAGTATCTTGATGTATACGAGTATTCAATAAAGGTTGTTATATTTTCTAGTATAAAAGAAATGTTTTTATTAATCCTTTTTGGGCCATTTTTGTTTTATATTCTTTGGATGGTATTCATTCTCTCTTAAGCTATATGAAATTGATGCTTTGCTTTTGTATTTATATAAGTTCCTCCTGTAATATTATTCTTTGCCTTTGATGCAGAGAGGCTCAACAAGGCGGTCTCGTGTTCAGCCTTCATCACAGACTTTTCAGAATTCTTCGAATAGGAGAGGAGTACAGGCTCATTTCTCTACTTCTGCTAGAGTATCACGGTCAAGGAGTGGAGTTTTGAATCAACCTCGAATAACACCATCTAGGACTAGGAATTTTCGGTTTCCTCTGGATATGGTAATTTTCCCGCTTTTGTTCCCATCTTGTATTTCTTACTTTCAACAATAACTGATTTATTGCTTTCTGATACAGAGACTTGATATATTGGAAGCCATGGAGGCTGCAATTGGAGATGCTGACGACATGGGAATGGCCAGTCACATCTTCCAAGTTCAACGTGAATTTAATGAGTAAGATTTTTCAATAATTGTTTCTATTAAAACTGGATTTTTGTTGACCATATTAGATGATTGTATCATGCAATTTGGTAGACAATTTATTTAGAGGCTGGTGCCATTTTTTTTTGCAATGGTAAGTGTCTTGGGCTGTGAGATGCAAATGCATTCTTATGGGTTGCCACTTTTTGCTGAAATGTTAGGTGTGTATCCAGGTATGGATCCAGCATTGGTAAGATCAGCCCTGGAAAATAGCACACTCTGGCCTATTAGTTTTTTGGTACACATACATGCAATTTTAAACATAGCCATATTGCTTCCACATGGTATCCTACAAGATGGAAAATAAACAGCGTGGCTATTGTATTGGTGTAAAATAGGTTTATTAGAAACCACGTTTCATGTATAATACAAAATAGTTGGACACCATCCTGTTTTGGTTGAACACATCTATTGCAATATGGAAATAATTGCCCACTTAGAGTGGTTTTTGATTATATGGTTTTAATTGGCCAAAAAAAAAAAAGAAAAGATTATTGAGTTTGAAGTCTTGTAACTATTTAGAGGTTGCAAACATTACACTGATAGTGAACAACTATAAGTTGATTGTGGGTTGATGCATATAAATTGTGGTAATTAGCAAACCAAAAATACTTTACAAACTGGTGAAGTAATAGCATCCCAAAATGGTTCACAGTTCTCTCTATAAGTTGATTTTAACATACCCAATTTCTCCTTTTTAATCAGTTTTGTGGACATTTAAACATTTGTTAGGTTCCAATGTTTCATCCAAGCTTCTTTCTGGTCATGGATAGACCACCCAATTTTGGGTCAACCAGTAGTTACCATATTGCAGTTTGGTTGAAGGAAAATTAAGACGTTGAAATTTTGTAGAATAGCATGTCATTTTGTGTTGGTAGGAGTATCCACTATAGGTAGATAATAACTAATGATCTTTCTATAACATGTAATTTATCCTTTTTTCTACTGTTTTATTGTATTTCTATGTTGCTTAATATTCTATTTACAACTGTTACTTAAAGACATTATATCTTGTCTCCTTTTCATTTTCTTGCAGAAACGATTATGAAATGCTGTTGGCCCTTGATGATAACAATCATCATCATGGTGGTGCATCTATTACTCAGATTAACAGTTTACCACTGTCCAAAGTACAGGTATATGTCTCGGCCATGTGAAAATACACCATAAAGATAGGTGTTTACTTTTTGCTTTCCTCATCCATGTGCGTGCAAAAAGGCTGTCCACTGCTTATGTTTAGCTATCCAGATATAATTTGTTAATTATTGTTTTCGATTTCTTTATTAATGCAGACCGATAAGTTTGAAGAACCTTGTGCTATTTGTCTTGAAACCCCTGCTATTGGAGAGACCATTCGCCATCTTCCTTGTCTACATAAATTTCACAAGGATGTAATGCTTTTTATCTTGGCAATGCCACTTTGTTTTCCCTTTTCAGGGATTGATTTCAAGTTAGGTACCAGAGCAAGTTAACAATTATTTAATTTTTTTTCTTCATTCCCTTTATGTGGCAGTGTATTGATCCATGGCTCAGCCAGAAGACGTTATGCCCAGTTTGCAAGTCATCTATAACTTGAATGGAAGTGTTCCGGTGCATTAGTCATTACGCATGATAGTAAAATGACTTAAGCAAACATTATCAGGAATAGGTATGTATTTCTTTCTAATTGACTCCCGTGAAAATTTTTGTTACAGAAACATGCAGGCTTCTGGTGTTACTCCACCCTTCTCAACTTAATTTGAATTCTGAAAAAATCGCCTCTGTTTTCAGGGTCCAGCAAAAGATGATTTGTTGGCATAATTCATAAACTGAAATTTTTCTTTGGATGTCATCTTTTGCCTTTGCCTGCAGATTTGACATATAATGAACCAAGCGCTATCACACAACGAGGGGAATGGATCTGAAAGCTTGATGAGGGAATAAAGTCCCTCCTTGTCACGAGTAGAGCAGACAATCCTTTAAAATGTTAAATCTTGTCAGTGTAAGCTATGGGGAAGAATTACTTTCTAGAAAGTAAGGGCTTGGAATTCAGCATATGAACGATCCTGTTATTTTGTTGAAAGCAGTTGGTATTGTTGGAAAATGGTGAACAGTCCAGCCTAATTAATTTTCACCATTCTTCCCCTATCATAGGTGTAACGACAGCCGTTTGCGTTTGAATCGTTCGTGTTGCTTCACTTTTTCGTTTTTTTTGCTTTTTTTGTTTTTTTAAATTCAGACTATTTGAATTCAGAATAAACCACACTTATCCCGTCACCGTCTCCCCTTGAAACAATTCCTTTCTACGTGCCTGTCCAATTGCTTTTTATAATTATAAGTTTCTTTTCTCAGAGGTAGAATGGTAATTTTCTCAAGGTATTTGCGAAGCTTGATGAATTGACAATGGTTGTTAATACGACAAAATTGGCCGTGTCAAAACAAATCAATTCGATACGGTCAAAATTTGTAGGCCGACTTCGAATAAATTCAGTTCTCAGAACATCAACTTCTTTTATATATATATATATATATGTATGCGTATAGTAGTTGTTATGACGGAACGGAATCTACCTCGTTGTGGGGCTAAAGAAAGAGATATTTAACTATTAACATGTATACGAGATATAGCAGAGAATTAATTTTATGATAATGTCAAAGATACAGCCTGAACTCTCTTTCAGGTTTCTGTCCAAAACACCAACTAACTTATTACGTTGCTTTATTAAAATGTCCAGCCCAGTTTTAGAACAATTTGACAAGAAATCATAGCAGCTAAGAAAAGGAATTTTATCGGGCATCCTTGGATAAGAGGTTATTGGTTTCGACTATCCGGGCATTGCAAAGCTCATCGGTACAATCACCCCTTTCGAAAACAGCTGCTGCCCCCATCCCTGTGCCTGCATTTCAGCAGTGAAATCTGAGGTCATCAACTCTGGCTAGTATACAACAGAAGGGAGGGGGGAAAGAGAGATAAAGAAAGAGTACCTATGCACATTGAAATCACTCCAAAGCGGCAGTCTTTGCCACGCCGCTTCATTTCGTGCAGAAGCGTAGCAACACAGCGAGCACCTTCAACAAGCACAAAAGTGTGCACATTAACATGTGGTGAACAGTGTCGCATCCTTATAATGCTTTAATTCTAATGATAATGCATACACAAGACATTATATTATAAGGAGAACCTACAATTTCTTGCATTATAGTTACATGTGCCATTTTATGCTTAACACATACTCAGATTCACATGGATGTAGTTGTATGAGTAGAGCATCAACGAGTAACCATTTTGAGCATAGATAATTCCAATAATTACAAATATAAACAACAAAATTATGCAAACTATGTGTTAGAAATACCTGTTGCACCCAATGGATGTCCAATTGCCATTGCACCTCCATTAACATTAATCTTTTGCGGGTCAAGTTCCAACTTCTTACGGCAATATACAAACTGGGATGCAAATGCCTGCAACAGAGGAAGATATTAGAGACCTTTATGTATTATAATTCTCTTTAACTAAATAAGTCAAAGCTAAACCATAAACTACATTGTACCTCATTTATCTCAAAAAGATCAACATCATCAAGTTCCAGACCAGCAGCTTTAACTGCTGCCGGAATTGCCACAGCTGGGCCAACACCCATGATGGCAGGATCCACACCAACTGCAGCAAAAGTCCTGGAAGATCAACAAGCACTTCCTTAAATTAATAGAAAACTTAATGATTCTCATTAGTTTAAAGAAAGAGAGGGTCTGGACTTTGTTTCCTATTAAACTGAGTTGATGCTCCTTCGAAATAAAATACAAGCAGGAAAAAGAAAAATCTCCTAGGATATGTGGAATGCAAAATGGACATGACCTAAACTTAAAACAAACAACTGCTGCACGCTATCACTGTATTTGAGACCCAATCATGCATGCTTGACTAATGAAGCAGTTTAATACAAAACTTAAAAAGAACATAACTGCTGCAAGCTATCACTGTATTTGAAACCCAATCATGCATGCTTGACTAATGAGGGAGTTTAATACAATGAGTTTACTGATAAAGAAATAGAAATTGAACAATTTCATATAGATAACTAAAGACAAAATAAAAAAAAAAAAAAAAACTGATAAAAGTGTGAAAGTAGATGGTCAGATGCTCTTTAGAAACCACATAAATAAGAAAATTAAAGCTTAGAATACAGCCCTCACAACTGATAGTCAAAATGACAAGAAATTTCTAGTACACTTAGAAAACCCATAAGACAACAGATGTAACAGAGCAGAGAGTATTGGGTTCATATAAGCTACATAAACGTCATGAGGTTCCTGCCAACAGTAAACCCATAAGACAACAGATGTAACAGAGCAGAGAGTATTGGGTTACTGCTAACAGTTTCATTTTACCCGATATAACAGAAGGATATGAAACCAGACATTCCACACCTGAATACACCGAGAATCGGTAGCCCTTTGCGCATGGCAACACTTCTTTTCATGAGCAGAGCAGCCCCAGCGCCGTCAGTCACTTGACTAGAATTTCCTACAATACAAACAGCATACAAATAAATACGCTGAAACCAACAGAGCAGTATAGTCTTCCAGAAAGTATACGGTGCATTATCCAATACCAGCAGTGGTGCTCCCATCTTTCTTGAACACAGGCTTCAATTTTGCTAGATCTGACAATGAAGTGTTAGGTCGGATTCCATCATCAACAGAGATTGTGACAGGTTTCTCATCACCAGTCTTTGGATCAACAATCTTCAAATATTAAATATTACAATCCAAACATCAATAAATTGGCACAAAGCATTCTGTGAAAGTATATCAAACATAGATTATAAGATGAAAAGAAACAGTAGCTACCTTGGTGGCCACAGGGATTATTTCATCTTTAAATTTACCAGAAGCTGTAGCAGCAGCTGCTTTCCTGTGAGATCCAACCTGACAACCAGAATTTAAGAAAATCAATATATATATATATATATATATATATATATAGAGAGAGAGAGAGAGAGAGAAAGAGAGAGAGAGGAAGAAATTATTTGCAACACCATACTGCACGAGAATCATTCAACTTACTGCTGCCTCATCCTGTTCCTGCCTTGTCACACCAAAGCGATGAGCAACATTCTCTGATGTAACACCCATAGGAAGGAGACAATTCTGAGCTTGCTCCATTTGCTTGACCTGCCAAAATCAGCAAAAGATCATGTCAGGGCTAAAATTATTGTTTGGCTATAGGCAGAATGATAAACAACCGAAAGCACACATAAAGAAAGAGAGAGAGAGAGAGAGAGATAGAGGACCCTAGGGTTAACTGATCCTTCCCATGCCATTGGGTTAGTGGTCATTGATTCCAACCCAGCCCCAATCCCTACAATAAAAGTAGTTATTACTAAAAATAGAAATGCTGCATTCTATAGAGATATAACAAAATATCATCATAAACACAGGCTTCCTCTTACCAATGTCATAAAACCCTGCCTTTATTGCAGCGGCCACATCAGCAACTGCCTGAAGCCCAGATGAGCATTGCCTGTTCACAGTTCTAATGGGCACAGCTTCTGTATCACCACAAAATTTGCTTCAGTCAACCAACAAAACAATAACGAAATAAAAATCCATCAAAACACACAATCAAAGGTAAATATGTATACCAGGGAAGCCAGCATAGAATGCAGCCATCCTACATTCACTCGCTCGTTGAGATGCCGGTGCCAAGACCGTTCCCACAACAATATCCCCAACTTCACTAGGATTCAAATTGGTTTTCTCTATCAATGCCTAAACCCGACATAACCACAACAAAATAAAAAAAAAAAACCAAAAAATAAGATAAAAATGAAACCAAAATATAGATTAAGACAAACCCTTAAAACAGGAGCAAGCAAATCATCGGGATAAGTATCCTTGAAACCGCCTCGATTTGATTTGCAAAGGGCAGTCCTATATGCTCTGTAGAATTAAGAATTCCATAATCAAAACCAGAAATTCCAAATAATCTTTTCTTTAGTTGAAAATTTTCCAAATAATCTTAATTATCAGACAAAAAAATGTAAAAATTATTAATTAACCAATTTAAGAGAGTTACTTACGCTACTATCACCACATCATCTCCAAATACATTAGTTCTCTGATAAGCAGCGCTATCTCCAGCTAAACAAGCCGATGCCTGAGGGATTTTTATCAAATTTTTAATTCGTTAGAATAAAAGAAATCTTTTGACAGAAAATAATGAATAATCAAAATTAAAGTCCTAAATAAAAATATTTAAGCAATTCTTAAACTGGATCAAATGTTTTTTTTTCTCTAGATAGCATTTATAGCAAATAAAATTATAAAAATTCGAATTTGAGATTCAAAGAACAGAAATGAAAAAGATCCAAAGAATCAAAGTTAATAGATTTAGTTGAGAATAGTAAAATGTAGATTTACAGAGAGGGAAGAGTTGTAATTTTTCTCGGACGAATAAGAAGAAGAGAGTGCAGGATTGAGGTGCTGGAGCAAAATTTTCTGGCGATTGATCGCTTTCTCCATTGTTTTCAGTCTCTAAAAAGAAAAGAAAAAAAAATTAAGATTAAATAGAGAGAGTGTATGTTTCTGTTTGGCGTCCGAGAAAGAAAAGAAATATTGGGATGGGATTTTCTTTTCCTCTCGGTAAGTTTGGTTTCTACAGGATATAGAAAAAAAAGACGACACAAATGTAAAAGTCAGATATTTACATGGGAGAAGTAGCGAGAGAAAAAAGATAGTATTTGTCTTCAGCTTTTTGACCTAATAATAAAAAAAACTTTAAGAAACGTCAAGATTGAAGTTCGACTTCAGCATCTCCTTTGTTATAGAGTTCTACCCTTTTTAAGAAAAGTTAACGTTAGAAAAAACTTTTTGGTAATGGTAAAGGTCAAACTTTAAATTTTAAAAAATTTTAATATAATTGTTTAAATTATAAATCGATTAATTAATAAAATATTTAAAAATTTATTTGTTTATTTATCAGTTGAAATTAATTGTTTTTTTATAAGAAAATGCTTTCATTAAGCTACAATAATGTCGTTATTGCCGATAGTTTTCAGGTACATAATCCCAAACAATCTTGTGCCTGACATCACAAACTACTTTTGCTATGTTATGGGATAAAGAATTTGGCAGCCTATTAACATGGTCGAAATGACAAACTTCATACTTGAAAGCTACTTATGTAACGTTCAGCAGACCTTTGCTTTGAAAAAAAAAAAAAAGATTACTTTTTAGAATCTTATTTTTTTAGAATTTGATTTTTATTTTTAATTCACGTTATTTGATTGGAGATATTCTAAGATTTTTAATAATGTTCAAATATCTTAAAATCAAAAATTCATTTTTTTATGATTTTTTAAGATTCTAAAAAAATTAATTTTATCTCATATTTGATTTTAATAACAATTTTTTTAAATTTATTTTATCTTGAAAATTAACGTAATTATATGATAAATAAAAATTTATTTTAATATGAAAAATTTTTTTAATTTATTTTATCTTGAAAATCAATGTAATTAGATGATAAATAAAAATTCATTTTGATCTAAAAATAAGCATTTATTATTACACAATTGGATAAAAGTGTAATTTTAATCACACGATTAGATATATAGTATATTATATATAATAAAAATAATATTTTTAAAAGAACAAATATAATAGATAACTACACTTTTATATTTTATATTTTTTTATTTTAAAAAGCATTACGTATTTTATATATAAAGCATAATAGATCAAGTCAAATAATAATAAAATAAAATAGATATTTTTTTATCAATGATGTTTCTTATATAAAAAATATAGTAATTGTATAATATTATAAAATAATATTTATTATACTTAAAAATGTAATATTTGTTAACAAAGATTATGTTTTTTAATTTAAAATTTTAGTTGATAATTTATCAAATGTTACGTTTTTTTTATTTCAAAATGGGATTAATAAGAAATAAAAATAACATGATAAAATTACTTTTGATTAAATATTTTAATTATATTTTTTACATAAAAACGTGATCTTTAATAGTAATAACTACATTTCTAATTTTAGAAACTTGTCCTTAAAAGACCAAATGAGGCTTGTTTTCCAGGCAAGTAGGCCAATCGATGCCTTTGTTATCATTGTTTTTTTTTTTTTTTTTTTTTCACTCATCATTAGGCATGCCTCTTTTATAAACGTAGCGTTTGTGACTTAAGTAATTTTACTTTAGTAATTTTATGGGCAATGCATCAATGCCTATGTCATCATCGTTTTTTGTTTTTTTTCTCTTGCATGCCTTTTTTATGAACGTAGTGTTTATGACTTTGAGTTTTGTCATACTTTCTAAGGACTTTGAAAAGAGTTGCAGAATAAATGTGAAGAAGCCTAACATTGACTTTGAGTTCTACAAATGACTGTATTTATATTTTAATAAATATAGTATTTGTATAATTTTTTATTCAAAAATTACGTTTTTAAATGAGAAAATATCATTTTTAATTAAAGATTATATTTATATATGTATAAACGTAATCTTTGATTAAAGTTAAAGAATACGTTTTTTCAAATAAAAACGTTGTCTTTAATTAAACACAATTATTAAGTAAAGAAACGTAATGCTTGATTGTATTTAAAAATTGTATTTATTTTCAAAAAAACGTAATGTTTATTACAAACATTGTGTTTATATATAAAAAAAAATGTAATCTTTACTTGGTCTTTGATTTTATATTTGACTTTACATTTTGGCTAAAGATTGCAATTAGGTTTAAAAAAATGTAGTTTTTGATTTTATTATATATATTTTCCTAATAAATCACCTTATTTTTAACATTATAAAAATAAAAACCCTTTTTATTTTTATATAATGATTGTCACATATTTAATTTTAATTACATAATTGACATTTGAAATGTTGGTCATATATTATTCACATGCAATGAATGTCATTATAGTAAAAAACATTTATTATGTAATCTAATTTTCTCTCAAACTAGAGACAGAAATCAAACATTCTCATAACATGGAATTACTTATGGCCAGAAATCCACATTTACCCAAAAATTCATTTTCCTCCTAAAATTTAAGATTCTACGAACCAAATACTCTCTCAGCATTATTCCAACTCCCTCTCAACACGATTCACTAGCTTTGTTGATTTCCCTTATGGCTAGGCTTCCGTCAATTTCTACCAATGCTAAGTCAAAACCTTGTTTTCTTGTTAGACTAATCATATTTGAAGTAAACATTAGGAGTGGTAATATAGTGGATATCTTTCTTTTTTTTTTAATATTCATATTTGAATCTATTTAATATTTATAATATTTAAATTCATTTAAATTTAATATCACTATTTGAATTTGTTTAAATAAACATTACCATTTATATGATACAAATTTATATTTTTTTAAAGAATTATATAATTATATAAATTTGGATTAATATGATATATAACTTAATAATTTAAGATGCAAATTATATATTTTTTTCAAGAATCAATTTTTATTTTTATTTTTCAACATTTAAGTATAAATAATTAACTTTTAAACTCTCTATGCCTCATTATAGGATCTTGTTTGCAAATTTTGGGGGTTTCTAAGTACATCATAAAAAATTATGTTTACACACTAACATTTTTTTTTTCAAAAATATTCATATATAAAATATCAATTTTATACTTTAATAAATTATAATTTTACCTTTTTTACATTCCAATTTTAAAGCTTTTGGATATGAATTTTTGAGAGCCTTTTAAAGCTCTTGGAAGTCAATTTTCTAAAGTTTTAAATGGTACTCGAAAATTTATTTTTGAGAAGTTCGAATTTAATGAAATATTATCGTAAACTTTAAATTATTTTTGTATAAATTTAAACCAAATTAATCAAGAAACATGTTGAAATCTTATCTATAATCAATGAAATACTAAAATAACTTGTGATTTAGGAATTGGTTTGATAATTTTAGAGTTTAGTTTGAATTGAATTTGGATTACAAGTGAGAGAATAAAGAAGAGAGTTAAAAAGGTATGAAAGGAAATATAATTTTGTTAGATGAGGTGTATTTAAAAAAAATAAAAATTTTTATTTTGGAAATAAGATGTGTTTAGCAATAGGATATAAGGAAAAACTTTGTGGGAGTAAATAAAATTTTCCCCAAGATCATTAGTTATCTCGAAATAATAAAATTTTTTCGTATTATCCCTTTTACCCTTAATCCCTATGAACTTTTTTCTCTTTATTCAAGGTAAGGGTAATTCAAGGAAAAACATCTTATAGTCCAGGAAAGTCAGAAATTTAATTAGAAATGTTTTAACTTCATACAAAATCAAAATGCGACATTATATATTAGACGAAGGGAATCTGATATAATATTAAATTAAGATTATTTATTCAAAAACATTAAATTAAGATTAAATTTTTTTATCATTTACTTTACTGTGAGTTTAATTTTTTAATCTTAATTTTTTGGGATTATCATTTTTTATGGGTCTAATAAGTGATAATTACATGAATTCAATCAAGTTACTTTTAAATATAAATTTTTTTTATAGGTTAAAATATAAAAAAGTGTTTGAATTATTTTATTTTTTTAAATAAGTTTTTATATTTTTATTATATCCAAATAAATTTTTATATTTTAATTTATATTTAAATAAGTCTTTATTTTAAATAAAAAATTATTTATGTTAAGAGTTTATTTAGATATAAATTAAAAAATTAAAGATTTATTTAAATATAAATTAAAATTTTAAGAGTTTATTTAAATATAAATTAAAGTTTAAAAATTTATTTAAGTGTAAATTAAATATTAATAATTCATTTAAATACAATAAAAATAAAAAAATTATATAAGTAAAGTTATAAAGTTAAAATTTTTTTTAATTAATTTATCTTTTTTATTAAAAAACAATAGAGTTTTTTTTAATTCTATAATCGAGGTTAGAATATTATCTCACATCAATTTTATTTTTAATATATTTTAAAAATAAGTATCCTTCTACTAACTTTATTATTATAATTTAAAAACTCCATTCATAATATATTAAATAATTTATCAAAAATTAAACCACTTTACATGTAGTTTTTGAATGTGCATTGAAACAAAAATGGGGTAGGGCAACGAAGTCACATTTACCCGCTCCAACGCGAGTGGCATGGTTTGGTTCAAGACAAGATAGCTTGGAGACTTAAGAATGCGTGACGGTACGGGGAAAAAGGTGGCTAATATGATTTTCAACTATAGTTTTTGGATTTAGGAAAAGAAGTAAAATAAATAAGATACTTTCCTAGCATGTTTTAATGATAATTTAAAGTGATTACAACCGTTCGATTGGATGGTCAATGGAAAAGACGCTGATGGTCAACAAAAAGGGTCAACAATGACACTGCGGATAGGACAATGGCCTTTAACTACTAACAATATATATTAATACACATTAGCTGAAATTATTCTTTTTGTTTTTTTTTTTTTATATATAACTTTTATATGTAGATAAAAAAAGGGCTGCTGACGTTAATGTATATATATATTATTTTTATTCAAACCATATTAAATAATTATATTATTAAAAAATTAGTCATTTATTGTATACTATATTTAAAAAATTCATCAATTAATTATCTAGACATATATTAAAACTAATCCTTAAGAAATGATCCAACTAGCCTTCTCGTGATTTCATAAAAATTTGACACCTAATCAAATTGATTATTATATCTTTATACCATAATTATAAAAATATCTATCTTTTTATACTTATTTATTATAATATTTCATACCCTAATTTTAAAAAAGGAACTTTTAAATGTACTACCAAATTTTTTCAATACACCTCTAAAACCCTAAAATTTTCTTTAGAAAATTCACATACCAAATGACAAACTTAATGTTTAATAAATGATAATTTTTTTTAATAATTTATACACAAAAACACTATCTCATGTTTCTTAGAAATAGATTTTCGAGTATTATGTTTTATTTTTGAAAATATATTTTTGAAAAAATAATATAATTTTCAAAAATGGATTAGCTAAAACAAAACATACTAATCAAAAATCTAATTTCAAAACTTATATTACTTTCTTGAAAATGGATTTATGAGAACACAATATAACTTTAAGAAATTTGATTCCTAGAATACATAATATATATATGTTTAATTATAAACTCTTGATAACAAAAAAATTGAGATCTTTAATCTTTAGATCATTAAAAAAATCAACAAACTAGTAAATCTAACAATAAAAACTAATGGTAGAAAGATTAAATACTGTCGAATTTGTCAATCTGTTGGTAACATTGTCAGTGTAGGGTGTTTAATATAGGATGTTTAAATTTGAAAATAGAAACCTCTAATCATTCGGCTAGGTACTGTCCGATAAATAATGTTCGCAACATTTATCCAGTTTCTAACAAACGTACATTTGAAAAAAATCGCTAATTGTAAAAAGTGCTCATGCAAGTAGCTACTATACCATGTGTGATGAGGCAGTCATGCTCTATTACACATTGGTTAATTTCTCTCAGTTGTACATTTGTCAAATTTGCAAAAATATTTTAAATATTATTGAATAGACAATGCTTGGTGGCCGAAAGATCAAATGTCTATATTGGCAGATTTGTATTGCTTAAAAAACTAAGAACTTCGAGCTTCTCGAATATAGAGATATAAGAAGCCTCATATTTCTTGGGATATTTATTTTTTAGAAGACTCAAGGCTTCTTAAAAATGAATTTCCAAAATGATATGAGATTTTTTTGGAAATGAATATCTAAAAAGCTTTGAAGCCTCTTAGAAATAGATATCCAAGAATTTTAAAGTTTCTCGAATATCAATTTTCAAAAAGTTTCAAAACTTTTCAGATATTCATTTTCGAAAAGCTCGGTTTCAAGAGTTAAGAGAAAAAAAGAAAGAAAGGGTAAGAATGAAAAAAAAAAGTTAGGAATGTGGTGTATTTAGTAAAAAATAAGAAAATGAGTTTTGAATTTAGGATGTATATAAAAGTGGGGTGTATATAGCATTAAATGGAGTGCATTTAGAATTCTCCATACAAAAATACCATTATCTTAAATTGACTATTATGCTCTTATAATTACATAACTCATTTTCCTTATAATTATGAAAATATTCTTTATTTTATTATTGAATTATAGAAATATCCTTTCTCTTATTATTGACCAAAATTATTATAATACCGTCTCATCATAATTATGAAAATGCATTTCTCTCATAATTGATTAAAATTACTATAATATTTTTTCTTTCATAATTACAAAATTGCCTTTATGAATACTTAATAGAAAGTCAACATGTGGCATTTTATTTCAAAATCAATACCATATATTAAAACAATCCCCTTGATAATTAATATAATAATACTTTGTTTATTTGATATGATATCAACATGTGTCTAAATTTATTACAATGCCTTCCTACCATAATTACGAAAATACTTATTATCTTATAATTAGTTAAAATTACTATAACACAATCCTATGATAATTACAAAAATACCACTCCTAATATAATTAATTAAAATTACTAATACAATATCCCTTCTACCAAAATTACGAAAATACCACAACCATAATTGACCAAAAATTACTATAATGCCTCTAATATTATAATTAAGGAAATGTTTTATGAGTACTTCATAAGAAGTTAACATGTGACATTTTATTTTGAAATTACTATAATACTTCTATTAAATTATATATTATATTTTAACATAATAAAAAATTAATCACATATTAAATTATTAAAATATCATTACAATTGCTTTACAAAAATTTGACATAGGATATTTTATTTAAAATTATTATAATATCCCTATTAAATTACATAAGAAATTTTAATATAATATAAAATTAAATACATATTAGATTACTAAAATACCCTCACCAATTTTTAATAAAACTTTTATATGTGAAGTTTTGTTTGAAATTTATTATAACTAATTTTAAACCGTGCGATACATGGATATGCAATTATATATATATATAACTCAATTATATATAATATAACTAATAAATTTTATATAAAAAAGTAAAAAATTTCAATGTAAAATAATAGAAATATAAAAATATTGTAGATCAATATGTACTTATATAATATAAAGAAAAATGATTTGTATCATATATTCATCTAATACTGATATTTATGCAAAATTAAATAATATTTGATTCCAAACCATAAAATCTTATTGCACTTAAAATCAATTATTTGTAAAAACTTTTGCTTGGTGTGCCTCTTGCTTTGATGCAAGACATCTAGAACTCACAATAACAAAAGCAAACCCTTGGCTAGGTGGTGTCCATCCTTGCATTGTATTCACAAAGGTCAAAGTAGTTCAAATTAAATTTGCATTCTTTGATGAATGGGATTGAAACCATATATTACATATTAAACATGGATAAAATTATAAATGAAAGGTAAATAGGAGAGCAAAAACTTATGTCAAAATCTAACAAACTCCAACCTTAACTAAAAAATCTCACATTGTTCATATCTATTATTAGTTATGAAGAAAAATCTGACAAAATCTCTAAGGACTAAAAATTAAAAAGAAATAAAACATATGAAATTATTCCATTCAAAAATTAAAAAAAAAAAGCTAATATTGAAAATGAATAGATAAATAGAGTATGAACATACATAACAAAGTGAATAAAAGAGAAATAAAATAAACCAACAAACATGATACATAAAAAAAATTAATAAACATAAAAAAACATGTAATTTGGTGATCAAAATTTTCTTAATTATAACGAAAATACGTTTGGAGGGTTTTGAAAAGTAACCTTCTAGTACTCTTAAGTTATGTTTGGTATATGAGATTATGATAAGATAAGCAAGATGAGATTATTACTAGGATTATATTAAATAATATCATTTTATTTTGTGTTTGATGTATGCAAGGATTATGATAGGATAATTTATTTATTTGTCAAAATTATCCTTCTTCAAAGTTTATGCAATTTAAATTATTGATATAATTTTTAAGGGTATAATTGAACATGTAAGTTTAATTCTATGGATTAAAAATAATCATCTTCACTTAGGGGGATTGACTAATCATATGCCAATAAAATATTAATCCTCATTGCAATCTTTGTCTCTCTCTTTATATACAAATCAAACATGACATAAGATAATTATTATCCTATCCTATTAATAATCCTATGCATCAAATATGACCTTAGCATATAAGATTCTCTATTTATAATAAGAATTTGAGTGATTTTTATAAATTGAGAGTAATTTATGCAAAAAAATTATAATGGATTATTAATTATTTATGTAATATGTCTTTTATTTTGAAAAGTTTACACTTAATATTTTGAAAAATTCTTGTAATACAATAAATTATACCAATTATAATTAATGCTTATATAGAAAGAAATATGAAAATATGTTTCCAACTCATTAGACTTTTATTTTAGATTTGAATTTTTGGCATTATATGCTTTATATATTCATTTAGGTTAATAAATACATAAATTATTTCTTAATTAGATACTAAATCATGATCATTTAATAGTTAATGCTTTCAAAGTATATTTCTTATTTATAGTATACATGTTTGATGTTTAAAATTAAGAAATGAATTTGGTTGAAAATGATAAAAGATGATTTAATTGTAATACATTTATAAAAGGCAAGAAAATTAGATATTTATAAGAAAATAAATTGCCTAATTTAACTAAATAAATATCTTTTAAATTAATAAAATGTATATGAAGTCAAATCAAAATAATTAAATGCATGATACTAGGTAGTTGTTTAAAATAATCCACATGTCAAAAAAATAGATTATCCATATTGGATTTTTTTTTACCAAAAGTTTTAGTTTTTTATATTTATATACAATGAGATACATAGCTCATTGATCACAACCTGTATACATAAAATCTAACATTATAATGTACAATTGATTTTATAACAAAAACAAAAATCTAACATTATAATATTCTTATAATATTATAATATTCCTCATACTATACTTACGAAAATACTATAATATTTAGTCAAAATTACTATAATATTCTTCATACTATACTTACGAAAATATTTCATTTATTATAATTGATCAAAATTATTATAATACATTTTATACTAAATTATATAAATACTTTTATAAGTGCTTCATAAGAAGTTGATACGTGATATTTTATTTCAAGTTACTATAATGTTCCTATCAAATTATGTATTAAATTTTAATATATTATAAAATTAACCACTTATTAAATTATTAAAATATTCTTATCATTACTTTATAAAGTTTGAAATGTGACATTTTATTAAAAATAATCAAAACTAAATGATTAAGTGAGATAGATAATTGTAATTTTTATTAAAATAAAAAATTAAATAATTTATTTTAAAATAAAAATATTAATCCCCAATGTAGTGGAGACCGTACACTAATTATATATGATAAAAAATAAAAAAATTATTTTTTGATAATATAATTAAATGATATAAATTAAATAAAAAGTTATATATTAACGTGATATAAACGATAATGCGATTCTATCTTTTTTCCTTTTATAAATAGATGGCGCAGTCCACTACTTTATGAATTTAGACCTTCATAATTGTTTGAATACGATATGATTGGAGGGAGGCATCAGTATCACTCCTGTACAGGACTACATTTAATCAAAATAAAAGGCAATAATTTATTCAAATAAATAAGGCAAGAAATTTGCTAATTATTTTTACTCTGTTTACTCTATTTGACCATTCTTACACCTTTGATTAAAAATTAATTATGCATTATGAATATATAAAAGTGATAATTTAATTTGACTAATTAGCTAAGATATAGTTTGGCCTAATTCTATTATTAAATCCAATTTAACATACAACAATAAACAAAATCTTACATTACATAATTTTGAAGTCGATTATGTCTAATTTGACATATGAAAGTAAAAAAACTCTGAAAAATAATTATAATTCTTAACTTCTTAATCTAATGATTAAAACACTGAGATTGGAATCAAGATCTCTTCCTTTTTTCAGGAATTATGTCTATTTTACTTAAAAAAAATAAAAAATAATTGCAGCCATTTAGAGCAACCCCTAATTAATTAATTAATTAATGTCTAAGTCTTCTTCAGCCTTCAAGAAATTTAAAAATGGTCAGTAGTTGAATTCTCTTGTAATTCTTTTTTTTCATGAAGGATTTCTCTATATGCATTATTATGTCCAAAAATAGTTTTACATACATTAATTATTGAAAATTTTGGAATAGTAGGTAAAGGTGGCAACTGGAGTTGCCTTCTAATAATGTGATCACAATATTTTTTGGTACAAAATATCATCACAATATTTATTAACTAACGTCGGACCACATAAAATTTGTCTTGTTTTTAACCCAAAAAAATATATCTTGGCTTTTTTTTAAAGGAAAAAACAAAAACCTAATAAAAATCTAATCAAATTCTATTTGCTTTTAGTTAAGCAATAGTATTGATTTGAGGTATATATATATATATATATATATATATATATTATTATTATTGATGCTTTCCAATTTGAATTTTCCAGTTCCAAAACTGTCCAATTAGGCAAAAAAAAAATATATTTGAGATTCAATTTTATTACATCTAAAGCATTTTTTTTTATTGAAAAATGAGAGATTTGAATTTCTTTGGGAAATTCGATATTAACTCTTTGAATAAATAGATAAATGCATTTATAACAAATCTTTTTTGGTATAATTATACAAGATACATATATAATGTCTTTTAAAGTTTTTCATGAAAAAGAAATTTCATTTTGTTAAATGTTAAATGAGAAGAATTTGTGAATAAAATAGCAAAAAGACCAAAATATCATAAAATAAGTGATTTGACTTTACGGAAGAAAAGCTCAAAATGCTACATTGTGAATATTTTCATTGAATGAAAAACGTATATAAACCCCATATATCAATACATGAAAAACAATAACAAGAAGAATATTGAAGATTATTACGGATTAAAATTGATTCTAAACATATTTTTTAAATTAATAATTGATTACTCTTTAATTAAATTATTATAATCTTTTCAAAATTATCTTGAGACAAATCTTAGAGAAATTCAATAATTTTCGGCACATTAAATCTAAGAAATAGAGAATTACAAGCAGCAATAGGAAGAGATTCACCCAAATGTTCTAACAACATATCTCTTTTGAGTACAAGATACATATTCAACAACCATTAAGCTAAATTCTCGATTACTAAACCTAATGTAATGACAGTTTGGCAGTGATCAGATTCTGAATAGAATTTTTAACAGTTTCCCCATTCACGATCTTGAACTAGAAATAAAGCATAATGAGCAAAACTCATTTGCTTTGGTATCTTCATGTTAACTCGAATGAAAACTGGACCTTGGCTTGGCTGGCAATGGCGAACATGGTTTCCCTTGCACAGCCCAAACGAGCCAGGCCTCTTGTTTTCTCTTCTGGTGTCTCTAGATACCTCATCATCAGCATGATAGATTTTTTTTATTATGCAAATTGAATCACAATTTTGTATAATCTTAATGTCCAAGGTCTTAGAATAAGATGATTCTCATAATTTCACGTTTAAAGATAAGTTATAGCTTGATTTATAATGAACTTTTAGAAAATATTTTTTTTTAAGAAAGTAAGGGTGTATTTGGTTTATGAAAAAAAAACTGCTTTTTAGTTTCATTTTCACAAAAAATAGAAAATGGATTAAAAAATTTGTTTGGTTGAAAAAATAGAAAATATATTTTAAAAAATGAAAATGAAAAAAGACCAAAATTAGAGAACAAAAACAAAAAAAATTTCACTACTTTCAATGAAAACAATTGGAGGAGATGGAGAATGTGAAAACACGGGTTTTAATTTTTTTTTTCTTTTTGTGATATAAAGACCCGAGTTCAAATTGCTTGCTCTACAAAAGATCTGAGTTCACAATTTTCATTTTTGAAAACAATTTTCATTTTTGTGGACCAAACATATTTCCAAAAATTTAGAAAATAAAAAATGAAAATTATTTTTAAAAAATGAAAATAAAAAATAAAATTAGAAAATATTTTCATTAACCAAACACTTTATGTAACTTATTTCTCTCTCTTGACCTCTTAAATCGTCACATTCTTTCTTGAGGGAGAGAAAATATTATTTTATAAACAGAGAGAAGAACATTTCTTTGATTTATTATTTAATTATCTTTATTAATTTGTTTAATCAATGTATGCATTAACAACAAAAAAAAAATCTCTTTTTTGTTTGTATTAATCAAAATGAACTTTAATAACAATAGTTATGAAACCAGAATTACATAATTTATTAACTTAAGTTATTAAACCATAAATAAAAAGTTATTTACTTGACAAGTGTAGACCATAATATCTAAAATTCTCCTACTTGACCTACATGGTATTATTGAATTGTATGGTTTAATAATAAAACATAATGTATAGAATATAAATTAAGTCATTTCTTAAGTTGACCAAATTATAAATCATCATTAAGTAAAAACTAATAAGGATTATAGCGGTTGTATGTCATTAGGTCGACGTAGTCTTTACATTATTAGTTCTATATTTCATATGACCTTTAATGAGAGATACCATAATAGTATAATAATAATGTCTTTGTTAGAGACAAATCCTGTTTATATTTCATTAAGTGACTTTGGTGGCAAACTTTTTGTTAACGGATTTGTAACCATAAGATTGGTATTAATGTGTTCAATTGACACTCTTTGTTTTTGGACTTCTTCTTTAAAGGTAAAGTATTTTAATTTCATGTTTTTAGCACCTATAAAATACTTAACATTTTTAGAAAAAAAGATTGTTATGGCATTATCACAATAAATTTTTAGCGACTTGACAATACTATCAATAATTTCAAGTACTGAAATAAAGTTTTGCAGCTATAAACCATGAATAGTGACCTCAAAGCATGCCACAAACTCAACTTCTATAATGGATGCAACAATAATAGAATGCTTCACATTTTTCCATGAGGTTGCCCCACCAACTAAAAGAAATAAATAGTAGTATGTGAATTTTTTGATATCCACACATTTAGTAAAATTTGAATCTAAATATCCTATCACATCAAGATGATTGGATATCCTATAAGTGAGCATGTGATTTTTCATTCCTTGTAAGTATTTTAATACTTTCTTTGCAACCTTTCAATGATATAATCCTAAATTACGTTTAATATCTGCCTAATATTTTGACACTAAAACTAATTTCTATTCTAGTATAAGTTTGGGCATACATCAAGCTTCCAACAATAAATGCATAAAGAATTTGTTCCATTTATTTGTGTTCTAATTCATTCTTTAGGCATTGCATAAAGCTCAATTTATCTTCTTTTTGAATGAACAACACTTGCATTGCACTTTTCCATTTAAATCTCTCTATAACTCCGTTAATATATGTTAAGACAATCCTAACAATCTTTGTGATCCATCACAGAATATTTCAATTTCATTTACGTAATATGCCTTACCCATATCCTTCATTTCAAAATTTTTAGACAAAAATTTCTTGATCTCATATAATAAGCCAAGATCATTAGTAGAAAGTAACATGTCATAATCATAAATATAAATTTACTCTCACTAACTTTCAAAAATATTCACAGATCAATAGTATTTTCCTTAAATCCAAAGGAAGTAATAGTATCATTGAACTTAAGATACCATTGTTAGAAAGCTTGTTTAAGTCCATATATTGACTTCTTAAGTTTACACACTATGTGTTCTTTCTCTTTAATTGAAAAAACCTCAAGTTGATCCATGTGAACTTTTTCATCTAAATTTTCATTCAGAAAAGTTGTTTTCACATCTATTTGATGTAGCTCTAAGTCATAATGAGCCACTATTACCAAGATAATTCTAAATGAGGCCCTTTCAGAAATTGGAGAAAAGGTTTTTTTTTTTTTTTTTTTATTGTCAATGCCATCTTTTTTAGTAAAACTTTTGGTAACAAGTTTAGCCTTGTATTGTTCAATATTACCATTTGAGTTATGCTTGGTCTTAAAGACCTATTTACACTAAACTTTTTTACAACCTTTAGATAATTCAATAAGATCCCAAATATTATTATAATCTATTGATTTCAACTCTTTTCTCATAGCATTTAACCATTTGATAGAATTAACACTTTTTATGGCCGGTGAAAATGAAACTAGATCTTTATTTATTCTTAAGTCAAATCGAACTCTTGTAGATAAATCACATATTCATCAGAAATACTAGATCTCTTTTTCCTTTGAGACCTTTTTAATGTTAGCTTATATGGTTCATGCATTTTAGGTTTATTGGCAACAATTTCATTATGAGGTGTGTGATCATTTATTTATTGTTTTTGTAAGTTGTTAAACTGTTCAACAATGTAGGAATAACAATTTAAGAAGAAGCTATAGGCAAAAGGAATTTGCATCCTAAATTCTTGAAGTTTCATTTTTGTGGTTCCACACTCCCACTCGTTTTACTATTATCAATGAACCTAGCATTTCTAGTTTCAACAATTCATGTACCATGGTTAGGATAATAAAATTGATACCTCATAGATTTTTTTAGATAATCAATGAAAAAATCACTAATTGTTTTTTAATCCAATTTTTGCTCATGTGGATTATAAATTTTTACTTTCGCTTGGCAACCTTAAACATGCATATGCTGTAAATTGGGTTCTTTTTTGTCCATAATTCCAAATGAGTCTTTAAAACTACTTTACTAGAAACCCTGTTTAACAAATATATGGAGATTTTCAAAGTATACATTCATAATGATAAGGTTAAAGAAGAATTGCTTAATATACTCCTAACCATGTCTATTAAAATAAAGTTATGCCTTTTTATAACACCATTTTATTGTGGTATACCATTGTGTATTGAGCACATATGCCATGCTTTTTAAGGAATTTAGCAAATGAACTAGGACATTGTCCATTTTCAACATATATTTCATAAAATTCACCATTTTTGTCAGATTCGATAATTTTTACCTTACTATCTAATCATCTTTCAACCTTATTAACAAATACCTCTAAGGCATTTATTAAATAAGATTTTTCATACCATAAGTAGACATAATCATAACATGAAAAATCATTAATATATATGATAAAGTACTTTTTTTCACCAAAATATGAAACATTAAAAGGTCTATAAATATCAATGTGTATAATTTTAAGTAGTTGTGTGCTTTTTGTGGCTATTTCCTTAATTATGTATTTTATGTGTTTTCCCTTAATACAATCCATACAAATATCAAGATCAATAAAATCCAAATTATGAAGGATTTTATTCTTTATCAATCTTTATATATATATATTTTTTTTATATATGACCCAAACGTTTATACCATAAGTAAACTGAATTTTCATTCATTTAACCACATTTAGTACCAATATTATAAAACAAGGTCAACAAGGTCTTAATAAAAATATTATCAAGATTTAATTTGTATAAACCATTACACAGAATACCAGAGCCAATAAAATAATTATGTTTAAATAAATTGAGATATCCATTTTCAAACTTTAAGGCATTTCTAGATGTATCAAGTTTAAACAAAGAAACTAAATCTTAAGAAATGGAAGAAACATAAAGGGTTTGAAAATGATCTAAATAGTGTCCAATGTTTAAAATTAAACATTAGGTACTAATGGCTTTAACCGGAGCTTTGACTTAGTTTCCCATAAAAATAAAATTTTCATTTGAATTTATGGTTTAAGTCATAAGGAATTCCTGTATCATATTTGAAACATGAGTGGTACAACTAGAATCAATCCATGAAATGTTATAAGAAACTTTTGCCAAATTTGATTTAAAACATATGAAAGCACTAGGCTTGCCTTTCCTTTCGAATAATGCTTTAAGTTTCAGGCTATTTTTTTGGTAATGTCCAAACTTTTTGTATAAATGACACTTATCTTTCTTTTGTTCCTTTTTGTGGATTTGGGTAGAAGACACATTAATCTTTAATGGTCTTTTATTGTTTTTTTCATTTTCTTATTGATTTTTTTTAGCTTTTGGCTGGCTCATAAGATTAACTGAGTGAATTCCTTCTTCTTAACCCTTGTTTCCTTTTGAATAGGCATACTTTGTAGTTCAATCACATTTCATTTATTCTTTATAGTGTTGTAATTTATATGGAATTGATCATACTTATGAGGCAAGGAATTTATAATAAGTTGTAGAAGAAAATTTTCACTAACTTTAATTCGTATTGATCTTAATCTTGTTGCTATATTGACTTTTCAGTGGCATGTTTATGCACGGTATAAGAACCATCAAATTTTTTGGTAGTTAATGTACCTATTATTGTCCAAGAAATGAGTTATCAATAAAGTCAGATTAAGACATATCTTTTACAAACTTAAAAAATCCTTAGCATCATCAGTTTTAGGATTCATTGACTTAATGTTGTTTGTTATTACTATTCACTTGAACATTAAGCTCAATCAGTTTGATCTTTCCCAAATATTATGAAAAGACCTTTGTTTAGTATTGTTAGCTTAATAATAGTAGAAGGCCTATTAGTCAATAATGCCAAATCAAAATCTAGAACACCTAGATGATATTGGACTTGTTTACACCATTCAAAAAAATTAAGCCATTTAAGCTTTTTAATAGACAAAACTTGCGAATGAAGAAAAACAGGAATAGATGTTGCAAAATAGATAGAATGTTGATACGACAATACTTTGAGTTGTACCTTAAATACATAATATAGATTCAAATAACATTCATATAAACATTAAATGTATATTGAAGTTTTTTTTTGGGTGATCTAATAATGTACAACAACAAACATAATTGATGCTTAATTTTAATTTCACATCATTGGTAATTATATATACTTCAATTAGACATGCTTACTATCTCTGGACATGTAAAAATATCTAATAAATTATATTAATTAACCATGAACATGTTGATAATTATAAAATTAATCAATTTACCTTTTGACGATCCTTAAATATTTTATAATCAATGAACTTCAATGAACTTCAATTTACTCAATAAGTATATATCATCATGTCATCTCATTTATAACATCATATAATATTAAGTAATTGAATTTTATTTAATTTGATAAATTCATATTATTGATCTATAATAACAATTATTTTAATAATAATAATAATAATAATAATAATAATAATAATAATAATAATAATAAAAAAAAAAAAACCAAAATATACATATGTCAAAGGTGTTAATATTTTGAGTAAGCAAATATTAAAAAATTATCATATATAAATTTCACATAATTATTGTATCATATGAATACAATACAAATTTATATTTTAACAAGTATGTAAGTATAAAATAGTCAAACATTTATTCAGATTAATGGCTTTCATAATCATTGTAAAATTTATAATATTTAATTGTATTATTTACAATTTAATAACTATTAAGTTTTATTTATTTTGTCTTAAATCTATTATGTCACCTTTATTAGTTTTCTTTTCGTTATTTCTCTTTTCAATATATTATATATTCTTTAATATATATTCATTAATTTAATAAACATATATTTATTATGTTATACATTTTTTAATTAATAAATATGATTTAATATCATATTAAATTTATCAAAAGATATGAGTTACTAATTTTCTTTATATTATAATTGAATATTATAGTGTCATTATTAACTTATAAAAAATATTAAAATTTTAAAATTTCAGTAAAATATAAAACAAAATTAACAACAAACAATAACATTAAAATAGAACATAAAAATAAATATATATAGTAAAATTTAAAGAAAAATCACAAATTCTTAAACTAAAAGCTTTATTATCACATGTTAGATTTTTTTTATTATACAAATTGAATCACAACTTTGCATAGTCTTAATACCCAAGGTATTAGGATAAGATGATGCTCATGATTTCTTGTTTAAAGATAAGTCGAACATTGATTTATAATGAACTTTTTGAAAATAATTTTTTTAAGAAACTAATTTCTTTTTATTAAACGTATTTTTCTCTCTTGACCTCTTTAATCTTCACATACTCTTTTGATGAAGAGAAAATATCATTTTATTGACAGATAAAATATCATTTTATTGACAGATAGATGAGTGTTTCTTTAATTTATTATTGAACTATCTTTACTCATTCATTCTATCAATCTATGCATTAACAATAAAAAAAACCTTTCTTTTATTTGTAGTGATCAAAATGAGTTTTAATAATAATAGTTATTAAGCCATAATTATTTATTTACTTAAATTAGATAAAGGTATGTACTACAATGCACTCTTTATTGGTTTACATTTGTCTTGTGCCTTCCCTCATATTCAAAAGCTCAAGCAAATTGGTTGTATTGCTTAATTGGATTGTTGGATGCAGGATAATCCTCTTATATGTATAGCTGCTGCTCCTATTTCAAAGCTGTAAGCAAATTATTCTCTCATAGTCATAACACAAGAACATGAGTCTATCTTAGGCCATTAACCCATCCACAATTTAACTCCAGTAATTAATACCTCTAATTTCACTGGAAACACTTTTTCCTCTTTTAATTAATTTGACAAAATATTTCTACTAATTATTTTATATTAATTATATGCTTTATATATATATATATATATATTGGTTAATGGCATCCGTAGTCCATGAATTTTGACTTAAATTTTATTTTAATTTTTAAATTTTAAAAAATTTTAATCATATATCTAATTGTTCAAAATTATCATATTTTGATCATTTCATTTATGCAATCGTCTAAATTGATGACGAATTCTAAATTAATGACGTTAGTTAGCATATCACATGATAGATGAGGGATTAAAATAGATTTCTCTTAAAACTTAGGGACCAAAGACAAAACTATCTCAAAAATTTTATAAATTATATATATATTTTATAAAATATTAAATTTAAAATTATAAAAATTTAATATCATTTTAGAAAAAAATTATTTTCTTTTAAAAATAATATTTTATTCATAAATCATAATAAAAATATTATTTTCTATTTATAAAATATATATTTTAAAATATTAAATATCTTTTATTTTCATTTTTTTCAAATATATTTTATAAAAAAAAATAAAGGAAAAGATAAAAATAATTTAAGAAAAAAACTGATTTTTATATATTTCAAATATATTTTATAAAATATTATAATTATTTTTTTAAAATTTTTATTATGATATGATTTATCAATAAAAGAATATTTTTAATAGAAATAGATTTAAAAAATTAAAATTAAGTTGAAAATTTCAAAATAATTTTGTTAAAATTACATATCATATAAAAAAATTAAGTAAAAATTTTTATATCGGTTTAAAAATTTAAATAAACACATTATATCATGTTAAAATATTATATAAAAATTTTTCAGATCATTTTCAAAAATATATTTATTAATTTGATCAACAATATAAAAACTTTATGCTCATATAAAATAAAAATATAATTTAAAACGTTTTTTATTTTTCTTTTTTATAAAATGTATTTTATAAAATATATTTAAAAAAGAAAAATAAAAGATATTTAATATTTTAAAAATATTTTTTGATAGAAAATAATGTGTTTTATTATGAGTAAAATAATATTTTTATAATATTTTTTTGTTTTTAAAATTTATTAAATTTTTAAAGAAAGAATTTGAAAATTTTAACTTAAGTTTTGAATATATATTTTATATTTAAACAATAATCAATCTAATAAATTATATTGTGATAAAAAATATGTAAATATAAATATAAATATAATATTTTTGTAACACATGTATAAAATATATAAAATTTTAAGATAATTTTATTTTTAATCCTTAAATTTTGAAAAAAATTTATTTTGATTCTTCATCTATCCCATAAGATGTTAAATGACATCATCACATAATTTTAATTGGTATTTATAGTCAATTTAATTAATTTTATGGATTAAAAAAACTAACATAAAACAAAAAATAATTTCAAGTAATTAGAGATTTGATTAAAATTTTTTAAAATTTAGAGATTAAATTGAAATTTAAATCAAAATTTAAAAATTAAGTGCTATTAACCCTACATATATACATGGCTTAACTATTTTATCCGTCGTTGAGTGGCGGAAGACGACAGCTGATGATGGAGTAAACGGCGACGATAGACCAAAGAGGAAAGATAAATAGAAAAGGTTAGCGTTAGAGAGATGATAAAATGGATAAAAAAAATTGTAATTCATTTTTTTCAATAATTGAAGTTTTTTTTTTAAATACTTTAAAAAGGCCGTTTTAACGTAAAATCCAATAAAAAAGTCATATAAGAGAAATCAATATCATCTCAATCAAATCAGTGTCAAGTCAACAAATTTAATGAAAAATATTTAATAACATTATAAATTGGATTCAGATTACCAAATTAATATTATAGGAAGATTGAATTTGTCCAATTGTATTGGATAGATTAAATCTCAAATAATAGATGAATATAAAGATTAATATTTTTTTTGTTTTAAAATATTGTTATATATATTTTTATTTTAATGTATTTAATATTAAAATTAAATTTTTTTTATAAAATTAAATTCTATAATTTTTAAAATAAAAAATTAAAAAGAAACATAAAAAATAATTTTACAATATAAAAAAGTAAAAACTTTAGATTTTTAAAAAATATATAAAAATAATTTTGAAACATTTAAAAAAATAAAAAAAATGAGATAGATGGTGTAACATAATTTGACCAATGGTTATTCAAACCATATTTTTGCGGTATATCTGTAAATAAAATATTAAAATCAATTACTGGAATTGAGTTGGGCTTGGACCTCAGCCGAAAGCCAAGTCTACGAGACCAGTTGTTTAGTTTTCATGCTGTTCCAGTTTGCAAGTTTTGTTGGCTTGAAACAAAGAAGAATTTTACAATATGCTTGTAAGGGTTCTAAGTTTTTAAAGGGCAGCCTCTGGTTATAAATAAAACGTACAAATAGATTAACATCAAAAGTTACAGTGAATTTTGTTAAGTTTCTACGCATATCCAATTTACAGAGGTTAAATCTCTGCATCAATGGACTGTATGGAAGTTACTTAACTATGAATCTACAATTTTTTTTTGTATGTATGTGAGATTTACAAGGGAGAGTTGTGGTTTCATCTAATTGCAGTGCGCCGTTTTGGCTGCAATGCCGCAGACATAAGACGCAGCCTGTTTGTTATCTCTGTAAAAGATGGCCTGGCTGTGGGGTCAAACGACCAACATTCTTCCATTAACTTTCTCCATTCCAGATCACAACGTTCTGGTATAGGAGGCCTGAGCGTATTATTTACAATTCCACCTTCAAACACAGTTCAGACAACAACATTATTTCTTTTTTTACAAAGTAGGCTGCAACTTGGGGATAAGGGAAGGGATTGCAGGTGTTGAGAGATTTGATCCTTAGACTAGTTAGATGTTACCCCTTAAGGGTAATTACATGAACTAAATGAGCTAAACTCCGGATTCGCAACAATATTATTTGTCAGTGCTAGCGGGATACAACATATATAAAAACCAGTAAAAGAAAGGTGCAGAATGAATAAACACTTTCAGCAGAATCAGGTAGGTGCAAAGAATGTGGCTGAGACATATATACCAAAGCATTTGTTCCCTAACAAAATTGAGTTTCTTTGGTACAAAAACTAGTTGTAACATGCAAACAAGATACTATTGTATAATATTTAGCCTGAAGTATTGAGGATAGTTATGAAAAGCATACCAATTATTGCACCACAATGCATGCTTGCATATGGCTCTTCTCCGGTCAGAATCTCCCATAATGCAATACCAAATGAGAAAACATCAACCTGCAAATGCAAAGAACAAGCATATAATGATTTTATTTTCTTCTTCCAGGTAGTTGTTCTTTCCTCCATTATGTATGTGAAAGTGAAGAATTTTAAGTTACAAACCTTTTCTGAAACCCGGATACTACTGCCATTCAATAACTCTGGTGCCATCCATGGAAGAGTTCCACGCACACCACCAGATACAAGAGTGTTGCGCTTGATTCTTGACAACCCAAAATCTCCAACCTGCACATCAGGTACATTTCCAGGTTAATTCTATATATGTTGCTCAAATAGTAGATTAGTGATGATTTTGATCCAACAGTTTCAGATATACAAATCACAAAACAGCATCTGAACATGTAGAAAAGCTGAAGTATGTATAGGTCAACCTTTTGAAAAAATATATATGCTACCAACAGAAAATGATTCATATTACTAAATACCTTGCATATGGGCCTTTGAGGATCCCTCAAATTGATAAGCAAATTGTCGCATTTCAAATCAAAATGAACAATATTTTTCAAATGCAAGTATTCCATGCCAAAAGCTGCATCCAGTGCAATTACAAGCTTTCTACGACGATCAAGTGCCCTGCAGGAAGAGTTTTGAAGTCCATGAACCTATTTATCGTCAAAGGAATACACAAAAAATTGAAAATAAAAAATGTAACGATTAACTCACCTATCTCTCTTTAGTAGGGCATTCCTCAATGATCCATTCACCATATACTCAGTAACTGTTGCCATTGTTCCTCCTGGTCCATCAGTGACAACCCCATAAAATGCAACCACGTTTGGGTGGTGAAGTTTTGATAGAATATGTGCTTCTCTCCAAAATTCATTGGTCTGTACAAATTTCCAATTAAGAATGTTTTATAGAATATGTTTCAAGTAATTAAAACATGTTCCAATCCATTTGAGTCCCCTTTCTTTGGCCTGTGGACAGTTCTAAATACTAAAAAAAAATTATTAATGTTTGCAACAACTATAATTATAAAATTATAACCAATGGAAAAGGAATTCAGCATAATACTAATTAATAAAAGACCCACCAACCGCTCTTTCTCTGATGACCTGCCCGAAAAGCAACTTTCTTTGATTCTCTTAATAGCAACATCTGTTCCCCTCCATTTTGCATGATAAACGGTTCCAAATGTACCTGATCCTAACTCCTGAAGTTCTTCAACATCAGCATCCTTTATAATCTGCAGTGTATCAGTATATAAAATGGTATATTAAACAAATGGTGAAGTTCCCTTTCAATGTGAAAGAGGTAAAAAGGTGAGTGACAAAACTTGAAGGGAAAGGAATCGTGAGATTAACAATTTAACCAATGGTGTTCAACATATTTAAAATAAGTGAAAGAGGAAAAAAGTAAGAAAAAAAATTCAAGGGAAGACACTGTGAGTTTAACAATTTAATCAGTGACGTTAAGAAAACACGTTAAGCCTTAAAATTAATTAACGTGATGAGTGCGTAGCCAAGTTATTCATGAGTGGATGTACTTTGGCCAAATGGGTAAAGAGCAAAGTTGAGGTTTTGATAGCAGTTACATGAAGAGTAGATCAGACCTGTAAACCATGGATTCCAGCTTCAATTTCAACCTTCGTTGCATCAGTGATAGAACCGTCTGCACTTTTTCCACCACTCTTCATATCCTATAAAAAATATGAGGAGGTAGCTGAAATCTAATGTGAAATACATCATCATGCATTTGAAAACATCCAGATGAGTAAAAATGCTACCTCGTTATCGGATTCTATTTCTTCTTTTGTTTCTGTAGTAGTTTGAATTTCACCACTGGCCACATCAATATGTGGCACAACAGCTGAAGATGAGGGGATGTCAGCAGGTGCATCACTAGTAACATCTTCAATAATAACTGTCGATTCTATGACCTTGCCATCATAAGGATTAATTGAAGACTGTGATTCAACACTTGTAACATCTTCAAATTTTGACCTTTCGTAGAAGTATAGCCTGCTGCTTACCTCTGCTAGCTTGTGGTTGGGACAACTGGCAACTTCTTCACCACGGAGAAATGCTTTTCTACTTGAAGCATGGTCTGTGGTCAAATTCTGAGAAAATTTCAGAAACAAGAGGATCATTCTTATGAAAGTTCAACATCATAGTGAAATAATTTCCTATTGAGTGGAGCCGTACTTACAGAGCCTGATCTTGTGGGTTCTTGTTCAGCCAATTTGTGAGATGTAACAGGTTGTAGTTTAGGAGATCCACAAGCAACAAATTGACCGCTCACCACCTCAGTCACAGCACAATGCCCATCTCTGGTCGTATTTTGGTTTCTGATATGTGATTCAGGTTTGGCTGTATTTAATTGGTAACCAGGGAGGTACTCCCTTACATCTGCAGAATTTGGGACAACAATGACTGGTAAAGAGAACAATGAGTCTCCAGAGCTACGTAAGTCTTCCACACGAGGAGAAACACTAGGCAAGTTGTTTAAGTTAGGCAAATTCTTATCTGTGATGGAGCCACTGTGTGAAGTAACTTCAATGTTTCTTTGATTGTTCCCTTCTTGTTTGGAAGGCTCATTATACTTGCCCATCCACTTTGACTTCTCTAGACTAAGCTCATAATTTTCTTTGCAATCTGCTGTTCTTGAAGTGGACTGACTCACATGTTTGGTTGCCATTTGGCACTTCCAATCAACTCTCTCTTGCCATTGCATGATCCACTCTTGAGAGGAAGTTGACAATGCTAGTGAGGGAGATTTATCTCTTCCACTATTACATAGTGCCTGTGGCACGACTCCGTTCAAGAAGGAACTATACCTCTCATCCTGTCCTTGTAACTGTGAGTCAGAAAGTGTCCTTTCCTTAAGCTTAGTTCTGTCAGGGCTCATAGTATTTTGACGATGCAGTTGATAAGGAACAAAATCTCCACTGGGGCTTCGATTGTGAAAGTGCTTTTCACGGGATTTGTTACTCATAATACTTTCTAATAGATGTTGGTTATAATTATGGTGGTTCATAAGTGGAAGAGGTACATGAGGATGGTTATTATGATAGCTGGTGGCATCCATATAGTAAGAATTACCACCTGGATGTGTTTCCACTATAAAACGATTGATGCCTTCATTACTATGATCAAAACGAGATGTATCCACAAAAAACTGCAAATTGGAATTATTAGGATTTCGTTGCTGAACTTGACCTGGAGATAGAGGAGGGGAATGGTTAAATGATCTGCTTGGTATACGAAGATTAGTTAAAAAATGAGCAGCTGGATGTGAGAACATCCCAACAATGTTAGGTGAACTTGGACTGTAATCCTTATTTTCGAAACCATGAGCCGATGTAGGAGAGTCTCTATGAAATCTAGGACTATAATCTGAAGCATTTCCAAACTGGGTTGTTTGGCTTGCTAAACTCTGCCCGCTGGGGTTCTGATTTACATCCAGCATGCCATTAACAGCAAAAACATACTGATAATCAATGTCATGCTGCCGTGGTGTTCTTCCTTCCAAAGAACTTGGACTCTCGAGTTCAACTAAGGACACGAGAAATAAGCGCAGTCTTTGAGAACCACCATTCATTTCCAGTTCATGATATTCCTCAATCATGTGATGAAGATCCTCATCAGAACAAACAGATATTAAAGCATCCAGATCCTCACCAGGGAGCTGGTACTTGATAGTATGAGGTTGGCTGCAAATTGCTGCTGTCTTCCTTGCAAGTTCCTCCCAGGTAAGGTTTTTCTTAATGGATATGATCCGTGTCTCTCCCCCTACATATCTAAGCTTCCCATCATTTGGCCTTGGTAATATTCTGCCCCCAAAGCTGCAAAGAAATTTCATTTTACTGGTGAAAGTACCTTCTGTAACTCCCGGGCTATTAGGGTGGTACGATTGAGGGGACCCCACTACACAGAGCGGAGGGACGGCTGGCCCCGGTGTTACTTGATCAAAGTAACTTACATCAGAGAGCTGACCCAATTTTTGTCCATTAGAACCATATTGCCAGTTGTATCTGGCAAAGTGATCGGGATAATTATCTACTTCAGTAGGGCGTACTGTTTCTGAAACAAAATTTGGAATATCTGAACCGTAGTCGGATTCCTTCCTTCTTAATTCTGGAAGATCCTTGTAATAATCCTGCAGATAATTCTGACTGTAATTAAAAGCTGCTTGCCTTGGTTGGATATGGTCTGCATCCGTTGTCACTTCTATTCTTCTTAGAGCACCAGGATGCCTTAAAAACTCAGCAGAAAATTCCTCACCTGTCTGTACACAAAAATTATTTGCATTCGTATCTGTAGAAGTTCTGTCACTTGACACAATAATTGCTTTACCATGGTATGACTTTGGGCTTGAAGAAACAGGAGTATTGCTTGCCATAGTTTCCACCAAATCTACTTTCTATGGCTGCTTTGGATAATGGCTGACATATCGAGTAAATCTTCAATAATTAGTCTCAAGAGAAAATCTATTAATCTCCAGCACATAAAGCAGAATCCTACTCGTTTTCCGCATCCAATACGTCATAACCACACAAAGTATGAAACTGAGAAATACAACAGAATCAATAAAAAAAAAAGGGGTTAAATTCATCAAACTATTATATGTGACGACATCCAAAATGACAGAAAACATTGCATGAGAAAAGGGTATTCAAAACCATCAACATGTTTAATTTCCTCCATCGAATAATATGTAAAATAGATGGATAAAAGAAACAAAAATGCAGACAAGAAAAAGAAGAAAGGGTGCAATAGTACCTCTTTGTTTGTGATCTAAACATGACTCTGAACATTGAAATGAAGATAATGCATTAATCTGGGAGAATTCAAGTGTTTGTTGGATGAAAGGAGAAAAATGGAGATTGATTTTGAGTTTTTTGCTTTGAGAGAAAGAGAAAGACCGTTGCACAAGAGGCGGAGACTATGAGTTGAAACAAACGGGTGGAACTGGACATTTGCTTAAAATAACGTTGGGGACTAACTGCAAACAACGAACTTACGAAAATCCTTTTCTTTTTTAGTCCACCCAATATTTTAACGAGGTCACATATAGACTCAAATCACTTTTTTTTTTTTATAAAAAAAAAAAAAGCTACAATGTTGACGAGAGAGGATATTTGAATTCATTTTTACAAATTTATTATCGTATCTCAGAACACATTTTTTTGTTTTCCCTTTTTTCAAGGATAAGTTTTTCATAAAGGAATGAAGTTTTTAGATTCTGTGAACAATTTTTTATATTTATCTTTTAATCATTTTTAATATATTTTATAGGCACGTGTCGTTTTATTAGTTTATTGATTAAATTTAAAATTGTCAATAATTTTGTTAATTCTATAGAAATTAGTTGTTTTAATATTATAATGTCAAATCTTAATCAATAATTATATAAACAAATAGAAGAAGTAAAATCAAATAATAAATCATACACATAAAAAACAAAAATTTAATATAATTTGATATCGAATTTAATTACATGGATGAATATAAATATGAAAGAGAGAAAATAGATATATATATATGTATATAAAAATATTTGTAAGTGTGAACTCAAAAAAATTAAAAGTAATTGACTTAACTACTTTATTAGTTTATATCAATTTATTAAATTTAAAAAATATCAGCTTATTTTTATCATCATTTTATTATTGTGACAGAGGTCTTGAAAAAAAAAAAAAAATTCCCAATCAGCAATTATAACATAGTTGTTGCTTCATTTACATCATAAATAAGTGAAAGAAGAAATCTTCAGAAATATTAATACCCCATTTGGCGATAGAAGAAACAAATTAATTGTCTCTCTCAAGCATCAAATTAATAGAAATCTCCCTCCATTTGCTGGGCTTTCCTTGCTAAAGCTCTAGGAAACCAAATGCATGGTCATGGTAACACCTATTTTTAGAATAATAAAGTAAAAAATGATCTAAAAAAGTGAGGTTTTCACATTTTTTAAAATCATGAATTGTTTGGTCTGGTTGAAAAAGTGTTATTAGAATAGAATTACTTTAAATGTGTTACTAAGAAAGATAATTTTTGATAAATTTAATATAAAAATATTGTAAAATGTTCAAAACTATTTAATAGTATTGTTGTATTTTAATAAATAAAAACATAAAATAGTGAATTTTATTAAATAAAATCACAAGTTTTTACATTAAAAAAATAAATAAAATAAAGACATATTTTTAATTATAATAAAAAAATAAATTAATTAAAAAATTAGATATATAAAATAATATAATCTGTCTTAAAATTTTGTTATTTATTGAAGAATAAAGTAAGAATGTAAAAAATTTCATTAAATATTTATTATTAAAAAAGTTTTGATTTATAATTTTGTCTAAAATCTTAAATTTGCTTCTTAATTAAAAATTTAAAAAATTTTAAAACCAAACTAATGTTTTATACTTTTGGCATATATATAAACTTTTCGATAATATAAGCAAACATTCATTGAAATTTTTTTTTTTTAAACCTGATATAAATAAGTCAGCTTAAATTATTAAAAAAAATGGATAAATCAAAAAGTTTTTTATGACTTAAAAATATATATTTTCTAAAAAACCGAAATAACTGAGAATATTTAAGTAAGAAACCCTAGACTCCCTTTTTATAAATTCGAGAAAAAAAACCTAAAAATTTTTAGTGCAGTCATGACAAGTCAAAGCACACTGCAGCCGCTAACTCTGCCTCATGAGCTTGTTACTGATATACTTTTATGCCTTCCTGCTAATTCTCTTCAGCGATTCAAGTCAGTATCAAAGCCATGGGGTTCTTTAATTTCTGATCCCAACTTTGTTATATCTCATCTGCATGAAGCAAAAGCATCCCAAAAAAAAGTTAATCGGTTCCGGGTTGGACAGATAATAACCACTTCAGACCGTCCATGTTTGTCACTCTGTTCAATGGATTCCAATGGATCAAACCGTGAAGTTGTAACGCTAGACTATAACTTTCATTACGTCAGATGTGTTCGAATCTTGGTTCTTGTAATGGTTTTTTACTTATAGTAGTTAATGATGAAAAGTTCTTTTTATGGAATCCGTCAACCGGTAAATACAAGACGATTCCTCGGGGTCATTTTCCGTAGGAAGGAATGATTATTTCAGGACTTGGATATGAGTGTAGCTCTAGAAACTACAAAGTAATATTGGTTTATAATTGTTTTACTCCACCATCATCTCCGCATAACGATGATAATTATGAAGGTGTTTCTTATGTTGTTTATAATTATAAAAAAAATTCATGGACATGGAAGAATGACGTGTTTTCTTATGGCTTATGGTTTTCGAGTTTACCTGTAATGATTAATGGAGTTTCTCATTGGTGTGTCCATGATGAAGAGTTATATAATCCCGATGAAGATGATAACGGAGAATATTATTCATATCATCAAAGATATCATTTTCGTGTGCGTTTGTTGATAATTTATTTTGATTTGAAAGGTGAAAAGTTTAAGGAGCTGAAATTATCAGAGTGGGTAACCGAATAAATGTATTTTGATTTGAGGGTTTTAAGAGGATGTTTAAGCTCAAAAAAGCTTTAGTACTGAAGTATGAGCAATGAAAGAATATGGAATAGCTGAATCTTGGACTAAATTGTTTGTTGTTCCATCTTCTTTTGGACAACTGAGGCCAAGATATTAGCAAAGCATGAACGAAAATGAAGTTGTAATTGAGATAGATGTATCAAAGTTTATGGTCTTCAATCTCAAAGAAAACACACAAAGGATTTTGTTACTAGATGATTGTAACTGTTTTACAAATTGTACATATTTTGAACGTCTAGTTTTTCCAGAAGAACATGAAAACCAAGCTAATAATGAGGAATTTGAGGAGGAATTGGAAGACAAATTTTCTACAATGTCTTCAGATTGGTAAGTATTTTTTTTTTTCTATTCAGTACTATGCATTTCACTACTAGTTTGGCATGTATGTATTAATTATTTTATAATTTATTTCTTAATTTTATGTATGTGTTAATGGCCATAAGGAAGCTTTGTGTGAATTGATGGAAGTGAAAGAATGAGAAATATTCTATACATGAAATTAAGTTGTTCATTATGACGGTATCTTCTATAGGATATAGAAAATTTTTCTTTGATTAATTTTGGTTTGTTTCAACATGAATTTCGACTGAGAAATTAATAAATTTGAGCCATTGTATTTTGTAAAGCTACTTTTTCATATTGACAAAATTAACATATTAACGAAATTGATGGGTTTTAAAATTAACTATTGTTTGAATTTCTTAGCAATAATACTTAGATATAAACAAACCTAATTAAAATTCACTTTATATTATAGTATTATTATTTTTATTTGTTAATTTCATTTTATTTATTCAATAATAATATGAATTAATCTAATTATTAAATTTATTCAATAGTATTATTTAATTAATTTTTTAAGAAAGTAAGATAATTTTTGTTGTTAAATAATACTATTAAATCACTAGATATTATTTATTCAACAAATTTATATTTAATAGATGATATAATGTTATAATATATTAATATAATGTAAAAATAATGTAACAATAAATAATATTAATTTAATTAATAATATTAAATTATTTAATAATACTTGGGATATATTTTAAAATTTATACTAAATAATAATATCATATTCATATAAAATAATATTATAATTTAATAAAATAATATTTAGTTACCTTAAATAGAAGTACATGGGCAATGAAGGAATATGGGGTAGTTGAATTTTGGATGCAATTGTTTGTAATCTCATTTTTTTTTTTAATTTTAAACAGTTCAAACAAGGAGATCGGAAGCTTTGATGGAGGCAGACCATGAGAATTTCACACCTAAAGGTTTTTTACAATGACTACATTTGTGGAGAGTTTGATTTTCCCAACAAAATGAAGGGGAAACTGTGGCTACATTTTTATTTTTTATTTTTTTCTTTTAGAATGAGTCTTTATATAACTCTTAAAATTTCTCTAGTACCATTTCATTTTTTCAAGTTTCATATCCTTCTTAATGTCAATTTTAATTCTAATTGGTATTTTATTATTACTTTATGATAGTCTTAATTCCCTAGTTAGTTTAAAAGTGCGTTTAAAAAATGTTGTAAAATATTTTAAGTGTTTGATATTTTAATAAAAAAGTTATGAGCAATTGAAATAATTAAAAAATTTATGTATAAAATTATCAAATATTAAATATATAAAAATAATATAGTGATTTTTTTAAATGTACTTTTTCACCGCAAAACACTTTTTAAAGTAATTTTTTGATTTGAACTTTTGTTGGGTTAAAAGTAGTTTTTGAATGTAAAAATTACTTTTAATAATAAAACTAAAACAAGCTTAACAAGTTTTAAAAAAATTTGTTTGTTTTGTTTTCATTTTTTAATGTTGTTTTATATAATATAATTTTTTTTTCTTTTATAAAATGGAAGAGGTGCATGAGGATGGTTATTATGACAGCGGTGGCATCGATATAGTAAGAATTACTACCTGGATGTGTTTCCACGATAAAACGATCGATGCCTTCATTGTTATGATCAAAACATGATGTATCCAAAAAAAACTGCAAATTGGAATTATTAGGATTTCGTTGCAGAACTTGACCTGGAGATAGGGGAGGGGAATGGTTAAATGATCTGCTTGGTATATGAAGATTAGTTAAAAAATGAGCAGCTGGATGGGAGAACATCCCACAATATTAGGTGAACTTGGACTGTAATCCTTATTTTCGAAACCATGAGCCGATGTAGGAGAGTCTCTATGAAATCTAGGACTATAATCTAAAGCATTTCCAAACTGGGTTGTTTGGCTTGCTAAACCCTGCCCGCTGGGGTTCTGATTTACATCCAGCATGCCATTAACAGCAAAAACATACTGATAATCAATGTCATGCTGCCGTGGTGTTCTTCCTTCCAAAGAACTTGGACTCTCGAGTTCAACTAAGGACACGAGAAATAAGCGCAGTCTTTGAGAACCACCATTCATTTCCAGTTCATGATATTCCTCAATCATGTGATGAAGATCCTCATCAGAACAAACAGATATTAAAGCATCCAGATCCTCACCAGGGAGCTGGTACTTGATAGTATGAGGTTGGCTGCAAATTGCTGCTGTCTTCCTTGCAAGTTCCTCCCAGGTAAGGTTTTTCTTAATGGATATGATCCGTGTCTCTCCCCCTACATATCTAAGCTTCCCATCATTTGGCCTTGGTAATATTCTGCCCCCAAAGCTGCAAAGAAATTTCATTTTACTGGTGAAAGTACCTTCTGTAACTCCCCGGCTATTAGGGTGGTATGATTGAGGGGACTCCACTACACAGAGCGGAGGGACAGCTGGCCCCGGTGTCACTTGATCAAAGTAACTTACATCAGAGAGCTGACCCAATTTTTGTCCATTAGAACCATATTGCCAGTTGTATCTGGCAAAGTGATCGGGATAATCATCTAATTCAGTAGGGCATACTGTTCCTGAAACAAAATTTGGAATATCTGAACCGTATTCGGATTCCTTCCTTCTTAATTCTGGAAGATCCTTGTAATAATCCTGCAGATAATTCTGATTGTAATTAAAAGCTGCTTGCCTTGGTTGGATATGGTCTGCATCCGTTGTCACTTCTATTCTTCTTAGAGCACCAGGATGCCTTAAAAACTCTGCAGAAAATTCCTCACCTGTCTGTACACAAAAATTATTTGCATTCGTATCTGTAGAAGTTCTGTCACTTGACACAATAATTGCTTTTCTCAACAAGTTTAGCAATCTTTGAATTTTTTAGTGTTTGATTTTATTCTTTTTAGTAGAACTCGTATTCTTAGCCACCAGTTGTGAACGGAAAATCCTTTTAGCTACATTGCTCTTACTCTGGTTCATATATTTGTCTTCTCCGAATTAGCATTTGCATACATTTCACATGCAAGTAAAATACATGGCCAAGTATTATCTTGATAGGACTGGTGGAACTTCTCTATATAAGACCACAGTTTAATGGTGAAGTTATGCATTTATAGCTAAGTGTCATTTTCATTCTCTAATAATGCATACCACGTAACGGTGCAAACGTTATAAAATGTTATATATCTTTCCACCTTTTTTCCCTTCTCATGGATAATGTTATGGATTGAATTCTCTTCATTAGTGATAGTTATTTGACTATGGCCCACCTAAATAAGAAGTGTTATAAATTATTTTAATTTGAATGACTATAGCTTAAGGAATTGCCCTTATAACATTTATTATCTGACTTACGCCTTACCATGTCATTTTCTATATTGATAACTGTGAGGGTTGTATTGTGTACTAAACAGGTGCATCATGTCTTCATAGATATAGTTTTTGCTGCTGCAAATGCTATACCAGCTAAGAGAAGTTACATGGGCTTTCTTCAAGCATTCACTATATCATGCTTATATCAGTGTGCATTTTTACGAAGCTAAACTTTCTGTTTTTCTTAAACTTATGCTAAGCAATATTGTAATATTGATTAAAGTGAGTTCGTGGATCCTGTTGTCGCATCGGCAACTCTTGATTTTGTTGATATCCAATAACTTTAGTTTTGTTGAGTGTATTGCTTTAAAGGATTAAATATACATACATAGTTTAGTTAGTTTTCTATTCGCTTAAGTTCTCGAATAAAGGTTTTTGAGTATCTGATCTTCGGTCAATTAAATACTGGTAAATTTTGGTTTGAGTTGTCCTTGTTCAATTTTCTTGGTTCAATTTATTTTTCTTTGAGGCTTGGATATGATGGGGTGTTAAGTGAGTCACCTCAGGAAACTATAGTGCAAGTATGAATAAAGTTTGTGAAGATTATTCTTTTGAATATTTGTAAAAAGTTTGTGAAGATTATATGCTTTAAATATTTGTATAAAGTTTCCAATAATTTTGTAAAGATTATTCTTTATCAACGAAATAAAAAATTTTAGTTATTATATTTTATCTATTCTTTATTGTATTTTAAAACAAATATTTTCATACACAATATTTTTTGGCTAAAAATCCAAAAGGGATACATACCAAAAGGATCGATTCTTAAAATCCCAGAAATTAATCATCAGCGATGAAATTTTCGTTTCTAATGTTGTTGTAAGGGGTGGATTTGTATATTTTATTTTTACTTTAGCGACAGAATTTCTGTTGCTAATTGCTTTTATCTGTGGAATTATATATTTTATTTTTTAAAATATTACGAAATATAATATTTAGTGACCATGTCGCTAGTATTTTTAGTGACATAATTTTATTTTAAATTTATAAAATTTAATAAAAATGGCAAGAATTTTTAGTGACGAGATTTAGTATATTATCGACATACTGTCTACCGCTAATAATCCACTTATAACCACGGAAATGTTTTGTGACGCAATACTTTAGCATATGGAGCGGACTGTGGCTACATTTTTTTTCTTCTAGGATGAGTCTTTATATAACTCTGATTAAAATTTCTCTGGTACCATTTGATTTTTCCAAATTTTGTATTCTTCTTAATGTCAATTTTAATTCTAATTAGTATTTTATTAGTTCATTATGGTAGTCTTAATTTCCTAGTTAGTTTAAATGTGTGTTTAAGTACTTGATATTTTTGTGAAAAAATACCGTAAGTAATTGAAATATCTAAAAAATTATATATAAGATTATAAAATATTAAAAATGTAAGAATACTATAGTGATTTAAAAAAAAATACTATTTCACCACAAATTACTTTTTAAGTAACTTTCTAGATTGAATTTTTGTTGGGTTAAAAGTAGTTTTTGAACGCAAAAGTTACTTTTAACAATAATGCTAAAACAAGTTAAACAAGTTCAAAAATAATTTGTTTATTTTCTTTTTTTTTTTACTGTTTTATATAATATATTCTTTTTGTTTTTCTTTTATTATAATTTTAATAGATTATTTTTATTTTCTAATTCAAATATTTTTACCTAATTTGTATCATAAAAATCATTTTATCTATCAATAAATATAATTGTTAATTTAATAATTTAATTCCATTTTATTATGAAGTATTAAATAAATATTATTAATATTTTATGAATTTTTCTCTTTAAACTATACTAAGGCTATTAACTTATATAACTATTATAATATTCATAGTTATTCGGATAATTTCAAATAAAATAATATTTAATTTTTAATAATTTTAAACACATTAACCTTTTGTTTCTAAGATTTAATGATTGTTAATAAAATAAAGTATTCAAAATCATTAATAATATGATTATCTTATAAATAAGATCATCTCGATGATTAAATTACTTTAGTAGTTTTGAAAATGATACTAAATGTTATTTTAAGGTATATTAAAAAATACAAAATTAATATAATAAAAAAATACAAATTATAGTGTAGAATTTTTGGAGTTAAAAGATTGTCACTAGCCGTTTAAAGTATTGATTAAGAAAATAAAAGTTAGTAAAAAATACACATGATATGGTTTTTAATCCAACTTGTAGTGTTTAAAAAATCTCAAAGACAAAAAAAAAAAAAAAATCTCTGAAGTTAAAATACACAATAATCTTTTAATTACTTGAAAATTTTTATGAATCAAATTCATGATACTACAATTTTTGTTAGGAAAATATATAAGAGAAGAGAAATAATATAAAATAATTTTGGCTTTGAGGCGTGAATGACACTTTTTTCAAGGTAATTATGCCTTAAAGATACAACAAAATCTCAAACTTTACAATCAAAAAAAGTGAAAATGGTTATAGTGAAAGATTTATTTATAATGAATGAACAGATATAAACTTTTATTCAAATGATTATGACCTTTTGTATAATCATAACCTTTATAAATAATAATTTATTTATATTCAAATAGTTATGACTATTTGTCATATGATAATTGTTTCTATTCAAACATAATTATTTAAAATATGAATAAAATTAATACAAAAATTAATTTTATTCATCAATAATTAAATCTTTTTATTCAATGTGGGATGCACCGCATTCTAAACTACCAATAATCCTCCACTAGTTTGGAATGTTAGTACTTAATGTTTACCTTTCACACAAATAAATATTATAAATATTATAAATATAAGAAGGTATCTTTCGATTTAAACCTTCAGTTAGTGTATATATCTTAGAATTCTAAAGTGGATGGCATCCGCAGATTAACCTCAACTCCTAGTGTTAGAATTAAAGATATAACACACATAATATTTATTTATTCTTCTGTCAAAGGTTTATAACCGCTTTTAGTACTATTCTGGTCATGTGCTTATTCTATTCATAAATATTTACAAGAGAGACTCCCAATTCTTCTTGTTTAAGTGGCACCACTTCTATGTTTATATAGGTAGAGTTTCCATTATATCTCAATTGCTTTAGACATTTAAAACTCCATTAAGAGTATAAAAACTCATCTTCCCCATGCAATGGATCACACTAGTTTCTAAAATTTGAGTGGATTTTACTAGTGTTTAATAGACACATAACAATAACTTGTTTTTACCCATTAAACTTTGTAATTAGAGATTACTAATTCAAAGTTGAGTTCCCATTATTGGTGTTTAATAGTGAGGGTTTAAATCCATTCTACTTGTAGTATTACTAACCAAATATTTTGGAATTTAATTTTCTTTTATGGTAATTACCTCCACTTGAGATTAAATTTCTAATATAATCACTTCAAGCTAATATGTCCAAAATTTTCATTTTGCATATCATTTATAGCTCCAGACATTGTTGCCTTATTCTATCATTTAAAGAAATTGTTGGTTTTGGTTGTGGCCACAACTCTAAATTTATTAGTTTCAATCATTCTATTTTCATACTTTTATACATTTTTAATACAATTATATTTCTAGAACAATTGGATAAACTCAATGAATAAACCAAATGATTTTAGTCCTTTTAAGATTTTAAGGACCTTTTTATGACTTTAATAAGTGTTTAAATTTATTAGCTTTTATAATTTGCTCATAAAATTAAACTAAAATCTTACAACACTATGGTGACAATTTTTATTTCTTTTGATTCTTATCAAACCCACCATGTGCAAGTATGCATTCTTTTATTAAAGAATATCTCATTCAATTATCAAGATATCATATATACTTAATCAAGTTGTCATTTCATTTATCTTTTCACTATTTGGTGCTTTTTTTTAAGTAGGAGGCCTTCAAATCTACCATTACTGAAAGATAACTAATTGATATCTTAATATTTCAATAAAAGTTTCAAAACTTTTATATTTTAACTCAATATAAGAGTTTACATTAATAAGCAGATTTCAAATATAATCATACTTCTATAGTCTCCTTTTAAGACTTTTATGTTAATTCATAAATATTTATGTGAATTTATTTCATCATGGACTCTATTAATAATTTTTTATTACCATGAAAAAAACCATTTTCATCACCCAAATGGATCAAATAGCATTCTTCTTGCTATTATAAAAGTTTTCAAATTCACAAAATCTTTGAATCACTTATGGCTTCCAAAGTAAATATACTTTAAAATTTTCACTATATAAAACTATAGATGATAAATCATTTGTACAATCCATGAATTTAGATCATATACATAACAAAAAATTACCACAACATGATAAATATTATGGCATCAATTTTGTCTTATGGCTATTATAAGCCAACCATAATAATCCACCTCATACCTATAAATCATAAAGATTTGGATATTAAAGTTATCTCATTTATAATGATGGCTTTTAGTGAAAACCAACTATCTCAAATGTTATCATGAGTTTTCAACACATATATTAATTGCCCAATGGCTAATTCCAAGTTCATGATTATTGAAACCTCTAAACTTTATTATGAAAACTTTATTTTTCCACCATTGTATAGCCTATATATCTTTGTTATTTACCACTTTAAATTGGTCATAACATTTTCGGATATATAATAAATTCATACTTTACTTATAGGACCAATATGCCTATGCATAATAAGAGTCCATAACATATTTAACCCTAATTTCAAATACTTTCACAATTATTTTGTGATCAATATGTTCATATCTAGATCACCATATCAATGCAAGTAATGAAACATGAATCCAAAGAATCATTTTCATAAAATAGTATAAATAATAATTATAATATGAGTTCTACTCATATTTCATGCAAAAATTCATGATGAATTTGCATTGGTTAAATCATTGATTGGCTAATTCCAAGGCTTACAGCTCTTACAAACCAATATTATTATCTAAGCCCATACGCATGGTGTATAACTAGCCACATTCTTACCATTGTCATGAAACTATTGAAAACCTCATAAACTTATTCACTTTTATTTTAACAGCCTACAAAAGGCCATTTTCCAGATACAAGAAGTAAAAATAGCTTCATTATCTTTAACCAATAATGTATTAATTGGATAATAGCATCTATCTCCATAGTTCATATATTTCTTATATGTATATAAAAAAAATTCCATCTTATTCAATTCATTTTCATAATATATGGTAAACTGTACTAATATTCTCCATGCCATCACAAAATGGAATTAAATACATGCATGTATTGGTGCTTTTAGAACATTGAATTTGTATTTTTTTTTAATTTATAAATATCGTTAATAAGACATTGATGAGCATTTATCAAAATGCTAGTAACCGACAAATGCTTCAATATTTTTAATGACATGCCTTTTCTTTTAATCAATATCCCATTTGTGGAAAACAACAATGCTTTTATCTAACCATTGATTAACTCTTTGACAGCTATTTACAATTTTTACTTTGTGATTGTTCACAATAAAAGTTTATTTTGTAAAATCACTTCTAGTGTAATACACCCAGCAGGCAAAATATATGTCACACTGCCTGTATTTTTTATAATAACAATTATTTGGTTTATTATCCATCAATTAATTCATGAAACACCATATCGTAATAATTATTTACATACATCAATTTAATTTTAATTGGTTTTCATGAAAATTGAACACTAGTCAAAATTTGAACCAATAATAAATTTACAAAAAAAAATAAAAATCAACCCTTGATTTATAAACAACTAACAAAGATAGAACTATACAAATAGCTAGACTCAACTTATTATCCCAATTTTGGTGCCATGATTTAAAAATAAAACTAATCTTGCAACTAAATCTTATTTTCTGTATATGTTCTCCACTTATTTCTAATTTTTCATGGTGAATACTTTTACTTATTTTCGATTGTTTTAATAGAACCATGAGACAATTTGCCTATTTCATATATAACCAAGACATGACAATTAAACAATTGGTCATTCCATTAGAACCCAATTTAATTCATTACTTTATAACAAGTGATAATTCTTTTGGTATTAGATCAATTCATGTCTTTCTCTTTTATGTTTTTAGGTTATTTCCTATCCCAATCTTTATAAGCATCAATTTTTCAAATAGATATAATATAATTCATTAAACCCAATTATGGAGCTAATTTTAGTATATGCATAAACTTATGCAATATAATCAATATTTTGCATATTATGTTTTAACTTTACACATTAATGAAATTAATTGTTAACGTATTTATCTCATTCAGTCAATATTTGTACTAGTAATTTTGCAAAAAATAAAATACATACCTCTAATGAAGATCTTTATGAAAATTAATATTTGGGTCCATTGAAACATTAATCCTTTGACGTCTTGAACCTTTTTTAATATTGATCTCCAAATCATGCCAATTTCTTTTCCTTATATCTTCCTCATGCGAAATATAAAATTCTCATTATTGTCTTTAAATTGTTAGGAAAATATATAAGAGAAGAGAAATAATAGAAAAGAATTTTGACTTTGAGGTGTGAAAAACATTTTCTTAAAGGTAATTATGCCTTTAGGATACAACAAAGCCTCAAACTCTCTAATCAGAAGAAGTGAAAATGGTTATATCGAAAGATTTATTTTTAATGAATGAACAAACATAAACTTCTATTCAGATGGTTATGACCTTCTGTATAATCATGACTTTTATGAATAATAATCTATTTATATTCTAATAGTTATGACTATTTGTCATATGATAATTTTTTCTATTCAAACATAATTATTTAAAATATGAATAAAATTAAGATAAAAATTAATTTTATTCATCAATAATTAAATCTCTCTATCCAATGTGTAATGCACCGCATTCTAAACTACCAATAAATTTTTCTCTCTCTTTTTCTCTCGTTCTATAGTTCAAGGTTAAAAATGAGATATTCATGGTGCATGCATGACAACATGTATGATTAAATAATATAGAAAAGAAAACATAATGTTAGCTCAAAGACTTGAAATAAGCCAAGAGGTGGGGTGAATTGGTTGATAATAAAATTTTCAAAAATCAATGCTTAGTAAGCATAAATTCTGCAAAACAATTTATCTAAGCAAATGAACACAATAAATGAGAGTAAACTAACAATCTTAAAAACAAGAGATAAAGATAGAGACTTAGACACCAAGATTTATAGAGGTTCGATCCTTTCTTTAGGTACCTACATCTTCTCCCTTAGCCTTACTTGCTAAAGAGTTCAATCCACTATGTGTTAAAAGTTATAACCTAGCTTCTCAAAGCTTTACACAATGAATGCTACAAACTCTTAAGGGTTATCCTCCCCTTTAAACTTACAATCTCACAATACAAAGTTTCTGAAGTGCTATACAAACTTAAAGAACCTTTCTAAGGTTGGATGTTTGCTAGCTTAAAGTACAACGTAATATTGATAAGATGATTTAGAGAAAAACTGATACAAGAAGGATTTTTTACACTTTTCTCTCTTTGAACTGGTTTGACTGCTTGAACAAGATGGTTAGTGGAGGTAATAAGTTCTCTTAGCTTTTCATACTCTTAATTTGTAGTGGAAGCCTTCATTTATATGTAGAAAGAAGTAGATAGCCGATGCTTTGCATTTAATACTTTAAATCTATAAAAATCAGATAAAAAAAAGCCATTGGGGCTTTTTGGGTATCAAAAGATCGATCTCTTCATGTAAGGGATCGATTGGCTTAATGATAAGGAAAGCCCATTTCATGCCTTAAAAAGCCTACCCGATCAATTAGGTAATATACCTGATTGATCCCATGCTTAGGTGATTGATCCACTATGTAGGGGATTGATTCTTTTTACTTAGGATTACATTTTGTATAAAAAATAGATCGATCCCTTTAAAGGAAGGATCAATCGAATAAGTTTAAATCCCAACTAATCGATCCTTATAGGGAAGGGATTGATTGGTTCTTGATGAATTTCCAAGAGTTTAGCCACTGGAAGAAAAATAGATTGATCCCTTTCGCCAGGGGATCAATCGGGTAAAGGAAAGGGTCGATCCCTCCTCTTAGAGGATTGATCCTTTCTATCCAAAACATGCCTTAGTCCATTTTGTTTCGAGAATTTGTTATCTTTTAGTTTCTAAATGAATTTTGGCAAGATAAAAGGCTAGAAATATGTTCAATTTGAGATTAAGAAAATTTTATTCAAGTTAGGCAAATTTTTGTTTTGTCAATTCAAAACTTTTAATCAATTCAAAGCTAACAATCTCCCCTTTTTTGATATGACAAAACCAAGTGAAAAATTTGTTTAAAAACATTTTTCCATTTGAAAAATAAGTTCCCCCTGAATTTAAGCATAAAGAAATTTTAAGAGATTTTAAAATAACTAAGAACAAGAACAATGTTAATATCATCAAGTAGGAATTTTTCATACCATCAAGATCATCAATCAAATAAAAAGTTTTTATACCATCAAGATCATTAATCAAATAGAAATTTTTCATACTGTTTTCTCTCTCCTTTTTTGTCATAGCAAAAAGCATGAAGTCAATCAAAGGAAGATGGCAATCAATTTAAGGCCATACCAACTCTATTTGATAATTTAAGTTCATACCAATCTTAATATCAAGCAATATACCAATCATCAAGCAATATTCCAATTTTACAAGCCATATTTCAAAATGATATAGCAAATATCATAATGAAAAAAAAAATATTTCATTAATATAAACATCAAATACCAAAGTTTGATAAGAAAACATAATGCAAAAAGTTTTTAAGGAAAAATTTACAGCATAAAAAAAATATGGGAAAACATATAAGGAATGGTATTAGGATAGATCATTGAAAGGGAGGTAGAGAATAAGGAAAATGCTACCCCATTTGCTGTTGTGCAAATCAGATGTATTCAATATCAGCTCTAACTTGGCGAACTTGGGAATCTAGCTCAGTTTGAGTCCCTTTCATGTTTTTCAATCGAGAATTCATAATCCCAACCATTGAATGTAGACTGTTTATTTGAAGCATAAGTATTTCTAAAGCTCATTGGATATCAAATAGTGGGGTAGAAGATTCTCCTTGAGGTGCATCAGGAATATATGAGATTTCATGCTCTTCAACCCTCTTTTTGCATAGCCTTAATATTAGTTTTTCTAACCCATAAACCTGTTGCATTTTGAATATAACCCATACTATGCAAGTAGGAGCACCAAGAATGCTAAATGGATCATTAAACATAGTCTCTTTATCTCTTCTAGTATTAATGTTCAATTTCTTCAAAAGATTATTAATTGTAAACCCATAAATTAAGGTATAGTCTTTATTTTGCACTACCCTCATCATATCATTGAAAATAAAATGCACGAGATTGGGTTTTTCCTGATGTTTGATTTTATACATCCATAGTAATCTTGTTTCCTAATAGTTGAGTATTGAGTGCCAAAAGGTGCCAATACATGAGTGACAATAAAGTGTAACAACCTATCATGCATTGAAAGTCTAATGGCTTGAATAGAAACAACTCTTAAATTGTCATTTCTAAATATATCTTGAGCTAGTTCCAACATGTCACACCTAGTGTTAGTGTCTCCCTCATCATCTAGCATAAAGACTTCAGCTAATAATTGCTTGCTAACTACAATTTCTTTGCTCATCACATAGGTTCTGAATCTATCAGGATAATATCTATGTGCAGACTTTTAATTTCAATATAAGTAGCATTGCTATAAAACAACTTAACTAGACAAAATTCCATCCATGCACAAGTAGTTCATCCATCCAAATCTTTCAAATGCAAATAAATAAAGGAACTCAATAGATTGTAAGAATTCAAGAGAGATTACCCTTCCATGCTTGACTTTTCTATGAGCAAAGTGTGTTTGATATCTCTTATTAGCATTAAGATTGGCAAAATTTTGATTGAATGAAAGCCTCATTGATGAACTAGAAGCTTTATTTGGAGGATTCCTCATTGTTCTAACCTTTCTTTTAGTTTTTGGAGCCATCAAAACAATGAGATAGTTGAAATAGGTAGGCTTATGTGAAATTGAAGAAGAAATTAGTGATTGTAGATGATAGGTAGTAGATTATGTTTGAAAGAGGCACAAAAATTGAGTGAATGTAGTAGTTTAAAAAATGAGATCAATTTTTTAGAGTGAGAAGAATGAGTGGAGATTTTTGTGTGATTTGAAGATTTTTAAGGATGATTTTTGCTAGAAACCAAATAAAAATGAAGCAATTTACAAAAGATTTTAGTTAAAAGAGATTAATTTTGAGAGAAAATAAGGCAAGAATTTTTAAGGTTTGAGGAAAAAGTGTTTGAGGAAGAAGAAGAAGAAATGAAGAGCTAGAATGATTGGCCAAAGAAGAGAGGGGACTTGATTTTGAGAGGCCAAAATGGTGCACATAGTGCTAGTTTTGCATAACCTGATTGATCATGTATAGGATTACCATGGACCAATTGATCAGATTTATAAAGGGGATCAATCGATTCTTCATATTTTCCACTCAATTTGGCTATTGGTTGGACAGCCAATCGATTCGATCTAAAGAGGAATCAATTGGTTCTTCAATGTTTTACCTTAATTTGGCTACTGGATGAAAAACCAATCGATTCAGTCTAAGGGGGATCGATCAGTTTTACCTATAGCAATTTTTTTTTAAATAATTTAAAAACCATGCAACATGAACATTCAAATATGCATCATACAATCATACACAAGATTAAAAAATGTCAAGATAAACATACATTTGATTAATCAAGGTAGCAACATCCATCATACCATCAAGAAATTCATTTCAAAGAGCATTCATCTTACCAAGTTTGCCTCTAATTACATAAAATCTATCCTTATCATGAAGTTTTATGAAAATATTAGCTAATTGATGCAAGGTATCAACATATTCAAACACAATATCACCTTTTTGAACATGATCTCTAATAAAGTGATGCCTAATTTCAATATGCTTGGTTCTAGAATGTTGAATTGAATTTTAGTGAGATTGATGTCACTGGTATTATCACATTTAATGGGAATATGATCCATGGTAATTCCAACATCCTCTAATTATTGGTTAATCAACAAAACTTAAGCATAACAACTACCGATTACTACATATTCAGCTTCGATTGTGGATTGAGCAATATTATTTTGTTTCTTAGAGAACCATGATATGAGCATATTCTTAAACAATTGATAAGTACCGAAAGTGCTCTTTTTATCAATTTTATAATCACTAAAATCCTCATCAGAATAGGTATGTAAAGCAAATTATGAATCTTTTGGATATCATAATCCTAAATTAGGGGTGTCTTTAAGGTATTTAAAAATTCTTTTGATAGCAGATAAATATGATTCTCTAGGTAATAATTAAAATCTATCACACAAACATACACTAAACATTATATCCGATCTACTTGCAGTAAGATATAGCAATGAACCAATCATAGACCTATATAATTTAGAGTCAACATATTTATCTCCTTTATCTTTGTCAAGTTTTGTTGAAGTGCTCATAAGTGTTAAGCAAGGCTTTGATTATTCTAAGCCAAACATTATGAGCAAATCTTTGATGTATTTGGCTTGATTGATGAAGGTACTATCTTTTGTTTGTTTTACTTGTAATCTTAAGAAGAATGTAAGTTCTCCTATCATGCTAATTTCAAATTCACCTTGCATAATCTTAGCAAATTTTTGACAAATAACTTCATTAGTAGCACCAAATATGATATCATCAACATAAACTTGCACTATAAAAATATCCTTTCTTTTTTTTTTTTTAATAAAAAGTGTAGTATCAACCTTCTTTCTATTAAAACCATTTTCAATTAAAAATTTTGACAATCTTTCATACTAAACTCTAGGAGCTTGTTTTAAACCATATAAAGCTTTTGTCAATTTATAAACATGATTTGAAAATTTAGGATTTTCAAAACCAAGAGGTTGCTCTACATACACATTTTCATTTATAAAACCATTTAGAAATGCACTCTTGACATCCATTTGAAAAAGCTTGAAAATTTTGAAACATGTAAATGCAAGCAATATTCTAATAGCTTCTAACCTCGCAACTAGGGCATAAGTTTCATCATGATCAATTCTTCCTTCTTGACTATACCCTTGAGCTACCAACCTAACTTTGTTTCTAATAACATTGCCATGCTCATCCATTTTATTCTTAAAAACCCATTTGATGCCTACTATAGGGTGATCACTAGGCTTAGGTACAAGATTCCACATTTGGCTTTTTTCAAATTGGTTCAATTCTTCTTGCATGGCCAATATCCAATGATTATCTCCTAACGCTTCATCTATATTCTTGGGTTCAATATGAGATAAAAAAGCAACTTAATTACACACATTATAGGAAGATCTAGTTCTTACCCCTTGAGTTGTATCACCAATAATCTCACTATCTTTAACATATCTCCTTTCTCTATGGTGATTTGGTTCTGTCTCTATATGTTATGGCTCCTCTAGAAACTCATCATCTTTCTATTAAATGTTCTTCTCAATGTCATATGATACATCATTGATTTATTTTTGAAGTATACCTACATCATCATCATCAAGAGGTACCTTTCTCAGAGGCAGATTAGATTCATCAAAGATAACATGTATAGACTCTTCAACAACTAATGTCTTTTGTTAAAGACTCTATAAGCTTTTGAATTGAAAGAATATCCTAAGAAAATCCCTTCATCACTTTTTGCATCAAAATTTCCAAGATCATCTTTTCCATTATACAAAACAAAACATTTGTAACCAAAAGGATGAAAATAACTTATGTTAGACCTTTTTCCTTTAAAAAGTTCATAGGGAGTTTTCTTCAAAATTGGCCTAATCATAGCTCTATTTATAATATAACAAGAGATATTTATGGCTTTTGCCCAAAAATATCTAGGTGAATTATTTTCACAAAGTATGGTTCTAGCCATTTCTTCTAAAGTCCTATTTCTCCTTTCTACTGTCCCATTTTGTTGAAGAGTTCTAGGTGCAGAAAAATTATGGCTAATTTTCACTACAAAACACATTAAAGCCAAGATTTTTAAATTCTTTTTCATGATCACTTCTAATACTAGAAATTGAATAGCCCTTCTCATTTTGTATTTGCTTGCTAAAAGTGATGAATTTTTCCAAAACTTTATTTTTTGAATGTAAAAAGAGAACCCATGTGAATATAGTAAAGTCATCAACAATAACAAACCCATATTGTTTTTCACCAAGACTCATTGTCCTAGTAGGACTAAAAAGATCAATATGAAGTAATTGAAGATGTCTAGTAATTGAAATACAATTCTTAGGTTTGAAAGAGATTTTTTTATATTTTCCTTGAGCACATGCATCACAAACCTTGTCATTTTCATATTTCAATTTTGGTAAACCAACAACCAAATCATTTTGAAAAAGTTTTGACATTACATGCATACTTGCATGTTCAAGTATTCTATGCCAAATCCAACTTTCATTTTCTTTTTGAGCCATAAAATAAACATTTTTAGGGGAAATATCATCTAGATGCACTACATAAATATTTTCTTGATGATGTTCAATAGAAACAAGTTTGTTAGTTTTGATATCAATCACTTGACAGCTCATGGATTCAAACACAACTCTAAGTCCTTTTTCACATAATTGACTAATACTAAGTAAGTTATGCTTGAGTTTTTTTACAAGTAAAATATTTTCAATAGTAGTAGAATAATTGTTACCAATGGAGCCAATCCCTTCAATTTGGCCTTTAGAGTTATCACGAAATGTAACATCTCCTCCACTTTTAGCTAATTAGTCTTTTAAAAGAGTCTTGTCTTTGGTCATGTGTTTTGAGTATCCACTATCAAGGTGCCATGGATTGTTTTTGCTTGAATTTGCTTTGTAGAAATGTTCATCCACCTATAAAAACACAATTAAATTTTTGTTTTGGGTACCCAAATTTTCTTAGGTCATTGAGTGTTAATACTAATAATTTTTGTGTCTTTTGAAATCCACTTCATTTTAGTAATTTCATCTTGAGATATGCTAACTCCTTTTGGAATCCATACTGTTTTAATGAGCTTACCTCTATAAGTAACTTTTTTCAAGGAGTAATATTGTATAGAATGACCTAATTTATGAAAATAGGCACATATGCTAGATGAATCATTTGGCTTAATAATGAAAATTTTTAAATAAGTCTCTTTGTTGCCACCATTATAGCCTAATCCATCTTTATCAAAGAATGCTCTTTGTGTTTCAAGCATGTCATTAAGTTGTTGATCTCCCATATAAAATCTAGAAAATGAGTTATGCAAATTTTCATTTTGCTTAGTCAAATCATTAACATTCAACTTTAAGAACCCAATTTCCTTTTCTAAGTCATCTTTTGCTTTAGTTAAGAGTTTATTTTCTAGTTTCAACTTAGAGATATTTTTCTATATTTCATGTTCATGTTCTCAAATTCTATGGCTAATTTATCATAAGCATCTTGCAATTCATCAAATATGTATGAATTTAAATCATATAGATTAGAAGTTACCTTAAGCTCATCAAAAGCCATGAGACATAGATTGACTACTTCCTTCTCATTTGATTCATTGTCAAAGAAGTCACTATCATTCTATGTTGCAACCATTACTTTCTTCTTTGACTTTATCATGCTTTGCTTCTTTCACAAAGGATAATCAAATTTAATATGACCCGATTTGTTGCATTCATAGCAAATAATCTGATCCCTTTCTCTTTTACTTGATTTTTCTTTAATCATTTCCCTTTGTGGTCTTCTTTTACTTAAGGACTTGTTCATCCTTATGAACTTCTTGAATCATTTTGCAAACATGGCCATCTCTTCATCTTCATCATCCTCTTATTGTCCAAGATTTTTTTCATCTTCTTAAAAGGTTGATTTGAGAGCAATGTCACTTTTTTTGATTGGTTCTTGTCCCCTTTTGAGCTTTATCTTATAGGTAAGGAGAGAACCCATTAGTTTATCCAAAGAGAGTGTGTGAGGATCTTTGGACCCTTCAATGGCTGTTACTTTAGCTTTCCAACTCTTTGGTAGACTATTAAAATTTTCTTTCACCATCTCCATATTTGAGTAAGTCTTTCAAAAAACCTTTAAACCTTTAATGATATAGGTGAAGCGGTTTGATATTTCACTAATGGTTTCATCTGGTTTCATCTTGAATAACTCATAATCATGAGTAAGCATGCCAATTTTTATCTTTTTCACTTGATTTGTACCTTCATGAGTGATAGCTAACTTGTCCCAAATTTTCTTTGCATTTTCACACAAAGAAACTCTATTGTACTTATTAGGCCCCAATGCATAAAAGAATGTATGCATTACTTTGGCATTGAGTTCTTCATATCATTGATATCTTATTCACTATCTTGCTTGATCACTTTCTTACCATCCACCATCTTCATTGAATTTTGAGAACCATTTACAATAACCCTTTAAACTTCATAATCATTGGCTTGAATAAACAAACTCATCCTAGTCTTTTAATAGGAGCAGTTGTCACCAACAAAGAGATGAGGTCTTACAATTGAATAGCCTTCACTTTCAAGAGATGTAACAAATGTTTCATTTGCCATTAGACACACTTTTTATTGCCCACTGTATTTGTTATAGCTTGAGGATGGTTGTTCCACATTGATTACAATATTTCTTTGAGCCATTTTCAGGATCACTCTTAGGTTGTTAGAGCAACAAAAAAAGAGTACTAGCTTTAATACCAATTGTTAGCTAAAAGACTTGAAATAAACCATGAGGGTGGGTGAATTGATTGATGATAAAATTTTCAAAAATCAATACTTAATAAGCATAAATTCTACAAAATAATTTATCTAAGCAAATGAAAATAATAAATGAGAGTAAACTAACAACTTTAAAAACAAGAGATAGAGATAAAAAATTAGACACCAAAATTTATAGAGGTTCGATCATTTCTTTAAGTTCCTACATCTTCTCCCTTAGCCTTACTTGCCAAAGAGTTTAATCTACTATGTGTTGAAAGTTACAACCTAGCTTTTCAGAGCTTTACACAATCAACACCACAAACTCTTAAGGGTTATCCTCCCCCTTAAGTTCGCAATCTCACAATACAAAGTTTTTGAAGTGTTATGCAAACTTAAAAAACCTCTTTAAGGTTGGGTGTTTGCTAGCTTGAAGTACAAAGCAATATTGACAAGAGGATTTAGAGACAAATTGATACAAAAAGGATTTTTTGCACTTTTTTCTCTTTGAACTAGTTTGAATACTTGAACATGATGGTTGGTGGAGGTAATAAGTTCTCTTAGCTTTTCATACTTTTAATTTGTAATGAAAGCCTTCATTTATATGTAGAAAGGAGTTGATGGCCATTGCTTTGCATTTAATGCTTCAAACCTATAAAATATTAGACAAAAAAATAGCCATTGGGGCTTTTTGGGCGTCAAAGGATCAATCCCCTCATGTATGGGATCGATTGGGTCAGTGATAAAGAAAGCCAATTTCGTGCCTTAAAAAGCTTACCCCATCAATTAGGTAATATACCTGATCGATCCCATGCTTAGGTGATCGATCCTTTTTGTAGTTTTTAATCAAGGATTGCATTCTATATAAAAAACAGATCAATCTCTTTAAAGGAATGATCGATCGAGTAAGTTCAAACCCTAACCAATTAATCCCTATAGGGAGGGGATCGATTGGTTCTTGATGAATTTCCATGAGTTTAGCTACTGGAAAAAAATGGATCGATCCCTTTGGTCAGGGGATCAATCGGGTAAGGAAGGGGATCGATCTCCTTTTAGGGGATTAATCCCTTCTATCCAAAACATGCCTTAATCCATTTTGTTTTGAGAATTTGTTTTCTTTTAGTCCCTAAGTGAATTTTGGCAAGATAAAAGGCTAGAAAAATGTTCAATTTGAGATTACAAAAATTTGACTCAAGTTAGGAAAATTTTTGTTATGTTAATTCAAAACTTTTAATTAATTCAAGGCTAACACATAAAAAAGAAATAAATTAAATAATATGGCAAAATGTGAAGCATCTATTATGAGAGTTCAAGCAACCCTTAAAGAGAAAGTTAATGTACTTTAAGTGTATGAGGATTTTACTCCAATCATTTACCAATTATATGGAGAATAGGATATGAAGGACTCGAAATTGATAGTTTTATCACAAGTTCATAGGAAAGTTGATTAAGCAATTTGAATGACTAATTATAAAATATTTTTAAAATATAAAAATATGATTAAGTAAATAATCTAATTAAAGAGAAATAATGTTAAGTTATTAAAATAACTTAGGAGGCATTTGATTCACAAATTTTTAGATTTTGGGAGACAAAGTGATTTAGGAAGAAAATGATATTAAAAGGGAATGTGTGATTCCTGGGTTTTATTGACTTAGGAAATGTAAGATTTTTATGCTTAATAACAAGTGATATTCGTAATCCTGACATGTAAATAACACATAATATGTGAATAACATGTTATCTTTATTAAAACTAGATAATCTTGAAAAATAATTTTTTATATTTTCAACAAATATAATCTTACAATTCTAATTACTATATTAAGATTAATTATCCTTACATAGAGAAAATACAGGAATTGACCTTAGATTTTATATATAATAATATTAAATAAAGATATTTTATGTTTTATTTTTTTTCATATTTTCAACAGAAACTACATTCTTATCTTAAAAATGTCGTCTTTTTAATAAAAACTGCATTTTTTATCTTAAAAATATTATTTTTGTTGAATTTTAAAAATATTTTTTTCATATTTTCAACAAAGAATGCGTTTTAATATTAGAAAAATGGTCTTTCAACAAAGAATGCATTTTTATCTTAGAAGCATTATATTTTATTGAATTTTTAAAAAATATATTTTTAATATTTTCAATAAAGACTATATTTTTATCTTAGAAATGTCATTTTTTCAGCAAAGACTGTATTTTTTTATCTTAAAAACATTATCTTTATTAAATTCTAAAAAATAATTTTTTTCATATTTTCAGCAAAAAATACGTTGTTATCTTTAAAACGTTGTCTTTCCAATAAAAATTACATTTTTTTAATCTTAAAAATGTTGTCTTTCTTAAATTTTATAAAATAACTTTTTCACATTTTCAACAAATATTGCATTATTATCTTAAAAACGTCATCTTTTCAACAAAGGTTGCATTTTTATTTGAAAAATGTCGTTTTTGTTAAATTCCTAAAACTATATTTTGTTTTTCATATTTTTAACAAAAATCATGTTTTTTGGTCTTACAAACATTGTCTTTGTTGAATTATGAAAATAATTTTTCATCTTTTCAACAAAAATAATGTTTTTAATCATAACTTTTGTGAAGATTTCAATAGCACTATGTTAAAAATGTGATCTTTGTTTAAAATATATTAAGAAAAATTATTTCCATAATATTTTATAAAAAATTACTATGTCAATAAGGTAAATAACGCTGTTTATATAATTTGAAAATGCAATTAAGTGAGGACAAATAAGGAAAAATTTTCACTTCTTTAGAATTTTAAAAAACATTAGGAAGAGGAGAATTTTTTATTCCCCTACTTTCCCACTTCTTCACACTATTGAGAATCTTTAAAAATATCAAGAATCACATTCCCGTGAACCAAATAAAGAAATTAAATTACAAAAAGTAAGATTCTGGAAGGGAAAATCACTTTCCCCCAAACTGAAATCCCCCTTAAGGTTTTGCTGCTAAGATTAATAACATAATTTTAAACATAAAAGAGTCATATTAAGAAGGCTTTACATAAAAGTAGTCGACTACCATGCTCAAAGGAGTCGACTACTTTAGGCAACTAGGGTAAGTAATCAATTGCCAAGGGTATGGAGTTAACTACTTTGACAAACAAAAGCTAAAGTTAGCTTCTATACAAATAGTAGACGACTGCAAGCTTAGAGCACTTGATTGCTATATCTGGAAAGTGAGAAAAATCAATTCCAAACCCTAATGGGATTGATTGTTATTGATTAATTATGTTTTGGAAATTAATCTATTCTATAACTATCAATTGCCATTTAAGAGGAATTGACTGTTTCATAGAAAGCTGAACGTGGAACTTTTGTGAAAATTAAAAAAGAGCCAATTGCTATATGAAGTAATTGACTACTTACATATTGAATGCATTATGAATGATGGAAGGAGTTGACTTCTCGAAAGAGGAATCGACTACCCTATTATAGAAAGCATTTTGGAATTTAGAACTACAAAGAGGCAGTTGGTTGTTTTTTTAAAGCAATCGGCTGCTCTGCTTGAAAAGTTGTAATTTTCAAAAACATGAAAAATGGTTTCTCTTTATATAAAAAGTTTGATTATTCAAATGAGCATATATGTTTATAATATTTCAAAAAGACATTTATAATCAAAAGGAAATGATCTTTTATTGAAACCATACAATCAAAGAGTCTCAACTTTAGAATTTAATTTCTATAAATAAAGATTGTGAATGGTTATTTGATGGTTAAAAAGAAATTGAATACAATTGATAATTCAAAAATTCTTTTTTTTTCTTCTATTTTTAACAAAAAATAGCTAGTTATTTTGACAATTTTTGCAAAAATTAATGTTCAAAGTTTGATGTTTTCAAACTGTTAAGAATTATGACTAATTTAGTTTTTGTACCTATCTCTTTGCCATTAAGACCATTCCCATCAACTTTATTATCAAAATTCATACGTATATGTTCTAATTGAACCACCACTTCCTCAATAGCATTGCACTGCACTGTTTAAAATTATTAGTTCGCTTGCATTAATATCACCATTATCATAATTTTCCAAGTACACATGCACATCATTTGTGTTAGCAACATACTTTTTTAGTTTCTTAATTGAGCTTTTTTACCACATTAACACTAACACTAATGCCATAGGCAATAGCATCCATGCCTAAAACTACATGATTAAAATTAATTTCAATATCACGAGCATGTTTAGTAGTTTTTTGTTTTACCTTTTGAGAATTAACCATCTCTTTAGCAGGTATATCTTTATCAAGAACTCTAATTGCTAAAAATGTCTTGTAATTTAATCTTCCAACAAAATCGTTACTACAATTAGAAAATAAAATGTAAATCTCATAAATATACTATGGTTATGGTTGCTTTAAAAACACCCATTATGTTTTAAAATTAACACTTGACTATTTCGAGATTTGTTTTATTATTTTTTATCTAAACACTATTAGCTTCTTTTTTTTAAAAATCCTTTTTTATCTTTTTTTTCCTATTATTCTTTTTACTTCTCCAATTTTTAGATTACTTATTATATCATTATTCTTATTATAAGAGACTAAATGTTGGGCAGTTAAAAAATAATATGAGAAAAAAAATGAGTGTAAATGAGATGAAGATGCTTACATGGATGTGTGATAAATAGTAGAAGTGATAAAATTAGAAATAAAAAGATTCAAGAAAAATTAAAGGTAATTTGAATTAAGGAAAATATGAGAAAGGCCAGTTTGAGATAGTTTGGACATGTGAAAATGGGCATATTTGTGCACCAACTGGGAGAAATGAGTATCTGAATTTGGAAGAAACTAAAACTTCTAGAAATAAACCAAGATAGATGTGGATGCTAGTAAGAAGAAATTATATGGAGGTTAAGTAAGTACATGAAAAGGTTATTTTTTATAGAAATAAGTGGCATAATAAAATTTAAAATTACGATCTAACATGATTTTTTATTAGCCTTTCATATGGCAGACCCTGAAGTTATGAAATATAAAGTTTAATTTATTGCTGTTATTGTTGCTATTTTCTTCGATTACCCATCCATCTCCATCCAAGATTTAACAAATACTTCTCATCCTTACAAGTTTGTAAATCCTCAAAGCAATAATCACAAAACCCATATCCATACCAATTTCCAAAATAATATTTAAAATTGGGTAAATTATTTTCATGATTTTTAAATTTTGAGGTGAATAGCATTTTATTCCTTAAACTTTAAAAGGTAACATTTTAATGAATAAAAAAATAAAATAGTCAATTTTATTAAATAAAATCACAAGTTTGTATATTAAACAAATAAATAAAATAAAGATTTTTTAAATTATAATAAAGACAAATAAAATAATTAAAAATTAGATAATATAAAAAATTAAATGTGAAATAATATAATCCATCCTATAATTTTGTTACTTATTGAAGAATAAAGTAAGAATATAAAAAAATTCATTAAATATTTGTTATTAAAAATGTTTTTATTTATAATTTTGTCGAAAATCTTAAATGTGCTTCCCAATAGAAACTTTAAAAAATTTAAAGCCGCACTCATGTTTTAAGCTTTTGCCATATATATAAGCTCTTCTATAATATAAGTAAACATTCATTGAAAAAAAAAAATTCTTTAAACCTGACATAAATAAGTCAGCTTACGTCAATTCAAAAAAACAAAGGATAAAATCCAAAAATTTTTTATCGATTAAAAATATATATATTCTAAAAAGCCGAAATAAACTTAGGATATTTAAGTAAGAAACCCTCGCCTCCTTTTTTAAACCCCTGCGAATCAAAGAGAAAAGAAACCTAAGAATTTTTAGCGCAGGCATGACAAGCCAAAACACCCTGCTGCCGCTAATTCTGCTTCATGAGCTTGTTACTGATATACTTTTATGCCTTCCTGCTAAGTGTTTCAAGTGATTCAAGTCAGTATCAAAGACATGGGGTTCTGTAATTTCTACTCCTAACTTTGATATATCTCATCTCCGTGGAGCAAAAGCATCCCAAGTAAAGTTAATTGGTCCAGATTGGGCAGATAACAACCATGGCTGACCATCCATGTTTGTCACTCTATTCAATGGATTCTGATGGATCAAAGGATGAAGTTGTAACACTAGACTATGAGTTCTATGAGTTCCATTAGTTCCATTGCGTCAGATGTGTTTGGATCTTGGGTTCTTGTAATGGTTTGTTATGTAGTTAATGATGAAAAATTCTTTTTCTGGAATCGAAAAATACAAAAAGATTTCTCAGTGTCATTTTTCATAAAAAGGTATGATTATTTTTGGACTTGGATATGAGTGTAGCTATAGAAACTACAAAGGAATGCTGGTTTATAATTATTTTACTCCACCATCATCTTCACATAGTTGTCATGATAATTATGAAGGTGTTTCTTGCGTTGTCTATAATTATAAAAAAAATTCATGAACATGGACGGATGATGTGTTTTTTCGATTGCTTATTGTTTTCTCGTTTGGCTGTAATGATTAATGGAGTTCCTCATTGGTGTGTCCATGATAAAGAGTTATATAGTTTCTATGAAGATGGCAATGGAGAATATCATTCATATTATCAAAGGTATCATTTTTGTGTGCGTTTGTTAATAGTTTATTTTGATTCTTAAATTATCAAAACTGGGGTTTTTAAAAGGATGTTTAAGTATGTGCCTTATTTCCAAAGGAAGCTTTAGTACTGAAATATGGGCAATGATAGAATATGGAAGAGCTGAATCTTGGACTAAATTGTTTGTTATTCCATCTTCCTTTGGACAATTGACAATTGAAGCCATAATGTTTCGAAAGCATCAATGAAAATGATGTTTTAATTGAGGTAGATGAATCTAAGTTTATAGTCTTCAATCTTAAACAAAACACACAAAGGATTTTGTTACTAGATGATTACAACTGGTTCACAAATTGTACATATTTCGAAAGTTTCGTTTTTCTAGGAGAACAAGTAAACCAAGCTAATAATGAAGAATTTGAGAAGGAATTGGAAACAAATTTTCTATAATGTCTTCAGATTGGTAAGTATTTTTTTTATTGAAGTACTATACACTTCTACTAGTTTGGCATGTATTAATTATTTTATAATTTAGTACTTAATTTTATGTAAATGTTAATGGCCATATGGAAGGTTTGTGTGAATTGATGCAAGTGAAAGAACGAGAAATTTTCCATGAAACGAAGTTGTTCATTATCAAAAGTTGACGATAGCTTATATAGGATATAAAAATTTTTTCTTTGATTAATTTTGGTTTGCCTTAACATGAATTTTAATTGAAATATTAATAAATTTGAGCCATTGCATTTTCTAAAGCTACTTTTTCATATCGACTAAATTAACATATTAACGAAATTGATGGATTTTAAAATTAAATATTGTTTGATTTTCTTAGCAATAATACCTAGATATAAACAAACCTAATTAAATTTCATTTTATATTATAGTATTATTATTTTTATTTGTTAATTCCATTTTATGTATTCAATAAAAATTTGAATTGATCTAATTATAAAATTTATTCAATAATATTATTTAATTAATTTTAAAAGAAAGTAAAATAATTTTCATAATGTTGTTAAATAATAGTATTAAATAACTAGATATTATTTATTCAACAAATTTATATTTAATAAATGATATAATTGTTAAAATATATTAATATAATGTAAAAATAATATAATAATAAATAATATTCATTTAATTAATAATATTAAATTATTTAATAATACTTGGGATATATTTTAGAATTTATACTAAATAATAATATCATATTCATATAAAATAATGTTATAATTTAATAAAATAATATTTAGTTACATTAAATAGAAGTACATGGGAAATGAAGGAATACGGAGTAGTTGAATGTTGGATGAAATTATTTGTAATCTCATCTTTTTTTTTTTTTTTTTTTTTTGTTTTAAACGGTTTATACAAGGTGACCAGAAGCTTCGATGGATGCAGACCATGAGAATTTCTTACGTGACGGGTTTTTACAATGGCTACAATTATGGAGAGTATGCTTTTCCCAACAAAATGAAGGGGAAATTGTGGTTACATTTAAATATTTTTTCTTGTAGGATGAGGTTTTTATATAATTCTTTTTAAAATTTCTCTTATACTATTTGATTTTTCCAAGTTTCATATCCTTTTTAATGTCAATTTTAATTCTAATTAGTATTTCATTAGTACATTATGGTAGCCTTAATTTCCTAGTTCGTTTAAATGTGTGCTTAAGTGTTTGATGTTTATGTGAAAAAAATGTTGTAAGTAATTAAAATATTTAAAATAATTATATATAAGATTATAAAATATTAAAAATATAAAAAATAGTATAGTGATTTTTTTAAAATGTAAATTTTAACCGCAAAATACTTTTTAAGTAACTTTCTGTTTTGAATTTTTGTTGAGTTAAAAGTAGTTTTTGAACACAAAATTTACTTTTAACAATAATGTTAAAACAAGCTTAACAAGTTCAAAAATAATTTATTTGTTTTCTTTTCTTTTTTTAATGTTTTATATAATATATTCTTTTTATTTTTCTTTTATTATGATTTTAATAGATTTTTTATTTTTTAATTCAAATATTTTTACCTAATTTGTATCGTAAAATCAGTTTACCTATCAATAAAACCAAACTTAGGGAATGTTTGGTTTGCAGATTCTTAGATTTTATGAGACAAAATGATTTAGGAAGAAAGTGATATCGAAGGGGAATGTGTGATTTCTGGGTTTTATTGACTTAAGGAATATAAGATTTTTGTGTTTAGTTTACATGAATATAAAGTTATCTAATAAAATCTTTTACTATATTGTCCTTAATAACACATGATATTCATAATCCTAACATATAAATAACACATAATAAGTGAATGAAATGTTTGTGTTTGGTTGTTATTTTTTTTTTAAAAAAAAGTTACGGGTGTTAGGATTACCCATACCTATTAAATATTCATGGAGATTGGGATGGAGATAAATTTGAAATACCCATTGGGTATGGGTACAGGGATGGGTATATTATAAAAATATAAGAATAGGGATGGGGAATGCTCTACCCTCCCTATTCCCTATCTATTAACATCCCTAACACCAGCCTGGAACCAAGATGAGTCTCAACTTTTAAGTAGCTTGGCCATTTTTTTCTAACCCACTTTGTTAATAGTTGGCGAATAAAGAAAATTACACTAAGTCTAATGTCCATCTACCAGGGATGAAATTAATCCTTGAATGAGTATTTCATGTATTTTAATGTTGAAGCTTTTTAGGTGGAAGACTTAAAGCAAGCTGCTGTGGTGGCCATCCTAATAGTAGGCTGAATGATAAAGAGTATCATTTTAAACTAAGTCTCTTTTTGGAACCTCCTATCATGTTTCTAATACTTGAGAAGTACATTAATGTGAAAGCTACATTGAAAAATAGCTGAGGTGAGAAAGACACATCCCCTTTCCTTGGCCAAAAAGAGGTTGAGAGAATGATAATCCCTTAAGAGGAAAAATCTATGATTGGTACCCAAAGGAATGGAGCTTGAGGAAAAGATATGATGACTATATTACATTGAATAGCTCTCGACAGAGGATTCTAACACAAATTAAAAAGGCTTTTGAGCTCAAATGGCCTAAGCCACTGATGACAAAATAGTAAAAAAGATTTAACTAAAAGATGTGCTTTCCATAAGAATCATGGTCACAATACCGAAGATTGCATAGATCTAATGAATGAAATAAAAAACTTGATCAAAAGAGTTAGCTAAATAGATTGCTATATACAAAAGGTAAGGACAAGGTATAAGGAGTTTCAAGGGTAGAAACAAGAGAGAGCAACCAAGGATGAACCAAGAGGATAGAAAAAGAGGCGATGATTAAGGTAATACCGATCACAATCCCGACTAGAGAGATAAATAAAGGAATGAGGTAGAGAATAGACCCATTGTGGGTATTATTAATGTGATAACTAGCAAGACCACAACATTAACCAAAAAAAATATAATCAAGGAATGCTTAATGGCTATTGCATCCACGACTAAGAAGTAGATGAATTGGAAAAATGAGCTAATCATTTTTTAGGTTGAAAGATTTGAAAGGAATCCAATTCCTTCATGTTGACACCATTTTCATACAAGTCGTGGTGTACAATCATGTAATGAAAGGATAATTTTAGATAATGGGAGCTCGACAGACATCCTCTACTATTTTACAATATTAAAGATTGGAATCATTATATGTTGAGGCCTTTAACCAGCATTTTGATCGATCTTGGAAATAAGCAACTACTAGCCAAGGGCACTAGCAGGTTGTCGATCACACTAGGAATTGAGCCAAAAACTATTACCTCAGTTGTTGAATTTATGGTGGTGGATATCTTTTTAACATACAAATAATTTTATGATGGCTAAGCCAATCTATTATAAGAATTGTTGGCTCAGCTCTTCACTTCAAAATCAAATTTCCTACTCACAATGGGATAAAAGAGGTTCGAGGAGACTAGTGCATGGTAATGCAATGTTATATCACTACAATGAAATGAAGGACTAACAGGCAGATTGTGAGCTCAGTCGATGCTAAGAAGACCCAAGGTGAAGATAAAATAGAGGTTAGGGTAGTGGTAATAGAAGAAGGGATAGAAAAAAAAAGTTTGAGCATAAGAAAGATGTAACTAACCAACTTAGGAAACAATGAAAAATTCTTTTTTAAAACCCAAAAAGGAAAACAAGCTCTTAAGCTTGAAAATTGTAAATATTTTTTCAAGCCAAGCTTCTAAGCTAGCACTAAAATCATTAAATGAATTTTTAAGGCGAGTTTTTAAGTTGATACCATGAATAGTATATCATTGAATGAATTTATTTTGACAAAATTCATACTTGGCATCTTAATGCATGAGTTTATTTTTTTACTAATTGAGCAAAAAAATTAAATGTGCAAAAAATTCACATAAAGAATTTTTTATTTTTGCAGGAGTCAATCCTAACATAAACGAATAAACAAAAATCAGTTATTAAAGGTTTGAAATTGATCTCACCCAACTAGAACCAGTAAAAGATTTAAAACCTGTGTCATTTATCGTAATAGTTTTGGGGATTGCTAGACAAATTTGAAAAAAAAAAATTGGAGTCGCTACCAATTTTTTTTTGGCTAGGTGTGATTGGCCACCTATTAAAACTTACCTTCTTAATAAAATTTTAAAATTAATTAAAATTTATTAAAAAGATAATTTTTGGGTCTACAAAAACAATTTGGATTCGAAAGTTGGTTATGCGTGGGGAAGGAGTAGCACCCCCATAATGCTCATTTAAAACTATACCAATTAATTATGTGTTATCTTTTAATATTGACAAAAATGGTCTTAATTGTGGTATTTAAAAATTAATTTTCTTAGTTTCTTTAAAAACATATTTTTTATTTCTGGTAAGCTTGAAAAATAAATAAGAACCTTATATTGAAAATTTCCTAAAAATATTCTAATATTATAGCAATATTAAAGAAGATGTTTCTCATTTAGGGAATTCTCTGAAATTACTACTCAGACTTCTCAGAGTCCCATCATCGAGAATTTTTATTTGCACATAAGATCATGTAATGTAAGACAATAAAGAAAAATATGCATACAGAAAAATATATCTTCATTATGATTTAATCTTCTTTAATTATTTTCCAATTATCACTAACAATTTTGAAAGGAAGAAAGTAAATAAAAATTTTTATTGAAAAATTTCCTAGATGCCCCGATACTTTAGTAGTATTTTAGAAAAAATTTTCTCACATAGTGATTACTTAGAAAGCTCTACTTGGATTTCCTTAGAATTCCATCGTCGAAAATTTCATTCACTTAGTCCTTTCTTACTTAATTAATTAAAATTTTTTAATCTTTAATTATACCAATTTCATTACTAAAAGAGTCATTACACATTATTATTAACATCTATCAAACTTTAGAAAAATAAATAGATGAAACTTTTTTGTATTGAATATTTTTCTAAATACTCTATTACTTTAGTAGTATTATTTAGAAAAATATCCTCACCTAGACATTTTAGAGAATCGCTACTCAGATTTCTCTAAAATATCATTCTTGGATAATTTCATTCATGTTATTATTATTATTATTATTATTATTATTATTTATTTTACTTCCTTACTTGTTTGTATTCATTCCTATTAATATTACCATTTTCACAATATCTTAATCAAGCTCATATGACAACTACAAGCCAGATAACTAAATCAAATTTAATAAACTAGCAAACACCATGAAAGGTAGAGCTTTATATTCGTTAACAAACATTGACCCCGGAAAGCAAGACCTTGTATTCTTTATATATATATATATATATATATATTATCAGCCCTTACACATTTAAAGGGGAAATTCTATATGGTAGTGGCCTTACGTGCAACCAACGTCCCAACATGCATAAAAATTTTTACCAACTAAGCAATATACATTACAAAAGACCAAGAACTTTCTACTAGAAGAAAGAAACATAGAAAAGAAACTAGGAAGAAACCACAGTCATCCCAACATGCTTTCTAGTATTTTTAGTTTAATATACCTAGTCAACAACAATCAACTATATCCATGCAAAGGGAATAAGAGAACAAAGGATTACAGTTGGTTCCAATTTTTTACATCTCTACTATTTCTACTTACTGTTCCCCATTTTGTTTGCTATGATGAATCCCTCCTTTTACTTCACTCTTCTCCCATATTTTCTAGTTTGACTTTCCTTTTTTCTACTGCATGCCCATGTCCTTTTTGCCTACTATAAAAATTTTATTTTTTGCATTCTATTTTGCCTTAGTTTGTTATTAGTTTTAGGAGTTTTCTTTCTTTTTCACCCTCAACACATACAAGCATTTTTTGGCTACCTTCCTTCTTCCTTTTTTGGCTTTTGGCTTGTCCTCCTTTACTCTAGAAAAACCTCATTTCCCCTTTTCAGTAGAGTCTTTTTCTTTTCTTTGGCAAACTCCTCTCTTCTTTTCCTTTCTCCTTTACACTTTTCTTTATTCAGCTAGCTTGCTTTTTTTTTTTTTCCAACAATTTTTTTCCTTCTTTATGTCCTTCCTTCCTTTTTCTAGCCCTTCCCCTCATTTTTGACCAATCTCCTTCTTCCATTTTAATAGTCAATCCTAAAAAAATCTCATTCTTGGTGAATATAGACCATTGGATAAGATTTCATCCAAGGGTCAAAGTTTCTCTTTTTTTCTTTTCAAAGAACCACATTTGGCCATTTAATGAAGATTAATAAAAGATCCAATGGTCCACATTATTAATTTCAAAGGTTGGATTTTTATACCCTTCAAACCCATAAAAAGATCATTTTACCCATAGTGTAAAGTTTTCAGTATTTAGGTCATTTTTTTAGAAATCAATATTTCCATGCTCATTTTTGGGATTTTAAAATATCAAAAATCATGAAATATTATAGAATTAAGATCTGTAAAGTTTCATGAAAATCCAAACTTATGAGGCCAAATTATGAAAATACTTTATAGGGGTATTTTAGTAAATTTACACTTTTTAAGGTACTACTGTGATTTCAAATATCAAAAATCATGAAATATTATGAAATTAAGATCTGAAAAGTTTCATGAAAATTTGAGCTCTGGAAGGATAAATTATGAAAATATCTTTATAAGGGTATTTTGGTAATTTCACACTTTCAGGGTACTGCTGTGATTTCAAATGCACTAAAAATCATGAAATATTATGAAATTAAGATCTAGAAAGTTTCACAAAAATTTGAGCTCAGAAAGGTTAAATTACAAAAATACCCTTATAGGGATATTTTGGTAATTTCACACTTTGTCCAGTCCAATAAAATTTTTTATTATTTTAAAAATCATCAAATTTAATTTTAAATCATATTGATTCTAATTACTTTATGAACTTCTAGGATTAACCTCAGTTCTATTCATTTTGACTAAGTTTTGTATAATTTTGACTATAGTTGACTTTGGGGTTTACTCGTTTTATTTATTCTATATTTTGCATACATTCATGGGAACCAGTATCATCCATATAATTCTCATGCAAAAGAGTTTGACATTAACCAAATGGGTCTCCTTTTCTTTTGTTTATTATAGGCCTAAATATCGATGCATTTTATTAGCTTTTTAAGGGACCTTTTACAGGCTTCAAATGGGTTTTGTTCAACCATGCTAAAATATTTAAGATAAAATTTAATTTCTATAGCTACCTCTCTTTGCATATTTTTAAGAATAAAAAAATAATGCAAAGACATAGACAATAATTTTGTCTGGATGATGCTTTTGAAAGAGTTTTTTTTTTTTTTTAATCTTGTTTGAAAATGGTCCCCCTAAATAGAGGCTTCGAAACTTTAAAATCTTGTTTGAAGATTGCTCCCCCCAAACAGAGGCTTTGAAACTTTGAAAACGGCTCTCCTCAAATAGAAACTTTGAAAATGGCTCTTCCCTAATAGATGCTTTGAAACTTTGGAAAAAGCTCCCCTCAAACAGAGGCTTTAAAACTTTGAAAATCTTGTTTTTGCTGTGTTTTGTTTTGTTTTGTTTTGTTTTTGTTTTTGTTTTTGTTTTTGTTTTTTGGGGAAATTAATAAACTTGACCATTTGTAAACAAATTTAAATGAAAACCCAACAACGTTTGGAAATAAAATAAGAGATCATGCTTAGAGGTTTTTTAAATCTTGAAATTAAAACAGATTCAACTCGGAAGACATATGAATCTTGCCCGAAAGACTTATAAATCTCAAAAATCTTTGAATGCTCCTCATAATAAAGGCGTTGAAACTTTGAAAATTTAAAATGTTTTGCTCGAAGGTCTTGAAAATTATGCCTGAAGGACTCAAAGATTATGCTTGGAGGTTTTACACATCTAAAAAATCTTTGAATGCTCATCATAGTAGAGGCATTGAAACTTTAAAAATTTAAACTATTTTGCTCAGAGGTCTTTCGAGATTATGCCCGAAGGTATTAAAAATCTCATAATCATTGAATGCTCATTGTAATAAAGACGTTAAAATTTTAAAAATTTAAAATGTTTTGCCCAGCGGTCTTGGAAATATATCTATATGCTAGTTTAACTAGACTTAAGTCTTATGTTGTATCATATTTTTTCTTTTTCATTTTTTCAAGAATCCCTTTACTTCTTACAAATCATTTTTCTTTCAACTTTTTAAACGTTTTTGATACTTTGATCTCCTATCAAACTATTTTTTTCTTCTTTTTATATTTTCATGATAAATTTTTTTTCTCTATTTTTTTCTTTTCTCTTTCTTTTCACCCTTTTTTTCTTTTCCTTTTTTTTAATATTTACAAAGCTGATAAATGCAATCATGATACAAATGTTTATTCTATCAAATGATGCTAATGGAAATGTCGATGAGAATGCAAATGTCAATGCAAATTCATGAATGCGAATGCTTGATGCAAATACATTTGACTTTTTCATAATGCAAATGACAATGTTCCTTTCATGTAAATTACACTACAAATGCCTTTTCTTAGGATGCATATGTCATGATGCAAATGCAAATTTTTTTCTTATGGTGCAAATGCAAATTTCTTATACAAGTGCGAATGCAAGTGATGCAAATGTGAATGTCTTTCTATGATACAGATGTGAATACAAGTATGAATGTAAGTGATGCAAATGTGAATGTCCTTTTCTATGATACAGATGTGAATACAAGTATGAATGTAAGTGATGCAAATGCGAATGTCCTGTTTTGTTATGCAGATGAAAGTGATGCAAATGTGAATGGCTTTCTTTGTGATGCACATGCAAGTATGAATATGAGTGACACAAATATAAGTGTCCTTTTTTATGATGCAGATGTGATTGTGAGTATGAATGCGAGTGATGCAAATGTGAATGTCCACTTTTTTGTGATGTAGATTAAATATCTTTTGTAATTGATGCAAATGCATAAACTTTTTTTGTTTTTTTTTTGTTTAAAATCTTCATCAAGTGCCAGGTAAACTAGACTTAAATTTTCACTGGGAGCTAGCTAAGCGGCGCTTTAAAATCTTTATCGGGTGCTAGGTAAACTGGACTTAAATTTTCACTGAGAGCTAGCTAAACTGGGCTTTAAAAATTTTTTTTGGTGCCAGATAAACTAGACTTAAAATTTTCATTAGAAGCCAGATAAACTGCGCTTAAATTTTTATTAGTGTCAGATAAATTGAACCTAAATTTTCATCAAGTACTAGGTAAACTGGGTTTAAAATCTTCATCAAGTGATATGTAAACTAAGCTTAAATTTTCATTAAGTGCCAAGTAAACTGGGCTTAAAATTTTTATTAGGTGGTAGGTAAACTAGTCTTAAATTTTCACTAAGAGCCAGCTAAGCTGGTCTTTAAAATCTTCATCAGGTGTCAAGTAAACTGGTTTAAAAATTCTTTTCATTGCATGCCAGATCAACTAGGCTTAAATTTTCACTAGGAGCCAGCTAAGCTGGGCTTTAAAATCTTCATCGAGTACCAGGTAAATTGGGTTTAAAATTTTTTTTAGTGTAAGATAAACTAGGCTTAAAATCTTTATCGAGTGCCAGTTAAGCTAGACTTAAATTTTCATTAGGAGCCAAACAAAGCTAAGCTTTAAAATCTTCATCGGGTGCTAAATAAACTAGGCTTAAATTCTTTTCATGGTGTGCTAGATCAACTGGGTTTAAATTTTCACTAGGAGCTAGCTAAGTTGAGCTTTAAAATCTTCATCAGGTGCTAGGTAAACTGGGCTTAAAATTTTTCTTTGGTGCCAGATAAACTGGGCTTAAAATCATTATCGAGTGCTAGCCAAGCTAGGCTTTAAAATCTTCATCAGGTCACAAGTAAACTAGACTTAAATTCTTTTCATGGTGTGCCAAATCAATTAGGCTTAAATTTTCACTAAGAGCCAACTAATTTGGGTTTTAAAATCTTTATCAGGTGCCAGGTAAACTAGGCTTAAAATTTTTCTTTGGTGCTAGATAAACTAAGCTTAAAATCTTTATTGGATACCAACTAAATTAGGCTTAAATTTTCACTGAGAGTCAGCTAAGCTGGGCTTTATAATCTTCATCAAGTGTCAAGTAAATTGGACTTAAATTTTTACTGAGAGCTAACTAAATTGGGCTTAAATTTTTATTAGTGCCAAGTAAGCTAGGCTTAACTTTTTATGTAGACTTAAATTTTTATGAGGAACTAACAATTCCTATTAGAAATGAAACAAGTGAACAATTTCTCTCTTAATGGATTAGATGATTGTGCACCTTGTTGGATCGGGCCATTTTGCATTTATGAGTAATTGCACCTTGTGTTTGAAATCCTCATAATTCTCAATGGAATGCCTCATATTCCCACCATGGTATTCGTATTTTGCATTTGGGTTAAAATATTTTGAGTATAGAGGCTTTAAAGGTTCTGAAGGCATAGTGACAATAAAGTGTCTCTCAACTAGATAGGAAAAAAAATTTCCATAAGAAATGGGGAGAGGATCTAATTGTTTCTTTTCTTTGGGTAATTTTCAAGTAACAAATTGACTAGGAGTCCTAGAATTTAAAGGTGGTACAAAGGTTTAGACTTAAGCAATTGGTTGAATAGGTGGCTGGGGAATGAAAAGTCGAAGATTTTAGTTTAGATATAGACTTCTCAAAGATTGTATGAAATTTTGGAACTTGATCATCAACGTTTGGAAATGGGGCCAAAAACAATCATGAAAACGATTTAGGTGCAGGTTGGAACTCATGATGGTTAGTGAAGGTTGTTTGAAGCTATGAGACTCAATCTTGAAAATCAAACATTTGAGTTCAATTATTTGTGTGGCCAATTCACTCATTCCTTTCTTGAGCTTGTCCAAACTTTGATCATTGTTTGAATTATCTAATGCCTTAGTATGCTCGAGAAGAGTGTCAAAACTAACATGAGCTAGTTGGTATTGATTTAATGAAATTGAAAGTGACAACAATCCTTGAGGAGCAGCAAACTCAATCCCATCACTACCTTTAACCATTTCCATCAATTGAGCCATCTATTATTTTATCTCCTGAAGTTCAAGCTAAAATTTCTCCTGATTCAACTTCAATGTACTAATCCTTACTTCCAATTGTCTACAATTTTTGCCATTTTGATTCCCACCAGAACAATCATTTTAATCTGAGACTTAGAAAAAAAATTTATACTATTACCCTTATTCAATGAATGCTACAAAAAAAATTTCTAACTTATGTGACACACAGAGTATGTTTTAAAAAATGTTATAAAATGAAAATATACCTAAGACAATGGAATTTTATATACAGGCCCCAAATGGTAAAAATTTTCTTATCCATGAATGTGTATGTGACGAATGTAATGTTATGTTGTAGTGATGGTGGGATATGAAATGCAATGCATGTTCTACAAAACTCTACCATTCATGAATTCATATGCATGAAATGTTATAACATGTTATATGAGTAATGAGATATATACCTATAATTAATGCAACATACTTGTTTGGAATATATGAACCTATCAAGTGCACGAGATATGTCTACATGGAATGCTTATTTTATGTCGACCTAATGAAACTGATACTACCTTAAAATATGTAATGAAATAGAATGCATGCACTACCTATTAAGATGAGCATGAGAGGCATGTATCATTTATCAACATGTGCATAAAATGGGATACATGTATTATCCATTGATGTGGATGGGATGCAATGTATGTATTATCTTATTATGATGTGATAAGATAGAATGCATATACTATCTATTAGGATGCATGGGATAGGATGTACATACTATTCGATTATTCTTTTTTTTTTTTGGGATAATTTTAAAAAGTTTCTTTATTTTATTTTAAAACATTTCTGAAAATGTAAATTTTAGATAACCACAAAATGAATGAACTATATGTTAAAAGAAAAATTTTTTTTCTTAAAAACAAGCTTATTTTTTATTTCCTTTGTCAAAATTTTTAATTTTACCCGTGCCATTATTGTTTTACACTATTTTGGTTTTATTTACACCATTCATACACCTAAATACAAATTGTATTGGAATGTTTCTTTGTGCCCTAATTTAGGTAATTTTCTACAAAAAAGATTGGCATAGCTCTACCTAAGGCTGACCCCCTAAAGTTCATGATATGTTGAGTGAGGATTTATACATTTAAAAGGTTTTCAAATTGTTCCTTACTGGCATCCATATAGGACTAGTAAAGCATCTTGATCCTCACCCATTATAAGCTATAAACCGAAAAGGTTCAATCTGAGTGGGAGTATTTCGCTTGCCATTGCAGAGGTTATCATCTCACAAGAGCATAGTTACTTTACTCCTTTGTAAAAAGGTTAGAGCCTGAGTATAAAGCTCATGCATGATACGAGATGTGTCATTATGTGTGTGAAAGAAAACAACATCACAATCTCTATCCTACATGCCCTATAATTTATTGAGAATAACATAAACATAAAATAAATAATGAACAAATGACATAATTAAAATGAAATGCATGTAAATGTTTATTACTATTGTTATTTAAAATCAAAATTAAAATCAAGAAGATTAATATTAAATACCAATTAAGACTATTAAAGTAAAACTAAAGATAACACATTAGTAACTTTTGGCCTGACTCTCTAAAAAATGATATCCCCAGCAGAGTCCCTAAGCTGTCGTAATAATTTTGGGGACTGTTGGAAAAATTTGGAAAACAAAAGATGGAGCCATCAACAATCTTTTTTGGTTAAGTGTGATTGACCACCTATTAAAACTTACCTTCCTAATAAAATTTTAAAATTAATTAAAATTTATTAAAAAGATAATTTTTGGGTCTACAAAAACAGTTTGGGTTCGAAAGTCGGTTATGTGTGGGGAATGATTAGCACCCCCATGATGCTGATTTAAAATGTTACCAATTAATTATATGTTATCTTTTAATATTGACAAAAATGGTCTTAATTTTGGTATTTAAAAATTAATTTTCTTAGTTTCCTTAAAAACATTTTTTTTTATTTATAGTACGCTTAAAAAATAAATAAGAATCTTATATTTAAAATATTCTAAAAATATTATAATACTCTGGCACTATTAAAAAAGACTTTTCTCACCTAGAGAATTTTTTAGAATCACTACTCGGACTTTTTAGAGTCCCATCATTAGAAATTTTTACTTGCATATAAGATCATGTAATGCAAGACAATAAAGAAAAATAAGCATATAAAAAAATATATTCATTATGATTTAATCTTCTTTAATTATTTTCTAGTTACCACTAACACTTTTGAAAAGAATAAAATAAATAAAACTTTTTATTAAAAATTTTCCTAACTAGTTCGATACTTTGGTAGTATTTTAAAAAAAAAATTTTACCTAAGGATTATGTAAGAATTTCTACTCGGACTTTCTTAGAATCTCATCATCGAAAATTTCATTCGCTTTGTCCTTTCTTACTTAATTAATTAAAATTTTTAATCTTTAATTATACCAATTTCATTACTAAAAGAGTCATTACACATTATTATTAACATCTATCAAAATTTTGAAAAATAGATAAATGAAACTTTTTTGTATTGAATATTTTCTCAAATACTCTATTACTTTGGTAGTATTTTTTAGAAAAATATCCTCACCTAGATATTTAGAGAATCGTACTCAAATTTCTCTAAAATATCATCTTCAGATAATTTTATTCATGTTTTTATTATTTTATTATTTTTTATTTTACTTCCTTGTTTGTATTCATTCCTGTTAATAATACCTTTTTCACAATATCTTAATCAAGCTCATACAACAACTACAAGCTAGATAACTTAGTCAAATTTAATGAACTAGCAAACACCATAAAAGGAAGAGCTCTAAATCCTTCAACAAACATTTACCCTGGAAAGCAAAACCTTGTATTTTTTTTTAATTATTATCAGCACTATCGCACTTAAAAATGGAAGTTCTATATGGTAGTGGCCTTACGTATAGCCAATGTCCCAGCATGTATAAAAAGTTTTATCAACTAAGCAACATACACTATAAAAGACCAAGAACTTTCCACTATAAGACATAAGAGTAGAAAAGAAACTAGGAAGAAACCACAATCATCCCAACATGCTTTTTGGTATTTTTAGTTTAATATACCCAATCAACAACAATCAACAACAATCAACTATATCCACACAAAGGGAACAAGAGAACAAAGGGTTACCGCTGGTTCTAGTTTCTTATATCTCTGCCCATTTCTGCTTACTATTCCCTATTTTGTTTACTATGCTGAATGCCTCATTTTACTTCACTCTTCTCTCATCTTTTCTGGTTTGACTTTCCTATTTTCTACTGCATGCCTATGTCCTCTCTGTCTATTGTAAAAAATTTGTTTTTTACATTCTGTTTTGCCTTAGTTTGCTCTAGTTTCAGGAGTTTCTTTCCTTTTTAACCTCAACACTTACAAGCATTTTTTAGCTACTTTTTGGCTTTCAGCTTTTCCTTCTTTACTCTAGACAAACTTTCCTTCCCCTTTTCGATGGACTTCTCTCCTTTTTTTTTTGGCAAACTCCTCTCATCTTTTTTTTTTCTTTTTTACACCTTCTCTATTCAACTAGCTTACTTTTTTTTCCAGTAGTTTTTTTTCTTCTTTTCTTCTTTACATCCTTCCCTCTTTTCTCCAGCCCTTCCCTTTATCTTTGACTAAACTCACTCTTTCATTTTAATAGTTAGTCCAAAAAAAATCTCATTGTGGGTGAATATAGACCCTTACACGAGATCTCATCTAAAGGTCAAAGTTTTTTTTTTTTCTTTTTAAGGAACCATTTTTTGTCATTGGATCAAGATCAATAAAAGATTCAATAGTCCACATATTCACTATAAAGGTTGAATTTTTATACCCTTTAAACCTATGAAAAGACCATTTTACCCCTAGTGCTAGTTTTTTTTTTTTATTTTAGGCCATTTTCTTAGAAATCAATGTTTTTATGGTCATTTTTGAGATTTTAAAACATAAAAAATCATGAAATATTATAGAATTGAGATATAAAAAGTTTCATGAAAATTTGAACTCAGAAAGGTCAAATCACTAAAATAACTTTATAAGGGTATTTTGGTAATTTCATACTTTTCGAGGACTGCTATGATTTCAAATCCACAAAAAATCATGAAATATTATGAAATTAAGATCTAAGAAATTTCATGAAAATTCTAGCTTGAGAATGGCAAATTACAAAAATACTCTTTAAGGGGTATTTTGGTAATTTTATATTTTTGGGTACTATTGTGAATTATGTAATATTATGAAATTAAGATCTAAAAAATTCATGAAAATCTGAGCTTTGTAAGGATAAATTATGAAAATACCCTTATAGGGGTATTTTGGTAATTTCATATTTTATGTACTGCTGTGATTTAAAATGCATAAAAAATTATGAAATATTATGAAATTAAAATCTAAAAAGTTTCATAAAAATTCTAGTTTGGAAAGATCAAATTACAAAAATATCCTTATAAGGGTATTTTGATAATTTTATACTTTCTCTAGTCCAATAAAATTTTTTTGGGTTTTAAAATTCCTCAAATTTAATTTTAAACTATATTGATTCTAATTAGGTTGAAAACTCTGAAGCTTAATCCGGTTCGATTCATTTTGATCAAGTTTTGTATAATTTTGATCAGAGTTGGCTTTAGGGTTTACTCGTTTCATTTATTCTATATTTTTTATACATTGACGTAAAAGGTTTTATCCATATAAATCTCATGTAAAAGAGTTTGACCGTAACCATACGAGTCTACTTGCCTTTTGTTTATTATAGACCTAAATATCGATGCATTTTATGGACTTTTTAAAGGGCTTTTTTATTGGCTTTAAATAGTCTTTGTTTAACCATGCTAAAATGTTTCGGACAAAATTTGATGTCTACATTTTTTTTTGAAAATAACCAAGAAAATGCAAGCGAATAGAAGCTAAGCTTGGCCAAAAAGAGAAACTAATACAACTAATAAGAAATAATGTAGATCTATTTGTATGGATCCCATTAGATGTTTGGATTTGATCCCTCAATAATAATCCATAGGTTACACACTAACCCAAACAAAAAACCAATTTGACAAAAAAATAGGTGTTTTGCCTCTAAAAGGTAGAAAGTACAAAAAAAAGGGTTGACAGACTACTAAAGGTTGGGTTCATCAAGGAAGCATATTACCTTAAATGGATAACTAATGTGGTATTAGTGAAAAAATTGAAAAGTGAAGAATGTGAATCAATTTTAACAACCTCAATAAGGCTTGCTTGAAAGATAGTTTTCCTCTACTGATTATAGATTGGTTGGTAAATGATAGTGCTAAACATTGTTTGTCAATTTCATAGATGTGCACTCAAGATACAATCAAATCAAGATGCTGAAGAAAGATGAAGAGAAAATGGTTTTTAAGATCGAGAAAGGGTTGTACTATTACAAGGTAATGCCATTTGGGTTAAAAAATACGAAAGTGATCTACAAGAAATTGGTCAACAAAACGTTCAAAGATCAGATTGACTGTAACATTAAGGTATATGTTGATGACATGATTGTAAAAAGTAAAAGCTTGGATGAACACTTAAAAAACCTTTAAAAAAAGTTCAACACCTTGAAGAGGTATAACATAAAGCTCAACCTAAGCAAATTAGCCTTATGGGTCACCTCAGTCAAATTCTTCGAATAAGTGATAAACCAAAAAGGCATAGAAGCTAATCTAGAGAAAGTTTGAGCTATTCTAAATATGCATCTGTCTACCTCAATAAAAAATGTACAAAGGTTGACAAAAGGGATTGTTGCACTAAGCAGGTTTATGTCTAGGTTACAGATCCTTGCTTATCATTCTTCAAAATATTCACAAATATCTTAGTTTTTCGATGAATACCGTATTGTCAATAGGCCTTTGAAAAGCTTAAAAAATTTATCTCTTTATCTCAAATATTGTTAAAACCAAGGCTTGACGAGGAACTATACCTTTATGTTGCAACCATTGATCCAACCATCAACTCAGTCTTAGTTAAAGATGAAGAAGGAAAGTAAAACCCACTGTATTTTGTTAGTAAAGTATTAATAGGAATCGAGCTTAACTACTAAAAGATAGAAACATTAGCCTATGCTATGTAAAATCGGCTAGGAAATTAAAATCGTATTTCCATTCCCATATTATAAATGTTTTAACTAACCAACCATTAAGGCAAATTTTACAATAACCCAAACTATCAAGAAGACTAATTAAGCAGACAGTCAAGCTCAATGAATTTGATTTACACATATTGCCCAGGTCAACACTCAAGCCATAAGTAGTAGCAGATTTTATTGTTAAGTATACCTCAAACAAGCCTAAAAAAGAGCCTAACTCGATTGATTGCTGAAAATAGGAAGAAACATGAAAACTCTATGTAGACGGGTTGACCATAAATGAAAGAAGTAGAGTCAGTTTGATTTCGATCAATCTAGAAAATCTATAATTTCAATTTGTATTGAAAGTTTTATTTAAGGCTTTGAATAATGTGGCAGAGTATGATGCATTGATTGCAGACTAACAGCCAACCTAAATCTAAAAAACTCCTTGTATATAGTGATTCATAGTTGGTGGTCAATTAGGTGAATGGAAAGTTCAAGGTTAAAGAAAAGGGAATGATGAAATATTTAGAGACAGTAAAAACACTCTTAACAATGTTTTAAAGGGTTAAGGTAAAGAAAATTTTCAGGTTAGAAAACACCCTAGTTGCTTCACTATCTCAGATGGTGTCTCGGATTACAATAGACTACTCAGCCATGTCTTGGTTGAAGAATTGTTTGAGAAAAGCATGAATGAGAGACAAATCAGGCAAATCAAAAAAGAGAATCATAGATGTCTCAGATCAAAGCACACTTAACAACGAGAAAATTACTCAAAGATAAAATTCGAGCAAAGGCACTAATAAGAAAAGTACCTCGACACATTATTATTAATGGGAAGTTATACTAGAAATCATTTAGTTTACCCTAGTTAAGGTGTGTAAATGAGAAAAAAGAACAAATTATGTATTCAGAGAAATCCATGAAAGAATATGTGGGAATCATCTTATATCTGGTCCATTAGCTTATAAAGTATTGAGGCAAGGATACTATTGGCAAACCATCAAGAAGGATGCAACTGAACTGGTTAAAGATGTCATAAATATAAGAGATTTGCTCATATCCAGCACTTGCCCTCAGCCAAACTAACTCCAATAATAAGCTCTCAGTGTTTCATGTAGTAAGGAATGGATGTATTTCAAACCATTCGCCTCAGCATCTAAGCAAAGGAAGTTTTTATTGGTAACTATTAATTATTTTACTAAATGACTAGAAGCCAAGGCATTAGCTACCACCACAAAATCTCAAGTTAAAAAAATTTGTATAGAAGAACATCATTTGCCAATTTGATTTAACTTGATCCATAATAACTAACAATGGGAAACAGTTTAAAATTTTGAAGTTCAAAAAATGGTGTTTTAATCTTAGCATTGACCTAAAGTTCACCTTAGTCGCTCACCCATAATCTAATGGCTAGGCCAAAGCAGCTAATAAAACCATATTCAAAACTCTAAAAATAGGTTAGATGATGCCAAAGAAAAATGGGTTGAGGAGCTTCATAGAGTATTATGGGCATCGAGGATCACTACTAAGGTTCCTATAGGACAAACTCCTTTTAATTTGGCCTTTAGGACAGAAATCGTGGTACTAGTTAAGATCGATCTACATATATTTTTTGTTGTTATATATAGATTTAAGTTTAAGATATATACAAGTATTATAATAGTATTATAACAAGTAAAACCAAATTACAATTATTCAATTATGGTCATTTTCTTTTTGACATAAAGGTAAAAAAGGCTTTCAAATAAAAATTCAATAATCATTTAAATTCTTGATATTTTAACCTTTTTTTTTAACCAATCCTTTTTCATATTATATTCTGCATGTTCTTTTTTGTTTAATTGTTACATGTTAAATGTAATATTACATGCTTAATATATTCATTTTATTAGACATATATTTATATATTAGCATATTTATAATTATAAGTTTTATTTTTATATGTTGTATCTAAATTTTTTATTATAGACTTGATATATTTTGGAAAAAAATTTATTATTATTAAATATTACTTCATGTAAACATTTGAAAATAATAATTTTTTATAAATAAAATGGTTTTTAGATGAAATTTTTAACATAAAAAGATTTAGTTATCTTATAAAACTAAAACATTTTAGACGAATTATTTTTTTTAAATTAATGAACTTATGTTAAATTAAATTCAAAACTCAAGCATTTAATTGGAATTTATTCATATTTTTTGCAAAAAATACATTTTTCAACCCCAAAAACAATGAGAAAGATCGATCACTCCCTAAGGATCAAACCCATCCCAATCAATGAATTTGGTTCTGATTGATTTAGTTATTTAAGCTATTCCATTTGATTTTGGGTTCAATATCTGGAAAAAAAAAATCAAAATATTGCACATTAACCGTTAACCGATTTTTTTTTTTTTCAAAAACCGAATTCAGTATGGATATTTAACACATTGTGTAAGGGCCACAAAATTTTTCATACTTGTCCGGTAGTCACAGTCCCTGTAGAAGGGGCCCACGTTGCCTACATTGGCGAGTGGTATACACGCTTGCTCAATGATTCAATATACTTCGCTGGCTGTCAATTTTGGGTCCCACACACGTCGTTGCCCATCATGGAAAAGGTGCGTACATCTCTCAAATTTTTTTAGTATGTGATTCTCTCTATTTTCTTTTCTTTTGGCTAGCTGGATTTGCTTTTTCTAATAACTTTTGTTTTGTATTGCCCTTATTATCAAAAATAATTACAAACAATGCCATTTCATCAAACTTTCCACATATTTATAGTATTAGTATTTCTTTTTACAAACCAAGGCCTGTTTTTATTAAACAAAAATTATTTAATTTGTCAATATTCAAATTTAATTATACATATTTTTTAAATTACAAATACAAGTTAAAATTACATTCAAGTATTACATTTATGTATTAGAAATCATTGAATAATCGAACAAATTAACCAATAACTTAAAATTTAATTAGAATCAAACTCATATATCATATGATCTGAATTTAAAATCTCAAAATTTCATATATATATATATTTAATTTATTAAATAAATATATTTCATTTTATTAAAAGATTATTATTCTATTTTTAGTGTCAACAATCTTTGTTAATAGACTTCTTATAAATTTAATATAAATTTTTGTTAAGGTTTGCAATATGTTTTGATCTTAAAATGCAGTAATCTCTTCTCAACTAAATTTTTTTTTCTTAAAAAAGTAAAGATTATCATTGTAATTCATTGATTCGATGATAAATAGATTTATTCTAAATTCAAATTAATGAAACTTTTAATTATAATAAAGATTATAATTACATTCAAATATTTGATTTAATGAAAAATACATGCATTTTTATTTAAATAGTAAATTTTGATTTTTTTTAACAAACGAATAATGTTATTATTTCGTTATTTATTTTTTCATAGTAATAATTTGTTTTTTTTTTTAACTAAATTCTAACAACCTTCGTGATTAGATACAAAAACAAAAGTAATTGGAATAGCAGCTGGTACTTATTAAAGGCCATGTGTTTGGCTGTAAAGAAAGTTGCCAGCTAACATTACAATTCACCGATATAAATTAAATATGTTTATATATGATTATGATTTTTTAGAAAAAAAAATATTTTTATAAGATAGTTTGCCAACCTATATTTAAATTATTGTCGTTAGGCTTTTTAAGGATTTATAGTTTTATTTCTTATTTGTTTATATTACTTTTTATACTGATTATTGAAACAAAATAAAAGTTCATTTTATTGCTGTATAGGATTTTGTTTTTCTTATTTTTTTACTTAAATCCCCAAGCATCTGCTATTGATAAGAAAAAAGGCTTTATCGACATTTTTCTTTTTTATAAATAAAAAACTTCTTGACATTAAAACATTTAGGACAAGTCTCAATCATTGCATCACAATAATTTGAGATAATGTTGGGCTGAGATTCCAGCTCGTCCAAAGCACATGTGATGTACATTGCAGCAATGAAATTTTCTTTCATTAGTATTAATTAGGTGGTCAAATATTTTTTATTTTATCATTAATATTCATTAATTTTTTTTAATTTACCAAATTTAAAAAGAAATAAAAGGTACAAAAAAATTCAAATGAAGGTGATAGGTGAATACTCAAATTAACATATTATCTCAATTAATTTAATATCAATTTTTTTTAAAATGCTCATATCAAATTGAGATAAATAGAAATTTATTGGATGCTAATTATTTTGTCATTTTTACCAACTGATTTATTTATTTTAAAATTGATATAATTAAAAAATTATTAAAAATACAAAAAGAAATAAAAAATGGGGTGCTCCGTGAACACTTCAATTAACATTATTTTCTTACAAAATTTATATAAAATTAAATAGATAATAAAATATATACTTTATATATACCACTAAGTGGTTTGGAGCAAAATATTTTAATTCCGTTTTTGACTTGTCTCACTTTTTTATAAGAAACAGTTTCAACTTGATTTGATATTGATTTTTATAAAAATACTCGTATTGAATGAAGAGGGATCGAAAATTATTGGATACTAATTTTTTTATTAAACGAAAATGTTTCGGGTTAAATTTTTTTTTCATCACTATTCACTATTTATTTTTTAAAATTTATCTAATTAAAAAAATATAAAAAGATAAAATCTAAATAGGAATAACACATGGATAACCTTCTATTATCACAAAATATATTTAAATACAAAAAATTTTAAAACAAAAGAAATTGTAAAAGTAAAAAAGGAAAATGAAAATAAAAAATAAAAAATAAAAAAGTTTATAGAATGTGCCACATAGACATCATGTTGAGTTTAAAATATTAATTTTTTAAATAAAAATGTTAAATAATAATTTTATTAATGTAATAAATATATAAATGTATAATTAAATTAATAATAAAATATATATTCTTATATATATTCGGAAATGAGTTGGGATAAAATATCTTAAATACGCTTTACCCAAATATCGTAGACTTAAAAAAACTCGACCCATCCCCATTTGATCCAATTAAAAAAAAATCCCCATTCAAATTGAAATAAATTGAAATTTATTAGAAACATATTATTTTGGCATCTCTATTAATCCATATTATTTGTTGTAAAATTTATCTAATTAATAGTACAATAAATAAAAAAAAAATGATTGGAGTACTACATAGACATCTCCATTATCCTAATTTTTTATAATAAATTTAGTTTAAAAAAAGGCATAAAAACGAAAAATGAAGAGAAAAGGAAAAAGGAGAAAGGAGTTTAATGGTGTATTATATGGACATCCCAATTGAGTTTAAAATATTAATTTTTAAATTAAGTTATTAAATAATATTTTGATTAATTAACAAATAAAAAAAATAGGATGCTACATGTACATATTTATTTTTAAAAAAAATGATCTTATTTTCTTTAAAAAAAATACAAAAAGAAAAAAATTTTAAAAAAAGTTATCATGTGACATTTGAAATGATGAATTTTTCTTGAAAAATGTAGAAAATAGATTTAAAAAAATAAAAAAATAATGGATCAAAATCAGGGGAAAAAATCAAATGTAAGAGCTACATTGACACCTCCGCCAATATTTTTTCTTTAAAATCAACAAATTAAAAAAATACAAAAATACAAAATATATTTTAAATTATCATATCAAATAGGCCTCATATTAAAGATTTTAAAATATTTTTTAAAAATATTAAATACTTTTAATAAAAAGTAAATAGCAAAAAAGGTGAAAAAATGAGTCAAATGACTTAACTCATTAGATACTCTTAATATCAAGTAGATTTCAAAAAAATAAAATATAAAAAATAAGATAAGAAAAAATAAAAAAAAACTTTATCTAGATTTTAAAAAAATCCCATATTGAATTAGGATGAATTAAAACTTATCAATGCATATTGTTTTGCTATCTTTATCAATTAACACATTTTATTGTAAAATTTATCTAATTAAAGGTACAAAAAATACAAAAAAGGAAAAAAGATAAATGGAATACTACATAAACATTCACATTGAATTAAGGAACTAAATAATAATTTAAATAATTAAAAAAATTAAAATACAAAAATAGAATGTCACATATACACATTCATTATTTTTTTTGCTTCAAAAATTGATCTTATTTTGAAGAAGGAAAAAAAATAAAAGAAAGTTAAGATACCATGTGATATTTGAAATGATGAATTTTTCTTTAAAATTTTATATCATGAATTTAAAAAATAAAAAACCTAAAAGAAGAAAGAACAAAAAAAAAATATCAAATTCGAGTGTGACAAGACACATCCACTAATATTTTTTAAAAAATTATTAAATTAAAAAAATAACAAAAAAAGAAAATATATATTTTAAAAATTCATGTCAAATAATTCCCATGTTGAAGAAATTTTAAAATAATTTTTTAAAAATATTAGATATTAAAAAAAGTAAATAGAAAAAATAAAAAAATGAAATTGGAGTTAAATGGCTCAACGCATGACATGCTTTTAATATCAAATGAGTTTCAAATAATAATAAAATGTAAAAAATTATTTATTAAATATATTAAAAATGAAAAAAAGAAAAAAAAACACATGACATACCATTATTATCAAGTGGATCCATAAAACTATAAAATCTAAAAATCTTTATTAAATATTTTTTAAAACAAAAAAGGAGTTAAAAGTGCTAGATAAGAAAAGCAAAAAAAGTTTGGTATAAGTGATTTCCACACAAAAATAAAATTTATAAAAATATATATTTTTTATATTTAAAAAATATTATTAAAAATTAAAAAGGGTAAAAAAAAGTAAAAAAGAAAATTTAGTATAAGTTAGTGCCATACATAAAAAATAATATTTTTTGAAATATATACCTTTTTTATAATTTTAAAAATATTAATTAAATATTTTTAAAAGAAAAAAGATTTAAAAAAAAGAAACAAATAAAAACTAAAAACCAGAAAATGAAAAAAAATGAAAATGAGATCTCTATCATAACGTCTAGGTTGAGAAACTTATCTATTAGACACAAAAATCATGAAATCACCACCAATATTTTTTATCTAGGTGTGATTGACCATCTATATGAATCTATCATTTTCAAAGTTATTCTAAGTGTAAACTAAGAGTTCCTAAAAAGAATAGATTTTAGTTTACATCATCATAACTAAAGTTTGGGAAGGTTTTAGCACCACTTTATGCCTAAAATTGATACCAAATTAATTACGTATTATCTTACCTAAGTCTTATCAAAAATAGTTTTATCATGCAAATAAATCAATTCCAATCTTTTTATTTACTTACAAAACATGATGATACAAAAATTTTTTTAAAATCAAGCAATCATGCAATAAATCTCAAATCATACCATGCAAAAATTATCATGCATATATAATACTATAAATCATACCAAATATCATGTAATAATATCATGCCTAGATCATGCTAAAATATTCATGCAAGAATCTCATGCAAATACATTAATTATCATGCAATAATAACTACAATGTAAATATATAATATCATGCAAATATAAAATACCATACAAATATATTAATAACCATTCATGCAAATATATAATCATGCAATCAAATATAAGCACATAAATATATTAGTAATTATGTAATTAAATATAGTCATGCAATTATGCACACAATAAATATAAAAACATGCAATTAGATATCATGCAAATAAAATATTAATCATGCAATAATATAATATCATATTATGTAAGTAAATATATTAATAATCATGCAAGCAAATATATTAATAATCATGCAAACATGCAATTAAATATATAATTATACAATTAAATATATAATTATACAAATAAATCTATCAATAATTATGAAAAAATATTAATAAATCACACAAATAAATATATTAATCATGCAAACAAATATATTAGGCAAATAAATTATCATGCAAAATAATATTAGTCATGTAAATTCATGCAACAATAAATACCATGCAATAAATATAAAAATGAGAGTAAGCAATTAAATATTATAAAAGTTATGCAAAAATCAAAAAAAAAAATAAAAACAAACATTACCTCAACAGATCATGAATTCCAATGATTTTTCACCTTTCAAAAGCTGATACTTCCTACTATAAATCTCAGCCTTCTTTTTAAAAACTCAAACTAAATCTTCTTGGAAAAATTGTTTTGCTTGATTGTTTTTTCTTTGTTGATTCAAAACTTTTGCCTAAATTTTTCCTCTTTCTAATGACCTTTATTTGATCTTGACGTGAATTGCTGTGAGGCCTCCTTGTCTTTTGATCATAGATTTATAGTCTTTATATAAGGATTGAGTCCCTTTCAATTTAGAAGAAATTAATTCAACCAAATCTAGGATTTCTCTCTAAATTTTTTCTCTGCATAATCTTCTTTTTTTTAATAGATTGAGCCCTAAATCTTTTCAAAATTATTTAACCCTTAAAGTTAAATTTGAGATAGAATCCAATAGTTGAATTGAATATAAGATTTTCCATGCAAAATTCCACATTTTTCTTTTTTTTTCTTTTTATATTTTTACCCATTTTTTATTATTTTTTTCCAATTGACTTTGACTCTTTTGACTAAAAAAAAATTAAATTAAAAAAATTAAAATATAAATAAAATTTAGGGCTTGATCTTTGGGCCCAAAATTCACTTTTCTAATTAAGGCCTAATTGTATAATCAAAGTCAAAATTCGAAACCCAATGAATTTTGAAAAATCTTTAGACAAAATAGGGTGTCTATAGTTGCCGCTCTTTATGCATTTTCTATGAAACAAAAATTATACAAAGACAAAAGACATCCATTTTGTTTAGGTCACAAAAATCTCAAAAGCTCCCCCACAACTACGGCATTGAAACTTTTGAAAAAATAACTCCCCCACAACTAAAGTTTTGAAACTTTTGAAAAATAAAAATGTTGCCTCACAACTAAGGCATTGAAAAAAATGCTTCCTTACAACTGAGGCTTTGGAACATTAAAAAATAAAATGCTCCCATACAATTGAGGCTTTGGAACTTTGGAAAAGTAAAATGATCCCACACAGCTAAGGCTTTGAAACTTTTGAAAAATAAAATGCTCCTCCATTGAAGCTTTAATTTTGGAAAAATTAAAAACTCTTTCACCAAGGCTTCAACTTTTGAAAAATAAATTACTCCACTGAGGCTTCAACTTTGAAAAAATAAAATCATGTCCAAGAAAGCTCATTATCAATAAAGACTTGAAACTTGAAAAACAATCTGAAATTTTTAAAATCATGCCCTAAGGTCTTATAAATCATTTTTACCTTCAAAAAAGCTCATCCTTAACAAAGGCATTGAAACTTTAAAAAAATCTTACCTTAAGTGATTCTTTGTAACTCATCTAGATCATCATTGATGTCTTTCAATGTGTCTCTTCTCAAAAGTATTTTTTTCTCTAGTTTTTCCTTCTTGTTTTCCAAAAATATGCAATGAATGAAAAGATTCTCCATAATTCTCAAATTTAATTTTAAGATTCAAACTTTAATTTTTCTTTCTTTCAAACATGCATGATATATAGGATGAATATCATGAACACAATGTATGCATACAATGAATGCATGAGCCAAAGATTTTTCAAAATTCTATCCTAATTTCACAACTTAAACTTTTATCTTTCTTTTCCAAACATGCAGCGCATAAGTGCAATAAATGTGATAATATATGCAACATGTAATGAATGCAGTGAATAAAATGCACGAATGCAATGAATGCAAAATTCCAACCCAATATCAAACTTTAAACTTTTTTCGTTTTCACATATGCATGATGAATGCCATGAATTAGTGCAATATTCTCAGAATGACGCATGCATGTAATGCATATAGTGAATGTAATGTATATTATGTAATTCATTTATCTTTTTAATTATAGTAAATCAGAGGGTTCTCAAAACTCTTGATTTATCTTCAACTCTTTTTAACTCATCAAAACTTATGGTTTTCAATATGAGCTATCATACACCATCAAATAGTCTCACCCATTATATCATCCAAATCTAAAGTTTCCTTCTTTCAATAAGATTTCAAGACTTTTTTTCATGTCTTCTTTTCAGCTTCTCATCATGTTTTTCTTCAACTTATTTGGAATTGGTTAGCAAATGTATCAACTGATTTGTGACCTAAAATTCCCCTTCATTAACTTTATCATTTGATTTCAACAGCTAGAATGTTTCTTTCCATCTATAAGCCATAAGGATCAACATCATTTTAAACTTCTTTCATCTTTCATATTTTATTTTTAATATGCCCTAATCACTTCTAACTTTTCTGAAATAATGTAAGGATATTTCATAATAGTCATTTATTCATTCATCATCATTTTAATTCAATGCCAAATGAATTTGTTACATTTTTTTAATTCATCATAGGAAGAAATAAATGGTGAAAAACAAGAAAAATCAAAGATAAATGCTGGAAAGGGTATGCAACATCTAAAATAATGAATATTCAGATAATTCTAGACAAATTAATTCCAAATTCTTTTTTAAAAGCTCATTCCATTGATATTCTTGATATTTCATCAATTCAAGCATTATCCCTATTTCTTGGAGATCTTCATCAATGTTGTTTTTTCAAGTTTCCTTTTTGTTACTTAAACTACCCTTTTAGGTTTTCAGTTTAAGCTTTTTTTTGCTTTTTTATCTTTTTTTGCACATCTCTTCCACATCCTTTCCTTCTCATTTCCTCTTTTACCTTAATCTATTAGTGACATTTCGATCAAAGTTTTCAATATTTTCATTATAAGTTTGTTTTAGTTCACTTCATGATTCTCCACTTTGGCCAGTCACATTCGATCAAAATAGACTTTTAAGAGATGTAACATAGGCTAGGGTGAAGGCATTATGAAAAAAATGGATAAAATAGGCCTAAAATTAATTCGAAAAGGTTATAAACCAAGTGATCATTTATTATCATATAGAGCAACTTGATTTTTTTGCCCTATTCTTCATTAATTCTCTCTTTATCTTTTTTTTTTCTTTTTTTCACATTTTTTCAATTTGCACATTTCATCATTTTTTAGGAAAATATGGGCATCAAAAATGTTTTTTTCCTTGAAATCATTAGAGACCTTTATTTATTTCTTTATTTTTCTCTTTGTGTTAAGACTTTTTCAAACTTTACCCTATAGTGTAAAGTGTGATTCTTGGTTAGGGTTTCTTCCAAAGAAAATTCAATAGGCTCAAATGGGATAGCAAACAGATAATTTTACCCCTTATGTGAAGGGTAGAAAAAAAATGATCATTTCTCATTTCAAATATGAATATTTTTAATAAAGAACATTTATTGACTAAGAGTAAACATATGAGCGAACCATCACAAAAAACAACACACTACATCACTTCCATTTATGAATGAGTGAAATCCTATGCTAGTTTCATTTCATGAAACCTGTCCTCTTTCACTTCAATGATCCTAATAGATTAAAAGTATCAATTTATCAATTCCATCAATATGAATGATGCTTTCTCTAGACAACGAATTTTATCCGAGATATTTTTCAACATGATTAATCCAAGGCTTATTCACAAATAGGGGTCAAGGCCATTTAGTAGGACTATTTAAAACCTATAATGACATCATGAATTTGCCTATTAAAAAATTTAAAGTCAACTCAAGTCAAAACTGGTCAAACAAAGTCAAATTACGTAAAACTTAATCAAAATGAATATAGCCTAGGTCAATTCTGAAATTTTAAAACCTCATTGAAATCAATTTGTTTTTAAATTGAATTTAGGATTTTCTAAAATACTAAAATTTTCATTATGCCCTGAAAATGGTAAATTACCAAAATACCCCTATAAGAGGTATTTTCGTAATCTGACCTTTTCGAGCTTGAATTTTCATAAAATTTTTTATATCTTAATTTTATAATATTTCATGATTTTTAATGCATATGAAATCCTAGCAGTCCCCCGAGAAGGGCAAAATCACCAAAATACCCTTATATAAGTATTTTCATGATTTGACCTTTTCGAGCTTGAAATTTCATAAAACTTTTCAGATCGTGGTTTTATAATATTTCATAATTTTTAGTGCTTTAAAATCCCAAAATAAGCATGACAGCATTGATTTCTAAGAAGATGGCCACAAATACCAAAACTTTGCACTAAAGGGCAAAATGGTCTTTTTCATGGGCTTAGGAGCATAAAAATTCAATCTTTGCAGAGTTTAATCTGAACCACTAAATCCTTTGCTGACTTTTAAAACAAGGGCCAAAGGTGGCTCCTTGGAATTAAAAGAAATATGAATTATAGTCCTTGGATGAGATTTCATCCAAGAGCCCTCATTGAACAAGATTGAGATCTTGTTCTTTGAAGGAGCTACTGTCAAATAAAAGTGAGGGGGAAAAGCTATTGGAAACAGAAGGAAAAAAAGGAATGAGCATCTGAAAAAAAAAAGCATAAAAAAAGAGCTGAAAACAAAAAAAAAATTCAAAGGTGAGGCAGCCCATACAAGAGCATATGTTGCCATTTATATAATGTCTTTACACCATGCTTGCACCTACTATGGTCTTTTTTGCAAAGTGTTCTTATTTTTTTCTTCATGCTTTGACTTTGGTGTGAATGTGGATAAAGTTTAAGTTTTATGTGTTCTATTGCTTTTGTTACAAAAATGGTTGAAATCTCATCCTTTTTTCGCTAGCATTACCAAATAGTTGCTGCCTCTTTTAATGGCAGCAATAGTCAGCTCACTCCACGCATCATTCCACCATAGCTTTACTTCTTTCAAGCCTTTGCTTTGTAGACACTCTATTTAGTCCGGAACCAAGCTCATTGGCCTAGTCCAATAAGATTTGGGTCTAAACCCATTGGACCCAATTTAGGATCCAATTAGCTGGCCCCAATGAGCTTTTATTTTTATTTTTATTATTTAATATATATATTTTATTTTTATTTTTTTTATCTATTAATATTTTTATTATTTATCTAATTATTTTTTTGGTTATCTACTAATATATTTATCTTTTTTATTTTGATTAATTTTCGGTTAAGATTAGAATAAAAAATTGGAATGAATTTGGCTGTGATTTGGGAATTAGCAGAGTTGGGATTAGATTCAAAAATTGAATCCAAATCCTAGAAAGAGTTGGGATTGATCAGAAACTCTTCTAATCAATCCCTATAAATAGGTGCTGAAAGAACAGAAGAAAACACACAGAAAAATGTAGACACAGAGAAAAAATGGAAGCTAAAAAAACATTTTTTTTTGGTTAAAATAGTTCTAGAAATTGGTGGAGAATTTTTTATGAATTTTTTTCTGGAAAATTTTGGAAAATTTTTAGATTTCGATTGAATTTTCTGATAAAGGTTGAATTTTTTGATGACTTTTCTGGCCAAGTTCGAATTTTTTGACCAACTTTCCAATTTTCGGTGACTATTTTCAGAAATCGATCAATTTTTTTATGAACTTCCAGTAAAAAACTCAGATTTCGATGAAAATTTCCAGAATCCAACGAGATTCAACTAGAGTTCTTCGTGGTTTAGAGAGAAGAGAAAGGAAAAGAAGGGAAGAGAGAGAGAGGAGGAGAAATCTATTGAAAAATAGAGGGATTAGCCTTTTATACCCGTCGAAAATGATGTCGTTTTGGCATTACTGTTCCCAGAGGATTCGTGCATTTTGCCAAGATCCGACCTGACCCGAACATCAACTCGTTTTCGACCCGTGTGCGACCCACATCTTCGAGCAGTTAATCGAGCCGAGCCGACACCCCTGAGCGGCGTCTTCGAGCCATTTTTCTTTCTCAAGTCGAGTCGAGCCGAGCCAAGTCGCTAAGCTGAGTCGTTCCAAGGTTTTTTTTTGTTTTTATTTATTTATTTTATTATTATTATTATTATTATTAGATTATATTTGTTTAATATTTGTTTATTTTATTTTTCTTTATTTTCATTTTTATTTTATTTTATTATTTTGTTTTCTTTAAATAAAATTTAAAAAAATATTTTTGAAGAAAAGTTGAAAGTATCAATTTTTCTTGAAAATAAGCTTTTTTTAAAAAAATATTTTTGGAGAAAAGTTAAAAGTATCAATTCTCTTTAAAAATAAGTTTTCAAAAATGGATTTTTGAGAAAAAATTGAAAGTATCAATTTTCCTTAGAAACAAGTTTTCAAAAGTGAATTTTTGAGGAAAAGTTGAAAGTATCAATTTTCCCTAAAAATAAGAGGAAAAGTTGAAAGTATCAATTTTTTCTGTACAAAAGCAATCATTTTTTTCTTCATTTTTATGTTCTTGAATTTTTTTTAATGTTAAATAATCCGACGACAGAGCTTCTACAAGTGAAACAGTAGTTTTCTTGCATACTCTTGAGGTGAGGAGATTTTTTCAATTTTTTGCTAAAAGTATTAGAGTTAATTGAGAATAATTTCTAATAATTAATTACTTGGTAAATTTTTAAGACTTATTGGATAACACAAAATTAAGCTTGTACCATCTTTTAATGGGCATTGTGAGGGTGCTATAACCTTCCTCACACGTAACTGAACTCTTGAACCTTATTCTAGTTAGTAGACCTGAACCTATTCTTTTAGGGACCCTTAAGCTTAGGTGTTTCTTTAAAGGATAGATTCTGTAGGTGGCCAATCGTACCTAGATAAAAAAGGATTGGTGACGACTCCTTCAAGTCAATGTCTAGCGATAGATCATCGGATCTAGATGTTATGACTTGCTTTTTCATCCTTCATAACTAGCCTTTAGTTAGCTTAAGCTAAAACAAATAAAGAAAAGGAAATAAGTTTGGAGTAACTAAACCATGCTGCCTAACCTTCCATGGGCAGTCACAGTTTGGATTTTTTTTTATGTATAATTCCTCTTATTTTGGCATGGAAAAAAGCTTTAACAAAAAATGGTTTTCAAAGTAGGAAGATAAGTGTGGGAGAAGGAAGAAAGGGTTTAAAAGTCTAAGTTTTCTTTCTTTCCCAACTCTTTGTTTCACATGGATGACTTATTCAAGCCATAAAGCTTCAAGCTTTCTATTTTCTTTTGGCCTCTTTTTTTTTTGTGGGATTTCATTTTATTTGGTTCTTCTTATAAAAGGGAAAGCTGAAAATAGGCCCCATATAAAGCAAGATTCACGTGACTAGTTGTTCCCCCCTTTTATGTTTGTTTTGCTTAATTTTTTTTACATGACTTTGCTTACTCAACCAGTGTATGAAAAATAACTTCTAGATGTGGGATTACATAAATAGCGAAAAGCTAAAAATAGGCCACATGTAGGACAAGGTCCACGTGTATTGCAAGTTGCCCATTTTTTTATTAATTAGCTTGACTTCTTTGCATGTAAGAAGCTTATAACCGAAAGTTGAAAACCATAAAGGCTGGACTTTGAATGTTAAAAATGATGGGTTTCACGTGTATAGCAAGCTATCCATTGTTCTGTTTATTAGCTTGACTTCTTTATATGTTTTTGTCACTTTATCTAGTACATGAATTATTTGTAAATGGGGGAAAATATTACACATAATACATAGTTCCACCATTAGCTCTCTTATGATTCTCTTTGGTATATTGGTTGTAAGATGGATCAATTTTTAGGCATGATGGTTACTAGATGGTTTAAGAAAAATAATAATAAACGTAGTAAGGCTAAGGTAGATAAGGAAAAAAACATAATAAATTTTGATTAGGGGGTTAGAATATTTAAACATCTTTTTGCATAAATGATCGTGTTTATTTTTAGATTATGCCAAGGTTTTGAATGTCTAATTTTTTTGTGCATGTATTAGCTTTTAAACAGGATTGTGGTCTCCTTTTCAATGAGCGGTGGTTAGACTTGGGCAATAATATCCTTCTATCTCTGGGCATAATCTTTGAAACTTTAAGTATCTTTCTTTTTCATGCTTTGTAGAGACATGTGATTTGATGCTAGCTCTATAATATGTTTGTACTATACAATGAAAGCTTTTGCAAGTTCTCTCCATCCATGAATGCGAGATCTATCTAGTAGCATATACCACCTAATAGCTGAACCAGTAAGACTATCTTAGAAAAGATGGATAAGTAACTTTTCATTATGAACGTATGCAGTCATCTTGCGATAGTACATTATAATATGAGTAATAGGGCATTTGGTCCCATCATACTTTTTAAACTCAAGCACTTTAAACTTTGGTAGAATCACAACATTAAGAACTAGGTATAATCCAGTAGCATCTATTGACCCATAAAAATCTGTTCCTTTAATGGCTCTAAGCTTCTCTTCCATGAGATTTATTTTTTTAGAACTAGAGCTTTCTTTAGTTTCAACAAGGCCTATATTCAGCTTTTGTTATTTCTTGAGATCATCAAGATTTGAAACTTAATTATGATTAAATATCTTGATGCCAAGAACAAGGGAAATGGGAGCATGATGAGTAGTTATCGGTATGTCAATCTACCTATAAGGATAATTTACAATGAATGACGTTTAATGCTAAGCCCTTTGAGATGCATGTGATAAATATGGGTCAAAGCTAAGAAGGTATAGTGGATCAGTCTCATTTTGTATCACTACTTATTCCACCATTTTCTTTCCTTTACTCATGTTTTTCAACAATTTGATAATAACTTCCAAGTGCCCTTACAGTTTTTCTTGTGCTCTTTTGATCTTTTAGAAGCAAAGAGTGTTTTCTTTTTCCATGATCCTAGCTTGATATCTAGTGTTGTATCACCTCAGATTGTTTGAAGATTGAGCTATCTTTAAATCTTGATTTTCCATAATTTTAAGAATTAAAATGACTTATTATCATTCACTTTGGAGAGATATTTATGTATGAATACATGAATGTAATAAGAATGATTTATCACATAATAATTGTTAACAAAAAAAATCTTTGTTGAATTGAAAGTTATTTATAATCAAATCCAATATTACATCTATGAAAAGTCTAAAGTTTATTGTAAAAAATAATCCTTAATTTGTCGATATTGGTTTTGCATTTCATTAAGGAAATCTAGTAGTTTTTGGCCATGTACTCCCGCTGGTGGTACCCTTGTCTTACATTCTTCAACTTTTTCTACCATGTCCTTAGCTTTATAAGTAGCCATAGTAATTTGATCAAGCAAGCACTCCAATTGGTTATGTTTTCTCACATATACCTCATTTACTTGCTTACATTCTTTATTCATAACACCTATTTGTGTTCCAATTTCAACCACTACCCATTGCATATTTGGATATGCTTTTGTGTTTCAATTAGTGCTTTGTCCTTGCATCTTTGCTTGCAATTGTCCATTGTTTTTCAAAAATTGGGCTAACTCGTGATTAGTGAATGACTATGTAATGTTGAGATAAAAGAAAGATTCTTCCATTCATCATTTTCTTGTTTGAGTGCTTGAACCTTTCTGTCCATTCTTCCCTTTAACTCATTTTTTAGCCTTTTGTTTTCAAGCTTCAATTCAGCTTTTTCAATTGAAGCTTTCTTTTAGTGATTTTCACTACCAATAGGGGATCAAGAGGTGGTGATTTCATTGAGCCATTTGGAGTTGTTTCTTCAGGGATTTTAATATTTTTATCTCACCTAATGTGGCACATAAAGTATTCCAAAGTAACCTCATCTAAGCATCTCCTCCTATATTCCTTATGAGGTAAATTCTAACCTTGCAAGGCCCTGGCTATCTTTGTGGAGGCATCAATTTCAATATATAAGAACTTCATTTTACTAAGTCTAGAAATGGCTGGGATAAACTATTCATAGCCATATTATCTTTGCACTATGATTGGAGAATAATTCACTACAACCCAAAGGCCTAAGAAAAGAACCAAAAGCTTATCTTCACAACCATACAACACTAGTCCATAAGGCATCTAAAAAGCTCTCTATATCACATCTTGTCTAGTGAGCTTCGTAGAAATAAGATCCATGCTTCTTTGGATTTTTTTGTAAGCCATTCATTTTCACTATTAGTAGTGAAATATGGCTTGTGAAATTTACCGCCATTATTTTTTATATGACTTTTCATCCAAATGGTTAACAATTGAGTACATCCAGTAAAACATCCTTCTTCATTTCGATTACAATGATTTAAAGATCTAATAGTCTCAGCCAAAATTACAGGAATATGATTGATTTGATAACCAAGTTGATTAAAAGAATCCACCACTGCAACATCAATATAGCCAATTACTTTTTAAAATACCATTATCCTATATAGAGCCAATGCTAGTAAATCTATTCATCTTTCAATACCAAAATATTTGTATATAAAGTCATGAACAATGGACCAAGGAATACCAATACTTTCACTCTTTTCTTTTACACAATTATTAACAATTTGGACCTTTACGATCATCATTTAAGCAAGCTTTTTTCGATAACCAGTCTTTTTAATTTTCCAATATACCTTATTAGGATTAGGGAGATCTAAGCAAAGGAGAGTTGAATGTTCTTTAATAGTTGGCACAATGTCAACCTCATTGAACACAAAGCAGCGATATGAAAGGTCCCAAAACTGAACCATGACCTTAATAAGCTTATCATCAACAAGGATTGAAAGGAGTAATGTATGGTTCCTAAACTTCTTTTGGAAAGTCTCATTGATAGTGACACTCCATTTGTTCCAAATACTAACCAAATCACTAAGATCATTTCGTTTGAGATTGAGATAGATTTTTAGTGGGCAAAGTAGTTACATAATTGGCCAGCAAACAATCACCTCTTTTAAGCTAAGCTTCTTCAGACTTCATTCTCAGGCATATAGGGAACTTTAATAGGCTCTCCATGGATGTAATTAAGATTCTTTTTTGTTAAGATTGTTTTGTGGTAATCACTCCTTATGTAAATCTAATGATGTATGTACGCATAAAGTAGAAGAAAAAAAAAGGTTAGTTAACATAATACAATATATGCAAGGAATAACAAAATATAAAATGTTAGTTTGCAAAAATATACAAGGAATAACATAAATTTACAAAAATAATAACTATCCCATCATGTGTCCTATATAGGTTTTTTCCAATTAAAGGGAGGGTAGGGCTCTAGCCTAAGTTTGGATTTTAAGGTTCATATACATGCTAGGTTCAAAGGCTTAACGATCTAAGGGCTCTCAAATTGTTCCTTACGTCATCGTCCATTATAGACTAGTAAGGCACCCCAATTCTCACCCATCATTATAGGTTTAAACGGAAAGAGTTCAATTTGAATGAGAGTTTTTACTAGCTCACACAGAGGTTATTACCTCACGAGAGTATAGGTACTTGCTCTCTCCTAATAAAGGATAAAGCCCCAGTATAGAGTTTATGCATGAATGCAAGTATGATATGTGTAAAGGGACATACCAAGTAATCAAATAGATAGGTGTGAATAAAAAATAATATCTACAAAACAAACAAGTAAGAAATCACAAACAAATAGGTTAGTCCACATGAGAAACATAAATAATTACATAATAAAAACTATCAAAGCAAGGCTTAAAATAACACATAAATAACTAATGGCTTAACTCTCTATATTCCTCAATGGAGTCACTAAACTATCATAATATCTAGGTTAAGAAACCTACCCATTAAACACAAAAATCATGGAGTTGCCACCAATCTTTTTTACCTAGATGCGATTGGCCACCTTTATGATTTTGTATCATTTTAAAAGTTGTCCTAAGTATAAACTAAGGGTCCTTAAAAAGAATAGATTCTGATCTACATCATCAAAATTAAGATTCGAAAGTCCGTTACGTAGAGAGAAGGTATTAGCACCCTTTTACCTCAAAAATTGGTACCAAATTAATTATGTATTATCTTACCTAAGTCTTATCAAAAATAGTTTTATCGTGCAAATAAATCAATTCCAATCCTTTTATTCATTCACAAAACATGATGATACAAAATTTTTATAAAAATCAAGCAATTATGCAATCATGCTATAAATGTTAAATCATACCATGCAAAAATTATCATGCAAATATAATACTATAAATCATACTAAATATCATGTAATAATATCATACCTAGATCATGTTAAAATATTCATGCAACAATGTCATGCAAATATATCAATTATCATGCAATAATAACAATAATGTAAATATATAATATCATGCAAATATAAAATACCATACAAATATATTAATAACCATTCATGCAAATATATAATTATGAAATCAAATATAAGCACACAAATATATTAGTAATTATGCAATTAAACATAGTCATGCAATTATGCACACAATAAATATAAAAACATGCAATTATATATCATGCAAATAAAATATTAATAATCATGCAAGCAAAAATATTAATAATCATGCAATATGCAATTAAATATATAATCATACAAATAAATATATTAATAAATCACACGAATAAATATACTAATCATTCAAACAAATATATTAGGCAAATAAATTATCATGCAAATATAATATTAGTCATGCAAATTTATGCAAAAATAAATACCATACAATAAATATAAAAATAAGAGTAAGTAATTAAATATTATGAAGGTTATGCAAAAATCACAAAAAAATTGAAAACAAATATTATCTCAATAGATCACAAGTTCCAACAATTTTTCACCTTTCAAAAATTGATGCTTCATACTATAAATCTTAGCCTTCCTTGCAAAAACTCCAACTAGATCTTCTTGCAATTTTTTTTTTGCTTGATTGCTTCTTCTTCGTTGACTCAAAACCTTTGCCTAAATTTTTTCTCTTTTCAATGACCTTTGTTTGATCTTGAAGTGAATTGCTGTGAGGCTTCCCCTCTTTTGATCACAAATTCAAAGTCCTTATATAGGGATTGAATCCCTTTTCAATTTAGAAGAAATTAATTCAATCGAATTTAGGATTTCTCTCCAATAAATTGAGTCCCAAGTCTTTTCAAAACTATTCAACCATTAAAGTTAAAATCTGAAATTGAATCCAAGAGTTAAATTAAATCCAAGATTTTTCACGTAAAATCCCACATTTTTCTTTTTTTTTATCAATTGACTTTGATTCTTTTGACTAAAAAATCAAAAATTAAACCAAAAATTAAACTAAAAAAATAAAAATAAAATTTAAGACTTAATCTTTGGGCCCAAAATTTACTTTTTCAATTAAAGTCCAATTGTACAATCAAAACCAAAAATCGAAGTTTAATGAATTTCAAAAAATCTCCAAACAAAATGAGGTTGTTATAGTGATGTATGGTAGTCCAAGGAATTAAAAACCATCAAACTAAGAAAGAAAAATAATAAAAAAAGAAAACATATATTTTAAATAATCATATAAAATGAACCCCATACTAAAGAAATTTTAAAATATTTTTTAAAAAATATTAGATATTTTAGAAAAAGAAAAACTTAAAGAGAAAAAATAAAAAAAAGAAATAATGAAAAAATGAGTCAAATGACTTAACACATGTCATTCTCTTGATATCAAGCAAGTCTAAAAAAATTAAAATATAAAAAATTATTTATTAAATACATAAAAAATTATAAAAAAAAGTGGCATATCATTATTATCTAGTGGATCCCATAAAAAATAAAATATAAAAAAATTTTTTTAAATATTTTTTAAATAAAGAGGCTAAAAATTGAAAAGCAAAAAAAAAAAATTGGTATAAATGGTTCCCACACATAAAAAATAAAATCTTTAAAATATATATCTTTTAATTTTAGAAAGATATTATTAAATATTTTTTAGAAAAAGAAAAAGTAAAAAAGGATAAAAATAAAAAATAAAAAAGGTTTAGTTTAAGTGGATCTTACACATAAAAAATAAAATCTTTTAAATATATATTTTTATAATTTTAAAAAATATTTATTAATTATTTTTAAGGAGAAAGTAAAAAAAACAAAAGAAACAAATAAAAAGAAAACAAAAGCAAAATGTAAAAAGCAAAAATGAAATGCTAAGAAAAGAATTTTTTGCGGTCGTGCACTACAAACAAGGCAAAAAAATAGAAGCATGTAGAAACTGAAGAAGTAGAAAATATATATTTTTCAAAACAGTTTTTTAATACACTCTATATGTTAAAATAGAGCACACAACACACCCTCTTAACTGATATGTGACGATTTTTTCCACTAATATAATTGGACTTCTCCACTAATAGTCATAGCTTTAGTGGAAACAAAACATGAGCATCATCATCAGCATAAGATTCTACTTCAACACTCCTCCTTGGAATTTTTGCTGATCAGACCAAGTAAGGATTTCAAACACTCAAACTTGATTTTTGATACATCTTTGGTGAGTATATCAGCCATGTTATCTTTACTCCAGCAGCAAACCATGTGCACCTCTTGTTCTTTTTTAGCTTCTCTAATATACTGAAATTTTACTTTCATATGCTTGGTTTTGCCATGATTTACTGGATTTTTTGCAATAGTTATGGTTGATTGACTATCACAAAAAATTCCAGTTGCTTCACCTTGCTTCTATCCCAGTTATCCAAAATTTTGCTTAACCGTATAGCTTCTTGATTCACAGTTGCAGCAACTACCATAAACTCTGCTTCAGTAGTAGATTAAGCTACAAACATCTTGCTTCTTTGATATCCATGAAATAAAAACTAGAACCAGGAGAAAATGCATAACCTATAGTGCTCTTCATGTAATCCAAAGATCCTGCTCAATCACCGTCACAAAATGCCTGCAATTTCACATTCATTGTGCATTATGCTACACACCGTAGTCTAGTGTGCCTTTCAAATACCTAAGGACTCTCTTAGCAGCACCAAAATGAATTTAACTTGGACAGTGCATGAACCTTGAAAGTAAGCTGGTAGCAAACATTAAATCTGGTCTTGTTGCTCTCAAGTATAACTTTTATATAACTTTTCATCTACCTTCCCAGCAATATTATTTTTCTGCAGCTTTTCAACCACAATCAAAAAAGTTGAAACGGGTTTGCAATGCTCCATATGAAACCTTTTCAAGATGTCTGCAGTATATTTCTTTTGATTGATGAAAACACCATCCGTGTACTGATGTATTTCCATGCCTAGAAAATATTTCATCTCTCCAAGGTCAGTCATTTGAAAATACTTCTTCATTTGCTATTTGAATAGATTTATCATCTCTAAATTGGTTCCAGTTACTAGTAAATTATCCACATATAGAGAAACAACAAAAACTTCAGCACTTTTTTTCTTAACATAGAAAGTAGGTTCATTCTCACTTCTTTAAAACATGCATTGTGTAAAATACTCATCTATGTGGCTATACCAAGCTCCTGGTGCTTGCTCCAAATCGTATAGATCTTTGTGTAACTTGTAAACATGCTCCTCCTTGCCTTGAACTACAAAACCTAATGGTTTTTCAACAAAAATTTCTTCCTCCAAATAACCATTAAGAAAAGCTAATTTAACATCTAATGATAATTTTTTTCAACCCTTTTGAGTAGCCAAGGCAATGAGTAATATTATTGTGTCATGTCTAGCTACTACTGCAAAAGTTTCAATATACTTTATACTTGGTTCTTATGAGTGCCCTTTCACAACTAATCTTGCCATGTAATTGTTGATCAAACCATCTAGATTAAGTTTGGCTTTGTTAATCCACTTGACACCAATCACTTTCTTTCTGGTAGGTCTCTCTGATAGGTCCCAGATCTTATTCTTGATAATCATGTTCATTTTTTCCTCCATGGCTGCTTGCCATTTTTCATGCTTGGATGTTTCTTCATATGTTACACATTCAACAAAAGCCATACAACACTTGTAAAATGGAGTGGACTGGCTGTATAGCATTTGTAATCCTGTAGATATGATGGTGGATAAGAAGGTTTGGTTGATCTTCGAAGTTGAGATGGTGGTGCTGTTGAGATTGATGGTGAAGTTGGACTTGTAGAACTGCTTATTCCAACTTTAGGAATGACATCGATGGTGATGCTATTAAGATTGATGAAGAGTTGTAACTTCAACTTGAGGTAATTGTGAAACAACCTCCTTGTTTACTTTATAATCTTCCCAATTCCAAGTGACAATATCATTAAGGTTTACATCTCTGCTTACCATCACCTTTCATGTTTTAAGTTGTGAATTCTATAGCCCTTTGATTTAGAGCTATAACCATGAAAGCTACCTCTTTTTGCCTTCTCTTCTAACTTGTGTCTTTTTTCTACGGGTACATGGACATAACATACAAAACCAAACACTTTGAGATGTCTCATAGTAGGTTTCTTACCACTCTAAGCTTTAATTGGAGTTTTACCAGCCAAAACTCTCATAGACAGCCTGTTGTGCAGGTATACTGCTTCGCAAACTGCTTTTGCCCAAAACCTATTTGGTTTTTTTTTTTTTTCAAATTTCATGCACCTAGCCATCTGAATGACTGTCCTGTTCTTTCTCTCAACACTCCATCTTGTTAAAGTGAGTACCCAACTGTCAACTGCTGTTCAATGCCAGCATCTTCATAAAATTCATTGAAATTTGATGAAGCATACTTCTTGCCATTATCAAACCTCAAGGTCTTGATCTTACAGTCACTCTTGGTTTCAACAAGTGCCTTGAACTTTTGAAATACATTAAATACATCTGATTTGTGTCTCATGAAATAAACCCAGGTCATCCAGGTGTAGTCATTAATAAAGAGAATAAAATACCTATTTTGGTTAAGTGAAGGTGTCCTCATTAGGCCAGAAACATCTGTGTGAACTAGCTCAAGCTTTTCCTTTGCTCTTCAATTGCTAGCTTTAGGAAAAGGTTTTCTGCTTTGTTTTACCAACTTGTATGCTTCACATAGATCATGAACATTGCGGATGGGAGGCAAATCTCTCACCAAATTGTTTACTTGCATGAACTTTAAAGAGCCAAAATTGTGGTGGCCATCTCATATGCCTATCATAATGTTTAAGTTCGAGAACTTGTCCATTAAATACAAAAATTACGGTGTCGTCACTAATATTTATTTTACCTAATTATGATTGGCCACCTATATGAATCTTTCTTTTTTAAGGTTATCATAAACTTAAATAAATACCCTAAGAAAATAGGTTCTAATCTATACCAACAGGACTAACTTTGAGAGTCAGATACATGTAGAGAAAGTTTTAGCACCCCACAACGTCCATAAATTGGTACTAAATTAATCATATATTATCTTATCTAAGCACTAATCAAAGATGCTCTTTATTACTTATTTTATTAATTTCGATGTTTAAATATTGAAAAAAAGTTTTTAAGCTTTTACCAAAAAAGAAAAATTTTTCACCTCAAGAATATTCAAAATAAACTCACTGTTTACTTGAAAAGGCTATATCATCGGATTCATTAAATATCTTATTAAAAATCAAATCTGAATTCCTTTTATTTATTTACAAAATATTGTCATATGAAAATACTATCAAAATATCATAAAAAATATCATGCAATAATATCATAATTAAAACATGCAAAGATCATGCAAAAATTGTTAGAGAGATAAACCACACTTGGAGCCCGTGAAAACACACCAAAGAGCCCATATATATATATTAGACACCACTTGAGCCTAAAAGCTTAAGCTATTAGGTTCTTGGGTCGTTCATGCATATATAGGACATCTCATTTAGTTTCCTAATGATGTGAGATTTTTTTTCTTACATGTGAATCATATCCCAATAATCTCTCATGTTCACTTGTAAGTTCTGATCAAGTCCCACCTTAACTCTCCTGTGCGAGTAAGTCCTATTAACGCCTCCTTTGGGCCAAATAATCTCACATCTCTAGTACATTTTTGAGCTAGGCGACAGCACTCAACCTTGCCACCTAGGTTGTCTCAGTGCTCCCTTAAGCTTACACTTCAGGTTGACTCAACTCATCACCCACTTGGGTGTTCTGCTTCTGCATATTATTATATACTTGCTGCATCCAAGTCGAACCTTTTAAATACTAACTTTCAAGTACATGAAGTTAATGGACGTGATCAACTTTCAATCTACCAACAATCTCCCCCACAACAATACCACTAGGACTTGAACTCGTAACCTTAGCTCTGATACCACTTGTTGGGGAGATAAACTATACTTGGAGCCTATGAGAGCACATTAAAAGGCCCACATATACATATTGAATACCACTTGAGCCCAAAAGTTTAAGTTATTAAGTTTTTTGGTCCTTCATGCATATATAAAACATCTCATTAAGATTTTCTAATGACGTGAGATTCTTTACTCACTTGTAAACCATATCCCAACAAAAATAAATCATAATAAATAATGCAAATAAATAAACTCTATGCAAAATATCATGCAAAAATATCATAATAAATCATGTAAATAAATATAATAAAAATCATACAAGTAATTATAGACACTACATTTTGTCCAAAAAAATTTTTTGGATCGAAATGGGTCTTGATTGTGTAATTAGGCCTTAATACAAAAGTGAATTTGGGGCCCAAAGATTAAAAGATCAAAAATTTTAATTTTGATTTTAATTTTAATTGTGATTTTAATTAATTTTATTTTAATTTTTTATGTTTTCTTTGGTTAAAGTTAAAAGTCAAATTCAAAAAAAAAGAGAAAATAAAAAAAAAAAAACAAAAACGTGGCATTTCGACAAATCCAATCCTCATATTCGATTTTAGATTTTGGACTTTAATGATCAATTGGTTATGAAAATACTTGAATACCAAGCTTGTTTAATAAAAGGAAAAATCATAGGAATCATAATTTTGGAAAATCTTGCTTAAATTCGTGAAATATTGGATTTTCCAAGCAAAAGTAGGATCAATCCCTATATAAAAAACCTTGTAATCAAGTACAAAGGTAGGGGGAAGAAACAATTAGAGCAATCATAAAAGCTTAATTTTTTAGGTTCAATTTTTTATTTCTAGGATTTTTGGAATCTTGTTTGAGTTTATGAAATTTTGGGATTTTGGTTGTCTAAATTTTGAATCTATCTTCAATTCTGATTTCTAGGATTTGGGTTTTGTTTTGGATTTCGGAGATTGATTTGAGTTCTGGGTTTGCTAGGAATATTCTAGGAATTTAGTTAAATTTCTAGGAATTTAGTTGAATTTTTGAGTTTTTTGTTTGAATTTTTCGACAAAAGTTTAAGTTTTTAGGTAAACTTTATGGCAGGCGGAGGGATTTCATGGCAGTTAGATTTTGAGTTCTAAAGATTTTTTAAAAAAGTTTGAATTTTTCGATGCTAAAATTTGAATTTTTGGCCGGACGGTTAAGTTTCATGATGAAGTCCTAGAAAAAAAGTTAGAGAAAATTGATCCTAAAGAGAAAGGCTTAGGCATCTAAGAGAAAAATAGCGGTTTATTAGCTTTTATACTAAATCAAAATGATGTTGTTTTGCAAAAAGGCTAACCCACGTGCTGACCCAAAAACCCACGTTGTGTTGAAGCCCGACCCAATCGTAGGTATCTCTTTTTCTTTTTTTTTTTATTTTCTATTTTAATTTTATTATTATTATTATTATTATTACTTTCTATTTTATTATTATTTTATTTGTGTGATTAAATTAAAGTGATAAAGAAAAGAAAAAAGAAAAAATTGGTAAGATTTCATTGATTTATTTGTATGATGTCTTTGTGAATTTAATTTTTTGCATGTTATTTATTTAATTGTATGAAAAATATATTTCGACATGAATTTGATTATTATATACTTGCATGTTTATTAATATATTTGCATGGTTATATATTATTGCTTGAAGTTTCCATAGCTTGATATTTTTGCATGAAATTTTTATATTATTGCAAGAGGTAATTCTTGCTTGATAATTTTTGCATGATTTATTGCATTGTATTTTTAAATTCATTGCATGATAATATTTTGCATGATTGTTTGAAATATATATATATATATATATATTTGCATAATAGCATGATTTGATTTTTGATAGAATTGTTGTATGACAATATTGTGTAAATAAATAAAATGATTGGAATTGATTGATTTGCATGATATTAAATCATTTTTGATAAAGGCTTAGGAAAGATAACATGATTAATTTGGTATTAATTTTGGACGTAATGAGATGCTAAAACATTTTTTACACGTAATCAACTCCCAAACTTAGCTCTATTGATGTAGACTAGAACATATTCCTTTTAGAAACCCTTAGTTTGCATTTAAGATCATCTTAAAAAAGATAGATTCACATATGTGATCAATCACACCTAGATTAAAAAAAATTGTGGCAATTCTATAATTTTTGTATTTAATGGGTAGGTTCTTGGACTTAAACGTTATGACAATAATAATGCAAAAAAATATAATAAAAATCATGCAAATAAATAAAATAATAAAAATCCTACCAAAGTTTCCTTTTTATTCTTTTTCTTTTTCACATCACTTTTTAATTTAATCTCAATTTAAGATACTAAAATAGAAAAAATCAAAATCAAAAATAAGAAATCAAAATAAAAAAGAAAAAAAAAAGAAAAAGAAAAACATGTGATCAAGTTAAGTTAGGAAGGGTATAGGTGCAGATTGAACCTCTTCCAAACAATGTTATTTACTCTCAGTATTTAAGTTAAAAAACCAAAACCTTCATAATTTCCTTCTATTTTCTCTCTCTAGCCCAAAAACTTCTCTCTTGAAACTTAAAGCTCTATGTTACTTGATGAATTTGATTGTATTGCTTCTTGCTTGTGTGTTCCTTGATTGCTTGATTTCAAGTCTTTTATATAGGGACATAATCCCTTTCAATTTGAAAAATCCTAATTTTAATGGAATCTAGCAAAAACTTTTCCAAAGATTTTTCTTGGAATCTTTCCTTTGTCAAACAACCTTAATGCCCAACTATTTTCCAAATTAAAATATGTTAATTATTTTTAAATATTGGCCTAGATTTCCAAAGATTGAATTCTACCGAATTTTTTTTTTTTATTTTTCTCTTTTCCTTTTTGTTTTTTGCTAACCAAAATTGAAAAAATAAATAAATAAAAGAAAATAATAATGGCACTGATAGAAACTAAATGAAAATAAAAATATATTTTTGAGCTTTTAATCTTGGGCCTAAAATTCAACTTTACAATTAAAGCCCAATTGCATAATTTTACAATCCATCATCAGAATAAAAGTCAAAGCCCAGTAAATGTTAAAAAAAAAATCTCTAAATAAAATGATGTGTCTACAATGGCATAATATGGTTTCATCTTTGATAATTCTCATAACTTTCTCTAACGAAATTTTCCACTCTAAAGGAAAACATCAAGATCTTACATGAGTCACAACAGTTTTCATTTCATTTTTGTGAAAAATTCGACAAACTTCATTTCCAAAATGAAGTGTATAACAGTGTTCCATCATTTGACATACACTTAATAAATTTTTTGATATGTTGGGCACTTATAGAACATCTTTAATATAATATATACCTTTTTTTGTTTGCACAAGAACTATTCTAATCTCGATAGTTTTCACAACATAATAATCTTTCAAAATAACTTTAGCCTTGTAAATTGTATCCATCTCATTAAAATTGCTTCCCTCATGAGTCATGAATTTTAAAGCCACTATCTTGTTTTGGTAATTATGCTTCTCCATTATGCTTATTTTTGTAGGATGACAAGCAATGAAAAGATGTTCCTCTTACTGTTTTTTTTATGTATAATGAGCTTGATGTTTATTTTAAGACTATGTTTGTTACTATGGTTATAGGTTCTGCTTTACTCGATAAAACTTTTTAATTTGGCCAACATCTTACAAAATCAGCATTGAAGTTTAAGCCACCAATTCTTTTCCATGTGATTTTTTCTTTTTTTTGCAGACTCTACATGGTGAAAAACCTTCTACTTTTCTCACCTTCTTTGTAACTTTCACTTGCACCTTTGGAATCTTGATCCTTGTTTTTAACATGTTATCTTTTGTCACTTTTGAACTAGATAACTTAAAGTTGTGTCTTGAGAGAAAAGCTCATTAATGTATTCCTTCATCTCTCATGTTTAGTCTTTGCTCATTAGCTTGTAAATACTTAATTAATTATGAAATATAAATGTTATGATGACTTAAAATGTAAGCAACTCTTGAATCAAATTTGCATGGCATGTTGATGAAAAATTTTTTAACAACTTTCTGGTTTTTAACTTCTTCACCATATATCTTCATCTAGTCAACCACATGATTGACTTTTAAAAAGTAATCCTTTATGGTTTCATTACTCTTCATCCATAGTTTCTCAAGCTCCCTCCTTAAGTCTTGAAGTTTGATCAATGTAACTTTTTTAGCACCTTTTAATTCTATTTCAAAGAATATCTCATGTTGCTTTAGTAGTGGTTGTAACAACAATTCTTGAAAAAATTTCCTTTGACATAGAGAAATATATAAAAGTGATAACTTTCACTTTTTTGCTAACCTCTGATTTCTTTCACTTATGCTCTTTAGTAAAAAATTATACTTCTGTTACAAGTGGTTCATTCCCTAGCTCTACAATTTCCTTCAAATCTTGAGCCATCAAGAAAGCTTTTATACAAACAAACCATTGTTCATAGTTTTCACCATGAAAAATTAATAGTGGAAGAAGTGAAAAACTTGCATAAAACATGTGGCAATTATATTAACAAGTTGTAAAAATTTTTTAATAGATTTAAGAAGAGAAAAGTACCATTAAGATTTCATGAAACTCTTATACCAATTGATGAAATGCTAAGAAAAGAATTTTTTGTAGTTTTACACTAAAAAAAGGTAAAATATAGAAGTATATATGTAAAAACTAAACAAGTAGAAAATATATTTTTTTCAAAATAAATTTCTAATACACTTTGCAAGTTATATTTTAATAAAGCACACAACACACCCCTTAATTGACATTATGACAATTTTTTCCATTAACATAAGTGTATTTCTCCACTAGTTGATATAACTTTAGTGGACACAAAACATGAACATCATTATTAGCAAAAGATTCTACTCTAAGCAAAAAAAAAAAAAAGAAAAAGAAAAGACATGAAGTTAACACGCGATAATCAAAACGAAAAGAACTATTGATAGTATATAAATAAAATTTATCTTATTGATTTTGGTGCATTAGACATGTATAAGATTGTTATAAATGAATCTCTTTGCATTTATTAATGGATTAATAATTAATAATCCTTACTCTAATTGTAATTTAACATGATTATGAGATATTATTTTTCACACTTAGCACTATCCAATGGTTTGTAGTTAAAAAAAAAAATTTAAGCTTTGAAAACTTATAAATTAGAGATTTTAATTAAATTTGACATATTGAATTTAAATTTTAAAAAGGGTATTTAATTTAATGATAAAATAAGTATATTTATACATACTAGTGTGATAGTCGTGCTACAAGTTTTTTTTATTTAGCATAATTAAAAATTTGAAATATATAAAATTTTTATTTAATTGAAAAAATAGTATACTATAAAAAAATATTCAAAATAAACTCAATCTCTCCCTATATAATTTTTTCAAGTTTCACAACTCATAGGCTATGGTGAATTCAACATTCAAAAGGGAATGGAAAAAAGTTGATTACATAAAACAAATTTCTAAAAAAAAAAGTTAATATTTTATCTCAATCCATTAGTGATTAGGCTGGGTTAAGCATTACAAACATTTTTAAAAGGTATAGTATATTGAAAAAATGATCAATTCAAATTGCAAGGTTAGGAGTCTAGTGTCCTTCTAACAGGTTTAAAAAATAAAAAAACATACTGCATACTGTATCTTAATCAAACATCCTTAAATTGATTAACTACAACATGTAAAGAAAATTAAATCATAATTGTCTTTAATCAACTAAGGCATAGTTCACATTTCACAATGATATCAACACAAATCAACATATTTAGGAAAATATAAGCAAAAATAAAATTTAGTTGACAAAATTGAATATTGAAAGGAAAACATATTCTTTTTAATAATTGTCTTATAGCAAGACCAAGATAAGTCATACATCTACAATGTGTAAGAAACCTAATTGCCTCAACCATATTATAAAATTTAGAACTAACCACTCTATTTTTGTAGCAGAAGCTACCATTAATTTATCAAAGTTTTCTATCTTTCTTAGTAATATCTCAATAAGAGAAAATAACATAAAAGCATATATATCAATAATACCCAAGCTAAGAGGAAGGATAAAACTTAGAATTACAATGACTATAACACTATGGTTAAATAGGCACTAATAACATTGAGTGTTTAATAAACAAAAACTTAATATTGAATTTTCTTATATCACTTTCAAAATTTAACTTTAAAGGGAACAATTGTATCTCAGTTGGCAAATATGTTTTTGTGTAAATCATGACATACCTAAAAAGAAGCATGAAAAGCTATTAAGTCGATTTAACTTTGCTTTTTGGATATGTCACCCTCTAGAGTTTTTTTTCATGTCAACTATTAAAATTGTGATCTTTGCAGAGGTACAGGTTGATTCCAATGATTATTAGGACTTAATGGTTACATTAACACATTTTTTCAATAAATTAAAAAATAAAAAATTAAATGATATCTTACTTTTCTTAACAGCCAAACCATTATTTTTTAGCATTTTTGCAATTGTGACAGACTGTTGTTATAGCTACATATATGATAAAATAAATAAAAAGAATGATTTATAGTAATTCTCAAAAAGTAGCAAACATAATTGATTTAGGTTCCATCTATGAATAATTTGGTCTAGAAATAAATTACAAGTAGCAGCACTAGAAAAATTAAGTCACAAATACTTTGTACTTAAGAAAAACAAAGTTGAGAAAAGCTTCAGAGTATCTTCACAGCACATAAATAGGTGTAAAATAAACAACCTATTGATATCGATTTCAACTGACAATAATAAAAAAAATTCAAGTCACTTTCCAAGTTTTATAAAGAGATTATTTGAAATAAAAAGAATGTTTAAGTTTTTACAAGAATAAGAAAGCGATTTGAATTTTGATTGCTACCCTTTCTTCCTTATATTTTTCAACAAACCTAGTACCTATATTAAGTTGAAGTTGAATGACCTCAATAGGAGCTTGATTGAACCAAAAACAATTTGAAGCTAACCTACATTGTAATGAAATCTAACAATGCACATAGATATATTTTTATAATTTATAGTTTTCTTATTCAATATTTATACTACCATAGTGCCTAAATAGTTTCAAATTTAGGCAATGATTGATAATTTTAAGAGAATTATAATTATTCCACAATTCCATATCAAATACCATTTGAATTAAGCTACAGGAAAGAAATAACAATAGAAGTTATAAACCAAAAAAGGGATTACCTTATGTCAACAACCTAAACATCATGACTGCTTTTAGTTGGAGAAAGAGAATAATTTGGTGAAAAAACCTGATAAAAAAAAAGCAAATATTGAGAATTTTATCAATTAATGGCATATTTTTCCTTTTGGTATATGCAAGAGTTGAACTCTTTTTTAAAAAAGCTAAAAACCTCTAACCTATTAGCATATTTCGCAAGTTATGTCACATTTCTTGTTGCACCATCTTTGAATGTATTTCTTATGAGCAAACTAAAGAAAAAAAATTGAAAATAAGTTAGAAAATACTTCACATATTTCAATCTACAAAGTATCCAAAATCTGATAACCAAATAACTAACTTAGGAAGAAAGCTAACTTCATAACTTAAAAGGCATCAATCAACTTAAACCATTACATTGATAACAATTTCCACATATAAACGCTAGAAGAAGTAGACCAACTTAACCGTAAAAAAAATACAAAAAACTATATAAACACACTTGTTGATGTTGGAGAAAATAATTCATTCACATATTGTGCATTTACACTTGTTGATCTGTATAGTCTACAAATAAAAGCTTGGCACAAAATTTAATAGTTTGAAATTTCAATTTAGTAAATGAAAACTAACAATTTCACATACTTGGAGAACATTTTAGTTTTAAAAATTGATTTATCAATTTATTACAAAACTGCAGAAGAAACAAGTATGTTTTATATTATCAAGTATGGACATATATAAGTCATTCATGTAGACAAAGAAAATACCTCAAATCATGGAAATTCATGTCAGCACAGAAGCAATTACAGTAGTTCCTTAAAAGAGTTGGCACCAATAGCTCGCCATACGGAGAAAGCTAATAAAAAAAATATAGTTGAAATGGATTCAAGATACTAAGAAAAAAGAAAAAGAAAACTCATTAAAAACATTGTATGGTTAATTAAACTAATGATGTGTCGAAAAAAAATTAAACTGAAGTTGATAATATAAAGAAACAAAAGTTTATGATGTCTTGTTTACTCAAAAAAAAAAACTTATGTGACTACCAGTAATACAATGCCACGTAAGCTTAATAAAACAATAACAGTAATAGGTAAAAGATTTATTAACACAAATACTAATCTAGAATGCTATTAAAACCTTATTTGAAAATTCATAAACTCAAAATATCACTCATGCCTATTTAGAATCCATATTAACTAATGCCAAATGAGTTGAAATTATAATTAGTTACACCAAAGAAATAATAATCTTTTAAAACATTATAACATCATCTTTCCAAGAAAGTAAAGTTTTTCTTCTTTAAATTTTGTTCATCATTGATAGAAAACAATTAGTACTATTTTCATTCTCTTTCTACATTTCCAAGAAATTATATTAATTTTTATAGTTTTAGAATAGAAATTAGAAAATTGTTATAATCTCCCTTGCCAATTGCCATAAGTAGCTAGTGACAAAAAGCCATCCAAAAGAAATCAAGTAGAAATTTGCGATTTAAAGACAACTTTCAAATATTATATATAGAATAAAACAATCCAATTCCCATATGATTTAGGTCAAATCTAACTGAAGAAAACAAATGATTTACATATATAAAAAATAAAGATCATTAACCAAATGAAAGAAAGAGAAAAGAAATAAAAAAAAAGTATATATCAATAAATGATTCATGGGAAAATAAAAAAAATTAGTTACATAGTCATGCAAAGATTAAAAAATAAATATAAATCAATCAAACCACTCTCACCACAAATTTGGTTAATGAATGTTTTCATCAATAAAAGCAAGAACAAATTCAATATAAAAATTCTTCAAAGTAATGATCACTATCATCACTAAAAGACCCATAATTGCTCCCTGTAAATGAAACACAACCACTAAATTATGGATTACGAAGACAATCTCAGACATGAAAAAAGAAAGTATTTAATTTCAAAAGTTTTAGACCCTAGAAATCATTATAGATTATTGAAACACTACATATTAAGAAAAATCTATTACTTCAAAAATAAAAGGGAAAAAAACAGTGCCACCAAATATGGTAATAATTATTAAGTATGTATTATGTCCTGCAATCTCATCTTGGATAGCCATTGTTTCATAATCCAATAGTATCACATGAATTGTTGTCAGTAAAATAGCTTCAATGTATCTTGATTCCATGGCAAGTTGGAGTGTTACCAGGCTCGATGAAATCCAAGTTAGAGTTATAAGGAAAATAGCTTTCGAAACAAACCCAAAAATTAAATTCTTTTATGTTTATAACATTTAAAGTACTTAACAAAAATAAAAATACTAAATAAAATTCAAAAAAAAAATTTTAAAAAGAAAGAAAATAAATCAAATGTAAAAAAAAAAAAAAAACTTAAGTACTTACCTAGTTCACTCAAGAGATGCTAAGTTTCCTATTTGGATCAAAGATAAAGAAATCAAAATTAAAGCATGAAAATTAACAAAATTTACTTAAAGAAAAAAAAAAAGAAACAATGATGAGTTTTCCCAAGATGTATGTTTTGAACACATTCCCAAACCTGAAAAAATATCAAGAAATTAAAACAATATTCTCTCTTTTTCATAGCTAGTGTCAAAACCCATGCCGATTATGATGTATATACCCAATCTTGCCCTTGAGACTAATATTTTCGTATTCTTCTATAAGAATACTCAAATAGTCTCGATCTTTTGAAACAAATAACTTTTTCAATTCATTGCCATCTGTTAGAAACAATTTACAAAGAAAACCCAAAAAAAAAGAAAACCATCATGTGCTATTTAGATTTCATACTTCAAACTTCAAAACTAAAACCGTAAGAAAGAAAACCTAAAAAAAAGGTTTAAATTATAATCTAAACTCAAAAAGAAAAATTAAAGTACAATGTAGACACTCATCTATGTTCGGGATTGATTGGAGTCATTTTTTATTATTTTGTAATAGTATATAGTATGATATATTATTATATATTATAACTATATTATTATTATTATTATTATTTCTTTATCTTCTTTATTTTCTTCATTTTTCCTTGTAATCTGTAATTGAATATAGGAATTGAAATCTTTATCAAAAAGAACTTAAAGGCTTTAATTTGTAATCAAGGAATTTTTTATATTAAATTAGATAATTTGCTGAAACCTAGCCTAAATTAGAGTTCGAGCAAAACTTAATCCCAAGATTCAAGCTTTGATTGATTCTGTCTATTTTCTAAAAATTTATCCTAAGAATGCCTATAAATTGAACAGCTCTCAGAGGACATAAACACGATTACACAGGGAAAAGTTTTGTGGAAATTTGGTTGTTACCCTAGAAACAATTTCTGGACAACAAAGAGGTTTACGAGATTTCGATTCTAGAAATTCTAGGTTTAGCTTGAAATTTCTAAGAAAGATTTGGGTTTTGGATTTTTATTCTAAATGGTGGGAAAAGGATTCTGGGAATTTTTGGTAGAAGTTTAGGTTTTTCTAAAAATTTTGGGGTTTTCTAGGTTTTTTATGGGTTTTTCTGGGTCTTCTGGTTTTTTTTTAGGTTTTCTGGGTTTTTTGGATAAATGTTGAAGTTTTTGGGTGAATTTCCTAACAAATATTGAATTTTTTTGCCAGATTTCCAAAAATCGAATGGTTTTCTAGTTTTCAATTAAATTTTTTTGATGACTTTCCCATAAACCAGTGGGTTTTCTCGATTTTCAATTGCATCTTCAATGGTGTTCTTGGAGAATTTTTAGAGAAAAGTCAGAGCTTATTAATTTAGAGAGAGGGAGAGCAAGGGGTTTCTGAACAAAAATGTAGAAAAATGACTTTTATAGTGTGTCAAAACGACATCGTTTTGGATAACCCAGTTACGCGGGTGACCAACAAGGATCCGCTCATTAACTTTGCTGCCGACTCGATCCAATCACAAGTTTTTTTTTATTATTTTCATTTTATTTCTTGATTTATTTATTTTTAATTTGTTTTCAGTTATTTTTCTGGTGTTATTTTACTGGTTTATTTACTCATTTGTATTTAGTAATTCAATATTTTATTAAAAATCTTTTCTTTTGGGAAAATACAGCAAAATATATTTTTTTTTCAAATAAGTCTTTTTTTAAATATAATAATAAAAAATCTTTTCAAATAAGTTGTAATAAAAAATCTTTTCAAATAAGTTTTTTTTAAAAAAAAACATAAACAAAAAAATAAAGAAATCTTTTCAAGTAAATTTTTGGAATTCACCAAACTATTGAGAAATTTATAAATCAGTTTTTCAAAAGAAAAAAAAAAGACAATTTTATTCTTTAAACTATTGAAGGATTACTTCAAATTAAATCCTACCAAACTATTAGGAGACTTAATAATATTTTCAAAAATTTTTACAAATCTTTTTACGATAAAATTTCACCAAACAATTAGGAGATCTACTTTAAAGTAAGTCCTACCAAACTACTGGGAGACTTTACTAATTTTTCAAATTAAAACACTTTAATAAATCCTATAACGAAGCCTCTTCAGAGTGGGACAATAATCTCTATAGCTACTCCTAAGGTGAGAAAATTATCTTAAATTGCTACCAAACTATTGGGATAATTTTAAAACTAATTTTCAATATTAAATAACTTGGTAAATTACAAATATGATCAAGGCTTGGATAATATGAAATCAAACTAGTACTATCCTTTGGATAGGGTGCTGTAGGGGGTGCTATAACATTCCTCACGCATAACCATACTCTTGAATCAAAACTCTGATTTCGTAGATCAAGATCTACTATTTAAAGATACATAAGTCAATCTTAGGACTCCTCTTTAAATATGATAGATTCAAACAGGTGACCAATCACACATAAAAAAAAATATTTGTGGTAACTTTTCTAATCTATGTCAGTGATAAGTCCACAATCTATATGTTATGATAGTTTGATGACTCCACTAAGGATATCAAGAGTCAAGCTAGTAAATGATTCCTTATTGTCTAAGCCTTGCTTAATAAATTTGAGATTATTTTCTCTTTTTCCTATTTAGTTCCTTTTTATACTTGCTTAGTTATTCATTTATTTATTATATATATCTGTCATTCATTTGTATGTATATAACATAAAGCTCTCCACTCGAGCTCTACCCTTAGGAAGAAGTGAAGTGTCTATGCCCTCGTGAGATTTCATGTCCCCGTATGGGCCTGTGAAACACTCCCACTCAAATTGAATCTTTTTCGTTTGTAGCCTATGATAGGCAAGAATCAGAATGCATTACTAGTTTATGATAGACAATGATGTAAGGAATAATTTAAAAGCCTTCTAGAAGTAATCCAAGCCACATATACTTAAATCTAAGGGTCCGAACCTAGGTAGAACCATGCCTCCCCTTGTGTTAGAAAATCCTAAATATGACATATGGTTGGATGTCTATTATTTTTTTAGCTCTTCTATTTTACTAATCCTATATGCTGGTATTTGTATTTACATTTTTACCAACTCTTTTCTTTTATCATGCATTCACATCATTATAAGGAATATTTGCCCTGAAATATTTTTAATAAAGAAAATCTCAGTTACATCTATGGAAAGCCTTTGCTAGCCTAATGGAAAGCCTAGACAAATCTTTTGCTAGCCTAAAAGGAGAGTATGAAAAGTTGAAGCTTGCAAACAAAAGGCTAAAAATGAAAGTTCAAACACTAGAGCAAGAAAAAGATGGATGGAGGAATTTATGCATTGACCTTAATACAATTAGGCCATCCACTAATCAGGAATTAGACTAACTGCTGCAAAAAAATAGGCAACTACAAGTAAAATTACAAGAAAAGGATGTAATGCTCATTAAAGCACAAAAGCACATCTAGATGTTAAATGAAGTGGTGATGGGAATCAAAGCACAAATTAAGGAAGCATATATGAAGAAGCATAACCAGTTGAAGTCTCTACTTGACCAAATTATGGTGGCCTTTTACAAAGCCAAGACATGATAGAAAAGATTGAAAAATGGAAAGTAAGGGTGCATTAATGGGGGTTACGTATCAAAATTTGATAGATTTCCTTACAAAAGTGCAAAGCCAGTATTGATGAGCCATTGGCTTTTTTTTCCCATTAGTTCTAGACTTTTCATGGATGTAAGTTAGATTTGGTTAACCATAACTTTTAATTCAATAAAGATTTTCTTTGATAACAATTGTTATATGGTAAATTTTCCTTATTGCATTCATGCATTTCGTTTTAGTACTCATTCTCATGTAAAATTTGAAAGTTTCAGAGACATCATTTTAAATCTACACATTGTGAAAAATCAAAGTTCAAAGATAGCTTAACACCAGTACTACATGCGAGCTAGAGCTAAGAAGATGGAGTAAGAAAATGCAAGCCATTTTCAAAGAATAAAAAAAGCTCAACAGACAATGGAAGGAAAGTTAAGTAAGACTCTTGAAGCTCTAGAAAAGATGAACAAAGGAAAAATAGTAGAAGAAGACATCTCACCTGAAGAAACTAAGCCACTGTATCCTCTAGATTTCACTCTGCATCGACCCAAACCATTCCAAACTTTCAACAATAATAGACCATGTTCCCAAATTACAATCAAGTGAATGTTTAAAGCTATACCAATCCTATCTTTGCTAAAAAGGTAGATGAGCCCATCTAAATTTTCAAAATGGATTAGACCAACAAAAAAGTGAAATTACATATGATTGTATCCCCGAAAAACTTTAAGACTAATCAAGCTATGAACATGATTGAAAATAGATAACGAGCTATAGAAGGCATTAATTTTTATGGATCCATAGATGCTACCAACCTTTATTTGATTTTAGATGTTGTGATTTCTCCAAAATTCAAGGTAATAGAATTTAAAAAGTATAACGATACCAAGTGTCCCATTACACATATCATAATGTATTGTCACAAGATGGTAGCTCACATCAATAATGAGAAGTTATTCATAGATGTGTTATAAGATAGCTTGATCATGTCTACTATAAGATGGTATGTTCAATTAGATAGGACTTTCATATGATCATTGAAGGATTTGACTCAATCTTTCATTAACCAATATCACTATATCATAAATATAGCTTCTAATCACTTTTCATTACAAAGAATGAAGAAGAAAGCATCTAAGTCTTTTAAGGAATATGCCCAAAAATGGTGAGATGTCACTATCTAAGTACAGCCTCCTCTAACGAAGAAAAAAATGTGATACTATTTATAAGCACTATAAAATTACTATACTATGAGAAGATGATAGGAAATATAACTAAAAATTTTATCAATATATTAATTTTAGGAAAGATCATCAAAAACGTAATTAAGAGTGGTAAATTGGAAGAAAAAGAGTCTTCTATTGCTAAAAAAATACCTAAAAAAATGATACTTAAGCTGTGAGTTTTGACAGGAAACAATTCAGAAACCACCCTCAATCGATTTATCCTATATATTATCCTGTTGTAAGTCATGCCTCTGCTACAGTTTATCAATCAACTCTTACTTTCTTATCCATCCATACCTAGGCCCTCTGTTCATCCAATTACCCTAACAAGTGGTATGTAAGAATCATGAAACCGAAAAAAACTTACATTTGACCCTATTCCTATGAGCTACATGGATTTGTATCAAAAGCTTTACAAGAACCATTTGATTGCTCACGTTCCTACAAAATAACCTGAACTTTTCTATCCCAAATGGTATGACTCTATTGCTCATTGCAACTATCATTTTAGGTTGGTGAGCCACTCTATCAAAAATTATATCCCTTTAAAACATAAAGTACAGAGTCTAATCAAGAAAAAATTGATAAATTTTAATACCGGTGGAAACATAACATCCAATATTAATGGTAACCCGATGTCCAATCATCTAAGGGCATAATTTTGAAAACGTTGATTGGAACTACTTATTATCTTAGGCTTCTTGAGAATATAAATCTTTTTTTATGTACTTGGATTTCATCTTATCTTTCATTATTTTAATAAAGTGGCATACTTGATGCATTTTCATGATATTCTTCTTTTATGTGAACACTCATTATCTACTTTTACTTTCTCAAACTTTTTTTCCATATCCATTCTTTGATCTTAAGTAATGAATGTTCAAACAGTCACAACCATAATTCAAGATTTGATTTTGAAAACATCATTCATGATAAGGGATTGATACACCGTCGGAGATTTAACCAAAAATTGAAAAAACCCACTGGTTTTGAGAAAGTCATTGATAAGTTTAATCAAAAACTGGAAAACTTACCAATTTTTGGAAATCTAGCCAGAAATTCAATCTTTGTTGGGAAATTCAACCAGAAACTTTAACATTCATCCCAAAAACCCAAAAAACCCATAAAAACCTAGAAAAAAACTAGAAAACCTAGAAAAACCAAAAAAACCCCAAAAGTTTCAAAAAAACCTAAACTCTTACCTAGAAATCTCAAAATCCTAATTCCTGCACTTTAGAATAAAAATCCAGAACCCAAATTTTTCCCAAAAATTTCAAACCAAACCCAAAATTTCTAGAACCGAAATCTCAGAAACCTGTTTTCTACCCAGAAACTATTTCTAGGGTGACAACTAAATTTCCACCAAAGTTTTCTTCGGTAATCATGTCTGTGTCCTTTGAGAGCTGTTCAATTTATAGGCATTCTTAGGATAAATTTTTAAAAAATGGACGGAATCAATCCAGGTTTGAATATTGAGATTGGGTTTTGCCCGAACCCCAATTTAAGGTAGGTTTTAGCAATTTATCTGATTTAAAATTGAAAATTCCTTGATTACAAATTAAAGCTTTTGAATATATGGATTAAGTTCCTTTTGATCCAGATTTCAATTCTCATATTCAATCACTGATTAGAAGAAAAAAAAATAACAATAACAACAACAACAATATTAATAATAATATAATAATAGTAATAGTAGTAGTAGTAGTAGTAGTAGTAGTAGTAGTACTAGTACTAGTAGTAGTAATAATAGTAGTAGTAGTAATATAGTTATAATATATAATAATATATTAGGCTATATAATATTACAAAATAATAAAAAATGACTCCAATCAACCTTGGACATAGATGGGTGTCTATAGCTACCTCTCTTTGCATATTCCTATTAAATAAGGATGATGCAAAGACCTAGACATTCACTCTATTTCGATCCAAAAATAGGAGTCAAATCTATAAGCAAGAATGACTAGGACAAAATTGTGAGTTAGGAAAATGATATGGATTGAGTCAAAATTGAATGATTGGGACTAAGCCACAAGTTAAAAGGATAAAGTGACCACAATTGAGTCGAGGTCAAAGATGAATGATCAGGATGAAACCACCAGTCAAGAAAATGATCTAGACTAAGTCGAGATTGGATGACCAGGACAAAATCACAAGTCTAAAAGTGATCAAGATCAAGTTGAGGTCAAAGATGAATGATTAAAACAGAATCGTGAGTCAAAAAAATGATCTAAACTGAGCCAAGATTGAATGACTGGGATGAAACCATAAGTCTGAAAGCAATCAGGATTAAGTTAAGGTTAAAGATGAATGACTAAGATGAAACCACAAGTCAAAAAAATGATCTGGATTGAGTCAAGATTAAATGATCGAGATAAAATTATGAGTTTAAAAACAATTAAGATCGAGTCGAGGTTAAAGATGAATGATCAGAACAAAATCATGAGTTAAGAAAATGATCTAGACTGAGTCGAAATTGAATGACTAGGACAAAATCGTGAGTTGAAGTCAAAGATGAATGATTGAGATAAAATCATGAGTTGAGAAAATAATCTAGACTGAGTCGAGATTGAATGACCGAGATAAAATGTGAGTCTAAAAGTGACCAGGATCGAGTCATGGTCAAAGATGAATAATTGGGATGAAACCATAAGTTGGGAAAATAATCTAGACTGAGTCAAGATCAAATGATCGAGATGAAATCGTGAGTCTAGAAGTGACTAGGACTGAGTCAAAGTCGAAGATGAATGATCGAGATAAAATCAAGAGTTTGAAAGTGACTAGAACCTAGTCGAGGTAGAAGATAAATGACCAAAATGAAACCGCTAGTCAAGAAAATGATCTGGACTGAGTCGAGATCAAATGATTGGATAAAACTATGAGTCTAAGAGATAAAGCGATCAAGACCAAGTCAAAGTCGAAAATGAATGATCAAGATAAAATCGCGAGTCAAGAAAATGATCTGGACTAGCCGACATCAAAATGAGTGATAAGGCAATGCTGCAAATGCATGTCCTATCTAGGATGCAAATGTAAACAGAATGTATATAATGTTGATATCATGAAATTTTAATTATGGTGACAAGATTCTCAAGACTCTACCAGTTTTTTTTTTTTTGCTTCTCAGTATTAATAATCTCAAAATAAATTTAGTCAGCTGATCCATGTCATTCTTTTCATCTGATCATAATTCGTAGGTCATGTCAACCAATTTATTACTAAATTCATCATTGAATCACCTTGTTTGCCCTCTCATAAATCATTTTCTCATGCTTCTTTCATTTATCTTATATTGGATTTCTTTCAAAAGAATGGAAAAACTCCTTATGAAAAATGTCATTAATTTATTTACCATCATTCAAATTAATGATAAACATGATACATTTCTTTGGTTCATTCAAGGAATGCTCATTTAGTGAAGGATAAGAAAATGAGTTTTTATTATTGAAAAAACAAAAGATATGGCCAAGAACAACTCAAGGATGAAATAAGGCAAAATGCTATAATTAATTCAAACAGGATATTAACATAAAAAATAACGATTGTTCAAACAATTTTGAACTCAAACTCAGGATCATCTTTCAAAAACACATTCCATTAATATCTTCAATCGTTGAGCTAATCATCATATTTATTTTTAGGATCTTCATATGAAATTATTTTTTTGAGTTTTTATCTTTATTTAAACTGCTCTTCTAGGTTTTCAGTTTAAATCTTCTTTTTTTTTTCTCTTTTTTTAATTTTTACAGTTTTTTTTCACACAATTTTTTCATTTATCTAATGATCCATTAGTGCCATTTCGATCAAAACTTCAAATAATTCAATGGCAAACCCACTCTAATTCAATTCATGATTCTTCAAATTGATTATTTATGTTCAATCAAAATGAACTTTTAAGAGACATAACATACGTTAGGGTAAAGGTTGTTGAAGAAATAAATAAAACAAGTCAAAATTATATTTGTAGGGTAATCAACCTAAGGATCATTTCTTCATATGGAGCACATTGGCATTTTGCCTTAACAATTTCTCTTCATTTTCTTTGTTTTCCTTTTTTTTTTTATTTTTTTCCATCGTTTTTCAAGAAACTTGAGCACGAAAGGGCTTTTCCCTTAAAATTACTATAGGTAAACAAACTTCTCGACTTTTGCCCCTTAGTGTAGGGGTGATCTTTGGTTAGGGTTCTTCGAAAGAAATTTTTAACAAGCTCAAATGGGGAAGCAAATGATAATTTTACTTTTTTTTATTTTTTATTTTTTTAAGATAGAAGAAATATGGCTATTTCTCATTTCGAATATGAATAGTCTCAATAAAAAATATTTATTGATCAAGAGTAGATTTGTAAATGAACAATTACGAATATCATGTATTGTATCACTTTCAAAACCCTTCACCTGATTTACCTTTCTTTTACTCAGTAGTCTCAATAATCTCTCTTATGGAATTTCTATAGAGAAGTTAGAGCTCCACAGTCTAGAGAAAGGGAAAGCAAGGGGCTTTTGAACAAAAATGCAAGAAGTGACTTTTATAAAGTGTCAAAACAACACCAATTTGGAGAAAGCAATTACACAGGTGACCTGACAAGGATCCGCACGTTGACCCTAGTGTCGACCTGACCCGATCACAGATTTTTTTTCCTATTTTTATTTTATTTTATTTATTTTTTAATTTGTTTTTTAGTTATTTTTGTGTTATTTGGCTAGTTTATTTATTCATTTGTATTTAGTAATTCAATATTTTATTAAAAAAATCTTTTCTTTCGGTAAAATAAGGCAAAAAATATATTTTTTTCAAATAAGTCTTTTTTTAAAAAAATATAATAATAAAAAAATCTTTTCAAATAAGTTTTTTCAAGAAAAAAAAACAAAAAAAAAGAAATCTTTTCAAGTAAATTTATGGAATCCACCAAACTATTAATAAATTTCATAAATCAATTTTTGAAAAAAAACAAAAAATAAAAGATAATTTTATCCTTTAAACTATTTAAGGATTACTTCAAATTAAGTTTTACTAAACTATTGAAAGACTTAATGAAATTCTAAAAAAATTTTACAAATCTTTTTATTATAAAAAACTCACTAAACAATTGGGAGATCTGCTTTAAAGTAAATTCTATCAAACTATTGAAAAACTTTACTAATTTTTTAGAATAAAATACTTTAATAAATCCAACAACGAAGCCTTTTCAGAGTGGGATACTAGCCTCTATGAATACTCCTTAAGTGAAAGAATTATCTTAAATTTTTACCAAATTATTGAGATAATTTTAAGACTAATTTTTAATATTAAATAACTTGGTAAATTAAAAATATGATCAAGGCTTGGATAATTTGAAATCAAACTGGTACCATCATTTGAATGGACGCTATAAAGGTACTATAATCTTTTCCACACGTAATCGTACTCCCAAACTAAAACTCTGATTTCGTAGATCAAGATCTACTATTTAAAGATACCTAAGTCAATCTTAAGACTCATTTTTAAATAGGACAGATTCAAACAGGTGGCCAATCACACCTAAACAAAAAAGATTGATGGCAACTCCTCTAATTCATGTCTAGCAGTAAGTTCACGAATCTATACGTTACGACACACAGAAAAGAAGACTTTATTTAGTCTCCTTCCATAAAAATACTAAACCAGTCCCGATCTTTTGAAACAAACAAATTTTTCAATCCACCACTATCTGTTCGAAACAATTTATAAAGAAAACCATCTTATGTTGTTTAGACTTTAGACTTTAGACTTCAAAACTAAAACCCTAAAAAAGAAAACAAAAAAAAAATAAGTTTGAATTAAAGTCTAAACTTAAAAAGAAAATTTGAAGCATAGAAAAGAATACCTTTTTTTATTTTTTTTCCCTTTATTTTTCATTTTTTTAGTTGTCAAAACTTAAAAAAAAAAAAAGAACTAAAAGAAATAACAAATCTAACCAATCAAGTTTAAACCCAACCTTTATTTACTTGAAACAATAGAATTATGTCAATAGACAACCTCCTTACCAAACTTAAGCTTGTAAAACAATGCCAAAGAGAAAAAAACAGAGCGATTCTTAATAGCAAATTGATAAAACATATGCTTCAAGCTTTTTCTTTTCCTAATCATAACCAAATCATAACCGTTGCCATCCCTTCCATCTTCAATTCCAATAGAAGAAAATAAAAAAAGAAATAAAAGTTTCGAAGGAAGATGATAATTTCATAAAGTTAGCTTATTTTTCTCTCTCTTTCTCCTTATCTCTCTCCTCTCTATTTTTTTCTCTTTAAAGTCATTTTTCCTTCTCATCACCATTTTCTTAAAAGATGAAGAAAGTTATCAAACGTATTTTCTTAAAAGATAAAGAAAGTTATCAAATGTATGGCCTTCATACATAAACAAATAGTATGAAACAAGTACACATGACCTTCATGCATAAATAAATAATATGAAACAAGTATACATGGTCTTCATACGTAAACAAATAGACTATCTTGTTTTCGTAATATGCTTCTCCACTATGCTTATTTTGGTAGGAGATGTTCCTCTTACTATTTTTCTTCTTATAATGAGCTTGATATTTATTTTGAGGTTGTATTTTTTACTATGATTACAGGTTCGGCTTTACTCGATAAAACTTTTTAATTTGGCCAACCTTCTTATAAAATCAAAATTGAAGTTTAAGCTATCAATTCTTTTTCATGTGATTTATTTTTTTGACAGACTCTACATGGTGGAAAACCTTCCACTTTTCTCACATTCTTTGCAACTTTCACTTGCACCTTTGGAATCTTGATCCTTATTTTTAACATGTTGTCTTTTGTCACTTCTTAAACTAGATAACTTAGAGTTGTGTCTTGAGAGAGAAGCTCATTCATTTATTCATTTATCTCTCATGTTTAGTCTTTGTTCATGAGCTTGCAAAAACCCCAATAAATTCTGAAATATAGGTGTTTGTAAGCAACTCTTGAATCAAATTTGCATGGTATGCTGATGAGAATTTTTTCAACTCTTTGGTCTTTAACTTCTTTACCATATATCTTTATCTAGTTAACCATATGATTTACTTTTAAAGAGTAATCCTTTATGGTTTCATTGCTCTTCATCCGTATTTTCTCAAGCTCCCTCTTTAAGTCTTGAAGTTTGATCATTGTAACTTTTTTAGTACCTTTGAATACTATTTCAAGAATATTCTATGTTGTTTTAGCAATGATTGCAACAACAATTGTTGAAAAATTTTCCTTTGACATAGAAAAATGTATAAAGGTGATAACTTTCACATTTTTGCTAGCTTTATGCTTCTTTAACTTTTGCTCTTTAGTAAAATATTATACTCGTATTACAAGTGGTTCATTCCTTGGCTTTACAATTTCCCTCAAATCTTAAGCCATCAAGAAATCTTTTTATACAAATAGACCATTGTTCATAGTTTTCACCATGAAAAATTAATGGTGGAGGAAATGAAAAACTTGTATAAAACATGTGACAATTATATTAACAAGTTGTAAAAAAATTTTAACAAACTTGAGAAGAGAAAAGTACCCTTAAGATTTCATGAAACTCTGTACCAATTGATTTTACACTAAAAAAAGGTAAAACAGAAGTATATATGTAAAAACTAAATAAGTAGAAAATATAATTTTTTTCAAAATACTTTTTTGATACACTTTACATGTTATATTATAATAAAGCACACAACACACCCCTTAATTAACATTATAACAATTGTTTCCATTAACATAAGTGGATTTCCCCACTAACTGACATAACTTTAGAGAACAAAAAACATGAGCATCATCATCAGAAAAAGATTTTACTTCAACCAAAAAAAAAAAGAGAGAAAAGACATGAAGTTAACACGTGATAATCAAAAGGAAAAGAACTATTAATAGTATATAAGTAAAATTTATCTTATAGATTTTGGTGCATTGAAAATATATAAAATCATTTCCAATGAATCTCTTTGCATTTGGTAATTGATTAATAAGTAATAATCCTTACTCTAATTGCAATTTAACATGATTATGAGATATTATTCTTCGCACTTAGCACTATCCAATAGTTTATAGTAAAAAAAAAAATCTTTTAAACTCTGAAAACTTAAAAATTAGAGATTTTAATTAACTTTGACATATTAAATTTAAATTTTAAAAATGGGTATTTAATTTAATGTTAAAATAAGTATTTTTATACATACTAGAGTGATACCTATGCTATGAGTTTTTTTTTTATTTAGCATAATTAAAATTTTGAAATATATAAAATTTTTATTTAATTGAAAAAATAGTATACTACAAAATAAATAATCAAAATAAACTCAATCTCTCCCTGTATAATTTTTTCAAGTTTCACAAAACTCTTAGGCTAGGGTGAATTCAACAATCAAGAAGGAATGGGAAAAAGTTGATTACATAAACAAGTTTTTAAAAGAAAAAGTTAATCTTTTATCTCAATCCATTAGTGATTAGGTTGAGTTAAGCATTACAAACATTTTTGAAATGTATAGTATATGTCAGAAAATGACCAATTCAAATTGCAAGGTTAGTAGTCTAATGTCCTTCTAACAGGTTTAAAAAATAGAAAAACATTCTGCATATTACATCTTAATCAAACATCCTTAAATTGATTAACTACAACATGTAAAGAAAGTTAAATCATAATTGTCTTTAATCAACTAAGGCATAGTTCACATTTCACAATGATATCAACACAAATCAACATATTTGGGAAAATAAAAGTAAAAATAAAATTCAGTTAACAAAATTAAATATTGAAAGGAAAACATATTCTTTTTAATAATCACCCTATAGCAAGATCAAGATAAGTCATACACCTACAATGTGTAAGAAACCTAATTGCCTTAACCATATTATAAAATTTAGAATTGACCACTCTATTTCTTTAGCAGAAGTTGCCATTAATTCATCAAAGTTTTTTATCTTTCCTAGTAATATCTCAATCTAAGAAAATAACATAAAAGTTTATCTATCAATACTCAAGCTAAAAGGAAAAATAAAAGTCAGTATTACCATGATTATAAGCACTAACAACATGGAGTGTTTAATAAACAAAAATTTAATATTGAATTTCCCTATATCACTTTCAAATTTTAACTTGATTTAGAGAGAACAATGTATCTTAGCTTGCAAATATGTTTTTGCATAAATCATGACATACCCAAAAGGAAGCATGAAAAGCTACTAAGCTGATTTACATTTGCTTTTTGGACAGGTCACCCTCTAGAGTTCTCTTTCATGTCAACTGTTGAAGTTGTGATCTTTGTAAAATGTATAGGTTGATTCCAATAATTATAAGGACTTAATAGTTACATTAACACATTTTTTCAATAAATTAAAAAATAAAAAAGTAAAAAACATCTTACTCTTTTTAACAGCTAAACTATTGTTTTTCAGTATTTCTATAATTGTGACAAACTGTTGCTATAGCTGCATATATGACATGAGAAATAAAAAGAAGGATTTATAGTAATTCTCAAAAAGTAGCATACATAATTGATTTAGGTTCCATCTATGAATAATTTGGTCCAAAAATAAATTATAACTAGCAGCACCAAAAAATTAAATCACAGATACTTTGTACTTAAGAAAAATAAAGTTGAGAAAAGCTTTAGAGCATCTTCACAGCACATAAATAAGTATAAAACAAACAAGCTATTGATATCAGTTTGAACTGACAAAAATTAAAAAATAAATTGAAGCCGTCTTTTAAGTTTTATAAAGTGATTTTTTTGCAATAAGAGGAATGTTTAAGTTTTTGCAAGAATAGGAAAATGATTTGAATTTTGATTGCTATTACTTCCCTTTTATATTTTCCAACAAACCTAGCACTTGTATTAAGTTAACATTGAATGACTTCAACAAGAACCTAATTGAACCAAAAACAATTTAAAGCTGGCCTAGATTAGACTAAAATCTAACAATATGTATAGATGGATTTTTGCCATATATAGTTTTCTTGTTTGGTATTTATACTGCCATAGTGCCCTAATAGTTTCTAATTTAGGCAATGATCGATAATTTTAAAAGAATTATAATTGTTTCACAATTTCATATCAGATACCATTTGAACCAAACTATTGGAAAGAAATAACAATAAAAGTTATAAACCAAAAAAAGGATTACTTTATGTCAACGACCTAAACATCATGACTGCTTCTAATTAGAGAAAGAGAATAATTTGGTTAAAAAACCTGATAAAAAAGAGCAAATATCGAGAGTTTTATCAATTAATGGCATATTTTTCCCTTTTGTTATATGCAAGAGTTGAACTCTTTTTTTAAAGAGCTAAAAACCTCTAACCTATTAGCATATTTCGCAAGTTATGTCACATTTCTTGTTGCACCATCTTTGAATACTTCCTATGAGCAAACTAAAGCAAAAAAATTAAAAATAAGTTAGAAAATTCTTCACATATTTCAATCTACAAAATATCCAAAATCTAATAACCAAATAACTAACCTATAAAGAAAACTGACTTCTTAACTTAAAAGGCATATATCAAGTTGGACCATTACATTGATAACAATTTTCACATATAAATGCTAGGAAAAGCAGACCAACAGACCAATTTAACTACAAAAAAAATACAAAAAATCATAACAACTTAAAAACTATATATAAACACACTTGTTGATGTTGGAGAAAATAATTCATTCACATATTGTGCATTCACACTTGTTGACCTCTACAGCCTATAGATAAAAGCATGACACAAAATTTACCAGTTTGAAATTTCAATTTAGTAAATGAAAACTAACAATTTCACATACTTAGAGAACATTTACTTTTAAAAATTGATTTATCAATTTATTACATAATTGCAGAAGAAACAATTATGTTTTATATTATCAAGTATGGACATATATAAGTCATTCATGTAGACAAAGAAAATACCTCAAATCATGAAAATTCATGTCACCAGCAGAACCAATTACAATAGTTCTTTAAAAGAGTTGGCACCAATGGCTTGTCATACGAAAAAAGCTAATAAAAAATATAGTTGAAAGGGATTCAAGATACTAAGAAGAAAAAAAACTCATAAAAAAATTGTATGGTTAATTAAACTAACATTGTGGCAAAAAAAATTAAATTGAAGTTGATAATATAAAGAAACAAAAGTTTATGATGTCTTATTTACTCAAAAAAAAAAAAAACCTTACGTAACTACTAGTAATACAATGACACATAAGCTTAATAAAATAATAACAGTAATAGGTGAAAAATTTATTAACACAAATGCTAATCTAGAAATGTTATTAAAGCTTTATTTGAAAATTTATAAACTCAAAATATCACTCATACCTATTTAGAATCCATACTAACTAATACCAAATGAGTTGAAATTACAATTACTGACACCAAAGAAATAATGATCTTTTAAAACATTATAACATCATTTTTCTAAGAAAGTAAATGTTCTTCTTTTGTAAATTTTGTTCATCATTGATAGAAAATAATTAGTACTATTTTCATTCTCTTTCTACATTTCCAAGAAATTATATTAATTTTTACAATTTTAGAAAAGAAATTAGAAAATTGGTATAATTTTCCTTTCCAATTGCTATAGGTAGCTAATGATACAAAGCCATCCAAGAGAAATTAAGTAGGAATCTGCGATTTAAAGACAACTTTCAAATATTGTATATAGAATGAAATAATCCAATTCTCATATGATTTAGGCTAAATCTAACTGAAGAAAACAAAGGATTTACATATAAAAAAAATAAAGATCATCACCCAAATGAAAGAAAGAGAAAAAAAATTCAAAAAAAAAAAAGATATATAAAAAAATGATTCATGGGAAAATTGAAAAATTAGTTATACAATCATGCAAAGATTAAAAACTAAATATCAATCAATCAAACCACTCTCACCACAAGTTTGGTTAGTGAATATTTTCATCGGTAAAAGCAAGAACAAATTTAATATAAAAATTCTTCAAAGCAGTGATCACTATCATCACTAAAGGACCTATAATTGCTCATTGTAAATGAAACACAACCACCAAATTATAGATTACGAAGACAGTTTCAGACAAAAAAAAAAGAAAATATTTAATTCTAAAAATTTTAGACCCTAGAAATCATTATAGATTATTGAAACACTATATATTAAGAAAGGGGTATTACTTCAAAAATAAAAGGGGAAAAAAACAATGCCACCAAATATGGTAATAACTATTAAGTATGCATTATATCCTGCAATCTCATCTTGGATAGCTATCGTTCCATGATCCAATAGTATCACATGAACTACTGTCAGTAAAATAGCTTCAATGTAACTTAATTCCATGGCTAGTTAGAATGTTACTAAGGTCGATGAAATCCAAGTTGAAGTTATAAGCAAAATAGCTTTCGAAACAAACCCAAAAATTAAATTCTTTTATGCTCATAACATTTAAAGTGCTTAACAAAAATAACAATACTAAGCAAAATTCAACAAAAACTTTTTAAAAAGAAAGAAAATAAATCAAATGTGAAAAAAAAAAAAAAAACTTAAGTACTTACCTAGTTCACTCAAAAGATGCTAAGTTTCCTATTTGGATTAAAGATAAAGAAATCAAAATTAAAGCATGAAAATTAACAAAATTTACATAAAGAAAGAAAAAAAAAAAACAAGAATGGGTGTTCCCAAAATGTAGGTTTTGAACACCTTCCTATACCTAGAAAGAGATCGAGAAATTAGAGCAATACTGTCTCTTTTTCATAACCAATGTCAAAACCCATGCCGATTATGATGCATGCACCTAATCTAGCCCTTGACATAGATATTTTGGTATTATTCTATAAAAATACTCAAATAGTCTTTGACTTTTGAAACAAAGAACTTTTTTAATCCACTGCTATCTATTTGAAACAATTTACGAAGAAAACCCAAAAAAGAAAAAAAAAACCACCATATGCTATTTTGATTTCATACTTCTAAGTTTAAAACTAAAACCGTAAAAAAAATTAAAAAAAGGTTTAAATTGCAATCTAAACCCAAAAAGAAAAATTAAAGCACAGAAAAGAAAACCTTATTTAGTCTCATTCCATAAGAATACTAAAGCGGTCCCGATCTTTTGAAACGAACAACTTTTTCAATCCACATTATCTATTCGAAACAATTTACAAAGAAAACTATCATATGTTGTTTAGATTTTAGACTTTGACTTCAAACTAAAACCGTAAAAAAGAAAACAAAAAAAAAAGTTTGAATTGAAGTCTAAACCCAAAAAGAAAATTTGAAGCACAGAAAAGAAACCCCTATTTCTTCTTCTTCTTTTTTCTTTCTTTTTCTCTTTATTTTTCATTTTTTTTGGTTGTCAAAACTTCAAAAAAAAAAAAAAGAACTAAAAAAATACCACATCTAACCTATCAAGTTTAAACCTAACCTTTATTTACTTGAAATAACAGAATTAAGTCAATAGATGACCTATTTACCAAATTTAAGCTGTAAAATGATGCCAAATAGAAGAAAATGGAGCGATGCTTAATAGCGAATTGATAAGACATATGCCTCAAGCTTTTTCTATTTCCTAATTACAACCAAATCATAGCTGTTGCCATCCCCTCCATCTCCAATTCCAACAGAGGAAAATAAAAAAAGAAATAGAAGTTTCGAGGGAAGATGAGAATTTCAAAAAGTTAGCTCATTTCTCTCTCTCTTTCTCCTCATCTCTCTCTTCCCTCCTTTCTTTTCTCTTATGCCCTTCTATCATCAGTTTCTTAAATATATGAAGAAAGTTATCAAACATATGGCCTTCATACATAAACAAATAGTATGAAACAAATACACATGGCCTTCATACGTAAACAAATAGACATCGCTGACCATATAAAAGTATATTGTTTTTACTGCAAAAGAACCACCCAATCAATTTTATTTACATTGTTAAGGTATACCCCAATAGACAATTAGGGACTTTTATTATATAAAGTTATAGATTTTGATGATTAACATGGAATTTCCTTTTTTTTTTTTTCTTTTAATACAATTGAGATCTTATTTTATAAAGTGAAAATAAGATTTATAAGTCAACAATTAAATGATTTATTGGTAGGAGTGTAAAAGAATTAAATAAAAATGAAATTTATTATGTTCAAAATATGTTCATTTAATTAACGAATTTTAAATATTATTTGCAATAATTTGTTAAGTTTAATAAATAAAAATAAATGAATAAAAATCAAATTTATTCACGAATTGTTTATCGAACACTCTTTTCGTTTACACTTTTATATTATAAATGAATCAAATATGAATATATTTTATTATATTTGTAATCTATTGGTTTAAGTAATTAATCTTAAAATATATTTGCAATTCTTTGTTAAATGTAATAAACATATATGACTAAATAAAAATTAAGTTTGTTCATGACTTATTTACCGAATATTATTTTCATTTGCATTTTTATCTATTAATAAAAAATTGCATTTTTAATTTCAACAACTAAATTTCAATCTATGATAATTTTTAAATAAAAATTTATAGAGTACAAAACAATAATATAATTCCTTTCTTTACGTGGTATAATACAAAACCATATGGTAAAAAAGAAATTCTAATGATCGGGGGAAATTAAGATTAATTTATTTGGACCAATCAAATAAATTTTGTTTCGATCACGACAGGCATTGAGTTGTAGGCATCATTTCGTTCAATTGCGGTGGCAAAAATCATAGCACGTGGCCTACTTAGGGACTAGCTTAACATGGCAATTGCAATATCAACAACGACTAAAACAATATGCATAAAACAATAGCAATGATTTGGAAAAGAAAAAATAGTAATAAAAATAAAAAAATTAATATAATGAATAATAATTAAATTCTAATATAATATCAAATATAATATTTAAATTATAAATTTATTAATTAATATAATATTTAAAATATTATTTATCTATCGTGAATGATTATCTTAAACTAATTATATTAAATGTGAATATCATATTGATTAATATATTTATAATTTAAATATTATATTAAAAATTTTTAAAATTTAGATACATATTAAATATTTTATTATAATTTAAGGACTATTTATAAAATTAATCCAAAATAAAAATACAAAGACAATAATAATAACAATCTAATAAGCATATAATAAAAAATTAACAATATTAAAAATTGAATTGTGGTAAACCCTTTGGTTTATTTTTATTTATTTATTTATTTACCAAGTCATTTCCTTTTTATTGGTGAAAGCCCATACTATATTTTATTTAATCAACTTAAATAAATTACATACTAGATAAATTTATCAAATAATTATGATTAAGTTAATATTGTTCATGTACTCAACGAAAAATTATAAAGTTTCGGATAAAGAGGATTTTATTTCATACAAATTAAGAAGAAAAGACAATTTTATAATTCAGTTGTTTTTTATTTTAATTGTATTATTATTTTTAAATAATGATTAAAAGATGTAAAACAACTCATAAATTTGAAGTCCTCCTAAGTTGAATTCCTAGTACAATCAATCAAAATTGTAAAAAAAAAAAGTTTGATTTTAATTCGATTTGTTTTACGAAAATTGACATTTAAACAATAATTTTTGAAAATATTAATATTTTATTTCAAAAACTTTATTATTAAATCACAAAAAAGTGTTATTTATTTATATATTTGTTATTAAAATAGTAATATAAAGCATTTATTTTGGAAATATTAAAAATACTAAATATTTTTAAAATATTAAGATATGATTAAAAATATTCATATTATTAACATAGTAATATTGTTATACTAATTAAATAATATTTATTATTAAAATACAAAATATTTTTAACTATATTAATATTTATTTAATATTAAAATAAAAATATAATCCTACTTATAATCAAAATATTAAAAACATTTAATTTTATAATATTTAAATTAAAATATTAAAAGACATTCTATAGTAATATTTTAATAATATTTCATGTGGATCAAGCTAAGTCTGAATCTAGAGAATCATGTCTAGAAGAGAATTTGAGTAAAACTAAACTCCCAAGAAAGAATATGTTGACTAGTGAAGAGTTTTTTTGTTTTTTAATGTCTTCTCCTTTTAAAAATTTTATTTTTCACTAATCATCAAGTTATATTTTGTTGATAATTTATTTTTTTTAAATAAATATAAAAATAATTATTTTTGTTGACAATTTATTTTTGGTCAAACAAATATAAAAATTTGCAAAAATTTTTTTCTTGAAAAGCCATTTTGTAACAAAAAATTGAGTATGATAATCAATTTAGTTATTTTTAAGAAGTGATTAAAAAGAATAAAATTATAATTATAATTAATATTATATTTAAGATAAAAAATTAATTATTTAAATCAAATAAACAAATTATCCAACAAACAAATAAACATATATTTAAATAAATTTTAATATAAAATTAAATTAAATTCATATAATAAGTATCTTAAATCCCAAATCTCAAGGCCCTAATCATTCAATGATCCTTTTTGTTAAAAAAAAAAAAAAAAAAAAAAAAAAAAAAACTAGATTGATTCATATCCATTATTTTGCCCGTTAAATATTTTTCAACCTTATCTGAACCCCAATCAATCATACCATTAGCTATTAACAAGCTCATTTTTGGGTGAAAAATTAAGCAAAAACAAGTCAATATTCAATAAAGTGGAACATAGTAATTAAAAAAAATTAATTATTGCAAAAACAAATTGACAATATGAGCTAAGTTTGAGTGGCAAAAATGTCATTTCATACAAAAATGATTATGCTATCGTTTTCAATTCCACTTTAAATTTTTATAATTATATAATTCCAGTTGGGCCCTTTACTTTCTTTCATACAGAAGGTCTTCAACTTGAAGCACACCACCCTTGATTTCCATTTCCTCTTCTTTGATCTGTCTAGCTGTCCCTTTTTTTATCCGTTTCACATAAGATCCAAAAGCATTTCCACAAACCCAAAAAGCCTTTCATTCCTCTCTTCAAAATAAAAAAGAAAAACCCAATCTTTATCCATCTTCTGCAAACATAATAATTTATTTATTTTTTCTTGCTTTTATAGTGTTAATCGCCTTCTATAGATTCTCCAAGAGACTCTCCTTTTCTAGCTCAATTATTTTTTAGGCTCATCCGCCAAAAGCCAAAATCTTTTGGCCTTATGGTGTTTGAAAAAAAATCGAGTTTTTTGTTTCTCAATTATATTCTATGTTATTAGCAAAGTTGTTAACTTTAGCCTCAAAATTTTGAACTAGCTAACGTTGGCTGTTTCTTTTGAACTTGAACTGTTGCTCTCAAACCATTTCTTTGGGGGTTTTGATAAGGTTGTTTTGATTGTTGATCTTGCTGTTTTGGTGAAAGTTTTTCCTTTTTTGAACAGTTTTGAAATCTGGGTATTTTTCTCTTTTTTTTTTTTTTAGGAATTTGATCTTGGCATTACTGAAATTTTAATTTTTTGTGATCTTTTGACTTGGGTTTTAAGTGCAAAGTGAAATTGTTTTCTCCTCTTAGTTTTGGTGTTCCCTGTTAGATGCCAATTGTTTTCTTTCCAATGTTTTGATGCTAAGATGCAGCCTGATCAGAGAAGAAAGGTAACTTTTTTTCTTTAGTTTTGATATTTACTTGTATAAATATAAGATCTAATGACGTGAGATTTGATTTCGTTTTTTTTTTTTTTTGAATATCCTGTTTTGAGTTAATTGGAATAAACAATAGTAGGCTTGCTTGGATTATTGGTCAATGAATCTGTCCCTTTTGATCCTTGTAATTTTTGTATTTTAAGTTGCATTGAGTACTGTCTTGATTGCCGATACAGCTCTGTATCTGGATGGGAAGGAACAGCTTGTCCTGTTTCATGTTTCGTCTTCTAAGCCTTATGGGATGTTCCACTAAAGCAATGCCTGTCTTGTACACAGATTGTTGCTTGTCTCTGTTTTAATTTTGGATGTTATAGGTGGCTTAGGATTACTGTTATTCTTGTTGACGTTGTAGCTGGCACTTGTGGTGGTTGGTTGTTTGGTTTAATGGTCTGGAGGTTGACTAACACTATTATATGTTATAGTTTTCATTTTGTTTATTATTTATTGGCTTCTGATTTTCGTAAATTCTTGAAGTGTCCTTGGTGTAGAAATAAAATTTCTTGCAAGGGAGGAATTTTGTTGTTCTTTGAAATAATTTTTATATTAATTTTTATTATTCTCAGTCTGAATGTGTCAGTTTCACTTTATCTAGGGCTAAGCTTCTGACGTTAGATTTTCTTTTTCTGTACTTTTGACTTAGTCATTGTGTTTGGTATAGGACATAGAGTAATAATTGCAATATACATGTATTTGATTCACTTGGGATAAAGTTATGAACTTTTACAAGTGATAACGCAGTGTTTTTACCATATGGCCTTAATTGATTGCCAAATGTGTAGGTGTGTGGAATTGTACTCTTACTCTATTGAGTTAGCAATCATGTTTGTATGTTGTAGTCCCAATGTGTTGGCATAGGACATTACAAAATCTTCGTCTTCTTGTATTTTATGTGGAACATGCTATTCATAAGATGTAAACCTTGGTTGTAACATTGATAATACAAAATGCCTTTACTATGCAGTCAGCTGTGGATGTAGATTTTTTCACCGAATATGGTGAGGGGAGCAGGTATAGGATAGAGGAAGTTATTGGTAAAGGAAGCTATGGTGTTGTTTGTTCTGCGTATGACACACATACTGGAGAAAAGGTTGCAATTAAGAAAATAAATGATATATTTGAACATGTGTCTGATGCCACCCGGATCCTCCGAGAGATTAAACTTCTCAGGCTCCTACGTCATCCAGACATTGTTGAGATCAAGCACATCTTGTTGCCTCCTTCGAGAAGGGAATTTAAAGATATCTACGTGGTATTTGAACTTATGGAATCTGATTTACACCAGGTTATCAAAGCAAATGATGATTTGACCCCAGAACACTACCAGTTTTTTCTTTATCAGCTTCTTCGAGGCCTGAAATACATTCACACAGGTTATTCTCTTGTAACAATTTCGACTATAGACTGTTGATTGATTGACTTGTTTGAAAGTAGATGATGTTTTGAAGTGCATAGATATTGATGCAATTTCAAGTTCTAATTGATTGTTTCATTTCTGATGATTCTTCTTTTAATCATTTTTGTTCCTGTAGCAAATGTTTTTCACCGGGATCTAAAGCCCAAAAATATCTTAGCTAATGCTGATTGCAAACTGAAGATCTGTGACTTTGGTCTTGCAAGAGTAGCTTTTAATGATACTCCGACTGCGATATTCTGGACAGTAAGTTCTCTTTACATGATGTTGCATTCAGGAAATGGTTTATATATAATTTGCAGAAGTTTGTTTCTTGGTTCAAAATGGAATATTTTCTACTGCTTTCTTTTCAGGACTATGTTGCAACAAGATGGTATAGGGCTCCTGAATTGTGTGGATCCTTTTTCTCAAAGGTGCGAAAATTTTGATTGAAAGTAGCTTGATCTTGTCTCTCTCTTTTATCTTTATTCTTGTTGGTTGATGTGGGATTTTGATTTCATTTGTTACAAGGGTGTTCACTTTCCTCTCTCTCTCCCTTCCCCTCACCAAAGAAAAAAAACCTGCTTTGCATTGTTCAGTTTAATTTGTATGGTTGCCACATATGGAATTAGGGTTTAGCACCTCTTATTTGTAAGATGAGCAATTCTCTTGTTAATATCTCATGCAGCTGGCAAGAAAGCACATTATAGATAAATCTACGATGTGCATATCTCACCAGGGTTTCAAATAGCATCGGCGTTGCAGTGTAACGGCTGCTATTTAGAGATAGCGGCATCCTCTGCCACCGCTATTTACCCACAATGGGGTTGTGAATGGCAATCAAACTCATAGTGGAGCTTTGGGGCCACAAATAGCGGCATAACAGCCGATACTGGTTTTAATGGGACGTTAAAGCCGCTTTTCATATTTTCCTAATCAAATCACTCAATAAACAAAATCAAACTAGAGAGGAAAACCGACCCTAACTTCAAACAATTAAATCTAAATCCAACAAATTTAAGCCTCTATCCAAGTAAAATAAGAAATTAATTCATGGTAAAAAAACAAGTACCCATTTTTTAAAATTTGAGTTGTGGATGGTTTGAAGAAACAGCTCTCATATAGCCTTCATACCCATCAACTTTAGGCTGTGCTCTGTGTTATCTTCACCAAATTTGACTCTTGAGAGGGATAGATGAATGAGACATGTCAATTTAAAATCTCTTGAAGGAGAGGCAATGAGGATCTGAGCAAGACATAAGTGTGGTTGGTTGTGTTTGATGAATCTGTTGCAAGGAGGAACGAGAAACAGAGGAAAATGGGATGGGGATTTGGAAGGCTGAAGATCATGCTCTACTTGTGGCGAGAAGAGAAGAAAACGGGTTTGGAATTTACTGAGAATTTGGTTTACAAAGTGAAGGCTAATACTGATGTCACGTGGTTTTAAAGATTAAAATTTATTATTATTATTATTATTTTTGGGTTTAGGTGAAATGATTGGAGGGAAAAGTAATTATGGATGGGAAATGGATATCGGGGAAATTTTTAGTGATTTAGATGAAATTTTAAGAAGGATGTTAGGTCTTAATTAGTTAATTTAATCTTTTTTATAGCTTAATATATGTATTATCATTTAATTTAAAAGAATTAAATTTGTTATATAATTTTGATTTTATTAACGTTTTTGTTAATTGAATTTTTTTTTATAAGTTTGGTTATCGTTATGTTGCTAACTATTACATTATTTTTGTTAATTAATTATTTAAAATGTTACACTTGTGTATTTGATTTAATGGTATAATACAAGTACCTATGTTCAAGGAATTATATTTTAATCACTTACCCCAATAATCATATCTTATAAAAGAAAATTTTAATGTTCATCATCATTCTTCCTAATAAGATTAAATATGTATTTATAACATTCATGTCTATAAAATTCATGAATATATTAATGAACATGTTAGATATACTTATTAATTTATGAGTTGTAACTAAAAATTTTATTTTAACATATAAATGAAAGAATTAAAATGTGATAAATTACTTTAAGTATCATAAATAAATGTTATTATGATTATAATAATTATTTAGTTCATTTATAATAAGTTGTGTAAAATAGAAAAAAAATCACGACCACAATTAGCACAACTACTGCTATTTTATCCGTTACATTCACAACCGCAATAAATGCGACGTGACCAAAAACGTGGCTGCGACCACAACTTTAATTCCTGTATCTGACTTTATTCAATTGATTTTATAAAAGGAATATGTAGTCTTTCTCGTGAATACATCATTGAATGTGTTTGTCTGTTTCCCATGGAAGCACAATTTGGCAGTCTGACCACTCACTTTTGCCGAAGCTATGGTTTTAATGTTTTTTATTCTTTGTGCAACAAGCAGTAGTTGGCCTCTGCAGATGCTCTGGCTATAGGAAGTTTTTCCTCTTATTTTATTTCTCTAGTTGCACATTTCTAGTGTCTATTACCATTAAATGGTGTTTTGTTTTCTTTAAATGTGTCTGAACTTTTATGTTCACCTCTAGTTTTACATTTTTTTTTCTTGTTTTCAGTATACCCCAGCAATAGATATATGGAGCATTGGTTGCATCTTTGCCGAACTTTTAACAGGGAAACCTCTGTTTCCTGGAAAAAATGTTGTCCATCAATTGGATCTGATGACTGATCTTTTGGGAACGCCATCTGCTGAAGCCATTTCTAGGGTATGTTAACAACCATTTGCATTTGTTTATGGTGTTCCATGTTAAGCCAAAATATGGATATCATCTGAGCAGGTACGTAATGAGAAGGCTCGGAGATACTTGAGCAGCATGCGAAAGAAAAAGCCCATTCCTTTCTCCCAGAAGTTCCCTAATGCAGATCCTCTTGCACTTCGTTTGTTAGAAAGGATGCTTGCATTTGAACACAAGGATCGACCTACTGCTGAAGAGGTCTATGTTTGTTACTTTTCATCTACTTTTTTTACAATGTATAATCTCCTGCTAACACGGATATTTTGTTCCTTGCTGGTAGGCCCTTGCTGATGCATATTTTAAGGGCTTGGCCAAAGTTGAAAGGGAGCCTTCTGCTCAACCAGTTACCAAGATGGAATTTGAGTTTGAGAGACGTAGGATTACAAAGGAAGATGTTAGGGAGCTCATATATCGTGAAATTCTTGAGTACCATCCTAAAATGTTGAAAGAGTATTTGGAAGGATCAGAGCCAACTGGCTTCATGTATCCAAGGTATTGTTCTAAATTAACAATTATTTTTCTGGCATCTTTGACTACATGTCATCATATCAAACCGTTATTCGTTTTTGGGTTCTATCCTTGACATTTTTTCCAACCAGCCATAATTTATTTGTTCTACTATGAATGCGGTCTTTCCCTTGTCCTTTAGTTTTAAGAGATTTTTGTTGCTTGATGTGGATTCTCTTTAAAAGAGAACTTTAGCCATTATAGGCATGAAATGATTAAAGAACCTTCATTAATGGTTTGCTGATTTGACTTGTTGATATGAAGCTATATGTTTGTGCCATCCAAGTCTGGAATCAATAGACTTCTGCCTTTGACATTTGGTGCTCATCTATGGTAGGTTGTTGATTTTTCTTCCAAATAGAACTGTAGCCATTATAGGCATGAAATGAATACGAAACCTCCATTGATGATAGCTGATTCCACTCATTTGGATGAAGCTGTAAGTATGCCAGCCATATCCCAGAATCAAAATAAGTTTCCTGCCTTTGAAATACCTCCTTCTGTAAATATTCCTGTAAATTTGAGCTGTGCTTGAAGGCTAGACATCAGATTTTAACTGAAATAGGAGACTCTGCCAGTGCTGTGTTGGTTTTACGCATCTAGGTCAAAAGATATGATGTTATAAAATTCTGAATCTCCTAACTGAATAGGCTGTTACTCGTGTGTTTCTGAATGCAGTGCGGTTGACCATTTCAAGAAGCAGTTTGCTTTCCTCGAGGAGCACTATGGAAATGGTACAACTGCAGCTCCACCTGAGAGACAGCATGCATCTTTGCCAAGGTACTGTTATCAATTAATTTGAGATGCTGCTGAACATATCCTGGGTTGCCTCCCAGGTGCTAAAAATTATACATTTTCACCATTTTTTTTTTGGAAGGCGAGATAATTTTATTAATAGGAGAAAATACACAAGCCCATTATAAGAAGTAAAATGAACACCCATTGAAACCAATCCATCCAAAGCTATAATCTTCATAGGAAGTAAAATATACATTTTCACCATTTTTTTATGCTGACCGGTACCCTGATGAAAATGTGTGCAGGCCATGTGTATTATATTCAGATAATTCATTGCAAAACTCAACAGATGTGACAGATAACTTATCTAAATGTTCCATCAAGGAGACTGAGAGACCCCCAACAGAGAGAAGCTGTGGGATCCCTATGTCAAGGCTTCCCCTTCAAGTTCCTCAAAGCATCCAAGGTATGGATGTTTTTTCTCAATAGATATAGATTGGTGTTATCATTCCCCTAATTTATTATTGTTCTTTTTCTCTAAGTTAATATCTCTCCCTCTGTATTTATTTGTATGCTTGTGTCTCACTGATGCTGGTAAATGGTTACAAGAACTATCATGCATCTGATTTTAGAGGCCTTCTTATCTTTATTTCATCTAAATCTCTGGATAGAAATAGCTTCTGCATTAATTTTTCACTTTAACATAGCAAAGTAATATGGATGAATAATTTGATTTTAAATGTGTAATGTAGTTGTGTTCAAGACCTTAATGTGTTTAATATTTGATGTTCCAAATGGATTTCATTTGTCTGGCAAGTGTAAGGTGGTGTATTTCTTTGAGGTCATACAGACCAGGGGTTATGAGCATGTTATCTTTAACTGAAAGTTTCTTTTATCCTAATTCATTGGTGTTTTATTAATGCTTAATTTGTTTAACTTGTAGGACAAAAGGATTTTTTTTTTTTTTTAAAAAGACCCAGCATAAAGTTGTGACAGAAGTATGATTGTTACAACTCTAACATGTAACATTTAAGGCATTATTTTGTTTATTATGCATGTACAATTTCATGCATTAAAATGACCCGATGGAAAGAAAGTAAATATCCTACTAATTTACTGGGTGCTGCTGCCATGGACTTTAAAGTCTATATAAACTGCTCATCTCTTTACTGTTCCATCTCCCAAACACTGCATCTGCTCCTAGTAACTTATCTTGTACTATTTTACACTACCAACTTCATCATAATGAATGCAGCAGGTGGTGCCAGACCTGGGAAAGTAGTTGGATCTGTATTGCGTTACAACAATTGTGGGGCAGCTGCAGCGGCTGAGACTCTTGAACAACGAAGAATGGTTAGGAATCCAACAGTTCCAAATCAATATACTGCCTCAAACTGTTCATATCCACGAAGAAATCCAGTCTGTAAAAATGATAGGGGAGAAGATGAAGTAGTTGAAGGTTCAAATGGATTGCAGCCAAAACCCCAGTACATGGCTAGGAAAGTTGCTGCTGCACAAGGTGGATCTGGAAGTCAGTGGTATTGACCTAAATATCAACTGCCAACGGCTAACCAAATACTGGTCAGAATTTAATCCCGAATTGGTGTTCTGACAGTTGGGAGTCATCGGGTGAAGTGATATCATCCTTTCTCCAGCAGAGCTGGTTAAAGAAGATCAGACAAACTACAAGTATAGCTATGAGTTGTAATTTAAAGAACTAATTTGAAAGATAGGTTAAACAGTGGCTACTATCCTTCACCTCATGGTTTTGTGATCCTGGTCAGGGACGATATAAGATTTGTGAAGTCACACAATCGAGGAAAAGGCAAAGTGAACTTTGTAACTCATGAAGTAGTTCTACTTATGTTCTCATTCTTTATAAAGTGAATGTAACACCCTTAGCCCTCAAACTTGGCTTTCAATTATGATGATTTTATTGTTATATCCTTCTGCTTACCCTGTTGTACCTAAAGTAAGGGCTGTTATTTATTTCCTTTTTAACTTAAACAAGCGTTTTGATTAAGAAAATAAGTTGATTGTTATCTAATATTTGGTCTTGAAGCAGAAACCTACATTGCTTCTGTTCGTGTTGCAAACCCTATTACACTGTTACAATTGCTTTTAGAAAGACCTGTCAATTAACACTCGAGATAACACTGACATAAAAATATAGAAAAAAAATATGAAAGTAATAGTTTAAAATTGATAAAAAAATCTTATATAGGTTTGGTAAACATAAAATATATATATATATATATGTATAAATATTTAGTGTTTAATGCGTCGACACAATTACGGTTCGTGTTTTACATGTATTTATATTAAACAGCGTTGTGTGTGTTAGAAATGAAGGGGTGCCTGTTTCTTGGTATGTTGTGATACCGGCACATAATTCCATAGTTGTGCACTTCTAATGACAAAAGAGTAAAGAAGCTCGGGTATTTTTTTTGTGTGCTACCATTAATGACAGGAAAAGTATACATTTACAATAAGCAAATCATAAATGAAGTCGAACATATTTATACGGGATTATATGTTATTCCGTTCAGCTCGTTTAGGGTATGTCTCAAATCCCTCAAACACTAATCTCATGTGCCAATCATAGTGGGGCTTATTATTTGATCTTAGATTCTTAGTTAATCTTCCCAATGAGTTCCTCCATAAGACCTACTCCACATTGATCTGAATCTGCATAAAAGCATGAATTATGGCATCTAATCTTGTACAAACTCAAAAAACTGAATGACAAACAAATCAGCCATTGAGCTTAAATTTTTCATAAGTAATCAATATTAGTACAACCCAAAAATGCCTGATGCTATCTAAGCTCACTTTTATTAGTTTTCTTACTGATCATAGGATGAGCTATATGTTCATTTCCGAAAAAAAAAAAAAAAAAACGGCTGAGCTATATGTTATTCCCTAAATCACTGTAGTCTTGGTTTCACCCGCCGGTCATTAACATCACAACCATCTAACGATGTTTCTTTTCCATATCCACAAGCAATAACAGAATGCTCCCCGATTCTCGCAACATATTGCAGCAGTTCAGTAAGAACACCAGGACAGCTTTCCTTCAGATAATCAAATCCATCCGTTTGCATCACAGCTGAAATCAATGCAACAAGTTTGTCATTCCTTACAATCTCTTAAGAAAATATAAAAATAAATTAAAAAGGGTTCCTCTTTTTGGAGATAAACTCAATAGGTCGCAAGGAATTCAAGATCTATGCAATCCAGAACATCAATCTCATTCTGCACATTAAGGCTTCATGTGCTAGGATAGATGAAAAGAGCTAAGGATGGAAAGATTGTTAATCCAATGGTTAAGTTACAAAATAAGAAAGTGGTTGCCATTGGATTAAAAAAATTTTCATCTTTACTCCTTTCCATGCTTTCTATCAAACAAAGCCTGATAGAAGTGCAGCAGTGACGCAGCCATATTTACCTACTTCACATTTAACAGTTAAAATTGTACGCCAAAGGGATTCGTTTTTATTCACTAAAAAGCAATGTGATGCTGCTCCATATATTGGGGAATAATGCACTGTGGAAAGTAGCTTAGAGGGTAAAATTAGCATATGGCATAATGAGGTGAAATTATTGTGCGTTCCGATTATGAAGAGACATTCTCCAAGCATATTATTAGTGAATCTAAAATAGAATCGATTTCACAGTCCTACCTTTTAAATTTTCCGGCAATGCAATGAATTTTAGACATACAGCTTTCAAATGCAAACAGTTGTGCTGTTCTGCCAAGGCTAATGTAGTTGCAACTGTGTTTATTGCAACACCCTCACAAAGTTTGGCCTCGCAGAGCAATCTTAATCTCTCAAGTGCATAACGGTCAGCAGCTGCAAGCAGATGCTGAGCCACGTGTGTAGAAAAACATTTAGAGGTTGAACCCACAAGCTCTTCCATGTCTGGTAGGGCATCCCAGTAAATGAAATGGAGCAATGTCTGCAAACATCCAACCATGGTAATAAGTTATATTCAAGAAAGCTTACGAAGTCACCTTGGGAATCCTCACAAAAGACTGCAGGTTTTATGCCTAGAAAAATCTAAAAGAACGGAAAATGCTACGTTAATGTGTTTAATCAAAACAAAAAAAGTTAAAATATTGATTCATGATAAGGCAACAGGTAAGCAGAGCCAAGAATCTCATAGCATGGACCTGCTGATGAAATCAGCTTCAGTATTCCAACTCCATGTTCACCCAAGTAAAACGCATGATGTCATCTGTATAAAGTTTCACAGTTACTAAAATATGTTTCATTGCATTTTATCCACTACCATGCACGCTAAGCAGCATTTAGGAATTAAAATAGATATTAATGCAGAGGAAATATCTAACACTTAGGACATTTGATGCTGATGTTACAAGAGAAACAGCTGGATTTACTCATCCAAAGGCACCATCCTCAATGCATCTAGCTGAAGCACTTCTGCAGACAGCTGAGAAATTTTGTCAAAACACTTAACATAGCATTGAGATTTATGATATGCCAACAGAAAGACAAATCTCACCCGGGATCACAATCCCTGAACCAGAAAAGAAAATACCATAAAACTATTCCCTCAAGCACAATTCACATTAAGACATTAACACCAACAAAAACAGCCTTCTCTTTCTTGATACCAATTACCATTCAGTTTGTGCTGAAGAAAATGAAGTTCATAAAGCTTAACTTTGACGTACAAGTTTACGGGGAACTCTATTAAGAACTCACTAGCAATGGCACCTAAGAGCATTTTAATGTGCCTTAACCTTACCATCTACATATAAATTTTGTAGTAACTAGAAACGTTTGATGAAAATACAGACAAAAGTAGCCGAGTTAAAAAAAAATCTTGCAAAAACTCTTTCTTTTTTTTTTGGTTGCATATTAGGTGCTGATATTAATCATATCCTTCATTTACATTCAAATCTAACTTGATATTTATTTACCATCACAGAGCTACCAAAAGAGCTAGAGAACAGTAACCTCTTCAACACCTTAATTCAAAACATAGAAAACAGAAGAATGAAAGGCAAATGTACAGAAGCAAAATTATCTCAAGGAACAGAGCTAAGTGGAGCTTCGATACCTATAAAATCCTAAGCATCTGGTATTGTTGAAAATTAGATCTAGTTTTGAGTAATATTATGAGCTTGCTCAATAGGCCAGATAACAGGGATGAAAGGAAAAATGTGAAAATAAGACTAGGCCAAGAGAGGGGGAGAACCTTGAAAACAGGGGCTTCCATATCTTCTACTCTAATGCATTGTGTGTTTCGATCCTTCAATGGACCAAAAAGTTGTGCCCTGAATACAGGTGAACGAGCTGCGAGAACCAACTTGTGGGCATCAAATATTTCCCCTTCAACTTCAAATTTCACATCAGCTCCCTTTCCACTTTCTAATAGCCTCCCAAAATGATGACCAAGATCAGAAGGTGGCACCAAAATGGAATAAATTTTAGGTCCCTCTGTATGTGACTTAACTACACCAACACAACAGCTAATTGAGAGGCAATCATCTTTAAGGTAGTCTGATGTCTCCAGAAGAGTTCTTTTGAAAAAGCGTTTATAACCCCTGCAACACAGAACATGGCAGCCATTTAATGATGTTTTCACACAAAATGATACTGAAGAGGCATTAATATTAACTACAGAGTTCCTAGCATAGACCATAATAACAAGATAGAAAAAGACAGTTTGATTATAGATTTTTTACTGGTTCAGCAAAGAATTTCCATAAATTTCCCACACTGCAGAATCAATCAGACATCAGGCCATTAACAGGTGAACGCACTGATAAACATTTGATTAATGAACATATCAGTGGTTTTAGCAAAGACCAATGTGCATTTAAAAATTAATGAGTTTTAACCTGCAGATCTAATGTTACATAGATTCTAATATTGATGAAAGAAACCAGCAGGAAACCCTATAAGATAAAATTGCTGAAAAAAGGTGAATAAAAAGGGGTAAAAACACATCACTCATGCATTTTGATTCTTTGAAAGTACTAGTATTTTCTTTTGTATCCAAATGCACAATCACTTTCCATGAAGTATAACAACCAAAGGGTACATAAATTTATTTGTTATTATACCATCCTATATGTGAAGCAAACCATAAAAGTTCAATGTCAATTTCTAAATCTTGCGTAACTTCATTTCAAATAACACCAATCATCTATTTCCAGTTTCCATTTCGAATATCTGGCTTTCAACACAAAAATAAAAACAATAAAAGTAGTTTCACAATGCAAAGAAACAGAAAAAAATCTCAGCACGTACTCATTTGATTTCCCAAGAAAACCCATAAATTGACATCGAACTTCCATAACTCTCGTTCTAGAATGTAACCAAGAAAGCAAGTAACTCAACCCAAATGAACATTTCAACAATAATTATCTACTTCTAATTTTCCGTTCTCAATTCTAACTATCAAGTCAGAAATTCAATCCAAGAAAAAGGCAATAAAAGTAGTTGTAAAACGTAGAAGAAACATAAAAAACTCACCACATGCTCCCACGATACTTAAGTGTATATGGCCCGCTCTCAAGCATCCTCCCAAAATGGCTATGCACTTTGTGATGACCTTTCCCACTCTGGTCCAAAAGGGTCAACTCAAAAAGCGCTCTTACATCGGTTCCTTCACTAGCCAGAGCAATAAAAAGCGAAACATAGGAAGCATTATCTTCAGCACTCTTGCCATCCGGGTAAAAATAAATGGCCCATTCATAGCCGCCCACCATAAAAGTATCTGAAGCTATGTATTTGCCCACTCCCATGCCCTTGGCAAGGGAGTAGCCCTTGATCTTGAACTGGTGGGACCCATTCACCGTCTCGGTTCGAGACGTCGAGGAGGTTGAAGAAGAAGTAGGAGAAGAAGAAGTTGAAGGTTTAGGGAGTTCTCTGTGAAAGCTAATTGTGCCCATCAACTGTGGAAGGATAAATTTGAGATTTTGACGATCTGGGTATTGTTATTTTGGTTGACAACGAAAATGAAATGGGTAATTGGTGAATTTTTACAATTCTTTTGGGTTGATTGGGAATGAAAATCAGGAGGGGTTTTTGGGAAGGGTGAGTGAGATTTTTTAAGGCGATTGTTTTATTAGAAATCGAGGAAATGGGTATTTCTTGTTTTGATTGGAATTGAAATGGGTAGGAAGTGAATTAGGGTTTTGTTGATGGAATTTTCGTAAATTTGGATCAAAGCTTGAGAACCCTAATTTGAGAGAAGTTTCGAAACCGGAAGAGAATTAGGGAATTTTATCAAGAGGCAGTTGTGGCGATGGATGAAATCAAAAAAATTGAAACTTGAAATTTGGAGATTGAGAAAATTGGTATGGAAATTTAGGGACAAGATTGATAAAACATGCAAATTGGAAATTGAGAAGGGGGGTTGGAGGGGGGGGGGGGGTGTTGGCAGAGGTGGCGAAAGCTGTTTTTGATATTGATTAAGCGTGACGGCGAACAAAGATAAACCTCGCGTGAAAAAGGTGTGATAAAGGTTCAAATAATGGAAGGAACCTTTGAAGTTTCCGAATTTCCGAAAGAAAAAGAAAGAGATAACTTACCAAGTTGGGTTTTGTCAGTTTTCGGGGAAAGGCGGTGGTAATTCCAACTCCAATTGCTATTGCTGTTGGGTCGGTAGTCATTGGTTACAACTTTTTGTTTTTTAATTTGTAACCAACTTATGAATTTTTATATTTACTTAGTTGAAAAAATATGAATCACATAAATTATATGGATCCCAAAATTTTTAAAAATTAATTTTGATAATATATCAATTAATTAAAAAATAATGACACTTACAAGTTAAAATTGAATCCATTTCAAAATAATTTTTTTTATTTAGTTTTTAAATGAAACGCGAATATTAAGGATTTTGTTAACATGTGTCTTAAAAATATTTTTTAAAATCAATTAAATTATTACTTATAAAATTATTGTTATATTAAAATAATAATTAATTTGCTGAAAAGAGTGGCATTAACATTCATTAACAAAACTTTATTTTCAACTTAAAAATTATATTATGATTTAATTTAATATTGTTATTACTATAAAAATATTTTTAAAAATATAATAAAAAATTATATATTTAAAATTTTAAGTATTTAGTATTATTATAAAAAAATAACTTCATTTATATGCTATTGGTCTCAAGCTCATATAAAGCAAATAAGGTTGTGATAGGATGACGGTTAGCGAAAATATAATCAAACCATAATAAGATATCAAAATAAGATTTGTTCGCGTTACATCAAAATTTGGGTGTAGTGTTAAATGGGCAAAGGTTGTTAAGCCATTGTCCAAAAATAACACACCATATTGCTGCTTGAATATGGTGTCAATTATATAAGGGTTCTATTGTTTTAATAAACAAACATGAGTAAAAAAACTAGTTCATGACAATAAGTTATATTTAGCTACTTGAAAATATAGGATCATTAACTGATAAATTAGTAAAGATAGGAGAGATCATAAGTAGGAGAAGAATTACTGTTATGTATTTTCAAAAAACTAAATAAGTAGGAAAAAAGGCTAGAGAGATAAAAATATAGGGCTCTAAGCTTTGATACATAAGTAAGGAAAAGAATAGAAATGAAGAAGAGATAATTGTAGAAAAGAATTTAAAGGATGATGTGGTTAAGGTTAAAAAAAATAGAGATAGAATTTTACATTTTAAATTTATATTAGGAGAAAAAATCGTTAATGTCATTAGTGTTTATGCTCATAAATAGGTTTAGATAAAATGAGTAAGCAAAAATTTTAAAAAGATTTAGTTGAGGTAATGAAAGCCATACCAAATGGAGAAAAATTATTTATTAGAGGAGACATGAATGGTTGAATAAGCAAGTATTGTAGTGACTTTGAAAAGGTGTATAGAAAATATGGCTTTGGAGAAAGAAACAAAATCAAGGATTATTCTAAAGTTTACTACTACATTTGACCTAATTATATTAAATCCATATTTTAGGAAAGGAAAATCACATTTGATGACTTTTATAAGTGGATTAAACGCTAATAAAGTTGATTTCTTTTTTATGATAAAGAGAATAGAAGTAGTTGTAAGGATTACATGTTATATTGAGTAAGAATGTGACAATACAATAGAGACTACTAGTTCTAAATATCTTTTATCTTTTAGGGTAAAAAAGGATACATCAGAGTCATAAAATCATATATTAAGTAATGAAACTTGAAAGAGGACAAAATGTTAGCTTTTGGAGATAAACTAGTAAAAGAGGTTAATCGGAAGCCTAATAAAGATGTAGAAGTGATGTAAAAGAAAATTTCTACTAGAATTCAAATGGTTGTTAGAAAGACACTTGGCAAATCTAAGGGTTATACACCGTTAGGAAAAAAATTTTAGTGATAAAATAAGGATGCGAAAATGACAATTAAAGCTAAACATGAGTGTTATAAGAATTTAAAGAGTAATAGGGACAGGACGAGTTATTTGAAGCATAAGACAAGTAAAAAAAAAGTCAAAAAGGTTATTCGAGATTCAAATATTATGGCCCATTAGGAATTATACAAAAAACTAAAGATAAAAGATGGAGAGAAATAGTTGTTTAAATTGCTCAGATAAAGGGTAAGAAGAGTAAAGATCTAAATAGTGTAAGATGCATCAAAAGTGTGACGAAAGAGTATTAGTAAAAAATGTAAAGATTAAGAAGTGGTGGGGAGATTATTTTGATAATCTTTTTAGTGGTAATTTTGAATATGATATATGTGAGCTTAACATACCTTTTAATGATATAAATTGTGTTTAAACATAATATTAAAAAGTATGAGCTTAAAGAGGCTTTGAGAAGGATGAAAGTGAAGAAAGCTATAGGACCAGATGGAATCTCAATTGAAATTTTGAAATGCTTAGGTGAAATAGGAATAGAATGTTTAATAGATCTTTTAAATAAAATTTGGCATATTCAAAAGATGCCAAAAGAACGGAGGAAGAATATTTTAGTGCCTTTATATAAGAATAAATGTGATATACAAAATTGTTCAAACTATTGAGGAATAAAGCTTATGATTCATATTATGAAACTTTAGGAGAAAGTAGTTGAATGTAAGTTACGATATGAGATTACTATTTCTGAAAATCAATCTGGGCTTATGCTATGATGCTATGCAATAAAAGAAATTCACTTATTGAGGCTTTTATTGTAAAATTTTCGGATGAGAAAAAAAGATATCATATTTATCGATTTAAAAAAAGTATATGATAGAGTTCTCTGAAAAGTGTTTTGATAGGTCTTAATTAAGAAAATAGTTCGTTTAAAGTATATTAACATAGTTAAAGATATGTATTAAGATGTTGTAACGAATGTGAAGACGTTTAGGAGCTTGACTAATAGCTTTTTATCATTTTAGGATTGCATCAAGGTTCAACACTAAGTCCATTTCTGTTTGCATTAGTTTTGGATGAGCTCATTAGACATATCCAAGATAAGGTGCAATGGTGCATGTTATTTATTGATGATGTAGTCTTAGTTGTTGAAACTAATAATGATCTTAATGCAAAATTAGAATTATAGAAGAATATGGTGGAGTTTCAAGGCTTTAATTGAGTAAATTTAAAATTGAATATATGAAATATAAATTTAATAGTGTTAGAGAAATAAGTGCTAGTGTGATTAAGTTTGATGGTGAAGTAGTATCAAAGAAGAGTCATTTTTTATGTTTGGGATTAATTATTCAAAATGATATTAGGATAGAAAGCAATATAAATCATAGGATTCAAAATAGGATGAATAAAGTGGCAAAGTGCTTATGTGTGTTGTATAGTTGCAACATGTCTTTAAAGTTAAAGGCAAAGTTATATAAAATAATTGTAAGGCTTGCATTTTTATATGGGATTGACTGTTGGGCTATTAAGAAATAACATGAGAAAAAATAAGCTAGTTGAGATGATAATACTTAGATGGATGTGTGATAAGATTAGAAGAGATAAAATTAAAAATGAAGAGATTTGAGAAAAATTAAAGGTAGTTCGAATTGGGAAAAAAATGAAAGAAAGCCATTGAAAATGGTGTGGACATGTGAAATGTAAGTCTATCTATACACTAATTAGGAGAAATGAGCTTTTAAATTTAGAAAAGACTAAACTCTAAAGATAGATTACAAAAGACGTACATGTAAATAATAAAAAATGATATGAGAGATAAGAAAATAGATGAAAATATCATTTTTAATGGAAATAAGTAGTGCAAGAAGATTTAAAACTATGACTTAATATGATTTTTTTGGCCTTTCATACAACTGATTTTAAAGTTATAAAATATAAGACTTAATTTGTTATTGTTGAAGTATTATTATAAAAAAGTGATATAATAAATTAAAATATCTAAAAAATACATAGAATAATAAAAATTTAAATATATGGGAATAATAGGTTTATTTTATTGAAAAAATTAACATAGATGGCAAAAGCATTTCTTTAATTTTTTTATTTGAGTTTATAAACTAAATTTTTAAATAAAAAATATATTTCTATTATTTAACACTAAAATCAGATAAAAACAAATTTAAAACGCAAAAAAGTACTTTTCAGTATCAATGTTAAACTAATCATAAATCTTGTTTAAACCAAACACATTTGCAATCCTCATTCAACAGTCTCAGGGAAAGAAAAAATAAAAAAAAATAAAAAAAAAACCCCGAAACTCGGTCAAGCGGACCAAATCCCTGAAACGCCCAAACTAGCCCAAAGTCCAAACCACAAAACAGCCGAATAGAGTAGCAACAAAAACCTGTTTTTGATTTTCTCATCTACCGTCTCTTGGATCTCAACTAAACCAAATTCCCTCATGTTTCGGAGATTCTGTACAACTCTCTTTCATCCCAAACCCGTTTCAATTCTTCTACCCAAAAAACCCCAAACTCTTCCCAGAGGCTTCTTTTTCACTTCAACCATCAAAATGGCTGGTACCCAAAATTTCCATTCCTTTCCTTCCCTTGACAAAGCATCAAAACCAGAGTTACTTCATGCTTTGGAGTCTTCTCTAGGCTCTTCTTTTAGCTCTGACTCTATTTGCCCCACCCCAAATCCTTTAATCATTGTTATAAGTGGTCCAAGTGGGGTAGGCAAAGATGCAGTTATCAAAAGACTAAGAGAAGTTAGAGAAAATCTTCATTTTGTTGTTACTGCTACGAGTAGAGATATGAGGCCTGGTGAAGTTAATGGCAAAGATTACTATTTTGTGTCAAAGGAAGAGTTTTTATCAATGGTTGAAAAAGATGAGCTTTTGGAGTATGCTTTAGTTTATGGTGATTACAAAGGAATACCTAAGAAGCAAATAATAGATTTTATTGGAAAAGGCTGTGATATTGTGTTGAGAGTGGATATTCAAGGGGCTGAAACATTGAGGAAGATTCTTGGGGATTCTGGTGTCTTTATATTTTTGGTGGCTGAGAGTGAGTTGGCACTTGTGGAGAGGCTGATTGAGAGGAAGACTGAGAGTAAGGAGGAATTGCTTGTCAGGATTGCTACTGCTAGAGAAGAGGTAAAGTTTGTCAGGAGATTTGATTATGTTGTTGTTAATGCTCAAGGGAAGCTTGAGGAGGCTGTGAATTTGGTGAGTTCTATCATTGATGCTGAGAAGGCTAAGGTCAGGCAGAGAAGGCCATTCATTTGAGATTTTGCTCGTGGAGGGTTCTTCAGTTTGGTTTTTTGAGGTAGTTTTTGGTTTCTTGTCGAATTTTGTGTTATTAGGAACTGTTAATTTGAATGAAAGAGTTGTTAATTGTTTCATGATGATATCGTATTAGGGATTATTTCGGTTTTTCAAAGTTCATGCTGAAATCAAAATTGTTGGGGTGCAAGATGTTCATGCATTTAAGCAGGTCTTGGGTCATGAGCTTATGACGTTGTAAGGATTTGCATTTTAGGCTAGAGCTACTCATTAGGACTTATTTTATCTCATATGCTTGTTTTCATATGATGAATACTATAAATTTAATAGCATTGCCACAGAGAGCAATTGATAATTTGGTTTCATCGTAGTTACATCTGGAAGAAAACTGTCTAAAGTTTTAGTTTTAGTTTTAGCATTCCGCTTAACGTACCCTTGGAAACCTTGTTATCACAGTTCCATCTGAAGTTTATGCTAAGGGAAAAAGTGCCCTATTTGTATTTGCTAACTTGATTTATCTGGGTTTTTAAGTGCTTAACCAGAACTTTTCATATGTTATGTTGTAAATTAGTTGATATTAGTGTACTTGCTCTTTTATGGTTTTATTTTCCCATTTTTCTCCTTTTTGGATTTCTGAACTGCTTAGTTCTTAAGTGTGCTCTTGCTGAGGTAGGGTTTATCTTTTGAAAATGTTGGAGGGATGTTCTTTTGTGATAATCACATGTGTAATTTAGATAATCAAGGTCAGTGAATACTGTGGTGGATAAACCAAGCTCCTCTAGTGATAACATTGGTATTTGCAGGGTCCTAATACTGCTGCTCAAGTGGGAACAAAACTTGACCTTTTTCATTTTATAAACACCATACTTCAATTGTGTCGGAGTTATATTTGGCTGTCCTCTTCTGGATTAAGAATATCTTTGTAGCAGCATTGATTTAAAAGTTCAAATACAAGGTTTTAGAAGGTTTATTTAGTATGAAGAGTTGGCTTTACATGGCTGTTTATGGGGTGAATTTCTTAGTGGACTTGAATTGCTTTGCATTCACTGAATGTGTCTTTAAAATTTTATTTGGAAAAAGAAAAAAGTTGATTGATGTACCCGTCAATCTTTAAATGAATCTGCTGTGTCTATTTCTTAATACTTTTCCTCAATTTATTTTCTATCAGCTTAATCATGTATTAATGGGTACAACTTTCTAAAGGCAGCACATTTTTGAAACATAAAATGGTGTAGGTTATTGAATCAAGTATTTCAAGTCAATCAAATTCAATCTATCTTAGTGAGTGTTCACTTTAATCTTAACCCTTTGGATTCCACAGTTTAGGGTTATGGAGCTTTCTGTAAATTGCTTCTGCTTGTCTTCTGGCTGTTTTCTTTCTTTCTTTCTTTCATTTCCCCTTTTTTATCTGGTAATGAATCAAGAAGGTTTCATGAAGAAATCAGCAAAAGTCATTAGTACACCAGTGAAGAAAAAACAACTAAAAAGCATCAGAATGCCAAGCACAAGAACTCCAAACAATAAAGAAAGATGAGAATTAGATAATCAACTCTGCAAGACTAGGAAGATGCTCCTTTGCAATCCCAACTTCATATGACGTATCGGTGTCCTATCAACAAGGACAACAAGACCCTTGATTTTTGTACCCTTTCCACTTGACCCTACCCTTGTTAGAATTGCACAATAACTCAAACTGAAGCCAGTCTACATCCTGATTTCCTTTCACCTACTTGTGTTGTCAGTTGCCTGGGTTGGTTTTTCTCTCCATGAAATGCTTGCCTTGGTCAGCTTTTAATCTTTTTCCTTATTTGAAAAGTATTTCCAGTGATTGTATCAACAATGCAATTTTCACATCCCTTTTCCACTTGCTAAAGTAAAAAACTACTTGTTTCTTGCACTCAGCAGCAAAAATAAAAGTAGTTGATTATCATGTGTTCTACCATATTCTCATATGGTTGCTTATCACATTCATTCTGAATGGCCCCAAATTAGTGGTGTTTAGATGAGGGAACGGTGATGTCAACACAAATGTTATCTCCTGTATGCATCTTGATTTCCTGAATTGTTTTGTCACTTTGGATCAATGAAGAATGCTCCTGAACTTTCACCCTGCCCATTTTCTACCTCAGGCTTGAGTCCTGAGACATAAGACTGTACTTGGACTGAATTAAAAGACCGCAGTTGGACTGAATTGTTGATTTTTGATTTAGTGGATTGGAAGTTTTCTTGAACATACAAGGTGTAAGCAATGTTTCCACGTGCCAGAGATCCCATGGTTGAAGTACTGCATTTAGATTTTGGTGATTTGGACTTCAACATTGGTGACAAACAAATATTCCTTTTTATGCTCTTTTAAATCTTGTCCAAACTAGCATCTCATCATCAATGGGAATAAAAGTAGCAAACTTTTCCGTTGAGAAAAACTTATCCAGATTGTTGATAAAAAGACTGTTATGTTCTTCCTTGTTCACACTTCTTGTTGGCATGGTTAATTGAGTCCTGTGCTTCTTCCATTTCCATACCATTTTTATGCAAATTGCCTGTTTACAATTTTTGTAATTTACCTCTTGCCAACGGTAATACCATTTTCTGCAGTTCTCTGTTCCTTGTCTCTAAACACTGGAATTCCTTTTCAACCTTCAACTATCTCAACCTTTTGTTATTCAAAAGCTCATTTGGTTCAGTATCATTTGAGATGTTCCCTTTATGCTCACAACTTTTAGCTTCCAACTCATTGATCTATTCTGCAGCTCCTTAGCAGTTATTGTGGCAGGTCAAATTTTCTTAAACTATGAGATGTCATCAAGTTTCTTAGCTTTTGCCTAAGAAGTTTCACAAGTTGTGCCCTTTAGTATTGTAGGAAATTACCTCTTGACAATTCTTTGCAGCAACACAGGACAGGACGGCAATGGAGCTTGTACTAATCTCTCGTTGTATGCGTGCAATTAGCCTTTTGGTTATACTTTGTCTTTATTGTCCTCTTACTTTTGTCTAAATCTCTTAAGAGGATTTAAAAAAAGGAAAAAGAAACTTAAGGTAAGAGGTTTCCTCAATCTCGGATCAAAATAGATTGTAGATCTGAGAGAGAATTTACATTAGATTTATAAATTATTCACCAAAAAGAATTATTGGCAACGAGACTGAAATTAAAGGCTTTTAAGCTAAATATTTGAATTTTACCAACTATCCCACCCTCTTCCGTTGGCCTCTTAGAGGATTTTGGAGTGGTAGTTACTCACTCCTCTAAAATGTCTCCTTTCTATTGAATGGCAGTTATTTATGATTGAAGTTTTGTTTTTCATCTGAATCAGGCATTGAGTTTTTCCAACATGCTACTAATATCTTTCGGGGACATATGTGTTGTTTAATTGTTTCCATTCTGGGCCAAAGTTCCACTGAACACCAAGAATTGCCGTCAATGACTGGTTCAGGAATTATAATCCGCGCTATCTTTGCTAGTTTGGTTTTATGCAAAACCATGACTTGAATACCAAAAAGCGAAAGCTACGAGACTTCGAAACAGTTGGAAGACAATAAATAAATCCAAATAAATAAATCTGCCGATCATCATGGCCATACGCAAAAGGAATGACAAAGATTGAGATAATAACAATAAGACGTCAATTGTTTAATTCGCCCAAAACATTCACACACTTGAAACAAGAAATTCAGTTCAATAATTCTTTGTCAAAGATTATGCCAGATCATGGAAGAGTAATGCTAATGCATACGTGCATTTAAAGGGATTAGAAGCGAGGCGTTGGGTCCCATTACACCCTTTAACTTGACACAATAAAACTATTTCTGCAACCAATCCCTGCAAGCTACGACCGACCAAATTGTCACAATCACACAGTAAATAAGTTTTAGTTACTAAATGATAATAAGAAACTAGAAATCAAATTGAGAATCAAGAAAATAAGCTATAATCCTTAAACGTGAAAAAACTATTGAAATTTTATTGCTTGAACTATTGTTGATAAGTTTGATAATTCATATATTCATATTGTATTTATTTGGTATTGTGTAAAATATAAAAATTATCAACATATTAAATATGAGATACATTTTTTTTTTTATTTTGCCAAATTTTTTTGTTAATTTTAAATTGTATCATTTATATATATATATATATATATATTTTTTCATATCTTTCTTATCACACTATTATATATTTAGGATTGACATGAATAATTATAAGAGATAAACATGTACAAAATTCAAATACAATTTTTTTAATTAATCATAATTTTAAGTTGACAGTAGTATATTCTCTGGAATATAGATTATCTTTATTCAGAAAGTATCCTTGCTTTGATAAATATTCCAACTAGATTTCAAGAAAGAAAGATTAGGAAAAATAAGATTAGTTTAAAAGCTGGATGAACATATTATTTTCATTTCTGAACAGCTACTTGGATAAAAAGTCAATGCTTCCAAGAAATAATGAATTGTAGGGCAGATCAAAGGATATGGGATAGACCAAGCAAGCTACTGGTTGAGACATTTGTCTTGGTTGCATCTCAAATGGGATTGGTTCACATAAAGCAAAGAGGCAGAGAAAGGGGTGAACCAGAAATAAAAAAGTGATTTTCACTTTTGATTAAAGGAAAAACAAAAAGGCTTTTTTGGTTTTGGATGCTTTGTCAAGAAACTAATGAACAGAAGACAAAAAGACTTGGGAGGATAAAACCCTTTGCCTCCAAGTAATAAAAAGATGAGCAAGTGACAGCAATCCAAGGCAAAAACTTCCCAGGAAATATGACAGAAAGACAAGAGACTTAACGTTACTCGTTCCTCTACATTTCCACGAAACAAACGTGCATGCTAAGGTCATTTCCCTTTGTTCTTTTATAATCGCCACCCTTTCGTTCTGCCATTTCACAACTCATGACAAAGACAACTTCAAACCTTGGAATATCACGTACTCTTCCATTACAAGCCAGTCTTTTATCATCTAGTTTTCCTACAGGGCTGGTTTCGTCCTGGAACATGGATCGTCGAAGTTCTTCGGAAGATGATGGAAGTGTTCGTTTGCAGATTAATGAGCCTCGGAAGCTAAGTGAGACCTGTGGTTCAAACACTAATTTTGAACCTCTGAGCATTCCCGAGAATAGAGAAAGTAATGCAGAATCTGTCTCTTCTGCATCTGTGGTTAGAGCACCAGAAAAGAAATTAACACTCTTTGCTCTCAGGCTTTCAATCTTTGAGAAGTCAGCTACTGGCCTTGGAACTCTGGGGTTTATCTGGGCAACAGTAGTTCTTCTAGGTGGTTTTGCTATCACTTTAGATAAAACTGACTTCTGGTTTATCACCATTATTTTGTTAATTGAAGGGGCTCGAATATTCAGCAGAAGTCATGAGCTTGAATGGCAACACCAAGCTACCTGGTCGATTACGGATGCTGGTATCAACAGTTTCCGAGCACTTAGATCAAGCTCGCACATCCTCATTAGAACTGTGAAAGCAATCCTCTATCCACTTTCCTTGAGAAGGAAGCAAAGTCAAAATACTAGAGAAATAACAAAGGTTGATGATTCACAATTTGGAAGATGGAATCATACAAGAACCCCAACTCGGACATGGATAAGTTCAGATGTTCCTCTTCTACCTTATGTTCAATGGGTTTTCCTTTCAAGAAACATAAGCAAAGTCCTGTATTGGCTCCAGCTTTTATCCGCAACAACTTGTGTAGTACTTTCGTCCATGAAGCTCATCAAGCATAACTATGGGGAGGTACAGAAGGGAGATACTGATAAAAGGAACAGGCAATCTGCTCTGAATATTTTCTATGCCTTGGCCTTGGCAGAAGCTCTGTTGTTTCTGATGGAGAAAGCCTACTGGGAGTGGAAAGTCAAATTTTGTAAACTTTTGGAAGAAGTAAATAAGGAGTGCGAGTTTGGACCTTCAGGTATGGTTTCCATCAAAAGGTTCTTCTATGATGCTTATTCAAGATGTGTTAATGGAAGCATTTTTGATGGCTTGAAAATGGATATTGCTACCTTTGCTATGGATCTATTGGCTTCAAATTCCTCTGATGAACAGCTCATTGGAGCTAGAATTCTTCGCCAGTTTGCCATTAGTGAGAGGTACTCTGATGACACGTTGCAGAAGATTGGGATAAATTTATCAGTGGTTGAAAGATTAGTTGAGATGTTGAACTGGAAAGACCCTCAAGAAGAAGAGATCAGGAAATCAGCTGCGGAGATACTGTCAAAACTTGCTGGTAAGAAGCAAAACTGCCTACGTGTAGCTGGTATACCAGGTGCAATGGAATCAATATCATCCCTGCTTCAAACGAATAGAAGTTCTGGTGACGGAGCAGATGAAGTTGGTGAAAAGAACCTCATTCTTGATCATGCAAATTACAGTTTCTGGACATTCAATCATTTAGGACTTCTTATTCTGAAAAAGCTCGCTTGTGATCATGACAACTGCGGAAAGATTGGAAACACAAGGGGCCTCTTACCTAAAATCATAGATTTTACACATGCTGGAGAAAAGTTGTTGAGGGATGAAAATGTTGCTCCATCTCAGATTCTAACAGTTAAACGATCTCTTCAAGTGGTGAAAATGCTGGCAAGCACGACTGGTGCCCCGGGAAAACATCTCAGAAAAGAAATCTCAGAGGTAGTTTTCACAATCAGCAACATTAGAGATATTCTAAGACATGGAAAGAAACATCCATTGCTGCAAAAACTAAGCATAGAAATTCTCACCAATCTGTCACTGGAAGAGGAAGCAACAGAAAGGATCGGTGGCACTGGCGGGGTACTCAAGGAATTGTTCAATATCTTTCTCAACCAGGAGATGCCAGAGCACCAGAATCATGTAAGACGAGCTGCAGGAGAAGCGGTAGCCATGTTGGCCTTAGAAAGTAGAACCAATTGCCACCGCATCTTGAGATTGCAAACGCTGGAAACGCTTGTCCAAGCATTAGAGGTTCCATTACTTCGTGTGAATGCTGCAAGAATTCTAAGAAACTTGTGCACCTACAGTGCAGAAGAATGCTTCTACCAGTTAAAGGGTGTCATAGCTGCAGCGCCAACAGTAAGTTTTTACTTCCAATGTAGAAGAAAACTATTGTATATGGTAGATTCCTCCTACGTAACATTTTATCATTGTGGTAGGTGCTCAAGGCAATTATGTCAGAAGAGAACAAGTTGCAAGAAGTAATGGTTGGCCTAGCAGCACTAGTGTTCAAACATATGACTTCTGAAGAATCAAGCATCATGCTTGACAGAGCTGGAATTAAGGAGGAGGAATTAGCTAAAGCATTGGTCCAGATTCTTCAAAAGTACAGCCATCCATCGGCTAAGGTCCCAAGAATGAGGAGGTTCACCATAGAGCTGGCAATTTGGATGATGCATGACAATGTAAAGAATGTGTACATTTTCAAGGATATGGGGATGGAGAAAGAGCTGGAGGGTGTGTTAGAGACCACAGCAGAGCTAGAGAGCTTCAACATATTCTCTGGCACTGTTGGGCTTAGCCGGCACAGCACTACAATTCATTCACTGGTTGAAACCGCATTGAAGCTGCTGAAGGATAGGTAAATTGTACAAAAATGAGGCATCCCCACTATTAAAATTTGGTAATATATGCAGCAGTTCAAGTGTTTGAAGATTCGGTCTTCTGAATTTGCATTCATAACAGCTAAAGCAAATTCTTTTTCTCTAAGCAAATCAATGTTATAAGTTATTATTATTATTTTTTTCTAAAAAAAAATTGTTACAAGTTATTGTAATCAATTATCAATGAAGTAGGAAAAGCTTGAAGAAATGCTTACCACACACAGGCTGAAGTCTATATATATTAGTACTTTGTATGATAGGGGGGGTTCATATCCTCTTTGGAAGCCATGTGTCACAACTGTTTTATGTTTTGTTTTACAAATGGGAAGATCTGCATAAGTTGTTAGAGAGGAGGATTTATGCATGGGATGATTTGTTGAGCATATGTTTAATCATGGTTCAGTTGATTTACAAGCAGTTTGATCGACTCCTTTAGTCATGACAAGTCTTGATTACCTGTCATTTGGTTGCATCCTTTCCGAATTGTATCCTAATCCAAATTGTATCCTTTACAATATGAACCTTTTACTACTCAGTGATTTCATTGTTTATATTTAACTATTACCTTATTTAAGGCATGCAGTTAGTGGTCATAGATTTCAACCATAAGACTGAAGAGTAAAGACCGCTTTCTGCGTATCAGGTGTTCGTGTGGGGCTATGAATAGCGTTACATGATTGCATATTTGCCTACCAATTTGCCCAGCATCTGCCCCTAAAAAAGAGAGTTTTGAACCTAAAATTTAATTCAATTATTTCATATAACCGTCTTTAAAAGATAACACATAAATTTAAAATTCAAATCTCAACATACATAAATAAACTACTTATCTCCTTTTGGAAAAAAAAAAAGGTTTGGCGACTTGCAACAACACTCGGGCGTACCAAACGAGCAAAATAACGATGTATTTATAATGGTATTAACAGACAGGTTCCCTGATTGGGCAAAAAATCATTACATCTTTTCCCAGATAAAAGCAATAGATAATGAAAGCCAATTCCACTATAATCAAATGCCTTAACACATGACAAGCCTTTCTTTTTTCCATTCTCTTTTTCTTTCTTGTTGCCTTTCCTTTTTGTTGAACATCTTACAAAGCTACAATTCCTACGCTATCTTAGTTACAAAATAATACAATCACCAGGCTGTTCAAACATGATTTAGCTTAACTTTCATCGACTGTTTCGGAAGAAGTTGAGATCCCAACGACGCATCAAACCATCCATGATGTTATTAGAAGGGTTCCGTACAACTGTTACAGTGGCTTTTGTACTAGCTGACATGTCAGCATCAGATGAACTTTGGAAGCTTGCTAAGGTATCACTTCGGGAAGAGGTACCCGTGCTCCCTGATTCCAGGATTGATGAAGGCGTATCAATTGAAGGTCCTACAGATGACACACTAATATCAGGAGATGCATGCTCCAGGGCGACACTGGAGCTATTGATTACTAAGGTGGATTCTGCCTCAAAGGGCGCCGGATGATGCTCCACTGGAGTAGAAGTGGACTCCGGGGGCAAGGAACTGCACCTTTCTGTGGTGGAAGAGGTATCACTGCTATTTATTTCATCTTTCTGTGAAGACTCTGAAGAACCAGCACAAGCCTTGAGTTGCTTTTCTGTCTGAGGCTGTGGCGTTTCCAGGTCCTTTAAGGACTCAATTATGGCTTCCATAAGCATCTGAATATAACAAGTTAATATAGATAAAGGATTACGAGTTATTTAGATAGCCAAGAATGTGCCTAGACATCGAAGGAAGATGAAAGTTTCAACTCACCCTTTCTTCCTCCTCCACATTACATGGAAAACCTGTCAAGTCATCCAGTTGATATTCCACATACTGATCGTCATCCATTGTTGTTGGCACATGTGGTCCAAATGGATGACCATTGGATAATTCAAAGCTTATCATATTGGATGATGACGGACCATTATCATCGACAGTATCTTTATCCTGCAGCAAACACCATTTAGTGTCAGTGATGCCTTTATCTTCCTCCCTCCCCCATCCTAAGCCCATTTATTTCTAATCCTTATGACACTTTCCACTTCAAGTTGTCTTTTGTATTCATCTCACAACTTTATTTGTTAATCTTTTTAGCTTTTCATCAATACAGATGCACACAAAACCACAGTGATTAACCAGTAAATAAAGAACAGAGTCGTGACGCATCTTTAAGATAGCACAAAGACTAACTACAAGCTGCTATATACATAATCGAATATTATGCTCTATCAACAGAGCTACATATTTAAGTTCTGTCCTATGGTGATATCACACTGACAACTTTTAATGTCAATCGGTATTATATGACATTTAGCAAGCATGTTATTTCACATGTCAAATGTATTAATCAATGTGAATTACATAATAAGCTGACATAAAATGGGCTAGGTGCTGATGCCCTTGCATTGTGTGGCATTTTTTCATAGGATGCAATATCCATTTGTAAAACTTTGGATTTTTTCCTATGCATTGCACATCATATATCCAGTTGAAGTGATGAAGCAAAGTTTTAAAAATGAAAAATATACCTGACATCCAGGGTGATTTTCTTTAGATGGGATATCAGAAGGAACCTGAGCATAATCAAAGATGCAAATATTAGACATGAATTTTTTTAAAAGTAGATAAATAAACCATAAACAATAATGAAAGGAGAAAACCGTTTAAAAGGATTTTGAATTCATAAATATTGCTTTGCTTTTCTTTTCCCATATCTTTTTTCCTATGTACATATGTTTATTTCAAATACAAAGCAGAAGACATAGTTGTTCATCCAATTTTCCAGATTTTCATATGCGTATAGTAATCCCTTGAAATGCAGTGAATTTGAATATGAATGAAGAAATAACTTTACAACTCATTCTTGAGAAACAGGAAAAAAAAAAGAAAAAGCAACCAAAACTGGCCTCTGTGCGACTCATAGGTCTCTTAGAGCGAATTTGTTCAATGGCATCTGCTGTGCTGCTAGTCGCTGGTTCTGTAATAAAAAATAACCATTAAGACAATGTGTATGACAATACCATTAATAGGTCTGGCCGTGTGCTAAAACTTAGCATTTAAGTTACAAAATACAAGGTACATTAGTCATGCCTTTAGATGCAGTTGAAGACTCTGGGACCAAACCTACTTCAGGGATGACCCAACTACCCTGAAGGTAAATCAATTAAAAATTAGCAAAGGATTTTGGATACGACATAGGGCACTTCCAATAAAACTAAGACCACCAAAGATATTTTTAGAGCTCAACTTACCTTACCAAAGTAATCATGTATTGAATCATAAAGAGTTGCCCCCACCTCATCCTCAGGAGGTTGCAGGACATTGTGAAAAAAGATATTTATGGAATCAAAGTAAAATTGAGGGCGAGGAGAGTTGTGATCTCCCTCAAATTTGATAATATTCTTATCACCCTGCAAAAGGTGTGTGTCAATATACAAGGCATAGCCTGAAATGCAAGAATGGTTAGAAAACTGAAAGAAATTCAAGCATCCTGTTTATCACCTATCCTTTATAAATGCAGATAATGAAAAACCATGTTAATAATGCACAACAAAATTTAGAAGAATCAAGCTAATGAAAATGGATGCAACCATTTATGTTATAAGATTCTTCCAATATAAACTGCATAATTTTTCTTTCTTGAACAAAAAACTTCGTACTTTTTCCCAAATCACAGGCCATGGAGATAAAATACAGAACTAGCAAGTAGGACAAATAATTAGAAAGATAATTCAAAAACCATTAACTGGAAGATCTAATCATCCCAAAAAGTTTAATTGAAAGGGAGAGGAACTGACTATATATATATATATATTGATAATATAGATATATAGGATTACCATGTTTTTTCCAACATAGGATTCCATACCTTCAGAATTCCTTATCAAATTCTATCACTAAAAAAGAAGAAACTTACCACATAAGCTTCAAATATGCGATCTGAGTGATGAGGATGTATAAAATCATCAGCAACAGCATGGCCAAACAGCACAGGAACAAAGCAAGATTTTGCTACCTAGATCAAAATGAAGGCAAGTGGAAATGTAATTCACTTGTATGTATAACAGTAAAGAATAATAATAACTAAAAAAAAAAAAGCACTGAACAGTGAGATCCTTGTATTATTCAATTTCCAATTTCATAAGTATGTTACACTTGCCTCCACCCATAGCCCATGTTTTACATGTATTTCCTATATTGTAGCAAAACATCCCGTAGCAATTCCATGCATGGTTTTAGGAATTTGCAAAAGCTATCTGCTGATCACTACTCTGGCATTTTGTCTATTTGCAGAGATAGATAACAATCCCCTTAATTTACAGCTAAAGATGCTAAATCAGCCAAGATACCTCCAAATCTGATTTTTTGTGCATAGCCATGCACAAGAATCCGAGCATGTATATGTTCACATATACATGTCAGAGAGAGATAATATAACACAAGTTCTTTTTATCATCACATCTTACTGCTCTATATTGAACTCAGCTTGTTGGCTTGTTGGCCAAGATGAATTGACTAGAAGACAGGAAGGTTGGATTTTTATCTATTTATTTGTATTAGTTATATGATTGGATTGAATAGCAAACAATATGATTGATCTTTCAGGTTCACATAGTAGTTGGTCAGACAATAACTAAGGCAAAATCAAATGGTATTACCGCAACCAAATAATTGGTTACATCAAATCGAACATAAACAAACGTCTCAAGAGAATTAAAGGGCTTTGGTCAGCAGGAAGAAAAAGTAGGGGGATGGAAGGGGGTGGGTGAAGAAGTCGGACGAAAATTATTTTCATTAGTGCTTGGTAAGAGAGAAAAATGTGACTAAAGAAAATAGGAAAGATGGTTATTTTTCATCCTCATTCAGAAAACCAAATCATTCCTTGGAAATATTAGAGCAGAGAAAATGGGATAGGCGTGAATCAAGTGTTAAAAATTTACAACATTATCCATTTTTAAGATTTTATCTTTTTATCTACACTTAACAAAGGATATAATGGTAAAATAATGTAATTTTCATGTTCTTTCCTTTCATTTTTCAACTTTACCATTAAATGGATTGAAAGAAAATTATTTTCTCCATCCACTCTACCATCTTTCTTAGCAAGCACACCAATGGAAGGAAAAAACATGATTTCTATCTTTCCACTTTTCTACTCTACTAATTTTGAATCTTTCCATTTTTCTATCATCCTTACCAAGCAAAGCCTAAGATTCCATTTAATGGTTTCACCAATCAATCAAAGAAGAAATAAATTAAAGCAAACACTTATAAAATAAATTAAAGCAAATGTTTATAAAAAGAGATTAATGCAAAAAAATCAGGAAAAAGCTCCACCATGCAAAAAAAAGAAACATGAGTTACACAATCAGCATAGAAAAGTAAATTATCTACAGACTAAAACCTTGATGGAGTTCAGGTCTGCTATGTCAAACTTCGCCTTTTTCTGGATAGATTTTCGCATGTACTGGATTGCAAACTTAACCTGGAGCAAGCAAATGAAAAAATTTAGTGTCATAGGACAACATAAGCCATTATTTCAAGGTTCATATACAAAAATTTTTATAACTTTGCAAATCAAGTAAAGGGGATAAACTTGCCATGGTAGCAACAATAGACCCTGAAAATGAAGGTTGATAACTCACATTCAAAAGCAGTATAGCCTATCAGCCTAATCAGCTTAAACATATTTAACATGAAGCAGCTGCTGTATTTCCAATTTATGTCATTGCTATTAAAATTTTTCCTTTGTTTGTAGTGTTTGAATGTCATTAATTAGAAAGAAAATGAGCTAGAATCAACAAGACATAATAAAATGCAATATAATGCCTCTACAGAATAACTTGTAAAATGGAACTTGTCCATCATTGGGTTGATTGATCAATCAGAGAAGGAAGTGGACATGCTAATAGTAGGATGTGGTTGTTAAAATGAGTAAGTGAAGAACTACAATCTCAACATTAAAATTTCTCTTATTTCTGATATAACATCAAAATTCCTCAATAGTTGCCAGCACTAAATTTCCTATACAACCTCTACCACCCTTAATATCTCCTTTGTCACAGTGGTTATTTAGATATGCACAAAGTTAAAAAGGACTAGAATCAACAAAATAAATAATAATTAAAAATGTAATACAATGTATCCACTTACAGTGAACTTGGGCAAACGGATTTTATAGGTATCTACTAGTTCCATCATCAGATCAACCAAGTCAGAAAAGGGACTGTCAAGAACCATTCCCGCAATTGAAGGATCTTCAGCTCCATACATTAGGCTGTGAACAATCATTTACATCCTTAATATCGCATAAAAATGCAGAAACACATCTGCTATAGTAGGTTTATATGAATAAAACATGAAATTATACTAGCAGAAGCCAACTAAACCGTTATTTTAATAAATAATTGAGAAGACCAGGCAAGATAGCATTAAAACTCCATGAATTGATTAAAGTTACTGAGATGGCAATTATGAAACGGGCTTCCATGCACAAAACTTTAAATCAGCAAGCTCAAAGGAAGATGGCAAGTGCTTTAGAAAACCTGGTAACAGCACCCATTGAGCGGCCCCATAAGCCAATCAAAGAGACATTTCCATCTGCCCGCAAATAATCAACCACTGCTTTCAGATCATCCTTCTGAAAAATAGGAAAGAACATCAGGCAGCCATTTTATGCCATGCAATAAACACCAACATGAACATCTGTGGGGTTATATGGAGAAGAAAAATGCGTTAAATGAATATTACCAGTTAAAAAGTTGTAAATAGACCTTAACAAGGATAATGCAGACAGCACAAAAGTTGGTGAGAAACATGCATCTGATAAGGCTATTTTAGGCTGTCTTGTTGAGTTAATTTTATAACTTACAAGTTTGTAATTTCACATTTAATGCATTATTCAACCAGTGGGCAATGTTGATGAGTATATTCAAGAAAAAGTTCAATGCATATGTAAACTTACAAAAACCTAAAAACCCCAAGTATTTAACCTTAAACAAGTTTTCTCAGAAGAAACTAATCAAGGTCACTGTACAACACATCTGCATAAAGAAAACTCCAAATAACCAAAGACAAAATAACAGTTGATATAACCAATATGCAGAGAGACACATTATCACAAGTTAACAACCAGTAGCAATTTAAGGAAAAATTTACTAAAAGTATTAATCAAACATGAGAAGAGGCATTTCCTGCATTCATAGCAAAAAAGGAGAATAAGTTCTAGATTTTCTTCAATTAGTTAGTTAATCACTTACTTCGTTCCATCCCAAGGTGACATGCTCTCCTCCAGATAATCCAGATCCTGAAAAATCAAGAGTGAAAACTGTAATATTTGAAGGCAGCAAGATTATAGCAGCTTCACTAGCATCAGCCCTGCAGCCACTGCCAAAATCAAGATATGCTAGCAGTTAGCAACTACGTCTAGAAAACAGTAACAACAAAGTAATAATAAAGAAAAGCAAGTACAAGTGTACAACATTTGACTTGGTTAGCTACCAGCAGAGATGATGTAACGAAAGGAAACACAAATACAATTAGATCTCAAGTAAGAACTTATTGTATATAACAGAAACTAGTCATGGAACCCCTGAACAGCCAACAGCAGCACAGCAATGGCACATATGTAGACTACTAAAGCAACTGATATCTGAAACCAAGGCAGCCTACTTCCAACAATTCTTTTCAAAATGCATTATCTCATATTTTCTCCCAGTTATATATCATTCCAACAGTTCTTGATTATCAATGTTCATGAAAAGGAAATTCTTATTGTCATTCAGCAATCTGTCAGTAGGACTGATGCTCTGATATTGCTTTGGACACCAACTACTTAATTAGCATCAGAAAGATCTTACAAAGACAAATAAGCAGTCAATTACATATAAGGTTACTAGCCAAAAAAATATCCACATATAAGATTACTAGTGGATAATGCTAATCGGGATTCTAATGCCGATGGTTTAATTAAAATAACCTTCATACAAGTATATTAATTCCTTCATTTTCCTACCAATGTCATAATATTTGGTCCCTAGCTTATAGAAAAGTGACAAAAGGGAGTTTGCTAACACTTAGCTTTATGAAATGAATTTAAATATAAAAGAACCATTTCTCTAAACTGCTGATGGTGCTAAAAGCAATAATTATATGATAGCATTAGAAAACATAGTCAGAAAAATCAATTGCCTAACTAACAATAAGTGCAGTTATAATTATCACCATTTCATAATCACCAGAACAAGTTAATTCCTAATTCAAGAAACACTACATAAGCAAGAGAAATGAAAACAAAGTATATAAAAAATGAAGATATTTTTATTCAGATACAACTGTATTAAGGAAAATCAATACCATTATATGGCTGGTGTTGATTGATAACATGCCAGTTGGACTAAAAAAAAATATTTTTTTTATATGAGCACAAAATTCGAAGGTATTTATTTATTTATTTTTTAATTTCAACAAACAATTATAGATAATGCCTGCAAGTTACAAAGGAACCAATCAAAGCTTCTTTGTCACCTGTTGCCATGGCAGTATATTACACAGGGCAGAGGTTTTCCTTCAGGACTAACCAGGGGAACATAATGACTACACTGCAGAACATCTTCCCTGCCATTTTTAACCTGGAAAATGGCCAACAAATCAGTTATGATCCAGACCAACTTAAATCCATCCAAATTATAAACAATCGTAATGCATATATAATTATATATGTACATTTATATATATATCTTCTAGTAAAGTATGTATAAGAAACAGTTGTCGACTAACCCCCTCAATCACCACCCCTTCACTAATAAAAAAATAACTAAAACTATTAGGATGAGATACTACAACATTTTCACATTACATTAGAAAATCAACAGTAGTCCTATGTTTGTTAATATTTCCAAATATTCGAGATTTAGATGTAATTCCAGTCAGCTCTAAGTCCTAATCATATCCTCCTAAGAATTTTCTTCTGAGTATGTTGATGCCAAAAATTTCCTTTCTAAATTGACCAGATCTTAATTCTGGTATTGCTTTACTGCAAATCAATCAAATCCGGATTTCGGGTTATATCTTACAAAGAGACAACATATCTTGTTAAAGCACAATTCTAACCTGCCCACCCTATAACAATATAATGCAAACGTAGTTTCAGATCTGATTTTACCATTGATATAGAATCACATCAGATGAAAAACCTAGGCCTACATGTAGAATGAATTTAATCTTAACCCATCCTGTATCAATAAGAAGAAGACAGCCCAGCATTTATAAATTTGCTAGAAGTTTCAATTTCAATAGTTTATAACGTCTCATAAAGCATGTGCCAGCATAATAGTTACCAAGTGCTGTTGTGCAATTATGAATTAACTCAAACAAAAGTTCAAAAAATTGACTTGTTCTGTAATTTTCTCTGTCCAAAGGAAAGAGAAAGCAAAGTGGTACCATTGCTAGGGGAACCTAGCTAACTGATTTTAGTTTATCAGTTATTTGAATGAGTTGATGACAACAAAAAGCAGTCATATCTCTTGTGTTTCTACTTTTTATGAAGAAAGTTATTTAAGTGAAGGATCAGGGAAATTAATAGGTTAACATCATAAATAAGTTTGAAGAAACCAGAAAGTTCAAAAATTTTCCCTTGCATAGCTAAACATTACCTCTATATCCTTTCTTCGGTACCATTTCCCCTTCAACATGAACTCTTCATCCAATAGATCACTCTCTGGATTGTATTCAGCTCTGCCACCCAAAATGACACCCATTAGAAATTGAGCAAAAGAAGTACAACACAATTATAGATGGCAATAATTCACAGTCCTAAATTAATGATGTCGCAAACATATGTAAGTATTTCGTTACAAAAGTTCCTGACTAACTCTCCATTAACTTTTCTTTCCTATTTAAAGGAAAGGATATCCATAAACTCTTTAAATTACAACCATCTTATATTCAAAGTAGAACACCATTAGAACAACAGACTTCAAGCCACATAACTTATGTTTCCCAGTTATCTAGTTATAAGTTTGAAGTCTTGAAGATCTAATTCTTACCAATAATAGTTTCCATTGCACGGCTAAGCTTACGAAAATAACAAAAAGCAGCTTTGTGCCCAGAACTTCTATCAAAACTAAACAAAACAAGTTACTTAAAATTTCATCTTTAACTGCCTCTTTGTCAATTAGCAACCTTGTGACTGCTAAAGCTTTCAGAACCATATCAAACACAGCAAGGTAAAAAATCTAAGTCTGAAAGAAAACAATAACTAAATCACCCTCAGACTTGCACGCCAGGATCCCGTGAAAGGTTTGAGATTCACATACCCCCCAACCAATCCCAACAAGAAAAAAAAAATAGAAAAAGCAAAATTATATAAAAATAAGAAAATTAATCAAATCGAGTACCAGAAACAAGAAGGCTAAAGAAAACCATCAGTATTAATCAGATCTGATTAAATTCCAACCCTAAAATTTTGGTTTGGAAAGATCACATGGAACAAAGAGGCTAGCTAATATGATCAAATTCCAACCCTGTCTGCTTGCTTAGAAAACAGATCAACATTAATACAGAAAACAAAAATTCCAAATCTGATGCTACATAAATAGCGTCCAAATACAAGCAAGTAGTTAAATTAGTCTCATTTAAGCAAAAAGGGTATTCTTTTCTTGTTCCATACAATTCAAAAACACTTAAATTTCAAATCACAAATTTTCTCATCAACCAAACAGAACAAAGGCAAAAGCAAATAAATAAATAAACAAATAGAATGAAAAAGGAAACAAGATCAATTTTTACCCAAAAAGTAATATTAAAATAGAAAACACTACCTCGGAGGCCGTATTATAAAGTTGACAAGTTGCTCCATAGATTTCCAAAAATGATAGCCAAACGATCTCTTTCGCTCGGGTCGAAGCTGTTCTTCTTCTGAGTTAATGTACCAAAAACCAACAACAAAAACTAAAGTATGTGGAAAACAAATCCTTTTATGGGAGTAATATTATTTTTATTACGATAAAGAAAATATAAGAAAGAAACAAAGAAAAAGCCACTTGTGAATGAGTAAAGAAGAGGGTTTTCCCAGAGATAGAAGAAAAAGAATAAAAGAAAAAGAAGAGAGAGCTTTGTCAATTGACGTTGGTGGTGTTGATGTTTCCCATTTGAGTTTCCTCTCCTTCAAACTAAACAACAAATTAAAAAATATATAAAAGTTTTTTTTCTTTTTGTTGCCACCCAATTGTCAATCTTGGCCCCTCTGGCTCTTGCACGTGCTTGAAGGTAGCACGTGTTTCGTCTTTTTTTTTTTATACATTTTGAACCTGAATTTGATGATGCAAGTAAAGGGGTCTATTATTAAATTTTAAATTTTAATTAAATTAATTTTTAAATTAATTTTTTGAATTATTCATGTTTGGATGAATGAGTCCAAATTATTAATTTTTCTAATTAAATTATGTTAAATTGAATTTGAGTTCAATTTTTAGCAAATTAAATGAAAATTTTAAGTTTGAATCATTTTAAAGACTTTTGAGTCTCAAAAAATATCCATTTTTTTTATGGAACAAATGTTTACTTTAGTTCCTACTAAAAATATAGATCTACTTGAGTTTAATTTTCCATTTTTACCATTTGATGCAAAATTTTAGTTCAATTTTAGAATTTATGAATTTTAGCAAAAGGTTATATTGTTATTTATTCCACTTTCTTTTACCTTGAATTTTATTGTTATTTCTTTTATTTCTATAAATTTTATGGGTTTAGGTATTTGGATGTGTTTTTTATGAGTTTTGAGTTTTTATAATTTATTATTTATAATAAAATAAATTAAATAATTAAATAATATAATAATAAATATAAATATAAAATACTCAAAAAAATTAAAAATTAAATTATTTTTAAAAATTTTTCTTTCTCTTGTTTTAGATATTTTTACAAAAAAATATTATTTACAACAAAATCATACATTTGATCAAATAAAATCATACATTTCTAATTGATACGATAATTTTATACATAACACGAAAATGATATAAAAATATAAAATAATGTGATTTAAAATATTAATAAAAATTATATGAGTTTGATAAAATAAAAAAATAAATTTATATTTAGTGTGTGGATATGAATTATGATAAAATAATTTTTATATTTTATACATATTTAATACGAAATAAATATAATATAAATATATATATATTATCATATCTAATTTTTTTATAAAGAAAAAAAATGGAACAATCATCTTTAAATAGGGTTTTGTTTATCAATCAATTTAGTTATCCTTACTTATGTATTTGGTTAAAGTGTAATGAAGAGAGATCAAGTTATACAAAAAAAAGTTTTATATTTTTTATATTTTTAATTAAATTATTGATTTTAATAAATCTAATAAATAAGAGAAACTAATAAAAAATAATTTAATCACATTTAAAAATATATTAAAATTAATAATTTAAAAAATATAAAAATTTATACTTATATAAATTAATGCCTCCCAAAATATAATAGTTGGACATGACCCACTTATGTTCTATTTAAAAGATCTAAAGTTAATTGGAACATTTTAACAACCATGAAATTCGAAAAAATTGATTTTGCAAAGATATTTTAGTATTTAAAAATAGTTTTTTTCCTATTTATTTTGAAAAGCGAAAAGTCAAAAGGCTTTTAATTGATTAAAGATAAAATAAAAGGTTAAAAATTTACAATGACAATGACTAATTAACTTTCTTGGAAACTTCAAGATGTGAAGCATCATCATCCAACCTTACCAAATGGTTCCACTGAAAAAAACATTCCTGCAGCAACCCTGACAATATATTTATTCATGTTGTCTGCAAGATGATTGATGATAGCGGTGTTTGTTCTCACTTGTGAAAAGGTTTATTTATTTTAGAAGTAGAAATTCAGTATTTAATTTTTAAAACTTTAAAAATTTTAACTTATATACAAAGTGGATTTAAATTTTTAGATAAAATTATAAATTAAAGTTTATGCAATAAGTGTTAATTTTTATAACAAATATTTAGTAAAAATTTTTATATTCTCATTTTATTCTTCATTTATTTATAAAATTATAAAGAAGATTATATTATTTTACATTAATTTTTTTTATTTTGTTAATTTTTCTATTCAATTCATTTGTAATGTATAATGATTAATAAAAATATCGCTTTATTTTATTTTATTTTTTATTTAAAAAATTGTGATTCAATCTAATAAAATTAACCATTTTTTTATTAAAATATACAAAATTACGTTGGTTTTCTCAATATTTTATAAGATTTCTATATTAAATTTGAAAAATGCTATTTTACTTTTTCTTTATAATATTTTAAAATATTTCTTCTCCGATAACACTTATTATAAAAGCTTAAGCCGAACCAATAGAACTGCCGGTAAATGGAAATCGACACATGAACACTTTTTCTTTACCCGTCATGCAATTCCAATGGATTATAAGGACATTGAGTGCGTTACAAGTGCTTTGCCAAGCCAAATAATGATGGCGTTAGGACATGAATAATTACAAAAGTGTTATGAGCAGTTCTGAGTTACTTTTCAAATATAGTTGTTATGGTATGAATTGTGGATTGACTTTTCAATTGCCGGTAAGTTGAAATTGACTTGTATTAGAAGTTTATTTTGGTACTTACTAGTATTTGTTGCCATTTATCTATTTTTAAATAATAATATATATTGAATATAAAGTTGTATCTTATATAAATATTCAAAATTAATAAAATATATATTAACATGTAAAGTTTTAGGTTAATGTAAAATTAAAACTCTAAAATAAAAAAAAATCATATATCGATTTTATAGTTGCATATTTTACAACAATTAAAATTAATAAAGTGCTTGTTAAGATGTAAAGTTTGTTCCATAAATATTAATATATGATATGCTAATTAACATAAAGTCAATTACTTTTAACGTTAATGAAAAATAAAACTATGAGAAAATCAATTTAAAATTTTAACTCATTTTTATTTATCAAATAAATTTATTCAATGAAAATCTTTTAATAGAAGTAGAATTCTTATTTATAAGTTTGGATATATCTTAATAATTATAATAAAAATTAAAATAAAAATTTAGAAATATAATGAACATAGATGTCCATTTTTATCGGTTTAAAATTTTTAAACATCACATATATTTTATTAAAAGTTGTATAATTATTTGATAAGATGTGTTGATGTGGATGCTTAGATTTACAATATTTTTAATAACAAGTAAGATAAAATATAAATTTATTTATATTTTAAATTCAAATAAAAATCAAATCTTTATTTTTAAAATTTAAAATTGTTTAAAATTTTACCAAAGTTAAAATATATTGGAAGATCAAATCTTTCTAAAATCAAGAATAATTTAATAATAAAAATTTCAAACTTTAAAAGAATTATCTTAAGATAATCATATTATTAAAATTCTATCATAATGACAACAATTCTATGCAATTTAAACTCTTTTTTTATCAATAAAGATAATCTTATTATTACAATTCATAATTATAATAATTAGAAATTAATTGAAAATGGCCATTTAAATATATAGTCGAGAAAAATTAGGTAAGAATTGTGATTTTCCTATACTTATGCTAGTATTTCGTTTGAATAATATGTCTCTACTTAGAAGCTAGAACCATATTTTCACCATAAATAAGATTATTAAAGGTTAAAATAACAAAAAATTTTTATTATTTTACTTAGATACAGTCCTTATATTTTTATTGTGAATAAATAAGTCTTTAACCTTTAATTTACACTCAAATAATCCATTAAATTTTAATTTGTACCCAAAAAACCCTTAGCTTTATTTTGTACTTAAATAAACCATTAAGATAAATCAATCTTTTGTTTGAAATATAGGTTTATTTGGATACAATAATAATTGTGTTATATTTATAAATATTTAATTTTGTCCAGACATATTTTAATCAATTGCAATTTTTTTAAAATAGGGACCCAAGTCTTGTCCAAGATATTTTTAAGATTTACAAATATTGCAAAATTTTTGAGCAAGTTGATTTTTAGGAGAGATGTGAGAAAATGGCAAAAATAAAAAAAATCAACCTAAAGTCAACTTAGTCAAATTTATTTGAAATCGGTCAAAATATGATCAAATTTGGGGTATTTTGGAAGAATCAAACTAAGATATTGGATTCTTGAAGTTTCTAAAACAAATTTTGAGTTTTAAGCAAAAATTGACAAAATGACCAAAATAACCCTGATGAGGCCCCAAATCATAGTTGGTCAAGATTGGTCAAGATTACTTGGAATTAGTTAAATTTTTTCAAAGCCTTATGTATAGAAAGGAAATCTTTGGAAAAACTAAAATTTGAGTTAAAATGACCAAAATGCCCTTTGATCGATCTTAGTCAATTTCAGGTCAACCTTCGCAATCTGTGATTGACTTAGGACTATTAAGACTTAGTATTAATAAAATTATGATTTGGACCTTTAGAAATCATGTTGGATCTCAAACGATATGTGAAAGTAAAAAAATGCCCTTTAGGGTATTTTCATAATTTAACTTTTTTTTGGCTCAATTGTTTTGGAAAAAGCTCCATATCATAACTAGATATTATTTTATGAATTTTGGTATAACAAAATGACAAAAATCATAATTAAAACATAAGATCTAAGAATAATTATGAAAGAAGAGCATTTAATCACTAATAAGGGGTATATGGGTAATTTTGCATAAATTAAGGGGTAGCTCTACATGTTTTTAGAAAATGTGTTAGAAGAGGAGTTAGCCATTGGATGGAGATGGTTTTAATTCGAAGGTTTATATTATAGGATAGTGATGACTAAGCATGAGAGGAAAAAGATAAAAGAATGGCTACCTTTAGATGTGATTTGATATAATGGCTAAGAAAAGTGCTTTTACTATTTAAATCCATGTATGAAGAGTTGTGGAGGGGTCTTTTTTCTAACAATCAAAATTTTCCATTACAATATCTCTCTTGATGTAAAACACCATAAGAGATAAACCTACATCTAAGTAATTTTCTCTATCCTTTTTCATGCATTTCCATTTTTCATTTCATTTGGTCTTTTTTTCATCTTGCTAGATTTTCTTCATTGGTTGATTTTTTTATCCATCTTTCTCCTCCTACCCATCCCTCGATAGTTTGGAGAAGGAAAAGATCACAAAGTAACACTATGCATTGTGAGGAGAAGGTTTGGTCATGGAATCTCTCCTGGTGGCCGAACTTTCCTCCCTCTTTCTTTGATGATTTCCATATTTGATTCATGACTTTGATGTGTTTATGATGTTTTATGCTTGTAATAATCTTGTTTTTACAGTTTGATTAGATGTGTGTTTGCTTAGAGGAACAAAAATAGTTGTTTATTTATTTTCATTAACATAGTTTTTCAAGTGTTTGATAATAGTTTCATTTTGAATAAATGGTAGTTCTTTAAGTGTTTGATGAGTGTTTAAGTGTTTGCTAGTGCCTGAAAAGTTTTCAAAGTTAGAAAGTTAGTGTCCTTGTTTTTTTTTTTTCAAGGTGTTTGATGAAATAAAAATACATATTTTCATGACTTTCTCAAGTGTTTGATAAAATGGCTATATAGTGCTCACAAACATTAACTAGAGGTCTTGGTCTTGGCATTGCTTATTGCCTTAGCCAAGCTTTTCCTTTCTCCCTTAGTCACCAGTTGCTTGTTTTTAGTATTTGCTAGGTGTTTGTTAATTTACTCATGTCATGCACCATAATAGGATTGCTTCATGCATCTAACATTGGTGGTGGATCTTGACATTTAATTTTGAGAGGGTCAAAGTAATATTTTAAAATATTTTTTTAAAATATATTCAATTTATTAATAATAAAAAATAGATCCAAACATATAATAATAAATTTGATAATTATAAGTGTGCTAATATTTAAAATATATATAACAAAATGGATATATAAAACAATTGGTTTCACGATTTCTAATTATAAATCGCTAATAATATTTTTTATAAAAATAAAATCATCATATATTTTTAAAAATATTAATACATTATTTTTATCATATTTAATATTTAAAATATTAAAGTAAAAAATCACAAAAATATATTTTTTAAATAAAAAATTAAATTTTAAAATAATAAAGTAAAGATTTTGATATGATAAATAGAAACGTTTTAATTTTTTATGTGATATTTTTATATTATGAAAAATGAAAAAAATACTTAAATTAATCATATTAATTATTTTGAAATAATTATTTTCTTAATAATTATACATGCATTATCATTTTTTTATTGCCATTCTGATATCATTTTATTATGTCCATACACAGATGTCTTTCATCTTACATTTTCTTGCATATGATATATCCTGTCACATTTCATGCATTTTTATTTTATGATTCATTGCATTCATTTTGTTGTATACATGGTTTCAAAAATTAAAAAAAAATGTTTAAGAAAAAAACGAGGTAATACTCCTAGTAAAGATGATTTTTGAGATCGACCTAAATATAAAAGGATTCTCAATAATTGTTTTCATAAAGAATATTATCTTTATTTTGATATATTATTATGGAAATCCCAAAGTAAATGAATGTTTTTAAAATTTCATCTAAATATAAGGGAGTTAAGAAAATGTTTCAATACCAAAAGTTTCTATTTTAATAAAAAAGGATTTTCCTTTTCGTTTAAAATAACAAAAAATGGAATTTGTAAAGGAATAATCTTTAAATATTAAAGCTAGGATCATTTTTTCTCAAAATCCAAGGATAAAATGTAATTAATTGGTATCATTTTTCAAATAGGCTCTGTGGGGTGCTAATATTTCCCCACGTGTAACCAAATTCTCAAATCTATTTTTTGTTTCAAATACCAAAAATATCTTTTTGATAATCTTTAAACTTGTTTTCGGTTTTATTAAAAAATTAAATTTTTTTAGGTGATTAATCACACCTACAAAAAAAAAATGGTGGCAATTCCAAATTGTGATTATTAAAATTTTCATTAAAGCAGCCAGGTTTTCAGACTTGTATATTGTGACAACTTAGCGACTTTATTGAATATATTATTTTTTAAGAGAGTCAAGCTAAAAATTAATTGCATGTTATCTTATACTTTGATTTAATGGTCCTAGTTAATGTTTAATTTAAATTCCTTAATTGCAATTTTTTTTGTTTTCAAAAAGCAAAAACAAAAACAAAACAAAAACAAAAAAATTGAAAAAATAAAAAATGTTTTACATTTCATGTAGATTTTTAATCATATCATTTATTTGAAGTTGTTGTTATTTATGTAACTTTTAATAAATTGTGAGACATTTAGAATTGGGGTATTTTGGTAAAAGTGTCAAAGGTTTATATGTTTCTTTGCACACACTCACATGTACATTACATGTATAAACTCTATACTCGTGATTTAGCTTTTTTTATAAAAAAGTAAAGTAGTTACACTATTATGAAGTGAATACCTTTATAATGATTAGCAAAACACTTTAATACAAATTGAAGCCTTTTCGCTTTAGCCTATCATAAATGAAGATCGAGGTACCTTATTAGTTCAAAGTAAATAGCAATGAGGAACAACTTAGGAGCCTTTAGATGCCAAATTCCCAACCTAACATATAACAAGCTGCAAGGAACCAGTCTAGGGTAAACCCATGTTGAACTTCTGTTGTAGTAGTTACCCAAAATTAGGACACATGAGAGATGATTTCCTGCAATGCTTTTTTGATGAATAAAAAAAAAGAAAATTTCATCAAAAACAAAAAAAAAAAAATTTTTTACTCCTCTTGCTTCAAACAAAAAAATTTTTTTTTTTTGGATAATTTTGAAAAACAAAAAAAGATTTTACCTCTTTGTTTCACTAAAAGTTTCTTTCTTGTTTTGGATAAATTTGAAACCAAATTTGTTTTTATAGTTTTTATGTTTCCACATATTTTTTAAAAAATTAAAAAGGGAATTTTAGAATCGATCAAGTTGTCTAGTGAATCTTTACACATGTACTTATAATATATTTTGTTGACTATATCTACATCACAATTTTACCTAACAAATTTGTGAAACTATGTAATATACATATATATTACATGAAAATCTCAACAATTTTTGAATATACTATATTTAAGGTTGCTTAACAGTTGGTTATATGTTAATAAATGTCTAAATTACCAATACCTTTCCCCCGCAAACAAAATTACTAATATAAAGAAAGCAAAAAACACATTTCAACTATTTAATCAATTTGTTTACTTTCTTGTGAATGGTTGAAGAGAATAGAATAATTTGGTGTGGCAAATTTTTGTTGTGCTTATCATTATTGACATATTAATATGTGAATCTTTATTTGATTGCTTCAACATTTGAGCTTTTTTTTCTTTTATTATTTAGCTTAAAATCTCCTTTTACACACGCATGTAGATGCACAAAATATTTTAAGAAAATAGATAAAAGTTTGTCACCATATTCCCTTATTTAATCATTTTAATCGTGCTTTAGATGTTTTGCCTTTAATTCACATTAAGAGATAATTACTTTATTTATTATTCTTTGAAAAAACTAATTAATTATATGACTCCCACTAAGTAGTACAATTTACAAATAAACATTCAAAGTTTTGTTTAAAATATTTAACTCTTTAGTGCACATTTGTGTAAGCAATTCTTTGGTATGTAACATTTTAATGTATATATACTAGAAGGTGATTTTTTCTTTTTATATAAATTTTATTATATATCGATTTCAAATTTTGAATTTAAGATCTCCAAAATAAAATCTTAAACTCTTAACACCTAAATCACATAACTTGAAGAAGATATTAAATTACTTATAAGTTCATAGATCAAGTTCTTTATCTCATAGATAGTAATATGTAGAAATCAATATTAGAAATAGAGAAAAATTAAAAAAAAAAATTAAAGGCATTGTTAGATTTCATGGTGGCATTGAAGGGTAAGCCGAAGTTGAACTTGATAATTGATACCTCGTGTTAGAATTATCAAAATTTTAAATTTAAAACTTAATTCAAATAATTTACTTTATTTCTTTAAAAAATAAAAAATTTCAAAAATGAAAGTATGTACCTAACATTTAAAATTTCTCTTTTATGCTATAATGTGACTTTTCTTGTAAAAGAAGTTATAGAAACTTTAAACAATCGAAGGAAAAAAAGACAAAAGATGATTAAAGGGCTCCTAAAAAGTAACACCACATTATTGGATCCCCCAAATATAAAATGTGTTCGTAGCAGTTGCATCTTTTTTTTTTTGTTAACACTAACATTAAATCATTCATTTTTTTAGTGTTAAAATTGGCTTGACACCCAAAAATTTTCCAACTTAAAACCATTTTTAATTAATTCTAAAAAAACTCGAATTTTCTCTTACCAAAAGAAAAAAATTAAAAAAAAAAACTCAAAGATTTACAGAGGAAAATTAAAGGAGAATGTTGATGATTTTTTATTTTTACTTTGTTTTGATGAAAGGGAAAAAGATAAAAGAAATGGGTTCAAAGAATCAAGTGTTATTGGTTATTTTGTATTTGAAACCCAAGATTCATGCTATTTTTATTTTTTTTTAAAAGTGATTGTTGAGATATTTACTAATGTGTTATATATTATCAATTAAGTATCTTTCTTTTTTAATGGAAGTCATTGAACTTTGATTTAGGCTTTTTAATAATATATTTCTTGAGTATTATATATAATAGGCAATTCAAATAATTTCATTGGCCACTAAATTTGAAAATCAAATATTAGGCATCAAATTTTAATTTTTACCATTTTTTCAATATATTAGAATTAAAGATATAAAGTCAAGAGATGATATTGATACTGAACTCAATTGTGCAAAAAGCTCCATCCTATGATCCGAACTTATATTACATTTACTTAATTAATCAATCAAATGAATGAATAAAGAAAATTAGACAATTCAACAAAGGATCATATAAAATCAATTTTTAGTTTGACTTTCAAGTATTTCAATGGAATTGCCAAACTATTATAACGGTTTTGAGACCGTTAGACAAATTGAAAAAAAAAAAAAAAAACAAAGGAGTCACCACCAATCTTTTGTTGAGATGTGATTGGTCACTAATCCTATATTTTATTCTACGACATCGAGATTGTGTTTGGGAGTACGATTATGTATAATGAAAGTTATATCATCTCTATAACGCTAGTCCAAAAATGGTACAAATTAACTTTATAAGATCCTAAAATGGTCTTTGTTGGTATTTATTTATTATTTTATCATTTTTTTGTTTTTTATTATTCAAATATTGAAAAAATTTTATGTTATTTCCAATAGTTTCGGTATAACTTAAGAAATTTTCTTAGCTCAAGAATATTAAAAGAAATTGCTTGTTTCCTTGAATGGGTTTTATTATCGGATTTATTTTAATATTTTAGAAGAAAAGTATTTTATAATTCTCTTGTTACAATAGTTATAAAAATCATACCAACACTTTTGGGATGATTTTAAAAGAATTTCTTATATAAAAATTTTGAGAAAATTTCCATTTATGACTTCCATTTAATTTCATCATCGATGAAAATTTTAATTTACTTTAAAACATTTATTAGTTATTCATATTATTATTTAGGTAAATAAAAATAGTATTGGTCAAATTCCAAAAATATTTCCAACAATTTTAGTAAAATCTTGAGAAAATTTCTCAACTAAGAGTTATCATAAAATCACTACTCGTTACTTTGTTTTAATCCCATCGTAAGAACATTCTACATACTTGATAAGTTCTAATTAAGAATTTCCATATATTTTTTTATTTTTTTATTATTTTATTATATTTTTTTGAAAATATTTTCAAAAATCTTACTAGCACTTTTAGTAGAATTTTGGAAAAACATCTAGCCTAGGAATTATTGAGATCACCACTTGAGATTTTATATAATTCCAATTGAGAGATTCTAGACAAAAATTTTTATTATATTTTTTATTTTTCAAAAACAATTGATATTTTAATTTTTTAAAAATATTATTCAAAGGAAGAATTGTTATTTCAACTTTTTTGTAGGCATTTTTCAAAACTTAGTTTGTTTATTTTTGAAATAAAAATTTTGTTTATTTTATTTCATTCTTATTTTCAAAGGATATTTTAGGAAAATTTGATATTTCAATTTTTTAAAAATATTTTTAGGGACTTATTCTAAGGAGAAATTGATATTTTAACTTTTTACTTAATATATATTTTTGAAACAAAATTTTTACGTTTATTTCTTAGTCTATTATTTTTTATTTTTCAAAAAATTTAGAAAAAATTAATATTTCAATTTTTTTCATATATATTTTTATATATATTTTAAATATTTTTCATGCCAATTTTTAAAATATTTTTAAAACCACATCAAAATTTATCCAAAAAATGCAATAAATAATCATAAAAATATACAAAAAATAAGTAAAAAATGAAAGAAAATAAAAAAATGCAAAAATACTGAAAATACCCATGGTCAACTTTAGTCAATAACTGTTCAACTCGATCAATGACTCGGTCAAACAACTTATGAGATAGAATAGCTCAAACGGCTTAACTCGATGCAGGCAACTTACTGGCTTAGATCGATTGTGCGATTCCCAAGTCGAATTCAGGTTCACACGTAGATCCTGATTGTTTTTTTTTTTTTATGTATAAAAGCCAAGTTTTTTTTGTTTCATTTTTCTCCTTCACTCTTTCGTTCTACCTTACCCTATTTTATAGCTCTCTTTCACTCTCTAATTTAACTGGCCAAAAATAAATCCCAGAAACTAGCCTGTAGAAGTCGTCGGCGCATTACTAGCCATTGATCACCAAAATTATTTGAACCTAAAATTCACCAAAAGATCTTCTTAACTTCCTAGTCTCAGATTTGTGCTTGAATTTTCCTAAAAACATCTTAAACAACCTAAATTTGAGCCAAAAGATCACAATTCCAAACCTAGAAATAGCTTTCATTGCCTTTCTGATCACCACCATGTTTTAATATATTCTTCCCCTTGCCAAGATCTCTTTTCTTACCAAAAATCAAGGCCTAAAACTAATTGGAACCCTAAAAACTAAAATCTTAGGGATTATTTTCTTTTTTTTTTTATATTTTTTGTTTTTTGATTTTCGGCATTGCTTCTCCTTACTATAAGATGTGTTTTTTTTTTTTTTTGGTTTGGTTTTTATGCCTAGGCGTTCGATGAACGTGGATAGAGGAATAGGTTTCAAGTAAGTTTTTTTTTTTGTTAGTTGTAGATCGACTTAGGTGATGATGGCGATGGGCTTCGATTATAGTGGTGATAAGGTAATTTTGTGATTGATGAAGGTGGTTATGGGCTGTACTTTTTGGGATTTTTCTGGTTGAATCCCCTTTGCTTTTATCCTTTCACTCAAGTCTCTTAAAACCTATTTATCAAAGTCAAACTAAGACCAAATCCTTAATTTTAGGGATTATAATCTTTATTTTCAACTGGTTAGGTCTAGCCATGAAAAATGGAGTGGCAAATAGTTGGGACTTGGACTTTTGCTCCTTACTTGTTTTGCCATCTCCACATTTATTTTACTTCTTTGCTTTTCTCTTTTGTTTATGAATAATAATAATAATAATAATAATAATAATAATAATAATAATTGAACCTAATATGTAATAAACATGATTAAAATACACGAATAAATTTACATTAGACACATCAAAATTGTGAATGCAATCTGAGCTTTATTTTGATCAACCTAGACAAAATTAAGTGTCTATAATATTTTAATCTTCTCTTAAAATTAAATTAACTAAAGTGTTCTCAATCTATTCCCTACTTTTCTAAATAATGATTTTTAGTTTAGAGTTTCCCTATTTGCCTTACAAAATAGTAATAGTTATAATCTTTGCTTTAATCTTTGCTTTAGTAGATAGGGAATTCATCAAAGTTTAGAATATTCTTGCCCCTTTAATTCTTATATGACATTTTTTATTGCAGATATTCATGTAAGTTTACAATCACATTTATGAAAAACTTTAAACTATTTTTTTCATTGCAGATATTCTAAAATCTTTGTAAATTTTAACTTAATATATTGATTCAAATGTTTGTATACATTTAGACATTTTAGCCTCACATGCTTTAAGTTGAGAAAAAAAAATTCTTCTTAAAATTGACAGATGCATTTGATTATGCTATATGATCAAGATATTAAACATGCATGTCTTCCATTTCCAAATTTTTTAGGTACTTCATATAATTTCTTACTTATATCCTTCCTTTTAGAACTTGACATATTAAAATGACTTACTCTTTATTGATGCATACATAGATTAATAACTTGAATTGCTTCATCAATTCAACACATCGCCAAGTCTAAAATTAGTATTTAGTTTTTCAATTATCAAGATTAATTTCATCTCTTTATAAGATTGTCGAATAAAAAATCATGTTGATTTATTATGTTAGAAATATCCAAATCAATTTATTTGATTCATTCCTTGCATATATGTTATTCATGCCAAACATCTTGATTGATATCATTAGTACTTTCAATTTCCTTTTCATTTGACATATCATACATAATCAAGACATTAAACAAACATAATTAGAAATTTATTGCTTTAGTTTTTAACTATTTTATGTTTTATTTTCTTTATATTTTTTGATAGTACATGTATGAAATTAAATTATTACACGTTTATATTGAAAATTATTGTCTTTTAATTGTCAGACATTTACCTTTCCTTCATATGTTCAAAAATTTTTTTTTTCATGACCTTTTTAGAATACCAATCTTTAGTAACAATATTCTCTTATGGGACTATTTTTTAAACTTTAGACCTTTAAAGAATGATAATATACAAATTCTAATCTTGAACTTTTCAAATTAATATAAAGCATATGTTTTTTTTTTTGCTAAATTGTTCTTTATTCTCATTCTTTCTCTTTCTTTTTAAAACCTAGGATCTGTTTTCTCTTTTTTTTCTCCTCTATTCATCTTAAAATTTTAGAAAAATTATTCTCAAAGTAAAAGCCCTAATGCAATTTCTAATTCAAATAGGATTTCATATTGTTGTGAAAATTCAAGGTTAGTAAAAATTTTGAATTTTTTAAAAATTTTCATGTTCTATTTCTTTTGAACACATTTTTAAAAATTTTTCTAATTTTGTTCTTCAAAATCTTAAATTTGTAAGGTTCTAGAGGTGGGTCTTATAATATAAACATATAAGCTAATTTCAACTAGCTGTGAACTGATAAAAGACAGAGTTCAAAGCTTTATTTTTTAATCTTCTAATTTTTTAAAGTTTGTAGAGGTTTATATTCTTCTTAGGGGTTTTTTTTGTTAGATTCTTCTTTTTGGCTTGAATGTTCTTATTTATGATTTTTTCTATCGATCCAAAATTATTTTTTCATTGTTTCTCAAAAGTAACAATTGCTTAAAAATGGGTCCTCTTTGAACAGTAAAATTATTATGAACTCTTGCTTGATATGGTTCTCTTATTAATCTCTTACTCCAATTCTTCTAGCCCTCCCACTTCCTCTAGTTCCTTTGGTCCTAGAAACAGCCCATATGGGACACTGTTGAATTTTTCTAAATGATGAAGTTGGTTTCTATCTTGTTATTGTAGTGGCTTTTTTCAAATTTTAATAAGATTTTTTATCATCTTTCCTTCTTTGTATATTTGACTATGGTGTATTGAAAGTTACATGTTTATGGCGATTAATCTAATAACTAACAAATCACTATGCAAAGGGTAAAATTAATACTATTAAGTATTGAGTGAAGTATTATATATATATTTTTTATTTATTATGGCTTTACATCATTTATAAAGTGTAATATAGTTAAAAGTAATAACTAATCTCTTTCACAAATTTCTAAATAGTAAAAAACCCTAAAAATTGTTATAGTGAATTAAAGGTTTATTTGGTTTAGACTCACCATTTTTTTTCCTTCTTAAAGGGTAAGTTAGTATAAGGAAGGTGTGCCAACCATGGTGTTTTCTTTCTTTAGTTGGCTTTCTAAATTATAAATGACAATATTTATGAGGGTAGTTTATTATTACATTAATAAGAGATTAGTCCAATTAAATCCAAATTTAATTTGTAACAAAAGCAATAATATTGAGTAAATGAACCTCCAATTTTCTTCTTCTTTTACACTAAAAAAAAAATTAACAAAAGTACTCCACTAAGAATTAATTAGGCTTAAAAAAATTTCTTTCATGATTTATTTTGTGCAAGAAAAGAGAGAAATTCAATGATATTTATATTAATAACAAATATATCCTTTGAAGCAAAAGATATCTTCAAAAATATTGCCTAAATATTGGAAGATTTTTAAGAATTATTTTTTAAAGCAAATAATAAAATTCACATCCTGCTCATCTGACTTTAGGTAATTAATAAAAGGTTTAAGGATAGTGCGTCCTAAGAATCATAGAGAATGAGCATGCTAATTGAATTGAAAGGGTAAAAAAGGCACAAGAAAAAACAAGGAACAATTGGAGAGATACAGCAAAACATAGATAGGCAATTTGCATAATTAAAAGAGATACTGGCAGAACTTGTGAAAGAAAAAGGGATCGTTGAAACACACAGGGCAAGGGAAGAAATAGCTATTAAAGAATCATTGTATCCACCCAAGTTTACATAACCATATGTTCAAGACCCTTATATGCCATAGGCACCCTTAACAATCTATCAACCTTATACTAGCATTTTTGCCAAGTTATCCTTAGTTCAAATAAATGTTCATTATTAATAGACCAGATAAATGTTTATGCAAACACATGGGTTTCAATGCCCCATCTTTGTTAATGGAAGGATTATTTCACTCAAATCATACAATATTTTAATTATTTTTTTCATATAACTTGATACTTTAGATATTATTCTAGTGGGACTACACAAAATTATTTATAGTAATACGAACTTAAAATAATAGTTGAATTCATTTTTATGAGTTGTCTTCAAGATCTATTTCTTTCTATCTTCAAAAATAGAACAAACCCGAAAAGCCTCTTTCTTTTTGCTTCATTTTCATACAACTAAAATCCTCATTCTAGCCATGTTTTGCATTCAAGTGTGAATTAAGTGTCTTGATTCATTTCCTATTCTAGAAGAACAAAAATGTCCACTCATTGACTTTTTCTAGCTTCAATCCTTTTAATATGTTGCCTTCCAAGTTTTGTATTAAGAGCTACACTTCTAAACCATGAAAGTATTGGCTTTTTGTTGTATAAATTTTTATTTATTTACCTTTGATTTTAATAATTATTTGATGTTTATGTATGTATAGATAGGGATTTTGTTGATTTTTGTAATGCAGTATTTAAAAGACATAGCAAAGGTACTAGGAAAGAAAGATTAAAACTTCAGCTTTGATCCATGTTGTGGAGAGGATGGGTAGGCTACACCTAATTCGTTAAAAGGATTCAAAAATGTCGTTACCTATAATTGCTCCTTTTCTAATGCCACCATCTGCCATGTCGCTAGGACTGGGCAATCAATTAGTTTGGTTAGTTTAATTAAGAAAAGCCAAAAATTGATTTAATCAACTTAGCCTAAAGATAAAATCGAATCGATTGAATAGTAATATAAAATTGAGAAAATTGAACCGATTTAATCTTGTCAATTTCGGTAGGTTTTTTAGTATAATCGGTTCATATTTCTATTTCTTATTTCCTGTATTCAACTTTCACTATAATTCATATAATTCATAAACACAAACTTTATAAACACAAGCTTCATACATAGTAAGTTTAGTCTCAAATAAAATCAGTGAGCAATACACAATAAGTCTACATCTTAAATAACATCAATGAGCAATACACAAGCTTCATAAAGTCTAAGTCAGTGAGTAATTCACAAGCTCTAAATTAGTGAGCAATTCTTAAATAAAATCTAAATACAAGCTTCAGAAAGTCTAAGTCTAAGTCTTAAACAACGTAAACACATAAAATACATAGCAAATTATAATCCATAAAGTCTAATTCTCAAACAACATTCAATAAGCAACAACAAACATCTTAACCAATTACATCACTTAAATTCTAAGTCTCAAACATTAATATCCAGTAAGTAGTAACCAGTAGTGGACAGCAGGCAACAGCAAATAGAATGCAGTGAGTAGTGAGCAACATCTTTTAAAATTTCAGCAATAAATAAATAAAAGCAAAACACAATTCAATGAAAAATTATTCTATTTAAAACTATCTAAAAGAGAAAGATTTAAATGTGTAGATCACATTCAACATAAATAATGCCAATATTCCCTTAATTAGTTAATAAACTTTACTAATTACTTACGGGGTCTAATCCAATCTTGGATAAATCTAAAAATACATAAAAAAATAAAAAAATCAGCTTTAACTAAAAGATTTAAAGAAATAAGCATTGAAAAATAATGATATAAATAAAATAATTACCCAAATCAATTTTATCAAGTTGTTCCACTTCATCCTCTAAAGTATTTAGATCAAAATATGAAGCTTCACATAACCAATCTTAAGCACAAATAAGATCTTGAATAAGTTTAGGAGTTAAAGAACTCTTATATGTATCTAGTATATGGCCACCAATACTAAAAGTAGATTAATAAGCAATTATGGATATAAGAATTGTCAACACATCACGAGCTAAATGGGAAACGATAGAAAACCTATGCCTATTAAATTTTCACCAGATAAGAACATCAAAGTCCATGCCCTCCTTAATAGACATATGTAGAACCTGAAACTCTGATTGTGAGATTATAAATTTTTTTGTAAAAAAAGGCATAATTTTCTAACACTGGCCCAATCATTTTGAATGGGCACCTCATCTCCCAACAAGGGTTTAGTTCTATAATAAGGATCAACATCATTAAATGCTTTAAAAGCTCTTTCAAAATTTTAAGCTTGTTCAAACATCCAGAAAGTAGAGTTTCACCTAGTGCAAACATCCAAGCATAACAAGCTCTTGCTTTGAATATGTTTATTGACAATACACTTTTTAAACTCAGCTAACTTAAAGAGTGATTGTCTCACATATCTAATTACCCCTCTAACATGAGCAACTAAATTAGTTAATTCATTTAACCCTTAGCTACAATAAGGTTAACAATATGAACAATGCATCTTAAATGAAGATATTTGTTTCTTACAATACTAGTTCTTGCATTATTAAAATTTTTTCTCAAGTATGAGATTGCAACATCATTAAAACTAGCATTATTAACTATAATAGTGAAAACTTTATCAATCCCCTAATCACACAAACATTTCTCAATTGCTTTACTAATAGCCTTACTTTTATGATTAAGAATAGGACAAAAGTTTAAAATCTTTTTGTTAAGTTTTCAATCGTTGTCTACAAAATGAGTAGTAAGACACATATAATTGACTCTTTGCAATGAGGTCTATGTGTTAGTAGTCAGAGATACTCTCGTAATAAATGATTTTAAGAATTGCATTAGGAAATTTTTTTCATCTACATAAAATTGATAACAATCCCTAGCAACAGTCCATCATGATGGCATAAGAAATCTAGGGCAAGCAATAGATACAATGCCTAAATCCTTTAGTTTTCACAAATCTAAAGAACAATTCGTCTATAATAATCATCTCAGCCATAACTCTCTTAATGACATCTTGATTAAACTTCTAAGTACCTAAAGACACATATCTTCTTGAGCTTAAAACTAATTCCATTTGGAAAGGATCAGCACTAGCATGAGAAAATTTATTACAAACACCTGTGTGATTCTTTAACGCAAATGTTCCATTTTTTTTAGGGTGAGCATAAAATTCTCCATCATAATAATTGCATCTAGCTTTGAGAGTGCTATTGTCACTAGTAAATTTGGTGAAATGATCCCATACCTCCAACCATATGTTAGGTCATTTTCTTTTCAGTTTTGTGCTCACAACTTCACTTTTTGTTCCATGTGTGTCTCATTCACATTGAGGGATTGATTGAGTATCCATTTATGTAGTACCTCTATCACTTATCTTTAACAAAAGAATAACAAAAATGTAAGTTTCAAGAGTAAACACAGTTTATACAAACTAAACAAAATAATAAAATAAATGTCCAATCAAATATGCATTATATGCTAAAAATAAATGTTCAATCAAATAACAAAATAAATGTCCAATCAAATCAAAAAATAAATAATTAAAGGAAATGTATACATGGTAATAATTAAATACTCCTAAGTAGATTTACCATTTGTATTAAAATATTCTTTCTTAGATTGTGATTCTTAAATACGTATGTCAAGGGAATCTTAATCACTTGCAACAATAATCCTAAATTGGGTGCTAATCCATATGTATTCATATATATTCATATTGCATTCAAATAATGTATTCACTTATTTTTAAATTTTAGTTTAAGGACTCAAGTGAAAAAATTAAAATAAGAAAATTTTAGGTTTGGATAATGTCATCATTTGATGAAACTCCTTAAAAAATCTTTGTAATTGGATAAAGTCAATCTTATATGTACTTATATATTCATATTGCATTCAAATAATTATTCACTTATTTTTAAATTTTAGTTTAAGGACTCAAGTGAAAAATATTAAAATAAGAAAATTTTAGGTTTGGATAATGTCATCATTTGATGAAACTCCTTAAAAAATCTTTGTAATTGGATAAAGTCAATCTTATAAGAAAAAATTTGATGACAGCATCACGAATATTACAACATTAATTATTTCTGCAAAGAAGTGAAGTCATCAAAATTGAAGTCGATAAAGTTCTCAAATTCCATTACCAAGTGATAGCTAGTTTTTGTTCTTGACAGCCTAACATGACATGACTTGGGAATCTTACGACAAAGAATATTTTGTACAAAGCATTGAGAAGTACCATATATATAGAAATTATTATTGTGAAATATTTTGTTAAGTGAATATTTATCATTACATCATTATGTCCTTTTTCCATGAATGTAAGGAGTTTAGGTACAAACAATGCAAAGCAAAATCTATGATCATAGCATATTGCATTGCTTTCGATGAGGATTAGAACATATCCAAACCAAGATATCCCTATAGCTAGCTACTTTATGCAAAAAGCTAAAAGTTTGATTTTAAGAATAGCAGCAAAAGATTGATGTTTATTAATTATTGAGTTTGTAAAAAGCATCCAACTAATACCACCCCAACCATCCAAGCATTATAGAAGTCAATTTCCAAATATCCACCCTTATCAAAAAGTATATTTTTGTAAGCTAGCTTGCTAACTTTTGAACATGAAATATTGAATAGAAAAATTGTTGATATGATGGTTCAATGATCATATGATTAGATCAGTAGACTAGAAATGGTATGTGAACATAAATAAAATAAGCTGAAAATGACAAAACAAAGTAAAAGCTTAAGTTTCAATACTAACTAGTTATAATATTCAACGTATAGTACTTCTTCCTAGACTCGAAACCCAAAAAGATTTCTACTAAATCGATACAAGAATTTTTAACTTAAAAGGTTGCAATGAGAGTTTGTTGTCTAACATATAAATTCAATAGAAAGAGCTTAATAAGGCATACAAGCCAAAGGTAGATAAGAAGCTAGTTCTCACTGGTTCAAGTTGCAACATGCAAAATTAAGGAAACTTAATTTCCTAGCTATATGAAAGTACTATTTTCTTAGCTTAATCCTTTGTTTCTCTTTGAAAAAAAAAAAACAAAATCCACAAAAGATTTTCCAAAATTAGTAACTTATAAGGGTATTGTATATCTTTGTAAAAGTTGATAAATCAATGGGCCAAACCTTTTACATTTATAGTTTGGCTTAGAATTAATGCAGTAAAGGGTTAAGCCAAAAAAAACTATTGGCACATATATATATAAATATATAGATTTTGGAGAACAAAATATGGGTACCAAAGGTTGGAAAGTGATAAAGGCACACAGATATCCATAATTTTGTAGATTGAATTATCACTTTCATAAGTGAAGAAACAAATTTAGAAAAATTATATATGAAGAAATTTTTGGGTATTAGTATTATTTAAGGGATGAAAAATAGGTGGGGTATTGGGATTGAAATGTCTTCAAGAGAGAAGAACATGTTTAAGGGTCTAAATTGCAAGATGCGTCTCGGTGATTGGTCCACCAACAAAGGTAATATGTGATTAATGCAAAAGCTATCAAATAAAAACAATGGTAATGACAATATAATCTCTCTTCCACAGTGAAGCTCCAGAGAGCACTTTCAATTTTCAACTATATATATAAGAATTTTACAAACAAAATCCACTTGGAACCGATTAATGTCCACAATTTGTTTTTTTAAATAATCAAATATATTTTGATTGAGGATTAAAAAATTATGATAAGAATTAGTTGAAATAGGACATCAAAGTGAGCAAAATTTGACTTGTGATGTGAAGATCGAGCCGAAAATATAGGTAAAAAAGGATTAAAGATCTTACATTGAGTTGAGTTGAGTTGTAAAAAAGAGAAAATCAAGCGGATGAAGACCTGTGAGAGGTGAGAGGAGTTGATTGAAGGTTGTGGTGGTCATTGGTGGTCAGTGGTTGTTGATTGAAGCTTGTGCCTTAAAGGTTGACTGAGAAATGGCTGTAAGGGTGAGTGATTGAGTGGGTGTCTGGGTGAGCTAGTGAGGGTTACGTACTTGCGTTGGCTGCCAGTGAGAGAAAGTAACCAAGGAAATAAGGTTTTATAGTTTCACTTTTAGACTTTTAGAGTTTTAGTTTTGTATATATTATAAAATGTAAAAGATAAAAAAAAATATAAAAAATTAAATTAATAAAAATATAAAATATTTTAATAATATTTAATCAAGTTTTTTGGTCAGTTTGGTTTGTGAATTTAAGAACAAAAAATCGACCACCTAAATCAATTTATATGTTTAACCAAAAAACCCGAAATCGATTTAACTTATAAACTAGTTTTTGATTGTTTTTTTTTTTCAAAACCAATTTCTGCACAATCTTACATGTCGTTAGCATGTATGCCTCTCTCTTTGATTTTGATCTCTTCATCCACACTTATCTCCAATCTCTAGTAACCTTTTTGCTTTTATTTTTTTTAATGGCAAAATTTAATTTTCTTTTTATATTTTATGGATGATATTATGGTTAATTGAATAGATGATTGTCTATCTTGAGTTCATGTGTGAGTGTTGATAATATGGCAACTAAAATGCTAGTCACATGACCATTATAATATAAATAAGATTATTTTAATGAAAAATTATTTATTTTTTTAAGAAAATATTTATCATTCATTCGTAGAAAGAAAATCAAAATCTATTTGTATGAAGGGTACAATAAAGCTTGGACAAAAAATATTCATCATTCATTCATGGAAAGAATCATAATCTATCTGTATAAGGGGTACAATAAAGCTTGGATGCTTACCTATGCAAATATGTATTTTAAGTTTAACTTTAGCCTAACATGCGTGAGTTACATTGATGTTACAAAATCCTTATTTGAATTAATTCTAAAACATTTAGTCTTACATTAAATCAAATCAAAAATTATATTTTTAATTGAGAAAATCCACAAATGTTATATTCAAAATTAAGCATTTAGCCAAAAATTTTCAAAGAATTCAACTCCATTTTGTGCTACCACAAGATCATTTATTCTAAGCATTTTCAATCATGATTGCATTTGAACAAAGAAAAAAAGTTCTAAGATTAATGTTGTGACAAATATTGAGTGCAAACTTTAAATTTATGCAATCATTGTCAAAACTAACATGGTCATGCCTTGTTAAAATCAATTTAATTTTGTCATGTCCTCATTTAATAAGAACACATTCATATAAAAAGAGTTAAATAAAATTAAAAAGTTAAAATTAATTATTCTAATTGAAAATCCAAAAAAGTTAGGAAATATTTGCAACATATTTATAGGAGTATAAACATACAAAATGAGTGCTAATTGATAGCTTTTTTAAAGAGTTAAAGATAGGAACCACACAAATATATTAATTCATAATGTGTGAATTGTTTGAAAAACAAAATGAAAGATGAAAAACATCAAACAAAAGTAGAACAGAATATATGAAAAGCTTTATGCATAATAATAATAATAATAATAATAATAATAATAATAATAATAATAATATGAGAAGCTTTAAATTATTTAGTGAAAAAAATGCAAATTTGAAGTAATTTATTGTTCATTTAAAAAAGACCATATCATATATATAATAAATGTTTTCTTTAACTTATAAAAAATATCAATTAGACATAAACATATATAAAAAATGTATCATTTTCTTCTTTAAGAATTTTATCATAAAAGAATAAAAAAACTTACCTCTTTTGTCTATCATAACATGTTTGTATAGAAAAAAAATTATAGCTAAGAATATAGGTTTATGTAGATAATTACTTTAATGAACTTTCACAAAAAGAAACAAGATATATATTTTATCTCATCACTCAAATCCTTAATATACTTTTCTTCTTAACTTAAATGACAATTACAGAAAGAATATGAAAAAAAGTAATGGAAAAATGAAAAATGAAAGGAAGAGAAAATTGAAAGTACAACAATAAATAGGATATTTATGAAGGTATAAATACTAATATAGAGACTTTTAAATTTTAAAAAAAATATATTAATGATCTCCCTTGCTTTATCATAAAATCTTGGATTATACCATAAATGAAAGTCACATACATAAAAGTTTTTCATCAATATATTTAACTATTTAATAATGTATTGTTCTTTCACAAAAATATAAAAAATTATTATTGGGTATTGTTTGCATCGATGAAACCTTCTACAAGGGTTTGAAATTGTCATTGAAATCTACTTAGGTGATAGAAGATGGTTTTTTTCTTCATGATAAAATACAAGATGATAGCTAATTATAATGAGCTTATAAAATCTCAAAATTGAACACCTGTGACTCAACTCACCCCTTGATGAACTGAAAAAAATGAAATAGAAACTCAAAAACAACATTAAAAGTAGTCACTAGAAAAGAGAAAAATCTTTAACCCTAAAACCAATGATTGAAAAAAACTCTACAAAAGCATACTAACCTTGAAGAGAGAATGCTTGAAAAACTCATTTTCAAAATGATTTGGTTTTAGGTATTTTGTTTTCAACCAATTTGCTCATCATGTTTTTGTTTGATTTGAGTATTTCGAGTTTTTATTTTTTTCAACCATTTTGGTTGCAATTTATGTTTTGTTTACTAAAATAAGACATTAATTGGATTGAATTTAACAGCAAACGTAAAAGAATAGTAGACTTAATGGCGTATGTAAATCACAACTATAATTATGTCTTTACTTGAACAAATTAAAAAAACTTTCATTTCCTAAATTGAACTAAATTAATTGAGAAAACGTTACATCTTAATAGAGAATTTAACCTAAACCAAATTACAAAAGAAATTCTCTTTTTTAAAGCAAAAACCAAAAGAAAAAAAAGAAAAAAACCCTTAAACAACCATATCATCACTTGATCTGAAGCAGAACAGCTACAGCTTTTGTCTGCCTGCCTTTCTCTTAGGTACGTGCGTGCGGTATTTGCCACTCTTTGGCCGCCAATCACCTTGGTCTCAGCCGAACCAAATCATTCCTTGCTGTCCCTGATGCTTCCACCGTTGTTGTTTTTAGCCATGTAAAGCTTAGTTTCATTCTAGAACTTTATCTTTTCGGCAATGTGTTATTGATAGTGTTAATTTTATTGTTTTTTTTTTGTTATTCTTTCTATTATCCTTTCAGTTTGTTAGATTAAGGCAAAGTGAAATGGAAACATGTTTGACATCGTGCAGATGTTTGGGCTATGGATATGTAAAGAGGATTGCCCGATCCCTTCATTCAAACTGGAAGCCTAGCTTCCGGAAACAAAGAATATTGTGGTGCGTACAAAAGTTGAGTTCCCTTACTCCCTATATAGGTTATGCTCACAGTGTAAACATTCATTAAGGGAAGACACTCCTTATGCGTTTTACAAAGTAAATGAAAGATTATCAAAGAGTTATCCACCTCGAAACTTCCATACCCTTTCTTCTAGCTATGTGTTTTCATACAATGCACAAGTTACTTGGAAGAGGCTTTTTCAAGTATTTTACTATGATGGTCCAGCTTTGACACCAATAACTAGAATTGCCCGTGCAGTGAGTCTAGCTTTAAGTAGGTCGAACCTGGTAATTTTTGGTTTTATGGCATTCGTGATCGGAGAGATAGCCTGGACCCAACAGAAATGGGCGGAAGCAGGAGACTTCTCTACAAAGGATACTTTTTTTATACAAGCACAAGATGGATGTATTTATTTAGCATCTTTTCTATTATTCCTTTTGGAGATTGTAATTTTGTTATTCAGAGCAATCTATTTAGCGATTTTTTTTTTACCTAGCATAGTAATGGCTCCCTTAGTGGATTCTCTGGGTGTTGAATTCAAAAAAATGTGGCTTCGCGTTGTCCACCGTACGCTGGAAAAAGCAGGCCCAGCATTTATAAAATGGGGTCAATGGGCTGCGATTAGACCAGATCTGTTTCCTAGAGATCTTTGTGATGTACTTGCTCAGCTTCAAACTAAAGCGCCATCACATAGTTTCTCTTTCACAAAGAAATCTATTGAAAAAGCATTTGGTCAAAAGTCAACTGAAATCTTTGCAAATTTTGAAGAGGAACCTTTGACATCTGGAAGTATTGCTCAAGTTCATAAAGCAACAAATATAGGTGCCCTGGTCAACAAACCAAGCCCATTGTAGTTGCTGTAAAGGTTCGGCATCCAGGGGTTAGTGAAGCAATTAGAAGAGATTTTATGATTATTAGTTTTGTAGCTAAAATTTCAAAGTTCATCCCTACATTGAAATGGTTGAAATTGGATGAAAGTCTACAACAATTTGCAGTTTACATGATGTCTCAAGTTGATCTTGCTAGGGAAGCTGCAAACCTAAGCAGTTTTATCTACAACTTCCGCAGATGGAAGGATGTCTCATTTCCAAAGCCTCTATACCCCTTGGTGCACCCTGCTGTTCTGGTAGAGACTTCTGAACATGAAGAAAGTGTTTTGCACTATGTTGATGACCTTGAAGGACATGAGCAGATTAAAAGCGCCATTGCTCACATTGGGACGCATGCTTTTTTAAAAATGCTTTTGGCATTGTTTCTTATGCTCCCTTTTTCATTCTTTCAATCTGTTCATTTTTACATTTATTCTTATTGTGATGGTTATAAATGTTGAATTACATTGCATTAGATTGTTTGTATGGTTTCTTCTATCCTATAGTTTTGTTCTTGGTTTAAGATTTTGTCTCTGAAAAGCGTAGGCATAAGTCATGCTAAAATTTAAAGATTGGATTCAAACTTATGGGGTTTTTTTTCCTTCTCCAGGCAGATAATTTTGTTCATGAAGCCATGCATCCTGGAAATATTCTTGTTCGTGTAAAAGATAGGCAAGCACATAAACACCTCTTTAGTTCAAGGCCTCATGTTATCTTACTTGATGTAGGCATGACAGCTGAACTTTCTAAGACAGATCGAATGAATTTACTGGAGTTTTTTAAGGCTGTTGCTCTTCTAAATGGTTGCAGTGCTGCTGAGTCCACACTTAGATTATCTAAACAACAACATTGTCCTAATCCAAAGGCTTTCATAGAGGTAATGCATTTGCTAGAAAGCCTTTTCTGGTGGGTGTAACTTATTGATTTTTTATACTACCATGAAAGTTTAATGGACTGTCAATTGAAGAGTTCATTTATCCAAGAATTCATAACATATTTCATGTTTTTTTGAGTTTTGTTTTAAACATTCATCCATGTTTTCAAATTGAATTTGATTATCAAACAAAGTTAGAAACCTCATAGCCTCACATGCTATCTTTGCTATTTGCTTTTTCCTTATACCCTATAGATAAAAAATTGGACTTTGGAGCGGACACGCCTAATAATGGAGTAGTACCTTTCCATGGACCATGCATTTTATCTCTATTCTTGATACTTATAACTTTGTTTAAGTTCCTTGGAAACTTACCATATGTAGTTGGACTGTAAAATGGAATTAGTTAAGGTAGTGTGCTTTAAGGATCTAAGCTTAAACTCTAGGCCCTTGCTCTCCCTTGTACCCAAAAGAAATGATCCAAGCTTAAGCTTTTTATTTTGTTGACAGGACGTTGAACAATCTTTCAATTTCTGGGATTCCCCAGATGGTGAGTTTGTCCATCCAGGCGAGTGGATACAACAACTACTTACGCATGTTAGACGTCATAAAGTCAACATTGATGGAAATGTTTGTACAGTAATTATTACCACCTTGGTTCTTGAGGTAATGTAGTCTTTGCCTGCTACTTGTCATAGTCTTCTCTCCCTGAGAAAGTTATTGAATTCCTTTTGTTCAAGATGTTTAGTAGCTGGCATGAAAACTGTCGATAATCATGATGGCTGAGACTTTCTTCGACAGTAAAATTTACATCAAGGAGAAACAAGATAGTGGAGAAATGGAAATATAATTACTGTAAAAAAAATGTTTTCCTACACTAATTAAACATCTTGTTACATGTTGAACAATGTTACGTAGCTCCAGAAAACTTTTAGGTCATAAATTTTGGTGTTCTAAGCTTTTTGTTTCCTTTTTCCATCTTTTTAGGGATGGCAGTGAAAGCATGACCCTCAATTGGACGTGATGTGCATGTTGCAGACAGTGCTATTAAAAGTTGACAGGGCTAAGTCTCTACTTTACACATTTGAAGCACTTAATACATGGGTTTAGGTTTTTAGTGACGTTTAGCTGTTTGTATGTGGAAAATGTCGCTATATTAGCATGTTTGAATCTAGAAAATGCCGCTGTATTAGTGGCATTTGTATATAGAAAATGTCACTATTTTAGCAGCGTTTGTATCTTTGAGATGCCATTAATTTATTGATGTTTTTATAAAAAAAAGGTCATTACTTTGATGGAGTTTGTATCAGAAAAACACCATTAATTTAGTGTATTTTCTACTAAAAGTACTACTACTTTTAGTGACATTTTATGGTACAAACACCACTAAATTATTCATTTAGTGATATTCTTGATCGCAAACGCTGCGAAATTAAGAAATGTATTTTTTTTAAATAAAATTTTTTTGTTAATATTTATTATTTTCATAAACGATCTTAAATTCAGAAACTGAAATTAATATAAACTTAATTCACATTCAAATATGCATCTAATTAACACAAAGTTTAATAATTAGTATAATAACATTCAAATTTTTTTAATACATTAACAAAATAAAAATTAAAATGTATGAAATTGATGATTGCATAGATTTTGAAGGCTGCAAATTGATGAAGAAAATTTTTCACCTTGGTCATTAGCGTGCTCAAGAATCTACTGAATAATAGCGTACAATTTTTAACACTTCATTTTAAGCTTTTTTTATATTAAAAAAAATAAATATTTACTAAATATAATACTTGAGTTGGTGGATCACCAAGAAAAGCTCTTGGAAATTGTTGTTGCACAAAATTCATAAGATGATCGAATCGATCATGTAACTGCTGAAATTTTGCATGCTCTTGCTCCATTCTAGCACGTTTTTCTTTGATTTTGGCATGCTCTTATTCTCTTTCTACTCTAATTTGCTGGAAACGTTGTTACATAATTTGCAACTCCTTTCTTAATATCGAAATGTCTCACGAAGATTGACTTGTTGAGAATGTAAATTACCAAGAGCTACGTCTATAGTAGGTAGATGGTGTTGGACCCAATCCAAGGCTTCAGACCCGTCCATGCCTTTCTTTTCCAGCAACTTTTATGAATAGTCGATTTTTTAATTCTTGCATGTTGAGAGAACCATCAGATGCTATTTCAATCTCAGCAACCATTTTTTCTTCGCTTTCTTTTGTAAATTAGTCATATATAGCTATTAAGTTTAATGATTAATTGATAATATGTTAAAAAGAGTAAATATTTACTTTCTGTTAAAATAAATGTTACAAATTACTACAATTTCTTATGTTTCAACATTCATGTAAGATCTGTTTTTTTTGTGTGTGTTAAGTGAAAAAGTTTCACACGTCTAATTTTACTGCCCATCTCAATCTCCTATACAAAAACATATGTTATTTGATAAGATACACATCATTTCATAACTTATTCATGCATATTAAGCCTGTCAATCAAGTTTAAAAATTTTAAATAATTTTAATATCATATATTTATATTTTGGTTCCTTAACAACACAATAGTCTTAAACAGATGCAAACAATAAAAGCATTTTGGCTTTTCACACATATCGATCATGGCAACCAAATTCAATTATTTGGACAAGTTTAATATCATGAATTGAAGCCATTCAAATTGTTGAAAGCCATCCAAAAGTTTAATTTGTATTTGTGCCTTTTTCAAGGCAAAAATAGTCCCAAATAGACATAAACGGTAATTTTTTCACCCATATCAACCGTAGAAACCAAGTTCAATCAATCGAACAAGTTTAATATCAAGTATTGAAGCTATCCAAACTGTCTAAATAGAATAATAACAACAAATTTGTATTTTTACCTAAATAGACGTAAACAATAACTTTTTCATATTTATCATCCATGTCAACTAAGTTTAAAACTTTTGATAAGTTTAATACCAGTATCATAAACTATCAAAACTATTAAAATAGAACAATAATTGTTAATTTGCATATTCACCTTTTAACGGCACAAAAAGTTCATTCATTGGAATAAGTTTAAAATCATAAACTTACTATTTTTTTTTGCTTTCTTGCAAAACTTTTTGATCTACTTGTGTGGCTATCTTTCTATTGCTTTCTGCTACTAATCCCAATATGTTCTCTTTCCTGTCATACAAAATAATTGCCTATATGGTAGAAATACAAATATTACTAACTTAAAATATAAAACACTTTCATTATTTCATTCTACTATACAAAGTTATAAATTAATATCTCTCCTTTTTGTATAAGTAGGAAAATTGTTGATAGTCCATAATAAAACAGCACGCATATTGAAGTTTTCATTTTTTGATGCATCATAAGTCTCAACTCTTTCTCATAATTACTTTAACTTTTTAATAAGTAGTTGTAAGTAGATGCCTATATCATTACTCGGACCTTTTTTCTCATGAATTATCATAGACAATATAAATGACTGTTACTTCATAGCAATTTATGGTGGTAAATTGTAAGGAATCAATACAGTTGGCCAAGTACTATAAGAAGTACCCATCATTTTGAATGGGTTGAATTCATCAGATGCTAGTTCAAGCATAACATTTTGAGGATCAGATGTAAAGTTTAAAAACTTAGAATGAAATGATTTCTATGCTAAAGAATCTGTAAGATGCCTCAATGAACCATTATTTGTCCACTTCTTATGATGTTACCTCATTGAATCTACAGTTTTGAAAGACATGAAGAGTCGTTGAAGTCTTGATATTAATGGAAAATAGCATAAAACCTTAACATACTTCTTTTTGACACAGACTTCATCTCTATCCTCATTCAATCTTTCATCTGGGTTTTTATCTACCTAATGAGAAATACCACATAAATGACAAAATTCTTGACTTTTTCTATCACCCCAATACAACATGCAATCATTGGAACAACTATGAATTTTCTCATATCTGAGACCTAAATCATTGATCATCTTCTTTGATTTCTTACAAGATTCAAAGATTTTTGCAAAATGAAATATTTTTTTATTAAACTCTAATAATAAAGTCAAAAAGTTTTTCATCCATCCACATAAGCATTTCAAGTGAAAAAGACGATAACAGAAAGATAACTTTGAATGCTTCAATCCCTCATAAAGTTCTTCATTCTTATCCTCAAGCAACCTATAAAACTTTGATGCTTCTTCTTTAGATTGTTGGTCACGTACATCTATCCCAGGTTCACCAAATTCATTTATTTTAATTTGGATTGATTAAATTCATCATTTTAGAGAGAAAGATTACGAAAATGTTAGTTATGAATGTTAAAAGTATCTCGCAATATGCCTTTAACGTCATCTACTATAAAAAGATCATGTTGGTGTTGGAAAGCCCTTGAAGTTGAAAGAACTCTAGTGGAAGACCTTGATGGTACAGACTTTTCATGAAAATACCAATTAACATATCTCGAGAGAAATTCAATACAAATTAAATGTTCAAAAATAACTTGATGCATTTACCAATCAATATTAGCACACTTCACACATGGGCATAATATCATATTATTTTCACTTGTATTCTCGAATGCAAAATTAAGAAAATTTTTCACTCCGTCTCTATACTTTTGACTTAATCTTGACTTTTGCATTAAACTCTTATCCATTTAGTACTTGCTACATTATCAGATCAAATGCATATAAATAATTTATGTGAAAATGAATATGTAAAATACTTAAGTTTACTATGTTTTAAACAAAAGATAATAACAAGACCAGTACTTACAAAAAATGAGAACTCCTTATTGTGAAGTATTTTATCAGCTACCTGATATTATGAATGTTAAAACTCTACTGCTAATGTAAATAGTACCTAAGAGAATTTGTAGTTGGGGTTGAAATAAGATAAAACAAGTATAGAGAAAACCTAGAAAATGAAGAGAATGAAAGGGAAAAGAAAGTGGGTGATAGGTTACAAACGGGTATTTGAAGAAGGTGGGTTTTGAAGAAAATTGTTTAAACTAAAAAGAAAATCACGAATTGCAAAAGCTGAAGGAATAGTCAAATGACGTAAAAGCTAAAGTAAATAACTAATGAATAGTCAAAATAGGGTTATAAAAGACAATGCTCAAATACTAAAAGCTGAAGGAAAAAAAAAGTAAATTGTAGTTGGTCTAAAAAGAGAAACAGTAAAATAATGAAGATGAAGCTTAAAGTTGGTGATTAGATGCACTAAGTTTGGGGACAATTTCATTGGACCGAATAATTAAAGGCGTTTGCTAAGAAAAATGCCTTCAATAATTTCTTCCTAAATATTTTTTGAATATATTATAGACATTTTCAACAGAGTCATAGTAGAATTGTTTGTGATTATTAAAGGCGTTTACGTCCCAAAAATGTCTTCACTAATTTTATCTAATTTTTATGGCATATTTATTGAAGGTATTTTTTGCATAATACACCTTTAATAATTCTCTCATTTTTATTTGTGAATATTAGTGAAGGTGATTTTCTACTAAAAACGCTTTCAATAATTTCCTTTTAAAAATTATTTGAGATTATTAAAGACATCTTATGTATAAAATGCCTATAATATTACACTACTAAAATTTTAAGGGGTTATTGAAGGTGTTTATTCTAGAAAAATGCCTTGACTAATTCATTTTATTTTTTGAAAGAATTTATTATTCTAGTGCAAAACGTCTTCAATATTCCACTATTCAAATTTTAAAATGGTTAGTGAAGGCATTTACTCTAGAAAAATGCCTTCACTAATTCTTTTTAATTTATGTATATAATTATTGAAGGTATTTTTTGAGAACAAACGCCTTCAATAATTTCATTTTAAAAATTTTTAGGATTATTAAATGTGTCTTCTAGTGAAAAATATCTTCAATATTTCAGTGCTCAAATTTTAAGACGGTTGGTGAAGGCGTTTATTCCAAAAAAACACCTTCAATAATTCCTTTTAAATTTTGTACATAATTATTAAAGGAATTTTTTGATAACAAATGCCTTCAATAATTTTCTTTTAAAAATTTTTGGGATTATTAAAGGCGTCTTCCAGTGAAAAATGCCTTCAATATTCCATTACTCAAATTTTAAAACAGTTAGTGAAGGCATTTATTCTAGAAAAATACCTTTACCGATTCCATTTAATTTATGTACATAATTATTGAAGGCATTTTTTTGATAACAAGCGTCTTCAATAATTTTGTTAAAAAAAATATTTGGGATTATTAAAGTCATCTTCTAGAGAAAAACACCTTCAATATTTCAGTACTCAAATTTTAAGATAGTTAGTGAAAGCGTTTATTCCATAAAAATGTTTTCACTAATTTGTTGTAATTTTTTAATGAATTTATTAAAGAAATGTTTTTACATAATACGCCTTCAATAATTTCTTCCATTCTTATCACGAAAATATCAATGAAGGTACTAAAAATGCCTTCAATAATTTTGGTTCAGAATTATCAAAGGCATTGCCTTTAATAATTTCCTTTGAAAATTATTTTTTGGATTACTAAAAGCATCTTTTAGTAAAAACGCTTTCAATAATCTCCAAGTAAAATTTTAAAAGGATTATTGAAGGTGTTTTTTTTCAAAAAAATACTTTTAATAATAATTTTTATATTTATTCCCCTATTTTGAACATCGAAATCACAAATTGTTAGTATAGAGAACGATTAAAAACTGCATTAATCAACCAAACTATACCCATAAACACATTTCTATCGGACTTTTAGTTTCTTTATCCCTATCGTCATCACTGACCTTCAACAAATCAATGGCGCGCACCTTTCTGTTTACCTGTATATCTTTATTTTTTTTGTTTATTGTATTATTTATATTATTTGATAGAGGTATTTTTTTTAGTTCCTTACTATTTACATATGCATATATATATTTATTAATTTCACTGTAAGCATAGTTATCCAAGCACCTTTCATTGCATGTATGCTATTTCTATGTAGTTTTCTTTAAATATTGTGGTTTGCTGAATCTTGTTGTGTGATATTGTTTTGCTAAATGGTATTGTATAATATTGGTATGTTGAATCATATACTGAATGGTTTGCTGAATGGTGTTTCTGAATGGTTTGCTAAAGGGTTTGTCTAAGCACATTGCTGATTGGTTTACTGAATAGTATGTTTGAACACATTGCTGATTGGTTTGTTGAATGGTGTTTCTGCATATAGTATGGTATTGGTTGTATTTAATTACGTATAGTGTTAAATTTAGATGATCATTTTGTGTAATTTGTATAATTATGATAAAAAATCGTACGTATTATGGACTCCGAACAATATCATTCTCTTTCTACTGAACATGCACAAGACACCTGTAAGCCAAAAAAGAAAGGGAAGGTGCTTAAATAAATAAATTAAAGTGAGTGACATAAAAGTTCACGTTGACTTCAATCAAAGTGAGTAGCTTATGTCTGAAGGAGCTGTCAAGTTGGCTACTCATATTGGAGCTGTCACTCGTAGTAAGATTTCAATTACATACACCAATTGGTGATGAGTTCCTAATGATTTAGAAGATGATATATGGCAGTCAATTGTGGTATGTTTATTCAACTATTTCATAAATTTTGTTAAATAATCATTTAATTGAAATTCAATGTGTTCATACTAATTGTGTTAAATTACTTAGGAATAGTTCAATGTCCCAATTGACTGTAAAAAGATTGTATTACAATCTACTAGAAAAGTATTCAGAGACTTTAAAAGCAGATTGACAATCCAATATATTTTATCATTAGCTGATCAAGGTGATGTATTGGTTGTTCCACCTGCATCATATGTAGATGTAATAAGTGTTGAAGATTGGATAAATTTTGTTTGATATCGACTTTCAGAAGATTTTTCAGTTTGCAAACCCATTACCAAAAAATTTGTTTATAAGTCTTTATGCAATATATCCTTTGATCTTTATATGTGATTGATGTAATTTCTTTCTTTTGTAAAAAATCAAAGAAAACCAACGAAACATTTGGGCTAAACAGCAATATCACCATTGGACAGCGAGAAAGAGATATGCAAATGTGAAGTATGAGCTTGTATGTATTCGCACACTTGTTTTATACTTATTAATGAATATTTATGAACATTTATTTTATACATTCTGATTCTTATATTGTGGTAATTTAATAAGAATCAACGAGCTCTGGCATCGAAGTTTCTAGATGGGATGTCTGGAAACAAGGACATCTACGGAAGGATGGATCCTTTGCAAATGAAGCATGTAGGCACTAATTTTATTTTTCTTTTTTATTATTATTATATAATTTTGTTTATTACTATTATTATTATTATATTATTATTATTATTAATCTTTAAAACAAAAGAAAAAAAGTAAAAAAAAAAAGGTCTTTGATTTCAACTTTGGTAGCCGAAATCAAGCTGTTAGAGTGATCTAAATTTCTCCCTAACACTACCTAATTTAGCAGCATAAAATTCAATGACCAAAAGTCATTGGATAGACACAAATTTTTCACAAAACAAAATCCCAGAAGATCTGGAGTCTTGAATCCCAAGAGCTCTATAAATAGAGCTAAGTTATGCAAAAACAGAAAGAAAGACAGAAAAAAAGAATATTGTCAACAAAAAAAAAAGATCATAGTCCTCTTTGAGGAACTAGCACCAAACAAAAAATTTTTTTTCTCGAAAATAAAATTTTAGATTTGGGGGGTTGGAATTTTTTTTTTTTTGAAAAATCTGGGTTTAAAGGAGTGTTTAAAAAAGAAAAAAGGATCATTGGGGGAATTTTTAGAAATTTTTAAAAAAATTTTTGAGTCGCCGAATGCTAGAAAAGTTTGAATTTTTCAGCACCAGAATCTTGAAAAGTTTGAATTTTTCGGTGACTGTTAAATTTTTCGATCATCAAAATCTAGGATTTTGAATTTTCTAGTGCCATTGAAGTTTTTGACAACCGATGCACGGTGGCGACCGGCCAGAAACTGGGTATCTATGACGGTCAATGAGAGGGGTTAAATTTCTAGAGAAAAGAGGCTTTGGGTTAGAAAGAGAAAGTTGAAAGAAAAAATAAGAAAAAAAAAAGCCTTTTATATGCCCTTCAAAACGAAATCATTTTGGACGTCTGAACCGAGTCCGACATGCGCAGGATTTGCGTGCTGACCCGCGTGCCAACCCGGCCCGTTTCGTAGGTTTTTTTTTCTTTTTATTTTTTATTTTTATTTTGATTTTATTTATTTTGTATTGATTTTTATGTTGATTTTTTTATTTTTTATTCATGATATTATTGTTATTATTATTATTGCTATTTTTATATTAATAATTCTTAAAACAAAAATAAAACTAAAATAATATAAGGACTTCAAAATATAATATAAAAAAATTAATAATAACTATTTAAAGGAAATAAATTCTATTACAAGAAAAAATATTATTTAAATCTCACCAAAATGTTGAGATTATTTAAAAAATAATTTTTGCAAAAAAATATAAAAAATAATAAATAAATAAAACAAATTGTTTAAATGAATCTTTTAAATGCAATCTTTAGAGAAAGTTAAAAGAGTTTAATTTTCTTTAATTATTGCAAGTAAAAATAATTTTTTGAATTTCACCATGGAATTGGGATAATCCAAAATTATTTTTCCTAAAATAAAAATTGATTTAAACAATGTAAAAACAATAATAAAAAATGAAATTAATAATATTTGATATCTTGAATTTTTTAAAAATATATATATTTATATATATATATATAGAAAATTGAAAGAGTTTGATTTTCTCTAAATAAAAGATTAATATTTAGATTTCACTGGTGAGTCGAGATAATCTAAATTTCTTCTTATAAAAATTATTAAAGAATAAATAATACAAAATTTTAAAATAACCATAATATTTAGATTCCACCGAAGAGTCGAGATAATCTTAAAATTTGTTATAAATTTTGGGAACTCACCAAAGAGTCGGGATGTTCCTAAAATCTTTTTTTAAATAAATAATTAAAATATCTTATGGCGAAGTTTCGAGAATTTTGTGAATGATCAATTTTCTCGAAATATATTTTAAACAGTGATTTTCTATAAATACCACCAAAACGTTGGAGAATTTATAAAATACGAAATAATAATAATAATAATAATGTTAATTTCGAAATAGAGAAAAATGTTTTAAAATAAATTTTAGGAAATTAAACTTAAGTAAAAAAGACCTTGTTATCAAAATTATAGGATTATACATGTTTAAATGGTACTATTCTTCGAATGAGCGATATGACGGTGCTAATACCTTTCTCACTCGTAACCGTACTTCTGGACCTAGTCTTGATTTCACAAACCTAAACTTCTTTTAGTAAGTTTTAATTAATTTTAAAATTTTTTTTACTAAAAGATGATATTCTAGGTGACCAATCACACCCTATAAAAAGATTGGTGGTAACTCCGAAAATTTTCACAAAGTCTAGCGATCGAGTTCCCTGGACGAAAAATCGTTACAACAGCTTGGCGACTCCACTGGAGACACTTGAGAGTCAAGCTAAAAATTTAACATGCGTTATCCAAATTTTGATTTTATGGTCTTTTCAATATTTAATTTTAATTTCTTATCTTCAAATATTAAAATTGTTTTTTTTTTTGTTTCATTTGGTTTTGATATGTTATTATTTTATATTATTGCTAATTATATTGTTAATTTTATTTGTTACATTCCCTCACATACGTGCACATTTGCATTCATGCACGAGCTCTATACCTGGGCTCTCAAATCTATTCTTTTTTAAGAGGGAGTAGAGTACCTACACTTTTATGAGGTTATAATGCTCCACTTGGGCAAGCAAAATACTTCCATTCAAGTTGAACCCTTTCTGTCAGTAGCCTGTTATGAGTGAGGATTGGAGGCCTTACTAGTCCAGAGTGGACGACTGTGAGGATCAATTTGGGAACCTTTTTAGCCTATGTTAATTACCAAACCATGCATATAGTGAAACTTAGGAAACCAACCTTAGATAGGACTATACCATTTTTGTAGATTATACCTTGAATTGGGACACATGAGGGAATATTTATTTTAATATGATCACTAACCCTATTTTGTTTTGTTTTCCTTTTGTTTCATGATCATGCATCATCATAAACACTTGCATATGAGATGTGCTTATCAATATGCTAATATCAGTAAGAAGATTTTCAGTCTTGCTTCGAAAACACCATCATGATGTTCTCAGCTTTAAAGTCTGCCATGTGTGAAGAGACCAATATGGTGATAACTTTATCATTAGAAGCCTAAAGTAGAATGGAAGATTGTTTGAAAGAATTTGAATAAGAAATTTTGCCCGAAGAAGTTAAATTTGGACTTCAACAAAATGACATCTCTGAGTTGGTTGAGATCTAGCGTTGTGTAACAACTTTTAGAAAGATGGCTTTCGAAGAAAAGTGTGGTCATATTGCTTCACTACTTGAGGTGCCTATGAAAAATCAATTGATAAGAGCTTTAGTTCAATTTTGGGATCCTACATACAGATGTTTCATAGTCAATGAAATAAATATGACCCCGACGATTGAGAAGAATACTACATTGTTATGGTTGCATCTTTCCAATCCAGACAAAATCTATTGGCGAGGTTAAAAACTTGGATCTCAAAAGAAACTCACTTGTATGATGGAGGTCCCTACTAAGAATGCGAACTCATTTATCTAAACAAAAGGCAAAAATGATTGCATCACATGGAAAATCCTACGTGATTACATGATCAAACACTTAGAAGATGAACGAGGTATGAGAATGATAGCTTTGACAATTTATGGCTTGATCATCTTTTCGAAGGTCCTGGGGCACATTGAAATATCAGTGATTAACTTTCTCGAGCAAGTGGACAATAAAATCAATCTTGTTCCTTCTATACTGGCAGAGACCTTTAGATCATTGAATCATTATCGAATAAGAGGATGACACTTTATAGGGTGTGTACAGTTACTCTACATTTAGGCAAAAAGTCATCTTTAACATCCTATGGGTAAATTTCATCTTATTTATAGTAATAAAAGTAGGCCAATTGCAGAATGTAACAATGTTGAGTGGTCAGAATCAAAGACCATGGAAAATTGGGTATTAATTTTGCAAGATCTCACTAATGCATGGGTTATATGGAGAGCTCCATGGATGCCATGAGAAGCCATGTTATACAAATGAGGTGACAAGTTCCACTCTTAGGACCATAGAGAGGTATAAGCTATGCTCCGACATTGGTTCGTCGACAATTAGGGTCAGAGTAATTTGTCCCAATGACTCATAGGCTTTAAGAATTGGAATTCTCTTTTGAGGAATCAATATTTTTGAGAAAAATAAAAGAGAATAACAAAAAGTGAAAGCAAACTCGAAGAATAGATCATGGGGGATATACGGATAAAGCCACACCTGAATATCTTATATAGAGAAGTCAACGGGTCACAAGTAAAGTTAGTCTTAAAGAAAATAGACCATGCCACCAAAAAGACACCCATTATGAAAAGATTCCTGAGGATATGAAGATTATGAAACGTAAATTTGAAGAAGAAAAAGAAATATGAGAGCTTGAAAAGAAAAGGCTTTAGCTTGAGATTAATGAGTGAAAAGACAAGACTGATAAGAATGAACCAAATCTCAAAGGCTTGAAAGAGAATAAGAAAAGATCTTCGAAAACTGGCATAGGTCCATCGCCACAATGACTACAGAGCTTGAAAATTTTAGAAAAAATACAAAATAGCTTTAGTCTAATTTATTATCTAAGAAAAAAGAGCTTAGTCAATCTATGGAAGAAAAAAAGGTACTATAAGGTATCGTAGATGATTTGAAACAGTAAATGCATTATCAATGTGAAGCCATTCAAATTTTGAGAGAAGAACAAGATCGATTTGAACATAAAACACAGTATTGGAAGGAAGAATGTTAGTTGAAAGAACTTCAAGCCACCCGTCTAGTAGAATAGATAAGAGAAGTCAGCTTCAAAGCAAGAGATATGGCTCAAGAAGCTAAACAAGTGAAAGAAGAGGTTACCCATGACAGCATAGCCAACACTTGATCAATTTTCTAGAGAATGCTTATGAGCAGTATAAGCATATAGGGTACTTCTTTTGAAAATTTTAATATTGTAATGAAAAAGTATTTAGTAAGGATAATATGAAGTTATGATATGGTGGTTCAAGTTTAGACTTAAAATCTTTTGCAAATATTGGATATATAATAAGCACATCCTTTGTATTCATGCATCATATGTGTGTTTCATTTTAAAATAAAAAATACATCATGACTAAAAGAAAGAGACCTTAAAATAACAAATCTCAAAGAGTTTCCTTTAACTTAATTAGGTGCAAGGATAGTTAGGCCATCAAAAAAACATAGATCAGACCACTCGTCATCGTTACAACACTCGCTCATAAGTCAGAATCATGGAAAGTGAGCAAGCATCTAGAATGGAAAGAATAAAAAAAGCTCAATTTGATATGCAAGAGCAAATTATTAGGTCTCAATAAGAGTTAATAGAACAAATGACTAGGACTCAAAAAGAGACTCGAAAAGAAATGGCTACAATGATGGACATGATAAGGAAAATGGCCAAAGAAAAAAAGGTTGTTGAAGAAGTGACTACTAAAAAAGAGCCTCAAACCGAAGAAAATACCGACAATAGGGAAGATTCGTTGTATCCACCAAGGTTTACTCCACCCTATGCTCAAACCTCTCATCAAATGCATCTACAAATGACACAGCCTGAAAGGTAGCCACATGCTCAGTTTAATTTACCTTCCTTCACTTTTCAACCATGTAGTCAATGACATATTGGTTTAAATATTGGGGCAAGTCATGTTGAGCCCATTATGGTCCTAGATTTAGATGACCCAAGAGAATAGGAAAACTTAAAGAAAGGTACGTCAGAGCAATCTGAGAATATAAGGGCACAACAGAGGTTAGATCTCTTGAACTGTTAAAGGTGTAAATATTTTTGGCACAATTGATGCTAGTGAACTCAGCTTGGTTTCAAATTTGGTAATCCCACCGAAGTTCAAAATACCAAAATTTGAAAAATATGATGGAACCAAATGCCCTTAGGCACATATTACTATGTTTTGTAGGAAAATGATTGGGCATACAAATAATGACAAGTTAATTATCCATTATTTTCAGGATAATCTTACTAGATCAGCTACCAGATGGTATATTCAACTAAACAGGAGTTGTATTTAGTCATGGAAAGATCTGGCCAAAAAATTTATTACTCAATGTAAGCATATCACAGACATGGCTCCAGATAGACTATCATTGCAAAACATGAAAAAGAAAACTAATGAAAAATTTAAAGAATATGCCTAGAGATGGCGAGATGTTGCCACTTAGGTTCAACCTCCTCTCACCAAGAAAGAAACAATTATTCTATTCATCAATATCCTTCGAGCACCGTATTATGATAGGCTCATTGGTCATGCCATGAAAAATTTTACTAATATATAGATTACGGGAAAGATAATAGAAAATGCCATTAAAAATAGAAAGATTGATGGAGGTGATGTTCCTAGATCAAAGAAAAGAGGACCATCCAGAAGAAAGAAGCAGAAGTGCGTGCTGTCACCACTGAAAAACCAAAACCAAGGCCTTTTATCCCATACCATTCATATCTTATATACTAACCTTCTTACCCAACCATTTCTAACATTTCCCAAAACCCATACCATTACCAACCAATGCAAACCCAAACACTTACTTTTTAAGCCAATGTTAATCCTCGAGCACCTACACCACGATTTTTCCCTCAATCAAATACCATAGACTTTAATCGAAGGGAACCTCAAAATAATTGACAGAAACAATGATTTGATCTAATTCCTATGACATACAAGGAATTGTTTCGTCAGTTATTCCATAAACATTTAGTGGCTTAACAGCCCATAGAGCTTTTGAAACCTCCATATCCAAAGTGGTATGATCTTGAAACTTTTTATGACAATCATTATGGAATTCAGGGTCATTCTCTGGAAAATTGTATGACTTTCAAACAAAAGGTGCAAAGCTTGATTGATAACAGAAATTTAAATTTCATAACTAAGGCCAGACCAAGTGTGGAAGCTAATCCGTTACTAATCATGGTGGAGGATTAATAAATGCTTTAAATAGTGAAATAACTCAGAATATTAAAAGAGAAGTAAGCGAGATCAGAACCCCTATGGATGAAATATTTGTTACCCTTATGAAAGCAAATATAATTCATCCAATACTTGAAAACTCAGATGATTGAAATTTCTTATATAATTCAGATCACACTTATGAATTCCATATAGGGATAGTTGGTCATTTGCTTCAAGATTGTAAAGCATTTCGACAGAAGTTACAGAGAATGATGAATTCTTTCTTGGTTGAATTTTATGAAGAACATGAAGAAAGTTCAGTGAATGTTGTGACGAAAGACTTGTCCAAAATTAGGCCTTATCGAATGAATTTTAAGCCTATTACCATCTTCTATGAAGAGAAACCAAGCATCAAGGTTAATAAGCCAGTTCATATGAATTTTAAACCTGTCACAATCTTTTATGATGAAAAATTGAGTGCTAAAATTGGTGAACCAGTTTGTATAACTATGCCAAAGGTGACAATTAATCTCTCTAGCCCATTCCTATACAAATCAGATAAGGCAATCCCTTGGAAATATGATTGTAATATCATATCACAAGGTTTGGATAATGGTTCTCTTTAATATAGCTCATGTGATGTAAGTACAGCAAATATAATTGATGTTAGGGGCATAACTCAAAGTGGGCGGTGCTATACCCAGAAGCACTTGAGAGAGCATGAAAAGAAAAAGTAAAATAAAGGGAAAAGAGCTTAGAAAAAGAAGATAAAACACCTAACGATCAAGAGACTCACCCAGCCTCAGTCTTAGATCGAGAATGTAAAAATTTGATTACAGAAAAAGAAGCTTGTGGGTTTTTGAAGCTTATTAAACACAGTGAATATAGTGTGGTTGAGCAATTAAATCGTTTACTAGCTTAAATTTCTATGCTCTTGTTATTGTTAAATTTTGAGCCTTATAGAAATACTTTGCTCGAAGTACTCAATGAGGCTTATGTAGCTCATAATATATCTATGAAAAAACTTGATCACATAATGGGAAATATCATTGTGGAAAATTATATATCATTTAGTGATGATGAAATTCCACCTAGTGGTAGAGGTGATGCTAAGGCCTTACATATCTCCACAAGATATAAGGATCATAAACTAGCAAAAGTGCTCATTGATAATGGATCTTTTTTGAATGTCAAGCCTATAACTACACCATCTTGATTGCCAATTGACATGTCTTACATGAAAATGAGTCATAAGATAGTAAGAGCTTTTGATGGGACTCATCATGAAGTGATAGGTGATATTGAGCTACTAATTTAAATTGGACCATGTATTTTTGATATAGTCTTTCAAGTCATGGATATCGCTTTTTCTTATAGTTGTCTTTTGGGAAGACCATGGATTTACATGACAGGAGCTGTTCCTTTCACCCTACATCATAAGTGAAATTCATAATTAATGAAAAAGTGGTTGTTGTTTTTGGTGAAGAAGACTTGTTAATGACTACACCCTCTACTGCATTATATGTTGAAGTAGCTGAGGAAGCTCTAGAATGTTTTTTCAGATCTTTTGAATTCGTTAATGCAACCTATGTAAGTGAAAGATCAAAAATGCCTATTTCATGTCTATCCAAAGCTTTCAAGATGGCACTTAAAGAAGTGGTAGGGAAAGGATATCAAGTAAGGGCTAACTTACAAGGGATACAATGACCATGGATGATGTCTAAGAAAGATGATAGGTTTGGGCTGAGGTATAAGCCAACTCAAAAAAAAAGAATAAAGTTCATAAAGGAAAAAAGAAAAAAAAGGTTAACGTATTTTTTAGGATAAAAAGTAGAAACTGAAAGCCTATATTTTTCTCCCCTTTATGATACTTTCATCTTAGCTAGCTATATCTATCCAGATGTAAAAGGCAACGTAGAAAAAGAGTTCACACCATCGTTGAAAGATCTCTTCGCTAAATTTTTGATATAAATGGTGGGTGAAGAAAAAGGGAACGAAAATCCAGGCTATCCTTAGGTTTATCTTACTCTTTTTAGTGTAGAACTAAAAAATTGGTATGTTAAAGAGCTACCTATTGTTTTTAAATTTTTTTCAATGTAATGTGTTGAACCTAATCTAAATGCTTTTGTTAAAAGCATTAAATATCTTATGTGTGTTTGTTTCCTTATTTTCAATTGAATAAATGACAAGTGTAGCACATTTGTCCATTTCTTTTACCTCTTTCATTTCAATTCCTTGCATTACTATACATCCTTATACATTTCATCCATTTTACTTATTTTTAGGTATCGAAATAATAAATATAAAGATCATCATGACAATATTTCAGGATTTGATTTTGAAAATTCTGTTTATATTAGTGAACTCGATGATGAAGAGAATGTGGAAGACCATGCCATATCCTCAGAATTATTAAGATTAGTGAAACAAGAAGAGAAACAAATCATACCTCAACAAAAAGCCATTGAAGTTGTTAATTTAAGGGATGAAGAAACTAAAAAAGAGGTTAAGATTGGTACTTCAATGTCATCACCAATAAAGCAAGAGTTGATAAAGTTACTACATGAATATGTATATGTATTTGACTAGTCATATCAAGATATGCTAGGGTTGGACACTAAAATTGTAATGCATAAGCTACCGCTGAAGCCTAAGTGCAAACCAATTAAACAAAAGCTGAGAAAGATGAAACCTGAGATGTTAAAAATAAAGGAAGAAGTAAAAAAGCAATTTGATGCGAGATTTTTAAAAGTGGCCAAATATTCTGAATAGGTGACAAATATAGTCCCAATACCCAAGAAAGATGACAAAATGAGAATGTGTGTTGATTATTGGGATCTGAATAGAGCAAATCAAAAAGATAATTTTCCATTGCCTCACATTGACACTGTAGTGGACAATACCACTAGGCATTCTCTATTTTCATTCATGGGTGGATTTTCAAGCTATAATCAAATTAAGATGACATAAAAAGATATGGAAAAGACTACTTTTGTGACAGTATGGGAAACATTTTGCTATAAAGTCATACCCTTCTGTTTGAAAAATGCTAAGGCAACATATCAAAGAGCCATGGTAATTCTATTTCATGATATGATGCATAAAGAAATAGAGGTGTATGTGGATGACATGATTGCCAAATCTCGTGAAAAAAAAATCATGTGATTAATCTCATAAAGCTATTTGAGAGATTAAAAAAGTTTTGACTCAAGCTCAATCTAGCTAAATGCACTTTTGGTGCAATTTCAGGAAAATTACTGGGATTTATTATCAATAAAAGAGAAATAGAGATGGATCCAAATAAGATACGTGCCATCAAAGAGCTACCACCTTCGCGCACATAAAAAGAAGTAAGGGGATTTTTAGGGAGATTAAATTATATTGCTCATTTCATTTCTCAACTTATAGCCAAATGTGATTTTATATTTAAGATTCTTCAAAAACACAGGTTAGAAGAATGGGATGAAGATTGTCAAATGGCATTTGAAAAAGTTAAAGAATATTTATCAAACCCATTAGTATTAATGCTGTCTGTCTCTGGAAGACCTCTTATCCTGTATTTAATGGTGCATGAAAAATCATTGGCATGTGTTTTAGGGCAACTTGATGAAACAGGAAGAAAAGAACAAGCCATTTATTACCTGATTAAAAAGTTTACTAATTACAAGTCAAAGTATTCACCATTGAAAAAGATGTGTTGTGCATTAGCTTGGACAGCTCGTTGGCTCAAACAATACATGTTGTATCATACCACTTGGCTCATTATAAAATTAGATCCAATTAAGTACATCTTTGAAAAGCCTTCATTGTCGGAAAGAATAATAAGATGGCAAGTGTTACTTTTTAAATATGACATTGTATATGTGTCCCAAAAGGCAATAAAAGAAAGTGCTATTGCTAAATTTCTTACAGAACACACTTATGAAGATTATGTACCTGAGACATTTTATTTTTTAGATGAAGACTTAATGTCTATACTGCACATAGATAAAGAATAGCATAATGAAGATATGTGAAAGATGTATTTTGATGGTGCATCAAATGCTTTAGGGTACAATATTGGAGTAGTTTTGATATCTCCAGAAGGGGATTACTACCCAATCACTGTGAAACTAAAATTTGATTGCACCAATAATATAGTAGAATATGAAGCATGTGTTCTGGGTCTTTAAGCTACTTTTGAAAGAAAGGCCCATGCTTTAAAAGTTTATAGAGACTCTACCTTGGTCATATACCAATTGCGAAGAGAATGGAAAATCAGAGACTCAAAATTGATTTTATACAAAAAGTACATATCAAAATTGATAAAAAATTTAAGAATATTTGGTTTCATCATTTACCTCGAGAAGAGAATCAGATAGCTGATACATTGGTTACATTGGCGGCAATGTTCAAATTAAATAAAAATGTTAAAATCTAACCCATCAAATTAAGCTTGCGAGAGAAATCGGCTTACTATTCAAATGTTGAGGAAAGAGTCGATGGAAAACCATGGTATTTTGACATATTACAATATGTTAAATATCAACAGTACCCATAGTACATATTAGAGAATGATAAGAAAACATTGAGAAGGTTGGCAATGAGTTTCTTTCTAGATGGAGAAATTTTATATAAGAGAAGTCAAAACCAAACACTATTGAGATGTATGAATGCTACTGAAGCCAAAAAGTTACTAGAAGAAATTCATGGAGGTGTTTGTGAAACTCATGCAAATGGTCACATGATGACTAAACAAATAATAAAAGCAGGATACTATTGGTTGACAATGGAAAAAAATTGCATTGACTATGCTAGAAAATGCCATAAATGTCAAATTTATGCAGACAAGAGTCAAGTTCCTCCAACATCTTTGCATGTTATGTCAATATCTTGGCCTTTCTCTATGTGAAGAATGGATGTGATAGGGCCCATTATACCAAAAGCCTCAAATGGACATCGATTCATTTTAATGGTAATTGACTACTTCACAAAATAGGTAGAGGCAACTTCATATGTCAATGTGACAAGAATGGTGGTTTGTAAGTTCATCAAAAAAGAGATCATATGTCGATATGGCCTTCCAGAAAGGACCATTTCAAATAATGATCTTAATTTGAATAATAAAATGATGACTAAGGTCTGTGCTCAGTTTAAAATCATACACCATAAATCAATACCTTATCGTCTAATGATGAATGAGGCAGCTGAAGCAGCTAATATAAACATAAAAAGAATTATTGAAAAGATGACAGATGTGTATAAAGGTTGGCATAAAAAGCTACCATTTGCATTACATGCTTATCAAACTTCGATTCGTACATCTACAGGAGCTACACCATTTTCATTGGTATATGGGATGGAGGTAATATTACCTATTGAAGTTGAAATTCCTTCCTTGCGCATTCTCATGGAAGTTGAGTTAGAAGAAGCTAAGTGGGTTCACGCTCGATATGAATAATTGAATCTCATTGAGAAAAAGAGATTAGTTGCACTTTGCCATGGCCAACTATACAAAGAAGAATGATGTGAGCTTATGACAAAAAAGTTCACCCATGACAATTTTGAAAGAGAGAATTAATATTGAAGAAGATTCTTCCTAACCAACAAGATTTTCGAGAAAAATGGACTCATAATTGGGAAAGCCCATATGTGGTGAAAAAAACTTTTTCTGGTGGAGCATTGATCTTGGCAAGAATGGATGGAGATGATCTACCAAATTCAGTCAATATCGATGTAGTAAAAAAATATTATGCTTAAAAAAACAAAAAAAAAAAAGAAAAAGCAAAATAAGTTGAAAAGATATCTGAGTTAAAAACCTGAAAGGACAGCTTAGATAAAAAAAAGAGGATAATGAATGGAGTGGCTCAATTTTCAATATATGCTAGAAGATCTCATTGGTTTTGGGCTAGTTTGGTTTGCTGTATTTTTGAAAAGTTGAAGGCACCAATCAAGAGTTTTCAAAAAAGAATCCATGATGAATTAGTTCGTGATGATCTGAATATTTATTATGTGATTACTTACTGTCCTTGTTATATCCTTTTGATAATGCATGAAACATTTCTCCCTTTTACCGAAATAAAATACCACTTTGTTTATCCTTCTTTTTGTCCCTTTCATTAAAAAGAGAAATGTGCAATATGTTATAATTGTTTGAAATTCAAAAGATGATGAAGGAATAACAATGACTATAAAGACACACATTATTTTGAAGGAGATTTAAGATGATAAGCAAAATAGAAAGAAACAAAGGTTAATGAGAAAAGTGGCCTATAAGTTATAAAGTGGTTGACATGGAATATGAGATATGAGGAGAAATCTTTTTTAATGGAACTTAATCAACTGTGGGACTGCATGGGATTCAAGAGAAGAAGAAAGAAAACAAACCTTAAGAAATTTTAAGGATTAAAGGAAAATGAGAATGAAAAAAGAGAGAAAGAAGATGGTCTTTTCATTTACATAATAAGTGCATTTGCATCATGATCATCTTTTATTGCATGACATTGCAAAAACATGAAAATATCATTCACGCATTCATGTGACATGATAGATGTATGGGTCTAGGATAATTCAAGACCAATAAAAGAAAACTCAAAAGCAGGAAAGATGTGAACCCTCTGTTTAGAGAAATCTTTCAAATATCATTGCCACTTAGATTTTCAACATTTAAAGTTTGTTGCCTTTGGTGAGAGGACTTTTTGAATTTAAAGTTTGTTGCCTCTGATGAGAGGAGCTTTTCAACATTTAAAGTTCGTTGCCTTTAGTTAGATGAGCTTTTTAAATTTAAAGTTTTATAGCCTCTGTTTAGAGAAGCCTTTCAAATTTTCTCTAAAAAAAAAAAAACTTTATGTTCCATGTTTCATTTTTTGTATGTGTTTACTTGAACAAAATTGGTGTCTTTTTATCTTTGCTTTATTTTTAATTCTTGAAATAAGCAAAGAAGGGCAACTATAGTCATCGATTTTGTTTTTTTTTATTATTATTATTATATAGTTTTGTTTATTATTATTAGTATTAATCTTTAAAATAAAAAAAATTTAAAAAAAAAAGTCTTTGATTTCAACTCTGGTAGCCAAAATCAAGCTGCCAGAGTGATCTAAACTTCTCCCTGACACTGCCTAATTTGGTAACATAAAATTCGATTACCAAAAGTCACATGATAGACACAAATTTTTCACAAAACAAAATCCCAGAGGATCTGGGGTCTTGAATCCTAGGAGCTCTATAAATAGAGTTAAGTTGTGCAAAAAAAAAAAAGATAAAAAAAAGGAATACTGTTAACAAAACAAAAATCACAGTCCTCTTTTAGGAACCAGCAACAAATAAAAAAAAAAATTTTCGAAAATAAAATTTTAGATCTAGGAGGTTAGAGATTTTCTTTTTGAAAAATCTGGGTTTGAGGAGTGTTTAGAAAACAAAAATGATCATTGGGGGGATTTTTAAGAATTTTTGAAAAAAATTTTGGGTCGCTGGAAATTGGAAAAGTTTAAATTTTTTTACGACCGTTGAATTTTTTGACATTGGAATCTAGAAAAGTTGAAATTTTTCTGGTGACCCTTGAATTTTTTGGCAACCAGAATCTGAGATCTTTGAATTTTTCGACGTCGTTGAAGTTTTTAGCCACTAGTGCACGGCAATGACTAGCCAGAAAATGGGTATCCATGGTAGCAGGTGAAAGGGGTTGAATTTCTAAAGAGAGAGGCTCTGCGTTAGAGAGAGAAAGGGAAAAGAAAAAGGAAGAAAAAAAAATAGAAATAGGCCTTTTATAGGCCCTTCAAAATGACATCGTTTTGGACGTCTGAACCGAGTTCGACCTACGCAGGATCCGCGCGCTGACCCATGTGCCAACTCGACCCATTTCACAGGTTTTCCTTTTTCTTTTTCTTTTTATTTTCTCTTTTGATTTTGATTTTATTTATTTTGTATTGATTTTTATGTAGATTTTTTATTTTATTTTTTCATGATGTTATTGTTATTATTATTATTGTTATTTTATATTAATAATTCTTAAAACAAAAATAAAAATGAAATAATATAAGGACTTAAAAATATAGTATAAAAAAATTGATAATAACTATTTAAAGGAAATAAATTCTATTACAAGCAAAAATATTATTTAAATTTCACCAAAATGTTGGGATTATTTAAAAAATAATTTTTGCTAAAAAATATAAAAAATAAAAAATTGTTTAAATGAATCTTTTAAATGCAATCTTTAGAGAAAGTTAAAAAAGTTTAATTTTCTTTAATTATTGCAAGTAAAAATAATATTTTGGATTTCACAATGGAGTTAGGATAATCCAAATTTTACTAAAATAAAAAGTGATTTAAACAATGTAAAACAATAATAAAAAATTAAATTAATAATATTTGATATCTTGAATTATATATATATATATACAGAAAATTGAAAGAGTTCGATTTTCTTTAAACAAGATATTAATATTTAATTTCACCGGTGAGTTGAGATAATCTAAATTTCTTCTTATAAAAAAATTCAAGAATAAATAATACAAATTTTTAAAATAACCATAATATTTAGATTCCATCAAAGAGTCAAAATAATCTTAAAATTTGTTATAAATCTTGGGAACTCACCAAAGAGTTAGGATGTTCCTAAAATCGTTTTTTAAATAAATAATTAAAATATCTTATGATGAATTTTTAAGAATTTTGTGAATGGTCAGTTTTCTCGAAATATTTTTTAAATAGTGATTTTTTATAAATTTCACCAAAACATTGAAGAATTTATAGAATACGAAATAATAATAATAATGTTAATTTCAAAATAGAGAAAAATGTTTTAAAATAAATTTTAGGAAACTAAACTTAAATTAAAAAGACCCTATTATCAAAATTATAGGATTATGCATGTTTAAATGGTATCGTTCTTCGAACGGGTGGCGTAAGGGTGCTAATACCTTCATCACTCGTAACCGTACTCTCGGACCTAATTTTGATTTCGTAGACCTAAACTTCTTTCAATAAGTTTTAATTAATTTTAAAATTTTTTTACTAAAAGATGATATTCTTGGTAGCCAATCACACCCTATAAAAATATTGGTAGCGACTTCGAAAATTTTCACAAAGTCTAGCGATCGAGTCCCCTAGATGAAAAATTGTTACGACAAAACAATCGAAGAAATGACAAAAGATTGTAAGTATAACTACACTTTTAATATCATGTATGATTGGCATTATGGTTGTATGCATGACTGTATACTAGCTTGTATAAATTTATTGTTACAGCCTACTTATTATTGTTTTTCAGGATGATTATGCTGTCAAAGTCAAATCTGGTAAACTGGCAATCAAGTATGGTAAAGATCCATTGTCTTTAGCATGAGGTGTTAAAGAAAGGCCTAGTCAAGTTTGTAGGGTTGGTAAATTTGTCTTGCCATCAAAGTTTTTTAGTAATCGACCCAAAACCTTGCGAATGAGAAATGTATAATATGAAGCAATCATTAAGCAACAACAGCAACGAATTGATGACCAAGAGTAACACTTCAATAAGCAACAGCAAAGACTCGCTGCTTTGAAAGCCATGTTGGTATCAATGCAGCATAGCATGCCAATTGACCAGTCTGATAGCATCATCCACGTAGGACAAGCTTTCATTGCAAGTCAGGCAGCGAACCCATCCTTCGTTACCACTCATGAAGTATGATTTTGTTTATAAGTTTAATATTAATTTGTTTATTTTATTTATTGATTTGGTTTTAATACTTATATTTCATTAAATATTGTAGCAAGATGTTGGAACTCAAAGTATGAACCTTGTTCAAGCTACCATAGATAAGTTATCTAATTATTCGCTAGAGCATTTATCTAGAGGAAACTTTATAACCACTGAGTCTAAGGAAGGGTTATATGATAAACCATCATTTTCTTTTATTGGTGTGGAGAAGGTTAAAGAATTTTGTGAACTGGATGAATTATTAGCTGTTGATGTTGTTGCTTATATGAGGTTAGCTTATAAATACAAATATGCACATTCAATATGTATTAATCTATATTATAGTGTAATACTAACTAGCATTGTTGATTGGTATCGTGCAGCTTCTTATATAAAGAGCTCAATAGGAGATAATTGACCAATAGATTTAGATTCGTTGACCTCAACTTCATTAGTAAGTAGAGTGGCACAGTCGTTTATCATGCTAATTATGTGATTGAATGCATGAAAAGATCGACTGATTATTATTTGCTCTCGTATAATGCGCAATAAGTTATATTCCAACCTTACCCAAATCTGATATGATGTGTAATCTAAGTATATCCTTGTTATTATTTTGCAGTCGTCCTTAGGTGCCTATTATGATTGACACCAAATCTTTAACGCCATACTTACTTAATTCAATTAATCCAACAACGATGCCTAACCCCGATATTCAAACTTTTATAAAGAGATATTACACTTTATTATATTATATATCTTATGTTTCTTCATAAGTAATTTTATTTATGTATTAAGTAATTTTTTTTTCAATTTAGGGTAGTATCTGCATTTGATAAGAAGACAAAGAAACCTAAATGGGTGTCATTACTGGTAAATATGAAATTTATTCTTTTATGTTGAGTTTGTGTAGATAAATGTTTCCTAAACGCACTCAATTTAATTTTTAGGTACCTTGTCAACCCAAAAAATACTGAATATGGATATTATGTCCTTCATTTTATGCGAAAGATAGTTTTATATGATTTTATGACCACACCATTCAATGTTAGTATAAATTTCATAAACTTGTTATATTTTTGAAAAAATAAAAAGCTAAATTATGTTCTCATTTATTAACATTTACTTTTGATTTTTTTTTTAGTGGGAGAGTAAAGAAAGCTTCACACTCATAATGGTATGAGTATGTATTATCATTTATCAATGTTGATAAACCTTGAGATTGGATATTGTTGGTTGAATGTAAATATATGAGGAACAAATTGTTATAATGTTTTTAACATGCCATGTTGAATGAAAAATTTAAGTTTGAAGATTGGGGTATTAGTTTAATATTATTGGTATACTTAATATGAATACACTATGTGTACTTAATATATTATTGAGTATGATTATTTTTAAAAAGTATATTAATATGACAACGTTATCAATTTTAAATTCGGATGTCTAGTCAATTTATTGAACTACAACAATGTTTATTATGTAAATTCCAACATGTAATTCATAGTATCACATATATAAACCAAATATTTTCTGGGCATAAATATACAACTAACTTCAAATGTTTTCTAGGCATAAACCTACAACTGACTTGACATAACAATATCAAAAATGTTTTTTAATTGGATTAATGAAGGCATTTTTAGCAAGAAAACGCCTTGAATCATCCCTAACAAAATGGTATTGAATGTGTTTTTTACCAAAATCACCTTCAATAATCTCACTTAAAAATTTATTGTGTCGAATATTAAAGGCGTTTTAGGTAAAAACGCCTTCAAGAATTCATTCCAACTTTTTTGTATGGATTATTGAAGGTGCTTTCAATAATACTAACTAAAAATTAATGAATGGATTATTGAAGGCGTTTTCGACCAAAATTGCCTTCAATAATTCGTTTCATATTTTTCGTATGGATTATTAATGGCGTTTTTCTACCGGAAACATCTTGAATAATCCTTAATAAAATATTATTAAAGACGTTTTTGAAAAAAATTACCTTTCATAATCCGACCATTCAAATTTATCGTGTGAAATATTAAAGGCGTTTTGAGCCAAAAAAGCCTTCAAAAATCCATTCCAACTTTTGAGTATGGATTATTGAAGGCGTTTTTGATAAAAAAAACCGCCTTTAATAATCCAAACTAAAAATTTATTGATTGGATTATTAAATGTGAGTTCAGCCAAAAATGCCTACAAGAATCAGTTCAATATTTTTCTTATGGATTATTAAGGGCGTTTCTCTGTAAAAAAATGCCTTCAATATTCTCTCCAAAATTTTTTAAAGCAATTGGTAAAGGTATTTTTGCCTAGAAAATACCGAGAATAATCAATTACAAATAATCTCTACAAAAACCCAAAACAAGCTGAAGGGAAGGATTGAACCTACCACATTATGGTTAACATCCGTACAATCCTAATATTTTGATATGATATTTATTAAAGGCATTTTTTACCAAAAATGCCTTCAATAAGTCTGTGAAATTTTTTGGTGGAATTATTAAAAGCTTTCTTGTAGAAAATGCCTTTAATAATAACATACATATTTTTTATGAGGGGATTATTGATAGAATTGTCTGCCAAAAATATCTTCAGTAATTCCCTATTATTTTTTTAATAGGATTATTCAAGCCGTTTTTCTACAAAAAATGCCTTTAGTATTCACTCAAATTTTTAAAACAAGATTATTTAAGGTATTTTAATCGATAAACGCCGCTAATATTAAGTCTTAGGTGGTGTTTATAAGTAACAATGCCGTTATTTGAATATTTAGTGGCATTTTGATAATAAATGCCTTAAGTTTTATAAAAACACAGAAGCTAATGATGTTTGTAAGTGAAACGCCGCTACAAAATTGTCACTAATCTTTCATTTTCTTGTAGCGACTTATGGCACCTTAAAGAGTCTATCCATCTCCTTTATTTTATTGAAAGTTTTGATAGTAACAATAGAAACAAGATCCATTGACATGTTACAATCATGAGGAATAATTGTCTTCCTCCTCTATCGTTTATTTTAAACTTACTTGATTTTCACCTACTATTAGTTCAGTTTAGATTTTGCTAACAAATACTCTGAAGGTTGGCTAATATTGTACTTATAGGGAAAATGCTTTAGTTTTAATAGCTGACTTTATCTTTTTCTCTTCTTAATTTGCTACTATAAAGTACTTCAAATGAGAAATAAAATTTTGATGTTATTTTTTTTCTCTTCATTCTCTAATTTTGATGTTTCTTCATTCCCACATTCAGCATGGAAGAAAAGGTAATGTAAAGTTTATTTTATATTTTCTCAAAAAAAGTTTATATTATGTATTCACATTAATTGTTTTAAAACTGAAATTACAAGTGGAAATTAATATTTGTCATAAGTTTGCTTGGCATGCATTTCAAGAATTAATAAAAAAACTTGGCTTGTTTCAATATTGCCCTAGATCTTTTTACAAAATTTATCCTACATTTGAAGACATATAATGTTAGCACAGGTATATACTTAACTATTTGATTCAATGATTTATGTATAATTTTAATGCTAAATATTTAATTTAATAATTAATGAATATTTTTTATGTTAAAAAACAAGATTTAATTTTTTTCAAATAAAAATTAACAAAAAAATGAAAGGTTAATTTAATATTACTATTACAATTGGAAAAAATTTTGAATAAAATAAGTGCTTTTAAGAAGTATGGATAGAAAAATATGGTTAAAAATTTTAAGGATTTAGTATTATTGTGAAAAAGTAATGTAAGTGTTTGAAAAACCTAAAAAGATATGTATAAAATAATAAAATATTAAAAAATATAATATAATATAAATACTCCAATCCTTTTCTTATATTTTCTTCAGGTAAGCTTTGAAACTTACATTCAACAATAACCATATTACTCATTTACCACTTAAGCTAATGTCCATCAAGATTTATACAAAATATAGTTGTAGTCAAAAGTTAAGGACCTTAAGTATAACACAGTTCATTTTAGCAAAAGTTATCATTCAAAATGCAATAAATACATGAAAATGTTTAGATATATCAACATATCACAAAAGGGATTCTATGAAAAGGGAATGTGTATCAAACATAAGGATTTTAAACCATTGCCCAGATGTAAAAGCAAAATGAAATTGGTAGGGATAATAAATACAAAAGTAAAATAGAAATTAATTCATAACAAAATTGCAAATGCAACTACACTATCAAGAAGTAAATGCATCTTAAAGAATTAAACAAGCAGTAGGCTAGGTAGCAAATTATCATTCCACAAAAAACGTTAACCTTTTGCAATGATAAGAAATCAATACCAAAACATGCCAAATGTTCTGCTAGAAATGGGTCTATAACGCTATCATCCTCTGGGTAAAAGAAAACATCTGAGTTGCCACAATAAGTCACCCATGGTAAGTTCTCACACGCTAATGCTTAAAAGAATGATAATCATCAAAATGCATTTTAGTGTAAAAAAATTTAATATCCGAACTTAAACCGAACTAAATGAGAAAAAACCAATCCAAACCAAACCAAACCCAATACTACGATTCCAAATCGGTTTTTAGTCATATGTAGGGTTGAAATCTCGTTGGCAAATTGAGAGAAGAAAGAGTTCATGCCAATTATGGATCAATAAGAATTTACTAAATGACATAAAAAACAAACACACATTGTTAATCAAATACAATGAAGCATTACCTGTTGTTTTTAGATCAGCAGTAATGGTCCCAAGATTTACATCTGGAGGATAACTAGTCTCCTTATAGTGATCAATGGCATCGTTGTTACCACCTATTCCATCCTAATTTCTTTTCCTATAGAGGATCATTCTATCAGTAAGATTTAGCCATAGATATTTTATTTTATCATACTTAGCACATTTCTAAACAGATGGAGGAACAACAATACTACTAATTTGCCATAAATCCATTGCATATACACTTATTTGCTTCTTACCAGTAGTCCAAGCTGCAACTTGCTCTTTCTTTTTAGTAACCTTAACCATTAAAATAACATCAACTGCCAACCTTACCTATAATATTTATATAGGATAACCAAGCCTGGTTCTTGTCCAAGATAAAAATTTTGTTCTTTTAAATTAAAATTCTTTAAAAAATAAAAAATTACACAATTTGCACCTTTTCTGGCAACTCCATAGATGGAAAAGAAAAAGCAAAAAAATTAGGCAAAATGACTATATTATGAGTTTCTTCATATTTTGGTTTATTATTGTCAAATCCACCGTCAATACCTACAAATCGAATTGCATAGATTAATCTATTTCACCATAACAAATAGTACTAAAGAAATACAATCATTTAGAAAACTTTAGAACTTTTCAAAAATTTGACTTTTTATTAATTCGAAGTTCTCGCATAGGTTTGACATGTAGAGTCTTCAATAGCTCTAAACATTTTAATACAATTATAAATTAGTTTGACTTTTTTCATTAACAGTTGTAAGTACCATTTATACTTTAACTCATTATCATAGATATAAAACATACAGGCCTAATGTCATGAGCGAATCTTATATAGGATCATGACTGGGCATAGGTTGTCATGAGTTACCTATGTATGGGGTTATAACTGGGTAGAGGTACGAAGGGGGAGGGTAGATCTCATGTGTTAAGAAAAGTGTCTTTATTTCAAGCATTTTAATGGTTATAGGTCGGACAGCTATAAAATCTCATTTGCTTTTTAGAGGGGGTGAGCAGTTGGTATATTGTTAGGCTACCTCACTGATTAAGGTATGTATTAGATCACCCATCTATGGCTGCCCTTCTAGCTCAATGATGATGGGAAGACTCGATGTACTCTTCTTGATATTAATAAAATATTTTTTTATATATACGGAAACACCAAGGTTACCTTGGTATGCTCCCATTTTGCCTCGATATGTCATTGTATATGCTTGAGACTGACTTATGGCTTCTTGGTTTCTTGTTCAAATATCGAGCTATCTTTGACTAACTTGGGTGGAAGTGTCCATTCAAGTGTTGCACGGTCTATTGCTTCATTGAGAGAAAGCATAGCTTGTGACATATGGTATCAAAACACGATTGAGAAGTGCTAGAGAATTAATAAAATGGCAACGAGTGGTGGATTTAGTGACCAACAAAGGATTGAGGAGCTTGAGGCCATGGTGGCTGCCCTAAAAGCTCATGTGGTAACTAATGATCGATTGTGGGAGATTGAGCAACCCAATGGAGTTGTCCGATACTCTACATAACTTGGGTGAAGAGACCTGAGATGCTTTGAATGTCCTCTAAAGATAGTTTGAGGAAGGCCTAAGTGAGTGTTCTGTAAATGGCTATGGCCAGGTCGGATGCTAGCTTGATGAAAAAAGGGAAAAGGGCCAAAGTGCTAGAGCTTAGATGTTATGAAGGGGCAAGAGATGCCAAAGAGCTTGAGAATTTCTTGTTTAATATGGAACAATACTTTTAAGTTGTGCATAATGGCTTCAATATACCTTAGTGGTGATGCCAAGTTATGGTGGCGTTCAAAATTTGTAAATAATGAATGTCCTATTAAAACTTGGGCAGACCTTAAGCAAGAGTTAAAGAACCAATTCTTCCCTAAGAATGTGGAGTATATTGTCTGAAAGAGGCTTTGAGAATTAGTGCAAATGGGAACGGTGCGAGAGTTTGTGAGAAGCTTTTCTACCCTGATGTTGGACATTAGAGATATGTTTGAAAAAGACAAGATGTTTTATTTCCTTGAGGGTCGTAAACCTTAAGCCAGGGCAGAATTACAAAGACAGAAGGTCCAAGATGTAGCCATGGCCATGGCTACTACTGAACATCTTCACGATTTTGATGATGGTCCCTTAAAATGAAAGAATCTTTCATCAGGTGATAGTAACTCTAACTTTGGGAATGAGAGAAAAATGACTGGAATGGATAGACCCTTTAGTGAGGGATTTGATAAAAGGCATTTTGGTCGAGACAATACATAACCCAAGGCAAACAATGCATCATTTTTCAAACCGAGGTAACCACTAGCTTGCTATTTATGCTAAGGGCCGCATTAGGTGGTCGAATGCCCATATAGATGTGCCCTTAATGCTTTGAAAGTCTCATCTCAAGAGTCTACTAAAGTGCTCGAAACAATTGAAGAAGTTACAGAGGAACCAACTAAGATGGGCTCAATACGATTTTTTAATACCTTTTGTACTTAATTAAATATGATAAAGAAAGAACCTAGGAGAGGTCTGATATATGTGGACATGATAATAAATGGGAAAACCACAAAGGCCATAATAGATATAGGCGCAACCGATACTTTCATCACACTAGAAGTAGCAAAAAAATGTGGTCTCAAGGTTAATAAGGACTATGGACAAATGAAAACGGTTAATTCACCAGCCTTTGCGATCAGTGGGAGCTCTAAGAGTGTGATGACTAAGTTGGGGCCATGAAAAGGAAATGTAGACTTCATAATCTCCCTTATGGATGATTTTGATTTTTTTTAGGATTGGACTTCATAATATTGGCTCAAGCAATCCCAATCCTCACTACTAGTTGTCTATTATTCTTAGAAGAATGCCCGTGTGCTGTACCAGCCACGATCTTTCTTAAAAATGGGAAAAAATTATTTCAGCCTTATAATTCAAAAAAAAGGTAAAGAGAGGGGAGCTCTCCTATGCGGCCATGCCAATCTATAAAGAAAGGATTGAGTTGAAAGAGGTACCAGATAGGGTTAAAAAGGTATTAAAAAAATTTAAGAGTGTGATGCCAGAGCAATTGCCCAAAATCTTACCTCTTCGAAGATTAGTGGATCATGAGATTAAGCTTCTTTTGAGAGTCAAACCACCAGCTAAAGCACCCTATCCCATGGCTCTACCCGAGTTGGTTGAATTAAGAAAACAATTAGATGAGCTTTTACAAGCTGAGTTCATTAGACCATCAAAAGCACCATTTACAGAACTTGTACTATTTCAAAGAAAGCTTGATGGGAGTTTACGATTGTGTATGGATTATAGGGCCTTGAACAAAGTCATTGTGAAGAACAAATATCTCATCCCACTTATTATGGATTTATTTGATCAACTAAGTCAGGCTAAGTACTTTTCTAAATTAGACTTAAGATCTGGCTATCATCAGGTCAGAATTACTGAAGGAGATAAGCCAAAGACCACTTATGTAACATGGTATAGTGCATTCAAATTTCTTGTTATGCCTTTTGGATTGACTAATGCCCCTGCCACATTTTGTACCTTGATGAATCACGTGTTCTATGACTATCTTGACCAGTTTATGGTCATTTATTTAGATGATATAGTGGTTTATAGTTCTACCCTATAAGAGTACCAAGAGCACCTATGTCTTATGTTTCAAAGACTACAAGACCATCAGCTATATGTTAAAAGAGAGAAATGTATATTTGCTCAGACACAATCTATTTCTTAGGCCATATTGTTGAACAAGGCCATATTCGAATGGACATAGAAAAAGTTAAGGTTATTAAAGAGTGGGCAACACCAAAGAATGTCAGTGAACTTCATTTATTTTTTAGATTAGCCAATTATTATAAGAGATTTGTGGAAGGGTACTCTCATGGAATCATAGCCCTCACAGAGCTATTGAAAAAAGAGCACAAATGGTGTTGGACAAGTGACTGTTAAGAGGCTTTTGAAGGTTTGAAAGAAGCTATGATGAAAGATCCTATCTTTGCTCTCTCTGACATTGCAAGGCCTTTTGAAGTTCAAACAGATGCATCTGATTTTGCTATTAGGGGAGTACTCATACAAGAATGGCACCCGATAACCTTTGAAAGTTGAAAGTTCAGTGAAGTTTAAAAGAGATATATGGCTCAAGAGAAGGAACTCCTAGCAATAATTCATTGTCTAAGAGCATGGTGATACTTTTTGTTGGGTTCACAATTTGTCATGAAAATAGACAATGCGACAGTTAGTCATTTCCTCACCCAGTTTAGACTCACAGCTAAACAAGCTAGATGGTAAGAATTTCTAGTTGAATTTGAATTTTGTTTCGAACATATAGTTAGAAGAACCAATCAAGTAGCAAATGCATTGAGTAGACGAGCCGAGTTGGCTATCTTTAGGAGAATAGCCCCAATGATAGCTAGTAAAGTCACACTAGATGTTTGCAAGCAAATTAAAGATAATCTGAGGAAAGATCTACAGGTTAGTACCATCTTGAAGCTAGTAAAAGAAGAAAAGTCCAAACACTTTTAGTAGGAAAATAAGGTCTTATTGACAAAGGGTCCTCAGTTGTTCGTGCCAAAAATAGAAGGTTTGAGATATATGCTAATGAAGGAATGCCATGACATATCATGGACGGGTCATTGTGGTTGGCAACATACTTTGGCTCTACTAAAACAAGGCTATTATTGGCCTCATATATGGCAAGGTGTGATGGGCTACACTAAGACTTGTCTCATTTGCTAACAGGATAAAGTTGAAAAGAATAAATCAGCAGGCTTGCTTGAACCACTATATATGCTTACTAGACCTCGAGAAAGTATCTTTCTTGACTTCATATCAGGTCTTCCTAAAGTTGGTAATTTTTGGTCCCTTCTGATAGTGATCGATCGCTTTTCAAAATATGCCACGTTCATTCCCACCTAAAAGTATTGCACTGCGGAAAACACAGCCCAGCTAATGTTTAAACATGTAATTAAGTATTGGGGCCTTCCTTAAAACATTGTTAGTGATAGGGATTCGAGATTCACTGAGTCATTCTAAAGAGAACTTTTCAAGATCTTGGGATCCCAACTCAACATCTTTTCAAGCTATCACCCGTAAATCGATGATCAAACTGAATGATTTAATGGGTTGTTAGAAGAATACTTGAGACACTTCATTCAAGCTAATCAAAAGAATTGGCCTTCATTGTTGGATGTAGCTCAGTTTTGTTTTAATTCTAATAAGTGTTCTTCCACAAACAAGAGTCCATTTGAAGTGGTCATAGGATAACTACCAAGACTACCATATATATCCCTTGAGTCGTATAGAGGGAAAAATCTATGAGCATTCAACCTTAGCAAAGAATGGAAATAACATACAGAAATTGCACAAGCATATTTGGAGAAAGCATCAAAACGCATGAAGAAGTGGGCCGATAAGGGTCGAAGGGATAGCAATTCAAAGTTAGTGAACTTGTTCTTGTCAAACTAATGCTCGAACAAAACCAAGTTCCTAAAGAAGCAAGATCGTAGGTTAGTCCATAAATTTAAAGGTCCAATGAAGATCCTTTCTAAGGTGAGGAATACTTTTTACAAAATTGACCCACCAAAATGGATGAAGGTACATTCAGTGTTCTATGTGAACAACTTAAAGCTATTCTGTACAGATCCCATGGATGCAAGCCTCAATGAGTCAACCAAGGCTACCATCACCATGAAACCACCATTAGAACTTCAAGTTGAAGAGATTTTAGCTAACAAGGTATCCAAAGTATCTCAAAAAATAATTTATGAATATTTAGTGAAGTGGGAAAGCTTAGGGCCAGAGAAAACTAGCAAGGAAAAAGATTATGACCTTCGAGCATTCAAGCGAAAGATCGAAGAATTCTAGGCCAATAAGTCGAAAAAGATGTCAATAGAATAGGGTTATGACTGGGCATAAGTTATCATGAGCCACCCATGTATAGGGCCAAGACCGCGTAGAGGTGCCAATAGGGAGGGTAGATCTCATGTGTTAGGAAAAGTGTCCCCATTTCAAGCATTGTAATGGTTATAGGTAGGATAGCTATAAAATCTCATTTACTCTTTAAAGGGGATAAGCAGTCGACATATTGTTGGGCTATCTCATTAGTTAGATCACCCATCTAGGCTTGTCTCTCTAGCTCAACAATGATGGAAAGACTTGATGTACTCTTCTTGATATTAATAAAATACATTTTTTATATATACGAGAATGCTGAGGTCACCTTGGTGTACTCCCATTTTGCCTCGATATATCATTGTTTATGCTTGAGACTGACTTATGGTTTTTTGGTTTCTTGTTCAAATATCAAGTTATCTTTAGCTAACTTGGGTGGAAGCGTCCATTCAAGTGCCATACGGTCTATTGCTTCATTAAGAGAAAGCATAGCGAGTGACACCTAACAAGTGCATTGCCAAATGTTCTCAACCTATGTTGCTCAACTCAAAGGTCTCAGACAAGAATGTGTTTAACATAGGTATTTTCAACTTTTTCCCTTGTATTTGGAGCTACAAGACTATACAAATGTCTATACTTTGAGGCCTCAGATATGTATCCAAATGACTACTTTAGGCACTACTCTCAATTTTTTAAAATTGACTTCTTCATCGAAAAAAAAATACCAATAAAAATAAGAACAGGATAACATAATGTTCATGAGTAGCAAATAATAACAATGCAGAAGCAAAGTAATCATAACTATAACAATAATGTAAAAGTGCCAATGGCCAAAAGTATGAGTTTCTTTGAAGGCCTATCTTTAGTAACCAACTTTTTCATTTGCTTAATATGCAGATACATAGGATTTCTAGTCTTCTCATAATTCCTAACCACATAATCTTTCCCAAATGCTGGAAACATACTTATATCAATAAACAATCCTCCTTCAGACCTTTGCAAAAGTTTAACCACAGTAGAGAGTTCTTCCTAAATTTAAACAAATAAATCCTAAAAAAGCTTAATAAAAAAAAAGGAAAAACTTTAGCAAAAGTTTGAGTTTTTACTAAACTTTTTTAAGAAGCCAAACTACTAAAAAATGTGATTAGAAAAAAAATGAAATAAACTTTCTCGAAAGCCAAACAATAGATAAGTAAATCGAAACATCAAAAGTCAAAACACATAGCCTATCAACATAATATTTTTAGTTAAAACTAGTCAACAACAATCCAACAATTCCTTAATAAAAAAAAAAATAGAATTTTTTAATAAAAAATTAAAAAAAAGTACCAAAGAATAAAAAAAGAGGTAACATTCTTGTTTGTAAATATAATTGGTTAGTTTGAGGATCCAAACCTGAGAGAGATTAAATCAGAGCAGCTCCATAGGGTTTATTTCCTTCATTTTTGTTTGATTTTTTAGAAAGAAAGAGAAAGACAATAATATATTTGCCCTAAAGGTTAAACAACTACTAAGGCTTTTTTTTATTAACAGATTGATTTTTTTTTAGAAAGAGAGAAAAACAAAAGAAGAGTTTGCTTTTGAATCTAGTGTTCTCTAAATTAACTTCAAACCTCGTTAAACTAGAGAAAAAAGGTTTTCTTTTTTTTTTTTTTATTTTTACAAACTAACATTTTAATTCTCCATTGTAAAAATATTTATAGCAATATGGTTTTTCTTGAGATTTATTTTTCTTTTAAGGATTTTAAATTAAATTAAAAGTGTATAAATAAATTTGTTAATGCACTTTGGTTAGGTAAGAATGGAGGTAATTGGAAGTTGAGTTGGTGAGTGTGTCAAATTTGAAGGTTAAAAGAGTTAGAATAAAAAATTTAATACGTGCTTCAATTTTAATATTAGTGAAGTGCTTTAATTTATTCTCTTTTTATATTTTATAGATGATAACATGATCAATTGAATAGATGATTGTCTATTTTGAGGCCATGTGTGAGTGTTGATAATATGGCAACTAAAATGCTAATCACGTGACCATTACAATATAAATAAGATTATTTAAATGAGATTATTTTTTTTTTAAGAAAATATTCATTATTCATTCAAGGAAAGAAAACCAGATCCACCTGTATAAAAGGTATAATAAAGCTTGAACACTCACCTACTCAAATAATGAGAAATTATTTGGTACACTGATAATGGAGTTTTTTTACTCCACAAGTGGAGTTAAATGATGATATGTATCTCACTTTTTTAAAAAATTAAATTTTAAACATATAAGGAACATGTGTCACCATCTTAATTCTGTTTATGGAGTTAAAAATTCCACTATACTATGTATTTGAAAATTTCTTTATTTGAATATGTATGTTATGAAGTTTAACTCTAGCATAATACATGAAAGTTACCCTGATGTTATGAAATCCCTATTTGAATTAATTCCAAAACATTTAATCTTACATTAAATCAAATCAAAAATTATATTTTTAATTGAGAAAACCCACAAACATTAGATATTAAATTGATCATTTAATCAAAATTTTTCTAAGAATTCAATTTCATTTTGTGCTATCACAAGATCATTGACTCATAACATTTTCTATCATGATTGCACCTACACAAAGAAAAAAAATCTAAGATTAAAGTTGTGACAAATATTGAGTGTAAACAATATGACCTTTAAAATTAATCTATCTAATAACCTTTTTGTCTTTTTTCATTACTTGATTACCCATTTGGACCTTTAGTCCATTTTGGTTTGAAGTGTATGGTGTAATAATACAAAAGAAAAAAAAATGTGGCATTAGGTTGAAAGCCCTACATAAAAGGCAGTTGATAGCCTATGTTTACAATAACTTTAAGTGTACAGATCGATCAAGTAATAAAGTAATAAGTATGCAAATATCGTCTCCCACAAGAATTATAGAATGTAATGTCTGGTGGATCCATGTGCAAATGGTGAAAATCTAGGCTTTTATATCTAAACAAGTGAATACTTAGGATGATTTTAAAAAAACCAAAGAATGAAAGGTTGAAAACAATGTAGGCCTAGATCTTTACTTAACCCATTGTCACTTTGCTACGTAAAAAGGTGTAGCCGAATATAATTAAAAGAAATAATATTGAACACATCAGAAATAAGAACAAATAGTAAATGCCGAGACTTGTAAAGTGTAAAAGAACAAAGGAACTAAGTGCATGGAAATCAAAATTTATGGAGATAGTAGTAGTAATGCCCGAAACTTAACTTTAGAGTAGGAAGGCTTGAAAGAGCTTGTAAACCAAAATAATGCTTGCTGAAAATTAAATTAAAAAAAAAGTTACAAAATAAAAAGTAAAGTAGAAATTAAGCTTTTAAGAAAAAAGGAACTTGAATGAAGAATATTTTTATTAAAAGAAAGTTTAAAAGATAACTTTGTTATTGACAAATTTGTCACCTAAACTAATAACTAACAAAACTAACAAAATTAAAGAGAAAACTTAAAGAAAAGAAAGGGAAAATAATGGTGAGGAGTGGGATTGTGAACAAGTGAAGAGATCTTACCTATTTATAGGCATAAGTTTGACTAGAGGGATAAATATTACAAGAAGTTGAATTTAATTCATTTGCTAATGGATAGGGTTAAACCTTATCTTTAAGGAGTTGGTCGAACATGGACCATTTAGTCTTGAGAGCACTTGGTCAATTGGTTTTGTTTGGATTCAATCTTGATTCAATCCCTATCCTAAGTTTGGCTAAGGCTTGGATTCAAGACAAAGTGGTTGTTTCTTTTTTAAACTCTTCAAATTCAAATAGCTACAAGCATACTTCATGTATAATTCTTCAAAGGATAAACAAAAGAGTCCTTCTTGAGCTTAAACACCTTTGGTTGAATCTATATAGTGTTTTTAGGGGCTTAGACTTCTTCATTTGAATTTTATCTCTTCTTGGAATGGATATAACCAAATGTGAGTAGTCCTTATACATGTGAAGCACCTTTTTCACTTGGTAGTATGGATTGATGATGATGGACCAATAAGCTTTAGTTACTACTTTCATGGCATTCTTGTATCTTGCATGAATTGCATAAAAGTCACACTTCATGACCTTAAACCCTAAAAATCACAAAAATAACATTAGTGGCACCAAAATCCATCCGCATTTAAAATTTAGTACTTATTTTAGCATGTAAAATTACTATAATCTTAGGTACTATCATAACTCAACACTTGTATCTTTGCTTGTCCTCAAACAAAACTCTTAAATCAACAAAACTAAAAATCATTATACATGCTTGCAAAGTAAAAAATCAAATAAATTTTCATTCACATACTATCGCATAATAAAAAGTTAATCATAAACATAGATTCACAAAAAACTCCATAAAAAAAGCTCTTAATATCTTATGATCATCCATACATATGAAATTACTCCTTTGTAATTCATACATATAACTCAAGTAAAAAAAATGTCAAACATCTCATTACATTTCAATTTAAAGACAAAATAAACTTCTTAGGTATACATTCCCTTTCTCTTTCCACTAATGTTAGGCTTACACACCTGACTTAAGATCAAAAGGTTTTTAAAGCTTGTAATGCAAGGCTTGGGTCAAGGTCGGAAAAAGGAAATTTTTAGGTTCAATAACCCGTTGCATACTTCTTTGAAAATTCTTGGACTCAGTAGAAGTTGAGAAATTTTTTAAACTTTTGAACTTTGAGGCATCACTTTTTATTCACAACATTTTTTTTTTAAATGACTAAGCTATTTTTGGCTTTATTAGGTTTTGCCTTGCTTTTGCCATTTCTTTTCTTTTCATTCTTAACGCTTCTCTTCTTCCCAAATATAAATGTGTCCAACAATATGAGTAAGCACATTGGGTTAGGGTAAATCAATAAAAAGGGATAATAATTAAAAGAAAAGGCTTTTGGCCTTATTGTGAGGTTAAAATAAATAAAGAGAAAAGGATAAATATAAATGGTCAAAAAAAAAGTATTAGAGATGTGCCAAAATAATGGGCTTGAAAAGCTCACACAGTTTAAAGAAATGCCTAAATCATCTATTGAGTTAAATGCCTACAATTTTGCCTCAAGGATTGAGTATATAAATTCTCAAACATTATTCATATCCTTAAACTTTCATGCAATTTAATATCTCACAAACTTTTTACAAGAATTATAGCATTTCATTGAAAAAGAATAAAGATATATGCATAAAAATCATATCCAAATAAAAACATGCTTAAGAATTCATTCCAAGTTTCACCATACTTATAACAATCCTCATATCGCACTCAACTTAATCTTTAAGAAATTCATGTAATTTTAACTAAGTTCGCATAATAATGACATCTAGTATGTTAATTTGGTTTGAAAGAATATATGGGTCATAACTTTCGAAAACACATTTAAGTTCACAAAGCATTCTTTCCCCACCCCCCACATGTATTATAAACTATATTTCAAAATAAATCAACTAATAAGAAAGGAAAAGAAATACTCCCTAATTTTGCTTGAAGGTCGAATCATCTTTAAGATCTTTATGAAGCACCATCCTTGCATCATTTTCATCCCTACAAAAATACTAAAAACACCAAAAAGAATCAAAGCTTACCTATTATAACAAAAATAAAAATAAAGAAAATATGAACAATTAAAATAAAACTTGGGTTACCTCACAAGAAGTATTAGTTTTAGTTAAGCTTGAACATCTCTAAATCAAGTCATAACTTTTTCAATTTTCTTTATAGCTACCCCTATATAGGTTTTCAATCTATGTCCATTGACCTTAAAGGGTTATTTTTCTTTCTCACCCATTATTTCCATAGCTCTATTAGGAAAAATTTGAGTCATAATGAAAGGTCCACTTCATCTTGATTTCAGTTTATAAGGAAATAGTTCTAATCGTTCATTAAAAAGCAATACTTTTTTACCAAGCTCAAAATTCTTTTCCACAATCTTTCTATCATGCCATCTTTTCATTTTTTCTTTGTAAAGTTTGGCATTTTCATAAGCTGTAATCTAAACTCATCCAACTCATTTAACTGCAACAACCTCCTTTTACCAGCCAATTTTTTATCAAGATTCATATTTTTTTGCCCAATATGCTTTTTGCTCTAACTCCATAGGTAGAAGACAAGCTTTCCCATAGACTAGTTAATATAGAGACATTGCTAAAGGCATTTTGAATGCTATTTTGTATGCTCATAAAGAATCATCTAATTTACTAGCCCAATATTTTTTAAAGGGATTGACAATTTTCTCAAGAATTATTTTAATCTCTTTACTAGAAACTTTAATTTGGCCATTGGTCTATTAGTGGTATGTAGTAGCTATCCTATGTGTCACTCCATATTTAGCTAACAAATTTTTAAAAATTTTGTTGCAAAAATAGGTACTTTCATCGTTTATAATGGCCCTAAGTGTACCAAACCTTGAGAAAATATTCTTTTTTAAAAATCTAAATGCAACCTTAATGTCATTAGAAGGTGAGGCTATTGCTTCAATCCACTTAGAGGCATAATCTACTGCTAACAAAATATAAGCATTCTAATAGGACAAGATAAAAAGCCCCATAAAATCTATCCTTTATACATTAACAAGTTCAACTTCTAGAATACTGTTAAGTGGCATCTTATGTCTCTCAGTTACATTTTCTACCCTTTAACATCCATCACAGGGAGTGACAAATCTATATGCATTCTTAAATAGGGTGGGCTAAAAAAAACACAATGTAATACCTTGGCTGCCATTATTTCCCGTTCATATTTTGAAAAATGGCATTGTTGCAAGATATTTTCCACATCTTCCTTTAGGATGCATCTTCTCAATACCTGATCTTTACATTGCTTAAACTGAAAAAAATCATCCTAAATATAATATTTAACATCATGTAAGAAATTTTTTTGTTTACTGGTAATTCAAATTAAATGGAAGGACATTACCTACAAGGTAATTTACTAGGTCAACGTACCATGGTGGTCTTTAAATAATAATGAGTTTCTAATCTGGGAAAAACTTTTAAATCATTTCCTCATTATCTGCTTCTCTTTTTATTCTTAACAAGTGATTTACCATTTGGTTTTCACAACTCTTTTTCTCTTTTATTTTCAAATTGAACACTTGTTACAAGAGGACCCACGTAATCAACCTTGGTTTTGTATCTTTCTTTATGATCAAGTATTTGACAACAGTATGCTTTGTACACACAATCACCTTTGTTCCCAGAAAGTAGGATATGAATTTCTCTAAAGCAAAGACTACAGTAAGAAACTCATTTTTTTGTTGTGGTGTAATTAAACTGCACATCATTAAGGGTTTTACTTGTATAGTAATAAGGTAAAAAATCTTGTTTTTTTTTGCCTCAACATAGCTCTTATTGTAAAATCACTTGTGTCACACATCAACTCAAAAGCTTGATACCAACTAGGCCATGAAAAGATGGGTATCATGACTAACTTGTTCTTTAGAGCTTGAAAAGAGAGTACACAATCTTGGTTAAACTCAAAGTTTGCATCATTCTCTAATAACTTACACAATGGCTTAAAGATTTTAGAGAAATCATGGATGAACCTTCTATAAAAGCTAGCATGCCTCAAAAGCTCATAATATCTTTGATTGAAGTAGGCAAAGGTAATCTTTCAATGACATCAATTTTGGCTCGATCAACTTCAATCCCCTTTACAAATACCTTTTATCCAAGTATAATGCCATCTTGGACCATGAAGTGACATTTCTCTCAATTGAGCACCAAATTGGTTTTTTCACTCCTTTGTAGCACATTTGAAAAATTGGCAAGGCATAAATCATAATCATCACCAAAAACTGAGACGTCATCCATAAACACCTTTAAGATATTTTCCATCATGTTTGAAAAATGACAATTATACATCGAAAGAATGTGGCTGAAACATTGTAAAGACCAAAAGGCATTCTTCTAAAAGCAAACACACCATATGGACATGAAAATATGATCTTGTCTTAGTCTTGTAAAGCTATGGCTATTTAATTATAGCTAAAGCACCCATTAAGTAGATAATAATATTTATAACCAGCCAACTTATCCAACATCTAGTCTACAAAAGGTAATAAAAAATGATCTTTATGAATTGCTTTCTTCAATTTTTTGTAATCCATGCAAACTCTCCATCCCATAACAGTTCAAGTTGGAATCAACTCTTTGTGCTAATTGGTGACCATTTTCATTTCTCCATTCTTTGGTATACATTAGACTAGACTCACCTATGTATTGTTCAATATAGGATAGATGATCCTAACATTTGATCACTTAACAATTTTTTTCTTCACTACCTCTTTCATGGTAGGATTTAGATGCCTTTGCTATTCAATCATTGCTTTGTGGTCATTATCCAATAAGATTTTATGCATACATATAGTAGGGTTAATACCTATAATGTCTGTTATCGAATAAGCAAATGCCTTTTTGTGTTTCTTTAATAATGTTAAAAGCTTATCTTCTTGCTTAAGGCTACAGAGATGACGACTAGAAAAGTGGATGATTCACCAAGGAATGCATACCTAAGGTGAGATCGTAAAGGTTTTAACTCTAATATGAGAGGCTCTTCAATGGATGGTTTAAGACTTTAAGTAGGTGACAATCTTATCTTAGATTCATTTTTTGTTTAAAGCACATTGTTATAAGTCCAACTTTTTCAAAATCTTATTGAGTTTTCACCTTTTTTGATAGTTTCATGTTGAAAATCTCTTTTTAATCATGCATCTTCATTGTCAGCTCCCTCTTTTGCATGTTACTTGTGGTTTTTCCAATTTTTAAAAAGGGTTTTTCTAAGATAACTGGTACTTTAACATTTTCTTACATGTCCAAAACTATGAAATCCATAAGGAGCATCTGATTTTCTAATCGTACCATTAAGTTTTTTGTTGTGCCTTCAGCATATCTTAAGGACCCATCAGCTAGTTGGATCATCTTTATGATTGGTTTGAGATCTTTTTAACCTATTTTTCTAAAATCAAATAAAGGCACTACATTAGCACTTGCACCGATATTACATGTTTTTTCAAAATATTGATTACCGATAGTATAAAAGATATTAATACTTTATGGATATTTAAGTTTTGATGGTATCTTTTTTTATGAAATAGTACTGCATTCTTGAGTTATTGTTCTAGTTCATAGTTTTCCCCTTATCATTTTTTTGGATAAAATCCTTTTAAGAAATTTTATGTACTTAGGCATTTGCTTTAAGAGTTCAACAAAGGGTATGGTGACTTAGAGGTTTTTGAGGATATCAAGAAATTTTATGAATTGTCTTTCTTCTTTTTGTTTTTAAAATTTTTGTAAGAATAGAATTATTACGGTAGTTGAATTTTTTTTTATAGAGGCTCGTTTTCTTTACCATTTTCCTTGATTATTTCTTTAATTGGCTCATTGAAGGTCACCTTTTGAGTGATAGGTTGTTTTGCCAAAGTTTTTTTGCTTCTTAAAGTTATTGCCACTACCTCTTCTTTTTAATTCAGGAAATTTGAGGTTAAAAGGTAACTTGAAGTTCTAGATTCCTAATGGATTTGGCTTGTTATTGTAATATGGCTTTGTTGGGACACTATTATTTTAAACATATGTGACTCTTCATGGTTTGAATGATGTTGAACAAATTGGATTGTTTCTACCCTATATTGGCACTTGTCACTTGAATGGGGTCTTTCACAATGATCGCATGAGACAAAAGGGTTTTGAATTGCATGGACAAAGTTAGGTTAAGATTACGATCCTAAGGCTTATATTTTGTTTGTCAAGTTTGCCAATTGAGAGTTAATGGATGAAATACCATATATCTCATAAAGACTAGCAGATTCTTTATGTACTTTTTTTCATGCCCCATTGATAGTTATTGGTAGCCATATCATTGATCAACTCATGGGCCTTTTTAGTAGTTTTACTCATGAAAACTCCTCCAATAGCTGAATCCAGAATGGTTTTCTTAGATGGAGTAAGACTATTATATAAAATTTGTATTTAAAGCTATTAGGGTAGACCATGGTGTAGGCACTTCTTTAATAATTCTTTAATTCATTCCCTAACATTATACAAATTTTTGCCATCCACTTGCATAAATGTGGTGATCTTATTTCTCAACTTGGCAGTCTTTACTGATGGAAAAAACTTTGCAAGAAACTTTTGCACCAAATATTCCCAAGTTGTAATAGAGCCAGATGGTAGTGAAGACAACCAACTTTTTGCCTTATTCCTAAGAAAAAAAGAAAAAAGTCTCAGTCTTAGCATCATTTGAAACACATTGTATTTGAAAATATCACACAATTTTAAGAAAGTAGATAGATAAAGGTTAAGATCATCACTTTGTAGATTGTCAAACTATACAGAAGTTTAGACCATTGAATTATCGAAAACTTGATCTCGAAGTTATTTGCTTAAATGGCTAGCCCTCAAATGGATGGTTAGAAACCATCGGCATTAAGGATTGTATAATCATTCAACATCCTTTGATTTTTGTTATTTGCATTTGCCATGGTTGTAAGTGCAAATAGAGTTGCTTGCTTTTTCCTTCAATTTTTTAAAGTCTTTTCAATCTCTTGATCAATTGGAGCTAGATTCACACTTTTCAAACTATGCATACAAACATGAAAAGATCAAAATATTTAAAAGTAAAAATAAAAAAATAAAAGTTTAGATTACAAAAAAGCAAAAAATCTTTATTGAAATTGAATCAAACACTGCTATAATCCTCAATAAAAACTTGATAGCTTATTTTCATAATAATTGCAATTGCACAAATTGATCAAGTAATAAAATGATAAGCATTCAAGTTTCATTTTCCACAAGGACTATAGAATGTAATATTAGGTGGATTCAAGTACCAACGGTGAAAATCTAGGCTTTTATATCTAAAAAAGTGAATACTTAGAATGATTTTAAAAAAAATAGAATGAGAGGTTGAAAGCAATGTAGGCCTAGATCTTTACTTAACTAATTGTCACTTTGGTAAGTAAAAGAGGTGTGACTGAATATAGCTAAAAGAAATAAGATTGAACATGTGAGAAATAAGAACAAGTAGTAAATGCCAAGATTTGTAAATCATAAAAGAACAAATGAACTAATTGCATGGAAACTAGAATTTAAGGAGAAAGTAATAGACCGAAACATAGTTTTAAAGTAGGAATGCTTGAAATACCTTGTAAGCCAAAATAATGCTTGCTGAAAATTAAATCAAGAAAACAATGTTGCAAAATAGTAAGTAAAGAAAAATTAAGCTTTTGAGAAAAAAAAAACTTTAATAAAGAATGCTTTTATTAAAAGAAAGTTTAAAAGACAACTTTTTTATTGGGAAATCTGTCAGCTAAGCTAATAATTAAAAAAACTAAAGAGAAAACTTAAAGAAAAAAAAAAGAATGGTGAAGAGTGGGATCGTGAACAAATTAAGAGACCTTGCCAATTTATAGGCATAGGTTCAACTAGAGGGATAAAGATTACAAGAAGTTGAATTTAATTTAAATGCTAAAGGATGTGGTTGATCTTTATCTTCAAGAAGTTGGTCGAACAATGACTTTTTCGTTTAGAGAATGTTTGGCCAATTGGTCTTACTAAGATTCAATCTTGATTAAATCTTTACCCTAGGTTTGGCTAACACTTAAATTCAAGACAAAGTAGTTATTTCTTATCCAAACTCTTCAAATTCAAATAGCTAGAGGCCTACGCTATGTATAATTCTTTAAAGCATAGGCAAAAAGTTCTCCTTGAGCTCAAACACCTTTGGCTAAACCTATCTAATCTTCTTAGAGGCATGAAGTTCTTCATTTGAATTTTATCTCTTCTTAAAATGGATATAGTTGAATGTGAGTAAAGTCTTTTTTTATGTGAAGTACTTTTTTCACTTGATCACGTAGATTGGTGATGATGGACCAATAAGGTTAGCTACTAGCTTCAAGGTATGGTCGAATATGTATCTTGCACTCTTGTATGCATGAATTGCATTAATGTCATACTTCATGATCTTAAACCCTAGAAATCATAAAAATCACATTAATGGCACCAAAATCCATCCACATTTAAAATTTAGTGCTTATTTTAACATGTAAAAATACTATAATTTTAAGTGCTATCAACAATCTAAAGCAAATCTTAAAGGTTTTAAAGCCACTTTTGATGTTAAGTAAAATAGATGCTAACTAAAAGCCACCTAATCCCTTTGAAAGATTCAAGAATATCAAAGTCTAAAAGTTTAAAACCTATAAAAGAGGATTGATATTAAAAATTTGAGCACATTTCTATTCTAAAACAACATTTCAAATTCTTGAACCCATTCTGGCTAACTTCGATATTTAGCAGAATGCCACATTTGAAGACTAAAAAGAGTGTCAAAATGTTTGGTTTTCAAAAAATTTATACATTTTAAAAAATTATGTTTCGTTTGTGAGCTTAAAGGGAAGAGTATTCACCTTTTTTATTTTCTTCAAATCATGAAACTTTCTTGGTTAAGCCAAAACCTTTATGAGCTAAACTACTTAACCCAATTAGGAAATTGTCATCTCTTTAATTTCTAATAGGGAACACCAATTTTCAAAAGACTCTAAGTTACATTTGCTATATATTTTATCAATCAAGAAATTTAATTATGTGGGGCAATTTTGTTAGTCATTGAGAAAGTTTTTAAATGATTAATTAGGCATGTTTGTAAATAATAAAGAAATTGTTTTTCTATTAGAGAATAAATATCTTTTTAAAAGAAAATTGAAGTTTTTCAATGAGTAAAAGAAATACATGATTTCTTTTTATGATGCATGAAATATGTTAAGTTAATTATATGCATAAGGTATATTAGGGTCAATATTGGAAACAAGAGGAAGGATAAATTGAAGAGTAAAAGTGAAAAGAAAGTCAACAAATCCAATGAAGAGAAAAGAAAGCAAAGATGATATAGGAAAAATAAAGATATGAAGAAAAAAGTATGAGGAAAAGGAAATGGGAATTTTTTAAAGGGAAAAGTTGAAAAAGTCAATTAAGTGAACAAAAGGGAATAAACAAGGAAAAATGAAAAAGGAAGAAAATTTTAGTTCTTGCATCTTTTAGGATACATCTTCATAAAAATGGGCATTTGTATTAGATAAGGATAAGCTAACATTTGAATCCTTATAAGGGCATTTGCATTAGATGAGAACAAGCTTGCATTTACATTTGTGTAAGGGCATTTGCATTAGATAAGGATAAGCCAGTATTTGCTTTCATATAAGGGAATTTGCATTAAATGAAGACAAGCTTACATTTGTATAAGGTCATTTTCATTAGATGGGGATAAGCTAGCATTTGCATCCTTATAGGGACAATTGCATTAAACAAGGTCAAGCTTGCATTTGCATTTGTATAAAGGCATTTGCATTAGATTAGGATAAGCTAGCATTTGTATCCTTGTAGAGGCATTTACTTTGGTTGGGGATAAGCTTGTGAAGTGAAAAGAAAATTATCTGATAGGGAAGATTGCATTTGCCTTTGATTAAGATAAGTTGGCATTCCTATTTTTATAAGAGCATTTGCCTTAAATTAGGATAAATGTGTATTTGCATCTTTATAAGGGCATTTGCATTAGGTAAGGATAAGATTTTGCATAAAAAGCTTGCATCATTAAAAAAAAAAAAACATTTGCATGTGCATTGTTGGTAAAGATTTTAGCATTTATAGAGATCATTTGCATTTATATAATGACATTCACATTTGTACATGTTTTGGAAATAGGCATACATCATAGTTGCATAAAGGAAAAGAGATGTATAAACTTCTTGTTATTTTAAAATAATAAAAAAGGCATAAAAAAGAATCTCAAATGAATAAAGATCATGTTTAAGGAATCAATCCCCAACCATTTAAAGTTTAAAGAGAAAAAGAAAGCAAGAAAAAGAATTGAGTGAATGTTGAATGGATTAAAAGATTTCAATGATTAAGAATGTTTGAAGTCATGTTTGAAATTTGACAAATAGAATTGGTCTTTAAAACTTGGTTGCCATATTTTAAAATGCATGTTATGATTTGATGGTTGCATATTGTTTGTTGTATATTTACAATCATTACATTCATCGCATGTATCTCTTCAACAAAGAGAATTGAACTTTTTATGGAAAACTTTAAGGAAACAATGTTACTTTATGGTCAAAATAGTCCCTTAAGAAAATGAAGTGTTTCATAGGATTTCCAAACATGGTCATTAAAGTTTTAGATAGCAATTCTCAGAATTATCCAATATTATGTGAAAACGTTTAGGTCTTCTTACCTAAGCTCAATTTAGGTCATGTCATTTGTCGAGTTCAGCTTAGTCTAGGTCATGTAATTTGTTAACTTCATCTCAGTATAGGTTATATCATTTTTTTTTCTCAATTAAGTCTAGGTCATGTCATTTTTTTACTCTAGCTCCATCTAGGTCTTATCATTTTTCTAGTGTTAACTTAGTCAGGTCATGTCATTTGTCGATTTTAGCTCAGTCTAGGTTATATCATTCTTTCGACTTGACCTTAGCTCAATCTAGGTCAGGTCGAAAGGTTTAGTTTAAGTCATTTTCCTTTCTAGACTTCAGTTTAATTTAGGTCATTCAAAAATTCAAAAAAATCCCAAAAAAGACTTTTCAATTATAAAAATCACCAAAAACACACAAAAAAAAACTAATAAAAAAGAAACAAATAAAAAACTCTTTAAGTCTTTAATCTCAAACAAAATTGTTGCCTTTATCTTTACATTATTCTTTATTCTAAAAAATATGCAAAGAAAGGCGGTTGTAACCTAATTTTGTTCAAGCATATTCTAGTCAATTATGATGCTTTAAAAGTCAAGACCTAGGTTTGTCAAAATTTTCATAGGATTTATGAATATTTGAAGATTTTTGAATAAGTTTATTTTTAGGAAAAATGCAAGAAAAATAGCAAAATTCAAAAAAAAGTCAAAAGTCAACTTAAACTCAACTTAGTCAAACTTATTTGAAATTGATCGAAGGGTTGCAACTGATTCTGCTAAGGTAAAAGCAATGATGAATTGGCCACTTCCTAAATGTCTGAAATCTCTAAGAGGGTTCCTTGGACTAATTGGCTACTACAAAAAAAATTTTAGGGGATATAGAGTGATAAGTAAGCCATTGACAAACATGATGAAAAAAAATAGATTTCATTGGTCAAGTGCAGCAACAACAGCATTTTAACAACTTAAAGAAACAATGAGCAATGCCCCAGTATTTGCATTACCAAATTTTTTAAAGTTTTTCTACCTAGAAATGGATGCTTGTTCTTCAGGTTTATGAGTAGTTTTGTCATAAGAAATAAGGCCTATTACCTATTTAAGTAAAGCTTTGGGTCCTCAACACATCGATTTATCTATCTATAAAAAAGAGTATCTAGCTATTTTGATGACAGTTTCTAAGTGGAAACATTACCTTGAAGGTGGACTATTTGTTATCAAGACTGATTATAAGGCCTTGAAATATCTCTTATAGCAAAAGCTAACTCCCACTATTCAAAAGAAAGGGTTTACTAAATTATTGTGTTTGAATTATACTATTCAATATAGGAAAAGTAAAACAAATATAATGGCAGATACTCTATCAAGGTAACATAAAGAAAAAGAGGGGTTGCATGTTCTGCATTTTACCACTCTTATGCCTAAATGGGTAACTAAAGTGGAACAGAGTTATGAAAGAGATACAACTACTCAAGAGAATATCATAGCTTTTATTATAAATTCTATATGTGATTCTGACTACTTTTTCTATAATGGAGCACTCACAAATAAAGGTAAAGTTTATATTGAAAGTCAGGGTTTGATGAGAACTTAAGTATTACAACTATTTCATTATTCACCCTAGAGAGGTCATTCAGTAATCCAAGCAACCTATTATAGATGAAACTCTATTTTTATTGGCCTAAAATGATGAAGCAAATACAAGATTATGTTCAATAGTATGATGTGCGTCAAAGGAATAAAAGTGAGCTTGTTGCTTATCCTAGGTTACTACAACCAATTTCAATTCCTACACAGACTTGAGAAGTGATCACCATGGACTTTGTGGAAGGACTGCTTCAATCTCAGAAATTCAATTGTATTATGGTCATCATTGACAAATTTACCAAACATGCATATTTCTTGCCTCTTTCTCAACCTTACACTGCCTTAGATGTGGCTAAGGCCTACTTAAGTCAAATTCATAAACTTTATGGGGCTTCAAAAAATGTTAATCAGATAAGGATAAACTTTTCACTAGTTCTGTGTGGTAAGCATTAATGAAGCTATTAGGTACTTCTTTACAGTTTAGCACAGCTTATCACCCAGAGTCAAATGGCCAATCTAAGAGATTAAACCAATACCTTGAGCAATACCAAGGTGTATATGCTTCCTTAAGCTGAAAACTTTGATTCAATGGTTAGCTTTAGCTGAGTGGTGGTACAACACTATTTATCATGCTACCATAAAAATGAGTCATTTCTAGACTTTATATAGATATCTACCTCCTAGGTTTTCTTAAAATGTCAATAATGAAGCAAGAGTATTAACTGTGGAAGACTTGTTTAAAGAACGAGAAAATTTAAGTAAGCTACTACTTGATCAATTAGGAAAAGCTCAACACATGATAAAGTTTTATACTGATAAAAACAAGACTAAAATGGAGTTTCAGGTAGGGGATATGGTGTATTTGAAACTACAACCTTACAAGCAAACCTCTATTGCGTTAAGAAAAAATTTAAAGCTTTCATCAAGGTATTATGGTCCTTATCTTGTAATTGTAAATATTGGAAAAGTAGCTTATAAGTTGCAATTACCAGAATTTTCAAAGTTGCATCTTATTTTTCATATTAGCCTCTTAAAAAAAAAGGGTCAGCACTAAGGATGTCCCTAGTATAACCCCTCTTGAAGTGGGTGAGAATGGTCAACCACTGGTATATCCAATTGCTATGCTAGATAAGCGAATGGTGAAGAGAAATAACAAGGCAATCACTTAGATACTAGTGAAGTGGTCTAATCTGTGTCTAGAGAATGCGACATGGGAGGATTTCTTAGTCTTTAAATCTCAATTTTCACTTTTTGATCCTTGGGGACGAAGATGCTTTCAAGGGAAGGGTAATGAGATGAAGTTAGAATCTGACAAGGATACCAATATGGCGCTAAAGGAAACTACCAATAAAGATATCCAAACTTTATTCTGCAAGCATTCTAAAAAATAGGTCCCATTGGCATGATATACATTAACATAAATCAAAATAAAGTAAAAATGTTTTACCTAAATGTTTAATTTTAAAGTCAAAGTTAAGAGCTAGCAAAAAGATTGAAACACATTGTCATTAAATGTGTTGGCATATCGAAGAATTGGCAAACATGCAACCAAAGATGGAAATCCACTATATTTCAAAAATTCAAACAAAAAGGAGAAAAAGAAAATGGCTTTGAAGCCTTAAAATAAATGCTTATCCATAAAATATTTGGGATATAGGTATTTGTACCTTTCACACCAATTCCTCTATCTTTTCATCTTTTCCCACCAACTTTTATAATTTCATCCTTTCCCACTAACTTCATTTATTTTGATATAATGATAAATAAAAGAAAGAACTTTTAAACAAAGAAAGGAATCAAACGGTGGGGATATAGGTATTTGTATGGATAAAGGATCCACCATCTTTTTTTTTTTATTATTGTATCCTTTCAATTTAACTTGTCTCAAGAACCAATTATCAAAAAACTTGTTTCAAGAATCATAGATAATGATAAATTTTGACCTCGATAATATTTTAAATTTCTAATGGCTTTATTATTATAATATATAATACATATATATATATATATATATTATAAGCTATTAAAAATGGAAAAAAATAAAAAATAAATTTTTGAAAAAAGATTTGGGTGCCACGTGAACACTCTCTTCTTCTTCTAAAATCTACAACTTTTAATTTATATATATTCAAGGTAAGGTAGAACACCATAAATTTGTTTTTGATCCAATCTTTATTTTTTTAAAAAATTATTGATTAGATCCCTAATAAAAAATATACATATATGATTAGAACGCTTGAAAACCAATTGGATATGTGTTGTTTTGTTATTAATATCTTCATTGACTTTTTTCTTACATAATTTATTTTTAAAAAGTAAAAAAAAAAAAGATATGGATTGTTTTATCATTTTTATCTTCATTGATTTTTTTTTTAACATAACTTATCTTTAAAAAAATAAAAATAAAAATAAAAAACTAAAGACTTAAAAGTTTTTAAATATCTAATAAAAATAAAATTAAAAATAAATAAAATCAAAAAATCAAAACTCTCTTGCTCTCAAAACTCTACAACTTTCATTTTATGGATTTAGAAAAATGATATTCCTAACCAAATATACACGACAATGTTATACGTACGCCATGATGAACCAAACTAAGTATGATATATTACTATAATCTTTGTAGGTAAAAAGTCCTATTCCTAAAAATAATATAAGATATCCTAAACCAAATGCTCTCCCATCAGAAGAAATTTTCTTAGAATCTGAAGTTTAGTTGTGCAAATTTAGCCTTAGATCCATGGATGGGATTTCTAAGTTAAGATTGTGAATTAAACCTAATTTTCATTGGTGGTTGGAAAATGAGATGTCTAAAATCTAGATTTTATTCTTAATAATCAAACTTTGATTTGGCAATTATTGCGTATCAATGGATGCATATGACTCAAGTTTTAACTCATCTTTCCTGTTTGATCATGTCTATAAATGCATACATTAAAAGAGAAATGGAAAACCTTTTTTTTTTATATAAAAGAAGGTTACATGTTAGAATAAAGAAGTGGATTTTATATGTTAATATTCAAATTTTAAAATGATAATTTTAAAAATAATTGTATGAATTAAATTTTAATTTTTTTATTTTAAAAAGCAACGTTGATTTAATTATGAATCAACAAAGAACATCATGTTACTTAAAAAAAAAAAAAAAAGGACTTGTATTTTATAATGGGAGTTAATTATTGGATCAAACTAAGAACAAATCCATGGCTACAAGGAATTGAGATAAATCATTGGCCCTAATTTCATTAGACAGCTTTGGAATTTTCTGTAGAAAAATTAGAAACTCAATTGGTGTGAGATCCTGAGCCACCAGATCTAAAGGGTTAAAAGCTGGGAAACTTGGACTTGTGCATCTGCATACAGATTCCTTGTCTATTGGTCCCAAAAGTGCAAATGCCATTGCCCATTGTCAGTTTGTAACTCTCGTTATCTGCCATCACAACAATTGCTTCTCAAAGCCTTGGATGATTGGAGTTTGGAAAATTAAACAAAAGAGTAATACTCAACTGTCAAATGAACTACACGTAACATTGGGAAATATTAGTTCATGTAACAATATCCTTTTTTGGTGGTTAATGTATTGATAAGAATTTAGCCTCTTTTGGTATAAGAGCGAGATTAGATTATTAATAATAATGAGATTAAAAATAATCATAATGATAAAATTGATAATTTAATAAGATTGAAATTACGTTAATAAAATTAAAATTAATAGTAAAATAATTTAATTCTTTAAATATCGATGATAGTGTGATAAGTGCATGGGATTAAAAATTTATTAAATAAAGTTTGTGGTTTAAAGTCCAAATAATATTCATAAAAATTAAGATAATAGTGTAATAAAAAAAAAGTTTGCCTAACATTAATGAGATTAGATGTTACAACTATTTTCCTAAAAAACTTTCTTAGTTCTAATGCCTTTTTCTATTTTTTTTTTTCTTATAGCTATAACAATTAGAGAATAAATTTATAGAACCTAGAATGTGGGCCAAGAAGCACCGAGGCAGGACACCGAGAACTTGAGGGACAAGAGCTACCAGCATATCTTTTATGATTATTAATATTATAATTAATCAATTATAATTTAAAATAACGTTTTATTAAAATTTTACATAATATTTGTATTTGTAAGTGATGAATTTTTATATAATTTTAGGTGAAATGCACGGATAAGTTAACTACAATGCATAGTACCAACACCAAAGACCGATTTGTTTATTTTATAATAATGTCAACGTTGTTTCTTGTTCTAAGATGTAGTTGCGACAAGTATCAAGCCTTGAATGAACATTGGGATCATCATCATCATCATTATTATTATCTCAAATGACATTTAAAAGTTTTTTCTGCTATAGTCTATAATTGATCGATCAGGTTTCCATGGAAGTTGAGGTTCAGAGAGAGAAATACCTTATCTGAAAATTTTGAGTATAGTCCAAGCTTCTCTTGGTGGCACCAAAGAGACCAAACTCTAATTTCCTCCACTCATAACACACCCCTATCTGGTTAGGAAAAGCCAACAACTCCTTTTCTCTATCAACCACTTACTAGACTTTTTTCTGCCATAAAATAAGCCTGCTTGGTCATTCACTCACTCTCCCTTTTTCTCTCTTTCGTTCTCCTTCTACAGGTAATCCCGGCAAGACACTTTCCGATTCCTGCTCCGGCCATTTTCAAGCAGTTCCCAGGTTAGTTTCTCTGCATTTCATGTCAGGAAGTAAGAAGGATTTGGACTATCATGGTTTAAAATCTTGTGGTTGACTTGAGGCAAATAAGTATCCAATGCCTTTCTGCAAAATGATCATGCATATACCAGAATCTGTTTCAATGATAAATGAAATGAGATATGATTGTGAGGTTCCATTATTTATGGTGCATACCAAATATAGTTATTTGGTCACATTTTCTACAAGTCTACCCTACCCGAGTAAGTACTTAGTAGTAGTATTTTTCAAATTCACATTACTGTGTATATGTTCAGTTATGCACGTAAATTCTATTTCAGATCTCGCTTACATTCCCTATCTCTCTTTGCCCAATAAGGTTTCAACTTTCAACCTCTAAGGGTCCGTTTGGACGAAAGATAGACTGGTTCTAATAAGATTGAAAATAAAGATAAAGGTGAGATTAGTTATTATAATTATCAAATTGTATACTGCAGAGATGAAATTAAAATTAATGGTCTAAATTAGCTTGGACCCAAACACCGGGGACAATGAGATTCGACATGACAGTCCATTGCCCAACCAAGGGCAGTAGACTCTCATAATTGAAAATTCTTTTATTTTTTCAAATTTTCACTAAGGCAGTTGACTGTACTAGATATGAGAGTCGACTGCCCAAGGTTCCAATGAGTCAATCCTTTCCTTCCAATGAAAAACTGAAAGGACGGTGCAATTGGAGGCTCCAACCTTGTTGGATTCCATAAATCTAATGTGTTTCCCCTGTGAACCTTTCGCTCATTGAAAGAAGGGCTTTTTTTTTTCCTGTGGATAAAGAATGAGTGATTGAAATTTGGAGTTTCAGACTAGCAGCTCCCCATCAATTAAGGAGGGAGCAAAATCACTAGGTCTAGCTCCCCATCAAGGCTTGTGCATGATCCATAAAGCTAGAGATAGTGAATATAAATTCTTTGCTTTGTACTACTTATTTGCTAAACAATTTTGTATTAAGACAGTCATTTGGTTGCTGTCCGGGATTTAATCTGAACATGATAATTCACTGCAGAGAACAGATGAAGAAAGTGGTCTTTTATGTACTTATCAAGAGTTCATTTCATCCTTTGTGATCTTGTACAAACTTTAATGAATACCATGCTTGGTAGAAAGTTAGGTGTCATTTAAATCTACAATTTGATCTAGTAGTAGCCCTTATGCTGGCGAGAGTAAGGTCTTTCCTTGTTGCGTAATCTGCAATCAAAATTTGATTCTATGCTATTGCTGTTATATTTGAAGGCCTTGAGTTTTTCTTAATCTATTAGTGTATTTTCTGATAGATCTTCTCAACTCTATCACAACATAACAGGATGATAAACGATACCATTTTTTTGTTTAATATGTTGAGGTTTAAGTAGTTTTTACACTTGTTTTGATTTCTCAGTTGGGAGAAGGGGAAAAATGGCACAGATTTTAGCACCCTCAACTCAATGGCAGATGAGGCTACCTAAGACCTCGACCTATGGAAGTCCCATTGCAACAAAAATGTGGAGTTCTCTGTTATTGAAACGAAACAAGCAAGGAGCAGCTAAAAGCTCTGGCAAATTTAGTGTGCTTGCCTTGCAGTCTGAAAACAGCACCGTCAACAGGCTTGAGAAGCTACTAAACATGGACATCACTCCATACACTGAACAGATCATTGCTGAATATATTTGGTACATCATCTTTGCTAACACATGAATCTATGTTTCAAATAATACTTTTCTTCTTAATGCAATGGTTAAGTAATTGGATAAGCAATTCTGAAACCGATGTTCAAATATTAGATTAAAGGTGGTAATTTTTCTTGTGATCATACCTGAATCACTGCTGTTTCTGTATCGAACAGGATAGGAGGCGGTGGAATTGATTTGCGTAGCAAGTCCAAGGTAAGAAAAATACTAGAACTAAAATTGTGTAATTTTCAATGGGGTGTTTAGGTTTTTCTTATGTTTCTTTGGGCCTCATACACTTTGCAGACAATAGCAAAGCCAGTTGAACATCCCTCTGAACTTCCCAAGTGGAACTATGATGGATCAAGCACCGGACAAGCACCTGGTGATGATAGTGAAGTTATTTTATAGTAAGACCTTTTAAAAGAAAAGTAAAACTTTCTTTATTGCTTGTTATCATCAAAACACCAATTTGACTGAAAACTCGATCCAGCCCTCAAGCAATTTTTAAGGATCCTTTCCGGGGAGGTAACAATATCTTGGTGAGTATCATCCAAGACATGTAATTAAAATTTTCTAGTTAATTGTTTTAACTGAAAGTTTTGTAAACTAAATTATATAGTGAAGTTAATATTTTCTTATGTGTTTTACAAAGGTGATTTGTGATACATACACACCAGCTGGTGAGCCCATTCCCACAAACAAGCGCCACAGAGCTGCTGAGATTTTCAGTAACAAGAAGGTGGTAGGTGAAGTACCATGGTACGAATTACCTTATTTCGACTGTCTCATTCTTTTGCTTAAAGTTGGATTATTTGAGAATTAAATTGTAATCTTATGTTTGCTTTTATTCTGTCTTGGCATTCATTATCGCTTTATTTCTATTATTATCATCATCAATTTCCTTTTAATGCCTAATGAGTAATTTACCAAAGTCCAAATCAAATTCCTTAATTGCCACACAAGGTGAAACCATTCTTTGCAGCACTGATTCTTATGCGGATTAAAAAAGGAAATGTCCTCATGTGATTGTGCCTTTCTGTTCAGGTTTGGGATTGAGCAAGAGTACACCTTACTTCAGCAAAATGTGAAATGGCCGTTGGGTTGGCCTGTTGGAGGCTACCCTGGTCCTCAGGTAATAATATAACTCAATTTTTATGAGGGTAAAACAGTTGCAGAGGTCTGTAAATTCATGATGTAATAATATAGTCTTGCATGCGCTTATATATGAACATGCTTCTTTGATGCGAAATTCAGGGTCCTTATTACTGTGGAGCTGGAGCTGACAAGTCATTTGGGCGTGACATCTCAGATGCTCATTACAAGGCTTGTTTATATGCCGGCATTAACATTAGTGGCACCAATGGGGAGGTTATGCCAGGCCAGGTCTGTTGCCTTCGAGGCCTTCTCATCTAGCTAATGAAAATGTATTGTTGCAGTCATGCTTGTTTGTTCATTAATTATCACCACTTGATTTTGTAAATTACTGTGCAGTGGGAGTATCAAGTTGGCCCAAGTGTTGGTATTGATGCTGCGGATCATATCTGGTGTTCTAGATACATTCTTGAGGTATTTCTTCTCCTTATGATTTGGCTATAGTTTTGTGGAGGCTTTGCCATTGATCACCCTTATATAGATGTCAATTAATCAAGAATAAGTGTATCAATTTTTGTTTGTTCACCCTTTTCTTGTTGAAAGTTGAAAATTTGAATAACTTACCAATGTTTTTTTTCTCTATTCTTACAGAGAATCACTGAACAAGCTGGCGTTGTTCTCTCCCTAGATCCTAAACCAATAGAGGTAATGTTACAATAATTCGGAGATGTTCAGTTCTTACTATTAGTCCATCAGAGCGTTGCTCAATTCTCCTTTCTGTTGCTAGGGAGACTGGAATGGTGCTGGATGCCACACCAATTACAGGTACTTATTCCAGACTTTTCTTAGTTTTAGTAGCAAACTTTGTAAATTTATATAGAAGCACTTTATTCACAACAATAAAATTTTCTTAACACAGTACAAAGAGCATGAGGGAAGATGGAGGCTTTGAAGTTATAAAGAAAGCAATCTTGAATTTATCGCTTTGCCATAAGGAACATATTAGTGCCTATGGTGAAGGAAATGAGAGAAGATTGACAGGAAAGCATGAAACCGCCAACATTAACACGTTTTCTTGGGTATGTTTCATGAGATATCCATTCATAGTAATGGAAGCCATGGAAACTTTAAATACTTTCATTAGCGTTCATTAAATTTCTTATATTTCAACTTGCAGGGAGTGGCTAATCGTGGTTGCTCAATCCGAGTTGGGCGTGACACTGAGAAGAATGGAAAAGGTACTACCATCAATAAAATTTTTGAACAAATCTTGGAAAGGGATGTTAAGTACTCTAATTTGTTGATAATAAACTTCATAATGTTGTTGTTTCGTTGTTCATTTGTTAGGTTACCTGGAAGACCGGCGCCCGGCTTCGAACATGGACCCCTATGTTGTGACATCTTTGCTGGCAGAAACTACAATATTGTATGAGCCAACACTTGAAGCTGAAGCACTTGCTGCTCAGAAGATTGCTTTGAAGGTCTAATGCAGGCATTTTGCAAAGCAATTTGGTTTTGTCAGCTCATTCGCAGGGATGGTTTTTGCCCTTTTTCTAATTAGGCTTTTAGGGAAGATCCCTGTAAATAAAGGGCTTGTCAAATGTTGTTCTCAAATGGATTGTCTTGTAAATTAGAATTAATGGTCTTATCAACTATCTTCTGTTAATGGATATTTTTTATGTTTACTCGTTGAAGATTCTTGATTATTATTATTATTTTTTTCTTTTCAAAAGGGTGGGGCAGTCCTTTGCGTTCCTCGGCTTTCTTCGAATTTTGAATAATTTTTTTTTCTATGAAAAAATAGAAGATCATCTCCTCAGCAGCCTGCCAAAAGTATACAAATTGCTCAACTTTAATGACTCAGCCACACATAAGTATCAACAAAGCAGTGCCAAATTCAAAGCAAGAACTATGGATATTTCAAAAATAAAAAAAATTTAGAAGAAATTATTTTTTCTGAACATTTTCAAAAATTCTATTTAAACATTCAGATAAAATTCATAAATTTTTAAATTATTTTTATATAAAAATTGTTTGATACACTAACTGTGGATTTTTAAACCTAACAAATGAAGTTAAGATAATGATACATGTATCATTTTTTTAAATTAATTTTTTTTAATTTATAAAAAAAATATGTCACCATCTTAATTTTATTTATAAAATTAAAAACTTTCAATATTAATATATTTAATAATTTTTAATATATATTATACGAAAAAAAATGTTGAATTGTTTACCTATCATAAGTACATAAAAACTTTAAAGTGTTTTTTTTTTTTTTTTGGGAGAAGTTAGATCTCCAAAATATATCCATTGAATGTATGCTATACAAAATACTTTTAAAAAAATGAAAAGTTGGCCCAATGTAGCTAATGTTATATGAGCTAATGTTATATGATTTTACTTAAGGTGCTATTGCGGTAGTTGCACGATGGCCATCATGCAACTTTCTTATAGAAAAAGAAGTTTATTGCAACTGATGTTCAACTTTTGTTTGATAACGCATTGAAAAATTTTAATACATTAAAAATTAAATCTTTTAATATTAAATTTAATTTAATTAAGGTCAATAATTATAAGCAAGGAGGAAGTCAGAAATTTTTTTCTAAAGGGAGCCAAATTAAACTTCATTTCATACAAACGAATAGCAAAATATTCCTAAATCGGGGATGTAATAATTATCTTGGATCTCTTTCTAATGAAGCAAAATCAATCTCATTAGATAAAATTTTTTTAAAGCTTTTTTGAATGAATTTTAGAATTTAAACTTTCAATATATTAGGGATAGAAATAGATGACATTCATGTTTAGTGTTTTTTTTTTTTTTTAATTTGCATCAATAGTTGATCTCTTTTACTTCTAAACAATAATTCATAAATGGAGTTAAAATTTAAACTAACAAAATATATTGATAACACAATATTCAATCATACTAAAAAATACTTAATACATATATGCATGAATAAAAAAATAGAAGATAATAAATATAAATAAAAATGATATACATGTCTTCAATTGTAAATATAAATAAATAAATAAAATGTAATAGACATGATTATACATACTCATAGGTTGGGATGGCTTAATATGATATTTCAGCTTTTTAAGTTCAAGTCTGGCCTAATTTTTTGCCTAAACCTATTTCTACGTATAATAATAAATTATAAGTTCACCCGAAGGTATTTAAAATTGTGAAAAAGAGATTTTTTTTTTTGGTAAATTATTAATTTAATTAATTGTAATTAAATTTATGAGTCATTTGATCTTGAGTCCAATTTAATTTTGTTGAATGCAATTTAAAATTGGATCTTTGTTTTATATAAAAAAAATGTGTCTTATCATATTATAAGTAATAAAGCAAATGAACCTTATCCATTATAAAAAATAAAAAAATGGATTTTATCCCATTAAGATAAAATATATTTTTTTAATTTTGAAATCAGGCTAGGCCTGGATCTTAAATTGTGAAACTCAAGCCCAGGCCTATTTTTTTATCGGAACTCATTTATTTGTCCAAGCCCATTTAATGGATTTAATATCATGTCCAAACCTTTCAAAATTATAGGCGGGCTTTCAGGTTCGAGCAAGCTACTTGACCCATGTGCAGGTCTAGACATGACAAAAAATGTTTGAGAATAAGCATGAAGGTCCTATGCATATGTGTTTTATCACATAATTCTATGGAACCCTAATTATCCTCACCCCTCTATGGATATTCAAGCCTAGTATTTGCCACACTGGTAAGATAGATCTTAGATTTCAAGGTATAATCAAATCTTTTTTAAAGTCTCCTATAATTAGAGTAAAAAGCAAAAAAAATAAAATAAAATAAATTATATAGATTGAAGGATATACAAAAGCAAAAAGTTAATTCCATTACCTAAATGTCCTAAAGGCCAGTATAAATCTTTTTTGGACTTCATTCATAACTTTTTAAACTTTTTCATTTCAAAGCCCGATCAAGTTTATTTTGTTTTGATTTGTCTTTCTTATTTTTATCTTTATCTATATTATTTTTGAAAAAGAAAGGAAAATTGAAAAAATTAAACAATAGAGAAAAATCCAAATTTAGCATTGAGTTCTTGTTGAATTGATATTCTTGATGAATTGAAATTCAAAATAAAATTTTGTCTAAATGTTTCTAAAACTTTTTTCAAATTTAGTATTAATCTCTATAAAAGATAATTGGAGGAAGAAAGAAAAATGGGCTCAATTCACAAGAAGAAAATCCACTGGCTTAGTTTTCAATCCTAAAAAACCAATTTTTATAAAAGCAAAAATCTAGGCCTCAATTATCAACACAAAAAGCCTAGAAGCATAGAAGTTTCAGTTTCTAATTCGATAGTCCATTGCCTCTATCAGAACCACTTTCCATATCTACTAGAGCACCACTGCATCAGCATCCTATTTCCTTCGTTGCTACCCCATTACCAAATTGAAACCACTGTGCAAACTACCCACAGAAAAGCCTTCCTTTTCAATTCCATTTAGCACCAATTCCCTCAAAAAAAGCACAAACACACATCCACAACATAAGCCCACACCTGAACCAATCCAAAATAGCAAAAAAATCAACTAACGAATATAGTTGACAATTCAGTACTTCATAATACAATTAGAAGAGAATCAAGGCACATGCACTATAATTAAAAAAAGAAGTAAATTTTGGGCAATGATCAATTTTAAACAATACATTATTCCTAATAGCATTAAGAAAAGAACCTAAAGGCAAGAGATGTGTAAAACCCAAAAAGCACCATAATAGACAGAAACAAATACAATCAAAAACCAAGCCTCAATCAACCACTTACACTTAGATCTCATAACAAAGAGAAATTCAAGAAACCATTTACCATCATTTATTACCACAACCTAGAGCAATTAAGTAACTCTCAAACCGATTTTGCCACCATATTTAACAGTTGGATCTTGCACTTTTTCACCACTAACATTAGTTGTTTGTTGTCGATAAGCCTTACCAACACAAAGCTAAGGAAAAGGTAAGGTGAAATCAAAGACGAAGAATTGAAAAAGGGAACTAGAAATGAAAAGAATTTTTCAGTTTTAGTTTAGCTCACTTTTGAGAGGTTTCAAGTCATCAAATTTATATGAAGTCGATAAGAAAACAGCGAATCCATGGATATTTAAACTTAAGTATCCAGGAAAAAGTAAAATATTTGATGGAAGAATAAGGGATCCTTTTAAAAATCTATTATAAAAAGAAAACCTTATATCTTGAAATTAATTTATCAAGTTGATGATAAAATACATAGGCGTTTTAGTGGACATTAAGCACTTGTTATACAACAACCACTTAGAGAATATTAAATTAGTTGGTATAAAAATTTTTTAAATCATCACAAACCTTCCTTTTTTCTTTTTTCTTTTTTATTTTTAGATTATTTTATGATGATTTTTTAACTTTCTAGATACATATGTAGAAATAGAAAAAAAAATAAACTAGAACCAACATCTTGTATATCATGTCAATGACATGCCATAGATGTTAAAATGGAATTGAGACGTCAGGGATATTGAAATGGAATTGAGATCTGGATGGAATATAAAGAAATAGATCCATTTTAAGGTTTCTTATGAAATAAGGCATGTAACAGAGCCATTACGAAAAAGTTCCAAGGGTTACAAAGAAAACTTTGAGTTCATATTAGTTATAGGTTGAGAACGAAAATTGAACTCTATGAGATCTAATCTCCGATTGTTCCTCAATAGCTCAACGATAAGCTATTGGTTGTTAAATAATTGGTCGTAGGTTTGAATCTTACTTAAGGAGATTTGATTCGGATGATTGTTCTTTAGTTGTCTTTCTTTAATGGTATAAGAAAATCAAAATAGATACATAACTAATTAGTATTGATTTTTTTCAATAAAAAAAACTTTCTTAATTTCAATTATAAATTATATTATAATAATATAACAATAATTATGAGTTTATGTAAGCCCATAACATAAGTTCTTACACAACTCTAATTATCTAATGAAGTATTTTACCTATCTAGATATGATTTTCATAAGGAATAACTAAAAAATTATCATTTTCAATTTTTCATTGAAAAGATTAAAATTAAAGTAAAAATAAAATTTTTGATAGAGTATGCCATGTGTTATCTCCACTACAGAGCTATAATGTAATAAAAAAAAAGACATATATAAATAGAAATACTATATTTGCATATGTTTAATAAATTCAAGCTCTATTTTCATACGCACTTCAATTATATTCTAAATATTCTACTAAAAATTAAAAACTAAAAAATAGGTAAAAACATCTATGTTCTCTGCGAATCCTCTTTTGTACAAAACAATGGAATCTATGAAAAAAATCAAGTGCTAGAAAAATCAACTCTCTCCCAATATATATTTGATCATTGTTTTGTCTTTATCTCAATGAATAGATCAAATCAAGATAAGCTCCTCACACCCAAATAAAGAAATGGTTAATCACTACAACAAATTTAGCCATTAATAGTGCATGCAATAATGTCACTAAATATTTGTTTTTCTTCACTATATATATTCCATAATAAAAAATTAAATGTCACGATGTTTGTCATATTTACGTTGTCGCTAAAAGTCTAATGTGATGATATCAAAATTTCATCACCTATTGTGAATCTAAAGTGATACTAAAATCAAATGTCACCTTATGTTTTTTTTTTTTTTTGTGATATTAGGTTTCATCAGCTATATATGAAAAAAAAGGTCATTAAATGCTATAATCATCACAAAATAAATAATAAAATTTCATATATAAGTGACAAAAGCTATATTGTTACAATATTGGTGACACAATTAACATCACATATAATTGTAAGATAATGTCATAAAAAATTTCATAATGTCACTAAATATATATAAAAAGTTTAATTTAAGTGACAATATATTAAATTTGTGTCAATTAAATTCGTCACTAATTACAAACTTATTTTCATCACAGACATAAATATCATTAGTTGAATATAACGATACTATAATTGTCATGAAAAATATTTTTGAGTAACAAATTAACCATTTTAATGTAAAAAAAAATTTCTTTTATAATTGTGACAATATTGAACGGCACAAATCGTCACTGTCATTTTCCTACAATAATCTAATATAAATAATATTATTATTGCAAAATTCTGTATAAATAAGAAAAAATGATAAAGTGTCATCCAAATATTTGCGTTGATTTTAAATGTAATACATTCTTTAAAGTCAATCCTAAAATCATATAGAAATAATATTGTCTAAAAAACCTAGAGTATTAGAACTATGAAATAGGTATGATCAAAAACATGTCTTAAATCTATCAATTTAATTCTTATGTCAAGGGTGATTATGTTGATGTGAGTTTGTGTTACTTAAAGCTGCAATAAATAATTAATAATAAATACTAAAATAAAACAAATCACAATAGACACAATAAGATCAAAACAAATATAAAAACAAACTAATATTGAATTTCCAACTTCATGATTTCTAACTTCATTTATTTTCAAGTTCATGATTTCTAACTTCATTGATTTTCAAGTTCATGATTTCCAAAAACAAATAAATATTGGAATTGTAATACTTTAACAGCCACAGTATCAAGCCCATTGCCTTGAGGGAAAAATTCATTTATGTTATCACAAATTTAAGAAACAATGAAGGAAATAGAGGTGCTTTAGTTTTAACATCATAAAATACAAATAAATAAGGTAATATCAAAAGTGAAAACAACAAAACAAGCTGCTAGAACTAGAAATGCAATTTTCATTTTGATTCCCAATAATTTTAACACAAATCATCTATAATGGCTTCTTGGTCACTAATATTTAGCTAATCATATTTGTGATTACTAGCTAATCAGCATTTGTAAGATTCTGCCCCTGTACCTCTATATAGGGAAAAGTATAATAATAGTACTAAAGAAATAGATTTGATGGTGTTCTTTCCTATGAATGCTTATAGCTTATTACCTCTACCCGAGTGTTTTAGTTCCACTATTTCTTCTTAAAAAATTGATAAACAATTATTCAACTAACTTAAAGTTTAGAAGAAATAAAGAAAGAAATTAATGGACAAGAATTGTTCAAATAATTAACCAGTACCAGTATAATGGCAAGAATGAACTACTTAATTTGAACTTCCAAAGAAATAAATGAATGAATATACATGAACAGACAACTTAATATGACTAAAGTTAGATAAGAGTACATAAAGATAGGTTAAATGCCATGACATACACAATCCGATAGTAAAATTGAAAGCCAGATGAATCAATAGCTCCAGTTAATCCATTTTTATTACTAACATTCTTGTAATTTAAGGTCTCAAAATAAGCATGAAATCTTATATTTCTACAAAGTCTCAAAAGTCCATTAAATAGTATCTTAACTCTTAGATGAAAATAAGGGAAGCAACGTTAAAAGTTTCACATTCTTTATTTTTACAAAAGATCTGGGAACATATATAGCAACATGTTACAAATATAACTTTTTTCCCATAACCTTTTAAGGAACTTGTCCATATCATATGGCATTATGAAGCAAAAACTGATCTATAAAGTCTTGAGCCTAATGCATAAAGCTTACACTGTAATTTTACATATTGATACTAATGATTTACAGAATAAAATATCTACACCTAAAAATTTTCTAGAAATTGCTTGTGTAAAATGATAGCCTCATGAATCTCATAATTGAAAGGATGTCAAATAAAACATCCAAAATAAAAAACCACATTGGTGGAACCTATGATTATATTTCACAACATCTGAGGATAAAAAATAGTCATTCCAATAGCCACTCCAAACCAAAACTCGTGACTATATTATATCATTAAAGGTATGAATAGTGATATCCATATGGAGAATTACTAGCTTGGGTAGACTTGAGAAAAAAGACTTTAGATTTACAAAAATAAGAAATGATATGTTGGTAAATTTTAAAAAAACACATACCTTTCATAGGTTTCATAGGTCCCTTCATCATTTACTTCTGTTGAATGGACTTATATATATAACAATAATCATAGCAAGCAATGCAATGAAGCCCAATGTCATACAAACAATTATAGTCCTAGAGAAAACTGTTGGAGAATGGAGAGCAAGAAAATTTATTAAAAAAATATTCAAACTGACTCGAGTGACATCTTGAGTATAAAATACAAATCCTAAAAGAATTAGGCCGATACCTCTAGACTATGGTAAAAAGGGGTCATATATTAAATCCAACCAATTGCCATATAGTAATGGATTTCTAATGAAACTAACAGTAGTATATAAATCAATGAAAAAGCAAATTTAAGACGGCTAAAAACAAAGAAAAAGAATATAATTGTATACCTATCTAATAAAAATTTGGTGAAGTTTCTTATGGCATGTATAATGTCAGATAAGTTATTATAGGAGACATTTCTGGCATATAGATATAAACATTCAGAAACTAGTTTTAATATATTCACCTATGAACTAAGTAGGAGAAATAGAACAAGATTGAAATAATTCGTAAGCTATTTTAGTATATTACTTTTTCAATTAAGCTTTAAAAATAAGCTTTTGTAGCATGTGTTGGTACTTTTTTGGTTTTTCAGTCATCTTTCTCTACAAAGTTCTCCTACTTGAATGGCTTAGTGAAAAAACATCATGGAAGGAGGAAAAATATAAGGGGAACAGAAAGGACATAAAAAAAAAAAGAGAGAAAGAGAGACAAAATTAAGCTTTCTTACCTTCGATAGAAAAGCTGAAAAGTAATATGCCAAATTTAGTACCTTAATGCTTTAGTACTTCATCATAAATTTTAAAGGAAAAAAGAAAGAAAAAGAAGTTGAGGTAAACAAAATTAAACAAACAGCAATGAAGGGAAAAAGAAGATTATACTGTCAAATGATAGAAAACTTGAAGCTCTCTAATAAGATACTTTTCTAATACAAAATAATCTATAGACTGCTTCAATGGCCTATCATAGTTAGTGTTCTTGATTCCTAAACATGTACAATTGTCCTCAAAACATTGAATTGGTGCAAGATTCAGCAGAAAAAACAATTTGATTCTTTGAAGAAAATCTTACATTTGATACTTGAATGATTTATTAATAGACATCAGCAGCCCAACTTAAATCCAAATTAGACATAGGTAATAAAATAACAAATTTCTAGAGATCATCCACGTTCACCCCTAAACCAATTATTGGGGTTCAGCTTATAAGGTAAAGCCTAAAACCAAATATTAACAAATATTTTCTAGAAAGTGAATTAGGAATACAAACCTTGGATTCTAATTTATCAACATTGGCTAAATTGCTTTTAGACAATGTCTTCTACTTGATTAACATTGGAGAATGGTTTCTAATCGACAACAGATTTAGCCAAAAACTAGAGAAAAGAGTAAAGAAGAGTTGAAGAAGAAAAGGTTTTGGCAAAAAATACCTATGAGATTGTTAGCAGGGGTTTTAAAAGGAGTCTGAATAGCCTAATAAAAAGTATATCATAAATGGTGTAATTTAGGAAAATTTCAATTAAAATTATTTTTAAGGATATTAATAGTTATTTAACATTTATTTTTTACTTAAAAGTTATTAATATGATCAAGTGTAGTTAATTTTTTTTAATTTAAGATTCATTTTTTACTTTAAAAAATTTCTTTTAACAAAAATTTTTAATTAGAAATTTTTAAAATTTATTTTAAAATTCTAAACAAACTGTGTATTTTAAAATTTTTTATTATATGTAGTATTTAATCTGTTTTCTTTAATTAGAAAATTTTTATATATGAATACATATTTAAATAAATTGTGCTTAGTAGAAATTAAAAATTATATTCTTAAATAGAAATATATAATCTAAGTAAAACTATTACTTATAAATTATACATTAATTTGAACTTATTAGTGATGGATAAATAATATCATAATATCATTTAAAAGTTTGTAACATTTATATTATCATCATATAATATTATACATTGATGGGATGAAATTGTAATATCATTAATAATTAACTAAAGTATTCAATTTGTGACAAAAATTAATAATGTACCTAAAATTTATCAGAAAAAATTTGTTACAGATAAAATTTTAAATTGATGACAAAATTATAACGTCACCTAAAATTCAAAGCATCACAAAAAAATTTTCCATAAAATAAATTTGACAGTAAAAATTTGTAATATTTATGTTATCATCATACAACACCTTATATTAACATGACAAAATTGCAATGTCATTAATAGTTAACTAAAATGTTCAATTTGTGACAAAAATTAATAACGTCACCTAAATTCTATCAGAAAAAATTTCTCACAAATAAAATTTTAAATTGGTGACAAAATTATAACATCACCTAAAATCCAAAACGTCACAAAAAAATTCCCACAAATAAATTTGGCGACAAGATCTTTGAGACATTATCATGTGTGGATTTTATATATCATTATATTAAATATAAAAAATATATAAAATTGTGACGAAATATATAATTTGTCACCTTTTACATACTTTGTGTAATAAAATATAATACATCACTTAAAAAAATCATCACAATTTACCAGATTTGTTACAGAGAATGATAAAATCATCTAATGAATTTTGACTTAATTATATTATTCCACTGTTAAGATTCAACCTACCTAAGTAACTAAGAACTTTAAATGGAAGTGAGAATATTATTGAACCATGAAAACTATTTCGATATCTTTTTTTTAGTTCTTATCCAGTAGATTTTTATGAATCTATGCATACTTTGTTCTTCCATTTCTTTTTTTCTAACCCATTCTTTGTTTTGTTTGTATTTTACCTCATTATTCATTTAATTTAGAGTCAAAGATGAAACAGAATAACTTATATTCTTCTATTGGAATCCCTATCCAAATCCATAGTAATAGAGTGTGAAGAGATAGCTAATAACAAAAGGGAGAAAATACCTCGGAGTAGTGGTGATAAATGCAAGAGGGATGAAAGTTTTTAAGGTGAATCCACTATCTACTAAGCCAGATTTACATGAATCTAGTGAGTTTTAGGAAATTCCAACTAGGGCATGTGAAAGAGAAGGCCAAGATGAATTTGGTGACCAATTTTGGAGCAAACAGTGTCAGACGATAGCCAACGAATGGCGATTAACGACTAAGTGCAATAGCCATCATGACGTTCACTAGTTGGAATATGGATAAGCCCATCAGTATTCTTGAGTCTTTAGGTTTTTGGTTTAATTTTGTAGAGAGAAATAAGAGAGTTTGAAAGCTAATGAGAGAAATTAAAAGAGAAAAATAAAATAAGGTAGCAATTTTTTTTTGTTTTTTTACAAGGATGAAACACTATGTTTAGAGAAGAAGGGAAAAAGGTGACTTGTGTAATCTAGTCGACCCATTTCTTATCTTTGCCAAAGACCTACATGAATAGCCATTTTTTAACTCGATCCCGTTGCACTAAGCCCAATAACTTGCATCCTGTTGAGCCATATATTGAGCTACCTTGTACATTAAGCCGACTAATTGAGCCATAGTTTATTTTTTAAGCCGAGTAATTTCCAAGTCAAGTCGAGTTACCTCTTGGGTAATTTTTTTTTATATATTTTTCTTTATTTACTTAAATATTATTATTTAGTCATTAGATTAAAGGGATAAATTTTTTTATTTATTTTAAAATTTTAAGAAAGTATGTGGGAAAATTAAAAAGAAAATTGAAGTATTAACCTTTTTTTAAAGAAAATTTCTCTTAAAATGTCAAGGAAAAAGTTGAATTATCAATTTTTAAAAAACAAAAATAATTTCAAAAATTAGAGAAAAAAGCTAAAATATCAAAATTTCCTTAAATGAAAATAATTTCAAAATTTTAAGAAAAAAATTGAAGTATCAATTTATCTTTAAATAAAAATAATTTTGAAACTTTGAGAAAAAAGTTGAAATATCAAATTTTCCTTAAAATTTCATAAAAGAAATGTTAAATGATTCGATGATGGAGCCTCTTCAAGAAAAATAATTTTTTTTTTGTATACTTTTGAGGTGAAAGAATTTTTTTAAATTTTAACCAAAATATTACAGTCAGTTAAGAATAATTCTCAATACATGTAAATTTTTAAGACTTAATGAATAACACAAAAATAACTAGTACCATCCTTCAATAGGCATTATGAGAGTACTATAACATTTCTCATACGTAATCGTACTTTTAAACTTAGCTTAGTTTCATAGATTAGAATCTACTTTTTGAAGATACTTGAGTGAAGCTTAAGACTTCTCTTTAAAATGGGACAGATTCAGTTAAGTGACTAATTACACTTAGATAAAAAAAAATTAATGGTAACCTCATGTTTAGTGGTCAAGTTCTTGGATTTGTACATTATAATAACATATAAGAACAATGTAACATTTTGATATACAAGCATGAAATTAAATTCAAATAACTTAAAGTTTCAAAAAAAAAAAAAACACTTATATTATTGGTTTCAAATAAATTGAGGTCAAATTATGAATTTAGTTCATGTACTATTACAAAATTTAAAATTAGTCCCTATATTATAATTTCTTAAAATTTTATCTTTTTACTAGTTTAATTTGAAAATGCTGGTCCAATTGATGATACTGTCATATGATCTCTGTTAATTTTGATTATGTGACCATTGATTATGCTAAAGTGGCATTGATTGTGATAATGTATCAAATTGAAAGGTAGAGATTAAAAACACTATCATGACGTTAACTTTTAGATGTCACATGGATTTATTTTTTCCAACTGGACTTAAAGCAAAATAAAATAAAAAAAACTAATTTCTTTTAAATTAAACTTAATTCCAAAATTGAAAAAAATTACCTATTCAATTCGTTTTTCTCAAATCATCCAATAACAAATCTTGATTTCCCTAAATCAAAAGTTGATTTGGTAATGTATTTCAAAATTCAAATCCACATAAATTGAATTTGATAATAAAGTTTTAAATCAAAGTCATTGAATAATTTTAGGTTGTTCATATGTTTTAGTGTTGAAGGAGTTAACTTTGGGATTTAAGGATTAGAATCTAGAAAATGGAAAAAAAGTATGGCATGGATATGTTTCAATTATTTTGGTAGGTTTATATTTACTAATATTGGAATGCGATTTTTCAATTATAATAACAAATAATTGAGTAATTTTAGTTATTACATTTGATATTTAAGGTATTTCAAATTTGATTAGGGTTTTATTTTATAAATCATACTATTTTTTGTATCCTATAATGTGAAACTAATTTTGACTAATTTTGACTATTTTCAAGTAATTTAAAGTGATTTATATATTAAGGATAAGCAATGTACACTTATGATATGAAGGTGACCTAGTATATTGTTACTATGGAAATAAGGCTCCTCTAGTTATCCCAACAAGCGATGAGAATTCTGAAAGAAAATTTTTTAAATGTGACAATTATTAGGTAATTGTGATTTTCTATATTAAACTTGATTATCAAATATGGTTCTAAATTTATTATGTTAAACTTGACTTTGATCTTGGTTGTGAAATTTTAGTTATTTAAACTTGAATATGAAATTAGTTGGTGCTTGGTGTGCTTGGTGCTACTGTTTGATATTTGTAGGTTAATCGGTGTAGATTTTTTGTTTCGTGTAATAGGCCAATTGAGGATAAACATGTAAAATAAGTGATATGCAAGTTTAATGATGTCAATATAGGTTTGACAAGAGATAATTTACTGTTGAAGGAGGAGAACAAAACATTGAGAAGAATGAATACTAAGTTGAAGAGTAAAAATGATTATCAAAGAATAAATGCTTGTAAAATGAAGATTGATGACTTATTTGATGAAATAACTATATTGAAAGTTGAAGATAAGGTGATACATGAAAACTAAAAAATAAAAAAATAGATGCAAGAATGGAAACAAAGGCAAATCATATTACTATGTTAATTTTATTATATTTTGTATTTGAAATTGGCGGTGATGGTATGATGAGGTTCTACCATGATTAATTATGTGTGATTGGTATTAGTGGTAAACTAGTAATGGTATGTACGGATTTTATTGTTATTAAATATTTATTTGTAGAAGAGGTTTTGTTTTTTGTTGCTTCTTTGTAAATATTTTATTGTATTGAAATGAATATATTATCACAAATTAACTTGGTTTCCATTTCAAATTGAATTAACAATGACATTGATTGTATTTCAAAAAATAATATTTCACAAATTTTGTTTCGATTTTACTCCATATAACAAGTTTTCTAAACTAGGTAACAAAGCAAATTCAATTTTTGTTCAACCAAATTAAACCAAAAGCAACCTAAAGCATTTGGTTCATTATGGTTCAACCTAAATCATAACAAAATTCAATCATTTTAAACTAGATTATAATAAAAAGCAATCTAAACCATTTAGTTTAACCTGGTTTAACCTAAATCTAAACAAATTTCAATCTAGCTTAACATAAACCTAAACTTGGTTGAACCTTAAACTTGTTATAATTCATTCCAATAAACAAAAAAGAAAAAAAAATTGGTCTTTAATCAATAATCAAGTTGTTAAAGTATGTTTTTCCCTTTAGTGGATTTTGGTTCAATTGTTTGATATTGTTTTGAGATTGGTGTGAAAACTACTACATTTGTTGTCTTAACTTTTTGAATCTTTTTGTTCTTTTATTCTTCCGAACAAAAAATCAAAGTAAATGTCAAATTAAAAGTTTATACTTTATAGTAGACAATGTATAGTTTAAAGATTGCAACAATTACTTCCTAGTGACATATGACCCAAAAATCATACCTCTTTTTCCATTAAACAACTCATTAGGTCTACCAAGCTGTTATTATGAAATGCAATAAAATCTAAGTATCAAAACTAGTAACAATTAATAAAAAAATGACAAATAGACTACTTACATTAAATACTAAAATTTCACTATCAAGATCTTGGTATAATCTAATCCCTTTTTAATATGGTCATGACTTTTTTTTCTTTTTACCTTTTTTTGAACTATCAGCCTTGATAACTTATACACAATAACAATTAAGACTATAGTCAAATACACAATATACAATAACAACATAATACGTGACACTAATCCAAAATAATTTTACCTCCATAGGATTTCTATTATCAACATTCTCAGCATTTAAGTACATTGTTTTTCTTTTTTCTAAGTCCTAAGCTATTAACAGTGGCCTATAACCCATTTAAATAAATTAATATAATAACAATAACTAAGCATTAAAACTTTAAATAATAAAAATCACATATCCCAAATAATTTTACCTCGTTAAAATTTCCTTTTATCAACATTCTCAATATTAATGGGTTTTATTCTCCTTTTTTTATGCTTTGAACTCTTAATAGTGACTTATAACAAGTAAAAACAATTAATAAAATAACAAAACTCATCATAAAATATACAATAAAATACGTGTCATAAAATATATATAATAGATTTATAAATTTTACTATTTTAAGTTAACTTAACTTATTGTGACCCTTTTCATGATAATAATCACATGTTGTCATCCTCTTTATCCTTGATATGTTGGTCCCACTCTTTTGTTCAAGTAATTACTTTTTTTTTTTAACGAGTCTACCTGGCATATTTTTTACAAAAAAAAGCATAATTAGTCCATAGATACTTTTTGGTCAAAATATTCTTCGTTTAATAGAGTTTAACATATGCTTATACGCATATAAATATGTTTTCATATTGAATTACAAACTTAAATAATTAACAAGATCAGTCCTTTCATACAATATATCACCCATACCATGCTTACAAGATATCATACTTATGTCCTGTTTTTTACATGAACATGAATGGTTACTTAACATGACAATGCAACTCTCTCTGCATAAAGTACATTTTTTCAATAAACTTCATGGTTGACAACTCCATTCCATTCAATCTTCCACTTAGCTGAAAGCTTTTTTGACTTTTTAAGTTTTTTTACAATCCTTGGGCCATAAACTATCTTTCATTTGCTCGCATATTTCCTTTTTTGAATCAATCTCTTTCTAATTAAAAGTTGCCAACACAATTTTTTGTATTTTTTTCTTTAATTTTTTCATTTTCTTTTTAGTTTTATTTTTTTGTTATTTATTGATTTTATTTTTATTTGTTTATTTTTTATTTACATAAATATTTAAAATTTTTTATTAAGAATGTATTTTAATTATTTGAAAATATAAAAAAACTAAAAATATGGGTTAAACAAATAAATTTATAAATTTATAACCATTTTTATTTATTTGCATCATGTAAATTCTATAAATTTTTTAAAATAAATGAAAATTATTCCAATGATGAAATTAAAACAAAATTTTTACTAAAAGAGTTGGAAAGATTCTGGAAATATTTCAATAAAAATTTATTTATTTTTAATAAATTATTAAGTAAAAAATAAATCTTGGTAAAAAGAAAATAAATAAACTTTTTTTTATAAAATATTAAATTAATTTGACTATGGAGCCATTTTAAAAGAACAAATTGATTTTTTGAATGCTCTTAAGATAATAAATTTTTTTAATAATTTTATCATAATGGTGAAAAGAAATTTTTTTTAATATTTCAACTAATGAAATTTAATTAAAAATAAAATACCATTTAGTTAGAATCCTTTTAAGATAATATAAAATTTATTGATACTGTCTTTGAATGGATATTATGAAACTGCTAATACTTTCTTAGTTAAATTATACAATAGATCTCTGTATTTTAGTTCAATTGTAGAATTAGTCTTTTTATCTTAATATGTGTAAATTAGCTTCCTATACTTCAATTAATTGTCAAATTTAGTCAAATTATCAAAGACACAAAATTTTTCCCTTAAAATTTATGACTTGGCATTTTTACATTTTTGACATAGCATTTTTACTTACATACCCATTGACTTTGTTGACATGTAAAGTCTACGTGGTAAAAAATAAAGATATGACAATTTTTTTTGACACATCATTATTCTTCAACACCAATTTTTTTTAAATTATACAACTCATCTTTATATTTTGGTTAAATAATAGAATTAGTCATTTTACCATAATATGTGTTCAAATATAATCCCTATATATCAATTAATTATCGAATTTATGACTTAAAATAACATATAAAAAACATAAATTATTAATTAGATCATGATTTCTTTTCATATTTAGAAAAAAAATTTTCGGATATTTGAATTATTAATTAGACATAATTTGACAAATTGGGTTAATCTCCAATTAGATTATAAGCCCAACATAATCTAAATTTTATTTTTTTTTTATCTTTCTTTTTTTTTATTTATTTTGATTTTGATGTTTTTATTTTTTGTTAATTTTTATTTTCAATATCTTTGAAATATAAAAATAAAAAATAGATAAAAAATAAAAACTTTAAAAATGACAGAAACGTAAAAGTTATATTGAAAAACTCATAATCAACAAACCCAATGAACCTAGATACATAATCAACAATTAAAGTAATTCTATACATTCCATTTTGTTTGAAATTTTTTTTTATATTAAATAGGTTTTAAATTTTGTCTCGATATTAGGTTTTAAAATCATTTTTTGATCAATTAGGCTTTAAATCTGAAATTGGATTATAAGCCCAAATTTAAAAATCCAAAAATATTTTATTTATGATTTATTTATTTTACTTATTTTTATTGATTAATTGGTGAAAGTCAAAAAGTCAAAGTAAAAAAAAATAAAAAAAATCAAAAATTGAAAAATTGAAAAAATAAGGAAAATATGAAATTTTTTTAAAAAGATTGATTTGGAAAAATTTTGAGAATTCAACAACAATCGACAAAATAGCACAACAAAATTAAAGAAAACCAACAAAAATAATTAAAAATAATTTTTTGTTTAGAAATTCTTTTTGTAGAGGTTTTAGGTTAAGAATTTTAGGGCATTATATTTAATTTTGTTTTGGACGATGATACAAAATAATAGTGTCAATCAATTTTTGGGCATTGATTATTTTTGGATTTTTGGATAAATTTTTTTTATGATCGTTAAATTTTTCAATAATTGATTTTTAGAAATCTTATTGAAATATAAGTTTGTTGAACGTGAATTGTAGAGAGAAGTAAGAAGAAAATGAGGTTAAGAAAGGAGAAAAAAAGAAAAATTAAAAAAATTTGTTTTTATAATAGGTTGAAATGATGCCTTTTTAGAAGGCGAATCTGATGCAACTTGTGTATTAACCCATGTGTTGACTTTGTTATAACTCGACTTATATGCATTGAAAAGTTTTTTTAAAACTTTATTTTAGTTATTTTAGGTAAAATCTTAAATTCAATAATTAATTGATATATAGAAACTAAATTTGAACACACACTAAGATAAAAAAAACTAATTTCACTATTTAATAAAAGCACAGAGATGAACCATACAATTTGAAAAAAGTTGATGTGATAAAATTTTTTTGCCATGTCATTATTTTTATCATTTAGACTTAATATGTTAACAAAATCAAAGGCCACGTAAGTAAGAATGCTATGTCAAAAAAGCTAAAATACTACATCATTAATTTTAACAAAAAAGTTTAAACTATTAATAATTTAATGAAATTTGATAATTTATTAAAATATAAAGATTTAATTTAAACACATACTTTTTTTTTGCATTTAAATTAATAAATAACATATAATTAAAGTTATCCCTAAATGAGGACAACACTCAATTGAATTGTGAGGTACCAAATTACTTTTTATTTTTTAAATAATTATTGGTGGATAAAAAACTGAAATAAGTTATTGGATTTAGTATATAATGGTGTAGTGGAGGATGGAGACATGGTGAGATGTGGTTTAATTGGATTTAGAAGTAAAGAATGTGAGTGTTTGTTTGATATAGGCTTGTAAATGGGTGGGCTTTTATAGGTTTTGAATTTTTATAATTTTTATTTATAATAAAATAAAAAATATAAAAAATATAATATAAATATATATAACAACAAAAATAAAAGATTAAGTTACTTTTTTTTCTATTTTAAATATTTTTATAAGAATTATATTTTACAATAAATTAAAAATTTGTACACATGAACAAATGATTAATAAAAATACACCATTCATAACATAAAAGAATTAAAAAAAATTTAATTACAATATATGAATCTATATATATTAATTTTAATTTTTTTATCAAAATATATGAAATACTATACATAAAATAGCATGCAAATTTAATAATTTTTTTTCATTTTTATTGTTTAATATTTAAACATTTAGATATGTCAAGTATGTTTTTATTATACTACTATTGCGAAGCGTGGATTTCTATCTACTTATTGCTTATTGATGATGCTACAAGGCTTATCAACAACTTGAAGATCGAAAGAGATAGGAAAAAAAATTAAGCTTTAATTTTTTACAAAATAAGAATTTTATGTTTTATTTTTAATATATTTTATTAATTAATTTAAAATGAAAGAGATTGCAAAAAAAAAAAAAAGCTATAGTTTTTTACAATATAAAAATTTTATGTTATTTTTTTTATGTTTAATATTTTTAATTATCAAAAGAATTATTTTTAAGAAATATTCTTTTTCTTTTAAAATTTTGTTCAAAGATCGTTCAAAATCAAAATTTAGTGATAACATCTAACAAAATTAAAATTCTAGCATTAAGAAAAAAGAAAAAAGGACAGTCCTAACTCAAAATGTAACTGTCACCGAGTCTACAAAAGTCTATCAATAAGAGAAATGAACGGACGATCGTAACCCACGTGTCCTTTCTGCTTTCTCTAACATTCTTCCCCGTTACGTGGCCGTGTACGATATGTCAACTAAAATCCCCTACAAAACTCACCTTCCCTCTCTTTCCACAAAATTACACAAACTGCCACTGTGTCAGCTCAGCCATGGCTACTCTCTCCCTACAAAATTCGCCTCTTCAATTCCGTCGATTCCGCCTCAGTAATTTTAATCTCAAAGCTGTGCCGAGATTTTCCTGCCAATTTTACGGGAAAAAAGTTAGGGTTTTGATTACTTCTTCGAGAAGAAATGTGAATGCTAGGGGAAGAGATGGACTGTTATCAATTTCTTGTTTTTCTAAAACGAATGCTGATATTGAAAGTGTTATATCCGAAGAAATAGGAGAAGAGCGGCCTCCTTTTGATATTAATCTTGCGGTTATTCTTGCTGGTTTTGCTTTCGAAGCTTATACTTCTCCTGTAAATCATTCATTTGGGGAATCCCAATTTCTTTTCTTTTCTTTTTCTTTTTGATTTTCTGTTTGGTTACTTAGAAATTGTTAGAAAATTGGAATTGGAATCGGTTGAATTACGAATTTTTTTTGTTTCTGCGTTTTCACTGAGAAGATGTTTTCATAAAACGGTTTGAATAAAACTAAAAAGATAAGTAGTAATTTAAACCAATCAATTTTTTTGAAAAGAAAAATGCAGGAAATTAAAAAATGGTTATGTTTGAATGTATATTTACATTTTAATCATTTGTTCATGTTTGATCAAAATATTGCTTTTTATCTAGTTTTGAAGAATTAAAAATGGAAATAAAAATAACCAAAAAAGAACATTAGCTTTAAGCAGGTTATTTAGGTATCTATTGGAAATAATATTTGATATTTTCTCTTTTGTTGTGTTTGTTTTCTTGTCAGGAAAATATAGGCAGGCGTGAAATTGATGCTGCAGATTGTAAGACTGTTTATCTCTCGGAGTATGTTTTGGTTTCCCGCTTAGTAATTAAACACTGATAAGATGTCCTTATAAATTGTTTAAAAGAAATTTTAATGCTAATTTTAGTTTTTAACTTGACATTAAGCAGTTGTGAATGCAATGCAGGTCGTTTGTACGAGAGATATATGATGGCCAGTTGTTTATAAAGTTAAAAAAAGGTTTTGATTTTCCTGCTATGGATCCATGGGTATGTTATGAAGTGAAAATTGGAGGTTTATGTGTGCTTTTTGTTGGTGACACGAATATAACTATGTCTTTTTGAAACTTTTGGAATGCCTTCAGGGAACTAGTGATCCATATGTGGTAATGCAATTGGATGGTCAAGTTGTCAAAAGCAAGACTAAATGGGGGTAAGTTATTGGTGTTTTGATATGTATTGTAGAGCTGATCTATGTATTTTCGAGACTGATAATCTCTCAAAAAAGGATCAGTAAATTGCTTATTTTAACATCACTTTAATAGCAGGAACCTTTGTCTAAAATGAAACTGACAGTGCTATCTGTTTCTTTCCATTTTTCTGTCTTTGACAAATTGTTTTCATTATATATTAGTATGCCTGACCCTTCATTGGAAGTTGTTATAATTTAATGCTATACAGTTTATTCTCTCTGTTACTGATATATTGTTCCTAAGCATGAATAAAGGCTATTGCTTTATTAGAGTATTTGTTAGGGTGATTCTGTTGCTGTTAGAAATGTAACTTATGGCCTGGAAAAATTTTCTAAATTGTGAACTTCAATATTTTGGATATACATTTCAACTGTTTTCAATGGAATGACTCTAGACCAATGTACCCTTAATCTAGAATATTGAGCATTTACAACTGACTTTTTATTGTTTATTTTATTCTTAATTATGTCATTCTTAAGATATTGTGCAGATATAAGTAGACATAACTTTACCTATCAAATTCATATACTCGTGGCTGTATGATTGCAGCACAAAGAAGCCAACGTGGAATGAGGATCTCACCTTTAATATCAAACTGCCCCCTGCGAAATATATTCTGGTCCGTATGCAATCTCTTAATATCTCCAGTTTCATTTTTTTGTCTTATTTATTTGCTTATCTTTTGATAGGAGCTTTCTTTTAATCTTCCTAGTTTCTAAGTTTCATCTCATTCCTCTTTCAATGAAACATGGCAAGTCACTTGTATTACTTACCTAGTTATAAAGTTACAATTGCATTAAAGAGTTATCTTAAAGAGTGACTAAACTTTTTGTAAACAGAATAGAACAGAATAGAGGAGAAAGAGAAGATAACTTCTTATTGATTAACATGAGAATTATAAAGATTTAAATAGACTAAAATTTAAACTTCATATCTACCAAACAACCTAATCACCTAAAAATCTAAATCTGTTAATATTTAACAGTTTAGATTTTATAACAAGATCTTGATATTTCTACACTCCCCCTCAAGTTGGTGCATTGATGTTAATCAGGCCCAACTTGTTGACTAGTGCTTCAAAATCATGTCTAAACAAACTCTTGGGTAGAATGTCTGCTGTTTGTTGCTCTGAGGTGACAAATGGCATGCAGATTACTCCACTTTCTAACTTCTCCTTAATGAAATGCCTATCAATCTCAAAATGTTTTGTATGATCATGCTGAACTGGGTTATTAGCTATGCTGATTGCTGCTTTATTATCACAAAAAAATTTCATAGGAGGTTCTGATTCTAGCTTCAGTTCTTAAAGAACTCTCTTCAGCCACATCATCTCACATACTCCATTAGCCATAGCTTGAAATTCTGCCTCTGCACTATTTCGTGCAACAACTTTCTGCTTTTTACCGCCCCAAGTGACAAGATTACCCCAAAGAAATGCACAATAACTAGAAGTTGATCTTCTATCAGTGATTGAGCCTGCCCAATCTGCATCTGTGAAAACTTTCACACTTCACAAATGGTTTTTCAGGAACAATTAGATCCTTTTGTATATTCTTAGGAACATCCACACTAGACAACTGTGAGGTAAAAGCATAAAAGGAGGGTGATAGATTTTTATCTGACACGTACTTGGAAATTGGATGCTGAGTACATGTTCCAACACCTTTCCTAAGAGCAATCGGAATATCTACAAAATTAAGAATGGCAATTTTTGAAGGATTAGATTCATAAAAGGTACCTAGACTGGAAGAAACTATGTTATTTGGATCTGGCCTTGTATTAGATTTTTGGTTTTGCAAGGTTGTGATGTCATCTTTCTTTTGAATCTGTTTTTTCTTGGAGTAGACAGTAAGCTCAGAACCTTCCTCTTTATTTCTTGAGTTATTCTCTGTTTTAGTTTCTATTTCACTTATAGGCAGTGAAGTAGGTTGCTCCACTTCCAAATTTAAAACTCCAAAATCCAAACTCATTAAAGTATCTAGTTGTAGTACAAAATCTGTGTTTTTACCTTCAAGTCCAAACAATGAGTCTTCACAACTATAGTTATTCTCCCCATGAAGAGGAGTGTCAAAAATTGAGATTCAAAAAAAGTAACATCCATAGTTATAAAAAACTTTTTTGTTTGAGGATGAAAACAGCAATAACCCTTTTGTGTTGAAGAGTACCTAAGAAAAACACATTTTATAGCTCGTGGGTCCAATTTACTGTGGTTATGGTCATGCACATGCACGAAAGCAACGCATGCAAACACTTTAAGAGATAAATCAAATGCTAAATGTGACATTGGAAAACATTTTTTAAACATATTTAATGGTGTTTAAAAGTTCAATACTTTTGATGGCATTCTGTTAATTAGGTAAGTGGCAGTAAGAACAGCTTCCCCCCATAAGTATTTGGGTACTTTAGTTGTAAACATTAAAGACCTAGCTACTTCCAAGAGGTGTTTATTTTTTCTTTCTGCAACTCCATTTTTTTGTGGAGCATCAATACAAGAGCTTTGATGAATAATCCTATTTTCCATAAAATATGTTCCAAGAATCTGATTAAAGTATTCTTTCCCGTTATCACTTCGAAACACTTGAATTTTTTCTTGAAATTGTGTTTCAACCATATTATAAAAATTTTTGAAAACATGTTCAACATCTGATTTTTCTTGGAGTAGATAAACCCAACAAACCCTTGTATGATCATCAATTAATGTTAGAAACCATCTTTTCCTAGAAATTGTTGGTGTTCTACAAGGGCCACATGCATCACTATGAACAAGAGCAAAATGGCTTAGAGGACTTTAAGGCTAAATAGGAAATGATGCACAATGATGCTTAGCAATTTGACTAATTTCACATTGAAAAAAAGATGGATTTTTATTCTTAAATAAATCTGGAAACAGGGACTTCAAATAGTGAAACTTAGGATGGCCTAACCTAAGATGCCACCACATTACGTCATTGTTACTAGAGACAGGGATTGGCCCAAGGCGAGTCGTTTGAGCTTGTCTGCACATGGTACTTCGATCTTCAAAATAATAGAGTCCACCACTTTCCTTAGCATTGCCAATCATCCTCCCCGAGTCCAATTCCTAAAATTCATAGTGAGTTGAGAAGAATTTAGCACAACATTTTAAATCACGAGTTAATTTGCTGGTAGATAGCAAATGACAAGAGAGGTTTGGAACATGGAGGGCATTATGAAGAATAAGAGATTTTGAAATGGCTATTGATCTTTTTCTAGCAATTGCTAAAAGGGAACCATCGGCAATTTTAATTTTTTGATTTCTAGCACACGGGCTATAAGAAGAAAACAATTTAGAACTACCTATCATATGGTCTGTTGCTCTAGAATCGATGATCCATGGACAACTAGTAATGGAGGACACATTAAAAGTAACAGCTTGAAAATGATTACCTTTTTGAGCTGCAGAACAAGAGGAAGACACATTGTTTGAGAATTGTGTGGATTGAAAAAGTTTATACGGTTGGTCTAACTGTTCCTTACTAAAAAGAGATGTCTCTGAGGCTCCTGCTCGCTCCTAGACACCTATTTGAAATGCTCTTAATTACGGTTGGACGATCTTGGCTTCCAATTCTGTGGTTTCCCATGTAATTCCCAACATGTATCTCTTTTGTGTTGTGGCTTCTGGCGATGATCACACCACACTTTCTCGCTTTTTTTATTCTACTGTGTCTGTCTAGACTGATTGTAAGATTGGGTCTCAGTGGCGAGAGCAAAAGCTTCAGCAGCAGGTTGGTTATTCTCTCCCAACATCGCCTTTGGTTGGCCTTGTTCTCTTTTTACTTCAGCAAACACTTCATGAAGAGTTGGCAGTGGTTTCTTGCCAAGAATTCGGCCTTTTACCTCATCTAGGTTCTTGTTCAGCCCTGCTAAAAGAACGTATACTCTATCATTTTCCATCCTTTTCATGTATCTTACACTATCATTTGCACAATCCCAATCTTCTTCATAACACAAATCTAGCTCTTGCCACAATGCTTTCATCTCATTGTAATATTTTGTCATCTCTCGAACTGCTTCCCATACTTCTCTCACAATTGGCAAAAACAAATAGGTTTTTTCGATTGCTGGCTCCATTGAATTTACAAGCCATGCAATCACTAAAGAATTCTCTGATCTCCATGTCTTCAATGTTGGGTCATTGCTAGCTGGTTTCTTTGCCTCACTTGTCAAGTGGACGAGCTTTCCCTTGCCATCGATCATGAGCTTCATTGATTGCGCCCATTCTAGATAATTTTTACCATTTAGTTTGTGAAAGGTCAATTGGACAGATGGATTTTCAAATCCATTAATATTTATGGCAGAAACACCTCCACTAACAGCAGCTGTGGATGCTGTGCCATTTTCTCCGATTATGGCTGTTTTGATCATCATGGTTTTCAAGTGAAATGCCTATTCTCTGATACCATGTAAACAGAATAGGACAGAACAGAGGAGAAAGAGAAGATAACTTCGTATTGATTAACATGAGAATTACGAGGATTTAAATATACTAAACTTTAAATTTTAAAATTTAGACTTCATATCTACCTAACAACCTAATCACCTAAAAATCTGTTAATATTTAACAGTTTAGATTTTATAACAAGATCCTGATATTTGTACACTTTTGTAGGTACAAAAACATGAAACCACTAACAACTCCTTTTATCTATGAGAAATAACAGATGATTCCTAGATTATCATGCACCCAAACAACAATATCCTTATTTTCAGAGTCCATTATCCTTTTCTAACACATGCTGTAGTCACTTTTCATCTCCAGCTACATCTTTCTGCAACAACAACTACATCAAAATGCACTTGCTAGCCCTTTTCTAGTGAAAAAATAGGAGTTTGATTGCACATCCTTGATAATACTGCCCTTCTTGAACCACATTTTCCAATGGAATAAGAGAGATGAGGAAAAATCATAGATCAGAATAATTTATAAAAATTGGGTTAAAAATATCAAAATTGTGTGCTTAAATTCACAGCTATGGCATCCAATGCCTGTTTATGACCAACTCACATGCTTTTGTTGCATTGTGAATCTGATGCATTTATGGCTTTTATTGCTACTGTCTTTACCATTGAGCATGTATCTTTGAAATTGGTTTGATGAATAGCAACTATACTATATATATTTCTATTTATCATCCATGTGTGCATTCATGGCTTTTATTGCAACTTTCTTGACCATTGATTATCAATTTTTAAAATGAGTTTGATGAATAGTCAGCTTGATAGTGACTATAGTTTTCCACTTTCCTCTTTTTTAAGGGCCTTTTATTATGATTATATATCTTTATTTATCTTCTCTATGATTATCGTCATCATAACTGTGCTCTTTATGTGTGCATGCTGTGGGAAAACACTTACTTACAGCTGGTTGTAATCTTGTAATCTATATATTTATATTTGTATCTATAGAATTAAGTATTTGTATCCCTAAAATTAGGATAGACAATCCCTCAATTATAGGATTAGTTTTTTAGGAAGATTTAGTTTCCTAGTTTAACCCTAGTTAGTTGTATATAAACTTAAGATTATTGTATAATTCTCAATAAGCAGTTTTTCAATATACATTCAGTTTTCACACTGATTTATTTCTTAGTTTTTTCACATGATATCAGAGCTTTAGGCTCTTCTTGGGAAGCAAAATTTTTAGCTTTCATTGCTGACTTCTATTTTAGGCCTTCACTGCCGAATCCTGTTTAGGCCTTAATTGCCGAACCCTTTCAAAGAAAGATATTACTACCACCCAATTTGAGGAAATGTCAACTGGGAAAATCATTGGAGATGTCTCAGAAACAAGGAGAGTTCGACAGGGAAGAGATTGAAAAACTGAAAAACTTATTGAAAATCCTTGAAAAGCCTACTATGGTATGTTCTTTGGGTAAGGTTTCTAGTTCAGGTAAAGCTTCCGGTTCTCATGGATTAAATGTCTTGGCTAAGCCTATTACGAGTTCTTGAGTCATTGACTCAGGAGCTACAGATCATATGACACATTCCTCACAAAAGTTTAGTACATATAACCTGTGTCTTAGTAATAAGAAAATTGTTGTTGCAGATGGTTCACTTACTACAGTGACAGGATTAGGAGATGTTCAAGTTAATCCCTCGTTTGTTCTCAAAAATGTTCTTCATGTTCCTGGATTGTCTATTAATATGATATTTATACAAAAACTTACCAGAGATATGAATTGCAAAGTAACTTTTTATCTCTTTTATTATGAATTTCAGGACTAGAGTTCGGGAAAGATGATTGGACTTGCTAAGGAGAAGGATGGACTATACTATCTTGAGACATCAAATAACACAAGTAATATCAAAAATAGTTTACCTTTGTCATTTCTTTCTAGAAAATCTTCCAATAAAGACAAAATTTAGCTTTATCATTTTCGTCTTGCACATCTTTCGTTTGAAACTTTGAGAAACATGTTTCTTTCTTTGTTCAAAGGATTAAATGTTGAAGATTTTCATTGTGATATTTGCGAACTTGCAAAGCATAGATGTGTGTCTTTTCCAATCAATAACAAAAGAAGTTCTACTCCCTTTTACTTGATTCATAGTGACATTTGGGGTCCATCTACAATTCCTAATATTTTTTGTGCGAGATGGTTTGTTTCATTTATAGATGATTGTACCAGGGTCTCTTGGGTTTTTTTACATAAATCCAAATCAGATGTGAATAGTATATTTTTAAGCTTCCAAAACATGATCCAAAATCAATTTGGAGTGAGAATCAAGAGATTTAGTGCTGATAATGCAAGAGACTACTTCAACCAGAGTCTATCCACATATTTCCAAAAAGAGGGGATTATCCTTGAGTCATCTTGTGTTAATACTCCACAGCAGAATAGAGTGGCAGAGAATAAAAACAGCCATTTATTAGCCACAACCCGAGCCTTTCTTTTTCAAGCAAATATACCTAAATCTTATAGGGGGAAAGCTGTTTTCATTGCCACACACATTATAAATAGGTTACCTTCAAGAGTTTTGGGATTTAAAACTCCTATGGAACTATTCTCACAATTTTATCCCAACTTCAATACCACAAACAATCTCACACTTAGGATATTTGGTTGTAAATCATTTGTTCATGTTCATAGTCATAATAGGGAAAAGTTGGATCCAAGAGCGATTAAGCGTATTTTTGTGGGGTATTCTTCAACTCAAAAAGGATATAAGTGCTATCATCCTCTTACCAAAAAATTTTATGTGTTTGTAAATGTCACTTTTGAAGACAATAAACCATTTTTTACTCAACCTTATCTTCAGGGGACACTTCATTCATGGAAGATAAGGATAAAGACTTCTTTTTGCTTGATTTGGCCCCTTCTTCAACATTTACACCCATTAATTCTTCTGAGTCGAAACCTGTTTCTGCTGAGCGCAAGTCAAACACTGAATTTGAGTCTGAACTCATTCCAAATACGGAAGATGTGACAAAGGATAAAATTGTTCTTGATTCTATGAAGGAATTACAGGTGTACTCAAGAAAAAAAGTTCCAGATCCTGAACCAGTGCCAGTCCAAGAACCTGATCCTAACTCTGGAAATGAGGTAACTACAGTTTTTTACTTTATTTCTTAAAATGAGCATGAATCTCCTAAAACTATAACTAGTGATTATGATCTGCCTATTGCCATTAGGAAAGGAACTAGAGAATGTGCCAAGCATCCACTATACTCAATCTCTAATTTTGTGTCATTTGAAAAATTCTCACCATCCCATAAAAATTTTCTTGTGAGCCTAAACACTATTTCTGTTCCAACTACATTATCCGAGGCATTATCCAGTGAGAAATAGAGGCAAGCCATGAAAATAGAAATGGAGGCGTTAGAGAAAAATCAGACATGGGAACTGGTAGAGTTGCCTAAAGGAAAAAATCCAGTGAGGTGTAAATGGGTTTTCACTGTAAAATGTAAGGCAGATGATATTGTTGAAAGGTATAAAGCTAGGTTAGTGGCTAAGGGTTACACTCAAACCTATGGAGTGGATTACCAGGAAGCCGTTGCTCTAGTTGCCAAGATGAATACAGCTAGGATTTTGTTATCATTGGCTGCAAATTACAATTGGCAGCTTCAACAATTTGATGTAAAGAATGCTTTTCTACATGGTGATTTGGAAGAAGAAATATATATAAAGGTTCCACCGAGATTTAGAGGCCATCTAGAAGCAAACAAAGTATGCAGGCTGAAAAAAGCTTTATATGGCCTTAAACAGTCTCCTAGAGCTTGGTTCGGGAGATTTGCCAAAGTGATGCTAGCAATGAGATATAAACAAGAGTCAAGGAGATCACACATTGTTTATCAAGCACTCTGATTCAAGGAGAGTCACAGTTCTATTAGTGTATGTTAATGATATAATTGTAACTGGAGATGATGAAAAAGAGAGAGAATCTCTAAAATAGTGTTTGGCTAGAGAATTTGAGATAAAAGAGCTAGGGAGATTGAAGTACTTCCTAGGAATTGAAGTAGCTCACTCACGGCATGGTATTTTCATCTCACAACAGAAATATATGATGGATCTTCTGAAGGAAACTGGGAAGGTTGCATGTAAACCTGCAAATACCCTTATAGATCCTAATCATAAAATTGGAGAAGCTAATGAAGATGCTGCTGTAAATAGAGAGATGTACCAAAGATTAGTTGGAAGACTCATTTATCTCTCACATACTAGACCTAATATAATATATGCTGTGAGTGTGGTAAGTCAATTTATGCATAGTCCTAAAGAAGTGCACCTACAGGCTGTCTACCGTATATTGCACTATTTGAAGGCCAATCCTGGGAGAGGTATCTTATTCAAAAGAAATTCGGGGTTAGTTCTACAAGCATATACAGATGCTGATTATGCAGGTTCAGTAACTGATAGAAGATCTACCTCAGGCTACTACACTTTCTTAGGTGGTAATCTTGTGACTTGGAGGAGTAAAAAACAGAATGTGGTGGCAAGATCAAGTGCTGAAGCAGAGTTCAGAGCAATGGCTCAAGGAATTTGTGAACTACTATGGTTAAAGATTATCCTAGAAGACTTGAAGATCAAGTGGGATGGATCAATGAGACTCTACTGTGATAACAAGTCTTCAATAAGCATTGCACACAATCCTGTGCAACATGACAGAACAAAACACATTGAAGTAGACCGGCATTTCATAAAGGAGAAACTAGACAGTGGGTTGATTTATACACCTTATGTATCAACCAATGGTCAACTTGCCAATGTGTTGACTAAAGGTCTCAGCAGTGCAACATTTCAAGAAATTATTTCCAAGCTGGGAATGGAAAACACCTATTCACCAGCTTGAGGGGGAGTGTGGGAAAACACTTATTTACAGCTGATTGTAATCTTGTAATCTGTATATTTATATTTGTATCTCTAGAATTAAATATTTGTATTCTTAAAATTAAGATAGACAATCCCTCAATTATAGGATTAGTTTTTTAGGAAGATTTAGTTTTCTAGTTTAACCCTAGTTAGTTGTATATAAACCTAAGATTCTTGTATAATTCTCAATAAGCAGTTTTTCAATATGCATTCAGTTTTCACATTGATTTATTTCTTAGTTTTTTCACACATGCGTGTGGGTGTGTGTGTTGATACTTGCTCAGCATGGTATTCCAAATTAAATGATGCAAAAACACCATCTGCAGTTCTAAACTTCATACAGTAGTTAAAGGACATATTTCACAATGTTATTGGATTGTAGTTTATGAATTTGTTGCACAACTTCTGGTTTGTTATTTTAATGAGCACCATCAAACTTCAGGTTGCTGCTTGGGATGCAAACCTTGTAACTCCGCATAAGCGCATGGGGAATGCAGGCATTAATCTAGAAAGCCTCTGTGATGGTAGGAATTTGAACTACATGTATGACCTGGATTTATTAGATTAACAGGCCTTCAAAATTCATGTTGCTGTATCTAATTTGGTGAGATTATAATGTGATCATCCAGCAAGGGTATTGTGTTGCTATTATACATGAAATTTTATGGAATGTATGTGATCTCATGTTGTTAAGGTAATGCGTTTAGGAACCAGACTACAATTTCAATTTCATTACCTATGGGCTTACTAACAATTGGCAGATTAAGTTCCAAATTCATAGCTGCATATATTTTTTCTGTTTTAAAATAACATCAATTAAAGTGTGTGTTTTTTTCCAGGAAACTTGCATGAAGTGCTGGTGGAGTTGGAAGGAATGGGTGGTGGTGGCAAGTTGCTGCTTGAGGTAGATCTCTCTGGTGCTATTGTAAAAAAGAAAAAAAAAAAACACCGTTCTGGAGAATATTTTCTTATTTCCAAGTGAATGTTTCAATGCCTAATTGGGTTCATTGCGTGCTAGGATTTGAAAATTTTAATGTAGAGGTTCTGAAATATCTGCTCTCTAAGCATGAAATTTAATCTAAATTTTAATGCATATTTTAGTCCATGGTATTGGCCATACAAATATTACCACTAATGACATAGTATTCTAGTCATGGAGAAAAAGGCTCTTCAACTCTTCTTGGAAGATCGAATCTATATTAAAATATTCAAGTTTACTGGAAAAGATGGACTTTTAGTATTTTGAATGTTTTCTTGTAAATGGAGGAAAGGTTTACGGTATGGGTCGCTTGCTGCATTTCAAATTCCTCATGCACACATGAAGTTCCCTTTGAAAATGTCTAATTTTAGGCCTTTCTTCTCTTTATGGCAGCTTATTTGTAATTTTAGTTGTGAAAGGTTCTCCTAAATTTAGGTTTATGTACCATTGCAAGATTAGATTATTTAGATGCCTGAGGAATCTTGTAGTGGTTTGAGGGTAGTTTCCTAAATCAAGATTTCTGGTAATCTCAGAATATATAATTCTAGCAGATGTGATTCAACTAAATTTTAATTTTGATAAGGTCTAAATTACTGAATTATAAAGTCTCCAATAGAATGGAGTTGATGAGATATAATAGCACTTGCTCTAAGTTGCCTATAAACATCTTAGTCATTCCTTATTGGTTGTAATATGATATATTAAGTGCCCCAGCTATAGAGGTGCCTGAGTAATTTGGATGTACATGCTCGCATAGAGCATAATGTTTTCTTCTTGAAAATTTCATTGGCCTCACTATATTACATTCTTTGAATCAATCTTCCCATTCCTTTTGTTGGAGAAACCTGTTTTTATGAAGGGCCAAAAATATATCTCCTTATCTCTTAATAATTCTTTCTCAATTCTATTCACTCTTTGTCCCTTAACTAAAGAAATACTTTTACCATTTCACATGTGGTCTTTTGGTGTGGATGAATGGGTGGCTAATATATTTGCTTACTGCTGGTGAATGGAATGTCACGGAGCCCTCTGTATTGAAGGTAATGCCGCTTTTGCTTCTTCTTTTAATTCATTAACTTTTCTTTTTCACTTTTCTCGATGACTTATTTTTTCATTTCCTGTTTGATTTGGCTTGTTTATGTAATATTTTATCTTTCAGTTATTTATAGTAGCTCTGATTGTTTCACCTTCTTGTTTCTCTCTAACATCTATTTTTGATGATATTTTTGCAGAAAATATTGCCAGTCTCCATAGGAAGGCAGGCAGCAGTGTTCAAAGAGATTATGTTCCTAGAAAGAATGTTAATCTTTTTTTCAAAGATAAGAAAACTTTTGGAATGCAAATGAGAGTATAACTTATATCCAATGGGTCAATAAAGAGAAATCTTGTTGTTAAAGGCTTATCAGAGACTGAGAGCAAAAAGGATAAAATCTTCTCAAGCATATTGGGTTGATTATCATAAAGCCTTTCTAGTTCCTATTGATTTACAATGGGTTGCCTTGTCAGGTCTTTCTGACTTCTTTTTTTTTTTTCTTAACACTTCAACCTCTCTAAGTGCAAAAAACGGTTTTATCAATGTACAGAATCAGTTTAAGCAACAAAAATGGGAGAGATATCACTAAGTTCAGTTTGATGGGTCTTGAAAGATGATAGGTAGAATGAAGGCATGGATGAGAAGTTGACCATTTATGTACCTAGACTTGATTATCATTTGTCCTGAAATGATTTTTCTTGTAGTTATCTCATTTCTTGCCCTATCAAGTTTTGGGCCTATAGTTGTGCACTAAGACCAAATATATTTAAGCATAGTCATATTTATTAAGAACTTAGCAGGCATAAAAAATTCAATAGATTAGCAATTACTTCTTATACTTCTAATAATATATGACTATATAACTAAAGGCACTTAGGATTAGCTCCGTTTTGATATAGTTTATGTGGAACCTTGTTGATGATGATTCAAATGTATGTTGTTGGATTTAGGTTGTTTCTGCTGGGAATACATGAGGTTCCGAAGTATCACTTGTGACTATATGTTCTCTTAGAAGATATCAACAGCAAATTCTCGTATTATTTTGAGTAAAATATCTCTGTTATTTGAAATATTTTAAGGATCAAAGTTGTTGATGTTGATCAACAATGATTTTTAGATTTCAAGAGAAGAATGTGTCGGCACTCCAGATGAGCACCTGCATGCAAGCTTGTGACTTTGTTTGTTCTTATGGGGTTGACTATAGGAGCAAATTATGCATGGAGATTCATGAAGTTGGTAGGAATAACTAGATAATAGACATGCATATATAAAGTGAGATAAGAAAAGTGGTAAACTGAATATCTATTATTTGAAGTACTCAAGATAAGTAAGAGGATACTGGATATCTATTTTACTTGTCTCTTTTAAGATCTCTTAATCATCAGTGTTTCTATGAGCAAGTTTGAGTGCATAGGTTTTAGTTCTCAGTTACTGATAGTGTTCAGTTTAGGAATGCTTGAAGTTATTGTTGAGTTAAGGACTGTCCTTGAACAGTTCATGTGAGACGGGCTCCTTGAACAGTTCATGTGAGATAGGGGCATACCCTGATGCTAACTAAGCAGGTATTTATCCAAATCTTCTAGCAAATATGAGAAATGGTCAGTTAAATTTTTAATATAAATGTGGAATTTGAGTTTTCCATGTTTATGGAGTTTAATGATTTTAGTATTGGTAATAGTTAAAGTTTAAGTACAATGAATTGTCTTGGTGTAAATTTCATAAATGATTTCTCTTCACCAACTTGAAGGGAATTGTCCTCTGAGGCATACCTTTCTGATAATTTTATTTTTCTTGCATCTTGCAACCATTTGATTGTTCACTTTGTTAGCCGGTTGCCAAAGTATTGGTCAATAAGGTTGATTGTTGAATTCTCTCACATTTTAAAATTAATACCTGTGTGAAAAAACTAAGAAATAAAATAGTGTGGAAACCGAATGTATATTGGAAAACTGCTTGTTTAGAATTATACAAGAATCTTAAGTTTATATACAACTAACTAGAGGTTAAATTAGGAAACTAAATCTTCCTAAAAAACTAATCCTATAATTGAGGGATTGTCTATCCTAATTTTAGGGATACAAATACTTAATTCTAGAGATATAAATGTAAATATATAGATTACAAGATTACAACCAGCTGTAAATAAGTGTTTTCTCACACTCCCCTTCAAGCTGGTGAATAGGTGTTTTCCATTCCCAACTTGGAAATAATTTCTTGAAATGTTGCATTGTTGAGACCTTTAGTCAACACATTTGCAAGTTGACCCTTAGTTGATACATAAGGTGTACAAATCAACCCACTGTTTAGTTTCTCCTTTACGAAATCCCGGTCTACTTCAATGTGTTTTGTTCTGTCATGTTGCACGAGATTATGTGCAATGCTTATTGCAGACTTGTTATCACGGTAGAGTCTCATTGGTCCATCCCACTTGATTTTCAAGTCTTCTAGGATAATCTTTAACCATAGTAGTTCACAAATTCCTTGAGCCATTGCTCTGAACTCTACTTCAGCCCTTGATCTTGCCACCACATTCTGTTTTTTACTCCTCCAAGTCACAATATTACCACCTAAGAAAGTGCAGTAGCCTGAGGTAGATCTTCTATCAGTTACTGAACCTGCATAATCAGCATCTGTATATGCTTCTAGAATTAACCCCGAATTTCTTTTGAATAAGATACCTCTCCCAGGATTGGCCTTCAAATAGTGCAATATACGGTAGACAGCCTGTAGGTGCACTTCTTTAGGACTATACATAAATTGACTTACCACACTCACAGCATATGCTATATTAGGTCTAGTATATTTACAGCAGCATCTTCATTAGCTTCTCCAATTTTATGATTAGGATCTATAAGGGTATTTGCAGGTTTACATGCAAGCTTCCCAGTTTTCTTCAGCAGATCCATCACATATTTCTGTTGTGAGATGAAAATACCATACTGTGAGTGAGCTACTTCAATTCCTAGGAAGTACTTCAATCTCCCTAGCTCTTTTATCTCAAATTCTCTAGCCAAAAACTGTTTTAGAGATTCTCTCTCTTTTTCATCATCTCCAGTTACAATTATATCATCAACATACATTAATAGAACTGTGACTCTCCCTGAATCAGAGTACTTGATAAACAATGTGTGATCTCCTTGACTCTGTTTATATCCCATTGCTAGCATCACTTTGGCAAATCTCTCGAACCAAGCTCTAGGAGACTGTTTAAGGCCATATAAAGCTTTTTTCAGCCTGCATACTTTGTTTGCTTCTAGAGGACCCCCAAATCCCGATGGAACCTTCATATATATATTTCTTCTTCCAAATCACCATGTAGAAAAGTATTCTTTACATCAAATTGTTGAAGCTGCCAATTGTAATTTGCAGCCATTGATAACAAAATCCTAACTGTATTCATCTTGGCAACAGGAGCAAAGGTTTCCTGGTAATCCACTCCATAGGTTTGAGTGTAGCCCTTAGCCACTAACTTGGCTTTGTACCTTTCAACAGTACCATCTGCCTTATATTTTATAGTGAAAATCCATTTACACCCCACTGAATTTTTTCCTTTAGGCAATTCTATCAATTCCCATGTCTGATTTTTCTCTAAGGCCTCCATTTTTATTTTCATGGCTTGCCTCCATTTCTCATTGGATAATGCCTCGGATAATGTAGTTGGAACAGAAATAGTGTTTAGGTTCACAAGAAAATTTTTGTGGGATGGTGAGAATTTTTCAAATGATACAAAATTAGAGATTGGGTATAGTGGATGCTTGGTACATTCTCTGGTTCTTTTCCTAATGGCAATAGGCAGATCATAATCACTAGTTATAGTTTTAGGAGATTCATGCTTATTTTGAGAAACGGAGTCAAAAACTGTAGTTACCTCATTTCCAGAATTAGGATCAGGTTCTTAGACTGGCACTGGTTCAGGATCTGGAACTTTCTTTCTTGAGTACACTTGTAATTCCTTCATAGAATCAAGAACAATATTATCCTTTGTCACATCTTTCGTATTTGGAATGGGTTCAGACTCACATTCAGTGTTTGACTTGGGGTCAACAAAAACAAGCTTCGACTCAGAAGAATTAATGGGTGTAAATGTTGAAGAAAGGGGCAAATCAAGCAAAAAGAAGTCTTTATCCTTATCTTCTATGAATGAAGTCTCCCCCTGAAGATAAGGTTGAGTAAAAAATAATTTATTTTCTTCAAAAGTGACATTTGCAGATACATAGAACTTTTTGGTAGGAGGATGATAGCACTTATATCCTTTTTGAGTTGAAGAATACCTCACAAAAATACACTTAATTGCTCTTGGATCCAACTTTCCCCTGTTATGACCGTGAACATGAACAAATGATGTACAACCAAATATCCTAGGTGTAAGATTGTTTGTGGTATTGAGGTTGGGATAAAATTGTGAGAGTAATTCCATAGGAGTTTTAAATCCCAAAACCCTTAAAGGTAACCTATTTATAATGTGTGGCAGTGAGAACAGCTTCCCCTCAGTAAAATTTGGGTACATTTGCTTGAAAAAAAAAGGCTCGGGTTGTGGCTAGTAAATGGCTGTTTTTCCTCTCTGCCACTCCATTCTGCTGTGGAGTATTAACACAAGATGACTCATGGATAATCCCTTCTTTTTGGAAATAGATAGATAGACTCTGGTTGAAGTAGTCTCTTGCATTATCAGACCTAAATCTTTTGATTCTCACTCCAAATTGATTTTGGATCATGTTTTGGAAGCTTAAAAACACACTATTCACATCTGATTTGGATTTAAGTAAAAAAACTCAAGAGACCCTAGTACAATCGTCTATGAATGAAACAAACCATCTTGTACCAGAAATATTAGGAATTGTAGAGGGACCCAAATGTCACTATGAATCAAGTAAAAGGGAATAGAACTTCTTTTGTTACTGATTGGAAAAGACACACGTCTATGCTTTGCAAGTTTGCAAACATCACAAAGAAAATCTTTGACATTTAATCCTTTGAACAAAGAAGGAAATATGTTTCTCAAGGTTCCAAAAGAAGGATGTCCAAGACGAAAATTATAAAGCTAGATTTTGTCTTTATTGGAAGATTTTTCAGAAAGAAATGACAAAAGGTAAACTATTCTTGATACTACTTGTGTTATTTGATGTCTCAAGATAGTATAGTCCATCCTTCTCCTTAGCAAGTCCAATCATCTTTCCCGAACTCTGGTCCTAAAATTCACAATAAGAGAGATAAAAAGTTACTTTGCAATTCATATCTTTGGTAAGTTTTTGTATAGATATCAAATTAGTAAATAATCCAGGAACATGAAGAACATTTTTGAGAACAAACGAGGGATTAACTTGAACATCTCCTAATCCTGCCACTGTGGTAAGTGAACCATCTGCAACAACAATTTTCTTATTACTAAGACACAGGGTATATCTACTAAACTTTTGTGAGGAATGTGTCATGTGGTCTGTGGCTCCTGAGTCAATGATCCAAGAACTCGTAATAGGCTTAGCCGAGACATTTAATCCATGAGAACCAGAAGCTTTACCTGAACTAGAAACTTTACCCAAAGAACATACCACAGTAGGCTTTTCAAAGATTTTCAATAAGTTTCTCAGTTTTTCAATCTTTTTCCTGTCGAACTCTCCTTGTTTCTGAGACATCTATAGTACTCCAGTGATTTTTTCAGTTAACATTTCCTCAAATTAGGTGGTAGTGATATTTTTCTTTGAAAGGGTTCGGCAATGAAGGCCAAAACAGGATTCGGCAAGGCCTAAAAAAGTCGACAATGAAGGCTGAAAATTTTGCTTCCCAAGAAGAGCCTAAAGCTCTTATACCATTTGGAAAAATTAAGAAATAAAACAGTGTGGAAACTAAATGTATATTGAAAAATTGCTTATTTAGAATTATACAAGAATCTTAGGTTTATATACAATTAACTAGAAGTTAAACTAGGAAACTAAATCTTCCTAAAAAACTAATCCTATAATTGAGGGATTGTCTATCCTAATTTTAGAAATACAAATACTTAATTCTAGAGATACAAATATAAATATACAGATTACAATATTACAACCAGCTGTAAATAAGTGTTTTCCCACAACCTGAGTAATTTAAACTCTTAGGACATTGATTTTTGCATATTTTGATTAATGGAGCTAGTGTAATTTGGATGTATCATTTCTTCTATTATGGATAGGAAAGGTAATGAGTTGCGAGTCCTGCCAGAAAAATGAACCATGATGCTTAAGTCTTATAGAGACTTCTTTGCTGTAATATGCATTTCCTCAGTGTTTTAACTGCCACAATTCTTGTGTTGCTGATGGAAAATTTGATCTACTTTTCATCATATAAGTTCAAGGTATATTTAATTAAAAAACCACCTAAACTTGTAATGTTCTAGTAGAACTTATAATTCGTATTGCCTGTACTTGTGTTTGGTATGGTTTCAGGTTAAGTACAAGAGTTTTGAAGACATTGAGGAAGAGAAGATGTGGTGGAAACTCCCCTTTGTTTCTGAATTTCTTCGGAGAAATGGATTTGAGTCTGCTCTAAAAATGTTTGTTGGCAGTGAGTCTGTGCCTGCACGCCAGTTTGTTGAATATGCCTTTGGGCAGTTAAGGTCCTTCAATGATGCGTATTTTTTGAAGGAACAATTGTTGAATGGTAATAAGAATGTGGCTGAACCTGTTGGGACTTCCAATGATTCCACTGTGTCAGAGATGTCTTCTTCACATGTGGAAAGTAGTTCAGAAGCATCTTTCAGTGACACAAGTACCGAAACCGAGAATAATTCAGAGGACTTCCACTTGGACAATGCTGGCATGGCTAATAGGCAGAACACTAAACCAGTGTCACAAGTTGATACTATGCAGTTTGATAAGTACTTCTGGAAGAACCTTGCAGATGTTATCAATAAAAGTGTTGTTCAGAAACTTGGAGTTCCTGTTCCAGAGAAATTAAAGTGGGATGGATTTGACTTGTTAAACAAAATTGGCCTACAGTTCCAAAAAATTGCAGAAGCAAAATATATTGAATCTGGGCTTGCAACTCCAGATGATCAGGATATTCAAGGTGATAAAGTGCTTGAACCTGGGTTTGCAAGTCCTGAAGATCCCGAAAATAAGAATGATAGTGCGATTGGACCATTTACCATTAGCACTATACAATCTTCACTCCCAGGCATAAAGAAGGCAACGCAGGATTTATTAAGACAAACTGATTCTGTTTTAGGAGCATTAATGGTGTTGACTGCAGCAGTTTCTCAGTCCAAAAGGGAAGGACAGGAGAATGAAACTAAAGAAGAATCCTCTGCCAAAGCAGAAAGCAATGTCTCTAGTTATAGTGGTGGTGAGAAGCTCCCTATCACACTGGATGGTTCGGTATTAGATGAGAAAAAGGCTGAAGAAATGAGAGAACTCTTTGCAACTGCTGAAAGTGCTATGGAAGCCTGGGCAATGCTTGCCACCTCACTGGGCCATCCTAGTTTTATCAAATCTGAATTTGAGAAAATATGTTTTCTGGATAATGAAACCACAGATACCCAGGTGACCTTTTATCTCATCAAAATAAGCTCACGTTTCGCTATAATTTTCTTATTCTTGAACCCGTATCTTTCACATTACCTTACTATTTGATTTAAATGATTATTTCATTTTATTTTGCTATAATTTTCTTATTCTTGAACCCATGTCTTTCACATTACCTCACTATTTGATTTAAATGATTATTTCATTTTATCACTAAGTTTTAGGCACCTGCAGGTGGCAATTTGGCGTGATTCAGCGAGGAGGCGATTAGTTATTGCTTTTAGGGGGACTGAACAAGTGAGTTTCATCTATTTATTCACAAACTTGGCTGAATTATTTAGCTTTAGCTTAAATTAATTATTTATTGACCATCCAGGCAAGATGGAAGGACTTATGGACAGATTTAATGCTTGTTCCTGCTGGGTAATTTCAAATATCTATCCTCTTCTCTCTCGCTTTCTCCCTAGAAGGTTTTTCAGTTGTAGTAAACATTTTTTCTTACTAATTCAGTAAATGTGGCTTTTGGAAGTCTGCCTATTCATAATATAAATAGCATTACCATGACAAAGGTGCTTCTCTATTCTCTTGATCACCTTAAAAGGATGGGGGGGGGGGGGAATAGCACAATCATGAATGTACTTGCAGATTAACAGTTGCTGATAATAACAATGCAGAGGATCTTTTTTGTTAAATATCTGACATTGTTACATCTGCAATATTTCTCAGTGATGTTGAAATCCGGGCAATGATTCATTATAGTTCATTTCCTACTACTCTGAACTCTTCTTTTGAGTCATATTTAGGGCAAGATTATATTTCCTGAAAAGTTTTGCAGATAAACATTATTCCTAGTTTTTATTTTCCTCAGACAAACATCATTCACAATTAAAATATAATTTAGAAAGGCACATATTTTAGTGTTTTTTTTCTGATACTAACTTTTATCCTGCCTATGTAGGCTAAACCCTGAAAGGATTGGTGGCGACTTCAAGCAAGAAGTCCAAGTATGCTTACAGTTTATAGAATTAGTTTTTTCTTTCTTTTCAAAGATAATATATATGAGATGCACATATTATTGATAACTGTTGTTAACTTAATTGCCTGAAGTAGTGATGCTGGCTATACTTTGCAGGTTCATAGTGGATTTTTAAGTGCATATGATTCAGTTAGAATAAGGATTATCTCCCTCATCAAAGCATCAATTGGATATATGTAAGCATTACTGTTGTGACCTTTCTTCTTGGTCTCTTTGATAATGTTCCAATTCAAGCGTAGATCTAACATGTTGATATTTAGTACAAAAGGTTTTGCATATATCCATAAATCTTTAGAGGTGTCTTAGCTTTTGTTTATATGGAATTCTTGATTGGCACCTTTCATTTATTTCTTCACTTGCTTTATAGTTATTTTTTCAAGTTAGTCATGGAGATGATATTGGATCTCTAACATGTCTCTCTTTAAGCTGTTAATAAACCTTGATACAGGATATTAGACGTGTATTTCAGTATTTGATTCCATGAAAGTAGAAGGTTGATGTTATTGATGTTAAGCAGAAGGCCTACACACTGCATATTCGAAATTATAAAATATGGATTGGTTATTCTTAGCAGAAGTTGTCTGTGCATGTTTGTGTGACAGAGATGAAATTGCAGAGCCGCTGCATGGATGGCAAGTTTATGTGACAGGTCATAGTCTGGGTGGTGCACTAGCTACCCTTCTTGCTCTTGAACTTTCATCAAGTCAATTAGCAAAGTAAGTTTCTCTCTCATTTCACTTAAGAATGATATTCTTTATTTTTTTTCTCAATGCATTACATGCTATTGAAATTGTGCAAAGAAGCACAGAAAAATTATACTTGTAGCTATTTAAAAGAAACTAAACATATGTGTTTAGGAAAAAAATGAAACAAAACATATAAGTGGAAGAGTTAGTTGCCTTTTCAATCCTCAACTCTGTCAGTACTTGAAAAATTGGTGAATCAGAGACCTCATTTGGACTAAATGCTAAAAGTCGCTAATTAATATCAGTTTATACTCAGGTTTTTCATGAAAGTTCAAAGATTGTAGAAAGCTGAATTTAGCTTTTCTTTTTTTTTTTTTTTTTTTTTTTTTTTTTTTGCTCATAATGCAAGCTTTTGGAAATTATCTCTTCTTGGCGGTCCAAGACCTAAGGCCCTTTTAATCAGAAATTGGCAAAAAAATAATTTATTGAACTTCCTATCTCATTTGTGTTTGTCAGACGCGGGGTGATTTCAGTGACTATGTATAACTTCGGTTCTCCTAGAGTTGGTAACAGAAGATTTGCAGAAGTATATAATGAGGTAATAAAAAATTTTCTCTTCAGTTTCCTTTGTCTAAGTGATAGGGATTTTTTTTTTTTTTTGTGATGGAATATTGATCAATAGCCACTTTTCTAGATCTATATATTCTTGTTGAATTCTTTTCTTGCATAAAGCATGTTTTTAGTTGTAGGCCAAGCAACAGCAGGTAAATTTCTTGCCATAGTTTAATTATCAAGATTTGTGTCATTTAGGTTTTGCTTAGTAGGATGGGTAGCAAAATGAAAAGATGGAAAATTAGAGTAGTAGAAAATTGAAAAAAAGGAAAACATATTTTCTCTTTCATTGGTGTGCTTGGTAGGAAAGATGAAAAAGTTGAAAGAAAATGTAATTTTCTTTCCATCCATTGCTTGGTAGAGTTGAAAAATGAAAAGAAAGAAAATGAAATTTATATAATTTTACCATTATATCCTTTGTAGGTTAATAGAAAAAGGTGAAATTAAAAAAATGGACATTCTTGTAAATAGGCACACTTTACTAACACCTCTTATCATTTTCTCTCTTCCCATCTTTCCAATTTGAAATGATTTATTTATATTAATGATGGAAAATGCTCATCTTTCCTATTATCTTTTCTCTTTCTTCTCTCCTACCAAGCACTTATGAAAATCATTTTCTTTCCAGTTTTCTACCCACCCCTCTTCATCCTTCCACTTTTCCACCCTACCAAGCACACCCTAGAGGACATTTAGGATTAATGCGTAGTTGATTAGATTACCAGTTACCATGTCTTTTCCCCCCTTCCTTTTACCACCTCTAAAATAATGCATGGTTGTTCTAAAAGTTTTCTCATTGGCTAATATGTTGTTTCCAGTGACACATTTATGAGATGGCCTGAGTTATTCACATAGTAATTTACTGACAAACTAGCTTAAGCTCATGTTTATTTACTGATAAACCAGCAGCAGATTTATATTGCTGATAAACATTAGGATCAGCTGTTTTATAAGAGAGCACGTAACTCTTCTTCTGCAATGCTATATCTAATATCTATGGTTTTAATTCATCTTTTGTGCTTTTCCTCTTTGTATCTCTTTTTTCTATACCATTTTCATTTGCATCATGAATACCTTTTCTTATGATTGTTTCCTCTTGACACTTATCGTATTTCAGGTTTTGATTATTGAAGTCAGAAAAGTGATTCAATCCCATTATATCATCTCCTTTTCTTTTTGTTTATTAAAGATTTTTCCCAAAAGACTTGTTTTAAACATTTCTTTGCAGATAATTATAGGCTCATGAAAAACTTGGCACTATCATTTTTGTGCTTGAATTTAAATTATTGCTTCCTGATACATAAGAAATGCACTTAGGGAGGTTTCTATTATCAAATATCAATCTGCTTGTATTGTCATGCTGTTTTACATCTATATCTTATCTAGGAAGTGTGACACATCATTGGTTAAGGTTTTTGCAATTGAATACTAACATTTGCAGAAAGTTAAAGATAGCTGGAGAATTGTTAACCACAGAGACATTATACCAACTGTTCCCCATTTGATGGGTTATTGCCATGTGGCTCAGCCTGTTTATCTTGCTGCTGGAGAATTAAGAGATGCTTTGGTGAGTCTTTTATTTTATTTTATTTTGTACTCTATTTGTGGCATAAAGTCATAATATTCATATGTTGGTTGCTATTCACAAATTTTATGGACAGGACAAATGACACGGGAACTGAATTTGCGACATGTTATAATAATTTTGACGTCAATTATTTATGTTTGTTGATTAGACTTGGTATTTTAGCTACTTTCATGAGAAATTTCACTTTTGGGTGACTTAAGTGATCTTGATTGTTGGATTGCCTTGCTCTCGCTAATTTTGTTTTCAAAATTAGCTCACATTTATCTATTATTCTGTAAACAAATCAAGCAATCAGAAAATCTGTCATATCTGAATATGTTTTGAAGCAGACATCCATAATGTGTCATCTGTTAAGAATTCTTAAATTAGCTGGATCAAACTCCTTATATATATATTGTTTGAGAAAATGTAATTTCTATTGGCAGCTATATTACATCTTCATAGTTAGATGCTTTTTGCATTCATAAGTAGCTGGACCCAGCCAAATTCCACTTTTGAAGTTTTTCTTTTTTCTGTTCAATTGACTTGGGGTGCACCCTTTTAATCAATTACATTAAATATTCCTTGTATTCTTGGTGTTCAGCTCCAGAAATTCTTTTAACAAGATTGATGCTCTTACATATATGGAATACTGTGCTTATTATCCTTTTATTGTGAATAATTGTTCATCTCTCATGTTATTTAATGCATGCATTGGGTTATAAGTTTAACATACGATTCTTTTCAGGAAAACATGGAGCTTTTTGAAGATGGTTATCAGGGTGATGTGATAGGGGAGTACACACCAGATGTTCTTGTCACTGAATTTGTAAGTTTCTTGTTGTCAATCTTTTGCCTTACACCTTTTTCAACTTATTAAAAGGGTTGTGAATATCTGCAAGATTAAAAATTGATATTTTCACACCACACATACTATTCTAGGTTATCTTAGTCTGATTTCTTTTGCATGTGTTTCAAGGCCTTGTCCGGGAAGATTTCATTTTCTTAGTAATTTGATTTGATATGACATTTACTGCATAGAGTGGTGTGTCTTTTTGCTACTACAGATGAAAGGAGAAAGGGAGCTCATTGAACAGATATTGCAAACTGAAATCAATATATTTCGTGCAATACGCGATGGAAGTGCGCTTATGCAGCACATGGAGGATTTCTACTACATCACACTGCTAGAGGTACACACGTCATAGTTGAATAAATCAGTATTTCATTTAATTTGTTTTTATCTTCCTCCCAGAACCTTTTGACTGGGAGCTAATGCGGCAGCAAGTTAAAGTTGCTCCACGAAGAACTTCATGATTATCAAATTGAAAAGGCCCTTGGGCTTCACCTGAATCCTAACGGCCCGTGAACTTGTTCGAATATTATGTAACGCCGCAAAATGTTGACTGTCCACCGCCTTCTATTGGTTTCTTCAGAGTGTGAGATCGAATTATCAAATGGTTGCAAGCTCAAGTAAAAATGAACAAGGAAGCATGTCAACCAGCTAAGAAGTAAACAGCATCCCTTGGCTGAGGAGGCAAGCTGATATAGGTATTTTATAACAACCATTCTCAGAATGTGACAGCAGACTGCAGGGACATGTACAGGTTTTCCCCCCTTCAAATTATATTATCTTGTGCACAAACTTTCATAGGGCTAGAATATAAGTTGTCTAAAATTTCAAAATCCAGATTTTCTTTTCTTTCATATGGTGGTAATTATGAGTTAATGTTTTTTTTCCATTCCTGCAAAGTGTTCTATACTTGCACGAAATGAAATATCATCAGATTACATAATTCTTTGTTTACCGTACCACTATCAAGGGAATTAGGAATGGACAGAGGATTGAAATAGCAAATACGAAATCAAATATGAAATATATTACTCGTTGATATTCCTCCTTAAGGGCCGTTCCAAGTCTTGAAGAAAAACGGATGACATGTTTAGATTTTCGAATATAAAAAATTCTCTTCAACGAGCTCCTTTTCTTTTTTAAAAATATTGTTATCTAAAAGATTAATTTTGCTCTTAGATACTTAAATTTTCATTCATCATATATTTTGGTTTTTCATGTTAATGCAAAAAGTCAAGTCACTGACATGATATAAATATTCAATTAAATGATGATATATATCAAAAACATTCAGTTATGATCAAATCATAATTGCCATGTAACGTTGAAAGAAATTTTCCAATTATCTAAAAAGTTGGGAAAAAATTTTAAATATTTAAAAAAATCCAAAATATTTATAATATTTTTCTCAAGAATTATAAATTCAAAAAAAATAAAAACTTTAAAAAATCCAAAAATTTTAAAAATTATAAAACCTAAAAATTTTTAAAATTAAAAAAAAAACCCAAAAAACGAAAAAATTGAAAATTGAAAATTCCAAAAAATCTAAACAATTCAGAAAAAAATTCTCAAAACTAAAAAATTTAAAAAATTGAATTTCAAAAATAGAAAAAATTTCAAAAACTTTTCCAAAAATTAAAAAAATGAAAATTTTTTAAAAATTCAACACAAGTAAAAAAATATGAAAATTGAAAAATCAAAAATTAAAATAAAAAGAAAAAATTTTTAAATTTTAAAAATCCAAAGAGTTAAAAATCAATCTAAAAAATTTTAAAAATCTTTTAAATTATTAAAAAAATCCTAAAAATTAAAAAAAAAATAAGAAAATTAATAACATCCCAATAAAATTAAAAAAATCTAAAAATTTTTAAAATGTTCTAAAAATTCAAAAATACGGAAATTTATTTTAAAATTTCCAAAAAAAAAGAGAAAATATGAAATATTGGAAGAATTTTAAAATTTTGAAAATTTGAAAACAATAAAAAAATTAATATATAAAAATGAAAAGCAAAGTTTGGTCATGTGCAATTTTTTTTTTCAGTTTTTTAGTTTTTAAAATTTGTTTTATTTTTAAATTTTCATTTTTTTTTCATTTTGTCAAAATTTTTTGAAATTTTTAAAAATTTTCTGTTTTGTTGAAGTTTCTGGGAATCTTTCAGATTTTTAAAAATTTTTATGATTGTTTTTTTATTTTTCAAAAAATTTTCCTTTATTGGAATTTGTTTTATAAAAATATTCAGGTTTTGAGAAATCCTTGGGACTTTTTATTTAAAAATTTTTGAAAAAATTTTGGATTTGTTTTTAATTTTTACAAAATTTTTATGGTTTAAAATATTTCCGATTTTTTTTTTACTTTTATAGGAATTTTGGAATTCTTTTTGAATGTTTTACTATTTTTAACTTTTTAGTTTTTTTTTTTTGAAATTTTTTATTTTCAGAATTTATTTTTGATTTTTTCAAATTTTTTTAATATTTCAAAATTTTTTCTTTTTTAATTTTTGGAATTTTAAAAAGTTTTTGAATGTTTTGGAAAAATTTTTATTTTTTTAGATTTTTTTGTGATTTTAGGATTTTTTTAATGTTTCAAAATTTTTTTGAAGTTTTATTAATTTTTCAAAAAATTGTTTTGAATTTTTCAATTTTTTTAATTTAAATTTTTTTATGAATTTTTAAAAATTTTCTAGATTTATTTTGAATTTTTCTTCTAATATTGAAGTGTCAACAATGATCGACGATGATTGATTGGACATTTTCTACATATGTTATTAATTTATTGGGTATTGATACTACGTCATCACCTTGACCAACAACATTAATTAACACGTCAGCAACTAAATTAATAGCATTAGTCCGAATATATTTTTATGAAATCAACTTAATTAATTATATTTAATAATATATTTTTATACTTTTTTTTATCATCACAGTTAGAATTGTTAAAATTCTTTTCAAGCATAAAACATTTTAAACTCATTTTACATCTAATTATATAAATTTCATGATTATTTTCATCTTTTTAGGTTAACAAATTTTTTACTTAAAATCTTTTAATTTAAAAATATCAATTTGTTTATATTATCAAGTTAATTATTTACTTTAATTTTTTGTTACGCTTATTCTTATTTTTTGTTTCATTTTAAAATTATCATAACTCTTTTTTAAGGTATATTATGACGTCAAATGATATCAATTTTACGATTATTTTTATTTTTCGTTAACATTTATTTTTTATTTGAAATTACTTTTTATTTATAATAATAACTTTTTACGTTACCAATTTAATTATTTATATTATAATAATATGTTTTTACACTTGTTTTTATCTTTTATTATATTTAAAATTATCACAACTTTTTTCATAAGGTATTGTAATACTTCTAATATATTTTATATCAAATGATACAAATTTTAAAATTATTGTCATATTATTACGTAAACACTTTTGATTGAATTATTATTTTTATTTATAACAATAATTTTTTTATATTGTCAACTTAATTATTTCATTAAAATAATTTTTTTATACTTGTTCTTATATTTCATTTCGTTTAGAATTATTGTAACTCTTGCTTTGGTTGTTACAATAGTTCAACCTATTTTACACTAAAGGATCTTAATTTTATGATTATTTTCACCTTTTTACATTATGATCCTTTTAACACATTTTACATTAAATTATATTAATTTTATAATTATTCTCATCTTTTTACATTAACACTTATTTTTCGGTTTAAAATTATTTTTACTTATAATAATATTTTTTATACTGTCAATTTAATTATTTATGTTACAATAAAAATTTTTATGCTTGTTTTTACATTTTATTATATTTAAAATTATTAAAATTTGTTTTAAAGTATTATGACACTTCAAATATATTTCACACTAAATTATACCATTTTTACGATTGTTTTCATCTTTTTATTTTAACACTTATTTTTTGATTTAGAATTAATTTTATTTATAATACTAAGTTTTTTACGTTACAAATTTATTATGTTTTAATAATATCTTTTTACAATTTTTGTTACTTTTCATTATGTTTAAAATTATTACAATTTTTTTATTAAGATGTAATGATACTTCTAACTATTTTACGTAAAATAATATTAATTTTATAATTATTCTCACTGTTTTATGTTAATTCTTATTTTTTGTTTAAAATTATTTTTTATTTGTAAAAATAATTTTTTTACATTACCAACTTAATTATTTATCTGATAATAATATTTTCTTACGCTAGTTATTACCTTTCATTATATTTAAAATTATCATAACTTTTTTCTTAAAAGTGTCATAATACTTCTAACCATTTTATATCAAATGATATTAATTTTACGATTACTCTTACATTTTTTATATTAACACTTATTTTTGGTTTAGAATTATTAATTATTTGTAATAGTAATTATTTTATGTTGCTAAAATATTATTTATGTTACAATAATATTTTTTTATACTTGTTCCTAGGGGTGTAATTAATCGAGTTTGAATCAATACAATATTAAGCTTGAGCTCAACTTGAAATTCGAAATCGTAACTCAGCTTGAACCTAATCAAGTTTTTTTTAGCTCGAGCTAAACTTGAGATAGAAATCAAGCTACTTGAGCTCATTCGATTATGCTCGATTAATATGAAACAAGAAGCTCAATTCTTAAATTTGACAAAAACTCAATTATTTGTGCTTGAGTTTGAACTCGAGTTTAAGATATTTTATTAATTAAAATAATTAAAATATATTAAAATATAAAATCTTAATTAAACTCATGAATTACTCAAGCTGGGTATAAGAATGGTCGAACTCAACCCAATCAATAAGTTGAGCTACTTGAGCTCAAGCTCGACTCGATAATAATCGAGTTAGATTCGAGTTTTATTCAAGTTGAAACCTAGTAGCTTACAAATACTAATGTATCATTTGAACCCCTACTTGTTTCTACCTTTTTTTACATTTAAGATTATCATAACTTTTGTTAAGGTATTAAAACACTTCTAATCTAATTTACGCCAAATGACACTAAGTTTATAATTATTCTTATCTTTTTACACTAACATATTTTACACTAAATAATTTTTATTTTTTAATTATTCTCACATTTTTACATTTAGTACGTATTTTTTTGTTTAAAATTATTTTTTATTTATAGTAATACTTTTTTTATATTGTCAACTTATATTTATATTACAATAAAATCTTTTATGATTGTTCTTATCTTTTATTATGTTTAGAATTATCATAAGTTTTTCTTAAGGTATTACGACATTTCTAATATATTTTACATCAAATGATACCAATTTTACAATTATTTTCACTTTTTTGTGTTAACACTTACTTTTTGATTAAATTAATTTTTTATTTATAATATTAATTTTTTTATGTTACCAATTTATCATGTTTTGATAATATTTTTTTTTACGTTTGTTATTACTTTTCATTATGTTTAAAATTATTAAATTTTTTTCTTAAAACGTAACGATAGTTCTAACTATTTTATGTTAAATAATACTGATTTTATGATTATTCTCTTTGCTTTACGTTAACTCTTAACTTTTTATTTAAAATTATTTTTTATTTGTAATAATTGTTTTTTTATATTGTCAACTTAATTATTTAAGTTCTAATAATATCTTTTTCTATTTGTTGTTACCTTTCATTACGTTTAAAAGTATTACAACATTTTTCTTAGAAGTATTACGATACTTCTATCCATTTTATGCTAAATAATACCAATTTTTAGGTTACTTTCACCTTTTTCATATAATAACACTTATTTTTTTATTGAAAATTATTAATTATTTGTAATAATAATTCTTTTATGTTGCCAAAAATATTATATATGTTACAATAATTTTTTTTACACTCATTTTTACTTTTTATTACGTTAAATTTACCACAACTCTTTATTAATGTGTTACAACAATTCTAATTCAATTTATGTTAAGTGACACCAATTTTACAATCATTCTTACCTTTTTATATTACGACACTTTTAACATACTTTACACCAAATGATTTTAATTTTATAGTTACTTTTACTTTTTTACGTTAACACTTTTTTATATCTAGAATTATTTTTTATTTATAATAATAATTTTTTTATGTTGTCAACTTAATTATTTACATTATAATAATATCCTTTTATGCTTATTGTTACCTTCCATTACATTAGGGTGTTACGATACTTCTAACTATTTTACACTAAAAAATATCAAATTTATGATTATTCTTATCTTTTTATGTTAACACCTATTTTTCAGTGTAGGATTATTTTTATTTTATAATTTTTTTTACATTACTAATTTAATTATTTGCATTTTAATAACTTTTTAAACACTTGTTGTTACTTTTAGTTATGCTAGAGTTATTACAATGTTTTTATTAAGGTGTAATAATATTTGTAACCATTTTATATCAAATAATATTAATTTTATGATTATTCTCACTTTTTTATATTAACTTTTATTTTTTAGTTTAAAATTATTTTTTATTTATAATAATATTTCTTTAACATTACCAACTTAATTATTCTTGTTACAATAATATCCTTTTATGCTTATTATTACTTTTCATTACGTTTATAATTGTCACAACTATTTGTTAGGGTGTTACGATACTTCAACTCATTTTACGTTAAATGACATTAATTTTATGATTATTTTCACCTTTTTACATTAACACTTATTTATTGATTTAGAATTATTTTTTGGTTTAAGGTAATAATTCTTTTACGTTGTCAACTTAATTATTTATGTTATAAGTATATCTTTTTATGTTTGTTCTTACCTTCATTATGTTTAAAATTATCACAACTCTTTCTTAAGGAGTTACGACATTTCTAACACATTTTATGCCAAATTATTTCAATTTTACAATAATTCTCACCCTTTTACGTTAACTAATTTTCAATTATATTTTTTAAATATTATATTATCTTATCCTATTTTTTAGAAATTTTAAATATATTGTATTTATCTGTTAAAATTTTTTTTATTCTATCTAATAAATAATATTTAATGTTAATTAATTAAAATTAGATTAACAAGTTAATAGGTAATTATTTATTTTTACAATAAAAAAAATAATGGTTTATATTAATTTTTTATGTCTAACGGTTATTATTCAATGATCTTACAATAAGGTTAAAAAATTTAAACCTACTATAGAAGTTCTCGAATTAATTTAGTAAATATAGAGATACCTATTTCAAATTTAAAAGGTAGTATTTATTGTTAGAAAATATTCATTCACTAATCATTTGTGGTAACATTTAAACTAAATAAGCAAGACCAAAAAATGTTAAAAAAAAAACCCTTAAAAACAAACTAATGCATTTGTGGGTGGCAAGCAAAGTTATATTAGAAGACTTATAAAGCAAAGAACCAAAGATAATTTGCATACTCATTTACTTCCAATGAACTAATTCCTTTTTCACAAGATATTATCTTTTACAAATAACTAAAGAGTTCATTGAGTTGTTTTAATTCACTGTTAGAAATGTGGACACATATTATTATAGGTAAATATGATAATTTATATACTCGTATTGTATAAAATAGTAAGAATTTGTGTATTACTATTGTATTTTACATAAAAATTGTATATCATAATTTATGTCAACATAAAAATGTAAAATATAGTTTTTTATGTTAAACCCATATATTTTTTTTTGTTAAAATTTTAATATTTGTTATTTTTATGTCTTCTTTTGTATAATTTTCCTATTGTGTTTTGAATTATTTAATCTAATTGTAGGTAAAAAAAAATTTGTTTTGCCATATCTATTTATCTTTTATTTTTTTTTGCAAAATTTGTCAATTAAAAAAATGAAAGGAAAGAAAAACAAATGAGGATAAAATGTGTATATCTTAATTGGCTCACTATTCTCATAAAATTAATCTAAAAAGATACAAAAAAAAGGTAAAAAAACAAAAAAAGGGTAACTGAAAAAATTTGAAAAAAAAACTAAAAAAAGAGGAAAAAGAGCAAATAGAGGTGCTACATTAGCAGCTAATATTGAACTTAAAATAAAAAAAATTCTTAAATTAAGGTAAAAATAATTACTTTATTAATATAATATATAAAACTAAATAAATAATAAAAAAATATATTTTATATACAACTTGAAAAGGGTCAAAAAAAGCATTACAAACACGTTTCTGACTCAATCTCACCTTTTCAGAAATTCAACCCATCTCAATTAAATCTTGAATTTTTAAAAACCACCCATTTTATCATATTGAGATAGGTTGAAACTCATGGGATATGAATTATTTTGACATCTTTATTAATTGGTATCTCGCGTTGCAAAATTTATCTTATTAAAAATACAAAAAAGAAATGAAAGGTAAAATAACTCAAATTTGAGGCCACGTGGACAAATCCATATATTGTTTTTACAAAACTGTTTTTATTTAAAAGAAAAAAATAAAAAAAAAAGGAAAAGTCAAGAAAAAATGAAAGTTAAAAAACTAAAAAAATGAAAAAAAAAAAAAAAGAAGCTCATTAGGGTATTACGTGGACATCCTAATTAAATAGAGACTTATCATATAAAAATTATTTGGCCATTACTATGAATCAGCTCCTTTTGTTGTCAAAATTTATTTGATTGAAAAAATTGAAAGGAAAAAAAAAAGCAAACTGAGATGTCACTGAGAACCTATATTATTTTTTTCACAAAATTTATCTAAAAATAAAAAGTTAAAAAAGTTAAAAAAAAAGAAAAAAATATAAGATGGCACGTTAAGTCTTTGAATGTGTGTAAAAAAATTTAAAATGAATCAAACTTATATAATAGATAAATGGATTGATAGATTACATTTTAATTAGGTATAAATATAGATTTTTTATTAAATTAAGATATTAAATAATAATTTTATTAATATAATACATATATATATAAATATAAAATTAAATAAATAATTTAAAATATAATTTAAGATATATAATCAAGGTAAGACAAAACATTATAAATCCGCCTTTGACCCGAAATTAGTTTGCTATAAAAAAAATCTTATTCGATCCAAAATAAAAAAGACACCTACTAGATCATGATGCAATAAAGTCTATTAGATACGGGTTGTTTTACTATCCATATCTTTATTAAAACTATTAAAGAAGTAAAAAAAAGCAAAAAAAAAAAAAAAAACTATGGTGACATGTGTACCCATAAGTTGATTTTTTAAAAAAATAATCTAATTAAAAAATAAAAAAATAAGAAATAAAAAAATAAAAAATGTAAAAAAAAAAAAAGGGAGAAAGATGAGTTGCCATACCATATTAGCAACAAGGAGTTTCCCTTGAAAAAAAATTATATTATAGATTTATATTTTATTCTAATTTACATTTTTCTGTTTTATATTTAATATTTCTTTTGGTTTATATTGTGATTCTTTTCACCGAAACAATTTGATATTACCAATCAAAAAGATCAATTTTCTTATCCCAAAGAATTTAAAAAAGAAAAAAAATCAACTCTAAATGCCACTTGACACCTACATTAATATATTTTTTTAAAAATTATCTAATTACAAAAAAGTTAAAAAAGATATTTTTAATTATTATATAAAATTGGCCCTACTCATAAAAATATAAATACAAAACTTTTATTAAATATAAAAAGAAAAAAAGAGAAAAACTTAGGAAAAAGAAAAAACGACGAAAAGCAAAAAAAAAAAAAAGTTGTCATTTATCATGATCAATAATTATTTTATTTTTGAAAATTTATAGTATGGATTTAAAAAAAACAAAAAAAGAAAGGACAAAAAGAATAACATTAATATATAAGGTTGATATCTCCGTTAATATCATTTTTTTAAAAAATATCAAATAAAAAATAAAAATAATTAAAAAAATATATTTTTACTAATAATATCAAATTGGTCAATGTATAAAAAAATTTAAAAATTTACAAAATATTTATTAAATAATAAAAAAAATTGTAAATAGAAAAAAAAAAACAACAAAAACAAAAAAAAAAAAGGAATTAATGTACACTTGACATGTGATGTATCTTTAATATCAATATCAAGTGAGTTAATAAAAAAATTAAATCTAAAATATAATTTATTAAATATATAAAAATAAAAATAAAAATAAAAAACATGTGGTATATTATTAGTATAAAATGAGTTTAACAAAAAATATAAAAAATTAATTAAGGTTTATTTTAAATGGTATCAAATAGGTCCAAACAAAAAAATTAAAAACATATATTAAATATTTAAAAAATAAGCAAAAAAGGAGCGGCGCCACTGAAAAAATTATGGAGAAAAGAAAAAATAAAGATCAAACAAAAATATAATAAGATAGTGGATCTCTGAAAGAATAAAAAAGGCATCACAAAAAAAGAATTACGTGTTCCACTTTAAAAAATTTTAATATAAATTATAGTGAAAAATAAAAAAATATAAAAATAAAGTTAAAAAATAAAAAAATAGATCCCACAAAATAGTAGATTCCATTGAAAAAAAATAAAATACATAAAAAAATTAAAAAATTAAAAACCAAAAAAAAAAATTGAGCCCCACCAAACAAAAAATTATGGGTCTCACTTTTTAAAAAATTATAATTAAATATAAAAAATATATAATATATGATATATAAAAAAATTAAAAGAAAAATTAATACCACAAACATAACTCCCGTTAAATAAAAAATATTTTATGATAGGATATGTATAAAAAAAAATAAATATATAAAAAAACAGAGAGAATGACGTGTGTAAGCCAATAAAACCAAAAAAATATGAAAAACCAAAACGCGAAAAAAACAAAATGGGTCCCACCAAAACAAAAAAATTGTGCGTTTCATTTTTTTAAAAAATTATAATTAAATATAAAAAAATGCAATATATAAAAAAAGTTTAAAAAAAATGGGTCCTACAAAAAAGTTATGGCCCCACCGAATAAAAAAATTTTAAAATAAAATATGTATAGAAGTATAAAAAAATGGGGGACAACACGTGCAAACCAAAACTTACAGCATTTATATATTTGATGGAAGTTAGATTTCCAATGAGCCTCACAATAAAAATTAAAATATTTAATAATATTGATTAATTAAAAAATGTAAACAAAAAATATAAGAGAAAAAAAAATTTAACAGCTTAACACGTGGATACCCTTGATATCGAGTCCAAAAAAATGAAAAAAATAATTGATTAAATATATAAAATAAAAAAAAAAAACACACAAACATAACATATCTTGATATCAATTGATCCAACTAAAAAATTAAAAAATTTAAAAAATACAAACACGTTATATACTTTTTATATCAATTGAATCCAACAAAAAAATTTCAAAATTTAAAAAATATTTATTAAATATTATTTGAAAAAAGTAAAACAAAAAAAATAAAAATTTATTATTAAGTGGACTCCACACACACAAAATTTTTAAAATGAGAATTAACGAACCTCCTTTTAATGCAGGAAGAATTAATATTAGGTGGATGTATGGGCATTGCCATGGGCCAATTTTTTTTTTTTTGTCCTTTTTTTTCATCAATTTTTTTGTTGAAAATTTTATATAATTAAAAAAAGGTATCCAGTAGTATAGAAAAACTCAAAATGAGAGTGACACATTGATACATAAATTAATTTTTTATTCTCACAAAATATATTTTATAAAAAATAACATGTTTTATTTTATTTTTTGTATGTGAGGCTCACTTAATACGAAACTTTCAACAAAAAATTGGTGACTAATATTTATAAATATAAAATCATCCCACTCCTGATTTAATTTATATTATATTTATATTTATATATATTATTATAGTATCATAAATTTAAATAAACCACTTTTATTGGATCAAGGTGACGCGTGAAAGCTCCTTTGCAAAGGAAAATGTACAAGATTTATATAATTGATTAAAAATAAAAAAATTAAAAAACTTAAAAAATCATAATTTTTTTTTAAATATTTCCATTTTAAAAAAATTAAATAATTAATTAAATATGTTGAGAAATAAAAAGAAAACTAAAATTAAAAAATAATGAAAAAATTTTAAAAAGGAAAACAAGGTAAAGGGTGTAGTTGTTAATTTCGTTTCATACCTGTTGTATTGGTCAGTACTTTTCAGTTATACCAAAATATACGCTTAAGTTATATGAAAATATAGTATATTTAAGGATAATTTTTTATATCGGATTTAGTATCGGATAATATCGATTGTTTTTGTAAGTTTTCGTTAATTTCGATAATTGATTTGTTTCAGTCAGTACGTGAACATGAAATATATTTTATAATTTTTAACTTAATTTTTGTTATTTGACTATTTTTAATCTAATAAAAATAAAATTATTTAGCAAAATAACCCTTGAAAGTTAAATTTCTCTATTTTTTATTGTAACTTATTTGTTTATACTTTATTTTTTAAAACCAAAATTTATAAGCATTTCAATCTCTTTTATGAAAATAATTGTACCTTTTTTTAAAAGTTTAACAATCATGAAGCCAATGTTAATCTTTTTCATGTCTTTGTTTTTATCTTAATATTTATATAAAAAAAATTTATTTAAATATCATATGATCAGATAAGTATTTAAAATAATCATAAAAAATTTATGATATTATTTCTTATATTTTTAAACTTATTTATTTGATTTTTAAAGGTATTACATATTTAATTTGTAGATTATTAATTGTATTGACACCAGAGTGTCTGCACATCATATAGCTTAGGCTAAGACTAAGACAAACTTATCCAAAAATAAGATGAGCCTTACCTTGGTCCAAATCCACATATAAATAAGGTGGACTGGAATAGGGAGATTGCATTTACATTAACTAAAAAAGAAGATCATGAATATGAATGAGATTGTGGTTAGGTTCAAGAGTAAATGGGCAGATTATGTTCACATGCAAATCTCATGATTTTAGGCATAATTCTAGCAATGCAATCTGAAAGTTTCCATGCTTAGTGGGATGTTCCTAGCTAATATGTTTTTTGTTATTCTTTGGTAAAAGGCAAACCAGAGTTTTTTTTATACTTAAGCAATCTTTTAGATTGTTCTTCAAGTTTTGTATCTCTTAAGTCTAGAGTGATGAACTTTTATTATTCTATATCCTTGATTAGAATTCTTAGGGTGGTATTTCTGTATCCCTTAGTTTCTAGTCTTGGTGGTGAACTTTTATCCCTTTTAATCCAATAATCATATTCTGTCATTATTCAAATTATTGTGAGTTATTTTTTTTGTGAGCTTTTTTGTTTGCAGTTAATCTCAACATCTCAAACATCAATTTTCGACATCAAATTGGTATCAGAGCTATGGCAGGTCGTCATCGTCAAGCACCAATAGAAGAGGTTAAAGCCAACACCGACGTTACAGTAACTACTAATATTGACCCAAAGGATGCCCTCATAGAGGAGATGCAGTAACAAATCTTTCAGCTACAACATCAGCTGCATATACAAGAAGAAAGAGAGAAGATAAGAAGGCAACGAAGAAGAAACAAAAAAGATGAAAGAGAAACCAATCCATTCCATGAAAAACAACAATGATTCTGATGATAGCACCTTATCTCACCCATGGCAAGTTCGAGACTACGTGCGCAGAAATCAATTTTAACCTAGCTTATTCAATTCGAAGATAGAAAATTTTGAGTTCGAGGGGAAAATGTAACTTGAAAAATTCTTAGACTGGCTACACATGGTGGAACGTATATTTGAATACTATGATGCCCTTAAACATCGCAATGTGAAGCTAGTGGCCATCAAATTTAGAAATCATGTATCTTTTTGGTGAGAAAATCTAAAGAAGCAAAGGGAAAGAAAAGGCAGGAGAAAAATTATAACTTGGGAGAAGATGAAAAAAGAAAGATAAAGTATCTTCCAGACAACTTTCGACAAGATTTCTTTCTTAGGCTCTATAACTTGAAGCAAAGAGATATCTTAGTGGATGAGTATATGGCTGAGTTTGACCACCTTATGTTAAAGTATAAATTGATGGAACATGAATAACAGACTATTACCCGGTATCTTGGAGGATTGAAGATTGAAATAGCTAATATGGTGCATCTACAATCCTATTAGACTTTCAATGATGTATGCAAGCTTGCCTTAAAGGTTGAAAGACAACCAAAAGGAGGCTCGTGGTAGTAACTTGAGATTTGGGTCTCAAGAAGGCTATATCAATAAATATGGCTTATCCAAAACTGTTGTTCCTTTTAAGCCCATTCCAAAGTAACCCCAAAAGAAGGATGAGACTTCAACAAACAAGCCTCATTCTATTGCATAAACTGAGAGGTGTTTTAAATGTCAAGGACTTAGACATATTACCTCAGAATGCCCAAACAGAAAGATTGTGACTCTAATAAAAGAAGACTTGAAAGAAAATGAAGAGGAGCTAGTTGAAGAGGATCAAAACCTTGAAGAGGAGGAAGAGGTAACATATGGTGATTGTGAAGCATCCTTAGTCATACAATGCAGTTTGAGTACCACACCTACGGAGGAAAAAGATTGGTTACGTAAAAATGTGTTCCACACTCGATGTACTACCCATAGGAAGGTATATGATGTTATAATTGATAGTGAAAGTTTTAAAAATGTTATTTTTACCTTTATGGTGTAAAAATTAAGCCTTAAAGTAGTGGATCACCTCTAATATAAGCTGTTTTGGCTGTAGAAAGAGAATGAAATCAAGGTTAGTAAGAGGTGTTTGGTTCTTTTTTCCATAGGAGTAATACAAGGATGAAATGTGATGTGATGTAGCTTCAATAGATGCTTGCCATTTACTGCTCAAAAAACCTTGGCATTATGATAGAAGGGTTATTTATGATGGTTACCGTAATACTTACACATTTGTGAGGGATAGATGCAAAAAAATTCTCGGCCCTACCAAACCCATGGTGATGTCAAAACCAACCAAAGGGGAAGAAAATAGCTTGTTTACCAAGGTCAATTACAAAAAAAAAAATTAAGATAAATGGTACTATGTACGCACTGGTGTTAATCGAGAAGAATTAAGACGATGAGGAACCCCTTACAATGATACAACCATTATTGGTAAAATTTTAAGATGTTGTTTAAGAGGAGTTACTAGCTGGTCTACCATCAATGAGGGACATTCAACACATTATAGACCTTATCCCAAGGAGCTGTTCTACCTAATAGGGTAGCCTATAAAATAAGTCCTAAAGAGCATACGGAGTTGCAATGCCAAGTTGATGAATTGGTGAAAAAAAGAATAGTGCATGAAAACATGAGCCCTTATGTAGTCCCAGCCCTTTTGGTGCCTAAGAAGGATGGATCGTGGTGCATGTGTGTGGATAGTAGGGCAATCAACAAAATCATAGTTAATTATTACTTTCTTATTTCACGGTTAGATGACTTGTTGGACCAACTACATGGAACAACTATTTTTTTCAAGATATACCTACGCAGTGGTTATCATCAAATCAGAATGAGGCTTGGAGATGAGTGGAAAATGGCCTTCAAGACAATGGATGGTCTCTATAAATGGATGATAATACCTTTTAGTTTATCCAATTCTCCTAGTATTTTCATGAGATTTATGAATCATATCCTTAAACCTTGTATTGGCAAATATGTAATAGTATATTTTGATGATATTTTAGTGTACAGTAAGGATAAGAACTAACACTTGAATCATTTACATCAACTGTTTTACATTTTGAGGGAACAAAAACTTTATGCTAATCTTAAAAAGTGTAACTTCTTTACTTTTAACCTTGTGTTCCTAGGGTTTGTGGTGTCAAATGAAAGAATAGAGATGGAACCCAGCAAGGTTAAGGGTAATTTTAAATTGGCCAACACTAGCATCTCTGCATGATATCTGAAGTTTTCATGATCTTGCATCTTTTTATAGGTACTTCATTAGGAGTTTTAGCTTTATTGTGGCCCCCATCATTAAATGTTTAAAGAATGAAGTTTTTAAGTGGACCAAAGAAGCCCAACACAGCTTTGAGCTTATCAAGACTAGGATCACTAAAGCTTATATCTTGTCCCTACCAGATTTTGATCAAGTGTTTGAGGTGGAATGTGATACATCCAATTCTAGAATATGTGCTATTTTAAGTCAAGGAAGAAAGCATATAGCATTTTTTAGTGAGAAGTTCAATGAAGCCAAGAGAAAGTATTCAACTTAGGACAAAGAGTTTTATGCCATATATAGAGCTTTATTCCACTGGAGTCAGTATCTTCTTCCCAAACCATTTATCTTATATTCAGACTATGAGGCATTGAAGTTTATCAATAACTAGCACAAGCTTAATCGAAAGCATGCAGCTTTAGTGAAGTTCCTTTAAGCCTACAACTTCACATCAAACATAAATCAAGAACCTAGAATGTGGTGGCAGATGCTTTGAGTCAAAAGTACTCTTTATTGAGAACTATGGCTGTTGAAGTTATTGGATTTGAAGTGATCAAAGTGCTTTATAAGATAGATCTTTACTTTGGTCAAATTTGGGAAGAATGGAAGTAATGACCACACCACCAGTTTTTGTTACATGGTGGATATCTCTTTAAGGCTAATAGCCTTTGCATTCCCTCATATTTTTTAAGACAAGCCTTAATTAATGAAGCTTATGATGGTGCACTAGATGGACACTTTGAAATAGACAAGACACTTGCTTTTTTTGCAGGATAGGTTTTATTGGCTGAAAATAGAGAGGGACGTGATGAAACACATTGAACGATGTGGAGTATGTCATATTGCCAAGAGTCATGGTCAAAACACTAGATTATATAGTCCACTGCCTGTGCCGAATGCTTCTTGAGAAGATATTAGTTTGGACTTTGTGGTTGGACTACCCAGAACTTAAAGGGATAAAGACTATCATAGTGGTTGTGGATTATTTTTCCAAGATGGCCCATTTCATTCCTTATAACAAAATTATAAATGCTTCTCATGTTTTTGATCTATATTTCAGGAAAATTGTGAGGTTACATGGAGTTCTTAGATCCATGGTGTCCGATCGAGATTCTAAGTTTCTTAGCTATTTTGGCTCACCCTTTGGAGGAAGCTTGGCATCAATCTCAAGTATAGTTCCTCCTATCATCCTAAAATAGATGGTCAAACAAAAGTAACCAATAAAAACTTGGGCAACCTTCTAAGAAGTTATATGGGAAAGAATATCAAGCAGTGGGATCTTGTTTTACCTCAAGTAGAATTTGCCTACAACCGCTCACTAAGCCAAACCACTAGTTGTAACCCTTTTGAGGTGGTATATGGTAAGAATCCAATCAGTCTTCTAGATTTAGTTCCTCTCTCTCCTAATCAATAATTTAGTAGGATGCAGAGAAAATGGCTAAGAGAATCAAATGATTGCATGAATAAGTTAAAATTAAGATTTTACAGTAGAATGAGAAGTATAAGAGGACAGCAAATAAGCATAAAAAACATGTGAAATTTAAAGAAGGTGATTTAGTGTAGATTAACTTACAGAGAGAAAGATTTTTTTCAAGAAAGTTTGGTAAATTACAACCTAAGACAGATGGTCTATTTAGAGTTCTCCAACGCATTGGAAAGAATACCTACAAGATATAGCGTCCTGATACTTATGAAGTATTTTTCACCTTCAATGTTATTGATTTATCACCCTACCATGGAGAGAATGCTAGTTTAGACTTGAGAACAAGTCTTTTCCAACCAAAGGAGATTGACACCTGAGTGTTTGTACATCATACAACTTGGACTAAAACTAAGGCAGACTTATCCAAAAATAAAATGAGCCTAGCCTTGGTCCAAATCCACACATAAATAAGGTGGGCTGGAAAAGGAAGATTGCATTTATACTAACTAAAAAAGAAGATGATGAATATGAATGGGATTGTGGTCAAGTTCAAGAGTAAATGGGTAGATTATCTTCACATGCAAATCTCATGATTTTAGACATAATTCTAGCAATGCAATCTGAAAGTTTCCATGCTTAGTGGGATGTTCCTAGCCTATATTTTTTTGTTTTTCTTTGGTAAAAGGCAGACCAGAGTTTTCTTTATACTTAAGTAATCTTTTAGATTGTTCTTCAAGTTTTGTATCTCTTAGGTGGATTTTTTAAAATTCTTAGGGTAGTGTTTTTGTATCCCTTAGTTTCTAGTCTTGGTGGTGAACTCTTATCCCTTTTAATCCAATAATCATATTCTGTCATTATTCAAATTATTGTGAGTTTTTCTGTTTGTAGTTAATCTCAACATCTCAAACATCAATTCCCGGCATCAAGTATTATGATGTACAAGTTCATATATTTATAAATATATTTTTTCTAAACCGAAATATCTGAAATAATAAATGTTATTTGATATGATATTAACAGTCTTAACAAATGGGCTATGATGTGTCAGGTTCCATGAGGAGTTAAAGTTACCAAAATTTATGTGACAAACTAGTTTCTTTCGATGCAAAATTTGTTTAATTAAAAAATAGAAAATAAAAATGAAAGAACAAAAATGAAATAAGATGCCATGTGTACACATTTGTTGGCCTCTTTTTTAAAAATTAATTTAAAATAAAAGACAAGAAGAAAAATGGAAAAAATAAAAGACAAAAAGAAAAAAAGGAAAAAAAAAAGTTGAGTTGCCTTGTTACATTAGCAATGATGAGTTTTTTTTTTTTGTTGAGAAATTTATATCAGTGATTTAAAAAATAAAAAAATGAAAAAAAAAATTCGGACATGATGTTGATATATTAATATTTTTCTTTAAAAAGTATTAAATTAAGAAAAAAATAACAACAAATATTTTTAATAATAATATCAAATGAACTCAATGTTTAATAGGTTTAAAATATTTAAAAATATTTATTCAATATGATAATGAGAAAGAAAAAAATAGAAAAAAAGTAAAAAAAAGAAATCAAATAACTGAACATGTGGTATAATCCTTATATCAAGTGTGTATAAAAAATTAAAAAATATTTATTAAATATATAATAAATAAAAAATGGTGACATGCCTTTGGTATCAAATGGCTTCCATATAAAAAAAATATAAAATCGTAAAAAAATATTTGTTAAATATTTAAAAAAGTAAATGAAGGGTAAAATAAAAAAAACCGAAAAAAGAAAATTTTGATATAAATGGATCTTACAAAAAAAAAAAATCTTCAAATAAATATTACTTTTTGATAAGTTTAACAAAATTTAATTACATATTAAAAAAGAAAAAAAATGCAAAAGCCAAAGACAAAGAGAAAAATAAAGCAAGAGTGTGATATAAAAAATGAAAAAGTTAAAAAAAAAAAAGTACATGACACAACTTGGAACCAAGTGGCTTCCATACAAAAAAAAATTTATAAACATATTTTTAAAAAATGTAAATGAAGTGTTAAGAGGGAAAACAAAAAGAAATTAGTATAAGTGGATCCCACACACAAAAATAAAATATTTTAAAAATATTAATTTATTTTTTAATTAATTTTTTTAAAAATTAATTGAATATAATAAAAAGTAAAAATTAAAAAGACCCCTAAAAAAAAAGAGCAAAAAGAAAAGAAAGGGAAAAGTGTGCCATTTGTACTTTAGAAGAAAACAATACATTAGTAAAATTTATGTATTAGATGGTCTTCAATCTTCAACAACAAGTTGTACACTATAAAATCAAGTATCCAACAATGATAAACTTAAAAAAATTGTAAGTAACTCTCTCATTTCATATGAGGGAGACTATGAAAAGTAACTCTCTCATTTCATAAATTTTATTTCTTATATTTCAAAATCCAAACTCAAATGCTTTAAAATTGAAATCTTAGGATTTAAATAATTGTCATAACATATAAATTTGTGGACCTACCACTAGATATGGATTAAAGGGAGTCACCACCAATCTTTTTTTTTGTCTAGGTGTGATTGGTTACTTGATTGAATCTGATCTACGAAATAGATGTTAGGTTTGGGAGTTGGTTACGCATGAAGAAGGTTGTAGCACACCTACAACACCCATCCAAAGGATGGTACCAGTTTGATCTCAAATTATCAAAGCCTGGATCATGTTTGTCGTTTATCAAATAATTTAATATTAAAAATTCACCCTAAAAATTGTTCCAATAATTTGGTTGCAATTTAGGATAATTCTCTCACCTCATGTGTATTAATGGAGACTAGTGTCTTACTCTGAAAAGACTTTGTTGTCAAATTTATTAACTTTTATTACAAAAAGAATTAGTGCAGCTTTCTAATAGTTTGGTAGGGCTTACTTTAAAACAATCCTCCAATAGTTTAAAGGACGAAAATTATTTTTGTTTATTTGAAAAAATATTTTTTATATATTTTTTTTATTAAAAGGATTTTTCATTTTTTTTTCTTGTAGAATTATCTTTTTTCTTTTTTTTTGTAGAATTATATTTTTTTACCCCCTTTTTTTGGTAATAAAAGTGGCAAAAATAACTTTTTCTTGTTTTTGTCATTTTTTTTAAAAAATAATAAAAATAAGTTAAAAATAAAATAAAATAAAATTAAAATTAAAAAAAAAACTCACGATTGGGTCAGGTCAGAACGTGGGTCAACACGTGAGTTGCTTGGTCTACGCGCAGATCTGGCTTATCCAAAATGACGTCATTCAACAGCAATATAAAAGACAAGCTTCAGCATTTTTTCTCAGAATCATTCAAACCCTTCTCTCTTTAAACAAGCTTTTGTCTGCCTTCTCTTTAGAAATGTCCATAAAAAACTTCAATCGAGAATCGAAATTCCATTGGTTTTTGAAAAAGTTACCGAGAAATGCAATCAAAAAATTAGGGGCCTGTTGATTTCTAGAAAGTTGGTCGAATTCTAGAAATGTGGAATCTCATCGGAATCTTGTCGAAAACTTTAAACGTCCATAAAAAAATTCATCGAAAACTTCATGTTCTTCCCAAAATCCTAAAAAAACCTAAAAAACCTAGATTTCTTTGAAAATTTCCTAGATTTCTCCAAATTTTGCTTAGATTATTCCCAGTACCCTCAAGAATCTTAATTTTAACCCAAAAACCTAGAATCAAAGCTCTAACTCTATATAGAATCTAAAATCCAAAAATTAAACCTTCAAGAACCCTTTCTGCCATAAATTCTTTAGCCTATTTTCCTCAAAATTTCTCCTAAATTTTTTTTTGTGTTTTTTCATGTCCTTGTTCTATAGAATTGGTCCAATTTATAAGTAGGCTTAGGAAGATTTTAGGAAACGGATAGAATCAATCCCAAGCTTGAATCCTGGGATTGCATTCTATCCAGCGTGATTTCTTATCCAAAATTCCAGTAATTCGATCCTGTATTTGACCAAGGGATTCTGATCTCGATTCCATTATGCACGTATGGATTGAAACAGAAAAGGAAAGTAACAAAGAATAAGAAAAAAAGAACAAAAAAATAAAAATAATAATAAAAATAATAATATTAATAATAATAATAATAAAAGAAAAAAAACACAGAAAAATAAAGATAAAAAGGAAAGTAATAATAATAATAATAATAATAATAATAATAATAATAATAATAATAATAATAATAATAATTTATAAAAAACTACTTAATTGGACTTGGGCATGGAAGTGCCTAATTTGACTCAAACACAAATGAGCCTAATTAGGCCCAGACGTCAACAGACTTAATTGGGTCCAAACATCGATGGGCCTAATAGGATCCGAACATAAATGGGTGTTTATAGTTGCCCCTTTTTGCTTATCTTTGTTAGACAAAGATGATGCAAAAACTTAGACACCCATTTTGTTCAATTCAAATCAACAAGTAAAATTGACTGAGGATAAACCTCGAATCGAAAGTAAAATGATCTGACCTGAGTCGAGGTTGAATGATTGGGACAATGTAGCAAATTGAAAGATGATCTGACTAGAGTTGAGATCAAATGATCGGGATGATGTCGTAAGTCTGAAGATGATCTGATCGGAGCCAAGATCGAATGACTGGGACGATGCCGTGAGTTTGAAGGTGACCAAGATCGAGTCAAAATCACAAATAAATGACTGGACTGCTATCGTGAGTCAAAAGATGATCTGACCTGAGTTGAGATCAAATGACTGGGACGATGCCGTAAGTTGAAAGGTGACCAAGATCGAGTTAAGATTGTAAATAAATGACTGTACTGATATCACGAGTTTAAAGATGATTTGACCTGAGTTAAGATCAAATAACTGGGATGATGTCATGAGTAAAAATAAAGCACTAGGATCGAGTCAAGGTAAAAAATAAATGACCAGACTGATGTTGTAAGTCTAAATCGATTTGAGTTGAGTCGAGATCAAATGATTAGGATGATACCACGAGTCAAAATGAAATGACCATAACTAAGTCGAGGTTGAAAATATATAATCGGCATGGAACCACATATCATAAAAATGATCTAGAGAAGCCAAGATTAGATGAGTGGATAGTGCAAGTGCATGTCTTATGCAAATGAAACGTCAATTGTGGTACTAAGGCTTTTGCATTCTCATTTTTGTACACCTTTAATAGAGAAACCATTTTTTATTATCCTGAATATTTATCTTCACTGTACATTTTAGTGAAGAAATCATCCTTCATTAACCTGAATACACATATTCGGCAAAAAAACTATTTTTCATCAACCTGAAGGTGCAGCTTTGGCAAAGAAACCATCTTTCATCAGCCTAGATGTTTATCCCAAAGAAAGCCATGGAAGTTAATTTTCCTTTTTTATTTTTTTTAGAGGCATTCATCCTTTGCCTGTATCTCCTTTAATTCTTCAAGGCAACACACAACTTCTTATGATTTTGTTTAGTTATTAATCATTATCCCAGTTTCAAGGTGTGGGATGCAAGTTATGCATTTCTTCCATTCGTGAATACGTATAAAGAGAAAGGACAAATATATTGGCAATGTATAAAACTAGGAGAGAATAATAAGACAGCTTTCATTTATTCGAATAAGCAATAAATTACAAAAGAGGGTATTCAAGAACAATTATTCGGGGTAACAATGCTCCAAGACAAATGATTAGATAACCATGACAACAAATCTTGGATCTCCTTCAGAAACTCAATCAAGATATGATGCCCTGACACTTCAAAGCTCTTTGAAATTCATTGTCCCCGGTATGCCTTCCCAAGTGATGCCAATTCAAGCCACCTTTCAGAGTTTCAATCTGAGCCTCTTCTTTTGGATCTAAGTCGCCCTTTTGGGTTTTCAACTTGAACTCTTTTTTTTTTAGAATCAAGCAAAGTACTTCTTTACTGCGTCAAAATTGACAAGACTAGGAAGTTCATCTCCATCCATTTCTAACAAGATTAAAACTCCTCCCAAAAAAGCTCTTTTTACCACATAAGGCCCTTCTCAATTCAGGGTCTATTTTTCTCTATCATCATGCTAACTTCGAAGAATTCTTTTCAACACCAACTGTTTTTCTTGGAATTGATGAAGTTTGACCTTTTTGTTATGAGCTCTAATTATTTTTTTGGTACAATTGGCCATGGCATAGTGCCGTCAACCTCTTTTCCCCAATAAAGTTTAATTGTTTATAGCGTTCCTGAATCCACTCAGCTTCTTCTAATCCCACTTCCTTTAAAACCCTTAGCAATGGAATTTTTACTTCTACTAGCAATACAACTTCCATTTCATAAACTAAGAAAAAAAAATTGGCCTAGTAGAGGTGTGCACAGAAGTTCGATATGCATGTAGAGCAAAAGGTAATTTCTCATGCCAGTTCTTGTATGCTTTAGTCATCTTTTCTAAAATTATTTTGATATTTTTTATTTGTAGCTTTACTGTCTTATTCATTTTTTGACGATATAGAGATGAATTGTGGTGTTTGATCTTGAACTGAATAATACTTCTTGCATCATCTTACTATTGAAATTCTTTGCATTATCTGAGATGATTCTTTTTGAGAGCCCATATTTATAAATTATTTCCCTTTTGATGAATTTACGAACCATGAATCTAGTCACGATTGTGAAAGAGGCAACTTTGACCCATTTAGTAAAGTAATCAATCATCACAAAAATGAATTTGTTTCCGTTTGAGGCCTTTGGTGTGATAGGCCCGATGACATCTATCCCCCACATAGAAAATGGCCAAGATGGTGCTATGACATGCAAAGCATTGGGCAGAGCATGAATTTTGTTAGCATAAATATGGCATTTATGGCATTTTTGAGCATAATCGATGCAATCTTTTTCCATTATCAACTAGTAATATCCTGCTCGCATAACCTATCTTGCCATTGTATGCCCATTTGCATGTGCTCCACATGTGCCATTGTGAACCTCTTCAATAATCTTTTTGGCCTCAAAAGTGCCTACACAGTCCAATAACACTTGGTCCTTCCTCATTGGTATAAAATTTCTTCGTCTAGGAAGAATCCTATAGCCAACCTTCTCAAGATTCTCTTATCATTTTCTTTTGCTTGATCTGGATACTATTGATTCTTTAAATATCGCATAATAACATAATACCACAGGTGACCATCATTCTCCTCTTTCAAGTTGGCACAATGTACTGACATGTCTTTGATACCCAATTTGATGGGTTGAATCTCTGTAGTATCACCAATTTGTACCATTACGGCTAAGGTAGCCAAGGCATCTAAAATTTGATTTTTTTTTTTAGACAAGTGTTCAAATCGAATTGTTTTAAACTATTTGCATAGCTTTAAAATGTATTTGTGATAAGGGATGAGTTTGGAATCCTTTGTTTTTCATTCACTTTTCAATTGATAAATGACTAGAGCTGAATCTCCAAACATGTTTAATATTTTAATTTTTCTATCCAAAACAACATGCAATCCCATGACATAACCCTTATACTCGGCTACATTATTGGTGCAGTTGAAATTTAATTTTGCTATAACAGGACAGTAATGCTCCATTGGAGATATCAAAATTGCTCTAATCTCGTGCCCTATGGCATTAGCGGCTCTATCGAAATACATCTTTCATGTTTCTTCCTCATCATCATTTTTTCTAATTCTGAGATAACCATTAATTCCTTATCTAAAAAATTGAGCTTCATGGACTTATAATTATAAGCAGCCATGTATGCTAGGAATTCAACAATGACACTTCCTTTGATTACTTTTTGGCTCACATATACTATGTCATATTTTGAAAACATCACTTGCCATCTTGTGATTCTTTTTGATAGTGAAGACTTCTCAAAGATGTATTTAATGGAATCCAATTTAGCTATGAGCCAATTTATATGGTAAAGTATGTACTGCCTGAGTCTTTTAGTTATCCAATCCAAAGCACAACATATTTTCTCTAATGGTGAATACTTGGACTCATACTCTGTGAATTTCTTGCTTAGGTAATAAATAGCTTTCTTTTTCTTACTGGATTCATCTTATTGGCCTAGCACATATCCCATTGAGCCCTCATGTACCATTATGTATAGAATCAATGGTTTTCTTAGAACAAGGGGTGCTAATATTAGAGGGTTTGATAAGTGCTGCTTAATTTTATTGAAAGCTTCTTGGCATTTTTCATTCCCTTTTCCAAGATTGTTCTTTCAAAGAAGTTTAAAAATGAGGTCACATTTAAGAGTGAGTTGAGAAATGAATCGGGATATATAGTTCAATCTGCCTAATAAACCTCGAACCTCTTTTTGTGTGCTTAGTGGAGATAAATTTTGGATAGCCTGAATTTTATCTGGATCCACTTCTATCCCTCTTTCATTGACTATAAATCCTAACAGCTTCTTGATCTGACTTTGAATGTACATTTGACCGGATTCAATTTGAGCTAAAACTTTCTCAACCTTACAAATAATGTTTTGAGATTAACTACATGATTTTCTCTCTTTTTGGATTTTGTAATCATGTCATCCACATACACCTTAATCTTCTTATGCATCATATCATGGAAAAATGTTACTATAGCCTTCTGATAAGTTACCCCAGCATTTTTTAGTCTAAAGGGCATGATCTTGTATCAAAAGGTTCCCCACATGGTGATAAAAGTGGTTTTTTCCATGTTGTCTAGAGCCATTTTTATCTGATTATAGCTAGAGAATCTATCCATGAAAAAGAATACTAAATGTCAGGTTGTATTATCCACCAAAGTATCAATGTGAGGCATAGAAAAATTATCTTTAGGGCTAGCTCTGTTCAAATCTCTATAATCTACACACATCCACACCTTTCCATCTTTTTTTAGGACAAGTATTATATTAGCCACCCATTCAGGATTTTGGCCACTTGTAAAAAGTCTACATCAAATTACTTTTAAACTTCTTTTTTAATTTTTAATAGCATCTCCGGTTTCATTCTTCTTAGCTTTTGCTACATCGATTTGCATTCTGGCTTCAATGGTAGCTTATGTTCCACTATTTCAATACTTAGTCCAGGCATATCTTGGTAGGACCAGGCAAATACATCCACAAACTCTCAGAGTAAATCCTTTAACCGTTGGCAATCAACAACTGAAAGTGAAGTACCAATCTTGACTTTTTTTCTTGTTCTCAGATCACCTAAATTGATCAGTTCAACAACTTCTTGATGAGGCTCAATGGGTTTGTCTTTTTGTTTAATTAGCCTCATTAAATTTGGAGACACAGTGTATTCCTCAAAATTTTCTTCAGTATCAAGTTCATCGGTGTTAATTGAATTTTCAAAGTTTAACCATTGTCATGATTACCTTCATATTCATTTGGGGACTTGAAAGTTAATAGAATAGGAAATATTGGCAAGAAACTTTCATGGTAAAATGGAATGGAATGGAAGAAATGAACAAAATGCATGCTTTTACTTTTATTAGAATAATGAAAAGTAAGGGCCTAAACATAAAAGTTTATTCCAATGTTTTTGGGCATAAGCAATTAGGAGATGTGATTACATTAAAGAAAAATTAAAAACAATAGGCATTTGGATGACCCTCCAATTTTGTAATTCATATCCCTGCAGGTAGAGGTAAACTAATGTTTCTTCGTTTTGGCTTCTATCAGCCACCATGTGAATGGATAGCTTGGCAAAAGCTTCCTCTCACTTTGGTTCCTCTTTTATGTCTTTTTCAATTTTTGAAAGCATGTATCCTCCAGGAGTGAAAGTCTCATTTAAGCGAGAAACAACTATTGATATATTCCTTACCCTTCGATTAAGGCTTGGTACTTCTTCCATCTCATAACCTAATCCTGCTCTGCCATTGTTGTCTTCAAGTTTTGAGAATTCTCTCATTCCTTGAAAATTTTTACCCAGGCCAAACCCAATACTCTAACCCTTATTAACCATCTGATTAATCATAATTCTACTAAACTTGAGCCTTTCACCTACTGTATTAATGAGTTCAAAAGACCTGTAAGAACATTTTAATGATTCTTTCATCACTTTTACATATGAGGCATTTATGGGTTGAGTCACCAATAAGTTTTCTTCCCTAGCCACAATCACCAATTGTCCTTCTACATTAAATTTAATCTTTTGATGTAGTGAGAAAGAGACGGTGCCAGCCTTATGGATCCATGACCTTCCCAATAAGCAACTGTATGATGAAGAAATATCCATAACTTATAATTTTATATTGAAGACTATCTGTATAGGTAACTTAGCATCTCCCAAGACTTTTCACTTGGTTCCATCAAATGCTTAGATCACCATCTGACTGTTTTGGATATGAGACATATCAAACGACAACTTGGTTAGGGTGAACATAGGCATGACATTAATAGTAGATATATTATCAATAAGAACCTTAGCTACTTTATGACATTTATATTTAATAGTGATATGTAATGCCTTAGTGCTCCTTCTACCCTTAGGCAGAATCTCATCATCGCTAAAAAAGATGTGATGTGGCACCACTAGATTTTCTACCAAGTAATTCACATACTCTATAAATACATTATAGGCCACATAGGCCTGATTTAATACCTTCAACAAAGCATTGCGATATGGGTCAAAATTTAGGAGAAGTGATAATAGAGAAAATCCTGGTTGGCATCTTATTCAATTGCTTCACCATAAAATAATCACTATGTTTAACTAGCTTTAGAAATTCACAGGCTTTTCTTTTAGGCACAGACTTTGAGACAACTTTTTTTAAAGTCTTTGGTTGAATATACTTTTTCTTCTTTTTTTCTGTTGTCTCTAGAGTATAACAACTTTCACTTCTAGTCATGCCCCTTACTCCTGTTATATTGGCAGTTTCAATTTTTGGTCTTTGCTGCCCCTAGATCATTACTTCACACTTATATCTTTAAGGTATCGCTTTATTATCTTTATAAGAAAATAGGTGTGGGACTCTGAAAGCTATTGGTTTGGGGATAAACTTACTCTCAGCTGATTGTGGCTTCTTCTTATAATCTATAGCGATAGGTTTTGACACCCATTTATCTTCATAGCCACCCTAATGTTTTTTGAGGCTCTTGATTCCTCGATAACTTTATCCATTAAGAGTCTATTAATTTATGCACCTCTTAGTGAAATTGTCGACATTTCTTAATAGAAAGCCCTAGAGATCCACTGTGATACTTACACCTTTGATTGGGAATACATCTTTCCACGTAGGTGCATAGAGTCATCGATTGTATCAGCCCAGCTCTGTATAAGGCATCATAGAGCTGGTTTAATGGCATTTTAATCTCTTTTACCCTTCTTTTTATATGTGTTTTGTCTCTATCCAAGGCATTGATTGTATGATTAGGCAAAAGATTTCCACTAATATTAGGTGCTGAACTCCTATTGGTATAAAAACTTATCAGCCCCTCTTTAATTAGATGTTGTACTTTTTATTTTAAAGAAAGGTAATTTTTAGTAGAATGGCTTGTTACTCCATAATGGTAGTAACAATGGATGGTAGTGTCATACCATTTGGGATAAGCAGGTTCGAGCTATTTGTCATAGATAAAAGTAATTAGATAGTACTTGAAGAGTTCTTGATACAACTTTATATAGCTTATGGGTATAAGATCAAAAGTGGGTCTTTTCTTGGCTCATGGTTCTCTGGTATTACTTGTAGTAATAACTGAGTGAGTAAGGGATCTTGATGAAGATGGATGAAATGGTCAGGTGGTTGATTGGTAAGGAAATGCAGAGGTATAGTTCACCGTATGGTGGTATGTAAGGTAGATAGGTTGAGAGTAACTTCTAAATTGCTGCCCTTTTGGACTTATAGCTTGAGTCTCATTTTTTTTCTTCTTAGGTGCTTTTTTGAAAGACTTAACTCTTTCAAGCTTATTATTTTTTATGGCGTTCTCGATAATTTCTCTTGAAATCCCCATATCAACAAAGTTTTTAGTTGCATTTTCGATCATCCTCTCATAATAAAGTGATTTTAGAGTACTCACAAATAGCATAGTAGTTTCTTTCTCTGTTAAGGGAGGTTATACTTAAGCAGCTACATCTCGTCATCTTTGGGCATATTGCTTGAAAGATTTGGATGCCTTTTTTTTTATTACCTAAAAAAAAAAGTGGTCCAAGGCCATGTTGATAATATGATGATATTGATTAATGAAAGATCAGGTCAAATCTTTTCATGTCTTTATTTGGGTCTCATCTAACTAGACATACCATCTTGCTGTAAACCTAGTTAAACTATTCTAAAAGACATGTATAAGCAATTTCTTATTACTAGCATGTGTCACTATTTTGTAACAGTACAGAGTGATATGTGTGATAAGATACTTGGCACCATTATACTTCTCAAACTCTGATACTTTAAACTTTGGTATTATCACCACGTCTGGTACTAGGCAAAGTCTCACTACATCTATGGATCCATAGAAATCTATTCCCTTTACAACCTTCAATCTTTCCTAAAGCTTGTTCATAGCCTAATTGGTTTTAGAATTCTCTAAGGGCATAGCTGTCTGTGGCTTTTCTTTCTCCTTTACTTCATCTGCAGTAGAAAGTTGAATGGGCTCAACTACCTTTTAGGTAAAGACAAGATTATTATAACTTTAGATATTCTCATGACCTGGTGTATAGGTCATTTCTGGGTAGTTGTATTTTGAAAAAGCTGCTTGTTGAGGTTAGAAGAGTGGTGTGATTTGATTTTATTGTGGACCAAAGCTTGAAGGATATGCTGAGTTAGTAGCTTCTTGTGAAGTATCTTCTTCCATTGATTTCCCCTTATTTACCTTTTCTAAGGCATTTAGAATTTGGCTTAGCTTTCTTTCTAGTGCCTATTGGGCTTTTTCTATCCTTTCAAGGTGGCTTGTATTATTTTGTTCCATCTTTCTAGCTCGAGCTTGAGTATTGTATTGATGTGTAGCTATTCTTACACCTTAGTACCACAATTGAAGATTCAATAATGTTGTTATGATAATGAATGAATGAATGAATGAATGAATGAATGAATGTGATGCAATGCATGAAATGAGGAAAAAATTAAAAAAAATTTACCCCTTAAAAAAAATCAACAAAAAGAAAATTTCATTTATTCCATAGGAGTCTGTTTTACATCAAACCTAATACTGTTCCTTTATAAAAATCCTAACTTGATTATACTGGTCTTTAGCTTCCTCAATGAAGTTTAATAATTTTTATCTATGTTCCCCTGTTGGTGTAACTGAAGCTTTCAATGCCTCAACCTTTTTTGCCATCTCACCTGTTTGGATTATAGCCTTGCCTATCTGAGCTGTGAGGTGTTTTATGTATCTTTGTCTTTCTAATCTTTCTTTTTTACCATACCACACCTAATAGGAAAACTCTTTGTGCCTTCTGTGAGGATTTTAAGATGATTTTTTTGTTCATTCAACTTTGATGTCAGGGTCAAAATGTAGTTTGAAAGCCATTGATTTTCTTGTTCAACCTCCATAAAAGCATCTTCTATTTTCGCACGCTCTTTTTTCAATTCTTAATTTTCACGAACTAGCTCTGTATTATTTATTTCTTTGACCTATACCTGTATGCACAACCTCTCATGTTCTTGTTGTAGCTCCTTCAGCTCTTTAAAGGTATCATCCCATTCTCTAACAACTTTTTGGGCCTTATTGTACTCTTTGGAAATCCTGTGGATTTGGATTTCTAATTTTTTTGCTTTATTCTACCACTGGTCTTTTTCTCTCTGTAGTTTTAAAATTTCCTACTTTAGTTTCTCTTTTTCCATTTCATGCTCTAACTCTAAAAGCTTATTGTTTGTCTCTTGGCTCACCAACATGTGATGATCCTGAGGCATACATGTAATCTCATAACCCTTTTTATTTCTCTAAATCAGATACCCTTAAGTGATTCAATCAGTGAATGGCCCTGGGCTTACTCTCTTGGGCTTCTTCTAAGCCTTAATTATGCCATCAATCTTTTGAAAAATTTCAAGCTCCCTATATAAGTAGTCAAACTGGCCAAGCTTGCAAGTTATAGAGTAAACTGTTCAACTCCATGCTGTCTCCTTACCGTCAATGATGTATAACTTGTTGATCCCCATAAACCTAAAAGTGGAACCTTGGTCTCATCTCCACATTGATACAACATAGGTTTTCTATCTATCCATGGAGCTGGAGCTAACCATTTTACCTAACCAGCTGTGAGCCCTTGTAGTAGACATTTTCACTCCTTTTGAGTCTTTACTTCTGGCCAAGTGCTCTAGCATAATTCCCTAATCAAATTTTGATTATGGAAATAAAGTTTGGTAAAAGCACTTTTCTTGCATTCAAATTGGCTTTTGATCCATACAAATAATAAGGGTATGTAGCCCATAAAACGTGCTTTGTCTAACTGCCTACAAAAATTTAGAGATCCGATAGTTTCTGCTAATATAGCTAATGAAAGATTACACCCTCATTCAATTTGCTTAAATAAATCCACCACTTCTATCTCAATGTGGCTTAAGACCTTAGGGAAAATAACCAACCCATATATGGCTAGAGCAAATGCATTCGTTCCCTGATCATCGTTTAGATGTTTGATAATGAAATCCTAAAAAATCTCACATGGAATACCATTGTGATCTCATTTCTCTCGAATGTATGAGTCTATGGTTTTTTTTCCCACTTTTAGCATCTAACGCAGCTTTTTACGACTTTTCGATTTTTGTTTTTTCATGTATATTATGTTTGGATACAATAGATGCATACCCATCAGAGTTGAATGCTCCTCTATTATTGGTACTAGATCAACCTCATTAAAGATGAAACATCGATAGAAAGGATCCCAAAATTGTACCATCTCCTAATAAGTGAGTAGTCAACCTCTATTGACATGAGATATGTAATGTGCCCAAACTTCTCACAAAAAGCCTTATACCTTGAAGAGGTTATACCATTCCACATATCTAACAAGCATTTTAGATCATTATGTTTGAGGAGTAGGCGAACTTCTCCTAATAGTGTAGGGGCATGAGCAAGTGGTAAATAGTTTCCTTCTTCTAGCCGTCTCCTTTCTGATTTCATCCTTACCTCTATGGGAGAGTCATATTTGTACAGCATAGATGAGGTGCAAACCTGATGTTCTGTGGAATTTTGTGGAAATAGCTTTGGGGTAAAAATACTATGCAATCTATAAACATGTTCATGAATGTGTACAAAAGAAATAAAAGAAGACAAAAAAATCAGTTAGTCAATAAAACATCACGTAACAAGTAAGATAACAACATGACCTTGAATTTTGGATTATCTACAAAAGGTGGGATGACAAGGCTCTATCTATGGTTAGTTCTTAAAGTTGACTATATGTGGTTTGGGTTAATTCTAAAAGGTCCCCAAATTGTTCCCTACATAATGGTCCATTACAGACTAATAAGGTACCCCGATCCTTACCCATCATAGGCTACAAGCGAAAAAGGTTCAAACTGAGTGGGAGTGTTTTGCAGGCCCATGCAAAGACATGAAATCTCACGAAGGGATAGGTACTTCACTCTCTTCTAAAGGTAGAGCCCAGATAGAGGGCTTCTGTTATGCACATGCAAATGTATGACAAATATATATATACACAATAAATAAATAATCAAGTAAATATGAACAAATAAATAGTAGGTATACACAAGGAAAATAAATAATAAAGTAGATATAAGCAATAAAAGGGCATAAAATAATTTTAAACTTATGAAACAAGGCTTGGATAATAGGAAGTCATTTACTAGCTTGACTCTCAATGCCCCCAGTGGAGTTGTCAAACTGTCATAATGTATAGATTTGTGGACCTACCACTAGACATGGATTAGAGGGAGTCATCACCAATCTTTTTTTTTATTTAGGTGTGATTGGTCACTTGATTGAATCTGATCTGTGAAACAGATGTTAAGTTGGGGAGTCGATTATACATAGAGAAGGTTGTAGCACCCTACAACACCCATCCAAAGAATGGTACCAGTTTGATCTCAAATTATCCAAACCTTGATCATGTTTATGGTTTACCAAATAATTTAATATTGAAAATTAACCATAAAATTGTTCCAATAGTTTAGTAGCAATTTAGGATAATTATCTCACCTCAGGAGTATTCATGGAGACTAGTGTCTCACTTTGAAGAGGCCCTGTCGTTGGATTTATTAACTTTCATTAAAAAAAGAATTAGTGCAACCTCCCAATAGTTTGATAAGACTTACTTCAAAGCAATCCTCCAATAGTTTAGAAGATGAAAATTATTTTTGTTTATTTGAAAAATATATTTTTTATGTATTTTTTTATTAAAAAGATTTTTTTTTCAATTTATTCTTGCAGAATTATCTTTTTTCTTTTTTTTTTTGTAGAATTATATTTTTTTACCTCTATTTTTTTGGTAATAAAAGTGACAGAAATAATTTTTTCTCATTTTTTCATTTTTTAAAAAAATAATAAAAAATAGGTTAAAAATAAAATAAAATAAAAATCAAAAAATAAAAATAAAATGAAAAAAAAACCAGCGATCAAGTCGAGTCAGAGTAGGGGTCAACATATGGCTCGTCGGGTCTGCGTACAGATTCTAGCTTATCCAAAATGACATCATTCGGTAGTAGTATAAAAGCCAAGCTTCAGCATTTTTTCTCATAATCACTCAAGCCCTTCCTTCTCTAAACCAACTTTTCTCTGCTTTATCTTTAGAAATGCCCACCGAAAACTTCAACTAGAGATCGAAATTCTACCAGTTTCTGAAAAAGTTGCCTAGAAATTCAACCAAAAAACTAGGGGCCTATCAGTTTCTAGAAAGTTGGCCAGATTCTGGAAATGTTGCTGGAATCTCGTCGAAAACTTCAAACAGCCACTGAAAATTTCATTAGAAACTCCATGTTCTTCCCAAAAACCCAGAAAAACCCAAAAAACCCAAATTTCTTTGAAATTTTCTTAGATTTCTCTAAATTTTGCACATATTATTCCCAGAACCCTCTAGAATCCTAATTTTAACCCAAAAACCTAGAATCAAAGCTCTAACTCTAGATAGAATCCAAAATCCCAAAATTGGACCTCCTAAAACCCTTTCTGCCATAAATTTTTCAGTCCCTTTTCTTCAAAATTTCTCCCAATTTTTTTGTGTGCTTTTTCATGTCCTTATTTTGTAGAATTGGTCTAATTTATAGGTAGGCTTAGGAAGATTTTAGGAAACAGACAAAATCAATCCCAGGCTTGAATCTTGGGATTGTATTTTGTCCAGCATGATTTTTGGTCCAAAATTCCAATAATTTGATCCTGTTTTGACCAAGGGATTCTTATCCCGATTCCATTGTGCACGTGTAGATTGAAACAAAAAAAGAAAGTATCAAAGAAGAACAAAAAAAGAAAAATAAAAAAATAATATAATAATAATAAAGGAAAAAAAACATAAAACAAGAAAGATAAAAAGAAAAGTAATAATAATAATAATAATAATAATAATAATAATTTATAAGAAACTACTTACTTGGACTTGGGCATGGAAGTGCCTAATTTGAACCAAATATAAATGGGCCTAATTAGGCCCAGATGTCAATGGGCTTAATCGAGCCCGGACATCGATGGGCCTAATAGGATCCGAACATAAATGGGTGTTTACAATAATAAAATATCTCCAAAAAGACAAGATGATATTATAATAAAACTTGGAAGTTTTATTGATGTTATTTATTAGAGAAATACATATAAAAAAATTGGCTTTTCCTCAGATCTGCCCTAATGTTTCTCTCTCTAGCCAAAATTTCCTTTGGCTTTTCTCTATAATTCTCCTAAACTAGTGTTGAAAACTGGGTAGCTCATTGATTTTTGAAAAATGTCACTGAAAACTTCAAACCTTACCAAAAAATTCAAGCATTCAAACCCTAAAACCCAGATTTTCTCATATCTCTCAGAAATTCAACTTTAAACCTAGAAATTTAAACCTAAACCCAGAACTTTAAACCTAAGACCCAAAAATTCAAACTACTACCAATTGCCAAAAACCCTTAATCCCAAAAACTTCAAACCTAGAGAGGTTACCCAAATATCAACTCTGCTTTTCTTTATGATTCTGTGTTCAATTTATAGCTTGCTTTATTACTAATTTTAGGGCTCGAACGAAACCAATCCAAGCTTGAATCTTGGGATTGGATTTTATCCAATGTGATTTAGGCCTAGGTTTTGTAAGTTTGCCTGATTTGATTCGATATTGAATTGAAAACCTTTTGATTATGCAGATTTGATTTCCTTGTTTATTAGCACAGATTAAGAAAAAGGAAAAAAAAATAATCATTATCCCAATTTCAAAATATAAGATGCGAATTATGCACCTCTTTTATTCATGGCAAAGCATAAAAAAGAGAAAACGTAAATATTTAAAATGGGACATAGATAGAATGAAATGAATATCACTTATTTGGAGAAGAAGTAAATTACAAATGACAGTAAAAGGATAAAATAAAGGCATATAAGGATGGCTATTTGCATAGCGGTACGCTAAAACAAACAATTAGATAATTATGACAATATATCTTAGATTTCTTCAAAAACTCAACCATATAATGCCCTAGCACTTTAGAGTTCTTTGAAATCCATTAACTTTGGTGCGCCTCATAAATGATGCCATATCCTCTTTATCCAAGTTGCTTTTACATATTTTCAACTTAGATAAACCTCAATTTAGTTCAAGTTGCCCCTTTAAGTTTTCAACTTGAACTCTTTTTTTTATTATTATTTTAAGTTGCCCTTTTGGGTTTTTAACTTGAACTCTCTTTTTTTTAAGCAAAGTATTTCTTCACGGTATCAAAATTTATGGGATTAGGAAGGTCATCTCCATCCATCTCTGACAAAATTAGGGCTCCTCTTGAAAAGGCCCTTTTCATAATATACGATCTTTTTCAATTTGGAGTCCATTTTTCCTTATCATCATCTTAACTCAAAAAGAATTTTTTTCAATGCCAACTTTTTTTCTCAAAATTAATGAGGTTGAACCTTTTTGTCGTGAGCTTTTATCATTTTTTTTGTATAATTGATCATGATAGAAACCTGCTAATCTTATTTCTTCAATGAAGTTCAATTGCTTATAGCGTTCTTGAATCCATTCAGCTTCTTTTAACTTCACTTCCTTTAGAACTCTCAGAGATCAGATTTCTACTTCTATTGGCAATATGATCTACATCTTGTAAACTAAGGAAAACAAAGTTGCCCTGGTGGAGGTGCGTACTGACATTCGATAGGCATGCAAAAGAAAAAGCAATTTCTCTTACCAATCTTTATATGTTTCAGTAATCTTTTCCAGAATCCTTTTGACATTTTTATTTATAACCTCTACTGCTTCATTAATCTTTGGGCAGTATAGAGCTGAATTATGGTGCTTAATTTTAAACTGAGCACATATTTCTTATATTATCTTATTATTTAAGTTCTTTTACATTATCTGAGATGATCATTTCTAAGAATTTGTATCTATAAATTATTTCTCTCTTGAAGAACTTACAGACTACTAATTAAGTAACATTTGTAAAAAAAGTAGTTTTGACGCATTTAGTGAAGTAATCAATCATCATAAAAATGAATCTATTCTTATTTGATGCTTTCGGAGTGATGGGACCAATGATGTCCATCCCTCACATAGAGAATGACCAAGGTGGTGCCAAAACATGCAATGCAGTGGGCAGAACATCGATCTTATCCTCATAGATTTGGTATTTGTGACACTTTTGAGCATAATTGATACAATCATTTTTCGTTGGTAACCAATAGTATTCAACTCTCATAATCTGTCTTGCCATTATGTGTCCATTGGCATGTACTCCACATACATTGTCATGTACCTCTTCAATAAGTTTTCTTACCTCAGAGATATTTACACAGTGTAATAACATTTGATTTTTGCTTATTTTATACAAAACCTCACTATCCAAGAAGAATCCCATAGCCAATCTCCTTAAGACTCTCTTATCATTCTCTGTTGCTTGATCTAGATATTACTAACTTCTTAGGTATCGCATAATATTATAATACCAAGGATTTCCATCTCTTTCCTCTTCTATATAGGCATAATGTACTAGCATGTACTTGACATCTAATTTGATGGGTTTTATTTCAGCATTATTCCCATTTCGTATCATTGCAACCAAAGTGACCAACGTATCTACAATCTGATCTTATTCCTGAGGTAAATATTCAAACTGGATTATTTCAAACTGCTTGCATAACTTCAAAATGTATTTATGGTATGGGATAAGTTTTGAATCTCTCATTTTCTATTCACTTTTCAGTTGATAGATAACCAAGCTGAATCCCTAAACACTTTTAATACTTTGATATTTCTATCTAAAATAGCTTGCAATCCCATAACACATGCCTCATATTTAGCCATATTATTAGTGCAATTGAAGTTTAATCTTGTTGTAATAGGATAATAACACTCTATTGGATATATTAAAATTACCCTAATTCTATGTCTCGTGGCATAGGTAGCCTTTTCAAAATACATTCTTCATGACTTTTCTTCATCATTATCTTTCTCTAATCTTGAGATGGCCATTAATTCTTCATTTGAAAAATTGAGTTTCCTGGATTCATAATCTTTATAGGCTTGATTTGTGAGAAATTTGGCAATGGCACTTCCTTTAATCACCTTTTGGCTCATATACACTATCATATTTTGAAAGCATTACTTTCTGTCTTGCAATTCTTTCTGATAATGATGGCTTCTCAAAGATATACTTGATTAGGTCTAGTTTAGCTATAAGCTAAGTTGTGTGGTAAAGCATATACTGCTTGAGTCTTTTAGCCGTCTAAGCTAAAGCATAACACATCTTCTCTGATGATGACTACTTAGACTCGTACTCCACAAATTTCTTATTCAAGTAGTAAATAACTCTTTCTTTCTTGCTAGATTCATCTTGCTATCCCAGTATACATCCCATCCACTTATCGTGCACCACTATATACAGAATCAATGATTTTTTCGAAATGGATAGTGCTAATATTGGAGGATTTAATAAGTATTGCTTAATCTTATCAAAAGCCTCTTAACATTCTATATTCCATTCACCCGAATTATTTTTTTGAAGGAGTTTAAAGATAGGATCGCATTTGAAAGTAAATTGAGAAATGAATTGAGAGATGTAGTTTAATCTGCCTAAAAAACCTCAGACTTCCTTTGGTATACTTAACAGGGATAAATTTTGAATGGCTTGAATCTTGTTCAAATCATGATAATCCATACATATTCTTACCTTTCCATCTTTCTTGGGGACAGGTATTATATTAGCTACCCATTTAGAACATTTGGCCACTTACAGAAAGCCTATATCAAACTATATTTTTACCTCTTCTTTAATTTTTAACAACACTTTTGGTTTCATCCTTCTCAGTTTTTGTTGAACTGACTTACATTCATGATTCAAGGGTAGCTTATGTTCCACTAACTTAGTGCTAAGCCCAAGCATATCTTGGTAGACCATGTGAACACATCTACAAATTATCGAAACAGATCCTCTAATCATTGCCTATCAACCACTGGGAGTGAGGTACCAACTTTTACTTCTTTTTTATTCTCGGTATCACCTAAATTGATCATCTCAGTAACTTCTTGATGAGGCTTAATAGATTTATTCTTTTACTCAATTAATCTCATTAAATCAGGAGGTAAAGTGTATTCTTCAAAGTCCTCTTTAGTGTTGAGTTTATTAGTATTAATTAAATTTTTAAAATTAAATCCCTGATCATTATCATGATTATCTTCATATTCTTTTGGGGATTGAAATTAAATGAAATAGAAAAAATTGGCAAAATGCTTTGATGGGAAATTGGATTGAATAAAAAAAATGGATAAAATGCATGCTTTTAGCTTTTATTGAAAAAATGGATAATAAAAGGGCCATACATAAGAGATTATGTCAATACTTTTAGGCATAAGCAATTGAAAGTTGTAATTTCATTGAAAGAATATCAAAGATAGTATGCATCTGGATGACATATTAATTTATCAATTCAAAGTTTGGTAGGCATGGGTAAACCAACATTTCTTCTTTTCAGCTATCCCACCTACCATCTGGATGGACAGTTTAATGAAAGCTTTTTCCTAGCTTGGTTTTCTTCTGGTGCTTTCTTCAGCTCCTAGTAATTATATCCTTTAAGACTAAATGTTTCATACAAGTAGGGGACAACCATTGCCATATTTTTTGCCCTTTTCTTGTTATCTCGCATTCCTTTCATTTCACATTTCAGGCCCAATCTTCTTCTATTGTCTTCAATCATTGATGTTTCTTTTATCCCTTGCAAACTTTTGCCCAAATCAACTCCAATATTCTGACCTTTATTAATTATTTGACTGATCATAATTTTAATGAACTTTGGTTAGTGCACCTTAAGTTTTCCACCCATAGCATTAATAAGTTTGAAAGATCGATAAGAGCATTCTAATGACTCTTCTGCAGCTTTAATGTATAGGGCATTTATAGGCTGAGTCACTAGTAAGTTTTTTTCCCTAGCCATGATCACTAATTGATTTTTTATATTGAATTTTACCTTTTGATGCAAGAAGAAATGAATAGCACCGCCATTTAAATCCATGGTCTCCCTAATAAGCAACTGTAGGATGAAAAGATATCTATAACCTAGAATATTATATTGAAAACATATGGCCTAATTTGCATGGGTATCCTAATGTCTCTCAATACTTCATGCCTAGTCTCATCAAATGCTAAGATCACCATATAACTGCTTTTGATGTGAGACATATCAATAAGCAATCTTGCCAGAGTAACATTGGTATAACATTAATGGTCGAACCATTATCAATAAAGACTTTAGCTATTATGTGGCTTTTACATTTAGCAGTGATATGCAAAGTCTTAGTACTTTCTTTACTTTCGAGTGGAATCTCATTGTCACTGAAAGATATATAATGTGATACCACCAAGTTCCCTACCAAGTGGTTTACATATTCCACAAACAAGTTATGTGCCATATAAACCTAATTTAGCACCTTCAACAAGGCATTGTGATGTAGTTCTAAATTTAGTAGCAGTGGCAATGAAAAGATTTCGATTGGTATCTTGTTTAATTGCTTCACCATAGAATATTCATTATACTTCAGAAACTCACAAGCTTCTTATTCTAGCACAGACTTTGGGATATCTTATTTTAAGATCAGTTCTACCTCAATCTATTTTTCCATCACCTTCATCTTCTTATTCTTTACTTTCTTTAGTGCCTTTAGAGTATAACATCTCTCACTTTTGGTCATGCCACCTATACCCTTTATGTTGGTGGCCTTAGATTTAGGCATAACTTCTTTTTATCCTAGATTTAGGCATAACTTCTTTTATCCCTAGACTGTTACTTCACAACCATACTTTCATGGTACAGTCTTCACATCCTTATAGGGGAATAGTCTTAAAACTTTGAAGATCATTGGCCTGAGAATAAATTTGTCCCTAACTGATTTTGGCTTTTTATCATAATGTATGATGATTGACTTCAACACCCATTGGTCTGTCACAACCACTTTGATATTTTTTGAAGCTTTTGTCTCTTCATATAACTCTATCTGGTAAAAATTTATTAACTTTTGCACTTCATCATGAAATTGCTTGTATGTTTTAATAGAGGACCCCAAAGTCTCGCTGTGATACTTGTATCTTTAATTTGGGACACATCTGTCATAATAGGTGCATAGGTCCACTCGTTGTATCATTTCAACCTCATATAGTTGATTGAATGGTATTTTGATCTCTTTCATTCTTTTTTTCATATGCCTTTTGTCTTTATTCAAGGGATTAACTGCATGATTAGGTAATGGGTTCCCATTAACATTGGATACTATGTTTTCACTGGTGTCAAAATTTATCAACCTTTCTTTAATTAGACTTTGCACCTTATGTTTCAAAGAGGTACAATTCTTAATAGAATGGCTAGCCACCCCATAATGATAGTCACAGTAGGTAGTAGAATCATAGTACTTAGAATAGAAAGGTTCAAGTTATTTTGTAAGGATGAGAACAAACAAGTGGTTGTAAAGTTTTTGGTACAATTCTATGTAGCTTATGAAGAAAAAATCAAATATGGGTTTTTCTCGATTATTCCATGATTTTCGCACACCATTTGTTAGATTGGTTGGATGGATAAAAGGTCTTACTATGTTTAAGGTGTTTAGACTATACATTGAGGCAGATAGTCTGAATGTGGATTGATAAGAGGGTGAACAAGAAGGTTGTGTAATTAGCTGGTAGGGGCAAATGGAAGCATGATTTATGGTAAGGTTATATGTGGGCTAGATTGGTTAAGGGTAGTTTCTAAATTGCTACCCTTTAAAACTCATAGCTTGAGTTTAACTTTTTTTCTTCTTTGGTATCCTTTTAGCAGCAGAGGGCTCTTCCCTTTCAAGTTTGTCATTTTTTATAGCATTTTCAATGATCTCTCCTAAAATCACTATATCAGTAAAATTTTTAGTTATGTTCCTTATCATTTTCTCATAGTATAATGACTTTAGAATGTTTACAAATAGCACTATTGGTTTTTTTTTTTTTAATGGTGGCTATACTTAAATGGTGACATCTCTCTATTTTTGGGCATATTCTTTGAAAAACTTAATTGCTTGCTTCTCTATACCTTGCAACGAAAGACGATTAGGAGCCATATTTATAATATGATGGTATTGGTTAAGATCGAGTCAGATCCTTTCAAGATTGTATGCAAGCCTTATCTAACTAAAAGTACCATCTTATGGCAGATTCAGTTAAACTATCCTGAAACACATACATGAACAGTTTATCATTACTAGTGTGTGCTGTCATCTTATGATAATACATCATGACGTGTGTAATAAGACACTTAATACTATCATACTTCTCAAATTTAGTACTTTAAACTTTGAGAGTATCATTACGTATAGCACCAGACAAAGCCCTGTAGCATCCATGAACCTATGGGAGTTAATATCTTTTACAACAATCATATTTATTATGTGATCAGTCTTAAGGTCCTCTAAGGATGCAACCATCTTTAACTTTAATTTTTCTTTTGCCTCATTTGGATTGGCTCAATTGCCTTTTTAACAAAGACATGATTAATGTAACTCTGAACATTTTCTTAACTAGGTGCATAAGGCATTCCCAAGTAGTTATAACTTAGAAATATAGTTTGTTGCGACTAAAAGCTTTGAGTGGCTTAGGTTTGATATGGATCGTAACTTGAAAGATATAATGGTTCAATGACTTCATGTGAAATATCTTCATCTACCACTTTTTCTTTATTTATTTTATTTAGAGCTTTAAGGATCTTACTTAGCTTCTTTTTTATTTCCTTTTGAGCCTTTTCCAACCTTTCAACATAGCTTGTATTGTCTTGCTTCATCTTCTTAGCTTGAGCCCGATTGTTATATAGACATTGAGATATCTTGCACTTTAGTATCATAATCTAGAATAAGTGATCATGATTTGACATGATTAAGAAATGGTCATGAATGATTGTAATGTAATGCATGAAAAAGAAAGAAAATATTGCTCTTTTAAATATTCTAACAAAAGTGAACTTTCATTTATTCCACAAAAGTCTATTTTACATCAAGTCTAATACTCTTCCCTTGTAAAATCATTCAATTTGCTGGTACTAATCTTTAACTTTCTCAATAAATTTTAGCAGTCACTGCCTATGCTCTCTTGCGAATATGACCAAAGCTCTCAATATCTCAGCCTCTTTTGTCATTTTTCCTATCTTAGTCACTACCTTGCCTATATAGGTTAAAAGATGCTCTGTGTATATTTGTCTTCCCAATCCTTCTTTTTTGTTGAACCATACCTGATAAGATAATTCCCTATACCTTTCTCTAAGTGCCATGAAATCATTTTCTTGCTCATTTAATTTTTGTTTCAGCATCTAGATGTACTCTTTGAGCATTTTATTTTCTTATTGAGCTTTGACAAAATCATCCTCCATTTGGGAATATTCTTTTTTTAGCTTTTCATTCTCACAAGTCAAATATATGTTATTTATTTCTTTAGCTTGTATTTGTATATACAACCTCTTGTGTTCTTATCGCAGCTCCATCAATTCCTTAAAGGCATTATCATGTTCTCTGATAACCTTTTGAGTCTTTTTATTGGTCTCTAATCTCTTGTGTTATTGATCCTTAACTATCATGTTGCACTCATTGGAAATCTTGTGGACTTGAACTTTTAACTTCTTTACTTTACCTTTCCATTGCCTTTTCTCTTCTAGAAGCCTTAGAATTTCTTGTTTCATTTTATCTTTCTCGACTTTAAACTTCTTTTTGGCAAGTTCTAACTTTGAGGGCACATTATCCAACTCCTGACTCACTGACTGGTGATGGTCTTTGAATGTAGGTGTAACCTTCTTGCTTCTTTTGGCTCTCTAGATCAAATATTTTTGAGTGACTTTATCAATAAATGATCTAAAGCTCACCCTCTTGGGTTTCTTCTAGGCCTTGATTATACCACCAATTTTTTGAAATGTTTTAGGTTCTTCATATAAGCAGTCAAATTGATTGAGCTTGTATGTCATAGAAATAAACTATTCAGCTTCATATTGTCTTCTTACCATCAACGGTGCATAACATGTTGAGCTTCATAAGCCTAAGAGTGAAACCCCTTCTCATTTCCACATTAATACAGCATAGGTTCCTGTTTCATCCATGGAGCTAACCATTTCACCTGACAAATTGTGAGCTTCTACAACATATATTCCCATTCTTTTCGGATCTTTACTTCTGGTCATTTACTTTCACAAAATTCCTTAACTGGATTTTGATTACGAAAATAAAGTTTGGAGAAAGTGATTTTCTTGCATTCAAAATGACTTTAAAAAAATGTGTTTTATCATTCTATCTACAAAAATTCAAAGATTTGATGGTTTTTGCTAATATCGTTGGTGAAAGACTGCATCCTTTTTGTTCAAATAAATCTACCATTTCGATCTCAATATTGCCCAAGACCTTATGAAAAATAACCATCTCATATATTGCTAAACCAAACACATTCATTCCTTAATTATCATCAGGGTGTTTAACTATGAAATCTCAGAGAAACTCTAAGTGAATACCCTTATGCTCTCCTTTTTCTTGGATATGTAAATATTTAAGCTATTTTTCTATCCCTAGAATGTGAGCCAACTTTTTACGATATCTTAATTTTTATTTCTTCACGTATATTCTGTCTAGATACTAAAGATGCATACTTATCAGAATCAAATATTCATCTATTTTTGCTACCAAATTGACTTCATTAAAAATGAAACAATGATAGGAAGGATCCCAAAAACTATACCATAGCTTTAATGAGTGAATTTTCAACCCTCATTGATAAGAGATGTGCAATATGCCTAAACTTTTGACAAAAAGCTTATTGCCTTGAAGGAACCATGCTATTCTATATATCTAATAAGCTTTCAAATCATTTTGTTTTAGGAGTAGTTGAACTTTCTTAGGTAAGGTAGAGACATAGCCAGATAGTAAGCAGTTTTTTTCTTTTTTCTGACTCTATCTTCACATCACGGGTGAGTCACATTTAAAAAATATAGAAAAAACATAGATTTGACGTTCTCCATGAAAGCTTTTGTTAAAGATATCTTTAGGGTAAGAACAATATGCAATATGTATGTATGTTTATAGATATACATAAAATGAAAAGCAAACAGGAAATTGGTTAGTTACCTCAATATAAGTATAATGCAACTACATGACTTTAAATTTTAGGTTTACTAAAAAGGGTAAAGGAAAAACAACTCTACCTATGGTTAAGTTCGTAAGGTTAACTATATGTAGCTTGAGTCATTTCTAAAGGGTTCCCAATTTGTTCCTTACATTATTGTCTATCACAGATTAGTAAGGTACTCAATCCTCGCCCATTATAGGCTACAAGAGAAAAAGGTTCAATTTGAGTGGGAGTATTTCGCTAGCCTATGTGGAGACATGAAATATCACGAAGGCGTAGGTACTTTACTTCCTCATAAGGAATAGAACTCGGGTGTAGAGCCCATGTTATGCAAATGCTAATGAATGACAGATAAATGAAAATAAATAAAAATAAAAAAATAAAATACAAGCAAGAAATAAGAAGAAATGAAAAGAAAAATTTTGAATTATTCAGTTAGGCTTGGATAATTAGAAATCATTTATTGGCCTGACTCTCAAAGTCCCTAATGGAGTCGCCAAATTATCATAACATATAGATCTATAGACCTACTGCTAAACATGGATTCAAGGAGTCGTCACAAATCTTTTTTGTTTAGGTGTGATTGATCACTTAATTATATCTATCATATTTAAAAAGGAGTCTCAAGATTGATTTAGGTATCTTTAAATAGTAGATTTTAGTCCACAAAATTAGATTTCAGATTCGAGAGTATGGTTACACGTGAGGAAGGTTATAGTACCCTCACAGTGCCCATCCAAAAGATAGAACCAATTTGATTTCAAATTATCCAAGCCTTAAATATGTTTATAATTTACCAAAATATTTACTATTGAAAATTGATCTTAAGATTACTCCAATAGTTTGGTAGCAATTTAAGATAATTTTTTCACCTCATGAGTATTCATGAAACTAGTGTCCCACCTTAAAAAGGCTCTGTCATCGGATTTATTAATGTATTTAACCCAAAAAAATAATTAGTAAAGTCTTCTAATAGTTTGATAAGATTTACTTTGATGCAGATCTCTCAATAGTTTAGTGAGATTTTATTGTAAAATATTTATAAAATTTTATTTTTGAGAAAATTCATTAAATCTTTTAATAGTTTGGCATGATTTAACTTAAGATGCAATCCTCTAATAGTTTGGTAGGATAAAATATAAAATATTTTATTGATTACCTTATTTATGAAATTATCTAATAGTTTGGTAGAATCCATAAATTTTAAATTCATGAAAAATCCTCCAATAATTTGGTAGGATTTATGAATTTATTTGAAAAGAGAATTTTTTTTTTTAGGTTGTTTTCTAAAAATAAAATAATAAAAATAATTTTACAAAAACATTTAAAGAGTAATAAATTGCTTAAAATTAGTAAAATAATAATGATGATAATAATAATAAATAAATAAAATAATAAAAAACTTTAAAATGAAAATTACAAAAAATAAAAACAAAAATTGAAAATAAAAAAAGAAAGAAAAACTTACGATTGGGTTAGGTTGCTTTATGAGGAACGTACGGATCCTAAACAGGTTCATGTAGATCCTAGGCTTGCTAAAACAACATCATATTGAAGTCTTATAAAATAATCGAAAATTGGTTTTTCCTCATATTTGCCTTAGCATTTCTCTCTTTAGCTAACATTTCCTTTGGTTTTTCTCCATAATTTTCCCAAACCAGTGCCAAAAACTAGGTAGCTTATCGATTTTTGGAAAATGTCATCGAAAACTTCAAACCTCGCCAAAAAATTCAAGCATTCAAACTTTAAAACCCAGATTTTCCTAGATTTCCCAGAAATTCAACTCCAAACCTAGAAATTTAAACCTAAACCTAGAACTTAAAACTTAAGACCCATAAATTTAAACTACTTTCAATTGCCAGAAACCCTTAATCCCAGAAACTTCAAATCCAGAGAGGTTCCCCAAAGATCAACTCTACCTTTCTTTATGATTTTGTGTTCAATTTATAGCCTGCTTTAGTACTAATTATAAGACTCGAATAGAACCAATCCAGGCTTGAATCCTGAGATTAGATTTTGTCCAACGTGATTTAGGCCTAGGTTTTACAAGTCGGCTTGATTTGATTCGATTTTGAATTGAAAACCCTTTGATTATCCAAATTTGATTTCCTTGTTTGTCAGCCTAGATTAAAAACAAGGAAAGAAATAATAATAATAATGCTAATAATAATAAACATCAGTTGACCTTGGACTTAGATGAGTGTTTACAAACATATATGCATAGACTACTAAAATCTATAGCTGAAATAGTGTAATTAAAAGAAATTTAGTCTAATTTATATTCACTAGTTATATATCAAGAAATAATAAGCATTTAATAGGTTTATTTTAAATTTTTGTCAAAAAGTTAAAAAACAAAAATTTTAGATGAACATCTACCTATTTATCAATACTATAAATTTTACTCATGTACGAAGCTTCTTTAGGGTTTCATGTGGCATTTCACCATTTTTCCTTTATTTCTTTTCAATTACTTTTTTTTTTATTTTTGATTTTTCATTTTTGAAATATTTAATAAATATTTTTTTACATTTTCTGAAACCCTTTGGAACGCCACATGGCATTTCATCACTTTTTTCTTTTTTTATTTACTTTCTTTGAAATATTTAATATTTATTTTATATATATTTATTTTTGTGAGGTTCATTTGATATTAAAATATATTTTCTTTTTTTTTTATTTTTTTCTTGTTTTCTTTGTTAAATTAGATAAATTTTTTAAAAAATATTAATTGTGTCGACGTAATATCTAATTTTTTTTTCTTTTTTGGCCTTTTCTCTTTTTTTATATATTTTGTTTTTTTTAATTCATGATATAAATTGGCTAAATACTTAATTTATAAATAAACTTTTGCTTGGTTGGTCGCTTCAAAATTAAATATATTATTTGATATGAATAAAGATGAAATGTTATTTATTTATAACAATTTAGAATATTTTTAAATGAAAATGGAGCTGTGAAATACACGTGTAGTTAAGTTGATCAACTGTGATATATAAAAATTATGTGGTTTTTTTTTCTAATTTTAAAAATCTTTTAATATTATTTTGCTTTTTTCCTAATTTATTTCTAATATGAAACACAAAATCAAATCTATTTTTTTTCCTTTTCTTCCTTTTTACAAATGTTTAAAAAAGAATTCAAGCAAATCTAAACAATTTTCTTAGCAACCAGATACTCTCAAAACCTTAATTTCATAACGAATAATGCCTAATTAAATGTTTTTCTTTAAATCCTAGAGTAAAAAATCCTTTTTCTTAATATCTTTATTGCTAGGGTTCTTCTGATAAATGCATACAATTTTATAAATGAATACAATTTAATAAACCTTTTCTTTTCAAATAAAATAAAAATTGAATCTTTCAAAATTTGAAAATCTAGTTGTCCAACATTTTCCCAAAAACAAAGATAAAATATTTGAGTAAGAAATTAGGAAAAAAAAAAAAAAAGTAACACCATCAATTTCACTTCAAAAGTGTAAGTCATATGCTATCCTCTTGTCTCAAGTTTCCTTCATCACAAAACTTAAGTTACTCAACCCTTACCTTGCTTATAATGATTGGATCTTTGACTTTTTCTCAAGCTCCTTCATTTCCACCTTTGTAGAAGAAATTGTAATAAACGCTCATAGATTTTAGAGGCTATGGTGTAACAAAGGTTTGGATCTAAATATCGTGGCTTTCTTTGTTATTGATATAATAGTCTTAATGGTTTTTGAAAAAGATTTGATATGAAAATAGATTTAATGATAAAAAAATTGGAATGGGTTTTTAGTGTTTAAAGAACAAAAAAAAATTAGAAAAAGAAATTTAGATGAAGAAAAAATAAAAATTTATTTTTTATTTTTAAAATTATACAATGACCAGCTGTGTTGTAATGTGAGTAAAAGCATGAGATACCATTTGCAATTAGACTCTTTAACCGTGCATATTATTCCAAGGTTCATTCCATCCAAAAATATCCTAAATTGTTACAAGCATATAACATTTAATTCTTATTTGTATAAAAAAAATTTAGTTCTAAATTAAGCAACCACCCAAACATTTAATTCCAAATGAAATATTTAGTCATATAAATTTTACAAGAAAAACTTATCATTACGCATGGCAACCAACTTTCTTACCTTTTTTTTTTTGTTTTGCTTTTAGTATTTTCTATTTCCTTTTTTAGTTTTTTTTAATTATATCATTTTTTTTTTGAAAAATAAAGGCCAACAGATACATACATGTGGCACCATATTGAAAGAATTTAATAAATTTAGATAAATTTTATGACAAAAAAAAACTTGCGTACACATAGTACCTTAGTTTAGTTTTTTTTTTCTCATTGCCTTCTTTTTGTTTTTTTTATTAGATAAATTTTATAACAAATAAGCCAATTGGTAAAGATGGCAAATAATTTATATCATATTGGTTTAGATTTGACTAGGTCCATTAAGGGTTGTTTCTTTAAATTGGCATCAAGTTGGAACAAATTGGATTTTTTTTTTAAATGAAGTCGGGTTGACAACGGGTTAGTTGTGTTTTGCCTTGATCTAACTTGGTGTATATGTGTGTGTGTGTGTGTGTAATATCCATATATAAATTTTGAACATTTTGGCTTCTACTTTAACTCATTTTTTACATTTCCAATTTCTTCTTATTTTTTCCCCTTGTTTCTTTTTTTCCTTTTTATTTCATTTGATTTTTTATTAAAAATATTTTTCTTTGTTTTTAACTTTTTAACTTTTTTAATTAGATAAATTTGTGAGAAAATAACGTCAATGGAAGTGTCCATGTAGCACCCTTATTTATGTTTTTCTTTTTATATTTTTTGGTTTTTATTTGTTAATCAGATAAATTTTACAACAAATAAAGCTAATTGATAAGAATGACAAAACAATTAGTATTCAATGAATCTCAATTTATCCTAATTTGACATGAGCATTTTTAAAATAAAAAATGGGTATTGAGTTGAGTTAAATTAATTTCTTTTTAGGAAAGTAAGTACAGGTCAAAAACGAGTTTAGGATGCTCTGTATGTATTATATAATTGTGTATATTATATTAATAAAGTTATTATTTGTTACATTAATTTAATATATTAATAGTTTAAAGATAATTTGAATGTCCACATGGCACCCCAATGATATCCCTTTTTTCCCTTTTTTGTTTATGTTTCCTTTTTCCTTTTTCTTGTTTTTTTTTTTTATTAAAAAAAATATTATTTGATACTTTAATTTAGAGATTAACATTTTAAGTTCTATTGGAATGTACACATAGTAACCAATAAGCATTTTTTTCTCCTTTTTAATTTTTTAATTTTTTGTTTTTAGGTCACTTTAATTAAATTAATTTTATAAAAAAGGCCAATGGAGGTGTCCACGTAACACCCACATTTGGTTTTTTTGCTTTTAATTTTTTTTATTTTTAAATTAAATAAATTTTGCAACAAAATACGTCAATTGATAAAATTTTTAAAATAATCCATATTTGACAAATTTTAATCGATCTTGATCCAATAAAGGATGGATTTTTTTTAATCAAAATTAAGTTGGAACAGGTCAAGTTTTTTAAAGAGAAACAAGATCAGATCGAAAGTGTGTTTAGTGTGTCTATCTAACCCATTTTGGGGTATATACAAAAATATATTTCTTATTATTAATTTAATTTAATTTTTATATATGTATTAAATTAATAAAGTTATTGTTTGATATTTTAATTTAATAAATTAATATTTTAAACTTAATTAAGTTGAACATGTGACACCTTTTATGAGTTCCTTTTTTTTTTAGTTTTTATTTTTTTTATTTTTGGTTTTTATCTTTTATATTAGATAAATTTTGTGAAAAAATGAGACTATTTGAGATATCTACATATCATCTCGATTGGGTTTTTTTTTTTTTTTACTTTTTTTAATTATGTAAATTTTACAATAAAAAACTGATAAATAAAAATAACAAAACAAAAAATATATATCTGCAATAAGATGTGTGTCCGTATAGTAGCCTTAATAACAACAATGAGGAAAACAAATTTTCACCAGACCGGAGCTGAACTAAAAATTTTAAGGCCCATAATCAACATGATTTGGTATGGGTCTTACGCTTTCAATTGAACACGAAAATTTGAGCTTAATTTTTATCCATAGACTGACACACAAATTTTCAACAAAAATTGGAGTCCATGGGCTTCAGTATTTGCATTCCCATTAAAATTACCCATCACAAATTACAACTAAAATTTATTTATATACACAAAACATTAAAATGAAAATACTTCTGAAATTGTTTAAGCCTTTTAGGGTAATTTCACAAATACTGAGGCAGAGTAATACTTTTAGTATTAGAAGTAAAAGTTGCCTTATTCTTAACGCCCAAAATTCTCAAGCTTTGCTTAAGAATATCCATCTCCCTTTCCCTTTCATATCCTTCCCTCTCCATTGATGCTACTCGAGTTTTCAAAGCTTCTATTGTTTCTTCCTTGCTCTTCACTTCCTTCTTTAGCTCTTCTATCATCTCCTCTTCATCTGCTTTCCAATACAGTGCGTCTCCTACAAAGAAATATATATTTATATACATATATGGAGCATAGAAAAATCAAATTCAATATCCAATTATTTTTCCTCCTCAATAAAACTCTACATGGCTAATTTTTCTAGTGGAAAAAGTATAAATAGTTAATTATTCATTAATTTAATAAGAATCAAGCAGGCAATCACCAACTTCAAATACTAATTGATTATGAAATGGTATTCTGCTTTTTTTCATTAAGAGTATGTCCTTGGGTTTGTAACATTTATATATGTTTGTGTTTGGTAAAAGGAAATGTTAAAAGAGAAATTTGGAGTTTAGCACTATTGGTTAATGGAATTATCCTTAAGAGATGATGTGCAAAAAAATCGAAAGACTTCCTTTGTATCAAAAAATAATTTTAAAAGGTGACCAAAATTTATCATCAAATACTCCATGTGTACTATCCCATTTGCTAGATTGTATATAGTTATCATCGACACTTTATAAAACTTTTTCAAATGACAGCCAATGGAAAACAGAGTTATTTGCAGGCTGAAGGGTTAGATTCAGTTAAGCTATACATAATTAATCAGACTGAAGAAATATGTTTTAATATAAGAGAGGTGAAGAGAGATAAACCACCATGAGTCCTCTGAATGAGATCATCAAGCTCAGTCCTGATGGCATGATAGAGTTGCTTCCACTTCTCCACAGCCTCATCTCTCCTTGCTCTCTCCTCCTTCATTTGCTCCAACAGGAAACTTGTCCCCAGTAACGGCCATCCTTTGTCACATTTCTCAACCGCCGCTGCATAATTTTCCATTCCTCTTATCTTCTCTTCTTTCTCTTCCACTAATTTCTTCAGCTTCTTCACTTCATCCTTCAGCTTTTTCCTCTCTTTCTTCCACTCCACCTCTTTACATGCAAAAACCATCACTTGTTTTTCATACCCTTTAGCCTCTTTTGCTCTTTCATGCACCATTTCCTTGATATCCTCTTGGAGGAGCCTCATTTTATCTGTCAAAATCTTCACATTTCTCCTCTCTCGACAAGGCTTGCTTTTTTTCTTGCTATTAAAGGCACCCATGTGAAACAATTTGAGAAAAATTGAGGCAGGTTTTATAGGGATTTTGGATTGGAATTAGAGAAAAAAGTGTGTGAATGACATAAATTCTCTTAGCAGAGAGGCTCCTCAATCAATGAAGAAAACAAAGAAAAAAATGCCCGTATGAAAATTTAATAGTATTTTATTTTGCACAAATAAAGTTATAATATGAGGACGGAAAAAGGATTAGATATATTAATATTTAAATTTTAAATTTATAAAATGTTAATTTTTAAAATTCATTATCTAAATCAACAGACTTGAATTTTTATTCAAAATTGAGTAATATTTGTGATTAATTTGTGACGGGCAGACATTAGACAAGTCTCTCAAATAATTGAAGTGTCAAAGAGACCCGTGAAAGACTGTTTTTTCAAGTATGGAAGAAGATGAGCACACAAGACAATATATGGAAAAATAAATGAAGAGAATGGATTGATGGGCTAGCCATTCACATTCACATGGCAAGATTTTTGGAACAAATATTCACGCAATCCAATTATTCATCAAAATTTTATGCCGCCTTAATGGGTCCTACAGTTTTTCACGAGGACACTATACTAATATGTACTGAAGGAATACCATCCCTCCGATGTGACCTGTGCTTTTTTTCTTGTCTATGTGAATTGCAAAATTCTAAAATCGTTTTGACGGGAATCAACATTTAATTTTGTAAGGCGAAGCTTTGGTACACCAAAAATTGTGCTATCTAGTCGAATGATGTTTTTTAATGCCAGCTTTGCATGGTCCTACATTCTTTTCAAGGACATATCTAGAAGGGCTTATAATTGAGAAGTTATTTTTCGTCGGATGTGATCATACTTTCTTTACTCAGCTTTTCAAAAAAGGGTTGATTTTTTTTAGAATTTTAAATTGGATCAAACTCAAAAGATTTAGGCAGTGATAATGATATAATATAAAATTATATAAAAGTGATATGATTTAATAGGAGATAAAAATTATATATAAATTTAATAATAAAAAATTTATATTTTATTTTTAAAATATTAATATATATTATAATATAATAATTATATTAATTTACTCGTATTTAATATAAATTAAATATAAATATACGAATTAAAAAATCTAATATTAATTTTTCTACTCCACCTTAACAACCCTTTGTCCATTAGGTTTACTTGGAGATCAGAACTGCAACTAAAAATTATGTTGAAAGTTACAAATAAATTCGTGACCATTAGAATATTTTATTGTAAAACTTAGGGTTAAATATAAAATGGTCCATCTATTATTTCTTTTCTATCAATTTGATATTTAAAACAATAAAATTCGTAATTAAATTTTTAAACTTTTATTTTGTTATATATTTTGGAATATCAAAATAATATCGTTAGTCAAATTATTGACGTGATATAAATACATAATAAAATTATGATACTTACCAAAAAATCAATAATTGTTATATTATCCATTGCCACTTCAATATTATAAAAATTCTAAAAAATCTAAAATAATTTTTAAAAATAAAAAAATTAAAAAGTTAAAAAAAATCTAATGAATCAGAAGGTCTTAAAATTTTTCAACAATACAAAAATTTTAGAAAATTTTAAAAAAAATCTAAATTTTTTTTACAAATTCCAAAAAATTGAAAAAAGAAAAATATGAAAAAAATTAACAATGAAAAAATTAAAATTTTTTGAAAAACTAAAAAACTAAAAAAATTTCAAAAGTAAGAATTTCAAAAAATTTTCCAAAAAAGAAAAAGTGAAAAATTTTTAAAAATTCTAAAAAAGTCCAAAAATTTTAAAAAAATTGAAAAAAAAAAACTTAAAAAACAAAAAACCCTAAAAATTTTAAAATATATATGAAAAATAAAACATCCAAAAAATCTGAAAAGTTAGAAAAAATTCACAAAAAACTACACAAAGAAACACAAAAAAATTAAGAAAAAATGCAAAAAAAAAGAAAAATAAAAAAAATAAAATAAAAAATGATTTTTCATAATTTGAAGTTTTAAAAAATATAAATATTTTTTTAATTTCAACTTGACAATCGATGATATAGTGATAATTAGATATTTTTAACACTAATTATAATTTTATTGAATGTTTATATTATGTCAAAAATTTAACTAGCGTTAATTGTGTCGAGAGTTGAAATGTCAGATGAAATATAAATTTAAATAAATTATTATAACTTTTTGTTCTTTTAAGTATCATATTGACTGAAAACAAATGATACAGAAATCAAATGAATATTTAATCTTAAAACTTGTTTGATATTGTGTTTGCTGTCAAATTTAGCTTGTGAAGAAAGCAATTCTAATGATGATATCAAACGAGATTATAATTACTTTATCAAACTCTTATAATTAGGTACAAATTCGTCACAATCGGGAAAGTTTTACCGTAAAACTTGTTTCGAACTTTTATTTTCTTGTGCAATAACTTGTTTGATACTTTGCCATCAAAGTCATCTTGTGAACAACGCAATTTTGATGACAATACCAAAACCAGATCGAAACCATACTTATCCATGAATCAAATATTTACTCATTTTAGTACTTGAATTCGAAAAAAAATATACAAATTGATATCTAAAAGATAAAAATATATAATTTGTATTCTAAATATTCAAATTATGTATTATGTTAATTTAAACTTTGATCCCATTAAATATATCAACTTATATATGTAATGTTTAATAAATATTATCAAGTTATATATTTATCACACATACTATTAATATGATTTAATATAAATTAAAATATATATTTATTTAAACTATAAATTTATCTAAAATTGATCAATTATCATTTGTTATGTGACGTTCACTTGAAGTTTTTACAAAATATTTGATATTTTTATTTAACAAATGATATGAATAAAATAAAATTATACTAATTATGTACTATATAGACAAATTAAATTAATAATATTGGAATTTAGATTAAAATAATATTTTATTTGAAAATTCAAAATAAAAATTATATATTTTATTTTTTAAACATCAATTTGTACAATTTCTCAAAATTCAAATATCAAAAATATAATTTACTAATTAAAAATTCATAATTAATTTGTGGGTTAATAGCGCTTCGCCTTATAAAATCAAGATTATTTTTATAGAACAGATCACTTATTAAAATCATATTAATCTTAGTAAATGTAAAAGTTTGCATAACTAATTTTCACATAAGATTCTAACGCTTATCTAGTCTCAATTCTACGCTTAAAAACATAAAAAAAAACAAATAGAAAATTTGACCTTTATGAAGATTCAAGAAACTCTTTAGCCAAATTTCAATTATTAATAAAAAAATTTTGTTATATATTAGCCATAAAGTTACATGCTGAGAAATTTCTACCCAAGTGCCAATGTTACTTGAAAAGACCAAAAGTTTAAAGTATAGCAAATGATGTCTATCCTTTCCATTCCAAAAATATCTACCATTTATTTCATTCCCCATCTTCACCTAAAATCTTCTGTTTGTCCACATCATTGCAATTTCTCAGGGAATTTGGTAAGATTTTGGAGATTATTCTCACAAAATAACACATCTGAAACTGCAAATGCTGCTATCTCAACCAGGATTTCTTGTGTATTTTTTGCCACTTGGGTTTTGAAGAAGCAAACAAATTCTACATCCCTTGCATTTTTCAAAGATACCAAATCAACATAATTGCATACAGCCAAATTCATTTATGATGACATCTCCTTGGATTCCCTGCCTGAAAAGGACTTTCAATGTTCGGAAGCTGCAGAAGTAGGGCATGCGTTCATTCAAATTTATAAAGTACAGGTCCATTTCACATTAAATTTGGTGATCAACCATGCATACTAATTTATAAAGTACAGGTCCATTTAACATTAAATTTGGTGATCAACCATGCTTCCCGGTAAAAACTATATGTGCCTTAAAGTACAGGTCCATTTCACATTAAATTTGGTGATCAACCATGCTTCCTAGTAAAAACTACTTGTGCCTTTGTTACTATGTTAATACTTTGCTTTAACAAAAAGTAGATTGAAAGGGTGCGAATTAGTGGAAAGAATCGGATAAGGTTTATATATATATATATATATATATAAAAAATATATATATATATATAAATATATATTGCCAGAGTATGTACAATTTATAATTAGGTATAAGTATGAAAAAAATTTAAATTAAATAACCATTCAAACGTCTATCAATTTATTATAATCAATTAAACTCTTAAATATTTGTTTTTATTAATTGTGTCTTTAATAAATGAACATTTGTAGACATCCATCTATATCCGAAGCCTGTCAAATCAATTTTGGTCAATGATACTAATTTTGCTATTATTTTATTGCTATAGTATATATTATTATTTTTCATTCTTCTTTCCTTTCTTTTTCGTTCCGTGGTGAAAATTTTGGAAATTGAAGTTGAATCAACCGAATCTGAAGATGTATATAGTCAAAGGTTTTTAATGCAAAATTAAATGGGGGTAACTGTTGAAATCAATTGCGATCAAATTAGAGACATAAGATTATGCTCGGGCAAAATCCAATCCTAGGATTCTAGCATAGATTGATTCTGTTCATTCCCTAAAATCTTTCCTAAAGATACCTATAAATTGAACCAAGAATCAAAAGAACAGGACATGGTGGATTTAGGGAGAAAACACTTAGTGTTTAAGGTTCTAAAATATTGGGTTACTGGGATTTTGGGTTCAATTTTTAAGAATTCTAGGTTTGATTTAAAGTTTTTGGATTGTGACTTAGGTTTCTAGGTTTAGGATTGAATTTTTGGAATGGTTTTGAAGAAATCTGGAAAATTTGGAAAATTTTAGTTGTTTCTGGAAAAAATTTGGGTTTGAAAGATGAACTTTGAATTTTTTGATGAGTTTTTGAGTTTTTAGGTGGGATTTTGGTTAATTTTCTAGAAACCAATGGCTAAACCTAATTTTCAGTTGAATTTCTAGGTTTTTTTAAGAGAGAATGGAGAGAGAATTGGGCCTAGAAAGAGAAGGTAGGGGAATTCTGAAGAAAAGGTGAATGGTGTGGGTTTTATACTCCCCTAACATGACATCATTTTGGAAGGCCCAGACTCGTCGGTAGACCCATTGACTCGCATGCTGACCCGTGTGTTGACTCAACTTGAATCGCATGTTTTTCTTATTTCATTTTAATTTTAATTTTAATTTATTTTATATTTTGATTTATTTATTTTTACCAATTTTTATTAGTTATTTATTTTTATTGAGTAACCTATCATATTTTGCAAAAATAAAATTTTTATTTCTGGAAAATAAAAAAGATAATAAAAGAAAAAAAAAACAACAAAAATAAGAAAAATCTTTTTATAATAAATTCACAAATTCTACTAAACTATTGGAGAATTTTCATGTATTCAAAATTTTTATTTATTATATATTTTGATTTTGATTTATTTTATTTTACCGATTTTTATTAGTTATTTATTTTTATTGAGTAACCTATCATATTTTGCAAAAATAAAATTTTTATTTCTGGAAAATAAAAGAGATAATAAAAGAAAATAGAAAACAACAAAAATAATAAATCTTTTTATAATAAATTTATGAATTTTACCAAACTATTGTAAAATTTTCATGGATTCAAATTTTGTGGAATCCATCAAACTACTAGGAAGTTCTATAAATAAATTTTAGAGGAAATAAAAATGTTCATCCTCCAAACGATTAAAGGATTGATTTTTAAATTAAGTCTTACCAAACTATTGGAAGACTTAATGAACTTTCTCAAAAATAAAAAAAAATTAACAGTAAATTTTTATCCTACCAAACTATTGGAGAATTGCTTTTCAAATTGCATCTTACCAAACTATTGGAAGACTTAATGAAATTTTTAAAATTTTTACAAATATTTTTTAATATTGGGAGATTTGCCTCAAAGTCCTACCAAATTATTGGGAGATTTTACTAATTTTTCTGAATAAAACATTAATAAATCCGATGACGGAACCTTTTTAAGGTGATTCATTAGTTTCCATGAATACTCTTGAAGTGAAAGAATTATTTTAAATTGCTACCAAACTATTGAGATAATTTTAAGGCTAATTTTTAATATTTAATATTTTGGTAAAAGCATAAACATTTTTTAGGCTTGGATAATTTGGAATCAAACTAATACCACCTTGGATGTGTGTTGTGAGGGTGCTATAACCTTTCTCACGCAGAATCGTACTTCTTAACCTAAATTTGGCTTCGTAGATCAAATCCAATCAAGTGACCAATCATACATTAACAAAAAAAAAAGATTGGTGGTGACTCTTTTTAATCCATATCTAGCGGTAGGTCCATGAATCTATACATTATGATAGTTTGGCGACTTTGTTAAGGATATATAGAGTTAGGCCAATATATGATTTCTTATTATCTAAGCCTTACCTAATAAATTTGGGATTTCTTTCTTCTTTCCTATTTATTACTTTTCATTGCTTTTTTTTTTAGTTATGCATTTATTTATTGTAAATATTTGTCATTCATTTACATATGCATAACATAAAGCTCTCCACCCAAGCTCTACCTTTATGTGAGAATGAAGTACCAATGCCTTCGTGACATTTCATGTTTTCGTATGGGCCTGCGAAACATTCTCATTAATCCATATCTAGTGGTAGGTCCATGAATCTATACATTATGATAGTTTGGCGACTTTGTTAAGGATATATAGAGTTAGGCCAATAAATGATATCTTATTATCCAAGCCTTACCTAATAAATTTGGGATTTCTTTCTTCTTTCCTATTTATTACTTTTCATTGCTTATATTTTTTTAGTTATGCATTTATTTATTGTAAATATTTGTCATACATTTACATATGCATAACATAAAGCTCTCCACCCAAGCTCTACCCTTATGTGAGAATGAAGTACCAATGCCTTCGTGAGATTTCATGTCTCCGTATGGGCGTGCGAAACATTCCCACTCAAATTGAACCTTTTTTTCTTGAAGCCTATGTTGGGCAAGGATCGAGGTGCCTTACTAGTTTATGATGGGAAATGATGTAGGGAACAATTTGGAAACCTTCTAGAAGTAATCCAAGCCACATATAGTTAACCCTAAGGGTTCGAACCTAGATAAAGCCATGCTTTCCCCTTGTATTAGAAAATCCTAAATAAGACACATGATTGGATGTTTATTTTACTTGTAAGATTATGTGTTATTTTTTTGTATATATTTATATACTAATCCCGTACGTTGGTCTTTGTATATTTTTACTAACTCTCTTCTTTTTATTAGATTTATCATAAGGAAGATTTGTCATGAAATAATTTTTAACAAAGAAAATCTTAGTTATATACATGAAAAGCCTAGCAAAGTCCTCTACTAGCTTAAAAAGAGAGTTTGAGGAGTTGAAGCATGCAAACAAAAAGCTGAAAAAGAAAGTCCAAACACTAGAACAAGAAAAGGATGGATGGAGGAGTTTGTGCATTGACCTTAATATAACACATCATCCACTAATCAAGAATTGGCTCAACTTTTACAAGAAAACAAATAGTTGCAAGCAAAACTACAATAAAGGAACACAATACTTTTTGAAGCCCAAAAGTACATCCAGATGCTAAATAGAGTAGTGGTGAGAATTAAAGCGCAAATAAGGGCCGTGACTAAAGAATGTGAACAAATGAAGGAAGCATATGCGCAGAAACATAACCAGTTGAAGTCTTTGCTTGATTGAATCATTGTGGCTATTTACAAAGCCAAAGATATGGTAGAAATGATTAAAAAATGAAAAGCAAGGGTGCCACTAGTGGGAGTACATAGTCAAAAGTTGATAGATTTCCTTAATGAAGTGCAAAGTCAGTATCGACAAGCTATAGATTTCTTTTCTCAGTAGTTCTAGACTTTTCATGGATGTAATGTTAGATTTGGTTAAAAGTGACTTTTAATTTAATAAAGATTTTCTTTTATAACAATTGCTACGTGGTAAATTCTCCTTATTACATTTATGCATTATGTTTTTGCATTTATTCTCATACATAATTTGAGAGTTTCATAAATATCATCTTAAATTTTCATATTATGAAAATCAAGGTTTGAGGATAGCTCAACAGTAATATTATACTCAGGCTAGAGCCAAAAAGGTGGAGCAAGATAATGCAAATCGTTTCAAAAGGTTGGAAAAGACTCAAGAGATAATGAAGGGAAAGTTTAGTAAGATCTTTGAAGTGTTAAAAAAGATGGATAAAGGAAAAGAGGTAGAAGAAGATACCTCACATAAAGATATTGAATCATTATACCTTCCAGGCTTTGGTCCACACTCAAATCTTCAGCCAAAGCAGCCCACATTCCTGAATTATAGAATGCTTTATGCACCTGGTCAAGGGAATGTTCAGAGTTATACCAATCCTGTCTTTGCTGAAAAGTCAGATGACCTTATCCAAATTTTTAAAATGGACGAGACAAAAAAACAAGTGAAGTTGCAAATAGCTATACCCTTAAGAGACTCTAAGATCGATCCAGCTATGAGTATGATTGAGAAAAGAATTCGGGCTGTAGGAGGTATTGATTTCTATAGCTCCATAGATACTGTCAACCTTTGTTAGAGCCAGATGTTGTAATTCTTCTAAAATTCAAAGTACCAAATTTTGAGAAGTATGATAGTGTTAAGTGTCTTATGCACACATCATAATGTATTGTCATAAGATGGTAGCACACGTCAGTAATGAGAAACTGCTTATACTTATGTTTCAAGATAGTTTGACTAGGTCTACTATAAGATGATATGTTTAGTTGGATAGGACTTGCATTAAATCATGGAAAGATTTGACTCGATCTTTTATCAACCAATACTGTCACATCATAGATATGGCTCCTGATTGCCTTTCATTATAAGAAATAGAAAAAAAATATCTGAATCTTTCAAGGAGTATGTCCAAAGGTGGTGAGATGTCATTACACAGGTACAACCTCTCCTAGCAAAGAAAGAAATGATAGTGCTATTTGTAAACACTCTAAAGTCAGTGTACTATGAGAAGATGCTAAGGAACGTAACTAAAAATTTAATCGATATGGTGATTTAAGGGGAGATTGTTGAAAATGCAATCAAGAGTGGTAAATCGAAAAAAAAAAGAATCTTTTATTGCTAAAAAAATATCCAAGAAAAAAGAAAGTGAGACTCAATCTGTGAGTTTCAAAAGACAGTAATTCAGATACTACCCTCAGTCGATCTATCCCACATATCATCCTATTATGAGATGCTTCTACTGTAGTCTACCAATAAACAAGATGACCTTCTTATCCATCCACACCAAGGCCTTCTATTTATCCAACTACCTTGATAAGTGGTGTGTAGGGATCACGAAATAAGGAAAAACCCATATTTGACCCTATTCCTATGAGCTACACAGAATTGTACCAAGAGCTTTACAAAAATCATTTGATTGCTCTTGTTCATTCAAAACAACTTGAACCTTCTTATTCTAAATGGTATGACCCCACTGTTCACTATGACTATCATTATGGGATGGTTGGCCACTCTATTGAAAATTATATCCTTTTGAAATATATGGTACAAAGTTTGATTAAAGAATAGCTGATAAACTTTGACATCGGTAAAAATATGGCATCTAATGTCAATAGTAGCCCATTGCCCAATCATCCAGAGGTATAATTTTGGGGAGGCTAATTGGAACTGCTTATCCTCTTAGGATTTCTTCAAAATAAGGATTTCTTTTATGTATTTGGATTTCATCTTATTTTTTATTATTTTAATAAAGTGGCATGTTTGATACATTTTCATGATATTCTTTTTTTGTGTGTATCACCATTATTTACTTTTACCTCCTTATACCTTTTCCCACATCCATTCTTTAATCTTAAATAATGAATGTTTAGATAGTCATAACGATAATTTAAGATTTGATTTTGAAAACATCATTCGATGATCTAATTTATAGATGAAAATTGTTGATTCATTGAGACTACTGAATAAAAAGACAAATTTAAGAAAACATTTCAAAAATGATGCAACACATGATCTTTGCAATTGTTCATAAGTATGCTTTTAGTCAATTAATGTTCTTCATTAAGAGTATTCATGTTCGAGATGAAAAATGGCCATCTTTTTTCTATCCTTAAAAAAAAAAAGTAAAATTATCTTTTGCTATCCCATTTAAGCTTGTTAAATTTTTTTTTGAAGAACCCTAACCAAAGATCACCCTCACACTAGGGGGCAAAGTCTTTTTGTGTTCAAATTTTTATGAAAAATGATGAAAAAAAAAGAAAAAAAATGAAAGAGAAATTAATAGGGCAAAACACCAATAAAATAATGATCATTGGTTTAATTACCCTTCAAATACAGTTTAGGCCTGTTCCATCCATTTCTTTCATAACCCTTTACCTTAACCTATGTTACGTTCCTTAAAAATCCATTTCGATCAAATGTAAATATTCGATTTAGAGAATCATGAATTGAATTAAGATATATTTGCCATTGGAGTATTTGAAGCTTTGATCGAAGTGTCACTAATGGATCAAAGGATAAATGAAAAAAATGTGTGCCAAAAAAGTAGGAAAAAAATAATAAAAAGCAAGAAGAAAAAAAAAAAACAAATGAAGACTTAAACTAAAAACCTAAAAGGACAGTTTAAGTAAATATTAAAACTAAAAAAAAACTTCATGTGAAGATCCCAAGAATAAGGATGATGATTGGCTCAAAACCTGAGAATATTGATGAAATATGTTTTTGAAAGAGAATTCTAAGTTAGAGTTCAAAACTGTCTAAACAATCATTATTTTGGATATTGATATCCCATATGAACAATCAAGATATTTTGCCTTTGTTCACTTTTGACCATATTTCTTTTCAAGACGCATTTCTCTTTACCAAATGAACATCACCTAAACGAATCAAGGAAGTGCATCATATCTATCACTAATTTGAATGATAGTAAATAAATGAATGACATTTTTTATAAAATGTTTTCTATTCTTTTGAAAGAAATCCAAAATGAGATAAATGAAAGAAGCATGAAAAAATAATTTCAAAGAGGGCAAACAATGTGACTCAGTGATGAATTCAATAATAGATTGGTTAACATAACCTACAAGTTATGACCAAATGAAACAAATGACATGGATTGGTTGACAGAATTTATTCTAAAATGCTGAGAAGCTGAAAAAGAATACATGAGATGGTGGAATCTTAAGAACCTTATTACCACAATTGAAACTTCTTAGCATTGATTTAGTAACATCTACATTACACACACTATGTTCATATTTGTATCCCAGATAGGATATGCATTTACATTGTCGCATTATCACTTATCACCCATTCGATATTAGCTCAATCCAAATCATTTTTTTGATTCGTGATTTCATCTCGATCATTTATTTTTGACCTTGACTCATTCCTGGTCACTTTATCTTTTAGACTCATGGTTTCATCCCAATCATTTGATCTTAGCTTAGTTCATATCACTTTTTTGACTTGTAATTTCATCCCAATCATTCATCTTCAACCTCAACTCATCCTAATCACTTTATCTTTTAGACTCATAGTTTTGTGTCAATCATTCAATCTCGGCTTAGTCCAGATCAATTTTTGACACGCAGTTTCATCCTAATCATTCATCATTGACCTTGACTCAGTTTTGGTTGTTTTATCTCTTAGACTCAAGATTTTATCCTGATCATTTGATCTCAGATTATTTCAGATCATTTTCTTGACTCACAGTTTCATCTTGGTTATTCATTTTTTACCTCGACTTGGTCTTGGTCACTTTATTTTTTAGACTTATGATTTCATCTTGGTCATCTGATCTCAGTTTAGTCTAGATCATTTTTCTAACTTGTGATTTTATCCTGATCATTCATCTTCGATCTCGACTTAGTCCTGATCGCTTTATTTCTTAGATTAGCAATTTTGTCCCGGTTATCCGATCTCAGTTTAGTCCAGATCATTTTCTTGACTTGCTATTTCATCTTAGTTATTCATCTTCAACCTCAACTCAATCTTGGTTGTTTTATTTCTTAGACTCGCGATTTCATCCCAGTCAATCTATTTTAGCTTAGTTCAAATTATTTTCCTAACTCACAATTTTGTCTTAGTCATTCATTTTTAACCTCGACTCGATCCTGGTTGTTTTATCTTTTAGACTTGCGATTTTATCTTGGTCATCCGATCTTAGCTTAATCTAGATCATTTTCTAGACTTGTTGTTTCATTTCGACCATCTGATCTTGGCTCAATCCAGATCATTTCCCTGACTTTTCGGTCTCGTCCAAATCATTTTTTTGACTTTTTGGTCTCAGCTTAGTCTAAATCATTTTTTTAGACTTGTGGCTCGGTCTTAGTCATTCTTGCTTACTAGTTTAATTTTTATTTTTAGGAATAGAGTGGATGTCTAGGTCTTTGCATCATCCCTATTTAACAGGGATATGCAAAAAGAGATAGCTATAGACACCCATCTGTGTCTGAGGTCAGTTGGATTGATTTTGGTTAATGATACTATTTTTGCTATATTTTATTACTATAGTATATATTATATTATTATACTATCATTATTATTATTATTACTATTATTATTATTATTATGATTATTATATTATTATTATTATTATTATTATTTGTTATTATTATTATTATTATTTTTCATTCTTCTTTCCTTTCTTTTTCGATCTGTGGTGAAAATTTTAGAAACTAAAACTGAATCAACCAAATCTGAGGATGTGCATGGTCAAAGGTTTTTAATGCAAAATCAAAGAGGAGTAACTGTTGAAATCAATTGGATCAAATTAAAGACCTAAGATTATGCTTAGATAGAATCCAATCCCAAAATTTAAGCCTGGATTGATTCTGTCTATTCCTTTAAATCTTTCCTAATAATGCCTATAAATTGAACTAAGAATCGAAGGAATTGGACATGGTGGATTTAGGGAGAAAAGACACTGTGTTTAGGTTCTAAAATTTTGGGTTGCTAGGATTTTGGGTTCAATTTTTTGAAATTTTCGGTTTGATTTAAAGTTTTTGGATTGAGACTTAAGTTTTTAGGTTTGGGGTTGAATTTCTGGAATGGTTTTTAGGAAATCTAGAAAATCTAGAAATTTTTTATTGTTTATGGAAAAAATATGGGTTTGAAAGATGAACTTTGAATGTTTTGATGAGTTTTTCAGCGAAGTTTGAGTTTTTCGATGGGATTCCAATCAATTTTTCAGAAACCAATGGCCAAACCCAATTTTCAATTTAATTTCTTGGTTTTTTTTAAGTGAGCAGGGAGAGAGAATCGAGGCTAGAGAAAGGGTAGGGGAATTCTAAAGAAAAACTTAGTGGTGTGGGTTTTATATTCCCACAACATGACACTATTTTGGAAGTCCCAAACTCGTGAGTAGACCCATTGACCTACGTGCTGACTCATGTGCTAACCCAACCCGAATCGTAGGTTTTCTTTTTTCCATTTTAATTTTAATTTTTGATTTTTTTGATTTTTTGATTTTGATTTATTTTATTCTACTGATTTTTATTAGTTAGTTATTTTTATTAAGTAACCTATCATATTTGGCAAAAATAAAATTTTTTTTCTGGAAAATAAAAGAGATAATGAAAGAAAAAATAAAACAACAAAAATAAAAAATCTTTTTATAATAAATTCATGAATTCTACCAAACTATTGTAAAATTTTCATGGATTCAAATTTTATGGAATCCACCAAACTATTAAGAAGTTCCATAAATAAATTTCAAAGGAAATAAAAATTTTCATCCTCCAAATGATTGGAGGATTGATTTTTAAATTAAGTCTTACCAAACTATTGGAAGACTTAATGAACTTTCTTAAAAATAAAAAATTTAACAATAAATTTTTATCCAACGAAACTATTGAAGAATTACTTTTCAATTAAGTCCTACCAAACTATTAGGATGCTTAATGAATTTTTTAAAATTTTTACAAAATTTTTGAATAAAATCTCATCAAACTATTGGGAGATTTACCTCAAAGTAAGTCCTACAAAACTATTGGGAGACTTAACTAATTTTTCTAAATAAAGCATTAATAAATTTGATGACGAAATTTCTTCATGGTGAGACATTAGTCTCCATGAATACTCTTGAAGTGAGAGAATTATCTTAAATTGCTACCAAACTATTAAGACAATTTTAAGACTAATTTTTAATATTTAATATTTTAGTAAAAGCATAAACATTTTTTAGGCTTGGATAATTTAGAATCAAACTAGTACAATCTTTAGATGAGCACTGTGAGGGGGTGTTATAACCTTTCTCACATGTAACCATACTCTCGAACCTAAATCTGACTTCGTGGATCATATCTAATCAAGTGACCAATCACACCTTAATAAAAAAAAAAGATTAGTGGTGACTCCATTTAATTCATGTCTAGCAGTAGGTTCACGAATCTATATGTTATGACATTAACCATCAACACATTTTTTTCATTCAATCGAAAGTTCAATTGGATGAAAATAGTATTTAAGGATTTAATTAGGAGAAAATAGATATTTAATGATTCAATTGATGCGAAATAGAATATTTATAACTTGATTAATTGTAATAAAATATTAAAAATTTAAATAATTATTAAATTTTTATTCAATGACTTCTTTTATCCTTTAACCTTATAGCTAAGGACAAATTCACCTTAAACAAATTTTACTTTGTTTAACATTGCATCTACAATCAAATTCGAGTTTGATTATGTTAAAGCTCTATAAATTTATATTAAGTTTTATTGTTAGATTAAATAATTGCTGATATTGACCTTTCTAAAAAAAATAGCTATAATTAGCCTATAAACAGCTAATCATTACTTTATAAAAATTAGATAAATTCAATCTATAATCATTGAATCCTCCTAAAATGATTTATTAATAAAGATACTCCATTTGAGATATTTTAATATTATTGGCCTTGATTTTGAAATTGAGCTTGTAATTGGGATTTAGACACAAGAATTAAAGGTCCCAAAATACTTTTTTTGAGTTTATCTTAGTTTATTTATTTATATTTAGTTATTGATTTTATTTTTAATAGGTCAAAGTCTTAGAGAAAAACAATGGAAACATAGGAAAGGGATCGGGAATCCAAATCTATTAAATTTTTTTAGATTTTAAATTTAAAGGCATAGTTCAATTATGAAACTACTAAAGCTCCAATTTAATGTTAAAATGGAAAGAAAATTTTAAAAGTATTAAAATCGGATCTTAATAGATTTAATTGAATAGAGATTTTCCTATTCATTTTGGGATTTGAATCCCTATAAAATGATGAGCAATCAAGCAAAAAGAGGAATCAACAAGCAATAACAAGCAATAAATAACAATTTCTAGAGTGCATACACAATGAGTAAAAATTTTAGGTTCTTGATTTTAGTTCTTGATTTCTTTTTAATATGGAGTATGAGTTTGTGCATAAAGTTTATCTTGGTTTAAGAAATTTGGGTTTATGAATTAAAGCTTTCAAAAGCAATTTGGATTTTTTTGGGGATTTATTTAGTTTTTTTTTTTTTTTTTGGATTTCTAGGTTGCTTGAATTTTCTAATGGATTTTTGAATTTTTTGACAAAATTGACAATGGTCAAAGGAAATTATAGTGGTTGGATTGTGGGTTTCAAGGTGGTTTCTAGATTTTGATTGAATTTTTTAAAGCCAAAATTTGGGTAGCTTGGTTAGATTTTGAGATTTTTTGAAATTTTTGGTGGAACTTCTAGGAAAAAGGCAGGAAAAAGAAAAGGGAAAGAAGGAGAAGGAAATTTTGAAAGAAAAAATAAGTTTTGTTTGGCTTTTATACCTATGACCGTTTTTGGCATTTAAAGATTTTTTAACCTGCTCATTAACCCGACTAATTGTAGGTTTTCTTTTCTATTTTTTAATTTTTTAAATTTTGTTGTTTTAATTTTTTTAAAAATTTTACTATATTTTGGGATATATTTATTTATTATTCTATTTTTTAATTTTAATTTAATTGAAAAAATAAGGAAAAAAAGAAAAAGAAAAAAGAAACTTTGATTGAATTTTTATATTTTGGCATGATATTTATTATGATATTTTCGTATGATTTTATTGCATGGGATTTTTGGATGAGTTTTTTTAATGATATTTTTGCATAATTTTATTATAAATGTCATTGCATGATATTTTTATTATTTTTTTATGAATTTTTTGCATGATATTTTTATGATTCTCTTTTATGATGTTTTAATGATTTTTTTTCTACGATATTTTTATAATATTTTTGTATGAAACTATTTTACAAATAAATAAAATGACTATGAATAAATTGGTTTTTTTGTTACAAGATATTTAATAAATTCGGTGATGGAGTCTCTTCAAGTAAATAATGAGTTTATCTTGAATATTGTTAAGGTAAGGAAAATATTTTTTAGTATAAACCTAACAACTTTTTTGGGAATTATAGGGTTGCTAAAACGTTATTTACACATAACCAACTCCCAAACCTAATTCTTTTGATGAAAATCAAAACCTTTTTTTTTTTAAAGACCTTCAATTAAAGTTTAGGATAATCTTGAAAAATATAGATTCATTTAAGTAACCAATCATACTTATATAAAAAAAGATTAATGACAACTTCATATTTTTATAATTAATAGTCAGGTTTTCGAACTTGAATATTATTACATTTTGGGAACTTTACTGGGGATATTAGAGAGTCAAGCCATTAATTAGTTATATGTTATCTTAAGCTTCATTTTGATGGTTTTATTATGTGATTATTTATCATTTTTATGTATGTTAACCTATTTGTTTATTTTGTATAGCATTTGATTTTTCTTATGTACTAATCTATTTGTTTGTTTTTTTTTTTTTTTATATAACACTTGATTTAAAATATTCGGTTTGTGAATAAAAAGGGTTGGTAGGTATTTTCATACACACTACACATACATATTCATGCGTAAGCTCTAAACATGAGCTTTGTCCTTTCTTAAGAGGGAGCAAGTACCTACACTCTATTTGAACTAATGAAAACTCCTACTCAAATTGAACTATTTCTATTTGAACCTATAATAAGAGATGATGATTGGGGTACTTTATTAATCTATAATGGATAATGATGTAAGGACCAATTTGGGAGCCTTTAGATTGTCAAAACTTTTGAACCTAGCATGTAAAGAAATCCTAACCTATGTTAGAATCTTACCATTCTTTTTGTATAGAAGACCTTATAATAAGACACATTAAGGGATTCTTACTATTCCTTTTGTATAAAAGGCTCAAAATAAGACACATGAAGGGACATCTTGTACATTTTACTTGAAAATTGTATTTTTCTCTTCTTTATTTTTGTATACAGTTATATACTAACACATTTTTTCAATTATGTATTCATCATAGTTAAATTTTTATATTCTATTGCATCATACTCATTCGTGCATATTCATTTATAATATGATATCCTAATTGTGGTAGTAAAGGTTCAAGAATAGCTTAATTTTTAAATAATCTGAAGTGATATAACACTCGATAGCAAGCTAGAATTATGGTAAAAGAACAAACTCTCCACTTCCAAAAGATGGGAAAAGCACAAGAGAAAATGAAGTTGTAATTAAAAATATAGTTGAATTACTGAAAAATCTTAGCAAAAGAAAAGTAATGGTTGAAGAGGTTGTTATCTAAAACAAAAATGCTAATAATCCACTATACCCACTTGGTTTCGAACCATACCAAGTCAAACATCTCAAGAGGCACGACCACAAATACTAATCACTATAGGATAACCTTATATACATTTTGCAATGCCTTCAACAACTGTTCATTCTCACTTTCAAAGACACATCACTCTTATCCTTGATATGAAAGCATTTGATCTTACTCAATTTTTTTAATTTGGATAACTTAAAAGAGTAAAAAAAACTGAAGATTAGTGCATTAAAAACCAAAAAAAGCTCAACAAAAGATGGATCTAATAGAGGAAAGGTTTCAAGCTATTGACCAGATGAATTTTTATGGTTCGATGGTTGTTGTTGAACTATGCCTAGTTCCTTATGTGGTAATTTCACCAAAATTTAAAGTGCCTAACTTCGAAAAGTATGATGGAACTAAATGTCCCATAGTACATTTCATAATGTACTACTATAAGATAGCTACAAATGCACATATATGAGAAGTTGATCATTCATGTCTTTCAACATAGTCTCAATTATTCTACTGCTAGATGGTATTTACAACTGGATAGATTTCACACCCATTGTTGGATAAAATTAGCAAAGGCCTTTTATTGCATAATGCAAGCACATAATAGATTTAACACTAAACTATTTGTCCTTACAAAATATGTAAAAGAAAGATATTGAAAACTTTAAAGAATATGCTTATACATGAAGGGATATTACCCAAGCCTAATCACAATTCACTTAAAAAGAGACTATAGTTTTATTTGTCAATACCTTTAAAACTCTATACTATGAAAAGATGATAGGAAACATCACAAAAAGTTTTATTAACATTATGATTTTTTAAGAGATAATAAAAAATGCAATTAAGAATAGCAAGCTTGAATGTGGTAATGCAACTAATGGAAAGAAAAGGGTTACATTGAAGAAGAAGAAAGGAATTGCTTAAGTTGTAACTTATAAAGGGCAACAGGTTAGAGGTTTTTACCTATACCACTAATACCTAATGTATCAGCTTCATTATTGAACATAAGCAATGTGTGACCAAACCCCTACCCCTATCAGCCAATGCCAACATTAGTTTTTCACCCAACTTTTTGACTCCAAACACCTACTTATGTGCTTAGCCTTACCATTACACCAATGGGAAAACCAATTTCAAGGACTAATGACTAGCCAAGTGGTTCAAAGATACCTCAAAACAACTAAGAAAGAGCCCACATTGATCCTATCTCAATGACATATATTGAGCTATTCATTAGTCCTTAAAATTGGTGTGAAGTTTGATCGAAGCATGTTTGTTGAGTTTTAACTAGACAACAAGGCCAAGTGTCATTGAATATCTTTTGTTTAACCACATAGAGGCATAATTTTAAAAGTTTTTCATGATTGCCTGTCATGTCAAGAATTTTAGAAAAAATTACAAATCTTATGAACATTTGAGAATTCTTTTATATATGTTGGTTTTTTATTTATCTTCATCATTTCAATAAAATGAAAGATATATTTTTTTTATATATTTTTCTTTTATTTTGTTGCCTTTATATATCTTTTCATATTACACCCATTCGTATATTCTAAATAATGAATGATTAAACAGTTATAAGAATAAATCAAGATTCAATTTTGAAAGCATCCTTCATATTGATGAAATTGATGATTTAAGATTCTCAATTTATTAGGATTACTGAAGCAAAAAAAAAAAAAAAAGATAAATTTTATGAAATGGAAGCTGGCATGGATTTCACCCATTGAAATATGAAAGTAAGGTAGTATATATGGTGATATTCATAAGCTTTTTTTATTTAATAAATGTTCTTCAATGACAGTTGTATACACTCTATATTGTTTAAAATTTTTTTGGGATCGAAAATGGGCTTTGATTGTAAATTTAGGCCTGAATGGGAAGCTTCAGGCACAATAGGAAAATTTTTAATTTTAATTTGATTTGATTTATTTATTTTAATTTTATTTATTTTCAAAGTAAAAAAGTGAAAAATTAGAATAAAATAAAATAAAAAGAAAAATAAAAAAATAAGGGATTTGGGCTTAATTCATGTAAACCTATAAAAAAGGAAAACTCAAAATCAAATCACAGATTATAAACTGGCAATAAAATCATAATAAATTTGATTTATTTTCCAAAATTAAAGGGATTCAATCCCTATAAAAAAAATAAAAACCACACACAAAAGGGAAAGAAAAAAGAAAAATTCAAGGGGTCATAGTTTTTTTTTTTTTTAATTTGGGAAATAATCATTTAAGTAAATTTTGAGATTTTTTTTTACTTTGGGTTATGTGATTTTATTTCATTTTGAATTTGATTTGACTTGCTTTTGAGTTTCCTGAATCTACGTTTTAATTTTTAAGTTTGATTTCATATTCTATTGAATTTCTGAGATTTTTGCTAGGGTTTTATGTTAACTTTTGATTCTGGGATTGGGATTTCAAGAATTTGAAAACTTTTTTATGTTTTTTTGGGTTTAGGATGAACTTTCTAGTTGAAATTTGAAGTTTTTATGTAAACCCGATGACCCGCGTGAAGATCTGCGCTTTAAGCCCGACTTTATCGCATGTTTTCCTTTTTTTTCATCCTATTTTCTATTTTGATTTTATTTTATTTTTAGATTTTTTTATTTTTACTTATTATTATTATTATTATTTTCATCTTTAATTATTATTTTACTCATTACTTTAAATTGAAAATTTTATTATTTATTTTTTTAAAATGCCTTTATGAATTTCATTTTATTTATTTATTTATTTAAAAATAATAACCAAAAAAATGTTTCTAAAATAAATTCATAAATCCTACCAAACTATTGGACGATTTTTCATAAATTTAAATTTTTTATAAATTCTACCAAACTATTAAATAATCTCATAAATCAATTTTTATAAAAAATTATTACTAATAAAATTTTTGCTTTGATCCTACCAAACTATTAGAGGATTTGTATCTTAAATTAAGTTTTACCAAACTATTGAAAGATTTAATATATTTTTTAAAAATAAATTTGCAAGGAAATCTCACTGAACTATTGGGAGATTTGCATCAAAGTAAATCTTACTAAACTATTGGAAGATTTTACTAATTATTTTCTTGAATAAAAATATATTAATCAACTCAATGACAAAGCCTTTTCAAAGTAAGACATTAGTCTCCATGAATACTCTTGATGTAAAAAAATTATCTTAAATTGCTACTAAAATATTGAAGTAAATTTAGGATTAGTTTCCAATAATTAAATGATTTGGTAAAATTATAAGAATATTTTAAGGCTTGGATAATTTGTAATCAAATTGGTATCATCTTTAGGATGGGTGTTGTGAGAGTGTTATAACCTCTCTCACGTGTTACCATACTCGCGAACCTAAAATCTAAATTTGTGGACTAAGATCTATTATTTAAAGATATCTAAGCTAATCTTGAGATTCCTCTTTAAATAGGATGATTCTGTTAGGTGACCAATTATACCAAAATAAAAAAGATTAGTGGTGACTCTTTTAATCCATGTTTAGTGATAGGTCCACAAATCTATATTTTATGACAACAATATTCATGTTTTAAATGAAAAATGACTATATTTCTTCTATCTTTCACATAAAGAGTAAAGTTATCAATTTTTTTATTCTATTTGAACATATTATGGTTTTTCTTGAAAAGAAATCTACCAAGGATTACCTTCCACAGGGGGGAAAAAGTTTTGGAAAAAAGACTTGCTCACAAAAAAAAAAAAAAAATGAAAAGCCCCAAATGATATGAAAAGGAAAAAAGAAAAGGAATTTTTGCATTTCAATCTTTCTTGAAAAAATGATAAAAGTACAAAATGAAAAAGTGAAAGAGAAAATATGAAGAAAAAAAAAAAGAAACGAAAAATGAAAAATGAAAAAAATGATAAAGATGGGGCAAAATACCAAGGTGCTTCACATGATGAGAAATGATCTTTTGGTTTATAATTCTTTAAACAACTAATTTGGACCTATTTTATCCATTTTTTATAACCCATCGCCTTAGCCTACTTTACATGTCTTAAAAGTCCATTTTGATCGAATGTGAATGCTCAAATTGGAGGAACATGAATTGAACTAAAGCAGGCTTGTGATGTAATCAAAATGAATTTTTTTGGGATTTTGATGGATGGGTCATTGATGGATCAAAAGAAAATAAAATGAAAAGAAAAAAAAGATAAGAAAAAGCTGTGCAAAAAAAAAAAAAGAAAAAAGAGGAAAAAGAAAACTTTAATTGAAAACCCAAAAAGGTGATTTAAGTAAAAAAGAGATATTTGAGCTAAAGACTTAAAAAATAGTTTTAATGTATGAAGATTAATATCATTTAAGGATTCCTTAGAGCAGGTGCAATGTTTGGATTAATGAGCTCAAAAATTAAGAACACCAATGGAATGAGTTTTTGAGAAAGGATTTCGAAGTAATTTATTTAGAATTATTTGAATATTCATTATATTAGATATTGTAAACCTCTCTAAACACTTATCTTAGAGATTTACTTTGAAATTAGTTTTTTGCCTATTTGTTCTTTACTAGACCTATTTTCATAATTTATCATTTTTTTTAAATTTTCTTGTTTTCTACCATTTTTGCCTTCTCATGATGAATTAAGGAAATGTGATAGATTACAGAAATCATCAAATTGGAATGATGATGAATGAATAAATGACTAATATGAAATATTCTTGCATTATTTTGAAAAGACAATTGAAAATGATGGGGTAGATTGAAAATGAAATGATGAAAGAAGTCAAAAAAGATGTTGATCCTTAAGGTTTATAATGCAAAAGGAAAAGTTTTGGAATAGTTCAAAAGACATTTTGAGTCACAAACCGGTTAATACACATAATAGCCAATCCTGAAAAAGTTGAAAAAGAACAAAATGAGAAGTTAAAAAGAAATAAGATGTGAAGAAAAGTCTTAAGAACCTTTTTTTACCACAATTAGATATGCACAACATTGATTTTTGCATTTAATGCATTGCATTCATAGAATTCATTACTTTTAATTTTGATATCTTATTTTGAAATTGAAATACTAAGAGTTTTCATGAAAAAGAATTTTAGACTTGATAATTCTTGATTGAAGAAAGATGTTCAAAGATGAAATTTTGAGCTTCTATTGAAGAAAGTTTTGATGGAAAAAATAAATGAGATTTTAATGGTCAATTGAGGAAAATAATTCAATCCTTGACTAGGGAAAATTTTGTGAGATTTTTTAGCCCACAAATTGGGAAAATTTTGTTAAGATGAGATTTTGATTCTCAATTTAAAAGAATTTTTAGTTGTGGGTAAGGAAAATATTTTGAGAAAATTTTTAAAGTTTCATTGCTTCTATATAGGAGGAGACTTTTCAATTAAGTTTTTAAAAAATTTCAATTGTGAATCTTTTAATTTTGGATATTAATCTTTCAAATGTGAATATTTGAATTTTGGATGGAAATCTATAAAATTTTTGAATCTTTGGTTTTTTGAATATGAATCTCTAAAAATTTTCACTTAGGATTTGAATATTTAAAATTTTTCGAATGCAAATATTTTAATGTGAAACATTTACGAATCTTTACAATTATGAAATTTTAAAATTTCATTTGTGAATTTTTGAAATTATTTGTGAATCATTACAATTGCAAAATTTTAATTTCATTTGAGAATCTTTAAAATTATTTGTGAATCTCTATAATTGCGAAATTTAGAAATTTTATTTGTGAATCTTTAAAACTAATTTCAAATCATTATAATTGCAAATTTTTTATTTCTTATGAATCTTTGAACTCTTGCAAATTTTTAAATTTTTGCAAATCTTTGAACTCTTGTGAATCTTTGATTGAATTGTTGGAAATCTTTGATCACTTGCGTATATTTGAATTTTTACAATTTTTACAATCTTGCGAATCTTTAAACTCTTGCAAATAATTAAATTCTTGTGAATCGTTAAACTCTCATGAATCTTTGAATTCTCACAAATTTTCATTTTTGTGAATTTTTTAATTTTTTCGAATCTTCACTATGGTGAATCTTTGAACCTTTTGGCAAATCTTTGAATGTTCCCAATCTTCAAATTCCTTTGAACACTTTGCGAATCTTGGAATTTTCAATTGTAAGCCGTTAAATTTCAAATTGCGAATCTTTGAAATTTTTAAATTATGAATTTTTGAAGTTTCAATATTTATTTTGTTGTTTTAAAATTTGTTGGACAATTGATACTCGAGTAAAATAGATGTTTTTTTTTTTTAAATCTTTGTATGGTTCCTTTTTTGTGAAAAAATATGCAATAAGGGGTAATTGTAAACACTCTATTTTGTCTGGGGTATTTGAATATTATTGATCCTCGAATTTGATACTGGGCTTTAATTTGTAATTAGGATTTAGACCCAAAAATAAAATTTCCCAAAATACTTCCTTTTAATTTATTTTAGTTTTATTTATATTTAGTTATTGATTTTATTTTTAGTGGGTCAAAGTCAAAGAGAAAAAAAAATAGAATTGAAAACGTGAGGAAAGGATCGAGAATCCAAATCTGTTGATTATGTTTAAATTTCAAATTTAAAGGCAGAGTTCAATTATGAAATTGCTTGGGCTATAATTTGATGTGAAAAGGAAAGAAAATTTTAAAAAGTATCAAAACCTGATCTTTATAGATTCAGTTGTATTGAGATGTTCCTATACAATTTGGAATTTGAATCCCTATATAATGATGAGCAATCAAGCATAAAAAGGGAATCAACAAACAATAATGTGTAATGCATAGAAATTTTCCAAAAAAGCATATGCAATGAGCAAAAATTTTGGGTTTCTGATTTCAGTTTTTGATTTCTTTTTAATTTGGAGTTTGAGTTTTGTGAATAAAGTTAATCTTGGTTTAAGAAATTTGGGTTTTTAAATTAGAGCTTCAAAATGCATTTTGGAATTTTTAGATTTATCTGGTTTTTTTTTAAGAATTTTTTGGGTTTCTAGGTTAGTTGAATTATTTGGTGGGTTTTTGAATTTTTCGGCAAAATTGATGGCAATTGAAAGAAATTGTTACAGTCAAATTTTGGGTTTTAAAGTGGTTTCTAAATTGCGGTTAAATTTTTTGACATTATAATCTGGATTGCTTGGTCAGATTTTGGGATTTTTTAAAGTTTTTAGTAGAATTTCTAGAGAGAGGACAAAGAAAAGAAAAAAAGAGAGAGAAAGAGAAGGAAATTTAAAAAGAAAAACAATTTTTTACTTTTATATCTGCAGTAAACAACATCATTTTTGGAGTTTAAAGATTTATTGATCTGTGCGTTCCGAAGGACTTGTACGCTAACTCAATTTTTGACCTTATTCGATTATAGGTTTCTCTTTAAATTTCTTTTTTTTTTTTAATTTCATTGTTTTTAAATTTTTAATTTTACTATATTTTGGTATATATTGATTTATCTTTTAGTTTTTTTTTTTAATTTTGATTTAATTGAAAAAATAAGAAAAAAGAGTAAAAAAAACTTGATTAAAATTTTTATATTTTTGTATGAAATTTATTATGATCTTTTTGCATGATTTTATTATGATATTATTACATGATATTTTTGCATGAATTTTTTAAGATATTTATTATGATATTTTTGCATAATTTTGTTATTATATTATTGCATAATATTTTAATGATTTTTTTATTTTTTTGCACGTTATTTTCATGATATTATTTTATGATGTTTTAATGATTTTTTTTTCTATGATATTTTTTATAGTATTTTTGTATAAAATTATTCTATAAATAAATAAAATGGTTGGAAATAAATTCATTTTTTTATCATAAGTATTTGATAAATCTGACGATAGAATTTCTTAAAGAAAGTAACGAGTTTATCTTGAATAATTTTGAAGTGAGTAAATTTTTTTAATGAAAACCTAAAAAAATTTTTAGACGTTGTGAGAGTGTTAAAATTTTTTTTATACATAATTTATTTACAAATTTAATTCTATTGATATAAACAAAAACTTATTCTTTTTAGAGACTTTTAGTTTAAACTTAAGATAATCTTAAAAAAGATATATTAACTTAGACGACCAATAATTCCTAGATAAAAAATTAGTAATGATTTTATATTTTTATATATAATAATAAGTTTCTCAAGCTTGAACATTATAACAACTAAATTCATTGAGTTAAGAAGTGCAACTTTATTAGTCTCAATACTAAATAAATTGTTAAAAATAGATATGATAATATAGCTGAAAGAGAGAGTAATTAGATGTGTTGGTGTCAAAATTCAAATCTATACTAAAATGATCAAATGTTATATTGCATGATAAATTAAATAATAACAATGAAAGTTTAAAACATCGTAATAACCAAAGCTAATGTTTGCTTTCTAATTTTCCCATAAACTAATAGCAATAATACCAAGGATCTCCACCAATCTAGATTGATTGACCTACTTACTATAATTTTTGCATGGTAAAACGTCTAGTTGAGTTGGTTTTCATCAACTTGGCTTGTTCTACTAATGATTTTCATTATTTACATCTTGTTTGACTATGGTACTTGAAAGATTAAAATGGCATTTTATTATTATTTTTTTCCCACTATTGGCGGTTGGCAAAAAATTATGGGCTTGGCCTAGTAATCCGAAACCCAATGGATTTTCCAAAATTCCATTTGTAAAATCGTGAGCTGAGTTTAATAATTGGAAACGCAACAAATGCTCAACAGTATCTTCATTGGTATGTAATATAAATGGGCTTAGTCTAATGATTTGAAACCTAACAATCTGTTCTTTCTTGGCCCGCTAAATAGTCCATTTGAAAACTTTGTGTTTCATTTCTGGGCTCGTTGCTAGTTAAAACTTTTTTTTTAAATAACAATTATATATTTATATTATATTTAGTTGTATTAAATATGTATAAAATATAAAAGTTATTATATTACAATTTATGTCAATTTTTCAAACATAATATATATATTTTTAATTATTATTAAAATTTTAATTATGTTATTTTTATATTTTTAAATTAAAATATTTAATTTAAGATTAAATCATTAACGTATTCCAAGGATCAAATTTTTTATTTGTTCAATTAAAAATTTATACTGTATAAATTGGCTAATTTAAGGAAAATCAGTTTTTTCACTTTCATTTTTCATTTATTTTATTTTATTTTTTTCTCCGTGCAAATCTAATTTCTCTCCCTATCTGTCTCTCTCTGCTCGCTAACATTGCTTCACTAATCTCTTTCCACCACGAAAGCAACCTCTTTGATCATCTATAAACCAGCCAATGTTCACCCCTCAGATCCTTCCTTTTGTTTTTCTTTTTTTTACGTCTCTTTTTATCTATCTTCCAAAGAGATGATGAAAAAAATTAATAATTTGAAGTTAATTTTTGCAAGTCATATAAATATTAAAATTTATATATTTATATTATATTTTATATTAAAATTATGTATTATAATTCTTGACCATAAAAAATTATGAAATATATATTTTTATTTTGTTAAATTTATATATAATTATTACTAAAATTTTAAATTATATTATTTTTATATTTTTTTCACATGAAATTTATGTTTTTAATTATTAAATGTGTTTTAAATTGTTAAGTAGCTGAGACAACTAAAATTAGAGCCAAAGAGAAAATGGTTATTGAAGGAAATTTATGCTAGAAATATCAACTGTTCATTTTGGGGACATAGATAAGCAATGGTGGCTAAGGGTTGAAAAAAATAAAAAAAAAATTGAAAATTAATTCTAGTGTTCAGTTTGGTTTGGATTGTGTTTTTTTATTTGGTTTGAATCAAGATTAAATATTAAATGTATACATCAAGTTTGGATCAGATTTCGAATTGGAATATGAAAAATCGAAAAAAATTGAACCAAATTAAATTATATATTTTTATTAGTTTATATATATTTTTATTTTTTATAAAATAAAAATAATTATTATATATAAAAATCTATTTAAATATATTAAAAATCTTGTTAAAATAAAAAAAAAATTAAATTGGTAGAATTCGGTTCAGATTGAATCAATTTTGAAATAAAATCGATTCGAATTTAGATTAAATTTTAAAAATTCATAATATTATACATTATATGAAAAAATAAAACAAAATCTGATTCGATCCAAATTGTTATTATCTTTAATGGTGGCTCATGCTACACATCACCACAAATGACATAAGGATTTGTCGAAAAGTGGGGAGAAAGTGATAACTTAATGGCCCAACCTTTATGTATAATAGAAAAGATTGTATGAATAAATTATGTTATGTCAATATATATCATTTTCATTCTAATTATGTCATATAATCACTTTATTAGAGAAAATCAATCATTTATTATGCATCATATATGATAATTAAGAGAGTGCTTGATATAGAATGATTCGTTTAAAAATCACGACAGTTTGCACTCAACAATTACATTACTTTGTTTGGTAACAATTTAAAAATCCTTTTGTGGCAGCGATCTTAAATCAATGGGATGATAAGATCATTATTTTGGTGAGAGATTTGATTATTAACCTAAAGGATATAAAAGTTCTATCATTATAGAAAAGCAATTTCTAATATTATTTTCAGACTAATTTATCCTCACGAAAAATATAGTTAACATTATCCTAAGAAGTTGGCCACTAAAATTTTAAAAAATTAATTTTTTAATCACTTACTCTAAAAAAAATTTATATTATAAATTTATATTGACTAGAAAAAAGATAATGAATTTATTTAATAACTTTTTAGAAATTATTTTTATTAAAATTAATTTATAATTTATAGTTTTCTATAAAATAACATTTAACTATTTTATAAATTGTCAATTCAATAAGCATTAAATATTTTTCTTTTTTTAAGGCTATTTTTGGATATTTGTATTAAATAATTTATTTTTTTAATAATACCAAACACAGTAATTTAAAAGCACTAGTGATTTATAATATTATACCAAATATAATAATCTAATATCATTGATGATCAAATCACTTTGGTAATCTTATTACCATGGTAGTTAGATCATCAATGTGATTTTAAAAATAATACCAAGCGCTACCTAAATGTTGATATTTCAATAAATTAATTAATTATTTTATAATAAATAATTGATTTTTCTAATAATATAATTTCATGACATTATCTAAATGGAAGTGATACATGATAATATGGCATAATTGTTTCATATAATCCTTTATTGTTTTTAGCAAAAAAAATTATCTTAACATTTAAGTTCGAACTAGTAATATTTTTCATAAGTATTACATTAAAAACTTAATATTTATTGATAATCGTATGATTTGTTACTTGAGTATTAAATTTTTATTTTCAAGTAATTAAGTATTACATTAAAATTTTAACAGTTATCAGTAATGTGTAATTTATTGATAAATTACCAAACTTCTACTTTCAAATGATCATAATTCAATATGTTATATATATATATATATTTGCATATACATACCAATACTTCATTTAAAGGTTTTTGCTTTTGTTGGTAAGAAGAATAACTATGGTCTTGTTAACTGGTTTGGAAGGCTTGAGTTGATAGAAATTAAGCTTGGTTTGTCAAGATTAAGTAGATTTGTCCAAGGGTTAGATAATGGATTGAACTTGATCTCGTTCGGGTCTTGGACAAAAATTTTAAAGTTAAGTGTTGCAATGTGTAAGTCAGTAAATCGAACTACAGAATGAAAAATTTTTGAAAATTGAGAAAAACAGCTAGTCGTCACTAATATTTTTTTATTAGGTGTTTTTAGCCACATAAAAAGTTTATTTTTTAGTAAAACCAAAAAAATGATCAGTTTAAATATCATCAAAAAGAAATTTTTTTGTCTTTGAAAATAGAACTGAGTTTGAAAGTACGGTTATACACTGAAAAGGATTAGCATCTCACGGTACTCATTTTAAAAAATGGTATCAATTAATCATACATTATCTTTGGTGTTGGTTAAAAATAGTTTTAATTTTAAATTTAATGATAATTCCCTTCACTTTTTGAAAAAAAAAGAATCAATTTTATTAAAAATCTTTATTTAGGAATATTATGAAAATTTTTAGGTTAAAGAATTACCTTTAAATTCTCTAACATTTAGACAAAATTTAAAGATAACTCTTTCCTCTTAAAATTCACTACAACATTCCTTTAAAATGAAAATAACATTATTTGTAGATGATAATTGTTGGTGACTCTCTAACCTTTAAGCAGAGTACTAAGAATTATTTTTCTTAGAGTGTTATTTTAGTTTTATTTCAAAATTCATATTTTTTGAATAACATTTTTCATGTGTAAAAAATGATAATGCTACAATTAATAAATAAATAGTAATAATTAAAAGATATAAACATGTGAAATGAATACAAACAACAATCTAAAAATAAACATATACAAATAGATATTATGCATGATGATGAGATGTAATTTTGAAATTGGGTTTTTGAATATAAAGAGACCACCAAACTCCTCAACTTTTAGGTAGAGTTTAAATGTAATTATTTATACTTAGGATCCTATTTTTATTTTTGTTCTTTTGTTTAATCTTACTTTTATTGGCAAAGGAATCACATGAAAAACTTAATGCAATAAAATTTCCTAAGTACCTTGTCCTCTAAGCAACATTTAGGAATAGATTGTTTCATATGAGATTTTCATGCAAATCCCTTAAATTTTGGAATGATTTTTGGTGTTTGGATTAGATCTTAGGTTTGGGTAGATTTAAGAATAGGGGCTAGGTTTAAGGTTTGGGCAATTTAAGGTTTCGAGTAGGTTTTAAGATTTTGTTTAAGGTTTTGTTTAGGGTTTAAGTTTAGGATTTAGGGTTTACAATTATATTTAAGGTTAGGGCTTAGTTAAGGGTTTAAGGGATGCATTGATTTTTATGAATTTCTCTAAAAATCTTTAACATCTAGGCGAACTTTCAAAGTAAGCAAAAAAACCATGGTTTACAATCTTATTTAATTAATGTTTTAATGTGTGAGTGAATGCTTAATGCATAACAATACTTATGACAATTAAATGCTAAACATGAAATTAAAGTATTACAAGTGATGAATGAAATTAAAATACCAAGACAATACTAAGGCATTTTCACAAAAACTTAAAAACGTTGTAAATAACTACATTATCATTTTATCAAATACTTAGAAAACTCCTATAATAATACTTTTTATTTTAAAAATTTTTATCAAACACTTAGAAATCATATTTACGAAACCATTTTTATTAACAAAAACATTTATCAAATACAAAATAAACTTCTTAAATGAAAACTATTTCATCCACCAAAAGACATCAGAAGGGATTATAAGATGGAAAAACATTTAAACACAAGATCCAAAGCATTATAAACATATCAAAACATTAAACCAATCACTAAAAATACATCAAAACACAAAGACCAAGAAAAGTAAGAACTAGATGTATGAAAAATAAAATTGTATGATGAAAGTAAAAAAAAAAAAAAGGCTACCGTAGGCTCTTTTTTTTTTTAACCAAAAGATTTTTTTCTTTCTCATATATGTTGTCACTCCATGGTTGCCCACTTTCATCCATTTAAAGTTAGATAACCAAAATTAAAGGGAGTGCTAAACCCCCATAAACAGCCCATACAACATTTCTTTCCTATTTGAATCCTATTTGTTTCTATTTTTTAATTTTTTTTGGTCTTTTTTTTTTTTTATGTGTCGCCAGCCTTTTTTTCTACCATAGACCTTTTTTTCTTCATTTTCTAAACCAACAAACACTAATGAAAAATAGAGCTTGAAACACTTATGAACAACCACAAAGAAAACAAATGAAACTACATCTAAAAAGCGCATTTACAAGCTTAAAAAAAAAGAAATCTAAAGAAAATCTTACTTCATGCTTTCAAAAGTTTTCATTTTTAGCATGAAATCACCTAAAATAAAGAAGGAAACAAAGGTTTTAGAACCTTATGAATGAGGAACATCAAAGAAAAAGATAGATAGGATCATAAAAAAACTACCCTTTCTAAAGCTCCCTCATTTCAACTTTTTTCTCTTTTTTTTTGGTTGTTTTCCTTTTTTTTTTCACTACTTTTTTGTTGACCAGCACTGCCTTAGTTCTAATTTAAAGCTAGAAAAAATGCCCTCAATGGCCCATACATTGGATCCCATCCAATGGTGTAAAATCATTTATCTTTTTTTGCCAAACTTGGTGGCTAAGCTTATAATAAGGATCATTGGATTTAAACCTTTCAAGATCAATGGCCATGAAAAAATACAGCACCCATCTTAGCTTCTAGTGCAACTGTCCTAATATGAAAAGACCATTTTACCCTTATTATTATTTTTAAGCTTTTTTCATGATTTTTCTAAAATCTTATGATCCAATTTTTGTTTTCATTATTTTAATGAACCAAAATTCATTAAAAAAAAATAACTATGATTTGGAGCTTTTTGTAAAAAATCGACCTAAAAAAGATTAAACTATGAAATTACCCATAAAAGGGCATTTTGGTAATTTCACCCTTTTTGAGGTGCAATTAAAGTTTTCAAAAGCATAAAAATTCATGGAATAATATTAAAATAAGATCTTAAGCTTTGAGTAAAAAACCAACCTCAAGAGGGTCAAATTATGAAAATACCCTTGAAAGGTGTTTTGATAATTTTACCATTTTTGAGGAGCAATAAAGGTTTTCAATGCATCAAAATTTATGGAATAATATTAAAACATGATTTGGAGTTTTTTACGACCTCAAAAATATCAAATTATGAAAATACCCTTAAAGGGTATTTTGGTAATTTCAACCTTTCTAAGATGCAATCTTGGTTTCAATGTATCAAAATTCATAGAATAATATTAAAAAAGGATCTAGAGTTTTTTCACAAAAAAATAGACTTAAAAAGACCAAATTACAAAAATACCATTAAAGAGCATTATATTAATTTCACCTTATAAGGTGCAATCAAGATTTTCAAGAATCTAAATCATAATTTTATTTATCTCAAATCTTAATAGTCCTATTCAATTAAGAATTCCAAGGCTGACCCAAGTTTTACCAGGTTTGACCATTTGATCATTTTTAATCATATTGAACACGTTTGACCATGTTTGACTACAATATATTTTGATCATTTTAACTCAAAATTCATTTTCAAAAATTTGTAAATCTTAAAAAAATATTGGACATGAACTGGGCCTGACTTTAAAGTATCACTATTGGCTAGAACATACTAGATAAAATTAGGTGTCTACACTAAGGCTTAGTTTAAACTAGTTTAAGATATTATTTTAATTAATAAAAATTATTCTTATTTAATTTTAATTTTAAAATATATTTTAAATTATTAAAATACCAATATATATTTAGTAACAAGCTATTTTAGACTTGTCAATCAAGTTGAGTTAGACGATAGACAAGGATTTTGAGGTGTTAACTGGATTCAATCTGACTTAATCCATGAACACTTCTAAAGACCAAGGTAGATAACCTATGTGCACATGTGGTTGGAGTTGGATGTTAGACTCTAGGGAGCATGGTTTATGTACATAAGTCTAGCATGCAATTCATGAAGCTTCTCCATCATGCATTCATGAATTAAGTAGAGATGGAAGTGTAATTATAACTATTTCATATAGTAATTATGAAATAGTTATTTTTGCTTAAACTCAAATTTGATTAAAGTAAAATTAAGTTTTTATTAGTGATATTATGAAAGAGCAAGTGAGGTTGGGGATGGGAAACTTTACATATATAATAAATTTCAAATAATTCATTCCTAATAAAAAGAAAAAGGAAAAAAAGCTTTTTTGGATTTTAGATAATGTTTGGCTCAACTTATGGAATAGTTTATTTATTGTAGAAGCAGAAGTTAAGTGTTTGGTTCTTAAAATTTTAAAAATTTTAACTTATACGCGAAGCGGATTTGAGTATTTAGGTGAAACTATAAATCAAAACTTTTTTTAAAAAGTGCTAATTTTAATAATAAGTTTCTAATAAATTTTTTTTACATATTTACCTTATTTTTTTAATAATTCACAAAATTATAAGAACGATTATATTATTTCACATTAATTTTTTGCTTTTTTTATTTTTTAGTTAAATTCACTTGTTTTTATTATAATTAATAGACATATTTCTTAATTTTATTTATTTTTTACCTAAAACTTGTAATTTAATTTAATAAAGTTAATTATTTATTTTTTATTCATTAAAAATGTATAAAAATACTATCAAATAGTTTTTTTTTTTCAATATTCTAAACAATTCTATATTAAATTGTCAAATGTTATTTTTACTGTTCTCTACTTCAACAATATTTAGAGAATTTTAGCTTTTTAAAACATTTCTGCGTCAATAAATCATGATTTAGGGATAAAGGAAGGGATTGCAAGTAGTGAAATTTGAATTCTAAACCTTGATGTCTAACTTTTAAAAATAACTTATAAATCAATTAAACTCAACATCTAGTTCAAGCAAGCTTACCTTTACATATAAATAGTTATATGACTCAATGGGGTAGCTGTTTTTTTTTTTTTTTTTTTTGTTCAAAAGAATATGCTTAAATATTAAGAAATAATGACATACATGAAAGTTTCAGCAGTGCTAGCCACAAATAGGGGCTAAACAAAGATAAAGGGTTTAACATGCATAACAAATAAGGGTTTAAACTAATAGTAGTAGGATTGAGGCTACAAAAATCCCTGTATACACCTAGTTTTGTCTGAGTTATTTGAAATAGACTTCGTTTTGTATCCATCAAGATATCCCAATTAATTTTTATTTAGGCTCGAATGGGCTCGATTCCATTAGATCCATTTCAATTTAAGTTAAGTAAGCCTGATGTTAAAGCCCAAGATCTAAGTTCAATTGAGGTCCACATTGTTTAATTTTATTAATTAAAATTTTATTTGAAAATCTAAAAAACAAAATAAATAAAATAAACACAAAAAATACAAAAACTTGTAACTTGGTGATGTGCACGACACCAACTTCCCCTATCCTTTTACCTAGCACCTATTCTGCCAATCCCTATCAATAAGCCATCCTATTTAGGCAACATCATTTTTTTGGTCCATCACCTAAATCCTAGACTTTTGCATGATCCTAAAATCCTTTTAAAACTAAACTAAAGACCAATACCAAATAGGGGGAGAGGTAATTTTAGACACCAAAGAAATTGTACCAAAACCAATTGTACCCACCACCATTCGATCAATGAACCCTAGCATACACACTAGCAGCCCCAACCGACCTTGAGCATTAACCTTTCACCATCCCTGCACTAACTTGAGCCTAACCACTCCAACACCACCTTCAGCTTTAGCAAAAATGCTACCCAAATCACCTTACCACTACTTACTACCTTTATTAGCTAACACCAAAAATCACCCATAACTTAAGACTCAACAAGTAGCAAAAACAATACATCATTAAATATATATAAAAAAAAAACACACATCCCCAATGCGAACACATAGCACCAAAAAAAGCAAACACCATAAAAAAAATCACAAAAAGGTTTCAGTCAAGGTAGATTTAAGGTGTTTGGAAGAGTTTTGGAAGCTCCATTTTGGGAAAAGAAAAAGATCTCACTGAGGAGAAGAACATAGTATAAAATGGTGGCCATCGAAGTGGTGAAATGATGATTTTTTTTAGGTTAATGACGAAACTTTCAGCTTAGATCTAGGTGTTTTGGTGAAATGGAGGCTGAGACAGTGAACATGGGCTTAAAAGGTGTTTTTGGGTGGAATTTGGAGTAAATAGATGTCGACGAATGGCAACCTGTGGTTAGAACTGGTAGGCTAGCACCAAAATTTGGGAAACAATGATGGCTAGTGTTTTAGGTTTTGGAAAGATTCTAAAGTTTTTTTTTTTTTTTTTTGTAGAAATGAAGTTTAAAATGAGAGAAAAAAAACATTTAATGCTTATAGCATCAAAATTAAAAAAAAAACCTTACTAGCCATTTTGCGTGTTGGCCCAGGCCAAGGAAATGCTATTAGCCTTAAATTGGTCCAGCTAAACCAGTTCAAAATTGGCAGAACTAATTAGACCACTAGTGAATTGACCATTTTCCTTTCAAATTGACATTAGTTCATTCGAATTGGACTAGACCCCAGTAAATTGCTCTAAGACCGATTGATTTAGGTAAATTTTATATTTTTTGATTTTTTATGTTTTTTTTTATTATTATTACTATTATTTTGTTATTTATTTTCTTTATATATTTTAATAGTCAAATTTTCAAAAATAAATATATATTATTTTTTAAAAAAATAATAAAAAATTTCTAGACTTTTAGTAATTTTAAATTTACAAAAAAAATAAAAAATGATAAAAATAATAAAAAATAAGAAATGAAGAAAAAAAAAATTAATCCGATGGTGAGATTCTAAAGTATTTCGAGTAACAATGCTAAAAAAATCTCTAAATGAGAATTTTTTAAATACTTTTAGTATATTGGAGTATTTATAAAAAATGTTTCAATATAATAAAAACTTCTCTTTTCTTATTTGAAAAATGTATGTCATAAAAAAATCAATGAACTTTTTTTTAAAAACAAGAAAAATAAAGTAAGTGCGTCAATATTTTGTTATTTGCATTACATGCAAGTCTTTTTTTTTATAAAAAATAATAAATACAAGCCTCTAAGGATGAGATTTTATGATATTCTGAGTAGTGATGCTTAAGAAATCTCTAGGTGAAAAAATTGTTTCAATGTTACCAACATATTGGAATATTTTTAGAGCTCTTTCAATAATAAGGTTCTAATTTATTTTTTTCTAATCAAATAGAATAATAAAAATATATAATAAAGAATGCAAACAAAAAAATATAAAAATAATAAAATAATAAATAAAAAAATCAAGGGAATTATTTTTTTAAATACCTAAATTTAAGATCTTTTTTCAAGATTAAAGGATAATATATAATTAATTGGTATTGTTTTAAATATATGTTGTGGGGGTGCTAATCTTTCTCCATGTGTAACCGACTCTCGAAGCTAAACTGTTTCATAGACCGTAAAATTATTTTTAATAAAATTTAATTCATTTTAAGATTTTATTAAAATGATAAGTATTAATAGGTGGCCAATCACAACTAACCAAAAAAGATTGGTGACAATTTTTGTTTTTCAAATTCATCTAGCGGTCCTAAAACCATTAACAATTTAGCGACTCCACTGGGAACACAATTTTTTGAGAGTTAGGCAAAAAATTAATTAGGTATTATCCTTAATTTTGATTTAAGGGTCCTAATTGGTATTTAACTTAATTTATTTGATTTTAATTTTGTTTTTTTACATGATGATGATGATGATGATGATAATAATAATTAAATCTCTTGCATTGCATTTTAACTATGCCACTCATTCATTATTTATTTATTTATTTTTGTATACATTATCCTCAATAAATTATAAGGCACTTGTACACACAATAACACATTGCACCTTATGTACGAGTTCTATATCCGAGCTCTGTTCTTTATAAAAGGAAGTAAAGTACCTATACTCTCGTGAGTCGATAACATCTGCGATGGCAACCGAAATACTTTTGCTCGAATTGAACTTTTTTCGTTCGTAGCCTATGATAGGCGAGAATTGGGGTGCTTTACTAGTCTGACAAGAATGAAAATAAGGAACGATTTAGGATCCTACCTCTAGATATGTATCAATCAAAACCAAGCGTATAATGAGCTTTAAAGGTTTGACCCTAGATAAAGTCAAGTCAATCTTTTTATGTGAATTACTCGAATTATGATGTGTGAAGAAACATCTTTCTTTTTGACATATAATAAAAAGGTTATATATTACTACCAAAATTTAAACAAAAGTTTCACAAAAAAAATTTTATTTATTATTTTTTCATTTGATTTAAATTATTGTATGTTTGTCTAAATATTTGTATCTTCCATGGCTTTTTTTTTTATAAATATTTTGCATTTAAAAAAAATGAGTTATAAGAAATGGTTTTTTTCCTAAAAAAAACCAAAAGGATAAACTTTTCTTTCTCAAAACAAGAAATTTTTTAGGTCTTTCCTCTAAATTAAAAGAAAAAGTGTTATAATCTAAAAAAATTGGTAGAATTATGTTTTTCATTTGTCATTTGTTTGTTCAAAACAAAAAAAAAGTTTTTTTTTTTTTTTTTGGGAAAAGAAAGGGTGGTTCATTGAAAGAAAAAGAAAATAAAAGGATTTTAAATTACTAAGATCTTTTATGATCATGTATATATGAAAATTCATTGTTTCTAGATTTTAATTTTAGGATCATCTTGCATCATCTTACACTTTCATGCATAAATTCATCATTGCATCAATCCATATCATGCATCATTGTACATTTGTAAATAGCATTTTTTTTAAAGTTTACACGTTAAAAGGATTTTGTAAAAAAAAAAAAAAGGGTTTTATGTTTTCCTATTTTTTATTTTCTTTTTTTGGGTCATGAGAAATAAAAAAACTTTTTTTGTCATGGCATGAACAAATAAATGAAATGAGGGCCTAATTTTTAAATTACGGTAATAAAAGTTTTGGGGATAGCTCAACCATCCAATGTTTCAAATCAACTTGTCCATCATTTGTGCAACACTCGAGCTAGGATTATGGAAGGGGAATAGACTAATAGGATGAATAAGATCGAGAAGGCGCAAATAAAATAAAGGAACAACTCACCATGATGATGAAAATAATGAGCAAAATGAGTAAAGGGAAAGAAATAATGAGGGAATAAGCTACCTAAGAGGTGCACCAATGACTAGATGATGATGACGACCCCTTATGTTCACCAAGTTTCGCCCCACATCAAGCCTAGACTTCTCAAATGGTATAGCTGCGATCTATGCCCTTCATTAGAGAACACCCATCCACTTACACTGCTATGTCGATAACACAATGACTTATTCAATTTTTAGGGCATTTTGCAACACCCATAGGGATGAAGTCATCAGATCTGATTCATGTCTCTAAGTTGAGCAATCTAAAGGAACAAGAAAAGCTTAAAATAAATGCGACAAAAGTAAGAGAGGATTCAAAGTCCTAGCATAAGATGAAGTTTATAAAAGAAAGGTTTTGGGCCATTGAGGGGATGGATATTTATGGATCAATAGATACAGATGAATTATGCTTGGTGCCAGATATGATAATTCCACTAAAGTTTAAAGTTTTCAAATTTAAAAAGTACAATAGGAGTAAATGCCCAGTTATTCATGTTATCATGTATTGTAAAAAAATGGCCATTCATGCCTATGATGATAAATTGTTAACCCATGTTTTCCATGATAGCTTGACAAGATTTACCGTTAAATGGTATATGTAACTGGATAGAAGTCAGATCCATTAGCAGAAGGAACTAGCTAGGGTTTTCATCATACTATACAAGCAAATCATAGATTTGGCATCAGACCGCCTATCTTTGCAAAATATGAAAAAAAAAAAAAAGCTTTTGAAAACTTTAAAAAATATGCTAAAAGGTAGAAAGATGTTGCTGCCCATGTTCAACTTCCTTTTATAAAGAAAAAAATCACTGTCATATTCGTTAACACTTTTCGAGCAACTATTATGATAAATGATTGGAAAAGCCATGAAAAATTTTACATGCATAGTAATTTTTGGGAAAGTAATAGAAAATACAATCAAGAGTGGAAAGCTCAATATATGAGAGGCAAAGAAAAAAAAAGGTAATCAAGAAAGAAAAGGCATTCAAAAAAGAATAAGATGTACAAACTATAACCTATGGAAGGAAACAAGGTAGAGGTTTTGCCACATATTACCCTTACCCAGTCTAACATCCCTATTACCTTGTCATAAACAATGCCTCATCAAATCATTACCCATGCCTGTCAAAGTTTCAAACAAATCTTCAACCTCAAATAATTGCTCATGATCCAACCCTTGCATTTGGATTTATTACCTAACAAAGAAAAAGCCAAAGAAGATTAAAAAATAGTCAAGAGAAACTACTTATCCCTATTTCTCATCTTTTGCCTTTGTTAGCAAAAAATCAATACCTCACTCATGTGCCTTTGAAAACAAACCTAAATTCATCGATAAAGAGATATGATCTAAATAGCAAATGCAATTTTCATATGGAGGAGATTGGTCATTCAACTGAAAAATATAGGCAATTGAAAGAAAAGATTGAGGATCCTATCAATAGCTGTATTTTGACTTTAAAGCATATAAAGCAATGAAAATTTACTTTGTCTTGAGTCTAATTGCAAAATTTAAGAAGTTAGAAAATGAAAAGGAATTTTGGGTCTTGGATGATTAAGAAAGAGTAGTTCTTAAGCTTTTGGAATTTTGTTTGGTATACATATGCATGGCATACACATGATGTTGCTATGTTGTATCTATTGCGCGTAATCAATATTGTTAGACTTTGGAATAAGTGTTTTATAGTTTTTATTTTTTATTTTTTATTTATTTGTTCAAAATAAAATGCACATAGCATACGTTTCAAATAAAGGAAAAATGAAAAGTGAAAAATAAAAAAATGGTTTTCAAATTCATCATGATGGGTCTCAAAAAATTGTTGATCACTATTTGGAATAAACCTACCTAAGAAAATACCCTTTGCCAACTCTTTCATGAAAACTACTTAAGAACTTAAGTTTTCAAAAGGGCACAATTTTCAATCCCATCTTCATCTGATCATATCATGACATATAAAAGGAGAAAATTTCTTTTAGGTGATGATCGATGAAACGGTTACTTTGAAAAAAACTTTCTGGATTTCTTAAAAATTTGGCAAAGATAATGTTTTTTTTTTTATTTGATGTTGGTAATTTGATATGTGTCAAGATTATACTTGCTCTTCAACAATAAAGCCATTCACCCAATTCTCATAAATTGGCCATAAACACATAATGTTTTAATTCTTTTCCCAAAGTGATCAGTGTTCAATGTTTTAGGGCATATTAATTGAAGCTTTAAAGACAACCTAGCTTATACCATAACTAGCTTTTTTGGTGGGACGATATGAACAATCTAAAAACCTTTTCAACATGATTCCTATTATATGGATCTTTTTCGAATGGCATATCAAACTAGAGCACCTTTTGATGAATTGTGTATGAGTTCTATGGGCATAAGAAAAATGATAAGAAAAAAAAAGAATGAAAAATAAACATGATTATGACATTATGCACTCAAGAAGTTTAAATAAATCCAAACAAAAACTTAAAAATCTGAAAAAGAAAGCCCAAATCTTTGAAAGAAATTGAGAAGAAAAATCAAAGAACTTAAAAATTAGGAAGCAAAAAAAAAAAAATTCGAGAGAAAAAAAAATTTGAAAAAAAATCTTTCTTTAAATTCTTTTTCTTAAAAGGAATTGTTTTTCACTTTAAGTGATTGTGCTTTAGATGATAAATGACCATATTTCATTATCCTTTCACAAATAAAAAAATTATTTCCTTGCTACCCTTTTGAGTTTGATGAATTCATTCTAAATGAATCTTAACCAATAACCATCCTACATATTGTGGGGCAAAAGATAAGTGCATTCAAGGGTTAAGTATGATGAAGTTCACAAAGAAACTCTCCATGTTGAGGGTAAATGTTCCATAAGATGTTCCTTAAAAGTTTGAAATCTATTCAAAGGAAAAAAGATAAAAGGAAAATGAATATGAAAGAAAAAATAAAAATAAAAGGAAAAACAAAAAAAAGGATAAGAAAAAAAATGATGAAGTGGCAAAAACGAGAAAATAAAAAGACAAGCATCTTGAAATTATCATTGGTTTAATCACCTTTAAACACTTATTTTGGGCCTATCTATCTTTTTCTTTGAAAGCCCCAAACTTTGGCTTACATTACATGCTTTGAAAAGTTTATTTTGAAAAAGTATGAATGCTTAAACTGAAAAGCTTTTCCTTATGGGATCACTATTGTAATATTTTGTTTTCTTTCACGGTCCAACCACTTGAACTGTTTACCCATTTTGGATAAAATTTGTATTAAGTGCATGATGAAACAATCGAAAAAAGAAAGAAAAAGATGTGGCTCTAAGGTGAAAATCTTAAAAAAAGATAGTTTAGTGCAATTTGAAGCTAATCTTGGTGTCTAATGAAATAAGAGAAGCTAGTATGAAGTAACCCATGTTTTTGAAAGGTTCGAGAATATGGATGCTTTGAAAGTTTGAAACCTATTAAAGAAATGAATTTTAAAAATTTGAGCCTTTTTCTTCCATTCCTAAATGACCCTTCAAAATTTTAACCCTTCATAGTCGATCTTAACATCAATTAAAATGCCTTATTTGGATACTAAAGAAAGTATCAAACATGTTTAGTTTTTAAAGAATTCATGGTTTTTTAAAAATTCATGTTTCATTTATAAGCTTAGATGAAAGATTGCTCATTTCTTGTCAAGTTGTGAGGCATTCCCTAATGAGCCAAAACCTTGATATGATGGACTGTTCAATCCATTCAGAAAAAAGCACCTCTTTCATTCATAATAGTGAACACCAATTCTTGAGAGATTTGAAAGTCACATTTTTTATTTTTCTTTGATCATGAGATTTAGTTATGTAGGGCAATTTTGTTAATCAATTTTGAGTTATTTGTTAGGCATTTTTGTAAAGAGTAGAGAAATCAATTTTGGTGTAAAAAAAAAATACATTTGGTGAGAATTTTATAAGTGAGTTTTGATTTACGAAATAAAATGTTTTAAAGTAATTTTTTTTTTAAAGATAAGGAAAAATCAACTCTAGTGAGAATAAATGAGATTATTTCCTAATGAAAAGGTGAATAAGTGCATGTGATATTTGAAAAATATATATTTTTTTCTAAAATGAGAAGATATGTTCCATAAAAATGCATTCAGAGAAAAATGAGAACATTGTGGTTTGTTTTCTTAAATTTGCCACGGCGTATAAAGTTGACACTAATCATATGTATGTTGCATGATTAGGTTTAAAAATGTGAATAACAAATGAAAGTGAAAAGAGAATGAAGAGAAAGATGGGATGGAAGGGAAAAGAAAATGATGATTTGATGAAGGAAGAGGAATAATCGAATGATTCAGAGCTGAAAAGAAAAAGAAAATATTTTTTTAAGCATTTGTATCCATGGCAATGAATTTTCATTTACATGTGTAAGAGGCATTTTGCATCATGGAAAAAACATTTTCATCATTGGTAGGATATTTGTGTTTGCATCATTAGAAAAACATTTGCATCATCTTCGATTTATGTATTCACATCATTTAGTGAACATTTATATCTTGGTAAAGTCATTCGCATTCAATATTTGTAGATTTGCATTTGTATCATTATGATCAATTTTCAAGCTTTTGAAAAAAAAATAAAAAGAAAATGTTTAGGTGAAAAAAGAATTTTGAAAGAAGGATTGAAAAAAAAAGTGAAATTTAAAGGAAAAAATATAAAATGATTGAAAGATTTGAAAGAAAATTTCTTTAAATAAAAGATGATGAGATCTTTTTTAGATATTTAAGATGAGAAAATTTAAAGACCTTTGGGCAAAGATTAAAATGATTCGTAAGTCCTTTAGGTATAATATTTTAAAATTTTAATGTTGTAGAGCCTCTAATGAAAGAAGTATTCATAGATGTCCACATTTGTAAGTTTTTTGAAATTTGTTTTCATGTCAAGATTTATAAGACCTTTGAGCATAGTCTCTAAGTCCTCCGTTCAAGATTTGTAAGTTTTTCGAGCTGAATTTGTTTTTGTGTCAAGATTCATAGGACCTCTGGGTATAGTCTCTAAGTCCTTTGGGCAAGATTCGTAAGTTTTTCGAGTTGAATCTATTTTAGTATCAAGATTTGTAAGACCTCTAAGCATAATCTCTAAGTATTCTGGGTAAGATTTTAAGTCTTCTGAGCTAAATTTGTTATAATGTCAAGATTTATAAAACCTCTGAACATAGTCTCTAAGTCCTCTAAGTAGGTTTGTAAATCTTTCAAGCTAAATCTGTTTTATTATCAAGATTTGCAAGACTTCAAGCATAATTTCTAAGTCCTTCAGGCATAATTTTCAAGTCATTTAAATTTGATTTTTAAAGTTGTTGAGCTTTTAAGGAGATAAGCTTTTTAGTTTGATTTTTAAAGTTGAGCTTTTCAATTTAATTTTTAAAGTTGTCAAATTTTAATGAGAGGAGTTTAAAAAAAGCACAAAAACAAAAAAATACAAAAAAACAAAAAAATAAAAAAAAATGAAAAAAAATGAAAAAAATAATAAAATAATAAAAGCAAAAAACAAGTTTTTGGAATTGTTAGACCAGACAAATTTGTCGTCTATGTCTTTGCCTTATTCATTATTATCAGCAATGTGCAAAGTGGGGTAACTATTGACACCTAATTTTGTCCAACTTGTTTAAAATAGACTTCACTTCATATCCGTTTGAATATCCCAATTAGGTTTTGTTTAGGCTCAAATGGGCTTGATTGCAATAGATCCAATTCAATTTAAGTCAATCAAGCTTGATGTTAAAGCCTAAGATCTAAATCTAATTGAGGCCCACATTGTTTGATTTTGTTAATTAAAATTTTATCTAAAAATTTACCTATCCCTCTACCTAGCACCTACTCTACCAACCCCCCATCAGCCAGCCACCTTATTCATGCAAGTTTTTTTTTTTTTGGTTTATCACCTAAATCTTGAACTTTTGCTTGATCCTAAAATCCTTTTAAAACTAAACCAAAAACCAACACAAGGAGGCCAATTTTAGACACCAAAGAAAGTTTGCCAAAACCAACCATGACCACTACCATTCGACCAATGAACCCCTAGCACACATGTTACCAGCCCCAATTTGACCCTGAGCATCAACCCTCCACCACCCTAACACTACTCTCAGCCTTAGCATAAATGCTACCTAAATCACCTCGCCACTATTCACTCCATTCTCTAGCCAACACCTAAAATCGCCCATAACCTAAGACTCAACAAACGACAAAAACAATACACCACTAAAGAAAAAAAACACATCCCTAATGAGGAGACAATACTAAAAAAAGCAAACACCAAAATAAAAAATCATAGAAGGGTTTTAGTTAAAGTAGATTTAAGTTGTTTGGAAAGCTTTTTGAGGCTCTGTTTTGGGTGAAGAAGAATATCTCACTAAGGATATGAACATAGTATAAAATGGTGGCCATTAGAACGGTGAAAGAAGGATTTTTGTTTTTTTTGGGTTGATATTGAAACTTTTGACTTAGATTTAGGTGTTTTGGTAGGTATTTTGGTGAAACAAAGGCTGAGACAGTGAATAAGGGGTCAAAAAGAGCTTTTAGGTGAAATTTAGAGGCAAACCAATGCCAGCAAATGGCAACCAATGAAGAGGTGTGACCAGAATACGACATGACCAAAATATGGGAAACATGGATGGCTAGTGTTCTAGGTTTTTGAGAGCTTCTAATTTTTTTTTTGTAGAAAGGAGGTTTAAAATGATAAAAATAAAACATTTAGCATTTACAGCATAAAAAAAAAAACTTACCAGGCAACCCATGCACAAGCCTAAACTGACCTAAGGTTGATATGCTTGGCCAAGGGCTACTGCCAGCCTCAAATCAATCCAGCTGAATCTATTCAAGATCGGCCAAACCAATTAGACTACCAATGAACCGACCATTTTACTTTCAAATTGACACTAGTTCATCTAAATCGGACCAGACCTTAGGAAACCACTCTCAGACCAATCGGTTTAGGTAATTTTTAAATTTATGATTTTTTTAATGTTTATTTATTATTATTATTGTTTATTTATTTATTTTTTTACACATTTTAATATTTTAAATTTCAAAAATAAATATATATTATCTGATTAAAAATAATAAAAAATGAAAATAATTTCTAAACTTTTGGTAATTTTAAATTTGGAAAAAATAAAAAATGATAAAAATAATAAAAAATGAGGAAAAGAAAATCTTTATTTAATGATGAGATTTTAAGATATTCCTTACTAAGAAATCTCTATATGAGAATTTTTTAAATATTACTAATGCATTGAAGTATTTATAAAATTTTTTTCAATATAATAAAAACTTTTTTTTCATCTATAAAAAACGTGTATAATAAAAAAAATAATTTTAAAAAAAGAAAAATAAAGTAGGTACATCGGTATTTTGTCATTTGCATTACATGTATGTCCTTATTTAAAAAATAAATAAATATGAACTTTCGATGATAAGATTTTAAAGTACTCTAAGTAATAATGCCTAAAAAATTTCTATATGAAAATTTTTTTAATGTTACGAACATACTAGAACATTTTTAGAGTTCTTTCAATAATAAGGTTCTAATTTATTTTTTTCTAATAAAATAGAATAATAAAAATTTATAATAAAGAAAGCAAACAAAAAAATATAATAATAAAAATAATAAAAATAATAAATAAGGGAAATCAAGGAAATTATTTTTTTTAAATACCCAAATTTAAGATTTTTTGTCAAAATTAAATGATAACATATAATTAATTGGTATCGTATTAAGTGGGCAATGTGGGGTGCTAATCTTTCTTCCACTCATAATTGACTTTCAAACTCAAACTGTTTTGTTGACCTTAAAATTATTTTTTTAATAAATTTTAATTAATTTTAAGATTTTATTAAAATGATAAGTTTTAATAGGTGGTCAATCATACCTAATAAAAAAATATTGATGGTGACTTTTGTTTTTTAAATTCATCTAACGATTCCAAAACCGTTATGACAATTCCTATTTCTTAGGGTATGTTCACTGCCTTTTCTTGCCAATGCATCAAAACCCTGATTGGCTTCACAAAAATATGAAAAAACCCCCTTCTGCTGCAGTTGGTTCAATTAAGTCTTGAAGTCTCAAATAAGAAGTCCTAAAACATGGTTAATAGGGCTAGGGTTTGAAATATTTATGAGGTTGATAACCATTATAGCATCAAGTTCAATTTCTAGGCATTGAATTTGCTTGACAAAAGCAAGTAAGAGATTATCCCTAAGGGCCAGAGCATGGATTTAAAGATTGTCCACAACGTGATATAGTGACTGCTATTTAGCGGTAGCACCACCATCATCATCGTTGTTCTTCACAATAGAGATGTGAATCATCATTCATACAAATAATGATGTATTATGTCCGCAAATAGTAGTATAACGGAAAATTGTGGCTATAACAAAACTTTAAAATTGTTATTTTTGCTTTTTTTAAAAAATATATTTATGAATTTTATAGTCTATCAAGTGTAAGATCAAAACATTATAAATTACTTTAAATGTCATATATAAATATTATTATATCAAACTATTCATTTGCTTTATTGTGAAAATTTTAAAAAAATTCACAATGACAATGAGTGCGACGATCGCTATCTTATCTCTTATGTCCGTAAGCACGATAAACGTGAGATGCCAAGAAAAAAGGGCTGTGATCGCATTTTAAATTCCTGGCCCAAAGTTCAGCTTTAACACTCGTAGCTCTTCCAATATGTCAATGTTAGCTAGCAATCCGGCTACCATTATGATCATGTATAATAGCCCCGTACCTGCTCTACCTCGGTTGTCAATGGCTGAGCCATCAGTGTTCAGCTTGAACCAGTCCAATCTAAGGGGTACCAGCGCACAGGGATAATAGGGGGGAATTTGGTTTTAAATTTATGGTCAGAGACGGCAAAGTATTCAACAGCTTGATTGATGGCACGTTGGACTATGGAGGCGGTAGGTTAGACTCCTCTAAAGATGATGGCATTCTTAGCTAACCAAATTTCCCAGATGAGATGAATGAATTTGAGTTTCCATGGGATAGGATGGGCATCGTAAGGTCGGTCGGAGGTCATATGCAGTTTCAGCCACTCAGACAGGGGTAGGGAAAAAGTGTTAAGCAGTGATGAGGGAACTGTTATCTGTTGCCATCAAGGTTTAATGACAACATATTTCAGTGAGGATTCCTTTTCTCGATAGAAAGTCCCGTGTTGGAAGAATTTTGTGCATACTTTCTAATGGAAATAAGTTAAGCTTGGGGATGATATATTTTTTTTCAGACCCATAACCAGTTGGGGGACTCAGGATTGTCGGAAGTGGGGGAGTACAACAGGGCAAGCTTATAGGCACTCGATAAAGAGAAAGTGTCATTTCTTTCAAGGTTCCAGTAGATAGTATCTTGGCTCGAGTGGCTATGGGAAAGGGAACAACAAGTAGAGCATCAAGGAGACTGTTAGGAAGGTTAAAGGAAATGGGAGGAACTCAAGTGTTTTGAAAAGCTTGTTGAGAGTCCTTAACAGTGGGCTTTTCTACATTGAAGCTTAAGGGACAGATAGTTGAGGAGCGAAGCGGGCTTAGGTCTGTCCAATTGTTATCCCAAAAATTATTTCAGCGCCATCTCAAACAATCCAGCGGATTTTTTTGCAGAATTTCCTATGAAAATTTCATAGATTTCCATGTGATGGAGGCGGAGTTTTTCTTTCGGGAACCTATGAAATGAAGGTATTTAGCACACATGATTTTTGTCCATATCGATTCTGGACTGTTGAGCAACCTCCAACTAAGTTTTGTGAGCTGGGCAATGTTAAGAGGCTTTTTAAGTTTAATACCATTGTTCTATGGATAATATATGATAACATGAACTGCACCGTGATGGCAAGATTAATAAAGATATCATTAATGGTTCTTTGCTATACTTACAGTTTTTAATCACCTAAACCCGGAAGGAGGAGCTTGAGGACCAGCTCCAGGTCCTCTCATTGCATTTGATTGAGCAAGCATCTCATCACAATTTTGATCAGAAAAAAAAAATTATCAAGAAGATGGCTATAGGTGCAAGAAATCAAAGGAAAAAGCATAGTGAACAGTAACAAGAACAAACCCATTTCTCAAATGCAACATATATGGAGTCAATTATCTTGTCAGCAAGGCCATAGTTTTCGGCTTCATGTGCTCGAAAATATTTAGGTCGCTGCACATCTTTAGTAATTTCTTCCTTGGTCTTCCCGGTTCCTTTTGCGAATAGATCAATGTAAGATTCAGTATTTGCACCAAGTTCCTTGGCCTGAAAAACATATATCAGAAAAGAAGCTGAAACAAATATGGAGATATTATAAGAAAATAGAGATTTAGCAATAGTTAAAATCGTTGTTAAATAGATTTCTATCATCGTTAAAATTATTTTGAAATGATATTTTGTCATTGAGGGATCGTTGCTATTAACTTCATTATTTACGAGTTAATGCAACAATTTATAGTATCATTGATAAAAAATAGATATTGCAACAAGTTTTAGTTGTTGCCATATAAATCATATATTCACAATGATCAATGATAAAAGTCATGAAAATTTTATTTTACTAACAATAAATTTTGGTTACATAAAATTATATATAACATATTTATTATGGTTGCAAAAAATTTTGTACAATAATATTATTTTGATCATCAAATTTTTTACATAACAGAAAAATGTAATTGCTAAAAAATCATTTTGCAACAACAAAATAACGTTATATAAACTTAATTTTAACAATCATAAAATTTGATTACAAAAACTCTTATGTAATAATATTGTTTTGATTACATAAAATATTTCGTAATGATTAAATGTTATTGTTTTAACTTTATTTTAACAACCTTATATTTCGATTACAAAAACATTTTATGTAACAATATTATTTTTATTGCCTTATGATATTTTGTAACATAATCTTATTTAGTTTCTAATTACCTTTAGATCATGATTTTGGTCATTTCTGTAAATAATTTTAACAACTATAATCGTTGAAAAATCTTTTACATATCTACTATTATCATTGATAAAATTATTTTTATAATAGGTTTTTTTAATTTTAATAGTAAATTTTATCATTGCAAAATTTTTAACATAACTAATTCAATTAATTGTAGCAATGACTATTATTGTTACATAAATATTTTTAAAATTTTCTTTATACTTTTTGCAACAACTTTATTGTTGCTAATCATAAAATCATTTCATTTATTATTTTATTCATAAATATAATTAAAAATGTTTCAACTATATAAACTAATATTTTTTCTTTATTGTAGTAAATATTAATCCTAGCATTTTATTTAAATACAATAATTGGTCAAAAAATAATAAAATTAATATTAACACAATAAGAATACATTTTGTCATTAATTACAATACATTTCGCTTAAAGCACATATAACATTTATAATTTCTTAAACAGAGAATAGAATACAAAAACAAAATTGTAATTAAGTGTAAAAATAAAAACAGCTTCTTAATGCTTAAGTGACAAATGCAATTGTATTTTTTTAAAAAAGATGTAAACAATGTGCTTTTTCTTAACATAAAATAAAAAGAAATAAAAAGAAAGAAGCCTAGTTTAACCTCTTTGAAACCTCAAATTTTTGTTGCGACTCAGCAATTTTAGGTTATGCAGTTTCATGATCTTTCTATAATCTGTAGCAGTGTTCAATAGTAGACCTGGAATAGGCATTAAGTTAAGAATTTGCAGCAAAGCAAAACAAAATACCTTTTTTACTTTTTTATATGAAATTAAGTTAATCTATTTATGTCAATAAAAATGCATAAAGAAATAAACAAAGAATTTGATGTATATAAAGAAATTATAAGATTTATATATACTTTAAGTTTAATGTAAACTTGCACGTGGAGCAGATCCTTAATCCATTACATTTCACAAACTAATTCCAAAATCTAAAGTTTAATATGAAACCAAGGAAAAAGGTCTAAAGTTAGAAGCACAACTACAACGTATAGAAAATTATAACCCAACCAGGCGTGTTTTTTTGGGGAAAAAAAACCAAAAAACCAAAGGTCTTTCAAAGTTCCTAATTCCAAAACTTTCTCAAGCATCAAACATTCGTACAAAATAGTCAATACTTTTCTTAGCAAACTAATTCACTTAAACAATCCATCTTTTCATTCTTAGAAAATATTGGTAACTCAAACTTATTTATTTGTAAAACTCTATTAAAACAGTAGAATCTTACTTCAAACACTAATTACGAGAAATAGGAAACTCCTAAAACCAGCAAGAATATCCAACATATTGAATTTTGCAACATGACTAATGTATTAAAAACTAACTTTCTACAAACTTTATTAAATTCCAAAGACCTGCAAATGTTTTTAGGAAGTCTCTAATTCTCTTCAGATCTAATATGTTGTACCCCTCTTAATGCCAAAAGCGCCTAAAAATCATAATGATTATCTTTTACATGTCATATTTAAAATGATGAATCCACTAATATATCTAATATAAAGAAATAAATAAAAAATGAAGAAAAAAAAGAAAAAAAAAAAAAACTAAACAATTACGTCATCTTCCTTACATTGAGAACAAGTTTACAATCTAATCTGAAACCCAAAAAATAAAAATAAAAAGCGAAAAACAAAAATAAGAAAAAAAACATGTACAAAGAGAAATAGAGAGTGCGCTGAGAGTCTACCATTCATTACCAAAGTATCTGTGAAATAAATGAAGGACAAACGAGTAGAAAAGACCCTAGGAAGAAGAAAGAGTAAGAAAGGGAGCTGTTTATCTTTTTCCTTCTTTCGCTCTCAAGGCCACCCTTCACGTTTTTTGGTTGTAACCTTTTTTAGTTTCTTCTTAATGTTTTAGTTTAGGGTTATATATGTTAATTGTCAAACAGTTTTCAGTTTTATTATTAATAAATTATAAAAGTACAAAAATTGCAAAAACTATTATCTATTCTATGCCTACAAAACCTCTAATATATATATATATATATATTTATATTTATGACTTCGCAACTTTTATTTATTATATCTAATTAATGATTTGATAAGTTAGATATGAATTTTATAATAAAATGAATTTTTAACATTTATGATATTTTTATTTTATCGTATATGTGTCCTAAATTATTATCAATCTTTTAGCGAAAAAAATATTACCACTTAATTATAAATTTTAAAATAAATTATGCATAAAAATGACAACTCAAAAATATAAAATAGCAAACAAACACGTGCATAATTTATTAAAAAGTCAAAAACTCAAACTCAAAAAAATTTGAACCCAATATAATTAAAATTCAAAACTATTCAAACTTAAAATAATCTAAAATCAAAACTTTTCGGATCCAAAATATCGTGTTGGAATTGTTAATCTTACATAAAATCCAAAATTATCTTAAACTAATTTGAATTGAACAAACCCTTCACGTGCAGAGGTGCAATTGATAGATGCTTCCATTAATTTACTTGTATAATACAAACTATAATTTATTTTTATTTTTATATTTTTTAATAAAACTAAAGTGAAATTTTCTATCAAATAATACGATTTTAATTTTTCTAAACATATATTAGTTTCCTTGGTTCTCAAAGCTATGGATATTATTTATATGATACAAGTTATACATTGATTTATTATTATTTTTAAGGGGCGATGGCAAGCATGAGTGTCCTAAACATTTTTTTTAATAATTTCACTTATTTAATAATATGCTTAGCAATCTCATATGATTTTATCTTGTTTAATTGGAATAAATATTGGATGTCATCTTAAAAAAAGAAATATCAAATGTTATTGTAACAAAAAAGTGATTATACAACCTAATCTTGGAATTATAGAAGTTGGGGTAAATTTTACAACTTTAATATGGTTGATAGTTGTTAATTTTTTTTCTTTAACTTATCTTACATCTCACAAATTGCATAAATTTAGTATCCCAAAATTGAATTATGGTATATATGTGTGTGTGTGTCTCTATGTGTGTATGTGTGTGATAGAAATTATCACATTCACTATGGTAAAATTTTTAAACTTCATAAATAAAATTAATATGAAACATAGAATTTGTAACAACTTTTTTTGTCATTATATAAAAATAATAAAAAATAAATAAAGCAACGACAAATACAAATCGTTACAAATAAAATAAGTTTTTGCAACAATAATTTTTTACGTTACAAATATAATAAAAATTTTTCTAACAATTTTTTTGTTGTTGTATAAAATTTTTAAAAAATAAATTAAATAATGACATTAAAAATTTTTGCTAATAAAACAAGTTTTCTCAACACTAATATTTTATTGTTATAAATGTGAAAAAAAATTTTGTAACAATTTTTTATCACTATAAAAAAATTTTTAAAAATAAATTAAGCAACCACATTAAAAAATCATTGCAAATAAAATAAGTTTTCACAACAATAATATTTTATTCTTACAAATATGATAAAAATTTTCGTAACAAATTTTTTGTCATTGTAAACAATTTTTTTAAAAAATTAATTAAGTAATGATATTGAAAAATCATTACAAATAAAACAAGTTTTAGTAACATTAATATTTTATCTTTACAAATATAATAAAAATTTTCATAACAACTTTTTTCTCATTGTATAAAATTTTTAAAAAATAAATTAAGCAACAACATTGAAAAATCATTGTAAATAAAACAAGTTTTCACGGTAATAATTTTTTATCGTTACAAATATAATAAAAATTTTGTAACAAATTTTTGTTGTTGTATAAAATATTAAAAAAGTAAATTAAGCAACAAGATTGAAAATTTGTTGTAAATAAAATAAGTTTTCACTTCAACTTTTTTTGTAGTTACAAATATTATAAATTTTGTAGTAATTACTTTTTATTGCCATTGTATAAAATATTAAAAAAATAACTTAAACAATGACTTTGAAAAATCATTGTAAATAAAACAAACTTACATAACAACTTTATTTGTCATTACAAATATGATCAAATTTTTTGTAATACCTTTTTTTGTCGTTGTGTAAGATATTAAACAAATAACTTAAGCAACGACTTTGAAAAATGGTTACAAATAAAAGAATTTATAATAGCTTTATGTTGTTGTTACAAATATTATCAAAATTTTCATAACAACTTTATTTGTCGTTATATAAAATATTAAAAATTAACTTAAGCAACAACTTCAAAAACTCATTGCAAAAAAACCAAGTTTATGTAACAACTTTTTGTTGTCTTTAGAAATATGATCAAATTTTGTAACAACTTTTTCTATCATTATATAAAATATTAAAAAATGACTTAAGCAACGACATTAAAAAATTATTACTAATAATATAAGTTTTCACAATAACTTTTTGTGGTTGTTACATATAGTAAAGGAATTCACAATGATAAATTTTATCATTGTATAAAATATTAAAAAATTTAATTACACAACGATTATAAAAGGTTGTTGTAAATATAACAATATTTCGCAATAACATTTTCAGTCATTGCAAAATAGGATTGCTAAATCTCCATTTTATTGTAATGAGAAAGAGAGTACCTTTATCCACATACCTATGATAGCCCCATTTGATCTGTTGACTTTGGGTAGATATAACTTAGCTACTAATTTTATAAAACATGAGAAAAGAAAAAATGATCATTAATTATTGCTACAAATTTTTAATCGTGTGTTGTCGCAATTAAAAATATTTTTGTTTTACTATCTCTTTTTATTATAGATCTGACAATTTAAAATACGACATGAACACAATACAAATAAAAGATACAAAAGTAACATGGTTTAAATTTTTATGAATAATTATATATGGGTGAGATAGTGAAGTGTGTCAGGTATGTCATGTAATTGCAACATGCCTTTAAAGTTAAAGGTGAAGTTGTATAAAACAACTGTAAGGCTTACATTGTTATATGAAACTGAGTGTTAGGCCATTAAGAAACAATATTAGAATAAAATAAGTGTAGCTGAAATAAGGATGCTTAGATGGATAGGTGGTAAAACAATAAGATACAAAATTAAAAATTAAAAGTTTTGAGAAAAATTAAAGGTAATTCGAATTAAGGAAAAAATGAGTGAGGATCGTTTGAGATCGTTTGAACATGTGAATTTATGCACTAGTTAGGAGAAATAAGCTTTATAGATTTAGGAAAAACCAAAACTTTTAAGGAAGACCATGAAAGACGTGGAAACAAGTAATAATAAATAATATGAAAGTTAAGGAAGTAGATGAAAATGTTTGATATAAGAATATTCAAAACTATGACTTAAGATGATTTTTTTTTGCATTTTATACAGTGGATCTCAAAATTATGATACATGAAGCTTAGTTTGTTGTTGTTATAGTTAAAACCTTTGATGAATTGGTAGGATTAATTTTTAAAATTTATTTTTTAAATTCCATTGAATTTAACAATGCAAAAACATAAATTTTAATACAGTAACTTAAAATAATAACTTAACACGAATGCAATAAATTATTTAAATACTCAAACAGTCCAATAAATTAAAGCAGTAAACAAAAACAGTCCATAAAACCTAATGCAGTAAATTAATTAAATGCAAAAAGCAGTCTGCTAATTTAGCAATAAAATTGTAAACCTAAACTATGTGGTAAACTACAAACACTTAATGAAACTAGTTCAGAAAAAGAGATATGATGCAGTAAACATAAAACAATTTACTAAAACATTAAGCTAAACTAAGTGCAGAATTTAAAAAGTAAAGTAGAAAAATATGCAGAATTTTTCTAACTATGTAGAATATTAATTTAGATACACAAATATGTACTTAAACAAATACAGTAGCTAAAATTAAGTGTAATAAAATATTAAAGTGCAGAAAATAGAAAATTAAAGATAAAAAATATATATTAATTTCTTAAATCAAGATAAAAATAATGTTATTAATGTAATATATATGTATAAAATTAAATAATAATAAAATATATATTTTTATATATACTTCGAAATGAATCAAGACAAAACATCATAAATATACTTCAAATTTATCTCATTTCTTTTTAAAAAGCTTGACCTTTCTCAAGATAAGATATATTGTTTGAAGATAAAATGACCAGACACTCACTCAACCCATCTTAAGGTAAAATATTGTAAAAAATTTATAAATATTTAAATATTTAAAAAGAAAAAGGTAAATAAAAATAATTAAAAAAGGAAAAAAATAAACTATAATAAAGAAAATAACTTTTCATATGACATACCTTTGGTATTAAATTTGTGAGACAAACATTTAAAATATAAAAAATATTTATTAAATACATAAAAATAAAAAAAATAAATACACCACATATTCTTAATATCAAATGCGTTTAAATAAAAATAATTTTAAAATTAAAAAAAGTAAAGAGAAAAAAAAAAAAACTTTATATAAAATGGGTCTCACTCTAAAAAAAAATCTTTAAAAAAGTTTTATTAAATATAAAAAGATTTGGCCAAAAATTACAAAAAAGGAAAAAAATTAAAAGAAGCAATTGTCAAGTGGCACCTCTCATGTACTGTTATTCGTACATTACCAAAAATTTATGCATAAGATTATAAATAGATGGCAATGATTGTTAATCTTAAAGATATTAGCAAATAGCCGTGAAAAATGTCAATTTAAAAGGGAAAACAAAGAATATTGTTACACCAAGTCATGTGAGCATTAATTAATTGCATTTATTATGTAAGATTTTTTTTCCCCCACTATCTCAAAATTGCTCAAATACAAACATGTTAATTGTGTAAATGAATGATAAACATATCTCAATAACAATCTCCAAAAATTACATCATATAATTATCCCTATTAAATGGATCTAAAAATGAAATTAAAATTAAGTATGTAATAATATATTATGACTAACTATTGAAATATGTTCGAAAATAATAAGTGGTTATAAAAAAGGATAATGAAATATAATCAAAGAATGATATAATACAAAGCATTTAAATGTAATATTTTACTACAAATAATTTGAAAGACTTAAAATTTTAAGTCAGTTAATAACTATTAAGATTTAAAACCGAGGAAAAGAAATATCATCTAGCTAATAATACCAATTTCTTAATATAAATGATTACGTTTAAACAATAAAATATGCTGTACATAGATTAGAAATGAAAAAAAAAAGTTATTTAGAGTTCTTATATGTTAGGAATTGCAAAAGAAACAAAAAATCTCATAAAAATTTCATGTTATAGTGATAGATGAATATCCCACAAAAGTGGAGCTTATCATACAAACACAGTCATTCTAAAACTTTGTACATGTATGATCTACTCTGAAAGAAAGAGCTTTAATTGATGATTGTGATATAGCCGCCTATAAAATTTTGAAAAAGATTAATTTTAGCATGCTATTATTAAAATTCACCAATATAGATGCAACAAATAGTGTAGATTTTGAAAAACTTTTAGAAGGAATGCATGGCAAATATGAGCTAAAAAACTTTATATAAAGATATTATGGTTTTATCATTTCATAATATAACAAATATAACATGCAGTAATTTTATCATTTCGTTAAGGGACTAAGTGGAGAGACTAATTTGATTAAAAATGATAACTTTGCCAATTTGCATGAATGTTCATAAAAGCTACCACAAAATTGAATTTTATTAATATAACATTGGAAACAAAACTCAATTAGTTGTAAACACTTAATTTTGTCTGGATCGTTTCGAATTTGTTTAATTTGGTTTGGATCATTTGAAAATTTTAATTAAATTTATCTTCTAAGATCATTTGGGCTTTATTTGTTTTAGGTTAAATTTAATTTTGTTAGATACAATATAAAATTGAATTATTTAGGCTTGAAAGCCCTAATCTGATTATGAAGGCCTAGAATAGTTTTTAAAACCCAAATTTGATAAAAGGAGGCTCAGAACACTTTTTAAAGCCCAAATTTGTTATTAATGGCTCAAATGTAGTGCAATTTAAAACTTAAATTTTAGACCCAATTTTGTTTAATTGCTTTAATTAAATAAAAAAATACAAAAAAAAACCACAGAAAAGCAAACAAAACAAAATAAATAAAAAAGAAGGAGACAAACACTAGCTTTTTTTTATAGAAACAAGCTTCATTACTCTAAAACCTATTTTTACGAATCCATTACTCTACACCATCTGGCAACCAACACCAGGCCACTACCAGCCAAAATCCTAACTTGCTTATACATAGCAAAAATTTTCCAAAGGACTAGTCAACCATCAAGAAAATACAGAATCAAGAACCATTTGTCATAATGTATAAATCTGTAAACCTATAGCTAGACTTGACTTAAGGAGTTGCCATTAATCTTTTTTATTAAGGTGTGATTGGCCACCTAAGTGAATTTATCCCTTTTTATAAAGAAATCCTAAGCTTAACTTAGGTATCTTTAAAAGGTAGATTTTATGTCTACGAAACCAAAACTAGATATAAAAATACGATTGCATGTGAAAAAGGTTATAGCACCCTTACAATGCCCATCAAATGATGGTAACAATTTGATTTTATGTTATCCAAGCCTTAAAATATTTTTGAATTTTTACCAAGTAAATTTAATTATTGGAAATTGATCTTAAAATTACTATAATCATTTGGTAGTGATTTAAGATAATTTCTTACCTTGGGAGTATTCAGAGAGACTCATGTCCTACTTTAAAAAGGCTCCGTCATCGAATTCATTAACATATTTTCTAAGAAATTATTTTATTAAAAGCAAATAATAAAATCTTTCAATCGTTTGGTAAGATTTTATATCAATGCATATCCCTTAATAATTTAGTGGGATTTTTATTTGAAAACCTTTAACATTTCTTTTGAAAAAAAGGTCATTAAATCCTCCAATAGTTTGGTAAAACTTAATAAAAATTTGAATCCTTCAATCGTTTAGTAGGATTGAAAAGTTATTTTTTTAAAATTCATTATGCAATTCTCCAATCATTTGGTAGAATTCATAATTCAAAATTTAAATCCTCCAATCACTTGGTAGGAATCATAAATTTATTATAAAAATTTATTTTAAATATGCATAAAAAAAAGAAAAAAAAATAGCTAAGTAACATAAATTGTTAGCCTTGAATTGATAAAAGTTTTGGATTAACAAAACAAAAATTTGCCTAACTTGAATCAAATTCTCTTAATCTCATACTGAACATTTTTTCAGCCTTTTATCTTGCCAAAAGTTATTTTGGAACTAAAACAAAATGAATTCTGGAAACATCATTAATGGTTTAAAGGCTCGTGAGAAGACTTACTCAAATGTAGAGATCGTAAAGAAAATTCTAAATAGTCTACCAAAGAGTTAGGAAGCCAAAGTGATAGCCATTAAAGAATCCAAAAATAACACACATTTTTTTTAGATGAATTAATGGGCTCTTTCCTTATTTATGAGATGAAGCTAAAAAGGAGACAAGAACTAATTAAGAGAGGTGGCATTGCTTTTAAATCAACCTTACAAGAAGATGAAGAAAATCTTAAACAAAATGTGGATGATAAAGATGAAAAAATGGCCATATTTGCAAAAAGATTCAAGAAATTCATGAAAATGAACAAGTTTTAAAATAAAAAAAAACCACAAAGGGAAATGATCAAAGGAGAATCAAGTAGAAGAAAAAGAGATTTGATTATTTGCTTTGAATGCAATAAATCAGTTCATATCAAATTCGATTGTCCTTTGTGGAAAAAGTAAAATATGATGAAGCTAAATAAGAAAGTAATGGTTGTAACATTAAGTGAAAGTGACTTCTCCGATGATGAATGAAATGAGAAAAAAGTAGCCAATCTATGTCTCATGGCTCTTGATGAGCCTAAGTACTTTTTAATTCATATGATTTAAATTCATACACATTTGATAAATTGCAAGATGCTTATGATGAATTAACCATAAATTTGAGAGCATGAACATGAAAGATAGGAAATAGTCTCTAAGTTGAAGTTAGAAAATGAACTCTTAACTAAAGCTAATGATGACTTAGAAAAGGAAATTGAGCTTTTAAAACTGAATATTAATGATTTGACTAAGAAAAATGAGAATTGCATAATTCATTTTTTAGATTTTATATGGACATCAAAAACTTAATGGCATGCTTGAAACACAAAGAGCATTCTTTGATAAAAATGGATTAGGCTATAATGGTGGCAACAAAGAGACTTATTTAAAGAATTTTTAAGTTAAATGATTTATCTAGCATATGTGCTTATTGTCATAAATTGAATAATTCTATACAATATTGTTCCTTTAAGAAAGTCACTTATAGAGGTAAACTCATTAGGAGAGTATGGATCTCAAAAAGAGTTAGCACATCTCAAGATGAGATTACTAAAACGAAGTAAATTCCAAAAAGCACAAGAATTGTTAGTACTAACACTCAAGAACCCAAGAAAGTTTGGGTACCCAAAACAAAAATTTAATTGTGCTTTTGTAGGTGGATGAGCATTGCTACAAAGCAAATTCTAGCAAAAACAATCCATGGTACCTTGATAGTGGATGTTCAAAATGCATGACCGAAGACAAGACTCTTTCCAATGACTTAAAAGCTAAATATGAAGGAGATGTTATATTTGGTGACAACTCTAAAGGCCATATTGAAGGGATTAGCTCCATTGGTAACAATTATTCTACTACTATTGAAAATATTTTACTTGTAAAATGACTCAAGCATAACTTACTTAGTATTAGTAAATTATGTGACAAAGGACTTAGAATCATATTTGAATCCATGTGTTGTCAAGTGATTGATATCAATACTAACAAACTTGTTTCTGTTGAACATCATCAAGAAAATATTTATGTAGTGCATTTAGATGATCTATTCTCTAAAAATATTTGTTTTATGGCTCAAAAAGAAAATAAAAATTGAATTTGGCATAGAATACTTGGACATGCAAGCATGCATGTAATTTTAAAACTTTCTCAAAATGATTTAGTTATTGGTTTACAAAAATTGAAATATGAAAATGACAAGGTTTGTGATGCATATGCTTAAGGAAAACATAGAAAAATCTCTTTCAAACCTAAGAATTTTATTTCAACTACTAGACCTCTTCAACTACTTCATATTGATCTTTTTGGTCCTACTAGGACAATGAGTCTTGGTGGAAAACAATATGCATTTGTTATTATTGAAGATTTTACTAGATTCACATAGGTTCTCTTTTTGCATTCAAAAAATGAAGCTTTGAAAAAATTCATCACTTTTAGCAAGCAAATACAAAATAAGAAAAGTTATTCAATTTCTAGTATTAGAAGTGATCACGGAAAAGAATTTGAAAACCTTGGCTTTAATGTGTTTTGTAGTGAAAATGGTTTTAGCCATAATTTTTTTGCTCTTAGAACTCAAATCAATGATTAGGGCAATTTTGAAGAAAACTCCCTATGAACTTTTTAAAAGGAAAAATGCCTAACATAAGTTATTTTCATTCTTTTGGTTGCAAATGTTTTGTTTTGAACAATGGAAAACATAATCTTAGGAAATTTGATGCAAAAAGTGCTGAAGTCATTTTCCTAGGATATTTTTTGAACTCAAAAGCCTATAAAGTCTTTAATAAAAGAACATTAGTTATTGAAGAGTCTATACATGTTATCATTGATGAATCTAATCCACCTTCGAGAAAGGTGCATCTTGATGATGATGATGTAGGTATATTTCAAGAATATATCAATGATACATCACATGACATTGAGAAAAACATTCGAGAGAAAGATGATGAATTTCTAGAGGAGCCACAACATATAGAGAAAGAACCAAATCACCATAGAGAAATGAGATATGTCAAAGATAGTGAGATTATTGGTGATCCAACTCAAGGGGTAAGAACTTGATCTTCTTGTAATATGTGTAATTATGTTGCTTTTATATCTCATATTAAACCCAAGAACATAGATGAAGCCTTAGGAGATGATCATTGGATATAAGCTATGCAAGAGGAATTGAACCAATTTGAAAAACACAAAGTGTGGAATCTTGTACCTAAGCATAGTGATCATCCTACTATAGGCACCAAATAGATTTTTAGGAATAAAATGGATGAGCATGGCAATGTTGTTAGAAACAAAGCTAGGTTGTAGCTCAAGGGTATAGTCAAGAAGAAAGAATTGATTATAATAAAACCTATGCCTTGGTTGCAAGGTTAGAAGCCATTAGAATGTTGCTTGCATTTATATGTTTCAAAAATTTTAAGCCTTTTCAAATGGATGTTAAGAGTGCATTTCAAAATGACTTTATAAATGAAGAGGTGTATGTAGAGCAACCTCCTAGTTTTGAAAATCCTAAATTTTCATATCATGTTTATAAATTAAAAAAAGCTTTATATGGTTTAAAACAAGCTCCTAGAGCTTGGTACGAAAAATTGTCAAAATTTTTAATTGAAAATAGTTTTAATAGAGGGAAGGTTGATGCTATACTTTTTATTAAAACAAAAGGAAATGACATTCTCATAGTGTAAGTTTATGTTGATGATATTATATTTGGTACCACTAATGAAGTTCTTTGTTAAGAATTTGCTAAGACTATGCAAGGTGAATTTGAAATTAGTATGATGGGAGAGTTTATATTCTCCTTGGGATTACAAGTAAAGCAAATAAAAGATAGTACATTCATCAATCAAGGTAAATGCATCAAGGACTTACTCATAAGGTTTGGATTAGAAGAATTAAAGCCTTGCTTAACACTTATGAGCACTTTAACAAAACTTGACAATGATGAAGGAGGTAAATGTGTTGAATCTAAATTATATAGGTCTATAATTGGTTCATTGCTATATCTTACTGTAACTAGACCAGATATAATGTTTAGTGTTTGTTTATGTGCTAGATTTCAATAATCACCTAAAGAATCATATTTATCTACTGTCAAAAAAAATTTTAGATACCTTAAAGGCACTCTTAATTGAGGAATATGGTATCCAAAAAGTTCATCTTTTGCTTTGCATGCCTATTTTGATGTGGATTTTGGTGATTGCAAAATTGATAGAAAAAGCACTTTCAGTACTTGTCAATTGTTTGGGAATATACCTATATCATGGTTTTTCAAGAAACAAAATAGTGTTGCTCAATCCACAACCGAAGTCGAATACATAGCAACCGCTAGTTGTTGTGCTCAAGTTTTATGGATTAAGCAACAATTGGAGGATTTTGAAATTACTATGGATCACATTCCTATTAAATGTGATAATACTAGTGCCATCAATCTCACCAAAAATTTAATTCAACATTCTAGAACCAAGCATATTGAAATTAGATATCATTTCATTAGAGATCATGTTAAAAAAGGTGATATTGTGCTTGAATATATAGATACTTTGCATCAATTAGTTGATATTTTCACAAAGCCTCTTGATATGGATAGAATTTATACAATTAGAGGCAAACTTGGTATGATGAATGCTTATTGAAATGAATTTCTTGATGGTATAATGAATGTTGCTACCTTGTTTGATCAAATATGTGTTTATCTTGACATTTTTTTTCTAAATCTTATGTATGATTATATTTGTAAATTGTATGATACATATTTGAATGTTCATATTGCATGGTTTTAAATTAAAATTTAAAAAAAATATAATTTTTTTGCTACAAGTGAACCAATCGATCTTTCTTAGACTGAATCGATTGGTTTTCCATCTAATAGCAAATTAAGCGGAAAACATTGGGGAACCAATCGATCCCCTTATGAATCTTATCAATTGATCCATGGCAAGCCTTTACCCGATTGATCCCCCTTGACACCCGATCAATCGGGTCATGCAAAAATTGCCCTATGCGTATAGTTTTGTCCTCTCAAAATCGGGTTCTCTCTTTTTCCTTGGCCGACCATTCCAGTTCTTTCGTCTCTTTTTTTTCTTCCCCAAATACCTTCTCCTCAAACTGTAAGAATTCTTGCTTCATTTTCTCTCAAAATTGATCACTTTCAACTAAAATCTTTTACAAATTGCTTTATTTCTATTTGGTTTCTTGCACAAATCATCCTTAAAAATCTTCAAATCACACAAAAATCTCCATTCATTCTTCTCACTATAGAAAAATGATTCCTTTTTTGAAACTACTACATTCACTCAATTTTCTTGCCTTTCTTAAACGTATTCTACTACTTATCACCTATAATCACCAATCTCTTCATCAATTTCAAATAGGCCTACCTATTTCAACTACCCTATTATTTTAATGGCACTAAAAACCAAAAGAAATATTGGAAAAAGGAGAAATACTCCAAGGGAGACCTCTAGTTCATCAATTAGCCCTTCATTTAATCAAAATTTTGTAAATCTTAATGCTAAAGAAAGATATGAAGCACAGTTTGCTCATAGGGAGGTCAAGCATAAAAGGGTAATCTCTCTTGAATTTTTACAATTTATTGAGTTTCCTTATTTGCATACATTTAAGGAATTTGGCTGGATGAACTATTTGTGCATGGATAGAATTGTGTATAAGAATCTAGTTAAGATGTTCTATAGCAATGCTAAATGTATTGACATTGAAGAGTCTACAAACAGATGTTAACTTTACAGATTCAAAACCCATGTGATGGGTAGAAAGATTGTGGTTAGTAAGCAATTATTAGTTGAAATCTTTATGCTAGATGATGAGAGGGACACAAACACTAGTTATGAAATGTTGGATCTAGCACAAGATATCTTTAGAAATAAAAATTTGAGAGTTACTCCTACCTAAGCCACTAAACTTTCAATGCATGACAGATTGTTGTATCTTATAGTTACTCATGTATTGACACCTCTTGGCACCCAATATTTAACCATTAGAAAATAAGATTTCTGGTGGATGTACAAAATCAAACATGAGAAAAAAACCCAATCTAGTGCACTTTATTTTCAATGACATGATGAGAGTAGTGCAAAATAGAGATTACACCTTAGTTTATGGGTTTACTATCAATAATCTTTTGAAGAAATTGGGGATTAATACTAGAGGTGATAAAAAGATTGTATTCAATGATCCATTTAGCATTTTTGGAGCTCTTACTCTGTATAATATGGGATACACACAAAATGTAGTTGGTTTGTGGATTAGAAAAGTTGAAATTAGGGCTGTATAAGAAAAAAAAAAAGAGTATATTTTTTAGATATTCCTGATGCACCTTAAGAAGAACCTTTTACCCCACCATTTGGCACCTAAAGAGCTTTAGAAGTACTTATGCTTCAGGTGAACAGTCTACACTAATTGGTTGGGGACATGAACTCTAGATTGGAAAATATGGAACTAACCCAAAATAAGCTGGTCTCACAAGTTTAACAACTTAGGACTACAAGAGCAAATGGAGTAACACTTTTTTTCATTTTCCTCATCCTTATCTTTCTCAATGATCCATCCTAATGCCATACCTCAGATGTTTTCCTACATATTTATCTTTTCATGTTTTAATTTTTCCTTAAAAACACTTTGCATTATGTTTTCTTCTCAAACTTTGCCATTTGCTATTTATATGAAATATATATTTCATCTTCATCATGACATTTGCTATATTAGTTTGAAATTGGCTTATAATTGATGTCATGTGAAATTAGTATATTGCTTGATGATTATATGACATTAAGATTGGTATAACCTTAAGTTGTGGAATTAAGTTGGTATGACACTTAAACATAGATTGAGTTTCTTATTACCTTGAATTGATTGCCATCCTATTTTGATTGACTTCATCCTTTTTGCTATGACAAAAAGGGGGAGAGGAAATGATATGAAAATTTCTTATTTGATTGATGATCTTGATATTGATGGTATGAAAAATTCTTATTTGATGATATTGATTTTGATGGTTATATCATTGTTCTTAGTTGTTTATAATCTCTTAAAATTTCTTTATGCTTAAATTCAAAGGGAGCTTATTTTTCAAATGGAAAAATTTTTTTAAGTAAAATTTTCACTTGGTTTTATCATATCAAAAAAAGTGAGATTGTTAGCATTGAATTGATCAAAGTTTTGAATTGATAAAACAAAAATTTTTCTAACTTAAATCAAATTCTCTTAATCTCAAATTGAACTTTTTTCCATCCTTCTATCTTGCCAAAAATTATTTTGGAACTAAAACAAAATGAATTTTGGAAACAAATGCGTTTTGTGCTTTTTTGGATAGGAGAGATAGATCCCCTCCCTTACCCAATCGATCCTCTGGCTGAAAAGATCAATCCATTTTTCTTCCAATAGCTAATCTTCATCCATTTTATCAAAAATCAATCAATCCCCTCCCTGTAGGGATTGATTGGTTGAGATTTTGAGCATGACCCGATCGATCCCCCTTTAAAGGGATCGATCCATTTTTATACAAAAAGCAAAGTTAGATAAAAAATTAGCAAAAAGGATTGATCCCCCCACATAAAGGATTGATCACCTAAGCATGGAATCAATCTGGTATGTTACCTGATCAATTGGGTACTTGGTTTTACACACGAAAAATGGTTTTCCTCTCATTGACCCAATCAATCCCCTGATGCCTAAAAGGCCCCAAATAGCTTGTTTCTTGTTTGAAATTTTATAGGTTTGAAGCATTAAATGCAACCAATGACTATTTCTTCCTTTTCCCATATAAATGAAGGTTTCCACTACAAATCAAGAGCAAGCAAAGCCAAAAGAACTTATTGCTTCCATCTACATCTTCTTCAAAGCATTAAAATCAATTCAAGAGAGAAAAGTGCCAAAAATTCCTTATTGTATCAATTTTTCTCTTAATTCTCTTCTCAATATTGTGTTGTACTTCAAGTTAGCAAACACCCAACCTTAGAGAAGTTCTTTAAGTTTGCAAAACACTTTAAAAATTTTGTATTGTGAGATTGTGAGCTTAATGGGGAGGATAACTCTTAAGAGTTTGTGGTGTTGATTGTAAAGAGCTTTGAGAAGCTAGGTTGTAACTTTCAACATGTAGTGGATTGAACTCCTTGGCAAATGAAGCTAAAGGAGAGGACGTAGGTACCTAAAGAAAGCACCGAACCTCTATAAATCTTGGTGTTTAATTCTCTATCTCTTGTTTTTAAGATTGTTTGTTTGCTTACATTTATTGTTTTCATTTGCTTAGAAATATTGGTTTACAAATTAGTGCTTATTAGGTATTGATTTTCAAAAATTTATTATCAACCAATTCACCCCCTCTTGGTTTATTTCAAGTCTTTAAGCTAACATAAATAAATATACAAATAAACAAGAAAAAAATAGAAATTACTACCAAAACTTTTTATTGAATGCCTCTTTTTTATGTTTATTCTCAATTCCTTTCTCCAACACAAAACTATCAAAAAAAAATGTTAATTATCTAAACCCAAAACACCTCAAATGAGTATAAAAAAAAAACTCTTAAATTTTTTTACTTTTTTTCTTTTACTTTTTTTCTCTTGATTTTTTTTATTTTTTATTGATTGTATCTAATTGATCCTAATGGGGTCTTTCTATAGGCCTTTAATCCAAATCACAATAGGAAAAGGTTTTCTTATAATAATAATAATAATAATAATAATAATAATAATAATAATAATAATATATTTGCTTTTTGCATTATCATGCATGTCATCTTTAATTATATTCATACATTTATATTTGATATTTGCATTTTTAAAACTCTTTAAAAAAATCTATAAAAATATGATTTTTTAAAAGGTCATGAAAAGCAAGCTTGCTTTGAAAGTCCGCTTAGATGAGAGGTTTAACACGCACAAAAAAAAAAATCCTGAAACCTTGAAACCTTAAAATTTTAAATTTTGAAACCTGAAAACTATGAAACCCCAAAACAAAACCCTATGCCCTAAAATCTAGCCAAAACCCTAAATTTCCCCTAAACCCAATGTCAACACTAAAACCATTCCAAATTTTAAGGAATGTGCATGAAAAATCTCATATAAAATAATTTATTCTTAAGTGTTGCCTAGAAGATGAGGTATTTAGGAAATTTTATCTCATTAAGTTTTCTTTTGTATAATTCCTTAACCCAAATAATAATAATAAGATAAAACAAAGAAAAAAAAGATTTTAAATATAAATAATAGCACCTAAACTTTACCTAGAGGCTGGGGAGTTTAAGTGGTCTCTTTATATTTAAGGACTCGATCCCAAAATTGCATTTCATTAAAGTTCACTACATTAGTTTGCATATGTTTATTTCTAGATTATTGGTTGCATTCCTCTCACGTGTTTATGTCTTTGAATTGTTACTATTTGTTCATTAATTTTAGTATCATCATTTTTCTGCATAAGTATCTTTTTATGAAAATATTATTAAAAAATGGATTTGAAAATAAAATTAAAATAAAATTTTAAGACAAATAATTCTTGATACTTTGCCTAGATATTGGAGAGTCACAAACAATTATCATCTACAAAGATTATTATTTTCATTTTTAAGGAATGTCATTGTGAATCTTAGGCAAAAAGAGTTCTTTAAAGTTTTGCCTAGATGTTGAAAAATTTTAACATAATTCTTTAACTGATCTCAATATTCATAAACAAAGACTTTTAATAAAATTGATTTTCTTTTTTAAAGTTAAGGAAATTATTATTGAATTTCAAAGAGAAACCATTTTTATTCAACACCAAAGATAACACATGATTAATTGGTATTGTTTTTTATAGGTGCTACGGGGGACGCTAATCTTTTCTCACGTAAAACAATATTCCCATACCTAATTCTGTTTTCGAAAACCATAATATGTTTTTTATAAACTTCAAATCCCACATTTTTTGTTTTATTAAAAAAAGAAACATTTTAAAGTGACCAATCACACCTAATAAAAAAATTTGATGGCAAACTTTCTCTATTTTAAAACCTTTTAAAATTTTGTTTAACAATTTCCAAGACCACTATAACACTAGTAGATCAACAACAACATGAACATTATGCGAACAGTTAGCAAAATTAATATTGCTCATCGAACCATCATACATCATACCTTAAGGCTTTTAACAACATAACCCTTATAGCTCCGGCTTCATATTCAACTTCAATGTTTGGCAATCCAACCATTTTCTTCAAAAGATGCTCATTACCTTTTTTTTTCCTTGCTGCAAATTCCAAACTCCATTACAAATTAATTTTATTCATTCAATAAGATCATCATTCTTAAAAAAAAATAAAAATAAAAAGAAAACCCAAAGTGAGAAATCCTCTTTTTCAATTTTTGTTGTTGATTGATTAAACCAAGTTTTTATATAGTTAAGCCATTACTCATTGAAATGTAGGCCATTACGTAGAACAAAGTTATACATATACTACTAACATATAATTTAGATCCTTTTATGTATGTTATAATTAAATAAAAAGAATAACATACTCATTTATACTCTTAAAAGATCATGACATCATATAATTTTTCATAATTGTAAAGCGGTGATATTTCTTAAAATATAGCATAATATAATTTTGATACTCAACAAAATAAAACAATAAAAATTCAAACAAACCAATAAAATAAGATATAATTAAAACATTTAATATAAAGTTAAATCAAGTAGCAACCTACAGATGGTGAGGTTTTCAATCAGAAACGTATAAATTTTAAAGCCTCCCCTATTATCACTACCATTGAGACAATGCCTTTTTTCACAATAGTAATCTAATTTTAATCTTATTTTTCTATCATACAAATTAGAGGTAAATAATCAAATTTACAACCATTTCCATTACTTTTATGCAAGTGTGTGAATTATCACAATAAAAACAATAAACTCAAACTACAAAATCTTAAATAAATATATATATAATGGAATAAGGAAATAAAATAATGTAAAAAAATAGATATTACCTTAAACAATAACATATTTGAAACTTAGCTAAACACATGTTAAAAATCAATAAAAGATAATATATATTACAACTTAAATAAGGAAATATTAACATAAAAACAAAGTTCAAGGATATTTTTTCTTTTACATCTGAATCTCATATTTGTACCTATAAAAAAATTTACAACACAAATATTAAAGACATCAAATGTTATAGTTAAAATTGAAAAAATATATATAAAAATAAAAATTGAAAACAATGATATTTTTAGTGAACAATAAAAAGAAAAAAAACAAAGTGGCAAAAATGACCAATACTATTTAGAAAAAAAAAATCTAAATGTTCTTTTTGCTATCACCTTTATTTTCTTTTTTTTTTTCAATTCCTTTTCTTCTGTGTTTTCCACTGTCAAAAATGCCTCAAAACCAAATCTCCCAACTTTTCACTTTGGAATTAAAATTTGAAAAAAAAAAGGCCTAATTAGCCAACAACTGATCCAATCATGTCATTATTGGAAATAGTATCAAATTGGTTAGATTCAAGCAAGTCTTCATTCCTTCTCTCCCTCCATTTTCTTTTTCACCCTCTTTTCTTATCCGTTTCCCCTCCACTAGAAAAAAAATAAAGATAATAGAAAAATGTATAAGATAAAGTGAAAGAATAAAAAAAAATTCAAAGGAAGATAGAAAGTTGCCTAAATAATGGAGAGAAAGAAGAAAAAGATGAAAGGACATTTTGGGTTGGTAAAAGTTAGATTACTTTTTGAAATCTTGCTTTTCATAATCTGATTCTCATGTTTGGTTTACGATGTCTGATTTCTGAGGGTATTTTAATTTTCCCAACAGTGACAAATAGGTTGGAATAAAAACTCACCTCTCCATGTGGTTTTTTAAAGTTTTGAGAGAAAAGTTGATTTTGTCCCACTTTTGACCTTAATAATAAAATTTTTTGTCTATTTTATCCTTAAAAATCAATATAATTGCATAATAAATTGAAACCTATTCTGACACAAAAATGGGTATTCATAGCCACACAATTGGGCAAAGTTACAATTCTAACCATAGGATTGGACACTTGGTACATAATTGGACATGTAGTAGATTACATATAATAAAAATAATATAGTAAATAACTACAAATTTATGGTTTTGAATTTTTTTTTTAATTTTCAAAAGTATTACATTTTTATATATGAAATATAGTAGATCAAGTAAAATAATAACAAAATAAAATAGATATTTTCATATCAAACACATTTATTAGTTTGGAAACATCATAATTGATATAATATTATAATATAATTTTTATAATATTTTAAACTACATTTCTTATGTTAAAAACGTAGTCATTGAAAAGGATAGTTTTAACTATATTTTTCATGAATATTTTAATTACATTTTTTATGTAAGAAACATAGTGTTTGACATCAATAATTACGTTTTTGGATATAGAAACATAGTCATTGATAAAAAAATAAAAAAAAAACCAAAGGCCACATTTTTGTATTTCAAAATGTCATTGATAATAAATAAAAAATAAAAACTAAACCGACATTTGAATACAAAATAAACCTCTTTCTCTTTTTAAACAACATCACAGAACTCTAGTCAAACCTTATATCGCATTTTCTTTTGTTTCACAAAATATCACCTTCTAGCTTGTGATTTCATCTTTATGCAATTCATTTTCACTTATCCTTATCATTATACGATTATTCTACTCTTTGTTTTGTTTGATCTATTCTGTATTATTTGTTTATATTACATGTCTTCTTGTTATATTGGTAGATCTACGTTAGATCTTGATTGAAAACTTTTTAATCTATCATATGTGTTCTTATTTTGGTTTTTTGTTCTTGATTTACAAATTTTTTTTTGCTATTTCTTGACCTATTCAAATGTTTTCTTGCTATTTATTTTTTTGTTTGATGTGGCTTAGATCTCGATATACCAAATGCACATTGTTGTTTTTAACACTTGTTTCCAACATTAACAATAATCTTTCTTATAAACAGTTATGGCTCATTTATCAATAAGAAAAAAAGATACAATTGGTAACAGTGCTTATTTTGCAAATGAACCAAAAGGGGAGTATGTTTCTACTGTGACATTAGTTGCTATGAAACTTAGGAAAAGATGTAGAATATCTTACTCTAATGAAACTCATGATAGGCTTCAGATTAGGTCATTGAACTTAAAAAAAAAAAAAAGTCTTTAAGAGTGATATACAGTGTGATAATTATAGAATGGATAGAAAAGTTTTTACAAAATTATGTCAATTGTTTCAAACACAAGAAGTGCTAAAGACATCTAAACATTTGTCAATAGAATAAATGATCATTAGCTTCACCCACATCATTGTCATCATACGAAAAATAGGATTATGAAGTATCGAGTAGCCAGATCTAAAAAGATAATTAATAAACAATTTCATGTTGTGTTGAATTCTATTTGGAGACTGTATTCCTTTTTATTTAAAAAACTATAATCGATAATAGAGAATTCAGTAGATAATATATGGAAATGATTCAAGGTAACACATTAATCATTGCTTGCTTTGAATAAATATTTATAAATCTAAATTTTGTATAATGTATTAATAAAAGTTTTTGGGTTTAGAGTTATCTGAGTGCCTTAGATGGAACATACATAAGGGTGAATGTAGGCTTAATTGATAGGTCTAGGTTAAGACTATGAAAAATGAAATTGCTACCAATGTTCTTGGTGTTTGCATACCAAACATGCAATTCATCTATGTTTTACCGAGATGAAAAGGTTCTGCATTAGATAATAGGCTGCTCAGGGATGCCATTTTATGTAAAAATGGTTTAAGGATCCCATAAGGTATTAACTTTAATATTTTAGTTTAAGTTATGCATCAAATACATTTTAAAAATATCTATTAATGTTGTCACACTAGATTAGATTTTTACTATTTGTGTGATGCTACATATATAAATGAGAAAAAAATTTTAGTACTTTACAGAGGTCAAAGATACCATTTGAATGATTAGAGGTAAGGTTACTAACCTATGACACTCCAGGAATACTTCAATAAGAAATATTCTTAAGCAAAAAATTATATCAAGGGATGTTTTGGTATATTGAAAACTAGATGGACAATTTTAAGGGAGAAATTAGTTTATCCAATTAAAACACAATGTAGAATTATTTCTTGTTGTTGCTTTTTCTATAATTTTATTAGGTCTAAAATGTTAATTGACTTTATTAAAAGTGATGTTATTGAAATGAGTAATAGTCAAGCAGAAAGAAATGATCATCAAGATTTGATCAGGCATGTTGAGTCAAGTGATGCTTGGACTAAGTTTAAAAAAAAGCCGACCAAAGATGTTCATGAATTAGTTACAATCCAATGGTTAAGGATAATTTTTTTCTATTGTTGAAATTATTATGTGTACGATATGGTTAAGTGTACTATTTATTTTCTACATTTGTTGTAATTTTTTTTCTTTTTTTGGTACAATGTAGTTAATTATTGTTTGCAATAATATTTATTCTATTACCATGTCAATTGGTTTTCTTCTTGCATTAATTATTGGTTCATCTTCATTGGTTTTTGATTTGATATGCATTTGTTATATGATGTTTAACTATATGATTATATGATGTCTAACTATATGATTATGATATCAAAATGTCATCATTTAGTACAAACATAAGAAATATATCCAGAAAAAGAAAACAAACATCATCAATTGGTAATCACACTTGGACAAAGGTTGAAGATGCCATATTTATCCAATGCCTACATGTTTTAGTTGATGATCCTAGATGGATAGCCGATGATGGAACCTTCAGAGTTGGCTACCTAGGATATCTAAAAAGGATGTTTGAGGCTAGAATTCCCCAAGCATAACTAAAAGAAAATCTACACATTGAGGCAAAAATGAAGTTACTAAAAAGATAATATTATGTTATTTGTGATATGGTAGCCAATGCAAGTGGATTTGATGGGAACGATAAGGACAGATGTGTAACTACTGATAAAGATGTTTTTAATCAGTGGGTTTGAGTGTAGTTAACATGATGTAGAAGTTACTTTGATTGCTGATTTATATTCAAAATATTTGATATATATACTTCAAATTGTTTAAATTTAACTTTTGTGTAAACTCACCTTCATGCTAGAGGGTTAAGGAACAAATCTTTCCCTCATTATGATGACTTTGTCAAGATTTTTGGATTTGACAAAGCCACTGATCAAAAGAGCTAAAACAATAGCTAATGCAGTTGAATTATTGATGATGATTTTGACTTTGGGTTTAATGAGAATGAGGCTGGCACCAATAAGAGGAGGATAGATTAAATGATGAGGAAGTTAAAGGTTCATTTTGTGTGACAACCCTTACCACAAGTAGAATGTTATCAAGCAAGAGGCATTCTAGAAGCTCAGATGGATTAGCCAAATTGATTGAGCAAATATGCAATATTGGGACTACATATTATGATGCAGTGTAAAAAATCAAAAGTATTTCATCTTTTTTCAAGAAAGAAGCTGAGGGAAGTGATAGGCGAATGTTGCTTTTCATGAAATCATGCAACTAGATAGATTTTCTTAAGATAAAATGCTTTTTGCTAATGAGTATATCTTGAAAGATATTCATAAAGTTGATTTCTTCTTTGCACTACCAAATGAATTTGAAAGGATTACATACAAAAGCAATTGAATTAATGTAATGCTTATCGACCATTATTTAACTATCTTCCTCCAAGATACATATAGTTTATTTTATTGACAAGGTATTTACTTTGTATTGTTGAAATATTGTAATTTTTTCATTAAATTATGAAGATGGTATATAGAAATATTATCATTACATAATGTAATGGTATATAGTTTCAAATTTCTAAACACAATGTAATGTTTTGTATTGTTAAAATATTATTGTTACATTTTTTTAAAATTATATAGATTGTGATTGTAATTTTACATAAAATTGACAAAGTTAAATTTAAAAGCTAACGTACAAATAAAGACAACATTTTAAACATGAAAACATAGCCTTTGGAAACAAACATTGCATTTTTAACATATAAATGTCGTCATTGTTACTTAACATGAAATTGATCGAGTTCAATTTAAAATTTGATAATCAGACAAAGACTGCAAGTTTTTGTGGCATAAAAACATCATCTGTAAAGACATAGACTATGTGTTTTGAGCAAAGAAACATCGTCTTTAATGCATGAAATTGATGAAGTTTTGATAAATTGTAAAATACTACATTTTTTTTTTACATAAAAACAACTTCTTTGTTGTCAAATACTGCATTTTTTCATACCAAAACATCATCTATGTATATCAAACATCATCCATACACTAAATTGATCTAATAGCCAAGCTTTTACAAAAATTTTCCATTCTACATCACTAATTATATCCAAAAATATGGTTGGAGGATGAGTCGACAGTTCAGAATTGTTAGCATTAGGTAATATATATTTCTAAGTCAATTTGCCTTTAAAGTTTCTGAATTTCAGCCGAGCATATTGCAATACAACTTTCTTATACTTAGCTAAGATGTCAGAGAATTTTTATATAAAGAATAAATTAATACATTTGAACAAGGTAGTATAATTGCATTCCGTAAACAATAGACATCAACGATTAATAATTTAAATTTAATTAATATAACTTACCACAATTTATTCCTATGTATGGTCCTTTTTCTCTATTGGAATGTTCCTTTAACTATTGTAGTTAATGGATATCATTTATTGGACAAGACATCCAATATGGCTAACCATCTTCGATGCTCCACTTAAGACAGGTTGGCCATTGGCATTAAACTCAACATGTAATTTCTTCTCAATTGCTTAAAGCAATTTAGATCGTCCCCTAACTTCTTTTTTTTTTGAACATGATGTGTCAACTAAATGTTTTTCTTCATATTTGGTTAAGGTACACATGTTCTTCAAAATCCATTATATCAACTAATCTATACAAATAAATATGAAATTGGAAAAACACGAAAAAAGGAACATTGAGAAAATGACAAGAACAAAATTTGAATATTATTATTTAAATTGTTTCATAACATAAAAACATAGGACAAAATAAAAATGACATAAATTAAGGACATTTACAAAATGATTAGAACAATATTCAAATACTATTATTTACATTGTTTCATATAACATAATAATATAAGAGAAAATAGAAAAGACAAATAAAATAAGAACATTGACAAAATGACAAGAACAACATTCGAATACTATTTATTTATATTGTTTCATAACATAAGAACATAGTAAATAATGATTTGTTACCTAAAACGATGATGCCAAAAATAACAGTGACGAACGTGGCAATGACAGCGGTGAATCAATGATATAGGGTTTAGGGTTAAAGATACTTATTTGTGAAAGACTAGTATTCTAAGTTTTGGAAACAAATAAGTTTACAAGAAAAAAATAATGACTGCATTTATCATTTCATAAATGTAGTGCTCGTAAAAATGATTTTTTTTTTTCATTCAAACACTACCTTTTTTTGAGAAGAAATATTGTCTTTAATGAAAGACTACATTTAATTGTCAAAGATTGCATTTCCTCCTCCAAAAACTTCATTTTTAATTAAACGACTACATTTAGTAAACTAAAATGTGGTGCTTGTAGCTTCTTTATAAACCAAACATAGTGGTTTTTTGTTTTTCAAATGCCACATTTATTGTCATAAAAATGTAGTGTTTGTTATAAACATTGCATTTATATAACAAAAACGTAGTCTTTGACTTTATATTTGACTTTTTGTTTTTTAAGACTACACTTATATTTAAAAAAAACATAGTCTTTGACTTTATATTTCTTTTTATTATTGCATTTGTATTTAAAAAAACATAGTTTTTTTACTTTATATTTGGCTTTATTTTTTAAAAAAATGTGTTTATATTTAAAAAAACTTAGTCTTTGACTTTATTATATATATTTTTCATTGCATACCACATTATTTTTAACGATATAAGAATAAAAACTTTTTTTATTTTTGTTATTTAATAACATGATTGGTAGTTAAAATGTTCATGTGATATTCACATGTAATGTTGCTAACATATTATTTACATGTAATGAAGGACATTATAATAAAAAGCTTTTATTACATAATCTAAGATTCCACAAACTAAATACAATAATCTAACATTCCTAAGACAGGATAATTACTCCTTACTAGGAATTTACACTTTCTCAAAAATCATTTTCTCTTCCAAAATCTAAGATTTCTTGAACCAAATGTCTCTTGAAAGTGTTTTCATCTTCTTTCTTCATTTTCTTTTGTACATTTTTTTTTATTTTCCATTTACTTTTTCTAATATACATCCATCCCATCCATTTTTTCTCAATCAACTTTCTCTAAATCTTTATTCATCCATCTCATCATATTTTTCTTTATTAATTTTTTAAAATATTCAAAAGTCAAATGTGAGTTTGATAATAAAAAAGAAAATTGAGATTGTCAACTAGGTGACACATGGATGTATCTTACCTACCCCTTTGCCTATTTCAAATCAAAGGATGTTTTGCTTAAAGGCAAAAGAATTCACGTGAGAGTAATGCCTCTCTAGAAGAAAGGAAACAACTTTTTTCCTTTTTTGTTTTTTTTTAGGTTTTATTTTTTAATTAAATAAATTTTGTGAAAAAATATAGTTATAAAAAGTTTTAACGTGGCACTTTATTTCTTTATTTGTTTTTTAATTTTTTAAATTAGATAAATTTTACAACAAAAATAGGTGATAAATAGCAATGATAAAATAATTCATGTTGAACGAATTTTGATCCCTTCAAATCCGATAAAAGGTAAGTTTTTTGAATCAGATCATTTGAGGCAAGTCGAGGTTCTTTTCAAAAGAAATGAAGCTAGGTCAAAAACAAGTTTAGAGTGTTTTACCTTGACTCACACTGGAGTGCATATAAAAGTATATCTTTTATTGTTTATTTAATTATATATATGTATTATATTAATAAAATTATTATTTGATACCTTAATTTAAAAAATTAACTTAATAAAAATATTATGTTTATATATTATTAAAATATAATTTATATTAAAAATTAATTTTTTTATGAAAATTATACTAAATTTAAATAATTGAATTAAGTCGCATCGGATACATATATGTCTAACTCATGCCTAGAGTAAAAGAAAAAAAAAAAGGCATAAAGAAGAAGAAAAAAAAAAGAAAGTAGTTCGTTTATTTTTTATTATTGATTTGATGATATTTATAAAGAAGAAAAGAATTGGGAAAAAGAAAGATCTAATCATGTTGGTAAAGATTAAAGCTCCGTTTAGTAACTTGAAAATAATTTCACGAAGTAAAATATTTTCCATGAGAATTTTCTTCTATAAAAAATAATATTTTTTATTACTTGGAGAATTTTATGAAAATATCTTTTGCTATTTAGATGATAAAACCAAAATTATTTTCCACCAACATTCATGAATTTTTTTTATGATTTTAGCAATTTTCATAAATGCTAGAAAAATGTCTACATGTTGCTGCAGATAAAATTTTTTTTTTGTTTTGCCATCTTTTTGTATCACATTTTTTTTATAATTAAAAAAAGAAAGATAAAAAAGGATAGATGGAAATGACATGCAAATATCTTAATCGGCCTTTTTTTCATAAAATTTATCTAATAAAAAAAATAAATACAAAAAATTTGAAAAAAAATGACAAAAAAGGAAAAACAAAAAAAATAAAAAAAAAACTCACAGCGTGCTCTACACTGACACCCCATAATGATTTTAAAATATTAATTTCTTAAATTAAGATAAAAATAATTTTATTAATATAATACATATATATGTATAAAATTAAATAAATAATAAAATATATATTTTTATATATACTTTCGAAATATTCAAAGGCAAAATACCCTAAATACGCTTCTTATCCAAATTTTTTTTAAAGAACTTGACCTATCTCAAGTTAATTCCAATTAAAGTTTTTAATAAATAATATCAAATAGATCACACATTAAAAAAATTAAAATATTTAAAAAAGAAAAAGAGGAAGAAAAAGTAAATTGAAAAAATGATTAAAAAAAAGCAACTTAACAAATGGTATACCTCTAGCATCAAGTTTCCAAAATAAAAAAAAAAAGAAATTTAAAATTAATTTATTTAATATATAAAAATTAAAAATAATTAAAAAAGGAAAAAAAAAAAAAACGTAGAATTTCCTTTTTAAAAGGTTTTTAAACTAAAAAAGAACGGAAAAGAAAAACTGTAAATACGCGGCATATCCATGGTGTAAATAGGTCTCACACAAAAAGGAATGAAAATCTAAAAAATATTTATTGAAAGAAATTTTAGAAGGTAAATCTAAAAAGCAGAAAAGTTTTGATATAAAGTGTTCCCACCTAAAAATCAAAATCTTAAAAAATATTTATTAAATATTTAAAAAAGAAAAAAGTTAAAAAAGAAAAAAAGCGCAAAAACGAGCAAATGTCTTGTAGCACAACTTAGAAGGGTTGTACATAGAAAAATTTTAAAAAGGACAAAAACAAAAAATCTTCATAAAAAATTTAAAAGCACCACATGAAATTCCAGTTAAGTTCCGTACAAAATAAAATTTATCTAATTGATGAATTTTAAAAAATTATAAAAAAATAAAAAAAATTTGGTAAAATAGATACTACAAAAATATTGAGTTTTAAAAATTTACTTATAAAAATTTTTAAAAGGATATAAAAAAAGTGAAAAAATACAAAAAAAAGAACTTAAAAAGAAAAAACAAAAAAAAAGGAAATGAAGGAGGTTGTACCACGTGAAATAATGTGCTGAGGGGGAGGAGTACCATACATTAGTAAAATTAAATGTATAGATTTCATATTTTAATCATAATCTTTTATCAAAGTGTTTCATGATTTTAACAAGAACAAATCCATCAACTCAAAACTTAACCACATCCATATTCATAAAAATTTAAGTAAAAAATCATAAAAATTCATATCAGTTCATGATACCTACTTCAAATTGATAAAAACCCAATCAAAATTGTTAAATTTGAAGGCTTTTTCCTATAGGCAGTAGACTTTGGCTAAAGACTTTTGTGGTTTATTGGTTTTTGAAATACAAGAGTTATTTGTTAATAATTAAAGAAAGATTAAAAACAAAATAAAAGGATGAAGAATTATGGGAGATTTTTTATGGTGGAAGAATTCAAGGAAAAGAGATAAGAATTTGGAGATGGTTGTGGGTTTTTTCAAAGGAGTTGAAACAAAAATGAAAATTTGAAGCTGAGACAAAGTTTTGGCAAAAAAACAAAAAATTGAAACATCCTAGAATTCTTTTTTGCTTACCAATGTTCCACGAACAAAAAAAAAAATGATGCAAAGGCAAAGGAAATGAAAAAAAAAAAAAACCGTGAAGAATATGGTGGCATGTGATTGTGAAATAGTTAAAACTTTGAGAGAGATTGGTGGACTTGTCAGGAGAAATTTGTGAAAATTATCTTCCGTTTGAGACGAGCAGAAGACAATCTCCGCGTGTTCTACTTTAATTTTTTTTTTTTGGCTCGAAAATTTTTTTTGTTGACCATAATATTTTTGTTCATTCCAAACATAGAAAAACATGGAAAATGGCTTTCGGAAATTTTTTTCATGGTTATCAAATAAAAAATCATAAAATATGGTAATGAAAAATAAGTATTTATTATTTTATATCGTAATAAAAAAAATTAGTAAGAAATATATAAAATATTTTATTATATTTTATATTATAAATAAAATAATTACTCAAAATATTTTAATATAAAAATTAATAAAAAAAATATTGTGTACAATTAGTAATTAGTTTGGCAATTGCAAATTGATAAAAATTTAAAATTTTATATTTATTAATAAATATAAAAAAATATATTAAAATAAATGACCTATCAAGTTTCACTTTTAAATATATATAATTACTTTTATTTCTTAAGGTTATTGCACCCATATATTATAAGGTAGTTTTGTATTTTTTTTATTAAATATACATTTAATATGTTTTGTTTATATATTATAATTTTATATTTAATTAAACATCAGGGTTTAAATTAATTATAATTTTTTATCAATTTAAAAAATTGTTTTTTTTCATTAATTAGTTTTTGTAATGATATTAATTGCTAAATAATCTCATTACAACACCTAACACTTTGTAATTGTCAATTAATTGTACATATTCTTTTTAATTCATTTTTATATTTAAATTTTCTTTTAATCAATTATTGTTTATCATAATAAAAAATATAATAAAATTTTTATTAATTATTTTTATCATTATATAAAATAATGCATATTCATATTATATTATTTTATTTTGTAATTTTTTCTTGCTTATGTCACACTCATCTACACATATATTGAAAAAAATATGCTTGAAAATGACCAAACAACCTTTTTCATTGTTTAATAAGAATTTAATCCGTGGCCAAATTGATTATTTTGTCCCCATATCATAATTACAAGAATATCTATTATCTTATAATTATTTATTATAATACCCTTATATCATAATTATAAAAATATCATTTCTCTTAAATTAATTACTATACCCTCATACTATAATTATGAAAATATTATTTTTTTATTATTGAATTCCAAAAACACCACTTTTCTTATTGTTGACAAAAATTATTATAATACCATCCTATCATATTGTAAAATACATTTTTCTCATAATTGATAAAAATTAGTATAATACCTCTTCAACTATAATTATGGAAATACCCTTTGAATGTTTAATAGAAAGTTGACATATGGTATTTTGTTTCAAAATCAGTAACATATACTAAAACAAATTTCTTAATAATTACTATAATAATTCTTTGTTTATTTGATTTGATGTCAACACGTGTTCGAATTTACTAAAATGTTTTTCTACCATAATTATGAAAATATTTATCTTCTTATAATTACTTAAAATTATTATAATATCATCCTATTATAATTACAAAAATACCCTTATTATATAATTGGCTAAATTTACTACAATGCCCTTTTTCCAAAATTACAAAAATACCCCCTTCATAATTAGCCAAAAATTACTATAATACCTTTCATATCATAAATATGGAAATGATTTTATGAGTATTTTATAAGGAGTTGACATGTGGCATTTTGTTCCAAAATTACTATAATTCCTCTATTAAATTATATTAAATTTTAACATAATATAAAACTAACTACATATTAAATTATTAAAATATCCTTGCCATTGGTTTATAAAAATTTGACATATGACATTTTATTTTAAAATTACTACAATACACCTATTAAATTACATATAAAATTTTAACGTAATATAAAGTTAACGACATATTAAATTACTAAAATACTCTTACCATTGCTTCATAAAAATTTGACATGTGAAATTTTATTTGAAATATACTATAATACCCCTATTAAATTACTTATTAAATATTAAATAACATATATCAAAACAATTCTCATGAAAATTACTATAATGCCCTTTTATTTATTTGATATGATTTTGATAGATCTAAATTTACTATAATACATTTTCTACCATAATTACGAAATACCCTTTTTCTCATAATTAGCCAAAATTATTATAATGCTCTCTTATCATAATTACATAAATGCCCTTCCCATTATAATTGATCAAAATTACTATAAACCCCTTTATACTATAATTACGTAAATTCTCTTATAAGTGTTTCAAGGGAAGTTGATATGTGACATTTTATTTCAAAATTACTATAGTGCCCTATTAAATTACTTATCAAATTTTAACATATTATAAAATTAATCACATATTAAATTATTAAAATATCTTTACCATTGCTTTATAGAATTTGACATGCTACAATTTATTAAAAATAATCAAAACTAAATGATCAAGTAAGTTAGATAATTATAATTTCTATTAAAATAAAAATTAAATAATTTTTATTTTAAAATAAAAAAATTAATCCCCAATGTAGTTGGGATTGCACATTAGTGTGTTTTGAAAAAAACATGAAAAAAAAAGACTAAAAAAAAAGAAATAGTTAGAGAGGGAGTTGAGGAGGTGACACATCGCTTGCTTTAGAAATGGTAAATGCTTAGTTAAAATGAGCAAAATCTATTGTATAGATAGATAGATGGATGGATGGATGGATGGATGCCAAAAATCTTATAGCAAACTAGTGGCTCTTTTTGAAATTATCAAATTAGAAATTCAGAAGATAACATGTGCTTTAAAGTTCAAAAAGAAAAACAACAATTCCACTATTGGTACAAGAATGAAGTAAGCAAATGATAGCAAGCTCAAATTTTTGATCTTGTAGTCTTTTAACAAACCATTTAGTTAGGGGTAGAATTAGAAAATCCTAAAGAAATAATTTTTGACAAGCCGGTGAAAATTAGTTCCAGACTCATGGCTTTGTCAACCATAGATAGAGTAAGCAAATGTGTATATTTTTAAAGAATTTATGCTCATTTTGTATGTTACAAAAAAGAGTTGAATAATACTAGATGAATCTAGCTATATTGCACGAAAACCCTTGGCTTTTCTACTTGACCATATTGTTGGGAATAGTGATTCAAGTCCAATAAAAAATTTCTTTGAAATTGGTTAGATATTACTTGATGATAAGAATACTTACAAAAAAATTTCTAAAAGGGAAAGGATTTTTGATAAGTAAGTTTGTATGCTTATAAATAAGTGGAGTCTTCACAGGGTTAGGTATGAGAAAAAAGATGTAAGAGAGTTGTACAATTTTATTGGGTAGACATTTTATAAGATTAGAAAAAATTGAAAAGGTATTTGTGAGTGTGTATGTTTGAGTAGATAAAGGAAATGGTTCATATAGATATGATGCATGAGTTCTCATGCATATGTTAGATTAAAAATACTTCACAGGACTAAAAGAGAATAAGAGAGTCATGGGTATTGATTGTTGTGTGGTTGATTGAGATTGTATGTTTGTAATTCTCTACAACTAGTAAATCTTTTTCTCATTGGTGGATGTAGGCCGGTTGGGCTGAATTACATTAAATTATTGTTTCTTGATTGATTAATTATTTGATTATGCTTCTATTAGCTTAGATGTTTAATTGATTAGGGGTTTTTTTACCTAACAACTAGTATTCGAGCTGTTGTGATCCTAACAACTAGTATTAAAATGAAAATTTAAGACATATGAAGAAGCAAGCTTAAATAAGCTCTATTCAATAGAGGAGTTCAAGCTCATGTGTTGAGAGATTGATTGCATGAAGTGATAAAGACACACAAAAAAATATAAATGCAAGAATTTCATTGAAGAGCCAAGCATGTCTAGCATGATGATTGATGATTGATGGAATTTGAGTCAAGATAAAGATTATAGGAAATAGTGACTCAAATCTCATAAAAGAATTGTTTAAGATTTGTTAGATATTACTTGATGGATAAGAAAACTTGCAAAAGAAAAATTTTAAAAAGAAAAGGATTCATAATAGGTAAGTTAGTAGGCTTACTAATAGGTAGGGTTTCTATAAAGTTAGATATAGAAAAAAATATATAAGAGAGTTATGAGATTTTATTGGATAAATACCTTATAAGATTAGAGGAGATTGAAAATATTTTTATGAGTGTGTATGTTTGAGTGGACTAAAAGAGAATAAGAGGATCCATATAGGTATGGTGGATGGGTGAATATAGGTATGCATTTGTTTGGGTTGAGAATATTATATAAGAGAAGAGGAAAATAAGAAGATCTATGGATATTAATTATGAGTATTTGATTTGATGTAACTAGTGTATCTTTTTTCTCATCCATGAATGTAAATTGGTTGGGCTAAACAATGTTAAATTGCTATCTCTTGTGTGATTGATTATTTGGTTTTGCTTTCATTAATGTAAATGTTCAGTAGATTAGAGGTTTTTTACCTTAACAACTAATATCAAAATTACCGTGATCCCAGCACATATGCCATGCCATAATTTACAACTTAGATGTCTGATTTGCAAATTATAGCACATAAAAATATAGTGTTTTTACTTGATAAAATGGGTGAAAAATTTAAAATTTGATTGATTTTTAGTGCCTTAATGTCTATTTCATTATTTTTAGGGTTTCGAGCTTATGAATGAGGAAAATATACAATCCATACATAAAAAAGGCATTTTCGGCCTTACAAGACCAAAGGTTGGCTGAACCTTATTAATGCAATTCCTTCAACCATACGATAAAAGAAGAGTTTTACTTGCACATGGACTCTCTTTTTTATTCGACCAAAGAGATTTAATCCATGAGTAACTTTTTTACTTAGCTGTGAAGGAATTTTGCTTGCATAAGGACTTTGCATACATTCGACTAATTCAAATTTAAGAAGATATCAAGTTTTCATGCACCATTTTGAAGAATTTCAAGCTACCATAGACTCTTGCATGATCGACCAAAGGTGTTTTCATCCAAGAAGAACTCTTATGATTACTTTTGGAAGAGTTAAACATGTATAAGAACTCTATCCATTTAGCCATCTTAAATACAATAAAGGATAAAGCTTAGTTTGCAAGCTTAAGGACTCTTCAATCCTTATCATATTTGGCTAAGACCCAATTTAAGAAAAACTTCATACGATTTTTACCAATATGGAGACTAGATACATTCAACTAAAGAGAGTTTAAAAAGGAACATAACACTTTAGCTTAGCTTTGAAGAGTTTTGCTTTGAAAATGACTTTATCTTTTTAAAAGTTGAATGAAGTTCTAATTCTTGCTCTTAAAACTCATCTTAGTTAAACCAAGAAGAAGAGGATTTATTAAGATTTCATCAATTATTGATCAAAGGCCAAGATTGCTTCCTAGACACCCCATTCGACCAAGTTTTTTCAAAAAGAAAGAGTCGCATTCGGTCATTCTTTATTTGAAGAATAAGATAGCCTTCATCCATTAGTATTTAAATTTAAACCAAAATTTTGTAAACTCATCCCCCTTGGCCGATTCCCTCACTATAAATAGGAAAACCATTCACCCTATTCCATCATCTTTCATCTCATTTTTCTCTTCTCTTTTTAGTTTTTTAGTACTTTTCTTTTTTGGTTTGAGTTATTAACTTAGGTGATAGATTTACCAATAACCAAAGTCTTGTTCTTTAATTTATTTTCTCTCAATTAAAGAAGTATTTTTCCAAGATATTTTCTTTCATTGTTCTAGTTTCAAATCTTGTTTTCACATTCTTAATTTTGGCAAAGCATTCTTTATTTTACAAGTTTAATTTACAATCATTTTTACTTTCTACAAGTTTCGACTACTATTCTTTTGAATGATCTACAAGTTTATTTTTATGCAAATAATGTTTCAAGTTCTTTAAAAGCATTCAACAATTGCTCTCTCTTGTTTTCAAGATTTCCATTCTTGTTCTTTTAGATCTAGTTTTTAGCTACTCTCTTTTACTTTCCAAGTGATGGTGAAGTTAAGATCTAAGCCTACACTGCTTTTCAATATTTCTTTTCTTTATTTTGCAAACAACCCTAATATTTTATTTGTTTAGATATAGGAATCTAAGATTTCACCATTGCTTATTGTGAGCAACCCAATATTACAATCTATAACCCTTTGGGAGATAATACTGGAATACTTTCATTATTATTACTTGATCTGTGCACTTACAAAATATACGAAAAGTAAATCAAGTTTTTGGTGCAGTTATTAGGGATTATAATAGTGTTCTCAATATCAATAAGGATTTTTTAAATTGTTATCATCTAAAACATTTTTCTTTTACTTATTTTATTTTTCTTTTTTTTAATCTTTTCTTGTTTACATGCACAAATCCAAAAGTATTAACTTAGCTTCAGTTGATCAAGAAATTAAAAAAATCTTTAGAAAAAGAAAGATAAAGCAATCAATACCACATGCACCAACATTAATAACTAATGCAAACAATGAGGGCTAAAAAACCTTAAGGGACTATGTAGTTCCCAATTCTGATAATTTTTAATAATCTATTTAAAGGCCATCTATTCAAGTCAACAACTTTGAGATCAAACCTTTAATTATACAAATGATCCAAACTTCTATGCTATTTGGAGGACTACCAAACGATGATCCTAATCTTTACATTTCTAATTTTCTTGAATAATGTGATACTTTTTGCTATGATAATGTTTTTGATGAAGCTATTAGACTAAAATTATCTCTTTTTTCTTTTAAGGATAAGGCAAAAAATTGGTTGATATCATTACTACCCAACTAAATCACCATATAGGATGATCTAGTATAAAACTTTCTAGCAAAATTTTTTCCACCAACCAAAACAATAAGGCTAAGGAATGAGATCACCATATTTCTACAAGTAGATGGTGAAACACTATAGATGCCTGGGAAATATTCAAAAAGTTGTTAAGGAAATGCCCACATCATGAATTACCCCAATGGCTGCAAATACATATTTTTTACAATGATCACACACCACTTATAAGAACCATTTTAAACTCAGCTACTGAAGGGGCTATTATGAGCAAAACTCTTGAAAAGCAAATGAGCTGATTGAAGAAATGGCTGCTAACAACTACCAGTGGGTCATGGAAAGAAAGGTAAGTAAAAGGTCTGCTTACTTATTTAAGATAGATGCTATCACCTTCATCAATTCCTAGTTAGCCGCCTAACCAAAAATATGGAAGCCTTAGGAAACTAACCCCAAACCAACCATGTGAATGCAATCCAAAACCTCTTTATGTCTTGTGATATATGTAAAGGACCCTATTCTAATGGAAAATGTCAGCTTAAGAAAGAAATATCCAATCTATTCAACATCACATGATACCTATCCTTGAAATCGTAGTGCACCAACAAGCTTCCTTACAAGATCAAGCCAAATCCATTAAAAACATGGAATCTCAAGTTACCACATTGGCCAAGGATCTTTTGAAGCAATAATATAATGTAATAGCTATAACTTTGAAAAGTGAAAACACTTTACTTGATTAACCACCTGCTCTAAAAATGACCCCCAAGTTGCCAAAAAAAAGTGTAAAATTAACAAACATCCTTTAAAAGCTCCCTCAAGGTCAATAGATCCAAAAATTCCATTTCTTTAAATATTCTAGTGACAAAAAGAGAAAAGATAATTTGTAAGATTTGTTGAACTCTTTACCAATCTTTTTGCTAAAGTAATAAGATGCATGCCTAAATATGCTAAGTTTTTTAAGGGAATTTTATCCAAGAAAAGAATATGAAAGGATCATGAAATGATGGCAATTGCTCAAGAGTGCAGTACTATTATACAAGAAGGGGTACCATCAAAACTAAGTGATCCAAAAAACATTATTATTCCTTGTATTATTGGTAATAAATATTTTGATAAAACACTATGTGAAATTGATGCAAGTATTAATTTAATGCCTTTATTTGTCTTAAGAAAACTAGGATAAGGAAAACTCAAACCAATAACTACAATAATACAGTTGGCTGACAAAACTATCAAACATTTTGAAGTTATGGCCGAGAACTTAATGGTACAAATAGGAAAGCTAATGCTACCAACAGATTTTACAATCTTAAAAATTGATAAAAAAGTCAAAGTGCCAATCATATTAGGAAGATCTTTCTTAAGGATAAGAACAGTCATAATTGATATGTAAAAGGAGGAACTAACAATGATCATGCTTGATCAAAATGAAATCTTTCACATGAAGGTGTATAAAGATGTTTGAATAAATCATGAGGCTATTGGAGTCATAATAACAAGTGTAGAAATAGAATGCAAGGTGAAAACAACTATAAACCATCTATTGATGAGCCCCTAATTGTGGAATTGAAGCCTTTACCATTATATTAGAGGTATGCATTCTTTAATAAAGCATCCACTATCTCAGTTGTTATCTCTTCAGCTTTAAGCCATGAGCAAGAGGCAAGGTTGCTAGAAGTACTGAAAAAGCATGAAAAGGCATTTGCCTGGTCAATAGCAAACATCAAAGGTAGTAAACCTACTATATACATACACAAGATCTTACTAGAAGATAAGAACAAGGTAATAATTAAATAGTAAAGGCATTTAAATCTTACTGTGAAAGAAGTGATTAAGATAAAAGTCATCTAGTGGCTAAATGCTATGATTATTTATCTTATTTTGGATAGCTCATGGGTAAGCCTAATTCAATATTTACCCAATAAGGGGGCATGATAATGGTGACCAATAGGAATAATAAGCTGATCCCTATGTAAACTGTAACTGGATGGAGAGTTTGCATGGATAAAAAATTAAATAAACTTGCTCGTAATGATCATTTTCCTTTTCCATTTGTAGACCAGATGCTTGAAAGATTGATAGGTATTATAGTTATAATCAAATACCTATAGCCCTTCAAGATCAAGAGAAAACCATTTTCACTTGTCTTTATGGCACTTTCGCCTTGAGAAAAACACACTTTAGGTTGTGCAACGCTCATGCAACATTCTAATGATATATTATGGCAATCTTCTTAGACATGGTAGAAGAAATCCTAAAGGTATTTATGGATAATTTTTTAGTTTTTGGTGATAACTTTGAGCTTTGTCTTGTTAATTTGTCTAAGGTACTTAAAAAATGTGAAAAAACTAGCCTAGTACAAAACTGGGAGAAATATCATTTCATGGCGCAAGAAATGATTATACTTCGGCATAAAGTATCTGCAAAAGAAATAGAAATTAATCAAGCAAAAATAAATGTGATTGAAAGATTTCCCCTACCAACTCCAATCAAAGAGATTAAAAGTTTCTTGGGACATGCTAGTTTTTATAAGAGATTCATTTATGATTTCTTTAAGATCTCTAAACCATTATGCCAATTGTTGGAAAATAGATGCCAAGTTCGAGTTCACCCAAGATTGTGTAAAAGCATTTCAGACTTAAAAAGATAAGTTGATCATTGCACCTATTTTCTCATAGCCATATTAGATACAACCTTTTGAATTAATATACGATGGAAATAATTTTGCAGTAGAGGCTGCATTAGGGCAATGAAAAAACAAGGTTTTTCACCCCATCCACTATGCAAGTAAGACTCTAAAAAATACCTAGCTTAATTATGCTACAACAAAAAAAAAATTGCTTGTTATGGTCTTTGCTCTTAAAAAATTTAAGCCTTATTTTATGGGAATAAAAGTGGTTATGTACATAGATCATATGGCTATCAAGTATTTGAATACAAAAAAAGATGTGAAATCATGATTAATCAAATGGGTGTTATTATTATAAGAGTTTGATCTAGAAATAAAAAAAAAAAAAAAGGCTGTGAAAACCATGTAGCAGATGACTTGTCAAGGATAAAAAAAAAGATAATGATGAAGAGTTTATTCAAGAATTCTTCCCTGACGAATAACTTTTAGCCATTCAAAGACCACCATGGTATGCTAACTTGGTAAATTATCTTGTAGGTAATGTTCTCCCACCTAATTTAACTTATCAGTAAAAGGAAAAATTCTTGCATGATATTAAATATTACATTTGGGATGACCTTTTCCTATTTAAGTAATGCAAAGACCAAGTATTACAAAGATGTGTCTTTGAGGAGGAGGTAGAAAGCATTTTGCAACATGCCATGCCTCAAAATATAAAGGGCACTATAGAGGGGAAAGAACGACAGCTAAGTTATTGCAATGCGATTTTTATTAGCCTACCTTGTTTAAATATGCATGCAAGTTTGTGCTTAGGGTGACAGATGTCAAAGGGTTAAAAACCTAACCAAGAGACAAGAGATGCCCCTTAACAACATCTTAGGAGTTGAAATCTTTGACATTTGAGGGATAGATTTCATAGGTTGTTTGTGTCATCTTATAAAAATCTGTATATCATGCTAACTGTGGATTATGTCTCAAAATGGGTTGAAGCAATCACTTCAACTTCTAATGATGCTAAGCTAGTACTTTAATTTTTGAAGAAGAACATATTTTCAAGGTTTGGAACACTTAGGGCCATTATAAGTAATAAGGATACTTATTTTTGTAATAAGATCTTTAAAAAACTACTAGCCAAATATAAAGTGAGTGACCCATATGATTCCCATCGTATACCATTCTCAAATAAGTGGGCAAGCGAAGGTCTCTAATAGAGAGATAAGGAGGATTCTTAAAAAAATAGTCAATCTTTCTAAGAAAGACTAGGCAATCAAATTGGATGATTCATTATGGGCTTACAAGATGGCAAAAAAGCCCTTTGGTAATGTTTCCTTATCGTCTAGTCTATGGGAAAGCCTGCCATCTACTTGTGGAGTTGAAACATAAAGCTTATTGGGCCATCCAAAATTTGAACCTTATCAAACTCTAGCTAGTGAAAGAAAATTGCTACAACTAAATGAATTGGAAGAATTCAAACTACAAGCCTACGAAAATACCAAGCTATAAAAAAAAATGAAGCAATGGCATGACAAAAAAGTAGTGAAAAATAATTTCAAGCTTGGATAAAGAGTGTTGCTCTTTAACTCAAGGTTAAAACTATTTCTTGGAAAACTAAAGTCAATGTGGAATGGACCCTTTATTGTGACCCATGTTTTTCTCTATGGAGTTGTAAAAATCATGTATGAGGAAAAAAAGCAACCTTTTAAGGTTAATGGGCATTAATTAAAAGTATATAAAAAAGAGACCATAAGATAAGTGGAAAAAGTTATGTGTTTATTTGAGCCATAGATCTAGGATGGTCTAGTTTAACCAAAAACTAGTACTATTTGAGGAGCAACCCAAATTTTATTCTTATGGTTTATGTTTTCATTATTTTTAGGACATGTATGTTTTTAATGTTTTGTTTGAGTTTTTTCTTTTTTTCTTTTTTTGTAGAGATGAAATAATACAAAGATGATGCCTCATACAAATGGAAATTTGGCCTTAAGAAATTAATGGAGTATTTCTTTTTCCCTTGTTTTTTGTTTGATACATTGTTCAATTTAAGTGTAGGGAAAAAAGAAAGCATTTTGAACTTAAATGCTTTTTGGAAATTATGATCCTATTTTTGCTTTCAAACCAATTTAATTGGCTAAATGTCATTATTATGTATACTTAGTTGATTTTGCATATATTTTCCAAGATTGACTAAAGTTAGATATGAAGTTTAATTATGAATATGGCAAAACTTGAAAGGAATTCTTAAGCATGTTTCTCTTCGGATATGATTTTTATGCATATGTCTCTATTCTCTTTTAATGAAATGCTTTGATTTTTTTGAAAGTTTATGAGACGTAGATTTGAATGAGATTTGAGGATATGACTAAATGCTCTGGAATTCACCTACTCAACACTTGAGGCAAAATCCTAAACTGTATTTGGCTCAACAGATTATCTAGGTAATTTTTTAGACTGTTTGAGCCTTTTTCAAGCCACCTTATTATGATGAATCCCTAGTACTTTTATTTTGAGCCTATTATATTATTCCTTTCTCTTTATTTATTTAGCCACATAATAAGCCAATAAACATTTTTTTAATTATTATCCTTTCTTTTGTTTACCTAACCCAATTGTGCTTATTTATATTATGGACATCTTTATGCATTTGGGAGGAAGGGAGGTGCAAGGAATGAAAAGAAAAGAAAATGACAAAAACAACGGCAAAGTCTAATATAGCCAAAAATGATTATATTTTTCCCAAAAAAAAGGAAAAAAAATGTTGTGAAGTATAAAGTGATGCCTTAAAAGTCAAAGCTTCAAAAAGAGCTCTCAATTGTTCAAAGTTCAAGAAATTTAAAGAAAGTAAGCTTAGGGTTTAAGCCCAAAATTTTCTTTTTCCTACCTTACCCAAGCTTTACATTACAAGCCTAAAAGACCTTTTGATTTGAGTCAAGTATGTAAGTCTTACATTAGTGGAGAAGGAAGGGGAAAACAAATATATGACTTCTATTCTATCTTTGAATTGAAATGTGATGAAATGTTTTGCATTTTTTTTACTTGAGTTATATGCATGAATTAAAGATTGAATAAATATATATGTGTAATAAACATAAGATAGTAGGAACTTGTTTTTGAAGGAATTTCTTGTAACCCTATATTTATAGTTAGCTTTGTATTATGCAATAGTGCATGATAGGAATTTTATGTAATTTTAACTTTTTAAGTATGTATAATAGTTTTTAGTTTTGGTAATTTAAGGTTTTTGCTTGGGGACAAGCAAAGATTTAAGTGTGAGGGTGTGATAATACCTAAAAAATATAGTTTTTACATATTAAAATGGGTGCAAAAATTCAAATTTTGATTGATTTTTAGTGCTTTAATGCCTATTTTATGATTTTTAGGGTTTCAAACTTATGTATGAGGAAAACATGCAACCCATACATGCAAAGGCATATTTAGCCATGCAAGACCAAGGGTTGGTCGAACCTCATTGGTACAATTCCCTCAACCATGCAACAAAAGAAGAGTTTTACATGCGCATGGACTGTCTCTTGTATTCGACCAAAGAGATTTAGTCCATGAGTTTACTTAGCTAAAATTTAATTTTGCTTGCATAAGGACTTTACATGCACTTGGCTAATTCAAATTCAAGATGTGATTAAGTTTTCATGTGCCATTTTGAAGAATTTGAAGCTACCATGAACTCTTGTATGATCAACCAAAGGTGTTTTCATCCAAGAAGAACTCTTTTGATTGCTTTTAGAAGAGTTAAACATGCACAAGAATTCTATCCATTCAGTCATCTCAAATGCAAAAAAGGATGAAGATTAGTTTGCAAGCTCAAGGACTCTCCAATCCTTATTATATTCAGCCAAGACTCAATTTAAGAAGGACTTCATGCAATTTTCTCCAATATAAAGACTAGATACATTCGACCAATGAGAGTTTAAAAGGGATCATGACACTTTGGCTTAGCTTTGAAGAGTTTTGCTTGAAAGAGGACTTTATCTTTTCAAGAGTTGGATGAAATTCAAATCTTTGCTCATAAAACTCATCTTAGCTAAACTAAGAAGAAGAGGATTTATCAAGATTTCATCAAGCATTGATCAAAAGCCAAGATTGCTTCATAGACACCCCATTCGGCCAAGCATTCTTGAAAAGAAAGAGTCCCATTCGGTCATGCTTTATTTGAAGATCAAGATATCCTTCATCCATTAGTATTTGAATTTAAATAAAAATCTTAAAAACTTATCCCCCTTGGTTTAATCCCTCACTGTAAATAGGGAGGCCATTCACCCCATTCCATCATCCTTCATCTCATTCTTCTATTCTTTCTTTAGTTCTTTGGTTCTTTTCTTTTTTAGTTTGAGTTATTGGCTTATGGAACAAATTTGCCAATAACCAAAGTCTTGTTCTTTAATTTATTTTCTCTCAATTAAAGAAGTATTTTGTCAAGATCTTTTCTTTCATTGTTTTTGTTTCAAATCTTGTTTTTACATTCTTAATTTTGGCAAAGCATTCTTTATTTTATAAGTTTGATTTACAATCTCTTTTTCTTCCTACAAGTTTTGGCCACTATTCTTTTGAATGATCTACAAGTTTATTTTTATGCAAGCATTGTTTCAAGTTTTTTTCAAGCATTCGGCAATCACTATCTCTTGTTTTCAAGATTTCCATTCTTGTTCGTTTAGATCTAGTTTTTAGCTACTCTCTTTTACTTTCTAAGTGACAGTTGGTGAAGTTAAGATCTAAGTCTACACTGTTTTTCAATATTTCTTTCCTTTATTTTGCAAACAACCCTAATCTTTCATTTGTTTAGACATAGGAATCTAAGATTTCACCATTGGTAATTGTGAGCAACCTAATATTATAATCTATAATCTTTTGAGAGACGATATTGAAATACTTCCATTATCATTATTTGATTTATGCGCATGCAAAATATACAATAAGCAACAATTAGCAAATTTCAGGTAGACAGATAGAAAAAGAAAAATGAATAAGTTAAATTTAAAGCACATTCAACAGCTAAATAAGGAGTGATGATCCAAAACACTAATAACTTACACCGACAAACAATTTAACTGAGATTATTCCTTTTAAATCATAACTGCACAGAGAAATGGACCCCATAATGATCCTTGAGCATGACAAAACAAAAATCATCAGACAAAAACTACATATGTGGTCATAAACTTTTTCGGCAGTTTACCTCATACCAGGTACGATAAATTCATAATTATTAACAGGAAATAATTGTTGATCACAATACTTATAGATATGGTATCAGCTATAGCATATGCCTCAGTTTCTGATCCAACAATCTCCATCTTCTCATTCTATATGGTACAGAAGCAATCAATTAGCATAGATAGGTATGCGAAGTTCCAATGCAGTATGTACTACATAATTCAGAAATTTCACAGTAGGATTAATGCTTCATTGAGACTTGAGGGGACCGATCCAGAATGACAAACGTTTTTCTAACCTGTCTCCCAGATGAATTAATTTATAAGTACATAGGCTTTGAAGGGTTATCATAATCCAACCACATTAATTGAGCAACAACAAGCTCATTCACTGCTGATACAATCTGCAGCACCAAGATTAAAAAAAGAATCAACAAATTAAAAAATTAGCCACCAAGCAAGATTACGAGCGAGATATGGTATGGAGACTCACTGGCATGCCAAGATAGCATATCCGAGCTTCTAACTGGAAAGAAGGCAAATCAGGAGGAGCTGTTGTTGTAGGCCTTCCATATCCTCTAGCTCTTCCACTATACATGCTTACACTCATACTGTATTTGGAAGGACCTCTATCATTAATGCCTGACATACTGCACATCCCTCCGCTATCCAAATAGTTCCTAGCAGATGAGACACTTTTCTGGAAAAATGTTGGAAAAGTTAGTTCTAGGTTATTGGAAAAAAAAATTAAATAGCAAAATGGTTTTGATTCTAACATTAATTTGTTATATCAACCATCATCTATGAACTTAGATATCAACAAAGATTAAAAGGTGTGAAGGACTAATACCGTAAAGATATTGTGGCACATTTTTAAAATTGTCCATCACTGCAAACAAACAAGACAGTGGTTTTTCTTAACTTCAAATGCAACTCATTCAAACCAGCCTGTGATAATTTCATAACTCAAATTAGGCATTAACCATCAGAGCTCCAACTAGAAGTAATCGGTCACTTGATATTTTCATGGATTAAATTAAATTATTTCAGTACATTTAGATTTTTGGTTCCATGTTTGTGACTGTCACAATATTAAAAGAAGCTTCAAATAATATTTCCTACATTCTTCAATGAAAGAGTACTGGGTGATTTTTTTTTCTTTTTGACTAAATTAGCGACTCGTTTTGTTTGCTTACAGGTTATGATAGCAGATGCATTTTTTTTTTTAATTTCATCAGAAGGCTACTAATAATGTTGTACCCTTGCTTGAATTAGCCCATTCTACCTTTCTTTAATTTTTTATAGCAAAACATGCAAAAATCGATAACAAACACTAGGACAATTATATATTATCTTTTAAATCTACTTTGTAAATTTTAGTGCAATTTGTTTCTTTTTTTCTAACATATTCTGTTATTAGGACGGGCTGACCTAGAGGAATTCAAAACCAAGAAAGTGCAAGGTTGCAATCTGCTTTGCAGAAGATGCAACTTGATTTTCAGGAAACAAAAGGGTTGCTATTCAAGGAACGTGAAGCTGCAAAGAAAACTGTTGATGAATTCATGAGTAAACTTACTGCTGAAAATGACAAGCTGAAGGCATTGTTAGACATTTGCTGCAAAAAAAGGATGACAACCACTGGGAAAATTATATATTATCCTTTAAACCTACTTTGTAAATTGTAGTGCAACTTGGTTTTTTCTTGTTTCTAATGGATTCTTTTATTAGGGCAGGCCGATCTAGAGGAATCCAAAAACCAAGAAATTCCAAGGTTGCAATCTGCTTTGCGCAAGATGCAACTTGAGATTCAGGAAACAAAAGAGTTGCTAATCAAGGAACGGGAAGCTGCAAAGAACACCGTTGAACAAGTTCCTGTTTCAGGAGGTCCCTGTTATTGATGATGAATTGGTGAACAAACTTACTGCTGAAAATTAACAGCTGAAGGTATTGTCAGACATTTGTTGCTTCTGAATAAGACCTTAGGTTAGACATAAGGCTTGCTTGATGTGTTTTTTAAATTTGGTAACTTTGCCTTTATGTTTCTTGAAATCCTGTTTGCCACAATGCCATTGCAGGCTCTGGTAAGTTCATTAGAACGAAAAATTGATGAAACAGAGAGGAAATATGAAAAATCAAACAAGCTTAGTGAAGAGCGACTAAAGCAGGCTTTGGAGGCGGGGTCGAAGATAATTGAGCTAAAAACTGCAATGCAGAGGTTTATCTCTATTTTGAATTGTAATATGTGTTTGATGTTTATGTTAGTATGAATGTTTATTCAATTGGATTTTTCATTCTTTGACAGTAATTGCTTTTCTTTCATCTGAATAATGGATACGAGTATCTACGGATACGAAGACATTATAATTTTAAAAAATATGTATAAGATAGGACACGACAATAAAAAATATTTTTTATATACTATAATAATCAATTAAAAATATATAGTAGATATTGAACTGATTTTTAAAAGATATTTACTTTTATGAAAAAAACTGATGATAGACACAATAATAAAAAATCATATAGTATTATTATCCACATGAAAATTATCTTTTTCTTCGTTTTCGTATTGGACCAAGTTCGGCACTATTTTGACATGTCGCAAGCATCAAAATATCAGACCCGAATACAGCACGGGTACGCAAGCGGTTTAGAACTGTCCGTGCCTCATAGGCTCGTAGAGAAGATTTTGGACATGGAAATCGAGGGCCAGATTTTGCCGCAGAAAGCATTGCTGGTACATCTAGTAGAAAAGTGTCAGAGCATTTCTCAATTGTGACATCTGCAGTAAGCTATGTTTAAACATGCTTTCCTTATTTTTCTTGAGTTGGTTTGCTGGTTCTGATTATTTTTCACTATTCTCATTTTCCTTGTTTGTCTTTATTTTCACTTTGCAGCCTCTGGAAAATGGTCATCTCGTAAGTGAAGAATGTAGACACCATAATTTCTTTTCACTCAATTTATCAGATATATCCGCATACTTGGGGTTCTTTGTTGCTTCTATCATCCTGAGATGGAATGCTTTTTCTGACAGGCACAACTAGGTTCTGCTCCATCAAAAAGGTTTGGTAGAGAAGATAGTAAAATGAGGAGATCCCATAGTGAAAGGCAATAGATACGAATTCAAATAATGTGGAATTGGTTTTGTCTTTTTTTTTTTTCAAGTATTTGATTCTAGGGATTAATTTTTTGTTTTCTGTGTCACCTCTGCCATGGGATAGTGTAGATGCTTTTATCAAATGCATGACACAGAATCTTGGGTTCAGCCAAGAAAAGCCTGTTGCAGAATTTACGATGTACAAATGCCTTCTCCACTGGAGATCATTCAAAGCAGAAAGGACAAGTGTATTTGATCGTCTTGTTCAGATGATTGGCTCAGCGCTAGAGGTAACTTGTTTATTGAAGAAGCTCATATTTAGTATAATCTCAAATCCTGGTCATCAATATGAATCCATTACAGTAGTATTGTCTATAGTAAAAGCTAGTGCAGCAATTTGTGATTGTAGTTTGTTCAATCCACATATAGAAATTGCCTTGCAGGTTTATTTTTTATTTTTTGGTTTCAAGGGGGGAGGGCAAAGCCCTATTATAAGAGGAGAGAAGAAAGTTTGGCTCAAAATCCAACCTTTATATCTTCCTAAAAACTTCTGTGCCCACTAGGCCACGAAGCGGAAGAAAGCCTTGCAGGTTGTTATCATAAGAAAGCTAGTAATATTTGTATTTATTTCTTGTGTTTTCTCTATGCAAATGGATGAAAGTTAAAAGTACTCTAGAGCAGCATTGGGAAAAGTGGGGAAAAGTTTCAATTTTGCTTTTGCTACTTGCTTTTGCAACTTCTTTCCTAAAACGCAAACGCACCTGGAAAAGGCAATATCATATTTGGTTAACCATGAGACAGTGACAAAAAAGTTAACACCGATTTAAATATAAAGTTTGCAGTTAGATGTTCTTTTTGTTATCCAAGAACTCTCAATTTTAATATAACATTAATATTATTATTGTTGTTATTTTTTGCTATCGCACCCAACGTACTTGTGCCTCCGACTTAGATAGCCAGAAATAAATATAAAAATATTTTTTAAAAATATTATTTTTATTATATAATTAATTATTATTATTATTATTGTCATTTATATTAATAAATTATAACATTAATAATTTAAATTAATATATCAAAATCAAAATTATTTTAACGAAATCAAATTATTGAAAAAATTTATATTTATAATAACCCCGATATAGATTACAAATGGAATTACCATTCCATCCAATCAAACAAAATAAGATATTCAAACTTAAATTCTTACAAGGGATGAGCTTCTATTCATTTGAAAGACGAACTTTAAATCCTAACAAAATGAAAAAAAAAAAAAAGATTTATTTGATAAACTAAAATAACAATACCATGTATAACAATGAGAACTTTCAATTTTTTTCGTCTTCGCAAAAAAAAAAATTTATCTAAATAATTATGTTAAATTAAATAATAAAGTTAAATCTAAAGCTAAGACACATGAATTTAGTAAATTATTTTAATGTATTTAGAATCTTTAACTTAGATTTGATTATAAAGAATCATTTAAATAAGTTTTAATTTAAAGAAATTAAAACAATATTTAATGGATTAGTTTACCTTCATGGAATGGAATTATAATTCTAATTTATTAAATAAATTAATAAAAATAATAGTTTTATTAAAATTAAATAGTGACATATTTGTATCATATATTAACAATTTGTGATAGACTTTTAATAGATTTGTGTAATATTTTTTTTTCATATGGCCACAATACTACCATTGTGATAGAAAAGTATAACAAAATTAGTAATTTTATATTTTATGATGGAATGTAATAAAAATAGTGATGGAATTAATAACAGCATTTCACATGGGTGATAAAATTATAATAGATTTAAAAGACAATATATGAAAATTTTAACAGAATATCGTGATAGATTTTTCAATATTGTGATAGAATATTGTGACAAAATATTATAGCAATTTTTAAAGTTTAAATTTTTAAAAAAGCTAAAAAATTTTTTTAAATTTCAAATATTTTTTATATTAAAGAGACTGAATTTCAAATTTTGTGAGAGTATAAGCACTAAATTTCAAATTTTGTGCTAATATAGGGATTAAATTTCAAATTTTCTGTGAGAATAAGAATCATTTACATAATTTAATAACTAATTTCATTCATCTCAATTGTCACATCTACAAGTTAATCTTCATGTCATCAAGTCAATGATCACATCGACATTTTTGACGAAAAAAATTGACAAAATTAATTATTGGACTAAAATGATTGAATCAAAATAGTATGAGAACTAAATTTGTGTGAATTATAATATATGAATTAAATTTTAAATTTTCACAAAATATAAGGATCTCTGGCATATAATGATCACTTGGCTTATTGGCTGTCGAAACATCTGTATTGTTGTTTTTGCTTCAATGTAGTCTAAAAGACTCTGGTTCTAGTGCAGCACAGAAACCTACTACTCCGACTTCATTATTTTCAAGGATGACCCAAGTATTAAGATAATTCATTTTCAATGTCTCTAAATTGTTTGCATGAAGTGGTCTTGGTTTACATATCTCTAAAATATATCACAATAATAATAATAATAATAATAATAACAAGAAAGAAAGAACAAAAGAACTCTAATTCTTCTTTTAAAATCTTGTGATATGATCATTATCAATTATTGTTGAATGATTCTAGAGCTTATAGAGGAAAATTATGTGATATGCTGTTATTCTTTCTGAGTTTTTGTTCGTCTTCCGCCAATCTTCGGTAGGTGTAGTGCACCAGGTTGAGGCCAAGTATCCAGCTCTGCATTTTAAGCAGCAGGCAGCATCTCACAGCATATGTAGAAAAGATCTATGGTATCATTAGAGGCAACATTGAAAAGGACTTGTCACAACTTATTTGTCGTTGTATTCAGGTATAAAGAGCTATGCTTTTCAGTCACCGAGTTTTCTTAGTTTGTTAACTTCCAAAATTATGTTAGTTGCTATATACAGGAAAAAATGTTGTGGTCTTTCTGAGGCTTATTTTTTAAACCATCTTCCCATCTTCTATATTGCTTCACACACTCTTAAGTTTGCTGTGCTGCTTTGTTTGAACTTGTAGAATGTGTGCTTTGTTGTATTGTAAACTGAAATTTATTGCCTTGGGTAAAATTTCAACATTGCATGCAATAACCTTAATTAATTTCCTCTTGGTTTCACATTTTTTTTTTCCAATTTCAGCTTATTTCCTATTTCTATACATTTAAATTATTCTTGTGAATATCATATCTTTTATTGTTGGTTGCACTGTACATGTGAAACTATCAAAATGTCCTCTCCGTCGACTTCCCTGCAATTTACTTCTTGATGCCTGCCTGGTTTGAAATTCTCAAAGTGAATGATTTATTGTTTGAGCACGGAAAGTTAATTCATTATTAATTTTATAAAGAGACATCTCTACATGTTAAGCTTATTTTCCCATTTTCTACTTAGTTAGCTTCTACCTAAGGATATCAGGTGGTGTATAAGTTGTTTGAATTGCTCTCTAAGTTGTATGGATTTGTGTGTTTAGGATTATTCTTACGTGAGCTTCAGTTGTCTGTCGTTCCTTTCAAAAGTAATGTCAATTGATAGTGGCAAAATGCCATTCTTGATATTAATATCCTATGCTGACTTATAAGCATAGAAGCAACTAGTTTTATCTTGGAATTGCAATTTCTTTATGTTGCTAATGAATAGCCCTACATGTCAGGAACCCAGGACATCAAAAGGAACTGCTTTTAAAACTTCTGAAGCGTCATAAAGTGATAGTTCTCCAGCTAGTCACTGGCAGAGCATTATCGAGTGCCTGAACAGGCTACTGTGCACATTAAAAGAAAATTTTGTATGTAATTTGCCATTTTGATAATATTAAAGTGGAGTATTTCCATCTTTTTGATGAAACATGAACTTATGTTTACAAATATTTTAGGTGCCTCCAATACTTGTTCAGAAGATTTTCACTCAAATGTTTGCAAATATTAATGTATAGCTCATTAATAGGCAAACCGATGTTTCTTCTTTATTTTGCTGTTACCTTAGATAAGATAATAAGATTAAATTACAAAATATGATGTTAATATATTTTGCTGCAGCCTTCTTCTCCATCAAGAGTGCTGCACATTTAGAAATGGTGAGTATATGAAGTCCGGCTTAGCTGAATTGGAGCTATGGTGTGCCCAAGCGAATGAAGACGTAATAGTTTTAATTCCGACTAATGACTGTTGAAGGTGGCATTTTAACGTTGTTTGAAGTTTGAACATGCCACCAACAGAAATTTTCCTGTCTGCTTATTAGTTGTGGCACCTTATTGCATTTAAATTTCGAATTAAAAGTTGATGGTTGTCTTTGGCGATTCCTCTAATTACACTATACTGGCTCATTGCAGGATAAACTCAAACACACAACGCATGCTATTAAATTATTAATATTTTATACGACACAAATAAATGAATTATCTAAATGAAATTTTATCAATTTTTTTACTTTTCAATTGTGTTAAAAAAGGACAATTATGAAATAATTTGTTCCATTTCTCGGCAACAAGTAGGTAAATTTTCACAATTTTTTTGTCTATTCAATAAGAGATGAGGAATAGGGATAGAGGGGTTCGAAGTCTCAGCTCACATGTCTTCTTAAATCTTTCTAACTACTAGACTAAGAAGTTCAAAGATTTCACCTTTTGCATTTAATATTTTTTTGTTTTCTGTCTCTTGGTTCTTTTTCTTTTTTTTTTTTTTTTGCAAGAGTTTAATGAAGGTTACTTTGAAATAAAGATTTGAAAATTAGTTGTATGTATGATTGTGTTGCATGTTAATTAAAAAATAAAAAACAAAAGGAAAAAAAAATTGGATAGCACATGCAATATGCCATATGTTTTGGTTTGACCATTCTCCACCAATGGTCTAATTCTTTCCGGCATTCAAGTGATCTCACATGTCTTCCCAAGTTTCACATCTGATTCTCCCAAATGTTTGACTGATAAATTAATAACATAAAAAAGAACCATTTCAGTTATTTCGGTTATGAAGTTAGTTGCATTACATTAATTAATATCATCATATACTATTTTATATGTATATATAGCAACGACATGTGTGCAATCTTATATTGTTTCTTTAGGTTTTATTGTACTGTCTGAAATCATGATTAATTATATATTAGGGTTTTTACATTTATTGCATTCATTGAGACAGAGGTAAAAGTCTATTTATGATTTATCCAAAACCATATACATAACCTATCCTTATCCATAATAATTTACAACTACTCAAAACTAATTTTAATTGGATTTAATGGGGTCGGATACCCAAATAAAATCCGCTCACTGCCATCCCTTGGGCTGTTTCCCTTGAATATACGATAATATTAATTTTGTTGACACAAAAAATAATAGTGGATATAAAATTAATTATTATAATAATAAAATTAAAATTAATGGTGGATATGTATTTAGATGCGAAAGTAGTGGTACCAATAAGGTAAATTATAATAGAAAAAGAAAATAATTATTAAAGACATTAAATTAAAAATTATATATAATAAAAAATTTAAATTATTTAAAATTTATAAATTAATAAATAATTAAAAATTATTTTTTGTCAAATAATATTTTTATTGATAAATAACTAAAAATTAATAATTTTATCTTGTAAAAAAGAATAAATCATTTAAAAACTTCTAAATAAAAAAATTTAAAATAAATCAAAATAAGAAAATTAGACAAGTGTTAGAAAAAATAAAACAAAGGGAGGTTTAAAAAGTAGAACTTCACAATTTTTTACTGGACCCATGAGAGTTCAGTGTGTAGCTGATGCTGCAGCACGATAAGACATAGAATATTTGTTACCCATGCATAAAAATTGATTTGTTCCTCAGCCAAATTATGCCAAGGTCTTTATACTTTGCGAAAATTTAGAATCTAGATACTATACTATAATTTATATAAATTTAGTTCTTATACTATTTTGATTTGATAATTTTAATTTAATCATTAATTTTATTAATTTTTTGCAATCAAAAATACTGACTTGGGCATTGACTTTGTTGATATGATGTTCACTTGTTGACGTGGTAATTTGGATGAATAAAGTCAGTTGTTAAATTATGTAAAGAGTTATCATACTCACACGAAATTTGAAATATACTTCATCTAATATAATAAATATTTTAGAATTTTTTTAATTTTTTAAAAATATTAAATTTTAAAAATATTTTAGTCTTTCTAATATAAAAATATTTTTAGAAATATATTATATTTTATTATATATAATTACCTATTAATAATATCATATTAATAATATTATTATTATCTTTTATATTAATCAATTATAATATTATGAATTTAAATTAATATATCAAAATTAATATTATTTTAATTACTTTATATATATCATATAATAAAATTTATAATGAACCAAACTATTGAATAGAATTACATTTGTAAAGAACCCAAAATAGACCATAATGGAATGACCATTCCATCTAATCAAACAAAATAAGAGATTTAAACTTAAATTCTTACGTGGGATGAATTTCTATTCATTTGAAAGACGAACTTTGATCCTGACAAAACAAAATGAAAAAATGATTTATTTGATAAATCGAAGCATTAATATCATGTATCATAATTAAAACTTTCAATTTTTTTAGGTTTTCACAAAAAGAACCCTAACCCTAGCCTAACCCTATCCCTAGCTAAAACCCTAACCTAGACACTAAACTTAAACTCTAAACCTTAATCAAGTCAAAACCTTAACCTAACCTTCACCCAAGCCTAAACCCTAAACTAAACCCTAACCTAGACTAAACCCTAACCTAGCTCAAACCCTAAGCTTTAACTCTAAACTAGTCGAAACCTAAAACCCAACCCTAACCTAGTCTTAAACCTTAACTTAAACCCTAAATCTAACTCTAAACCCTAACTTAAACCCTATACCTAACTTTAACCCTAAAACTAATCCTAATCCCTAACCTCAAACCCTAAACCTTAAACCTTAACTTTAATCCTAATCTCAAACCAAACCCTAAGCTTGTTTATTAAACCTTTAAAAATGTAAAGTTTAACCCAAACCCCTATATCCAAATTACATTCACATGCATTTGCATTTACTTGGTAATTAATTACACATGCATCATCATTTTTTATTGTCATTTTCATATTATTTTATTTATATTTGGCATTTTATATTAGCATGCACATGATAGATCTTGTTACATTTCATGCATTTTCATTTTATGATTCATGTCATTCATTTTGTTACATTCATGATTTTAACAATGAAAAATATTTTAGAAATAAATATGGTAATTTTCTTAGTAAAGATAATTTTTGAGATCTAGACTAAATATAGGGCAGATTCTCGACAATTATCTTTATAAAGAATATTATCTTTGTTTTGATGGATTACCATAGAAATCCCAAAATAAATAGATATTTTTAAAATTTTGCCTAAATATAAGCAAGTTAAGAAAATGTTCCAATATCAAAGGTTTCCATTTTAATCCAAAAATAAAAAGATTTTCCTTTTCATTTTAAAAAATAATAAAAAATGAAAATTTATGAAAATAAATGAAATTCAAGGAATTATCTTTAAATATTAAAGTTAGGATCATATTTTCTCAAAATTCAAGGATAATGAAGATGTAATTAATTAGTACCATTTTTAAAATAGACATTGTCGGGGTGTTGATCCCTCTTCACACATAATTGAATTCCAAAACCATTTATGATTTCAAAGACCAAAAATATCTTTTTGATCATCCTTAAATTTGATTTTGGTTTTATTAAAAGATAAAATTTTTCTAGATAACCAATCACACCTAAAAAAAAAAATGGTGGTGACTTCATTTTTAATTGATTTTAAAATTTTTGTCCTATGGTTGAGTTCTTAGACTGCATTTTGCAACAATATGTAACACCAATTCAATTAAAAAATTAAAAAATATATTAAAAAATAATTTAATAAATATAAATTAAAGATATTTATGTATTTTATATTTTCTACTAAAAATATTTTTATTTAAAGTATAAAAATTACCTACTTTTACATTTAAAAAAATTACTTACATAACATTTCTTTTTAAACATTCTCCTTTAAAAAAACACCCACAGTGTGTGCAAGTGGTACCTCCATTATGTTGTTGCTAGCAAATACCACTATTTTTGGTTTTGGATCTTCCAAATCATTCCCGCAGGAGATCCGGACCCATTTTTTTCTGATCCTTCGATAAAAAGATTCATTTTCTTCATAAAAAATAGGAGGTAGAACCAATAAAGATTTCTTTTTCGATTCATCCCTGGAGTTGAATACCTCATTCAAGAATTGTTTTTGATCCAATCCGTAGGAATCAATAGAAAAGGCAAATCCCTTATGATACACCAGATCCGGCTCGGTTATTGATAGAGTGAAAGTAAGTTAGATTGTAATTTGAATTAAGAACTTATTTGGTTAGATTTTATAATAATTGGCATTGAAGCTGATGTTATCATTTGATCCTTTTAATCAATATTAGAGATGTTGGTTGGACTTAGGTTGGATCACTGTGGATCGGATTGTTGAAAAAAATTTTGAATTGTTTCGAGTTTGTATTAATTTAGGTTCAGATCCAAATTGCTAAGTTTTAAATAAACCAATTTAATTTTGGATTAGACTTTCAGGTCATCCAATATAGATCATTTAAGAATTAAGTTAATTTAAGTTTGAATCATGTCAATTTCAATTGAATGAGTTTGGATTATGATTTTTTTTTTATCAAATTGGATTTGAGCAAATTTGAGTTCGTATGTACTTGGGCAAATTTTTTAGGTTTGGGTATGAAGGTTCATGTGAATGTATTTCCATTCTAAAAGAAAAAAAAAAAAACTTTTAATAAAGGATGAACTAATTTGTAAGAAATTTTAAATTTTAGACAAAATTGCTCATTGGGTGTTTAAAATTGGTAAAATAAATTGGCATAAAGGCCTATATCATATCAATAGTATTAAGTTACATATTTCTCTTATTAGAAATATTAAGTACATAAGATTTATTTTCAATAAAGAATTCATAAGGTCATGAGGTTTTTTTGCAAATTATTGAATTTTTAATTCTTATAGTTAAGTTCTGATAGGGCCATTTTAGTGTCTAAAGGGTAAAATGGATATTTTTCCTAAAGTATAAGTCAGCTGACAAGTAGGAGCATTTTGATCATTTTGGCAAAGTTGATGTGTCGGGCCAACCTGAAATCTCGAGCTCCACATCAACTTGGCCAACTCAGCAACCCATCTGTTGCCATATGAAATTTCTAACTTATCATCCCTCGAATGGACTATCAATTGTCAGCTTCACTCGGGCCTACTAAGTCAGCCCTATCCCTATGTTGACCTCAGGCCACCTAGGTCGAAAGTCCCCCATCGTATAAGTATAGGTAGCCCCATCCAAGTACTCCTAAGCCAACTAAAACTCTTAGCTTTCCAACTTACATTTCACCTTATTCTCTTTTCCACTCCTTAACTGAGCACTAACTTAAGCGTCAGAGCACAAACACTAAAAAAACTCCCAGTTTTTATTGTTGATTAATCTCTTTTTCTTATGTATTTAGGGTTTTACCCCTTACAAATAGCTTGATCCATAATAACAGACAATGGAAGATAGTTTGCAAACCCAAAGTGTAAATAATGGTGTTTCAACCAAGGTTGTTAATATTATTCTAAACAACATTTTGGTTTTCTTTAAACAAATGGTATATGCCATTACCAATTGTTTTGGCATATTATTTCAGATTTTTCAATTAAGTATAAATATATTTATAAATATACATGAACTTGTACATTATAATCATATTAAGAATTTACAAAATATATATGCAATATCCTCAAAAATCAAATAAATATGCTTAAAAATATAGGAAATAATATCATAAAATTTTTATGATATTTTTAAACACTTAATTTGATCATATGATATTTAAACAAATATTTTTTATGCAAATATTAAGATAAAAACAAAGAAATGAAAAAACTAACTTTGGTTTTATAATTGTTAAACTTTAGAAATAGAACATAATTGCTTTCATGAAAGAGATTGAAATATTTATAAACTTTGGTTTAAAAAACAAAGTATAAAAAAAATAAACTCAACTTTTAAAAGTTATTTTGTCAATTAATTTTATTTTTATTAGGTTAAAAATATTCAAACAACAAAAGACAAATTAAAAATTATAAAATATGTTTCATATTCACATACCAGCCAAAACAAGCCAATCCACCAAAATTCAATAATATCAATCGAAATGAATGAAAACAACCAATATTATCAGGTACCAAATTCGATGCAAAAAAATTATCTTTAAATGTATCGTATTTTATTATAACTGGAATGTACCGACCATTACAGCTGATATCAAAACGATATTAATGGTTATCTAATGGTTTAAGGCTCACCTCAATCGACCATCAATAGTCCAATGGTTAGGCCAAGGCAGTAAACAAAACCATACTTAAAGCCCTCAAGAAAAGATTAGATGAAGTCAAGGGCAAATAGGCTGAAGAGCTCCCTAAAGTGTTATAGGCTCTAAAGATGATCATTGGAGTCCCAATAGGGGAAATCCTTTAGCTTTTGAAATAAAGGCCGTGGTTTTAATTGAGATCAACCTCCATAGCCTTCGAGTCAAGTTTAGCTTTGAAAAAGAGAATGAAGAGGCCTTATAGGCCTATTTAGATTTAATTGAGGAGTAAATAGACATTGCTCTCACAAAAATAGCAACATATTAATATAAGGTTTCCAATTATTATAACAGAAGAGTTCGACAAAAGAATATAAAAAATGGGACTTTGTACTCAAAAAGGTGGAAGACTATGGAGTCGATGATCAATGAAGGAAATTGGCCTTGAAATGGGAAGGCCTTAACATAGTTAAAGAAGTAGTCCTAGTTAGGATTTGTAAACTACAAAACTTGAATGGAAATCCCATCCCAAGGACATGGAATATGAAAAACTTGAAAATTTATTATCAATAAAGGCTTTCAAGCTGAATAAATTTGTAATTATGAGATCTACATGTACTACTTGATTTCAAGTTGAATAAAAGCTTGAAGTTCAAACATCTTTTATCATTCTTTTATTCATTTTAAGTTTAAGCTAATAGTGTTATATTTAAAATGTCCAAGGCCCAAGCTTAGACTTACATGAGCAATGAAACCAAAAATCGACTTTAGACATATGAATAACGAGCAAAGTTCTTATGTTCAAGTTGTCTGAGCTAGTCATATGAAAATGTTTATGTCATAAATCACTAATTTTAAAGAGAAAGTTGGTTAATAATGATATCGAACTGACACTTTTTAAATTCTTTAAAGTTAAAGTCTAAGGTATATCATCATGTTCAACAAAGTTTTTTAAGGCTGACCTCAGACTTGACATAATTTTTTAAATTCTTAGGAGTTATTATTAGTCCTTTATTACTTTCTCAACTCTAGTTACCTATCTAAGACTTGTTAAAGTTATTTATAAAAGCTATGTATTACTAAGCTGAGCTAAGCTAAGAGTACATGAAAGAAAAACTGAGCTGAAAGGTGCAAAAAATTCTTACTTTTCATTAATGAATTTGTGATATGTATAAGATCATAATAAAAAATGAGTAAAGAAATACAAAAAGAAAAAATTATCTTAAGCCCCTTTCTCAGGCTACTCTTTAGGAGCTAGTGTTTTAGGCTCACTAGCATAAGCTTCCACCTCAGGCTCCTCACCGTTTTTTTTCAACTCAACTTTGACCTCAAAAGTAGCATTCATAGTAACCACAATTTCTAAGTCCTCTTCATCTAGGACTTCCTTGGTTGGTCCTACAACCTATTGGGACGTCAAGTTATTTATGCTAATAATTGACAAGTCAATATCAACATAAAAAAACTTCACCTCTTTCAAAGACAAGCTAAAAGAGCTGAAAACTTAGTCCCAAGCAAAGTTAGTCTAATTGTCATAAAAGTCATTAGACTCGAGAAAGTTCTCCATGGCCCACTACTCGACACCTTAGTAGTATGGAGCTTCTCTCAACCTTAGCTAGCGTTGCTCTTAACCTTTGGTTTATTGCTATTGAAAAGATTCAATCGTGACTTTTTGGATAGACATATCCCCAAGCCTCTAGCTTAAGTCCTCAACCTTCTTATTGAGCTCTTTGTTAGTCTTTTTATACTCCAAGTTAGAGAGTTTGAGCTTTTTTATTATTTTGTTGATCTAGTTGAGGTCTTGAATATAATTTTTGATATCTTACTTGATCTTGAAAAAATAAACAAGAGCGTGATAACAATTCATCAAACTCTATCCTATGTTCTGAGAAACAAAGATGTGAGCCAATCAGAAATTGTAAACAATGACTTGAGCTTAAATATCAACAAAATAAGACAGAATATTAATTTGTAAAGTAAATCGAGCTTAAAGATAAACAAAGCTTTTTTGGACAAGTTGGCCCACATGATCTTCCTCACTACCTCGAGGTTCTCCTAGGCATTCTTCAAGAAGTCAGACTCCAAGTGATGGATACTCTTTTTGAGAAAGCTTAAAGCTTAACTATAGACTCGAAAGTGAAAGACTCTAGCTTTAGCCTTTTTTTAGGCCTCTAAGTCACGGTCTTCTATTTCAATTTTTGGAGTGCGACAAAGTTCTTACCATCAACATAGCCTTGTTGAGAATGTGGTAGGTCTATTATTTTGATCCCTTGAGAAGGAACATCGAGTTGAAGATGGGCATTACCCCTTCCTTTCTTCATAGAAGGCAATACAAAACAAGACATGTCGAAGCCACCTCTACCTCGACCAATCATGTCTGCAAAATAAAATTAAACTAAAAGTTAGAATAAAGTTGATACAAAAAAAGTTAGTTATGCAAAGTTAGTAAACACCTACCCCAGTAATTGACTTCCTTAATGACACTAAAGGATGTTAGCTCATAAGTATCAACTACTAACTTTCTCATCTTAAGAAAGTTTTTTATTGTATCCTAAGCACTAAGCTTGTCCATAGTTAAAGGGTTGGTCTTGGTTTTTTAAAAAATGTTCGAGCCATTATTAATTTCTCAAACCCCTTTAACCTTTTCTATACAAAAGAAGAGGCCATTCCAAGTCTTTATTGAGCTCGAGTAGTTAGCAAAAATCCTATTAATGGGTCAAGCTATTACATAGAGCCAACTCTTACATGATGATGCTTTTTAAAGGCAAAAAATTCCTTGAAAAGATGGATAGAAAGAAGAAAACCTAATCTTTGCAAAGAATAATAAATCCTACTATATACTTAAAAGAATTGAGGGTGAGTTGGGTGATAGTTAAATTATAAGACAAAATAAGTTCAACAATAAAAAAATGTAAAAGAAATCTAAGGCAGATCACTATAAAGCTCCAATGCACCCAAATCTTATAAAACTCTAATGAGGTAATGACCTTATCCTCTGAGGTCGACATCATTACATTATACCCCTTATTAGAAAAATCAAATTTTAATTTCACCATAGAGACATGATGAATAGAGCACATATTAAGTCAATCTTCAAGGTTAGCTTGACCCTTTAAGCTTTTCATCACCTCCTTAATGATTATACCTATGGAGCTAAGGGTATAGAAAAGGGTGAGATCATTATCATTATTGTCGTGGTCAGTAGCCTCCGTTTTCCCCCCATTTTCACCCTTCTCTTTGAGTTAGCTAGACCCCTCGGCTTATTCAAAACTCCAAGCTTGTTTAGCCTTAAAATCCTTATCACTAATTTACTTGACTTCTAAAAAGTGACTAGGCCCTAAAACTTGAGCAGAGGTTGGGATCTCTACTATGTTGTTGGAAGAAAAAGATGAAAATGAGTCAAAAGACTTTTTAGACTCAAAAAATGAGCCAAAGCTAGGCTTTAAGATTAGACTATTAAAAGGACAAGAAAGAAAAATATTTGGATTGTTTGGAGAGGAGTACGAAAAATAGAAGAACAGTCAAATGGAGAAGCCAAACTAACCACTACTATTGGGATTGAAAGGTCTTGAAGGTTGGAATCAATTGCCACCAGAGGCTCATCCATCTCATGATAGACCATTTTCCTCTTACTCGAGCATTATCTTTGATATATTTTTGGCCTTCTACAAGTATTAAGTTTAACCAGAAAGCAGCTCGATAATAGTCCTTTTTTACAATAATAAATAGACTTTATCATCCAAAAGGAAATTCTTTTGGTTAAGTTTACCTCCTTTTATTTCTATCCTAAAGTTGTTAGACAAGCTAGAATTAAAAGACATAAAGAAAAAAAAAAAAACATATCAAAAAGTTTTAAGAAGAAGGTCAGACGAAAGAATGCTAGAAACTTTTAAGATCGATAAAAATTAGTTGGCTAGAAAGCTAAGAAATCTAAGTAATGAAAAACTGAAGTCCCAAAAGGACCTTATATAACCAAGTCTTAAATCAAATGAACATTCCAAATTAAGCAACATCACCATAATGGTTACCAAGGATGACTCTTCAACTTCTCAACCTTAATTAAAAAAACCACCAAAATTTCTTTCTCCTTTATAAATGTAGATTCATATAAATCTACATAGGGTCGTCTTTGACTTATAATGATTTGTCATAAATAGTCCACAAGTGCCACAATGACCACACATATAATATCACATCAGATATGCTTTACACACACTATAAGTATGACATTGATCAACTTATACAAGCACTATGTCGATCGCATCACCTCAAACCCAAAAAATGACACCACCTTATCCATGTCAACATAGCCCCATGACTAACTCAGCAAATTAAGATTAGGACAATGATGAAAACTCCTCATCAACATGATGCCACGAAAACTTTAGAAGAAACCCACACTTAACTTATAGCTCGATTAAAACAATAACAAATCGACCAACCCTATCTTCCTTAGTTTGATGCCTCAAACTACTCAGTGAGGTGATAGAATATTAAGGGCATTTTAATGTCTAAAGTGCAAAATGAATTTTTATCCTCAAGGCCTAAATCAATTTTAAAACGAGGGCATTTCAATCATTTCAATCAAGCTAATGTATCAGGTCAACTTGAAATCCAAGACTCTACATTAGCTCGATCACCTCAGCAACCCACATGTTGGCACAAGAAAGTGCTGACTTGTCATCCACCTAACAATTATCTATCAGCTCAGCTCAGGCCTACGAGATCAACCCTATTTGCCTAATGTCGACCTCAGGCCACCTAGGCCCAAGGTCTCCTATCACACAAGTATAAGTAGCCCTGTCCAGGTATTTCTAAGCCAACTAAAACTCTTAGCTTTCTAGCTTACATTTCACCTTATCCTCCTTTCCATTCTTTGATCAAGCGCTGATTTGATCATCGAAGCACAAATATTGAGAAAACTTTCAATCTTTATAGTGATCAATTTCTCTTTTTTGTATTTTTAGAATTTTACCCATCGTGAATAGCTACACACAAACAAATTCAATTGCTAACCATCTCTAATACTATAAAAAAAATCGAAAATAAAAATGTCATAAATAATATGTATTATTAGTCTTGTCTTAGAAAAAAGTGGGTATCGAATACATGGAATAAAAGTTTGATTGACACTTTTGACTCTTTTTTTAAAATTTTTTTATATATTACTTTTTTATAAAAGAAAAACAAAAATAATAATAACATTAAAAGTATGAACCGAACAGTGTCTTGATATACTCATATCATATATAGGACATTCAAATATGAGAAGGAATACGATGTCATAGTGGATTACAACATGAATAAATCTATTTGAATTTTGATATGGAGAAGAATAAAACATAATTTAAGCTAAAAGGATAATGCGATGTGATGATATATATACATATATATAGTTATTTCTTGAATTAAGTTTGTGGTTTTGGTTTCAAGTCATGCTAGTAACGAGTTGGGTAAATATGTAAATTAAGAGAGAATTAATTCACACTTTATAATTCTATAATAATTTGAAAAAATTTAAGCAATAATGAAAACAATTGATTAACCCTCAAATAGCAATTGTATTTAAGTATGTCACTCTATCGTAAGTACATGCATTTTATCATTACAAAATTTATTCAAATAAATTCTCCTTCTTCAAATAATAATAATAATAATAATAATAATAATAATAATAATAATAATAACTAACAAGTGGTTGGTTCAATCGGTTAAACTCGTCTTCTTCGATGAAGAGGTCTTGGATTCGAGTTTTACCGGTGATCACTTGATGGGATCATTTCGAATGCACGACCTATAACTAACTACCTGTCTTAGGTTGTCAGGTATGACACATTTTGTCCTGATCTGAAGAACTGAACAGTTTATCTATCACGGATTTTTTCTTACCAAAAATAATAATAATAATAATAAATAATAAATAAACAAAACTGTGAACGGGTTAGAATTTCCTCTCCTCAAGTTTCTCAATAAGGGCTATAAGTCTGTTAGTATTAGGATTGTTGGAAATAGAATTTGATAACAATATAAAAAAAATTATCAAAAATTACTGACAAAATTTTTTGTCTATAATGAATGATAATTCGTCGATAATATTTAAGTATTCTATCTGTAAATTTAATTAAATAAATTTATAAATTTATTTTAAAAATTGATAAATTTTGTTTATAAATTCCGTAAGTAAATTTTCACCGGTGTTGGACAAATTTTTTATAGCGAAAATCTTGGGGTTTAAGGAGCATGTTCCCAGCATATAGTGTATAGAAATGGTGATGGAGATACTCAGTACTCCATCAAGCTTTAGTTAGGTAAGTAGATAAACATCTCTGGTACATGAATATTGATAATCAGATATAAACCATCACATGATAATATATTGACCAACATTTTTTCATTTCTTTTTAATCTGATTCTCTATCTTTATTTCTCTGGAGCCAAGCACGTCGGGTAGGCAGCCAAATAAGAAGATACAAACAAATAAAATAATTGTAAAGGAAGCCATGGTAGCAGATCATGAGGATAGATATATTTTTGGTGATTTCAGACAAGCAAGTGAAATTCCTGCCATGATCATATGAATCTCTCATATTTTCATTCATTTTATTTCAGTCATACATAGCGACCGACCTCATTAACTGAATCTCCTCGTTGATATATGCGTCTCATTAATGTGTGAATGATTTACAAACTAATAGACAGAGAGAAACAGAGACCCTTAGCCCACCAACACCAATCATTGTTTTTATTCCACTTTTTAATTTAATTAATTAACTTCTTCATCTAATTTCTTAACATTACTTCTTGGTTCTTCTAGCTCAGATTCCTTTTTGATAACTGATCTTCGATTAACTTAATTCACATTCCTTGAAAAAGAACACAATTTTGGGTATTTAATTTCATCAATAATTTTAAATTCTTAAATGATTGTCAAATTGCTCTCTTTATATATATTCCAATAAGATGCCAGATGATTTTTTTTTTTTTTTGGCATAATAGGCCAAATAATTGATTTGCTGGGAACGACCCAAATTTGACCAACTCCAAGATTACAGTCTTCAGTAGGTTAGCATCTTTTAGGTTCAATCATAGCCTCTCTTCTTTTTTCTAGTTTTACTACTTTTTTTTTAATTAATACAATCATTTTATATCTAGTTCGTTTTTATACGATATTAGTAAAATTTTTAAAATTAGCATATGTTTTTTAATTATATTTTTATATTTTAATAAATTTAAAAAATATGTGATAATTTTTTAATTTTGTTATAGAATTTAAAAACTTTATAGTGTATATAAGATAATTTTTTTAATACAAAAGTAAAATCATTCTTGCATCGGAAAAATAGTGAATTTTAATATCATCACATGCATAAAAATTATGAATTTTTCAAAAACAAAAGGATGATATAGACTGCCATATTTGAACAAAGATGGTAATTACTACATTTCTAAGGCAAATGTGTGTTTGCGCAAATGATGCTTAATATTGGCTTTTATATTGTAGGTGAATGTGTAGCTTTTTTTGTTTTTGTGGAATTTTATTCCATTGGTTGTCAACTCCTCATGTTTCCATGTGACCCTTATTTTATGTTGAAGAAAACATTTCCACATTCACATGTCAAAAGAATATATATAGAAGGGATGAATTTATATAGCGTAAAATTTTTTTAGTTTTATATTTTTTTAATCATTAATTTTAATAGAATCAAAAGATGAAATTAAATTTTTTTTATTTGTCTTTTTCATCTCTTGGATCTATTAAAATCAAAAGTTAAAAAAATATAAAAATAAAAAAGTTTTATACTGTGTAATATATATGAAAGATTAACTTACATAAAAGTAAAATTTTTTAGTTTTACATTTTTTTAATTTTAATTTCAACAGATCCAAAGATAAAGTTGCAAGTCAAAAAAAAAATTTAATCTTACCAATTTATATTGAAATCAACGATTAAAAAATATATAAAACTTTTTAATTTTATACTAATATAAGTTGATTCTTCTACATAAGAAGCTACAAAATTATTGCAATGGTTGTTCTTTGTTTTGGTAGGATTGCAATGAGTGTTGTGACCATATATTTAACTTATATAAAAATAATAATAAGAAAAGAGAAGTGATAAAATTAAGATTTCTCAAAAGATTCACAAACTTTAAATAGGCCCTTAAACCAAATATTCTTATGTGGCCATCTCCTAATCATTTGAACCTAACATTATTTATTCAAAATTGTACTTCAAACTATATTTATAATTTATATTGGCAAACTTCTTCTTTGACCAAGATCAATTTAAGAACACACCCCGAATATGTGGTTTAATAGTAGGTACATGTATCTCTTAACCTTAATCACAAGTTGAATTTGAACCTTCAATCCATAATAGTAAATGAGATCAAACTAATGCAACAGCTACTCTTCCATTGCCTAGGAAGACAATTAATTGTATGAGTAAAGAAATATAGTACCAATTGTAACAAACAAAGACACCTTAAGAAACCTTTCTTTAAGGTTAGTTCAATTTAATAAGAGAAGTTCTCTTTTTTCTCAATCAGAATTTGATTTCTTAATCAAAAATAAGATCTTAAATGCACCATATTGATGTCACAAGATACAACTCTAAAAATTCTTATAGAGAGAATTAGATCCAAACAAAATTTGGAATACTTTTGACTTTATTTAACAAAAAAATTGAAGGAAACTCAATCACTCTCTAGTTATAATACCTTACAATCAAATGTATTGTTTTATATAAAATGAAGAATATTTACGAAAAATGAAGAAAATATTTAATAAAATGAATAAACAAAATATTTACCAAAATTACTTTTCTTTAAATATTCATTTTATATAAAACCAAATCATTCACTAAATCTCTAATAGTTGAGCAAAAAGTAAATTAAAGAAAAAGTTGTATATAAAACTAGAATTATGCCCCTCGCTATGCCTTTTTTTAATTTATCAAAAATTATCTTAAATTGAATAATATTATAAAGAATAATAATATTTATTAAAAATAAATACAATCATAATAAAAAGATAATTATTTTGAAATATTATTTTTTTTAAATTTAATAATAATATATAATTTAATTGCTTAAAATTTTTATTTATTTTTTATTCCTTCCCTTTTTATGTAGCATTTAGTATCATTTTTAAGATCATCATAGTGATCTAATTACCATGGTAATAAGATCATCAAGATGATTTAATCAATAGTGATATTAAATTATCATCTTTGGTACAAAATTATAAATTACTAGTACTTTTAAATAACTATGTTTGAAAAATAAATCATACAACACAAAATATCTAAAATAAACTTGCAAAAAAAATAGTTAACATTTATTAAATCAACAATTTATAAAATAGTTAAAACATCATTTTATGGAAAATTACAAAGTACAAATTAATTTTGATAAAAATAATTTCTAAAAAATTATTAAATAAATTTATTATCTTTTTTAGTCAATATAAATTTATAACATAAAACTTTTTTAAAATAAGGGATTTAAAAAGTCAGTTTTTTAAAAAAAATTTGTGGCTAGTTTTTTGGGGTAATGTTAACTATATTTTTTGTAAGAATAAATTAGCCAAAAAATAATATTATAAATTTTTTTCTCATGATGATAAAATTTTCTTATCTTTTAAGTTAAAAATTAGATTAGTCCCTAAGGCAATAATCTTATCACATCAACAATTTAAGATCATTGCCATTTAGGAATACAATTTCTAAATTGCTACAAACAAGATGATATAATTGCTGAGTATAGATCATCGTATTGTTTAAATGGATCATCCTGTACTAAAAATTCTCTTAAAATAATTTAATTTAAATACATTCAAACAATTTAAAAAATAGATTAAAATATTTAAATTAATATTGAGTTTGATCCAAATTTGCTAGGTCTAAGATAAATTTGGATTAGGCTTGGTCCTCTATCATCATTTTTTTTCCCTAGTGCCGCCTCTTGCAATTTAATCTTGAAATAACCCATTTCTCACCACATATCCTTTTTTATGGTCTCTTATCTTTGGATTCAAAAATTTTTTCCGGTTTGCTACTTAAGTTATTTGAGCCCGGATTATTTCAAATTTAAATTTTTATATTTTAAAATCAAATTAATTTAATTAATATTATTTCAAGTTAGTCTTTCGTATCATTTAAGTTTAGATTATTTTAGATTTAAATTCAAATTATTTTCAGTCCAAGTTTATCAAATCAGATTGGGATGAATTTTTTGTGTTGGACTCAATTTTATCAACTCTAGTTTTATCTATGCATGTCAAGATTTTATCTATTTCTCATTATCGAAAAGGAAATGCAACATATTTCCCATTATTGAAAAGGAAATACTACAAACTTCGATAAATTATTCATCCAAAAGGCATAGATTTTAACCCCAAAAACAAAAGTTACATATTCCCCAACAATCGATTAATATGTAACATATAAAAATGTTTCCTATCATATAATATATATACATTTGGTTGTAAACTGTAATATGCACCATGATGATTTTATTACCTTAGTTTCCATTAATTATTTACAAGTACTAACCAATTCGTAGAAGTTAAAAACTATTACCTCTTTCAAGTTAAAATGCTTGAATAATTGCCGCTTGAGTTTAGGTGAAGTGATGGTGGATGATAATCCTAGTTTTGAATATTTGGAGAGCTTTTTCTTGTACTAAAAAAAACATGCCGGAGTATCTTAAGGTTATGAGATGCTGAATTTTCTAATAAAAGCAATCTTACCAATAGTAATATGCTTATTGTGCAAGAAAAATGATTTAGGGATTCCATCGCACCCCTTGGGTTTATTTGAATGGTACCCCAACAATGCAGTTGAGAATAAAAAATTTCACTGCCCCTGCAATCTCTTATTGGAGAGAAAAGAGTTAAGTGGATTTGTGATATCATACTTAATCTCATCATTATTATTGTGTTTGCATTCATACAAATATTTACACTACAAATTTTAATTCTATTATTATAATATTCAATTTCACCGTCATTATTTTCAATATAATTGAAATCAATCTTAACACTAATTTAAATAGTTTTTAAAATATATCATTACCATCTATGTTACACATGTGTCGTTAAAGCATATTTTAAATTAAAATAATAAAAAATAAATACATGACAAATTTTTAATACCAATTTTACATATTAAAAACTTCAATTATGTGTATGAAATAATTTTCCTTATTGCCAACAGCTATTAAATTTGCTGCTTTAAAATAGGGGCTCTTCAAAGTTCTTAAATTGGAAGCACTTCACATATAACCATCGTAGTATATTTATCAATTACAATGTAAAATTGTATGAAATCTATTAAAATTTTATGTAGAATATATATTTATAAATGGTGAATCTCTACATAAATTTATATTATGATTGAACAATTATAAAATTATAATAAAAAAAATTATAGTTGATATACTCCCAAAATATCCAGCTAATTAATTATCAAAATGTTAATATAAAAGAAGATGGGATTAAAGTACTTTAATGCTTATGGCTATCAATATGTACTAATATCTTTAGCCCCTTCACTATTCAAAGTTTATTCTTAGAAGACCTACAGCCGTTATAAGGACGTTAATCTAGCTACCCATATGCACTGAACATGATTTTTTTTCTTATTATATATGTTGAAATATCTATAAGTTTTTGTAATATAAAATCAAATAATTCTTTTTTATTCCATAAAGTACATTTTCTATTTTTTTCTAAAACTTAAATTGAATTAATTTCCTTTTTTTTATTTTACTTTTTAAAAAGCAATGCAGATTGCAGGACTTTCCTAGAAGTTGATTATATGATCTTTTGGAATCCCAATTTAATCATGATTACGAGGATTAGGACGGTGATTATATCATTCAAGAACCTTAATTTAATGAACTTTCGATGTGTTTCAATCTAATAGGCTCAGCTCTGCATTTTGTTAATTTCTAGGAGGCCAGTGGGCTGTGACATTCGTTTCATCTTCATGCAAATTGCAAACCTACTTTGCTTTTCCTTTGCCACATTTTCTACTTTCACATTTCTGTTGCACGTGGAAATAATTCCTGTTGGTTTCTTTATGCTATCTTTAAAGAAAATGAAATAAGTACTTACTAATTAAAAGAAACAATTTGTGACCACCCCATGCTAATAATCATACATATATTTGTATCGAAAATAATTGAATTAAAACTTAATTCTGCAATTTTCACATATCAACTTAAAATCTTATTAAGTAAATTTTTAAAATACGGTCAAGGGTCTTTAAATTTTGTTGAGTTTGATTTTTTTAATAATTTCAAATTTGTATTTTTTTTTTTTTTTTACATTGACTTAATGCATTTAAAATTTTATCAATTTTTTGATATAATATCAAAGTCTATTGATCAAATTGAACTCTTATTGCAGGTTTAAATCTTCTAGTAATAATTTTATATATTTCAAGGCTAAATTGAATGGGATTTTGGGGAAGAAGAATTTATATATGACATAGCTTAGAAGTAGGCCATATCCCAAGCTGGCTCAAGTGTTGGTGGAATGATTACAAATCGTACCTATAGCAATTAATCGATCATAGATATGTCTCTTCATATGCTTTTGCTTGAAAATTATTTTGTATTGCAAAGGAAGGCCGTCACTCACAATATTGGAATGATGGTAATGCTCATTCCAAAACTTTTAGATTAAATATATATAGCCCAAGAAGAAACCAAACAACTCTATAATCTTTGCGTGAAAAGAATATATAGACTTTTATGAAGCCTAGGTCCCTTCTTCCTTCCATGCATGCACGTGCTGTTCCTCTTGTTTCTCATGAAATTTTCTTTATCTTCCACTTGCATGAATTAATGACAATATTGAACTAGAGTAGTTAACATTAAGCATTGGATAAATTTGATTAGTTCGATGGAAAATAATTTAATCGATCACTTTTTAAAAAATTTAATCAAATTAATTGATTTTTTATAATGTCGAATCAACATAAAATCAGTTGATTAAGTCAAAATTTTTAATTTTTTCACCATTCTTTTGTCATTAACTTTAAATAATAATTTTTATCCAATAAAACTCATCTTATAATTTTGCCACTAATTAATATTATATTTGTCATTCTTAAAATACAAATAAAAATATTTTTATATAAATAATATATATTATATTTAAATTTTCATTTAAAAAATTAATTAATTCAATCAGTTCAATTATTAATTTTAAAAATAAAAAACAATTAAATCACAATTACTGAAACCAAACTAACTTGGCCAAATACAATCGGTTGCCATTGTCCCCTAAATTCGTCTAGCCCTAAGATTCAAACTTATCAAGTTTGCTAACTTCATTTTCTTTAGCGGTATTTCATATATGCTAGATTTGGTGATCAAAAGAGACGGACTCCAAATGGCACCATGCACGTGCGGCACCTCTCTTTTTCAATGAAAATGATGAACCACATTTTCCAAAGATCAGTCATGAATTTCAAGAATAGTAGAGTACTTAATTAGCTGTGTGATGCGCTCATTTCTGATGCTATAGTTGACAAAAATCTAAGAAATGAACTTTAATTCTATGGTCCATGAAACAACTTGTTCCAATGCAATTAGAACATAGAACATAGATATATATATATATATATATATATAGTTGTGGTTCCAAATTCCAACTCTAAGATCATCGAGTTCCTGATGTGTACATATGTAGATTCAAGAAGCTCTTAACTAATACAAATTTAAATCTACCTAGTTGTTACAAGATCAGCTAAGTTTTCAAAATCTAGCTTTCCTAGAGCTTCCATGTCTAGAAAACTGCAGCCCTTGCTAATTGTCCAGCAAAATCTTGGCCCATTACAATATCTATCTCTGGCATGGCATCCTATAATTTATTGTTTTGGAGCACAGTCACAGCCTGTACTTGGGACTTCTAGGGGCCTCGAAATTAATTTCATAACTGGTTGATTTAGTTCCAAATATGCTGTTTCATCGAGAAAAAGAATAGTGCAACTACAAATTTATAGTAGGATTCATAGTAGCAAATCTCAATAAAACTAATCTTGACAGTATATCTTTGTGATTTCAGAAGTTAATTATTAATTAATGAACATGACAGCCAAGAAGAATGTTGGAATATTAAGGTATTGTATTATGAACATCAACTTATAACCTAGCAATAATACAGTACTGGGTTGGAATTGAATAACTGGAAACAGGTAGCAACTGGTCTTAAGTGCAGCTGCCTCCTTTTGCAGCAGAACTAGCTAGAGATTGAACCAAACTTATTGTTACCTGATTATGATGGTTTATGTCTTAAGCATGTGTAGTGCAGAGATCAACGGAATTTCATTAACAGAATTCACCCTTTTGTTATGTTTAAACATTATATATCAATTTAAACTTTTTAAGTCTGATAATTAGTTATTATGGTATAAATGATACAAAAAAAAAAAAAAAGACTCCAAAACGGTGTAGTTTAAAATTTTAGTCAAAACTTATTGGTTTGACAAAAGCCAAAAATTATCTTAGGTGTTTGGCTCGTTAACACAAAGTTGACACGGCAATTCTTGTGTTTTACACGTGTTTGACAAACACGAAGTAAACTCAACACAAATACATAAATTGTAAAATGTAATTAGTTATTATCGTACAGAACCTATTTGTTTGTCCTGAGAGTTTAAGGTTTCCTAATGCATCTTGTTGTTGTTTAAAATCAGTTAATTAGAATGTGAGGACATTTCTTTTTGAGGAAATTGTAAGTTTTTAAGTTTTTCTGAAGCAATGCTGGAAAAAAAGGGGATAGAAACAGCTGCAATTGCAGTTGTACTTGCTTATGCTTTGTCAGTTTAAAGGTAACAAATTAAACCAGAAAGATGAATTGATGAGAGCGACAATGTTAAATTATGTGAAATTGGAAAGAAACCAAAATTCCTCAAGTGTCACACCATGGCTTCGTTTATTATAATTTCTTCACCCAATACGCGTTTTCCTGAATTCTTTAAGTCTGTGGAATGTGTAGCCACTTGAATATGGGTCCAACCATCTAAAACATCATTGGAATTTGAAAATTTGTGGAATGTGATTCCATTTGGGGCTGGGATCCATGACATCGAGATTGTTTTGGTTTCAATAATTTAGTAGTTAAAACGTTTTTAGGCCATAGAAACTGTGATTTTGTAGGGCTCATTTCCTTGGAATACAAGATAATCAAACCTGCAGGGTAAAAACTCTTGAGTATCATAGGGTAACCCATCACTATTTCATCCAGAAAGGGGAAGCCTAGATGTACTGTTAATTGGTAATTGGTCTCTGCTTAATCCAGTTCTTAGGATCATGCAACAAAGGCAAAAATTTCAGCTCAGAATTGCAATTGATGATTGAGACCTGGTTCATGAGACAAATGTGGCTTTGCAAACTAATATAGCATTTTACCAAGAACAGCATAATACATTCAAAATAACGATGGTGATGTTTAGCAGCTACAACCAAGCCTAGTTGGCCAAAGGTTGCTTAAAGCTCAACTTGCTAATAAAATTTGACATGCATGTCAGATTGATGTGAATTTAGGTCAAAACAGCATCAACTTGAGCCTGGCTCTGGAGCAGTTGTATCAAATTGGAATTAGCTCTATGAAAATTCAGTTCAGTTTGATCTTAGAATGTGAACTCGAGCTCTGCTAATTTGACACAAAGTTGTCAAACATGGTGTTCTTTGAAAATTTTCAAAGCTCAAATTTAATTATGTGTTGCTTTGGTAAGCCAATCACTCGAGATAAATCAACTCAATACTTGAATTACCAAATCAGAGATAGGTAAATATTTCCTTAACCACTCTAAATTTCTAGTAAAATTAGGATTTGATTGTTGGTCCAAATGAAGTGGAAAAGATCCTGGTCAATGTTTGGCTTCATTTAAATGGTTGCTCTGGTACTCTGGCCAAAAAAATAAAAAAAGCTAATTACAGTACTAGAACAAGTTTTTTTGCAGCTGAACCAAGTTTATCTACAGGGTGTAAAGTTTACTGGCCCCTTCATTGCATTTATTATGTGATTCTTCTAAGAATTCAACCAACCTCCGAGTATTCAGTGAACCCTCGGAGCATCTTTCCTAGATTCAACGGGATGGACTACTCAAAAACTGAACGAAACCAGCAGTTGATCCAAGAACACGTACAAATGTCACCAATGGTAATGAATTTCTCGTGAAGACCATGTATGGCTGCAGCAGCCACTGGTCAACTCAACTCCCTCGAGAATAATTTTCGGAGATTTCTTGGCCTATTTAAGTGTTAGTCATTCATATAGACTTCATTAAACATTCTATTTGGCAGGTAAAGATATATAATTACTACTTAGCATCCAACTTGCCCTGTTTATGACTTCTTTGAAGCTTCAAGGCAGCAATATCATCTTAATTAATGAAAGCAAGTTTAACAGAAAGATTGGCCAGAAGAGCTGGACCTCAGGACTGAAAGCTGTGAAGCTTAAGCCTGCATTGAAGCTAGACGGATAAGGCCACATTTCAACCAGGGAAAGACTTAGGTGAATTTCGTGATGTTCCCTATTAAATAAAAAATTTAAACCGAGATTGAAAGGTCCTTGTTATATAAATCAAACATAATATGACCATTGCTTTTGCATAAGATACAGACAGAAAGCTGGCTTGCTGCTAATAATTGGTTACTCTATGCTCTACAGCTTAGAGTAATTAGGTTGAAAGATATTTCCTTTAAAACTGATATTAATTTCTACTAGGATTCTGGTTAGGATATATTCATTTCTTATGTTGCAAGGAACCAAGATTATAACTTTCATATAAAATGAATGTGCTAAAAATTTTGATCAGCAGTGTTTCTTGATTGATTATTTGTTATTTTGTCCATTGGCTTGTCCCTAACAAGTCCATAAATGTAAGTATGAGAAACTCATATAAAATATTTGAGTTGGGGTTGATTTAATTATGCATAGTATCCAAGTAATAAATAATAGCAGGTGGCTGGAAGCTTATCATTTGAGGCTGACCCTAAAAGCATCGTTTTCAAATCCCAATCACATGCTACTCTCTCTCATGACCAAGGCCCTCTCTATTTAACCCCCTCCATCCCTCTTTCCTTCTCCACACACATCATTTCAAACAAATTCCATTTTATTCTCTTCTGCATACTCCTTGTCCTAGCCCATCTTACCATATACATAACAAACCAGTTTCTTCCCTTCCCTAAAAACAATATCTTCATTATTCTTTCTAATCTTTCTTTTTTGTGTTTCCCTCAAAAATTTGGCTGCTAAATATTGTTCAAAACCTGTCCCTCTCAATCTATTTTTCGAACTTTTACCATACCAAAAAGTCAGACATACACACATGTCTAACTCCTGCTTTAACGTACCGACCATGTTTCAAACATTTGGTCCTGAGGACCTTTTCAGTCGTCGATGCATATGGGTGAATGGACCTGTGATAGTTGGTGCAGGTCCCTCAGGTCTTGCTGTTGGCGCTGGCCTTAAAAACGAAGGTGTGCCATTCATAATCCTTGAACGAGCAAACTGCATTGCCCCTCTTTGGCAGAGAAGAACTTATGACCGCCTTAAGCTTCACCTTCCTAAACAATTTTGCCAGCTACCCAACTTTCCATTTGCAGAGTACTTCCCTGAATACCCCACCAAATATCAGTTCATAAACTATCTTGAATCCTATGCAAAACACTTTGATATAAACCCACATTTCAATGAGACGGTGCAATCTGCCAAGTATGATGAAACTTTTGGTCTGTGGCGAGTCAGAACCATTTCAACAGGCGGGCCTAATCCTGTTGAAGTTGAATATATTTGCAGGTGGCTTGTAGTAGCCACAGGAGAGAATGCAGAGAAAGTAGTTCCAGAATTTGAAGGCTTGCAAGATTTTGGTGGCCATGTTACACATGCTTGTGACTATAAATCTGGTCAAAGTTACAGTGGAGAGCGTGTTCTAGTAGTTGGCTGTGGCAATTCGGGCATGGAAATTTCTCTGGATCTTCGTAACCACAATGCAAATCCATCAATGGTTGTTCGAAGCTCGGTAAGTGAAAATATTTCACCGAATCATGGTATGCTATGAGTAAAAATATTTCAAAAGATAACCATGTCCTTTTTACTTGATCAACAGGTCCATGTATTGCCAAAGGAAGTTTTTGGTAAATCAACTTTTGAATTGGCAATAACAATGATGAAGTGGCTACCCCTGTGGCTTGTCGATAAGATAATGCTCATTATTGCGCGTCTAATACTTGGAAATATTGAAAAATATGGTCTGAAAAGGCCTTCTATAGGACCTTTAAAGCTCAAAGACACTGCGGGAAAGACTCCTGTATTGGACATTGGTGCATTACAGAAGATTAGATCTGGAGAAATCAAGATTGTCCCTGGGATAAAAAAGTTCTCCAGGGCCAGAGTTGAGCTTGTAAATGGAGAAACTCTTAACATCGATTCTGTTATTCTTGCAACTGGGTATCGAAGCAATGTTCCTTCATGGCTCAAGGTGAGGCAAATTCTCTATGTTTAATTATTTCAGATTGATGTGTTTTTCTTCCTTTTTTTTTTCTGTTCTGGGATTCATGTGACAGTTATGGAACGCTGTGACTCTCTTTTTAGATTCTCTTCCTCCCTTTTATTTTTGTTTTATACTTACTGTCTTTTTAACTGATTAAGACATTCACATGTTTTTTGAAAATTCAGAACCGCTGTCACCATTGTTAGTCTTGTCTGATGGTTTGCTTTTGTCTTATTCATGGATCAAAATTCTGATTAGTTTATAATATTTTGAGAAGCTTCTTAAGTTATCAAATTGTATTTTTCTTCAGATTAGGTGTTGTATACTAATAATAGGAAACAATGGATTAACTTGCTTCTGTCTCCCATAGTAAACAAAATAAGGTAAAAGAAAAAAAAGGGAAATGAAAGGTTTTTTCCCCACTCTGTCATTTTCTTATCATCTATGATTTGGATATCTAACAAACAAGCAGAACCTGGCAGTTTTCATTTTTCCTTGTTTGGTTATTGTCAACCGGATTTTTGGCAATCTGTCAAGTAGTTTAGGTTCTGCTTCTTCGCAACACATATTTCTTTTAAATATATATATTTGAGGCTATTAGAATTTGAATCTGGTTACTGAAATTAAATTTAGCAATCTATCAACGGATGACATGGCTGTATTATTTTTGAATAATGTTTCTTTTTTTTTTTCTAAATAAGAGATGAGTAAGTCTAATTTTCTCTGTTTTCCGAACGGTTGTGATTTACAGGAAAATGAATTCTTTTCAAATGATGGAATCCCAAAGAATCCATTTCCTAATGGGTGGAAAGGCAAGGACGGGCTATATGCAGTTGGGTTCACAAGGAGAGTACTTTCTGGTGCATCTTTGGACGCCATCAGTGTAGGTCATGACATTGCCAAAAGCTGGAAAGAAGAAACAAAACAGAAGAAAAAATCTATGGCAGCAAGGCATTGAAGATGCATATCACATTTCTAAAACTCTAAGACCATTTTGAAGTAATAATGTTAAGGAAAACTTTTTTTCTTACCTTTTTTTTAAATCTGCTCTAGTTATTTTATTTGGCAATTGATTGATCAGAACTATGATCAATTTGTGTAGAAAATAATGTAGAGCATACATAACACAGGAAGTAGCTCTCTCCTGGAAGGAAAAAAAAAAACCCCAAGATTTGCCAATAAGTAGGCATTTTATTAATTTTTTTTACAAAGGAAGATGAGGCTAATTTATTGTTTTTTTTTTTTTTTTTGTATTTGGTCTATTCTATTAAAAAACCTTTGCACCACAACGTTAATAATTCACAAATCAAATGGGAAGTTAATCCTATAGCCCTTTTCCTATCTCTTTTTGGTCCAACCAGACATTAATAACTACAAATTGATGGGCTCTACTCACCTAGGGCCCATTAAATGTGGTGGACCCCATTTCCATTAATCATAGCAATACAAATCTCCTCATGGCTTGATCCTGACTGATTCTTTTTAAAATTAGAAACATGGCTAAAGCCCACAATGAGAAGAAAGGATAGGAAAATCTAATCTCTGAAAAATGAAGTGTGTCAATGCAGGTGCAAGCACAGACGAGAGATTGAACAGTTTTTCATTCTTTATCTGCAGGTGATAAAATGGTAACAAAACTCGTTCTCATCTTCTAAAATTAGTTCACGAAACATGAAAATGGATTATGCTAATTATTTATTCCCAACCATCAAATCGTAGATTTTAATGCCCTTGAATTGAACACGTACCTATGCCTCTGAGTCAAACAGGTTCAACTTTCTGTTAATATTTAATATCTAGTCTCTGTTGATTCTCTAGTTCTTTAGTATCCTGAAGATTTTTCAGAAGATATCTTAGAATGATGAGACTCATGGTATAACAAGATAGAAGTTTTTTTTTTCAGTCTAAATATTGTATAATTACGTGTGCTAATTTCAGTTTTTTCCAGAAGATTTTACAGAAGTTGATAATGATGTCTTCACATCAAAATAATCTTATGTCAAGTCTTCATCAATTTTATGTCTTAGTCAAGTCATAATAAGTTATTGTACTTTAGTATGAGTCATAGTGCTTAGTCACTGTACCTTAAGTGATGAGTCACTATATCATAATAATGAACCTTTGTATCATAGTTATGAGTCATTGTACCTTAAGTTATGACTCACCATCCTTTAATCTTATCCTAAGTCACTTATAAAGTTACTTTGTCTTAATCTTGTCTTATTAGATTACTAATCCTTTACTTTTTTCATGTATAAATAACATGATACTTCTTTAAGAAATAATCATCTAAAAATAATAATCATCCAACGAAATATCCCTTGTAAGAAACCTTCCTTATATTTATGTCTTTGAAGCCAAAACAAGCTGATATTATTTGTTTTCACTGAAAAAAAAAAATCCAACCCTTTAATCATGAATTATAATTAGATATGATAATTTATAATCTAATAAAAAAATTATATGAAAAAAATTATAAATAAAACACAATTTAAATTCGATAAAAATCATATACAAATTTAGTCAAAAAAATGTATTTAATATGTTAATAAATTATAATATATTAACTTTTATATTTTATACATATTTCACATAAATCAAACGTAATATACATAAACAAATTATCAAATCTAATTATAATAATTATTTGAGTTACGCATATGAAATTTAGCTGCATTAGCTTAACATTGTAACTGTTTAGGAACTCTGAATTGCAACTTCTAGGAAGCCAAAGTTAAGAAAATGATTATCCTATTAAGTATAAGAATAAGATTATCCTATTAAGTATAATAAGCAATCATATATGTAGGAGTTGCTAAGCATGTCTTTTCAGAACTACAATCCAGCCAAATGCAGCAAAGTTTTTCTTCTTTTTCCCATGATTCACCTTTTTTTCTCCACTCTGGTTCAACTAGAGCTGGCTTCCCATTTGACATTGAAAAGTAAGGAGAAAACTTCCACTTTCTACAAAAAAAAAAAAAAAAAAAAAAAAAAAAGAAATAGACACGCCATATGACTACCCATACTGTTGATTCAAACTTGTAGAACGACCTTTAACTCAATGGCCCCTACAGAATTTCTTCAACACCGCATAATCTAATCTTCCATATAAAATATTTGATGTACTGAGTCTCATTCCTCGTAACCATCTGAAGGTTTTTCTTGCTAAACTAGTTTCAAGCAAAAGGAAAAGAAAAGGCAAAGATTTGACAGTCTGAAAATTGTACTTCTTCTAGCCTGCAACATTAAAACTTCCAACCGTGCATGTATGATCTCACTACTCCTAAACCCCTTACTTGGACATCACAGCTACCAAGAAAACAAGATCACATGGGATGGTCATATCCTATATCTCTTCTCACTTCCGGGGCAGGCAAAGACCCATTCCTTCTTGTTGGATAGTAAAAGAGTGACTGTTTTAGCTACTGATAACTGTTGCATAGTAATTCTACATTTTATTGTCATGAATGGATAGATACATGCATATATACTTGCATTTCTATGCATTGAATGCATGTTTTGCTTCTGCATGCATGAATGGGAGAGAAAAAAAAATAATTTAATGCATTTTGAGCCTCAGATTTTGATGTCAGACAGAGGGCTTTTTCCAAGTAACTGGAGAGCAAAAATATTAACATGTCCGTGTTCTTAAACATAATTCTCAAATCATGATTAATTCAATTCTAACTTCTAAGGATTAAAAGCTCCCTAGCCTATAAATATTCTGTCTTTATTGAAAGAAAATATCCAAAATTTCATGAAAAAGAAGCACATTTAAATATTTAAACCAAAGCATTCTTAGATACTATGAATCAAAACCCGCCAACAGAAAACAACCAGAACTTTGAGTCAGTAAGTTCATCCAGGCCGGATCATCCAAACCAAACTGAAACCAACTAGTCATGGCTCTTGACTGGACGACAAACAGAAGCAAGCCTTTTAATCCATAAGAAAAAAAGTGCAAATCATCATAAGATCAATCCATATGGTGTTAGGCTAAACCATGCTAGATAAACAACAGAAGCTGCTTCTCAGAACCTCACAGACAAGTTGCAGAATATCATTTTCAACATTGATGGATACCCAAAAATGTAACTTTGCTTCTGAGAACCTCACATTTAAGTTGCTTCTTAGAATTTCATTGATGGTTTAACATGTGCATATACAATGTCAACGAAACAACTTTAGAATTATATAAACTATAAAACCAATCTACAAAGCAATGTCAGCTCAATTTATCAGTACTTCTGAAAGAAAAAGAAAAAAAAATTAAGAGAAGAGACAATGCAGGATACAATGTGCTACTCAAAACTTGCCAGCTGATTGAGTCTCATATGCTGATCAATTAATGTTATATAAAACCAACCAAAAGATTAAAAAGTTGATTTTATCAATTAATGTCAATCGATTTTCATAAAACCTTGTCAAAGTTACGCATTCAACTCATAAGAGATTAAAAAATAGTTCAATGAATCATTGAATTAAACTCAGTCATTTCATTTTTTACTTATTGCAACTCTTTGCTTTAACTGAGGAAAGAGGGGAAGGGGGGGATTTGGAACCGAGATTGAGCCATAATTGAAAATTTCCGATTTGCAACTCTTCTATGTTTTTTTTTTTTTTTTTTAATTCTTGTTTTTAGGAAATAAAATATTCACTAACAAAACAAGAAATTTCATAGAAGAAAACATTTGTTTATGAAGACTATGTTAGTTTTCCCGAAACCAACACGATTCACTACATTACCAAAAAACGGGCAACCATTATTTTCTCAGCCGATATGGCATTTCCCAGCCAGTAATGCAGGACAGGAGGATACAGAGGAAGATGGTACATTGACAACCAAAGTGATTTTTATACAAGGGTAACTAATACATTGGTCAACTAACAGGCCTCAAGACACTGATATAGCCTAATGTACACATGACTTCATTTAGATCACAATATCATCAGATAATACACTAGCATTCTCATTAAAATAAATTTGTATGTCACATCATGGAGGGAACCTTTCACCATTGAAAGGTTACTCATGGGTAAGCATTTGATCAATCTGACCATTCTGGTTGTATCCATCCACAAGTTTCTTTGCATATGAAGGAATGTGTCTATCAGCTCTGCATGTATTTGACATTTTCAAAATTAATAGCAATCCTGATTGATGGCACAAAACAAATTAGTTGCTCAGTAGATCATACCTTGATTTTCCCCAGGTGCGGTTCACATACAAATAGTTCCTTATAGTATGGTAATCAAGTGAATAACGGGCGAATTCCAGACCCTTTGGTCCAATCTGAAAAAAAAAAAGAGAAAAATTAAGAATAAATTACATATTCAGTTGGCTTTTCAGAATAACTGCATCACATGGAAAAATCCCTTACCAAGTTTAGGACAAAAGCTATCAAATTTCCAATAAACCTAGGTGCAGGTTGAGAAGGACCCTTTCCTGAAGGCAAAAAAAATGCCTGAATAACAAAATTATTATAAAGTGTGGTGGCTGTGAATCATCGAAATATAGTTTAGTTCATTTTGAAGAAAAACAAAATAAGAAGAAAAAATTATATATATCAAAACTTCTATAAGTACTCGATACACTCCATCTGCAGTAGTTGTATGAAGAAATTAATATCCAGTTTTACTTTTTAATATACAGAAATAAGCTTGAAAATAATTCACTTAGCAGCATAGATTGATTTATTCACAAGACCTGTGCCATATTTCCTTGAAAGTCAGGCTTATGAACTGCAGCTGAAGCGAAAATAATTTTCATGGTTAAATGGAAGACATCATACATACCCAACTTAGCATTATCATCTGCTTTTACAGTCTCCATAACAAATGGTTGCCGGCTACCCTGAAGAAAAAATTTTTGAAATCAGTTCTTTTCCCCCAATCTTATAGCAGCTCAAGAGGATATAGCTTAGAATTTTACACTACTAGTTGTTGGAGTGATTTCCATAAGGTTCTCCACCAAACTCAGCATTTCTCTGCCACGCTCATTTCTACAGTATAAAGCATTGAAATGAGAAATCAGCTCTCTTGAGATTGGAAGCAACAAAAGTATCATTACCAATACAAGAATGCAAAAACTAGATGAAAATGATAATGTCAATGTTATAAAACCAAAAAAAGAAATGCATGGCGAGAGATGAAAGAGGAGGGGCACAAGTGGCTAGCTCTAGCGAGCAGCTTGTTAACTTGATGTCATAAAGTAATTTAGCTCAATAATTTTTATTCAAAATTGTTCAATAATCAAAAGCAAATCTCCAAACATTATAAAACCTAAACATATAAGTTTCACAACTCTAGTTTTAAACCCATAGGAAAATAAAGCCCACTTAGCCCAAATAAAGACTAATAAAAGTTAAACCAACTTAGCCCAAAAAACAAGTCTACTAACGAAGTAAATCCTATTTCCTAAATTTATGATATAAAATAAACATTCTTCCAAAACTGGGAAGAGAGTTCTTCATCATAAGGTACCTGACTGTAACATATTGAGGGTGCTGTGTCATGCTGATTCCAGAATATTTTGGTACACCCATATATCCAACCACCAGATCCTGCGTTGGCCAAAAAAGAAAGGATTATTCCAAGTTGATTCAAGTCAGCAACAAGTGCAAGAAAACTTCCTTGGAGCCTCTATGATCAAATATTAACCTCGCAAGATCCGACATAGATATCAACTTAGTGTGTGTAGTACAATATCTAGCAACATGCCAGCAATTTTCGGTTAATCAGAGTTGTGAAAACCCCTGACCAGGTGAACCTGGAGAGAGATGGAGGCAAAGAATTGCATGGATTGGGGATACTAATAACTCACTAATTAACATAATAAAACTCTTTCCTTCTAAAAAATAAAGAAATGGAAACCAATGTTTAAGAACTGAACTAATCACCGAAATATGAAAAAAAAAATGAGTTAAGGGTCAAAGACTGATTGATTAAACTCCGATCAACTATAGGTCAAATCATGTTCTCAGCAATCATGCAAAAACAACTTGACTGTAGCCAAGTAGATGATTCACGGATTTCTCATAACAAATAAGGAACAAATCTAATTATGTTGCACTAAAAGAATCCATAGACAACTTAGATTTAGAGGCGATTATTTAACCATGCCATCATAAAATGAACGAAAGTAATTTCACTGCCCTCCCGTGTAAAGATATTAAGTAAATAACAGAGGTAATCCTCTAGCACAGGTTATAAAATCCAGAATATAAGCTTAGCTTAAATAAATAAAACTCACTGCTAATGCGTTTGTGTAGTCAAAACAGCTGCAAAACACATGAAACTTTGGCTAGTTAGAAAAATGTTCTGCGTGATGATAAACGTGATATAATAGTTTTACAACATATCTTAATAACTAGAAAGAATTATATCATTCCATCCATTTAGATGACCTTTTCATGAAGAAACAGTAAGACGTACCAACGACAGTTGGAGAAATTTTTGGCCCACACAACTTTTAGGCTTTGCTTGGTAGGATGGATAGAAAAAGGGAAATATAGAAAATTGAAACATGAGAAAAATGGAAAGATGGAAAACATTTATATGACCATTTAGAAAAAATTTCGTTCTATTAGTGTGCTTGGTAGGAAAGATGGAAAAGTTGAAAGCAAATATTCTTTCCATCTATTGCTAGGTAGAATTGAGAATTGGAAAGAAAATAAAATTTATACTATTTTATAATTATAGCCTTTGTAAATTAAAATGGAAAAATAAAATCTAAACATGATAGACAATCTTGTAAATATGTCATACTTGACTCACACCTCTTTCATTATCTCTCCTCTTATCTTTTCAATTAGGAATGATTTGTTTCCGTGAATAAGGGCGGAAATGGTCATCTTTCCTATTTTCTTTCGTCCCATTTCTCTCTTGCAAAGCACACCCCAATTTCATTTTCTTTTCTCTTTTCCACTCTCCTCTATCCATCCTTCCACTTTTCCACTCTACCAAGCATTTTGCCTAAAGAAAGGCCAAATTTGTTAAATCATAAGGAGACAACAGGAAATTACCTATAGCAAGATGGAGCAATGACATCAACTAACTCGTTTGCTGGTAGACAGAAATAAGGAACCTGCTTTAGTTAAAAGTTGAAATGGATGAAGCAGGATGAATGCAAGAACCAGAGCAGATTGAAAGTACAAGAACTTTGTTACCTCTTCAATATGGCCATCCATATGCTTTAGGTGGACCTAGCAGAATATAACAATAGCCATATAAGAAAACAAAACAAGGTGTATTGTGCTGTTTTTGGTATTTATATCATGCCTTTTGATATGGGTCACAAGCAGTTGAACAAATACTCAAAATTAGCACAATATTAACATTTAAGTAATTAGACATCAACCTGGATTGATGATATAAAATGTTAGTCCAAAGCTCTTTTAAGATAAATGGCTTAGCCACTGAATTTATTGATATCTATTATGAACAAATGAAAAACAACTATAATTACTGTTTATCCCAATGACGGCCAATTAACAACCGCAAAAATATAATGTAAGCTTTTTTAGATAGTTTCAAGGTGAAAGGCAAGGGATATACCATTAGTACAACCTCAGGGCACCATGTAACCTAAAGCTCACACCTCTCCTTAATTTAAATACATTGAGACTTTACTACTACTATAAGAACTATGTGCAGAATATTGTTCTCGATGATATGCTTCACTCCACAAACAAATATCTTACTATGCATAACTTGAGAACAAATAAAAAGAGTTTTTCAGCACAAACCTTGTAATCTTGCATAAACTCGTAATGCAAAACAGTTTCTGGATCACTACTTGCCGCCTTTAGAAACTTATCAAGACCTTCTCGAGTTCCATTATCAACTGTTGAATAAGGGTGTTCATAATGACTGAGATATGTCCCATAATTCAGGTACTAAGCAGTCAAAACTAATGTTGTGCTTATCACTTATCCATCTAAGGCCTATGAATTTAGAAGAGATAACTGTGCAATGATGAAACTATAAAACCTGACTGTTACCAAAGTGCATAACCTCGAATAGTTCTAATCTCATAGTAACTGATAGCAAATCTAGCTGAAAATCATTCAACTTCTTTTAGTACAGAAAACTGATTTTGTATAGGTGAATATCTAATAAAACAAAATTCCAGATGAACTGTTCATAAGTTACATAGGTATTAGCTAGATTTTCCTAACATGGTTTCGTAAAAGTAAAGCTGCAAGGATTAAAAAGAACAATAAAATAAAATAAAATAAAATAAGATACTATAAACTTTCAATTACCACAATTGGTGCCTAAGACATAAAGCTTGTCCAAGTTTAGATGGTGCTCCACAGATCTTAACGCTGCAGTTTAAGAAATCACTCTGCATTACCATAGTACAAGTCATAATATAGAAATAAGCATAAATAGAAACTGTTGGTATATAGCATCAAAGATACCCTGCACTTGGCACCCCACGCCACAGAAAAGGAGACGCTTTACCCCAGCTGCCTGTATAATTGAAAAATATGACCGATCAATCTCAGTTAACTTTTACACTGGAAAAAAAAAAAAGAACACAATTATGAGAGCTTTTGATACATACAACAAATTAGCAATCAGCAAATGGTAGAAATAACAAAAGAAAAACAGAAAGGTATAATAATCATTAAATATATTATTCATTGATTAGAGTTGCTTTTTTAAGTGTCATAGGAAAAATGAGTCACCTCATCTTGCTACTTGACTAGGCCCTTTTGGCATTTTCATCACTTATTTTTTTCAGTTTCTATGGAGGTTGGGAGTGAGGTAAGTCAAATGGACACACTTAAAAAATGCTTTTAAATATAAGCTAACAAAGACAACTTAACACCATCATCCATGGTTTTTAAGCATAAATGATGTATAAAGCTTATAAAGTCCTCCACAGGTAGCATCAAGAATGCAAAGCACCTCAACCATGGCAAGGGTATTCAGATTGGGAGACAATGTTGGTTTGACTCCTTTAGCAGCTAAAACTTCATCTGGTGTCCTGTTGCAAGCAATGAGTCAAAAGGAAGAAATTTGATATCAGAAGGTAAAATAGGTAACACAACCAAGTCAGTAAGTTCAAATTCGGAAAAGGGCAATAAAAACTAACCTAGCCAAAATGGGCCTTGGTGACAATCTGTCAGCTGGATCACTGCATTATAATAAAATTTCAGAAAACAAAAAGGCAAAATAACATTGCATAGTCAATTATAAACCATGTCTAGCTCATCCTTTATCAATATAATTGTTCCTACCTCTGAACACAAATAACAGCCTCAACCATGCCTGCTTTCAGCATTTCTATTGCAATAGTTGTAACTATTCCCGTCCACTGAGCTCCTAACAATTGAGAAAGTTGCAGATTGCATGAAAGTTAGGCTAAAGATCGAAATTATGGATGATACAAATTATTATGACCTCCCTTTTCTTCACCACCCTTCTCAGTCAAGGTTTTCCTTTATTTGTTTTTTAAAGAAAAAGATATGGTGAGAAATAAAAAGAGGGGAAAAAATCCATGCACTGCCTTTTTTCCATTTATTTCACCTTAATTCAGATCATTTTACATTTATCAATAGGTTTTTTAATGCTGAAAAAAGGAAAGAGCTAGAAAATCTCATATTATGTAGGTACACTACATTAGAAAACATAACATATAGGCAGATCATTATGATTTCATTTTAGAATTTCCAAAACTAGCACCGATCTACCTCCTCGGCATATTTAAATTGTACCCACCACTCCCTCAGTTCAGCAGAATACTCTCATTTCTACCCACTTTTAAAGTTATAAGGAACATTTTGACAGTTCATAATTGAATTCCAGCTAACAAGACCTGGTTGCTAACAGTATTTCAAAATATTGACCTTGACCTCAAAGCTACTTTAGGATGATCTTAAGAAATATTCCCCTTATTTGTAAAATTAGGATGTAGGATTGATGCACAAACATAACAACATAACAACAAAACACCAAAGAAAGAATTGTAAAACTTTAACAGAACATAGGAAGTTTTCATAATTTAGAAAGACATACCTTCTACAGGCTTAGTTTTACGAGCATATAGCAGCTTTTCATAAACTCCTAAATATGTCTCATCCATGGAATCTGATTTCCTCCCTCTACCATGAACTACAGGTTCTAAGCTCTGAATGTTAAAGTAAATTAGTCAAACTTCTTGCATAAACATCAAATAGGATTCAAAAGAATTGAAATTACCAAACAGGCAAATACATAATTTTGTTGACAACTTGAATATCATATAAACCAATGAAAGAAGGTTAAAAGGTAGCAAGAAGTCACTAACTTATGCCACTCGTCTTCCGTGGGGATACATGCTGTCAAATTCTATTTAAAGCAAAATAGAAAGTAGTTTCCTAAAGCAATATATTTAATAAGTTACTAGTAAATCCTAGAAATAAGGCTTTCATAGGACCTCCCTTTTCTAAGGAAGCTAAAGCTACTATTAGGTTGTTGCCTCAGCCACTTCAAAAAGGAGCATTTAGATGCAACTAAATAGACATGTCAAATGGTTAACCTGGCTCACAATTTAAAATGGGCAAGCAAATCGGAATTAATGTAAAGCTTTGCTCTCATAATAGTTATTGTCCAAGATAACAAGCCTAATAATATTTTCAATCACGTTTTATGGTCAAATTATATTTATAACTAAATTAGTATTCTGAAAATGTGATTGCTTTATCAACCTACCATCTTCCTTCCATTATTTCTTATTAACATTTTTTTATGTATGTCCTAAGGCAAGCCCTTTCTAATCTCTCAGACTACTTGCAGAAGGAACATAAAAAGTATATGAATGACTTACTTCAATTTTGGACATTCCATCTCCCAAGAAAGCACAAGCATTCTTAACATGCGCAATGTAATATGTATCACACAACCCACACCGACTGCCACATAAGTCAGCAAAAAAAAAAAAAAAAAAAACCAAACAAAAATAAAAACCAACAAACAAAGAGTAAAAGAAAAAAAAAAGAATGATGTGTGTTAAAAAGAAATTAAAGAACCTGCAATGGTCTTTGGCTGGATAGATACCTCCTGGAGGTACAGGCTTAGAGCGTTTCCTCCAGTCTTCTCTCAGCTTCACTGTTTTCTTTGCATTAGTGTCTGACTCTATTAAATAAAAATAAATATATAAGTTATAAATGCGATATGAATGAATGCGTGCATTTTAAGTGTAAAAATTTGAGGGTACCTTTCGAAGCAGATGAAGAAGAAGAAGCATAAGAAAATATGGGTCTTGAGAAACTGGGAATGAGTGAAATCATGACAGGCAGCAGAAACACAGAAACTGAAGCTCCAAAGAAAGTAGAAAGGAACAAATGCATGTAGTTTGCACCACATATTTATTATGGATTATCTTCCCACACTCTTTCATTAAATTACAAAAATGACCAGTATTGAATTAAAAAAATTTTATTATACTACAAGTTGTCAATGCCAATGCCTATTTTAGTTTTAGATTAATTTAGAATTAAAAATAAAAGTGATTTTTTGTATTTGAAATTATTTTTTATTCAATTTCAATATTGAATAATAAAAAATATTATTTTTTAGCTTAAAATTTTAATTTGCAAATCCAAATTTAAAAAAAAATAAAGAAAAGGTATTTTTGCATTGGATTGTAATTTTTATAGATTTTTTACTATTTTATATATATCTTTTTAAATATTGCAATTAATCACCTAGCTTTTTCACAATAACATTAAATATTTATTACAATTTTTAAATCATACTTTTAACACATTTTTTTCAACCACCACATCAATACTAAATCTAAACCTTAAAAACATTTGTGATTTGCCTTCTCCTAGTAAGTTGGTAATATTCCACAACACTTAAGTTTTCAAGGGAAACAATTTCTATTAAAGCTTGATTAAGTGATTTGGATTTTATATTTTCATTTTTCTTAAATCTAAGTTTTGGATTTTTAAAGAAATAAACTTCCCAAACCCAATCCTCTAGAAAATTTATCTAATATATACACTAAAATATTTAAACTTCACATTATCGATGCCCAAATTATCTAGTAACTTTTTCAAACAAAATCGATACTTTTGCATGGAAGCCTACAACTTTAGCTGACTCTTTTCATGGAAGTATACAACTTTAGTAGGCCTAACGCGATAATTTTAAAATAATATGAAAATAAAAAAATTAAAAATTAAAAAAAATCTACATAAATTTGACAAAAACTGAAAAAAAAAAAATTTCACATTTAACGTGTGAAACAAATTTAGCATTTTAATTTTTATATTTGACACAATAAACGCAATACAAATATATCACCTTATATAATAAAAAACTTCAATTAGCCCTCAAAAAATTAGTTAAGTGCATGAAAACGTGTATTACATTACATTGTAAGAATATACAGCTTAAACATTTTCAATAAAAAAAAAAAAAAAAAAAAACGCTAATAATCAGCTATATATTTAAAAGTAAGAACAGCAACATCAAATCAAATTTGGTATGAAATTTTAATGATGGAATTCCGAAAAGTAGACATAGATATTGCACCAAAGGCCATTTTTTATGGCCTAAGGATATGTATCGAAGGCTAGAAGCCTTGGACTAAACACAGTCAAGACAACAGAATAGAATCAACTGTTTTAAATTCTAATGATTAAGCAGCGAAATTTGTTGATCTGTTTAACCAATACGACAAATGCACACTTCAAACTTACGTGCTTCTTTTCCTATACCAATTGTCTCTTAGTTCCTTTCAACATTGACTGATTGCCCCATCAAAATTTGATCCCAAAAACCAGAACCAATCGACTTCAACAAGGGGCTTCTTTATTGCCTTCTCAAATAATTGGCAATTAGACTTTGCCAACCAATGGTAACAACCATCAAGATAAACTCATTTTCCTGATATCAAAAAGAATGGGTTGTATCATTGACTCAAAATATACAAATCACGACCTCCCTCGCATCATCAAAACAAGGGAAGGCAAACCCGAACAAAAGCATATGCCAAGATATATGGATTCAATATGAAAGACGCTTGTTGGTTCTCCGTCTCGATGGCCCACCAGGAAAGAGCTTCATAATCCATCCTAAGACCCTTTCCACCACCTACAAGGAAATTAAAATGTTTTTAGAGTTTAATGGTTCGAAAGTCCTAGATATCTCTGTTATCAGCAAAGCATTTCCTTGTTCAATTTTCATCAATAGTTGGATTAACAATAACATATACAGCAAGCTCAATCTTCTTATATGATGGCTTAAAGTCCAAATGAGCGATACTATTAATAACCACATACAATAGAATAGGAATAAAAGAGAGAGAGAGAGAGAGAAGTGGTACCTCATCACCCTCATCCGCATATGGAGTATTATCATGCATTATCCGAGATTCGGGTTGTCTAGCTGGGATATGCTCACTTGCCAGACTTTGAGCTGTCAGAAGCTCTAATCTTTGAGTTTGAGCTTCAAGTTTCCTGGATAACTCGTTGTTCAACTCCTTCATTCATCAATAACAATGACAAGGACATGGTCAATAAAAAACAATCATTCAAAAGAACATTAGAAATTAAAAGTAGAAACAATCAACATTTAATGAGCCCTTGAAAAAGTTTGGAAATGATCAAATGACCTAATTGAAGAAAAAGGAATATAGTTCTAACAGAAAACTCATGAAATATAATAATGCTTATAATCTGGGGCTGCTAATTAGCTGGCTCTAACTAAAAGAAAGGAGCCTTGATAAACAAAGATGTCCTCGAATTCCACTTTCTAGTTGAAAATTTTTTCTTTTAGAAACTTTCTGTAAATTCTTATACAATGCCTAGCACCAAGAACTAAATGAGACTCATACAAATAACTCGAAAATTATGATTATATGCCTAGTTCAGGTAAAATTACCTTCAGCTTTGAACTTTGAGATAACTCAGATGACAAAGCTTGTGTCAGTTCTTCTTTCTCCAATGTTAACTGCAACAAGAAAAAGGTCATCCATTGATCATGACAGAGACTGGCCACCAACTTCAACAACTTGGTTTCTTGATTAAACAAGGATAAACCATATAAAAGCCACCAGAAAACCTGAATCATGTAACAGAAGCTACCTCAGAAATTAGAGAATTAATGTTCTGAATCATTCTCATTTGATCAGAAGGAATATAAACAGAAGAAACTTCAAATTGTCCATCTTCAGGGAGCAAGCTCAAACTAAAGGCATCATTGCTGTTATTTAGTTCCCTGTCATCAGAAGTAGTGTCCGCGCTTGCTGCAAGAGTTAAGTAAATAAAATCAACATTAATACAAAGGCCCATAGAAAATCAAAGCAACTTTAAAAAAGCGCTATCACTACCATAATTGCTTATCAGACTTCTAATGATTGCTTTTAAGTACTGGCATCTTGATTCAGTGCAACGATTATATATTCGATTTTCCTTTTATGTAACTCAAAACTCAAGTTTGAATATGGATGTTGCTATTGTTCTGGCACAAGTACTTTCAATTTTCCTTAAGTTTCCTTATTTGTACAGCTATATAGGATGATATGCTTATATCCATGCATACTTTGAAGCATCTGACTCATGTGATACAAATTCATTACAAAAATTCAAGAGCTGAAGTAACTTATCGTCATCCTGATAACTACCTACTCCGAATCTTGCACAAGACCAAATGCTTCCAATAAAGAATTTATGATTTTATTTATGTTTTCAATTTGAATATTTGATACAATAAATATCTGAAAGTTATCCCTGACAGTTTCTAGAAGATCACAGAAAAAACAGAGAAACTTTTTTGCAATATCCTACATTATTATGTGTCAATAAGTGATTCCTTGAATAGATTACCTGGTAACTCAAGTTTGGAATTTAAAAGTAATATTCCACCATCAGCACTTAAAGGTGTCAAGGCATGCATAAAAACTAGAAGTCCATCCCTTTAAGATTATGTAAATAATAATAGTACACCTAATTTCATGCACCAAACAACCTCTACAAGACATACCATACAAGAAATTCCAGATAACCAAACCCTCTAATCAAAGTTAAAACATTATAGACCTGCAAGAAGAAATTTTGTTTCTACATCTCACTAAGCTTCAATCTGTCTACTCAACTTGTAAGGGTAGACCAATATTAAGTGAAAATTGACTTTGCATAAAATTCATATGACTGAGTCTCTGACCAATAATATGTTTTGGAATTGGGAATAGGCTTAGCAGTTTCCTGCCATATGTAACTGGATTTTAGTTCAGTAAAATAAGACCAGACAATTTATGTATGTAGAAATCAAAAAAGCGACAATTACCTAGATCTTCTGTTGAAGTTGACATATCCTTCTTACTGGTAGGATTCTTGACAACATCAATGGACTTTCCACTGGCAGAAGCTTTTCGTAGCTTGGACTGGAGTACTTTCTTTTCTGAGTTAAATGAATAAGAAAAATGCATAGCAAATATATGGCTATTATAGTCAAAAATATAAAAGCTTATATATAATTAAATACTATAATAACAAACACAACTAATATTGGCATACTTACCTTCTTGAAGAGCTTCAATAGTTGACTGAAAATCCTGACGCTCTTTCTCTAAGCTTGACATTTTCTTTCTGCGAGATTCAGAAGGAATAAGATGCCCCCTATAACTATCAGTGAACTTAACAAGAAAATATATTCAAACAAAAGTCTAATCCATGATAATATTTTAGCAAATGGAAGAAACAAAATCAAAGAAATTCCCCAGGTAAAACTACAAAAACTCAAAATTTATTAGTTCATGGAAACAAAAAGCAAATAACTATAACACTATCCCCCCCCCCCCCCACCACCACCAACAATTCTTTTCTTCTTCCTTTCTTTTTCTTTATTTCTAATAAATGACAACCATAAATAATTTGTCTATTCATGTGGCACTTGACAACAGTAACTTACATGGCATAAGCAGCAAAACTTAATACCAAAAAACAAAGTGGTTTATACATATAGTATTTAATGGAAAACAAAATCCAAACATATTGAGGGATCGACCCTCCTATTGTCACTAACCAAAGCATGCTTTTAGGTAAAATATGACATAGCATAATCAGATCTTAAATGCAAATAAAACTGACTTATCTATATGTCATCTTTAATGATTTTAATGCATTGATTAAACACTTAACAAGCAAACTTTTCACTTTTTGTTTCTTGTATTTCTTTTTACTTTTTGCATACATTTGCCATGACCACTTAATAGTAAAACTTTAATTGGATAAATATTTCATAGACAATCTAAGCACTGGTTTAGAATGGCAGCAATAACCTTCTTTGATTCAATACCAGGTAATTAAGCATGAGCATTACAATCTACAGAATTACTTTTAAACACAGAAGGCATACATAATTGGAGAAACTATGGAGAAGAAATAAGAAATCAACTCATGCTGAAAATATAGATCACAAGTCCTTTAGCAAAGAAAAATTATAGCATACTTGAAAGAAGAAATTTCAGCCTGTGAGTTCTCCAATTGCCTCTCCAATTTTAGCTCATTCGACCTTAATCTAAGTGCCTACAAAAAGGACATAAAAAAAACAACATTTTGATCTAACAGATGCCAAAAGTGATGCTACTCCAGCATCAACAACTTTATACAGAAATATATTCAGCAGAAGATAATCCAAATGCTGATAATTTTTTCACCTTTATTAAATGTTAAAACAAGCAAATTAACAAGTTAGAATCAATATTAAAAAAAAAAAGAGTAGAGAGCCACTCAAGTTAAACTGACACTTAAAACATTTCAGCTTTATTACATGTACAAAATACACCTTTCATGTGTAGTACATATTATAACCATTCACATATAGACATGGAAGTTTGCCATTTTCTCAGAATTATTATCTAGAGAGGTAGAAGTTTTGCAATGAATAGAATGATACCAGAAAAGGAAGAAGATCTTTACTCGCTAAAATATTTGTTACCTTCTCTTCTAAACCAATGACTTCCGAAGCCAATATATTGGCACGCTCATCAGCTGCATTACATTCCAGTCGTGCATTTGCATATTCCATTTTAAAAGACTCAAGCTCTGCCTGCAAATATCAAACAACAGGCATAGCAAGAAAACAGCAAAAGAATATATTGAAATAAAATGTCAATAACATTTAAAAAAAGTATTTGTGGCATCTAAAGCTCCCCCACCCATTCAAACATCATCAAACAAAGAACATGAGAAAATAAAATGCAGACTGGCACACTTACAGCATAGCATTTTATAATACAGCACAAACCTGAGCTGCATCCTATGCAGCATTCTTTTGCAACAAAAGAAAATTGTTGCAGACAAATGACTTATAGAACTACCCACTGCATGAGCAGAACTTCAACACCAAACTGAGCAGTGTAACATTTCCTAATTTCCCCTATGAAGATAAGAGCAATGACAATATAATGCTTTTACTTCATCATATTCTTAGCCATTATGTAAACAATGAGGTGGAATCCAGGAATAACAGACAAACTCCACCTTTGAGGATCATTTTTATAGATTAAAAGTAAAACAGATATCTCTTCAAACAAAAGAATGTTATTTTTCTTTCCTATAATGAGGAAGAATGGCCATCAAAACATTGCTATAAAAACTCCCTGTAAATCTCCAATTCCCTAAGCCAAAACCCAAAGTCTCAGCACAAATCCCCCTGCCCAAGCTTAACCATGAAATTTTATCTTGTATTCGGGTGAACATAACCTTAAAAACCTGTTTGAACCATTCTAAAGGAAAAAGGCAGCACAGCAACATTGGTAGCATTGTAGCATCAAGTGATAAATAAATCTCATAAAATTCAGTGTTCTCTGTACTGCATTTTCTGGTTAATAGGTATGACTAAAGATGCAGTAGACAGTAGTAGATATCTCAATTTCAGATAAAAATCTATCAAAGCAGAAACAAGGCCAAAATCCATGTGCAAATGTGCACACATGAAACACACCACACACACACACACACACCAGCATTAACCATATGATATAAGTGAAGCAGTATGTAGTCACACAAGATTCAAATGTTTCCCAAAAACTTGAGCCGACTACAAGTACCCTAAATATAACAAAATACTAACCAGTTGGGCCTTGATTTCTTCCTGTAAGTTCCCTATGTCAGATTTTAGCTGGTTGACAACACTTCTCTGGGGATAAAAAGAATTGTTGATAATTTATAAAAAGGATTGAAAATAATGATTGGAACAATGAAATGACATTAAGGCTCCATTTTTTTCACGGAAAATGACTTTGGAAAATGATTTCCGTATTTTCAGGTATTTGTTTGGTGAAAAACAAACTGGTCAACAAAAAATAACTTCCTGATCAATGAAAAATGAGGTCATTTTTTTGAAAATTGTCTTACAGATTTGAAAAAGAGAAGATATTTTCCCCAAAAAAACTGTCTATAAATAAAACTATTTATCAATACTTTTGAGCATAAATTATACTTATAAATAATATTATATAAATAAATAATATACTATTAATATAATATATTAATAAATAATATTAATAAGTAATATTATAATATATTCATAAATAATATTATATTAATAAATCATATATTAATAAGTAATATATTAATATATTAATAAATCATATTATATTAATAAATCATATATTTATAAATAATATACTATTAATAAATAATTTACTATTAATATAATATATTAATAAATAATATACTATTAATATATATATTAAAAATATTATTAATAAATAATATTATAATATATTAATAAATAATATCAAAAATAATAAATAGTTTTATTTTAAGTATTTTTTATATTAACATAATATTTTAATATTAAATATTATTATAAAAATATAATTATTTTTTAATATTAATATATTTTAATAATAAATAATTTTTAATATTTGAATAGTTATATTAATATTATTTGAAAAAAAATTTCTAGAAAACAACCAAACAACGGAAAATATTTTTCATTAGCTTATCCAAACAACAAAAAATCTCTTTCAATTCAGAAAATGTAAACATTTTGCAGAAATTATTTTCCAAATGTCATTTTTTGCAAAACAAACAGAACCTAACTGCTTTTCATAATTTCATAAAGGAAGCTGCAATTAAGAAACACGATGTACTGACAGACAAACATACTATGACCATGACACGCTAGTGATGCTGCAAATATCATATTCGGAAACAAACCTGTTGATTATAACTATCTGTCAAAGATGAATTTTCAGCAGCCAAAGATTCTGCTAATGTACGTGAGGCCTCAAGAGCTCGTTGCAGTGAAAACTTTTCCTGTGTCAAATCTTCAATATGCTGCAGAGTAAGAATAAATAAATTAATAAAGAAAGTCAAAACAATGATGCCCAGGAAAATGTCAATAAACAGAACCAATGTGATAAACAACATATGAAAAAGTATAGTTTTCTACATCAAAAGGTACCTGTGATAATGTACTAAAAACATCAAAATATAGAAGGAAGGTTTCATCTCAATGGCTTTCTTGAGATCTTTGACCAGCCATTATTATTTGCTCATCTCTAAGATACCAACAAGTCATTAGGCATCAAGTATGAAACAGGGCATACTAACTAAAATGCTCAAGAGTCTACTCTTCCTTGCCTCTTGATATCCAAACTTACCAATTCCCCAACCAAACCACACTGTATTCCAGTTCACGCACCCCAAAAGACAAGATGGTAAACACAAACCAGAGATCTAAGGATGCAAAAATACTTATCAATTGTTTCACCATAAAGGAACAATAAATTGATGACATATTTCTAAGGCATCAAAAAGTGCACTTCAAAAATATATATTCATGTGACTAATGAACTCATTATTACACATGGTAGAATGCACACAAGGGATGAACCAGAAAACACAAGAATCATTAGAAAGTTGGAAAGAGTGGCACCTATAGCTACCTCAATGAGAAAAAATATGACTACCTGCTCCAAAGCTGCAAAATCCTCATTCTGTTTGGTTGAGTAGAACTCAGGCTTCTTCTCCAAGATATTCGCATTAGCAACATTCAGCTTCAAGAGGTCACCATTATTATTAGCAGGAGCTAAAGAATGATCAGAATACTCACTGGCAATAGGAAAATCGGGGGACCAAAGCTTGGATAAAGTTCCCACATTTTCACTCTCTATTGATGGTTTCTCAAAAGGGGATGATCCTATGGCATTGATGCTGTTAAACTGTGAACTATGGGAGGCAAATGCTACCTTTGTAGGTTGATTATGTTGAAAAAGAGACCCAGAAGAAGCTCTGGATACATTTAGAGAATCAAGGAAAGATGGACGAGATCTCCTAGAACTAGTATCATTTGCAACTGAATACTGTGGCACATGACTTGAGGAACTTCTGGCATCAAAACTGAACTCTGAAGGTCCAGATGTTTGGATGGGTGGAACATGCACACTTGGAAAACCACTGGATGAACTACTAAATTTTCTTTCACCAAAATCAGAAATCATAGGTTCCCTAAATTCTGCATTGCCTTGTACATTCTGCCCAACTTCAAGGATAGAACCTCTTGCACCTGAGGTAGATTGAGCAGAGTCTGCAAGTAAAACGCAGAACATAAAATACTGTGTCAGTTCCTAAGCAAAAGAAAATTATTAAAACATAGATAAATAGAAATTCTTGTCATATAATGTATAAACAAGCATATTCAAAATAAGAATTCATAAATTCAACATTACCTTCATAGAAAGAAGATAGGAAATGACCACCACCTGGCAAGCTGCCTTCACTAGCCTTACTTTGCTGTGAATTCTGTGGAGATATTTTAGTTACAAAATCTTCAGAAGAAGAACTTGGATTTAAAACTGCAGAAACCTTCAAAGAACCATCATATTCTTTTGACTTGGGTTCTTGAAAGTCATTACTCATATGTTCTGTCTGTATGCTATCATTAAACAATGGTCCATCATTCCATGAAGCACCATATTTCTCATTTTCTTGACTTTTTGCATGCATCTGCATATCTTTAGAAGACGAATTATAATCATTCACTACAAAAGATGGGATAGAATGCATGTTGCTCAAGTAAACTTGCTGACTTTCACAGGAAACTTCAGTTGTTTTACTGTTGTTGTTGTTAATTATTTTTACGGAAGAGGGATCGGCTCCATCAGATGTACCAGCACCATCTGAGTCAGTGACTTGCACATGTTCAGTTTCTAATTGCTGTTTATCATTTAAGCTAACATCGGAAGCATGATTTTGGGTGGTAGATGCTGCTTTCTTGGCTCTCTCAGCTGCTTTTTTCTTACGAAATTCCTCAAGCTGCAAGATAGAAGGAGGTATGAATTGTAACAGTACAGGGCATGTACACACCAAAGAATTTTTTGTTCTTTTACAAATTCCATTTTAGTAAAAACCTATAACTGAAACTGTTATTGTAGGCATAAATCCAGAGTAATAACTATACAAAATCCAATCAACCAACAGGATTATTTAGGAGGATATTAACTTATCAACTATGTAACAAAATGCCGCATTCAGAGACAAAACATACAACTCTAAAATGGGAGTTCTTTTTGTTTTTGAGCCCTAATTAGTAAAAAATGGAATGAATACAAAAATTGGTCAACCAATGCCCACATAAAAGTGTGACCTGAACAAATCAAAAGAAAATTTCTATACAACCAGAACTCGTCCAACCCAACACAAATTCGAAACGGCGCTAAGACACATCACTCAGGAACAAAAGCATAACAGCAACTTTAAACTCCAATGCTATCAGTAACGCAACTAAGATACACTCTTCTTTTGAAATCATTGCTTTTATTAAAGTGTCAAATGGAGCTTCCTCATCCTTTCTAGCTTGAATACAAACCCTAGCATTGCTCTCCATTCAAACGTAATGGCACAAATAAACTCACAAATCTAATTTAAGAAAACTAAAACACAGGCCGATTCTCTATTTTAGTTCCAATGGCATCACCTTACACGATTTGCAAAGATAAGATTTAAGACATAAAAAAGCATTAAAACTTCCCAAAGGAGTAATCTAACAAAAAGTAAATTCCAGCCATGATCGACCAAAACATTGCTAAACAATGTAAACATACTACAGATCATACATGAAAATACCAAAATATACCCTCAATTCTGTCCTATTTTGAAATCGGTATCCTAAATCACTGACTACATATGCCCAGAAAATTTAAATCATATGTTAAAACAGAAACCACTTAAAGTAAAAAAATTAAGAATGAAAAGAAAAAAAAAGTACCCGACGCTTCCCAGCTTCTAAATGTTCTTGTTTCCGCGAACTAGGCAAGACCTGAGCCGACGCCATTTCCCAAAAACCCCGTCAAAATCTCGCCAATCTAACGATTCTAACCCCAATTCTCACCCCCAATAATTCACAAAAGAAATGCCAATTGAAAAAAAAAACCAAAAACAAAAACTGAAATTAACAAATTCTCGAGTTCACCGACAAAGATTCCAGGAAGAAAATCACCCCCAAGAATAAAGATTCCAAGCAGATCACTAGACACGAAATTCGATAAATGAGCGAGAAAAAATACGAAAGAATTGGTAACGGTAAGGTGAATTTGAAATTTTGAAAGTAAACCAAAAAAAAAAAAACCCCAAAATGAAACGAAAAGATTGAAACAAAAAATAAGAAAAGTAGGCGGGAGGTCCGATCAGATCGGAGAAAGGAGAGCTGGTCTCGTTTTTTTTTTTCTTATTGGAAGCGTGGGAAAATATATATTTTCCGTTTTTTCCTTTTTTTTTTTTTTTTCTGTTTTCGATAGATCTCTTTGCCTCTCTTTATTTTTGGATTTCTTTTTTCAAATTTTATTAGTAAGCTGCTCAAAATGAAATTTTTGGGTGGGGTTGATAGTCCCACTTATTAGTGTATCAAAGAATGTCCTACCTCGCATTTCTGAGCTTGGCACGTTTGAATCTTGGGAGGTTGATGATGGCCGGTGACTTGAGTGTTAACTTCCTTTTTATTTTATAAATTTGATAATTTAAAATATGATATTATAAAATAATATGAAAATAATATAAATAATAAATATAAAAATAATATGATTTAAAATTTTAATAAAAATTATATATAAATTTATTAAAACAAAAAATATATATTTTATATTTTTATGTAAATATAAATTATAATACATAATTTTTATATAAATACTATATAAATATATAAATTATTAATATTTTACAAGATACAAATATACAAATTACTTGATTTATTATTTTTCAAAAAAAATTTCACTATTTTATTTTTTTATTGAAATTTTTTTACTTTGAATTTTACCAAAATAATGGTTTAAAAGACAAGTTTGTCATCAAGTGAGAATTGAAATTTATCATTGCATTTTAATTGGATTAATATTTTTTTTTTTTTGATAATTTTGGATTATATTTAATGAAAGTGAAATATTTTATTAAATTTCATTAAAATATTTCATATTAATTTTAAAATAAATATAAAAAATATTCAACATGTAAAAATGTACAATGCCACGTTAAAAAGTTATTATTTGTTTTTTATAAAATTTATACTAAAATAAACACTTCTTAAATATTAAATTTAAATTTTTTAAACTAATTATAATTTATCAAAAAGTATGATAAAAAATTAGAGTAATAAGATATTAAAATATTTTATTCTAATTTCCATCTTAATTCTTTTCCATTGTTTTCTTTATTTTTTTTCTCATTTGGGCTTGGTTGTAATTTTTACTTTTTGGTTTTTAATAAAAAAGTGAAAAGTAAAAAATGCAAAATGAATTAAAAACAAATGATAAATAGCAACAAGTAAAAAATAAAAGAACCAATCAAACCGAGCTTAATTTCTCTTTTTTCCTAAAAAAATCATTTTATATATTTTATAATACTTCTTTTTACTTGATAAATTAGAATTAATTTGTAAAAACTTCATTAAAATTAATATTTGGAAAAGTATTTATTTTAGTATAAATATCACAAAAAAGCAAAAATAATTTTTCTAGGCACATTAGGTGTATAATTGTACATGTTAAATATGCACATTATATTTTATTTTATTCAAAATTAATATTAAATATACTAATAAATCAATTTAATGAAATATTCCATTTATATTATGTGTGGTCCAAAGTCATAAAAAAAAAAAAAACAAAAAAACAAAATATAATGACAAATCTTACATCTTACATCTTACATCTTACATTATATATATATATATATATATATGTAAGATATGCAAAATGTTAGCGTCTCTAGAAGCCTTAGGCCGATTAGTTAGACTGATCTTTGTGATATAGCTTTTGTGGTCTTGTTTAGCGATTACGCATTGCCGTGCTGTCTTCAACAAATCTCTCTGCTCTTCTCCTTGATGCGGAGATTAGTTAACCCCTGGGCCAGTTAAGAGAGTTTGAGGCATAGCCCAGGTGTTTTTAGCGAAGCCGAAATGAAATGTTGGTAGTTCCGCCGGGGAAGAAGAAGAATTCTAGATCGAATGCGACTGGGATTGAGGAAGGCTAGCTTTGACGGGGTTCAGGCTCCAGGGGAATGCTTTTTAAGCTCTAACCAGGAAATGAAATATTAATAGAATTCTTCCATTAGACGGTCAGATCAAGCTATTGAAGAATTTTGACTTGGGGCAGTTTCACAGGGGTGTAGCGAGCAGAAAATTCCCTAGAAGACAAAGCTAGCTCTATAAGGTAAGGAAGAAAATCAGTCAACACTAAAAGCCCAAAGGCTAGCGATGTCACCGCCGGGTAGGAGTTCAATTCAAGAAGATGGATCCGTTTAAGCCGCTATTTCATCAGCATCTGGCACTGCTTGACTTGCTTTCACTGCTTGTAGCTTGAACGTGGCACTAAAGCTTCCATGTCAACTAAAGAGTGAACGAAAGACAGTAGAGCACAGAGGGAATTACCAATGAAACAGTAGAGTGAAAGTAGTTTTACTAATTTTGACTAAATCTTGACTTCTTCTAAAAGCATCAGCGTATTATGCTCTTACTCTTTTTTTTGTCTCTTTTTGTCTCTTTCTCTTTCAATTTTATGCCAGAGAATCGATCATGCTATAGAACTGAAGCTATCACGTCTCATAATTTTTTTTTATCTCTTTTTTTTTTCTTATCCCAAAGGCAAAATCTGTAATGGCACCTATTATTTTTTTGCCCTTTTAGATCGGCATTTATAATCTCATTTACTTTTTCATTTTCTTTTGTTTTTTTTCCTTTACATCAACATTTATAATCCCTTCTACTTTCACCTTTTTTTTATTTGCCAAAAGTTACTTTTTGAATTTTTTATTAAAAAAGGACAAACTAATTTTTTTCCCTCTACGGCAATCTCCCAATCTTTTTCTCTCTTGTATCTTCCATCCTTTTTTAATTTTCTAAATTTAGTTTGGGGTTTTAAAACAATGAAAATTTTAGTTGTTGAACAATTAAAAGGAGGAAAGTTAAGGAGAATATTTGAGAAAGGTGATGGAAAAGTGCTGTAGCCAACGATATATATATATATATATATATATATATATATATTTTTTAATTTAGGATTTGTTTTGCGTCTTGCGCTTGAGATTTGTAAGAGAAAAAAAAATCTAATAATAAACAATGAAAGGAAATGAGGAAATTGAAGGAATGCCAATCAAAGATGTGGAAACAGAAGAATATAGAGGTAATAGAAATATCATGCATCAAAGAAAATCAACAGGTACAAGTGAAGAAAACAAGTGTTTTTTTTTTTTTTTGTTCTTTTAATTGGTATCTTTATGTGATTGTTTATTATTAATTATATTTTTTTATTGTCATTCATGAATTATAATATGTTGATTGTTTTATTGTCATGTTACTTTGGAGAAATTATTTTTAAAATTCAATTGAAGGTTCATTTTGGGTTTTTTGAGTTTGAAAATTTGAGTTTAAGATAGTGTATACTATTTTTTTAACATTATGTGGTTCAACTTTCGGGACAAATTTTTGCATTTGTTGAGAACATTATCATTCTATATATATTATGATTAATAATAGTTTTATCACTTAATGTAATTATCTAATTTTATATAAATATATAAAAGTCAAAACCTTTGGGAAAAAAAAATCTAATGTAAATTATCTATTCTTTTAACATGTATTAGTATTAAATGAACACCATGTGTCCTGCATTAGTCTTTTATAAATGTATAAAAACCAAAATCTTTAACAATAAAAGAAAAAATTCAACGTGATTTGTCTATTTTTTTGACATATTACAGTATAAAATAAATACCATGTGTCTACATTAATTATTGTAATTTTGATTTGATTTAAATTTTAAAATATTCATACAACAAATTATTATTTTTTCTTTTTACATTTTACATTTATTTTCAAAATGACTACAAGATAAAAGTTTTTTTCTACTAAATTAATTATATTTTCTCTTTTCTAAATATTCAATATTCTTACTTTTATATAAATAAGTTATAATTCAATTTACTTAAATCATTCTCATTTAAATACATCATAAATTTATCATTTCTTAAATTTAATTTTGAAATCTAGCCAAAATAATTTTGAGAGTTATTTATTTGTGTTCGTTATGTTGCATATATTACCTAAGAAATGTTTTATAAAGATTATTAAAATGAAAACATTGTTTTAAAATCATTTAGTATGTAATGTGTATTTAAAAAAATGATATTTTTGAAGTAAAAAAAATCATTGGAATGAAGTAAAGAGGGAGCAGTCAATTACCTTTGAGGAGTTGACTGCCTTAGCAATTATCCTTGAGCAATTGATATTTTGATAGAAAAATAGGCATGGGCAGTTGATTGCATGGGTTGTTGATTGCCCTTGAGGAACAACCAATTACCCTACCCAAAAAAGTGAGAAATTGATTTTCTAAAAGAAAGTATTTGAATTTTTGCATTCTATTTAAAAAACCAATCAACTACCCTTCAAAGGTAATCAATTGTCCTATCTAAGAATGACAAAAATTGAGAGTCAGAAGGTAAGCATTTGAATGCGTTATGTAAGCATCCGAATGGCCATATTCTAGAAGAAGAAAAAACGTAAGGTAGTCAACTATCCTTATCGGGAAGTCAATTACTTATCATAACGTATAGATTGGTGGACTTACTGTTAGACATAGATTAGAAGAGTTACCACCAATCTTTTTTGTGTAGGTGTGATTGGTCACCTAATCAAATCTGATCCATGAACCAAATTTAGGCTTGAGAATACGATTAAGCATGAAAAAGTTATAACATCATCATAGTGCCCATCCAAAGATGGTACCAATTTGATTTTAAATTATCCAAGCCTTAAAAATATTCACGCTTTACCAAACTATTTAATATTGAGAATTAATCTCAAAATTACCTCAATAGTTCGGTAGTAATTTAAGATAATTCTCTCATCTCAAGAATATTCATGGAGACTAGTGTCCCACTCTAAAAAGGCTTCGTCGTCAGATTTGTTAATATATTTTATTCAAAAAAAATCAATAAGTTTCTTAATAGTTTGGTAGGACTTACCTTGAGACAAAACTCCTAATAATTTGGTGAGATTTTATTGTAAAAAATATTTACAAAAATTTTATTTTTCTTTTTTTGAGAAAGTCCATTAAGTCTCCCAATACTTCGGTATGACTTAATTCAATAAACAAATCTTTCAATAGTTTGGCAGATAAATTTTTTTTTTTTTTTGAAATTTATTTATGAAATTTTTCAATAGTTTGGTAGATTCCATTTAAAATTATTTGAAAAGATTATTTTTATTTTTATTTTTTCTTTCTAGGAATAAAAATTTTATTTTTGCAAAATATTCAATAAATGCTAGGTCACTCAATAAAAATAAATAACTAATAAAAATCAGTAAAATAAAATAAACAAATATCAAAATCAAAATATAAAATAAATCAAAAATAAAAATAAAAAAAGGAAAACCTACAATTCAGGTCGGGTTAGCATGTAGGTCAATAGGTCTACCCATGGGTCTGGGACTTCCAAAACGGCATTGTGTTGCGGAAGTATAAAATCCACACCACTCAGCTTTTATTTAGAATTCCCCTGCCTTTTATCTCTCTATCATTGATTCTCTCTCTAAAAAAACCTAGAAATTCAACTAAAAACTGGACTTGGCCACCGATTTTTGAAAACTTTACTAGAATCCCATCGAAAACTCAAACTTCTCCAAAAACTTATCGAAAAATTCAAAGTTCATGTTTTAAACCCAGATTTTTTCCAAAAAAACAAAAACTTTCCAAATTTTTTAGATTTCTTCAAAACCACTCTAGAAATTTAACCCTAAACCTAGAAACTTAAGTCCCAATTTAGAAATTTTAAATCAAACCTAGAATTCCCAAAAATTAAACCCATAATCTAGCAATGCAAAATTTCAGAAAATTAAACGCTGAGTCTTTTCTCCCTCAATCCACCCTGTCCTTTTCTCAAAAACATTATTCAATTTATAAGCAATTCTCAATCAACTTAGGGATCGAACAGAACCAATCCTTGAGACTTGAATCCTAGGATTAGATTCTATCTAAGATTGATTTTAGGCTAGGTCTTAAGTGATTTGTCTGGATTGAATTAAAATCTTTGATTTAATTTTGGATTGTGATCCTTTGACAATGCAGATTCCTTGGATTCAGCTAATTCAATTTTAGTGTAAAACTTTCTTATTTGAACCACGATCATGCAAAAAAACGAAAAGAAGAATAAAAACATAATAATAATAATAATAATAATAATAATAGACTACAATAAATAATAATATAATAAAATAATATACTACAATATACTATACTATAATAATAAACTATATTGTACTATAATTTACTAAATTATACTATACTAGTAACAATAACAATAAAATCAGCCCTATTGACCCTGGACACTGATAGTTGTCTACAGCTGCCCCTATTTGCACATATTTGTTAGACAAGGATCATGCAAAAACTTAGATATCCACTTTGTTCCAAAAATCAAGTCAATAAGCAAAATTGATCGAGACTGAGTAGCAAGTTAGGAAAATTATTTAAACTAACCTGAGATCAAATAAGTGACTAAGATTGAGTCGCGAATCAAAAAAATAAAATGATCTGGATTGAGCCGATATCAAAATAAGTGACTGAGATTGAGCTGTAAGTTAGGAAAATGATCTGGATTGAGCTAAGATCGAATGACTAGAACGAAACCACAGGTCTAAAAAATAAAGCGACCAGGACTGAGTTAAGGTAAAAAATGAATGATTGAGACAAAATCGTAGATTAAAAAAATGATATGGATTGAGCCAAGATCGAATGACCAGGATGAAATTATGAGTCAGAAAAATAATCTAGATTGAGCCAAGATTGATTGACCAGGATGAAATTACGATTCTAAAAGATAAAGTGACTAGGATCAAGTCAATGTAAAAAATGAATGACTAGGATAAAATTGCGAGTCCGAAAAATGATCTGGACTGAGCCAAGATCAAATGATCAGGATGAAATTGCGAGTCAAAAAAATGATTTGGACTGAGCCAAGATCGATTGATCGGGATGAAATTACAGATTTAAAAGATAAAGCGACTAGGATCGAGTTAAGGTAAAAAATGAATAATCGAGAAGAAATCGCAAGTCAAAAAAATAATCTAGACTGAGCTATAATTAAATGATTGAGACAAAATCACAAGTCAAAAAATGATATAGATTGAGCCAAGATCGACTGACCAAGATGAAACCGCTAATCTAAAAGATAAAGCGACCAATACTAAGTCAAGGTAAAAAATGAATGATCATGATGAAACCATGAGTCAAGAAAATGATCTGAACTAAGCCAAGATTGAATCAGTGATAAGTGATAATGCAATGATGTAAATGCAAGCCTAAAATGCAAATGTAAGTACAATGTGTCAATGCTAATGATCTTTCAATTATGGTGACAAGGTTTTTAAACTCCACTATTCCTCTTTAGCTTCTCGATATTACTAATCTCCGAACAAATTCTGTCAGTTGATCCATGTCATTCTCCTAATCTGGCCATAATCACAAGTCATGTCAACCAATCTATCATTGAATTCATCACTGGGTCACTTTGTTTGCCCCATTTTAAATAATTTTCTCAAGCATCTTTAATTTCTTTCATCTTGGATTTCTTTCAAAATAATGAAAAAAATCTTTTATGAACAGTGTCGTTCATTTATTTATCATCATTCAAATTAATGATAGACATAATACATTTCTTTGATTTATTCAGGAGATGTACATTTGGTAAAAGATAAGAAATTTGAGTTTTTATTATAAAAAAAATGGTCAATAAGAAATCAGAGGTGAATAAAAGGCAAAATATTTTCACTGTTCAAATGGGATATCAACATCCCAAAATAATGATTGCTCAAATAATTTTGAACTTTAACTTAGAATTCTCTTTCAAAAACACATTCTATCAATATCTTCAATCTTTGAATCAATCATCATCCTCATTCTTGGGACCCTCACATGATATTGTTTCTTTAAGTTTTCATCTTTACTTAAACTGCCCTTTTGGGTTTTCAATTTAAACCTTTTTTTTTCATTTTTGTTTTTTCATTTTTTTATTTTTTTGCACACATTTTTCTCATCTTTCTTTTCATTTCTTTTTCCTTCTTTATACATCAATATCACTTTAATCAAAGTCTCAAACAATCTAATAGTAAATTTGTCTTCATTTAATTCATGATTCTCCAACTCGAGTATTCACATTCAATCAAAATGGACTTTTAAGGGACGTAATGTAAACTATGGCAAGGGGTTATGAAAGAAATGGATAAAATAGGCTCAAATTGTATTTGAAAGGTTATCAAATCAAGAATCATTTTTCATGTGGAGCACATTGCCATTTTGCCCCAACAATTTTTCTTTATTTTTTATTTTCTTCATTCTTTTTTTTTTTTATTTTTCAAGAAAAACTTGAGCACAAAAAGGCTTTGCCCCTTGAAATAAACAACCTTTTCAAACTTTGCCCCCAATGTGAGAGTGATCTTTGGTTAGGATTCTATAAAAAAAAATTTTAACAAGTTCAAATAGTGTAGCAAAAGATAATTTTACATTTTTTTTTTAAAGATAGAAGAAAGATGGTCATTTCTCATCTTGAACATGAACACTCTCAACGAAGAATATTTATTAACCAAGAGTATATTTGCGAATGAACAATTACAAAGATCGTGTGTTGCATCTTTTTTGAAATTCATCACCAGATTTGTCTTCTTTTTATTTAATAGTCCCAATAAATCAATAATTTCTATCTATCAACCAAATCATCATGAATGATATTTTCAAAATAAAATCTTGAATTATCATCATGAGTGTCTAAACATTCATCATCTGAAATCAAATAATGGATATGAAAATAAAGTATGAAAAGGTAAGAGTTAATAATGATGATTCACACAAAAAGGAATGTTATGAAATGCATTAAATCTGTCATTTTTATTAAAATGATAAAAAATAAAATGATATTCAAATACATAAAAGAGATCCATATTTTTAAAAAATCTTAAGATGATAAGCAATTTCAATCAACTTTTCTAAAATCATGCCCCTAGATGATTAGGTAAAGAGCCTTTATAGATATTCAGCTCTCTTGATTCATTGAAGCTCATCAAACCTACTCGAATTAAACTTTGTACCTTATACTTAAAAGTAAGGCATGTTTTTATGAAGTGACCCACATTCCTATTACAGTAGTCACATATGGCATTATTATTGTATTATTTAGGATATAGTGGCTTTAATGGCTCCAAAAAGATTGAAGATACTAGGTCATTCTTGACCAATCTGAAAATGGCTTAATATATGTTATAAAGATAAGATCAATGTGACCTTTCTCTTGATTGCCTTAGATCTTCTTAAACTACTCGCTTGATTGTTAGGCCTTGAAATTGGTGGAGTAACAGGGTTAGGCTTATATGCAGGTGCTTAAAAAGCTTATTGATAAGGACTTAAAGCAATGTTGTTCATAGTTGGAAAATAAAATGGGTAAGAAGCTTATGCAACATTATTGGTGGCTGGGTAGTCAGCAAGATGAGCATATAGTGGATATGGAGCATAACTTATAAATTGCTGCCCCTCAAAACTCACCGTCTTTGTTTCATCTTTTTCTTTCTTAGGCATCTAATCTTTCTTAGCATTGTTAGTCTTTTCCTTCTCAAACTTATCATTTTTATAGCATTTTCAATAATCTCTTTTAAAACCACCATATCAGTAAAATTCTTTGTTGCATTCCCTATCATCTTCTCATAATAAGGCTACTTTAAGTGCTTACAAAGAAAACTGTCATTTTTTTTAGTTAAAGGAGGTTGTACTTGAGTGATGACATCTCGTCATCTTTAGGCATACTCTTTGAAAGACTCAGATATTTTTTTCTTCATTCATTTCAATGAAAGGTGATTATGAGCCATATCTATGATGTGATGATACCCACTGATGAAAGATCAAGTCAAATCTTTTCACGATTTTATGCGAGTCTTGTCCAACTGAACATACCACCTTGTAGTAGACCCAGTTAAGCTGTCTTGAAAAATATGCATGAACAATTTCTCATTGCTAGCATATGCTGTCATCTTACAACAATACATTGTGACATATGTAATGAGGCACTTAGTACCATCGTATTTCTCAAATTTTGACACTTTAAACTTGGGTGGCATCATTACATCTAGTACTAAACAAAGCCCTACAACATCCATGGATTTATAGAAATCAATGCCTTCTACAACCCATAATCTTTCCTTAATCATGCTTATTATTTAATCAGTCTTAGAGTTTTCTAAGGATCCCAACCATTTTTAACTTCATTTTTTCTTTTAACTTATCCAAATTGGAGATTTGAATTGGCTCGACTACTTTTTTAGTAAAAACAAGATTAGTATAACTCTAAACATTTACTTGATTGGATGTATAGGGCATTCTTAGATAGCTGTGACTTAGGAACATGTTTTGTTATAGCTAAAAGCTTGGAGTGGTTTGGTGTGGATCGAAACTTGAAGGATACAATGACTCAGTAATTTCATGTGAAACATCCTCTTTTATTGCTTTCCTTTTGTTTATTTTCTCCAGAGCTTCTAGAATCTTGCTTAGTTTCTCCTCAATTATCTTCTGGGCCTTTTGTAACCTTTCAAAACAATTTGTATTATCCAATTCCATCTTCTTGGCTCTAGTTCAAATGTTAAGCTATTCTTGCACTTTAGTACCACAATCTAGAATAAATGATCTTAACATGATTTGACATAATGAATAAATGATCATGAATGAATGTAAAATAATGTATATATGTTTATGAATATGCACAAGAAGAAAAGAAATAAATGAGATAAGAAAATTAGTTAGTCATTTCAATAAAGAATAAATACTATAAAGCAAGTAAAATAATAACATGACCCTAAATTATGGATTAGCTATAAAAGGTGGAAGGACATGGCTCTATCTATGGTTAGGCTCTTAAAGTTAACTATATATGATTTGGATTACTTCTAAAAAGTTTCCAAATTGTTCCTTACATCATTGTCCATCACAAACTAATAAGGCACTCTAATCCTCACCCATCATAGGCTATAAGTGAAAAGGATTTAATTTGAGTGAGAGTGTTTCGCAGGCCCATACGGAGACATGAAATCTTACGAGGGCATAGATACTCCACTCATTCCTAAGGGTAGAGCTCAAGAAGAGAGTTTATGTTATACACATACAAATGAATGATAGATATATATAAATGAATAACTAAATAAAATATAATCAATGAAAAGAAAGAAATAGGAAAGAAAGAAAATAATCTTAAATTAATTAAATAATGCTTGGATAATAAGAAATTATTTACTGGCCTAACTCTCGATATCCTTAGTAGAGTCATCAAACTATCATAACGTATAGATCCGTGGACCTATCGTTAGACATGGATTAGAGGAGTCTCCATCAATCTTTTTTGTTTAGATGTGATTGGCCATCTGATTGAAACTAATCTACAAAACTAGATTTACGTTCAGGAGTACAGTTACGCATGAAGAAGGTTATAGCACCCTCATAGTGCCCATGCAAAGATGGTACCAGTTTGATTTCAAATTATCCAAGCCTTAAAAATATTTATGCTTTACCGAAGTATTTAATATTGAGAATTAATCTCAAAATTACCCCAATAGTTTAATAGCAATTTAAGATAACTCTTTAACCTCAAAAAAATTCATGGAGACTAGTGTCCCACTCTAAAGAGATTTTATTGTCAAATTTATTAATGTATTTTATTAAAAAAAAATCAATAAGTCTCCCAATAGTTTGGTAAAACTTACCTTGAGGCATATCTCTCAATAGTTTGGTGAGATTTTATTATAAAAAACTTTTGCAAAAATTTTATTTTATTTTTTTTGAGAAAGTCCATTAAGTCTTCCAATACTTTAGTAGAACTTAATTCAAGAAGCAAATTTTTCAATAGTTTAAAGGATAAAAATTTTTTTTTTTTGAAATTTATTTATAAAATTTTCCAATAGTTTGGTGGATTCTATTTAAAATTATTTGAAAAGATTATTTTTATTTTTATTTTTATTTTTTTTGCTTTTCAGGAATAAAAATTTTATTTTTGCAAAATATTTAATAAATGATAGATCACTCAATAAAAATTAGTAAAATAAAATGAATAAAGATCAAAATCAAAATAAACATAAATTAAAATTAAAATTAAAATGAAAAAAAAACCTTGTGATTTAGGTGGGTCAGCACACAGGTCAATACATGGGTCAATGAGTCTACCCATGGGTTTAAGACTTCCAAAACGGCATCATGTAGGGGAAGTATAAAACCCACACCACTCAGCTTTTATTCAGAATTCCCTACCCTCTCCTTTTATCCTTGATTCTCTCTCCCTTTTTTCTAAAAAAAAACCCAAAAATTCAATTGGAAATTGGGTTTGGTCACCTGTTTTTGGAAAATTGACTGGAATCCCATCTAAAAGCTCAAACTTCATCGAAAAACTCATCAAAAAATTTAAAGTTCATCTTTCAAACTCGGATTTTTTCTAGAAAAAACTAAAACTTTCTAGATTTTTTAGATTTCTTCAAAACCATTCCAAAAATTAAACCCTAAACCTAGAAACCTAAGTCCTAATCCAAAAATTTTAAATCAAACCTAGAATTCCTGAAAATTGAACATAAAATCCCAGTAACCCAAAATTTCAAAAACTTAAACATTAAGTTTTTTCTCTCTCAATCCACCCTATCTTGTTTTTAAAAATATTTTTCAATTTATAGGCAGTCCTCATTCAACTTAGGGATCGAACAAAACCGAGATTGAATTCTGTCCGAGCATGATTTTAGGCTAGGACTTAGGTGATGTGTCTAGATTGAATTAAGATCTTTGATTTAATTCTAGATTATGATCCTTGACTATGTAGATTCCTTGGATTTAGCTGATTCGATTTCAGTTTCAACTTCCTTATTCAAACCATGATCATGTAGAAAAATGGAAAAAGAATAAAAACATAATAATAATAATAAACTACAATAAATAATAATTTAATAAAATAATATATTACAATATACTATACTATAATAATAAACTATATTGTACTATAATATACTAAATTATACTATACTGATAACAATAATAATAAAATCAGCTTTATTAACCCCAGACACAAATGGGTGTCTACACCACTCATCCTAAAAAGTCAAAAAATAAGTCCGTTAGGCATATTTTTTCATTCCAAAAGAAGTGTTACTTCATTCAAATGATATTCATTCATTAAATGACGTTTAAAATCTTTTAAGGCTTATATATACTTCTTAAACACTAATTTTTCATAAAATCTTACACCTTTTCATTTCTTAAAGATCAAAAACATATTTTATCTTTCTTGCACTCTTTATTTGTTCATGATTCATGTGAGTTTAAAAAGAATTCAAGTGCAATCAAAATTTTCTTTTATTTAGGCATTGTACCTTGAGGATAACATTTTCAAGAATCCATTTGTACCGTAATGAAGAGACTATTATCCTTAAGATAGTTTCCTAAAAGTGCCTTGCCTAAGAGTTTATTTCTTCTCTTCCATTTTTGCATTTTAGTTTTGTTGCTATAACTATACCCATATACAATAATTTAAAGATAATAATTTTTCTCTAATGGCAACATTTGCAATCAAGTTTCACATTTATGAAGTGGAGAAAAATTATATGGAAGATACTAAAGGATATTATTGGTGTTAAAGCAAAACCAAAAAATTATTTTATAGAAAAACTATCTTTGTGATTGTGGAAGATTAAAATTAGTTGTCCCCTACAAATATTAAATTTGAGAAGAGTAAGTATGATTCATGAATAAAGGAGCAAAAGGTAAGTGTTCTAAATGGTTTAACCTTTGGTACATTGAGGTACATAATTTTTTCATTGCAATTAATTTATGTGATTAAATGGTTGTATGATTATGCTGTTAAAATTTGTTTTTAAATATCTTTTGTTGAAGTTTATTCAAAAAGTCGATGTATTTTTTAACAGATTATTGTTTAATTTTCATTTTATTATGATTTGATATTGATCAAAGGATCATGTCAAAATAAAATGATAAAGGAAAGATTGAAACAACCCATGAAGAATTGTGTAAGAAATCACAACAAGTTAATTGGTACGTGAATAGACACCAAAAACAATGACAATGATTATTCATTTTTTATTCAAATAAAATTTATTGTATCTATTGGCTAATAAGTTAAGTAGTATTATAGATTATTGAAGTGATTTATGTATATTTTTACAATGATGATTTAATATGATGTTATTGAAAGTATTATAGATTATTGATATTGTTTGATATCAATACATTATTCATGCATAGTTATTATGATTAGCATAATGCATGTTCATTAATTTGAAAATTATTTGTTAGAATATTTGATAATATAAAGCATGCTATAAGTTATCAAGAGATTTGATATAAAATTCATAAGTTTTGCATATATCTTAAAATGATGTATGTATGAACTTATGAAATTCTTATTTTGTAAAGTCACTATAGCCTTGCAAATGTTCTAAAATTTATTTTTAGAATAATGATAATTATTTAATAAAAACAAGAATGACTAGCTCAAATAGTTTTTAAAGTATTAGTTTTAAAATACAAGATGATTTGATATTGGTTATCTTAGTTTAAATATGATTAATTGTTACGTGATGATTGTTTTTCATTATTTCTTATATGAGCAAAATATATGTTTTTATTGTTGTATACACCCAATTTGGTCCAGGCCCAGATCAATTGGGCCTGGTCCAAAGGGGTTGGTCCACTTTGTTTTTTTATTTATTTTTGTATTTTATATTTTATTTTATTTTTATTTTATATTATATATATATCTTTTATGTATTTATTACTTACTTATTTATTATTACTATTTATTAATATATATATCTTTATTTTTTTTCTTTTCTTTTTCTTTTTTTCTGTTAATATTCATATATATATTTTTATTTATCTAGTTATATATTTATTATTATTTATCTATTATTATTGTTAATTTATTTGTTAATTTTTTGGTTTATCTGATTATCTTCATTTAATTATATATTAATATTTTTTATTTAATTTTTTATTTTTCTGATTTTTTTTCGGTTGAAGATTGGATTGATTTTGGAGGAATCTCACTGTGAATTGGGATTCAATCAGAGTCCATATTGGATTCAATGATTGAATCCCAATCCGAAGAGGAGTTGGGATTGATCAGAAACTCTTCTGATCAATCCCTATAAAAGAACCCACGGATTAAAGGAAAAAAATGAAAAAAAAAAGAGATACTGGTTGAGACGAAAAAAGGCAAGCACAGAGAAGATTTAAAGGCTAAAAAAGTTTTGGTGCTTTTAAAACAGCTTTAGGAATCGGTAGGAATTTTTGAAGAATTTTTACAAATTTTTTTCTGGAAATTTTTGAAAATTTTCTAGATTCCGGTGAATTTTTGGGCGAAGGTTGAATTTTTTGACGACTATTCCGGCCAACTTTGAATTTTTCGGCCAGCTGTCCAATTTTCGGTAAGAATTTTTAGAAATCGATCAACTTTTCGATGAACTTTCGATGAAAAACCCAGATTCTGATGAAATTTCCAGAATTCGATGAATATTCAACCGGAGTTCTTCAGGTATTTTAGAGAGAAAAGAGAGAAGAGAAAGGAAGAGAGAGAGAGAGGGAATGCTCGGTCTGCTGAAAAATGAAGGAATTAGCCTTTTATACCCGCTGAAAATGACGTCGTTTTGGCGTTACTATGCCAATAGGATCAGCGTGTTTTGAAATCAGGCGACCCGACCCGAGCGTCGACCCGCTTTCAATCAGCTTTTTCGAGCCGTTAGTCGAGCCGAGCCGACACCCTTGAGCCGCTTCTCCGAGTCGTTAGCCGAGCCATTCTAGGTTTTTTTTTTTCTTTTATATATATATTTATTATTATTATTATTATTATTAGATTAGGTTTGTTTAATATTCTTTTATTTTTATCTTTATTTTATTTTTATTTTTGTTTTACTTTTCTTTATTTTTTATTTTTTATTTTCACTTTTATTTTGTTTTATTATTTTATTTTCTTTAAATAAAATCCAAAAAAAAAATTTTGGAGAAAAGTTGAAAGTATTAATTTTCCTCGAAATTAAAAGTTTCCAAAAAATATTTTTGAAAAAAAGTTGAAAGTATCAATTTTTCTTAAGAATAAATTTAAAAAAAAAAAGGTTTTGAGGAAAAGTTGAAAGTATCAATTGTCCTTGAAATTAAAGTTTCAAAAGAATATTTTTGGGGAAAAGTTGAAAGTATCAATTTTTCCTGCACAAGAGCAATCATTTTTTTCCTTTCTATTTTTTTTAATGTTAAATAATCCGACGATGGAGCCTCTGCAAGTGAAACAGTAGTTTTCTTGCATACTCTTGAGGTGAGGGGATTTTTTCAATTTTTGCTAAAAGTATTAGAGTCAATTGAGAACAATTTCTAACAACTAATTACTTGGTAAATTTTTAAGGTTTATTGGATAACACAAAATTAAACTGGTACCATCTTTTGATGGGTTTTGTGAGGGTGTTATAACCTTCTTCACACGTAACCGAACTCCCGAACGCTGTTCTAATTAGTAGACCCGAACCTATTCTTTTAGGGACCCTTAAACTTAAGTGTTCTCTGAAATGATAGATTTCTTAGGTGACCAATCGCATCTAGATAAAAAAGATTGGTGGCGACTCCTTCAAGTAAATGTCTAGCGATAGATCTTCGGATCTAGATGTTATGACAACTTGACAACTCCACTGGAGACACTTTGAAAGTCAGGCCAGCAAATAAATTTGTGTTATCCAAAAGCCTAATAAAATTGAACTTTTTTGTATATATTTTATTTATTCATTCATGACTATTTACTTTATTAATTATGTCATTCATATGCATGTGCATAATATGAGCTCTATACCCGAGCTCCGTCCCTCTAAGAGGGAGTAAAGTACCTATTGCTTTCGTGAGGTCTAATGCCTCCGTAGTGGCTAGCAAAATACTCCCACTCAAATTGAATCTTTTCCTCTTGTAGCCTGTAATGGGTGAGGATTAGGGTGCCTTACTAGTCTGTGATGGACAAGGATGTAAGGAGCAATTTGGAAACTTTTAGACTTTGACCTTAAACCACATATAGTGAACCTTAAGAGTCCCTAACCTATAGATAGAGCCATCATCCTTCCCTTTTAAAATTGACCAAAAGCATAGAATTTATTCCTTTTACTCTGTGTGATCTTTAAATTTACTTAGTTATTTATTCCTTTTTTCTGGGCATACTAACATTTTTTCTCATTCTTTTGCATTGGTTCATGCTCATATCATACAGTTGCATAAAGAACATTTACTTAAAAGATAATCTTCAACAAATTTTTTTTCATGGACTTCAATGAACGACTAGTTTGCTCTTCATTCGTATTAACACTTTGTGAGACACCCAACGAAGTAAGAACCCAGTCAAAAAAGATTTAATTGAAGATAAGAGATTGTTTACCAATCGGGTATGATTCTACTCTATCTCAAAAAAATATCATTGTTTACTAATCGGGTATGATTTTACTCTGTCTCAAAAAAATATCTATCCTCCTCAAATAGAACAATCTAGAATATTTGGTTGATATCTGGAAGAAGATGAGTCCGTCAAGACAAGAGCAGTTTTATCAGAGACATGGGCATATAGCATATTTTCTAGCAGTAGTTGTTGATGATCAACTAAACAGAGCTGCAACACAATTCTAGGATCCTGCATACAAGTGTTTCATCTTCAATGAAGCTGATATGACTCCCACCATCAAAGAATATTCTATTTTGCTGGGTTTGCACCTCAAGGCTCCTAACAAGATATATGTCAAAAAATACAAGCCAGGATTTCGTAAATGTCTGGCTCAACTTATGGGGATAGACAAGGAAGTTATGGATTCTTATATGAAAAAGAAACAAGAACAGGTTTGCCTACCTTGAAAGTTCTTTCATGAGTTTCTATTGCAACATGTCAATGAAGAACAGGGGTTGGATATATTTGCCTTAGCCATATATGGAATGGTGATCTTCCCAAAGGTTTTGGGTTATATTGAGATAACAGTGGTTAACTTCATCGAGAATGTGATTAATGGCTATAATCTTTCAACGATAATATTAATAGAGATTGTCAGATCTTTGAATTACTGTTGTCAAAATGGAAGACGTTTTATAGGTTGCATACATTTATTGTACTTATGGATGAAAAGCCATTTTGAATGGGGAAATGGTACTTTCTTGAAGCTTTATATTCGTAATAGAGCTTCGATCAAAGAATTTTATGAAAGTGGGTGATCAGAATGAAAGTCTAAACAGAAATGGATAACTTTCCTACAAAAGTTGAATAGTGCCAAGGTGAGATGGTTGGCCCCATGGATGAATCATGAGCCTATGTTGTATCAATGTGGGGATAATACAGTGGTCTCACTTCTGGGTTTATGGGGAGTAACAAATTATTCACCACTCCTAGTGAGAAGGTAATTTGAAGGAGAATAGTTCATTCCTATGACTTATGGGCTTCATCAGCTAGATTTCTCTTATAGTGAGCCTAAAGCATTTCAGAGGATGAATGAGATGATTAAAGCAAGGAAAAATCTTCGAAGAGTGAGTCCTGGACCATTTACTGATAAAGTCACTCCAGGGTACTTGGTTTGGAGAGCAAAACGAAGACAAGAAATGGTATTCACTTATGAAAGTTCTCAACCACCAATAGAAGAAAAACTTGAAGAGACACCATCAGAATTAGAGCTTGCAACAAAAGAATTTGAGTCTGAAAAGGGTAAGTTAAAGCAAGAAATTTAAAAGCTTCAAGAAGAAAAAGATCAATGGAAAGATAGAGCTGAAAGTCATGAAGTTAAAGTTCACAAGATTGCTATAAAACGTGATACAGCTATTGAAGACTTAGCAAAGCTACACCAAAAGCATAAAAGGTTATGTGTGAGTGAAAAGGCCAAAAAGATAACCATTACCGAGCTAACTAAAGAAAATGCAAGATTGAAGCAAAAGTATGCTGAATTGGAAGAAAAAGTACCCAAGTACAAACAGAGAGTAACATGTTAAATAGTTATATGAGTAGGCTAAGGCAAAAGTTAAATTAACAAGAAGACCACATTGCTTCATTAGTTAGGGAGCATAGAGAATTATTATACCAAGTTTGGTGTAGTAAAAGAGAGAACTTAAGAAGATAAAAATATATTGAGCACCTAACGACCCAAATCTGTAAAAGGGTATACTAGGCAAGAGAGATGGTAGAAGAAGCAGAGACATTGAAATAAGTGGTGGCCCCAGTAGGAGAACATGGACAGCGTCTGTTGAACTTCATCGAAGAAGCCAAGGCCCAGTATGAACAAATTAAACAATTTTATGGTTATAATTCTAGGATGATAAACTCAATGTAAACAAAAGTTTTTTGGAACAAATGAAATCTTTAGTTGAATATCGTTTTTAAGGCAAATGTTCTTTGCATACATGCATTTTCCATTCATCGCATTCTCATTCATTACACTTAACAAAGTAACCATATGATAGTCATACAAATTTACTAATTCTAAAATATGGTACTCAAGGTTCAAGGATAGCTCCATCTAGCGAGAACCCTGTCCATCGATATAATACAAGATCTAGAGCGAGACAAATGGAGCAAAAAAATTCTCACAGATTTGAAAAGATAGAAAAAGCACAGGAGAAGATTGAAAGTGAGTTGAGCAAGATTCTGGATGCTCTCAATAAGATGATTAAGGGAAAAAAAGTTGAAAAAATACAAGCCAACAATTCTCCCATTGCAAGAAGTGGCTGATCTTTTGTATCCTCCAGGTTTTGGCCCACCTTAAGCCTAGTTTGCACAAAAGGTTCCACCACAGCACTTTGTATATCCAACATATCTTGGAATGCCATCAGTTTCCAACCCAGGGCATTATCATAGCTATGTAAATCTTGTCTTTACTGAAAAGGTAGTAGAACCAATTTCTGATCTAGATGATTTGAAAAAGAAGCAGAAAAAAAAGATAAGAGTGGAAACTCAGGAAAGCTCCAAGATTAGTATGCTAGAACAAAGGCTACGGGCTGTGGAAAGATTTGATTTCTATGTTTCAGTTGATGCTGCTAGGCTTTGCTTAGTCCCTGATGTGATCATTTCTTCTAAGTTTAAAGTACCAAAATTAAAAAAATATGATGGTACGAAGTGCCCCAAAACCCACATCACCATGTATTGTCGGAAGATGGCAGCTCATACTCATGATGAAAAACTCTTGATGCATGTATTTCAAGATAGCCTTACAGGCTCTGTTGCCAGGTGGTATGTTCAGCTGGACAAAACTTGCATTTGCTCTTAGAACGATATGACTCATGACTTCATCAGTCAATATCGACATATTATCGATTTGGCTCTTGATCATTTATCTTTACAGAATCTGGAGAAAAAGGTAAATGAGTCTTTTAAAAAGTATACCTAAAGGTGAAGGGATATTACTTCTCAAGTACAACCTTCTCTGACTGAGAAAGAGACCACAGTGCTTTTTGTTAGCACTTTGAAACCTCCATATTATGAAAAGATGATAGGGAATGCAACAAAAAATTTTACTGATATGGTAATTTCGAGAGAAATTATCGAGAGTGCCATCAAGAATAGCAAGTTGAAAGGAAGTGAAGCATCTAGCAAGAGAGTCCTGAAAAAGAAAGAGACTGAAGCTCAGGCTATAAGCTTTGATAAACAGTAATTTGAGGGCTATCAACCCTACTCACCACTAGGATATTTGCCATATTACCCTACTGTAAATAACATTTCCTCTTACCCATACCAACTATTTATACAGTCACCTTACCCTCAAACATATCAAACCCCTCCTAGGCCACGAAATACCATATATAGTCCCAACACTCAGCCTTCCCCAAGACCTCAAAATACCTAACTAACCTCATTGGTGGTTCACGAGAGCAACAAACTACCCGTGAGAAATCTATGTTTGACCCAATTCCAATGACTTATACAGAATTATATAAGGAGCTTTACAACAGTCATTTGATTGCTCATAGTAAATTGGAACCCCTCAAGCCACCTTACCTCAAGTGATATGATCCCACAGCTTATTGTGACTACCATTATGGGATCGTTGGTCACTCCATCGAAAATTACACTACCCTAAAACATAAAGTGCAACGGTTGATCAAGGACGGAATGATTTGCTTTGATATAAAAGGGGTGACTGCACCAAATATTAGTGGCAATCCCTTATCGAATCATAACGTAAATGCTATAAGTGAAGAACAGAAGTGCCATGTGAAGAAAAGAGTGACAAATATTAAGACACCTTTTAGTCAGCTGTTTGATATTTTATGGAAAGATGACATGATACAACTAGTGAGTCCACACAGTTATCATGAAGTATATGTAGTCGACACTAGTTGTAAATATCATAGTAGGGCAATAGGCCATTCTATTGAAACCTGTAAGTAGTTTCACCAAGAGGTGTAAAAACTCTTGGATTCATACCAAATGAAAGTCTATGAAAAAAGAGAAAACTTAAGAAGTGTTGAGGTGTCTATGACTGATAAGCCTACAAAGCTGTTTCCAAAGCCAGTGATAATTTATTGTGGGAACAAGCCAAAGTCTATCATAAACAAACTCATTCTCATGCCGGTAACTTTTAAAGTTTGGCTCTTTTTCCATACAAGGATGGTAAAGCTGTACCCTGAAGATATGGCTGTGATACTATAGTTTAGAGGCAAGAAGAAGATGTCTTCAAAACTGACGCTTCCAATATAACTGGTGTAGGAGGCATTACCCGAAGTGAGAAGTGCTACACTCTAAAAATGTTAGAAAAAGCTAGAAGAGAAAAGGCCAAAGAAGGAGAAAGATGGAATAATCCTAAAGTAGAACCTGAAGAAGATCGTTTGAAGTCGGTGTCAGAAAGAGAGGTTTATGAATTCCTAAAGCTGGTGAAACATAGTGAGTATTGAATTGTTGAATAGTTGAATAAAATGTCAGCTCAAATCTCATTACTATCATTGTTATTAAACTCAAAGCCACACCGAAATGCCCTGCTAAAAATGTTGAATCAAGCATACGTGGCACATAATGTATCTGTTGAATATGTGAATCACTTGGTTGAAAATCTAGTCATATCGAATCACATTTCATTCAGTAATGATGAGATTTTCTTGAAGAAAAAAGGAAATGCCAAGGCTCTGTATATCACGGTCAAGTGCAAGAGCCATATCATAGCTAAGATCCTTATCGATAATGGCTCTACTATCAATGTCATACCTATGTCAACTTTGATGAGGCTACCTATCGACTACTCTCATATGAAGAATAATTAGATGATTGTGAGAGCTTTTGATGGGACCAAAAAAAAAGTCTTGGAGAATATCGAGATGCCTTTGCAAATCGAGCCATGCACTTTTAATGTGAAGTTTCAAGTGATGGATATCTCTTCATCCTACAGCTGTCTATTAGAAAGGCCATGGATTCACATGGCAGGAGCTGTGCCCTCTACTTTGCACCAAAAGATCAAGTTTAATGTAGAAGGTCGATTAGTAGTGGTAGTTGGGGAGGAAGACATGCTAATGACCCAACCATTGAATACTCCATATGTAGAGGCTATCAAAGAAACATTAGAATGCTCCTATCGATCTTTTGAATTAGATAATTCTGTAAGTGAAAAATTTAAAAATCAATCTTTTTCAAAGATAGTGATGAGCTAAGTTATCAATAAGAGCTGGTATCTAGGATCAGGGCTAGGCAAGAACTTGTAAGGAATAAAAGAACCTCTGACAGTAATAGACAATAGTGAAAGGTTAGGCCTGGGCTATGAGATAGCAGAATGAGAGATCAAGAGAAAGCCAGCAAGAAAGACAGTAAAACTAATGGTTATCCCACACCTATATGAGACTTTCAGACTTGGAAGATTCATGTACCCAGATACAGAAAAAAGCATGAAAAATACTTTTATCCAGTTAACCATTGATGCTATCGAAGATGAAAGGGAGATTAATCAAGAGGGGTGGGTTCACCTTTGTCCGTCAGATTATGAGCTGAATAATTAGAGTGCCATCGAGATGCCTATGACTTTTGAAACTAATACAATATAATTGTAACATCCCAATAGCTATTGCCCAAGGCATTAAGGTGATCTTTCTTGTTTGGGCCATTTATCTTTTATTATTTTAATAAAAAATTAGGAAGGATGCATTTTCATTCATTTCTTCTTGTGTCTTTATTTTTTTCATCTTTTCAAGCACATCTTGCCAACATATCCTATTTCATTCAATTTCATGTCTTTAAATGAACATGAAGATAATCATGATAACAATCAAGAGGTTAGTTTTAAGAGTTCAATTAACATTGATGAACTTGACAATGAAGAGAATTCTGAGGAATATGTTATGCCTCGAACCTAATGAGATTGATTGAACAAGAAAATAAGTAAATTGAACCTTATCAAGAGATAGTTGACTTAGTAAATTTGGGATATGAAGAGAATAAGAAAGATGTCAGAATTGGCACTTCACTTTCATCAAGAGATAGATAATGATTGGTAGATCTACTTAAAAAATTCATAGATGTATTTGCTTGGTCTTACCAAGATATGTCAGAGCTGAGCACGGAGATAGTGGAGCACAGATTACCCTTAAAGTTAGAATGTAAACCAGTTCAACAGAAACTAAGATGGATGAAGCTTGAAATGCTACTAAAAATCAAAGAAGAGGTGAAGAAACAACTTGATGCAGGTTTTCTACAAGTGGCCAAGTACCTAGAGTGGGTAGCCAATATAGTACCCGTTTCTAAGAAAGATGGAAATGTACGAATATGTGTAGACTATCGAGACTTGAATAAGGCTAGTCCAAATGATAACTTTCTTTTACCTCATATCGACACACTGGTAGATAATACAGCTAGGCATTCAATTTTCTCTTTTATTGATGGTTTCTCAGGGTATAATTAGATAAAAATGGCTACAGATGATGTGGAAAAGACCACTTTCATGATTATGTAAGGAACTTTTTGTTACAAGATCATGCCTTTTGGGTTAAAGAATGCTGGGGCAACATACCAAAGGGCCATGGTAACACTCTTCCATGACATGATGCACAAAGAGATCGAAGTGTATGTAGACGATATGATTATAAAGTCTTGTGAGGATGAAGATCATGTCACCAGCCTCAGAAAGTTATTTGAAAGGTTAAGAAGATTTCAGCTCAAATTAAATCCAGTCAAGTGCACCTTCGGGGTAAAGTCAGGGAAGTTACTAGGCTTTGTGGTCAGCGAAAGAGGAATTGAAGTCGATCCAGATAAGATACAGGCCATTCAGAATCTGTCACCTCCTAGCACACCAAAGGAAGTTCAAGGTTTTCTAAAGAGATTAAACTACATTTCTCAGTTTATCTCTCAGCTTACTTACAAATGTGATCCTATATTTAATCTTCTCAGTAAGAATAATCCTAGAAAATGGAATGAGGAATGTCAAGAGACGTTTGATAAAATTAAGTAATACTTGTCAAACTCTTCAGTGTTGGTACCACCTGTTCCAGGAAAACCTTTAATTTTATACTTAACTGTATGTAAAAATTCAACGGGATATATGCTGGGACAGCAAGACGAGTCTAGCCGAAAGAAAAGAGCTATTTACTATCTGAGTAAAAAGTTCACAGAATATGAATCCAAGTATTCTTCATTGGAGAAAATATGTTGTGCATTAGCATGGACTGTCAAAAGACTCAGATAGTATATGCTCTATCATACCACATGGCTCATAGCAAAACTGGATCAAATTAAATATATCTTCTAGAAGCTTTTTTTGTCTGAAAGAATTGTTAGATGACAAGTAATGCTCTCGAAGTATGATATTATATATGTGAGCCAAAAGGCAATAAAAGGGGGCGCTATAGTGGAATTTCTTGCAAATCGTGCTATTGTATGAGCTAATGAAGTTGAAATTTCCTGATGAAGATCTAATGACTATTTTTCAACTGGAGAAAAGGGAGCATGGAAAAAAATGTTGGAGAATGTACTTTGATGGAGCTGCCAATGCCTTGAGGTATGAAATTGAGGCAATTCTGATTTTTCTAGAAGAACAATACTGACTTGTAACAGCAAGGTTAAATTTTAACTGCACAAATAGCATTGCTGAATATGAGGCATGTGTCATGGGCTTACAAGCTGCTATAGATAAAAAAGTGAAAGCATTAAAAGTGTTCAGAGACTCAGCTCTAGTTATATATCAATTGAAAGAAGAATGAAAGACGAGAGATTCAAAACTCATTTCATATCATAAGTATATTCTAGAGTTGACGAAATAATTTAAAGATATCCAGTTTGCTCATTTACCCCGAGAAGAGAATCTGATTGCTGATGCATTGGCTACTCTAGCTGTAATGATTCGAATTAATGACAATACTGACATCTAACCCATTAAGCTAAATGTTAAGGATATGCCAGCTTATTGCTCTAATGTAAAAAAAAAAGAAAATGAAAAGTCTTGGTATTATGATATCTTAGTATATTAAAGATTAGCAATACCTAGTTCAAGCAACAGAAAATGATAAAAGGATCATCCGAAGATTGGTCATAAGCTTTTTCCTAGATAGGCATGTTATGTATAAAAGAAGTTGGGATCAAGTATTATTAAGGTGCGTAAGGTTGAAGCAAAAAAAATCATTGAAGAGGTGCATGATGGAATATGTGGGGCATATACTAGTGGACATATGATGGTGAGATAGATCATGAGAGCAGGATATTACTGGTTGATGATGGAGAGTGATTGTATTGATTATACTTGTAAATGCCATAAATGCCAAATATATGCTGATAAGATAAATGCTCCGCCATCTACTTTACATGTTATGACACCACCATGGCCATTCTCAATGTGGGACATGGATGTCATTGGTCCTATCATACCAAAGGCTTCTAATGGGTATAGATTTATTTTTGTGATGATAGATTACTTCATAAAATGGGTAGAAGTAACATTATATGTAAGTGTAACACGATTCATGATTTGTAAGTTCATAAAGAGAGAGATCATCTATAGATATGAACTTTTAGAAAGAATTATTTCAGATAATGTAAAGAATCTAAATAGCAAGATGATGCAAGATATATGTGCTCAATATAAGATTAAGCATCATAACTCACACCATATCGTCCAAAAATGAATGGGGCAGTTGAGACAACCAATAAGAACATAAAAAGGATTTTGGAAAAAATGATCAAGACTTATAAAGATTGGCATGAGAAGTTGCCATTTGCACTACATACATATCGAACATTAGTTCGTACCTCTATTGGGGTAACCTCATTTTTTTTTATTTATGGAATGGAAGTTGTACTACTAGTAGAAGTAGAGATCTCTTCTTTGAAGGTTCTAAAAGAAGTTGAGTTAGAAGAAGCTGAATGGATTCGAGAACGCTATGAATAGTTAAATTTCATATAAAAAAAGAGGTTGATTGCACTGTGCCATGGTCAACTATATCAAAGAAGAATGATGAGGGTTCATGATAAGAAGATTCGACCCCGTTGCTTTCGAGAAAAAGAGTTAGTCTTGAAGAGAATCCTTTCAATCCAGCACGATAGTAGAGGAAAATAGACTTCGAATTGGGAAGGGTCGTATGTGGTGAGATAGACTTTTTCAGGTGAAACGTTGATACTGACTGAGATGGATGGAAATGATTTACTCCATCCTATAAATTTTGATGCTGTGAAGAAATACTATGCTTGAATGAAAAAATAAAAAAATGAAAAAAAATACAAAAATACAAAAATAAAAAAAAAAAGAAAAAAGTGAATGAAAAAGGAGGACTTAAGGCGAAAACCCTAAAAGGGCAGTTTGAGTCATAGGGAGTTTGTCTAAGTTGAAAACCTGAAAAGGTAACTTAGATAAAGAAAATACGGCATCAAATTTTAAAATTCGATGGCATTGAGATTAGCAAATTTGAAAGAGCTCCAAGTTGTTAAATACATCAAAGGGTTGGATTTTCAGAAAAAAAACCTTGAGATGTGTTATCATGATTATCCGATTGTTCATTTTGGGCTTTGTCCTCATACTTATCCTTATAATTCTCTCTTGGCCAAAATTAGCCAACATTTTTGCAAATAAAAGACATTCTATTTCACTCTTTGTGTCTTTTTTTTTTCTGGTGACTGTTTCTCAACCATTTTTATTCTTTTCTTCTTAATACCCTACAATGGAAGAAATGTGCAAATGCATTCTTACTTTTTGAGTTTGAAATAATGATTGATGAATGAATAATGGCATGAAAGATTTTTACATTACATTAAATAGGTCAAAAGTGATAAAGGCAGGATTGAGATGTTCAGTTCCTGATAAGGACATTGAATTTGGAAAGATATTTTTTTTTTTACAAAAAGAATGTAAGTGGAAAAGATGATTGAGAGCTATACTAGCTCGATATTAGAAAAGCAGTATAATCTGGTTTTTGAAGAATCAAAGGGTTTGGGGTCCAAGAAAAGAGCTTGAGAAGCTTGAGTACCACAACTGAATATGAGTTAATTAGCCAACATTTGCATAACATGCATTGAATTTCATATACATTGCATAGCATATACTACATAAATTCAAGAAGCAGGGGTATCCAAAATCTCACATAGAGGAGATAGATGTGAAGACATTTTCAAATTTGAGAAAAAGCTTGTCAGGTAAGTTCCTAATCCTTGAAATAGGATATCTCTTGGTATCAGGGTTGATTTATAAGACCTTTGGGCATAATCTTCTGAAATTTCTTCAAACGTAATTTTCAACTCCTTTGGACATGATTGTCAATGAGTAATTTATTTTTCCAAAGTCATTGAGCCTCTGATTAGAGAAGATTTGTTTATCTTTCCAAAGTCATTGAGCCTCTGATTAGAGGAGACATTTATTTTTTGAAAGTCGTTGAGCCTCTGATTAGAGGAGCGTCATTAATCTTTCCAAAGTTGTTGAGCCTCTGATTAGAGGAGCCATTTATTTTTTCAAAGTTGTTCAATCTCTGACTAGATGAGCCATTTATTTTTTCAAAGTCGTTAAGCCTCTGATTAGATGAGCTTTTATTTATTTTCCAAAGTCGTTGAGCCTCTAATTAGAGGAGCTTTGTTTATGTTTTTCAAAGTCATTGAGCCTCTGCTTAGAGGAGCCTTGATCAAATCTTAAACACAAAAAAAATGAAAAAAAAAGGTCGAGTTGAGTTTTGAATGGTGTCTACGTCTTTGCACAATTTTTGTTTCATAGAAGATGTGCAAAGAGGGACAGCTGTAAACACCCAATTTGATCCAGGCCCGAATCAATTGGGCCTGGTCCAAATGGGTTGGTCCACTTTGTTTTTTTATTTATTTTTGTATTTTATATTTTATATTTTTTATCTTTTATGTATTTATTATTTACTTATTTATTATTACTATTTATTAATATATATATCTTTATTTTTTTTTCTTTCTTTTTTGTTAATATTCATATATATATATTTATCTAATTATATATTTATTATTATTTATCTATTATTATTGTTAATTTATCTGTTAATTTTTTTGTTTATCTGATTATCTTCATTTAATTATATATTAATATTTTTTTGATTTTTTTTCGGTTGAAGATTAGATTGGTTTTGGAGGAATCCCACTGTGAATTGGGATTCAATCAGAGTCCATATTGGATTCAATGATTGAATCCCAATTCGAAGAGGAGTTGGGATTGATCAAAAACTCTTTTGATCAATCCCTATAAAAGGACCCACGGATCAAAGGAAAAAAAAAAGTGATACTGGTTGAGACGAAAAAAGGCAAGCACAGAGAAGATTTAAAGGCTAAAAAGGTTTAGGTGCGTTTAGAATAGCTCTAGGAATTGGTAGGAATTTTTGAAGAATTTTTACGAATTTTTTTTCTGAAAATTTCTGGAAAATTTTCAAATTCACGGTGGAATTTTTCGGTGAAGGTTGAATTTTTCGGTGACTATTCTGGCCAACTTTGAATTTTTCGGCCAGCTGTCCAGTTTTCGATAGGAATTTCCAGAAATCAACTAACTTTTCGACGAACTTCCGGTGAAAAACCCAGATTCTGACAAAATTTCCAAAATTCGATGAATATTCAACCAGAGTTCTTCGGGTATTTTAAAGAGAAAAGAGAAAGAGGAAGGAAGAGAAAGAGAGGGAAAGCTCGGTCTGTTGAAAAAAACGAAGGAATTAGCCTTTTATACTCACTAAAAACGACGTTGTTTTGGCATTACTGTGCCAATAGGATCTACGCGTTTTGAAATCGGGCTACCTAACCCGAATGTCGATCCACTTTCAACCCGCTTCTCTGAGCCATTAGTCGAGCCGAGCCGACACCCCTAAGCCGCTTCTTTGAGTCGTTAGTTGAGCCGTTCTAGGTTTTTTTTCTTTTTTATATATTTATTTATTTATTATTATTATTATTAGATTAGGTTTGTTTAATATTCTTTTATTTTTATCTTTATTTTTTTTTATTTTTTTTTTACTTTTCTTTATTTTTTATTTTTTATTTTCACTTTTATTTTGTTTTATTATTTTATTTTCTTTAAATAAAATCCAAAAAAAAATAAATTTTGGGGAAAAGTTGAAAGTATCAATTTTTCTCGAAATTAAAAGTTTCCAAAAAATATTTTTGAAAAAAATAGAAAGTATTAATTTTTCTTAAGAATAAATTTTCAAAAAAAAAAAAGGTTTTGAGGAAAAGTTGAAAGTATCAATTTTCCTCGAAATTAAAGTTTCAAAAGAATATTTTTGGGAAAAAGTTGAAAGTATCAATTTTTCCTGCACAAGAGCAATCATTTTTTTTCTTGCTTTTTATTTTTTTTTAATGTTAAATAATCCGACGATGGAGCCTCTATAAGTGAAACAGTAGTTTTCTTACATACTCTTGAGGTGATGGAATTTTTTTAATTTTTTGTTAAAAGTATTAGAGTCAATTGAGAACAATTTCCAACAACTAATTACTTGGTAAATTTTTAAGGCTTATTGGATAACACAAAATTAAGCCGGTACTATCTTTTGATGGGCTTTGTGAGGGTGCTATAACCTTCCTCACACGTAATCGAACTCCCGAACGCTGTTCTGGTTAGTAGACCCGAACCTATTCTTTTAGGGACCCTTAAACTTAGGTGTTCCCTGAAAGGATAGATTTCTTAAGTGGCTAATCGCACCTAGATAAAAAAGATTGGTGGTGAATTTTTCAAGTCAATGTCTAGTGATAGATCCTCGGCTCTAGACATTATGACAATTGTCATATGAGAATTGAAAATAACATGATAAATAATAGTGTTTGGTGTTTATAATTTAATCATGTTTTTACATTATTGATGCATGGTTAAACTTGAGTTAAGCATTATGCTTTATTGTCTCATGAATTTTTAAAAAACAAGGTGAATGATAAATGGTTTTTATATATTTGTGATTAATATCATGGTTTATTGCATGACTAAGTTTTTAAAAACATTATATTTATATATTATTATTGATTCATGAGTTATAATATATGATTACATTATTATATGATACTAATTTCTTACACAATCTTGAGTTAAAGATTGGCAAGAGATTTATGGAAAAGTCCATACAAAATATGTAATGAGAATAAACAATTTACTAAAGTGTATCATTTCAAAAAGGCAATTAATTTGGAAACAAATTAATATGGTGACTAATGAGATGACATGTCTATGATATTCACTTTGTGAAAATGAGAAGTTATAAGCATTAATGGATGATTAAATATAAAAGAAACCTGTTATGAATCACTAATTAAAGTGTGCCTTTAAGAATTAAAAGAGATCTTTATTCTAAACTTGTTAAAATGCAAGTTTCAAACCAAATGGTTTGAATTACTTAAAAATCTATTCTTTTGTTCTATAAGAGTTATATTATAAGATACAAGGCTTTTATTGAATGAACAAAAGAACCAATCTCTTGCTATAAAAGAAATAATCATATGTTATAATGAAGATAAGAAACTTCTTATTAGTGGATCTACAAACTAAATCCTTGATAGGTGATAAGATTGAAAAACTATGAGAAATATGGAATTATTACCGATTACTAAGAGATAATCTTGAGTGATTCCTACTTTATCTTAGTGTTGCCACTTAAGAAATTGATCGTTTCAAAGAAAAGGATAATTTTCTCATAGGGAAAACATTATGTATGAGAGTTAAGGGTTTTCAATCTTAAATTATCCAAAAAATTCATATATCAGATATATGGAATTCTTAATGCATCACTTTTGAAATATTGGGGTTTATATTCCACTATAAAATGCCATATCTAGATGCATTGCTTATCCATAATTGATGGTTGGACTTAAATCCATAAGTGACTTATAGCTCATTTAAATAAAGTATTAAGTAAAAAAATGAAAAAGAAAAAGAGAGGTTGTGGAACACTTTAAATAAGTTTACCTCTGCAAGTAGAAAAACTAAAGACCATTTCTTATGGATTTTTGGTTTTAATCCTAGACTACTTACTACCATTAGATGAAACGAAGGCCTATTAATGCATTGCTTGTTATGGAAGTCCTTGCTTTTTAAGCTTTGATTCCTCTTGAATAAACATACTTTATAATTCAATCATATTCTATTTATCTTTTATTGTGTTAATTTATTTAGAATGGACTATACTTAAGAGGTAAGGCGTTTATGATAAACTACATAAAGAAATTTTCACTCATTTCTTTTCCATGTATCTTAATCTTGATACTGTATTTAACATTTCAGTGACATGCTCATGCAATGAGAACCATCAAATTTCATGGTAGTTAACATACAAATTAAGGTCCCAACAAGTGACTTATTAACAGAGTCATATTGAGATACATTTTCAACAAACTTTAAAAATTCTTTAGCATTATCAATTTTAAGAATTGTTAACTTAATATTATTTGTTACTGTCATTTACATGAACATTAAACTTAGTTTATTTGATCTTCACAGTCCTTATGAAAAACATTGCTAAAATCAGTAATAGTAATGGGCCTATCAATTAGGATCCAAAACACTTAGATGATATTGGGCTTGCTCACACCACTCAAAAAAATTGAACTCATTGAACTTTATAATAAATAAAACTTATGAATGAAGAGAAACAAGAAAAAGGTGCTACAAAATATATAGAATGCTCATACATTAATTTTTTTAACTTATAATGTAAATACATAATTCAAATTCAAATAATGTTTGCGTAAACATTAAATTTACATTGAAGTTCACCTTTAGGTAGTCCAGCAATGAATGACAATAAGCATAATTGATACTTAATTTTGATTTCACATAATTGGCAATTATGTATCCTCTAATTATATATGTTGCTATCTTTGGATATGTAAAAATATCTAATGAATTATATTAATCAACCATGATCATGGTCATCACTATAAAACTAATTAATCTACCTTTGGGCGATCTTTAAATATTTTATAATCAATGAGCTTCAAGTTATTCATAAATATATACGATCATGTTATTTCATTTATAGCACTACATAATCATGTTATCAAATAATTTTATTTATTTTGGCATCTATGAAAACTTTCTAATTTGATCACTTTGATAACTAACAAATTATACATATTAAAGATATCCAATAAAAAAACTATAACAATTATTTCAATAATAATAGGCACAATGAAAACCCAAAATATACGTATGCGAAAGCTGTTAATATTGTTTGTAAGCAAAATACCTAAAGACCATCATATATAAGTTTCACATATTATTGCATTCCTAATATATAGTACAATACAACATAAATATTATAATAAATAGATAGGTATAAAATAGTTAAAGATTCATTTACTTTCATAATTGGAATAAATTCATAATATTTAATTATATTGTTCATGATTTAATAACTGTTATGTTACATTCATTTCTTCTATCATACCTTTATTATGCCAACTTCATTAACTTTTCTTTATGTTATTTCCTCTTTCAATATAATATATATTTTAATATATATATTAATCTAATAAAATAATTTCCATAATTATACATTTCAATATTAACTTTTTATATTATGCATTTCTTTAATATATTAATCTAGTGAATATTATTATTGTCATATTAAATTCATGTAAGGACATGAGTCACATTGTAATTAAATGGATTGTAGTTTCAAAATAATGATACACATAAAAAAAAAAGAATGGAAACTTTAATTGTTGCTTTTGAGATTTCATGTAGCATTCTAGTATTAACTTGTAAAGAATATTGAAATTTTAAATTTTCATTGCAAAATGGAATTGATGACAAACAATAACATTAAAATCAATCATAATATATATTGAGTAATCTTTAAAGGAAAATCGCAAGTTTTTAAATCAAAAACTTTGACACCATATGATAAATTTTCTTAATTATGCAAATTGAATCCCAACTTTGCATAATCTTAATGCTAAAATTTTAGACCAAGATGATTTTCACAATTTCTTTATTAAAGAGAAATCATATCTCGATTTATAATTAATATTTAAATAGAAGTTCTATTAAGTTTGATTTCTCTCTCTTGTTCTTTATTTTTTCCTTCATATATGTTTTGATGAATAGAATGTATAAATTTATAAGTAGAGAAAAAGGAGCAATTTTCCTTTATTCTTAATGACATTAATTCATACGTTATATTCCATCAACATATGAATTATTAAACAAAAATCTCTTTTCTATTTTTAATTGATCAATAAAAGCTTTAACATTCATTAAGTAGTGTCATAACATTCAAATCCAATAATCTGCCAATTAGAATAAAAATATATGAAGTCGTCACTAATTTTTTTAAGTAAGTGTGATTGACCACTTATGTGAATCTATCTTTTTTAAAATTATCTTAAACTCGACTAAAGATCCTTAAAAAGAATAGGTTCTAATTTACATAAATATAACTAAATTCAGGAGTTAATTATATGCAGGGAAAGTATTAGCATCCTATTACACCCAAAATTCATATAAAGTCAATCTTATGTGTTTTCTTTTCTAAGTCTTAATCAAATATGATTTTTTTTATTAATTTCAATATTTAAAATATTAAAAAAAAGTCAAATCTTTAGACTTTCACCAAAAAAAAAATTCTATCACCTTAAGAGTATTCAAGATAAACTCATTGTTTATTTGAAAAGGCTCTATTGTCAAATTTATTAAATATTTTATGAAAAATCAAATATCAATTCCTTTTATTTATTTTCAAAATATTTTCATACAATAATTTTATTAAAAATATCATACAATAATACTATAATCAAAACATGCAAATATGATGCAAAAATAAAGCATAATAAATCATGCAAATAAATATAATAAAAATCATGCAAGTAATAATGCAAAAATTTCATGCAAATAAATATAATAAAAATCATGCAAATAAATATGATAATAAAATCTTACCAAAGTTTCCTCTCTTTTTTTTTCTTTTTTTTTTCTCATAACTTTTAATTCAATCACAATAAAAATAGGAAAAAAGGAAAATAAATAAAAATAAAACAAAAAATAAGAAATTAAAAATCTAAAAATAAAAACAAAAAAACATGCGAATGAGTCAGGTCAAAAAGCATGTCAACACATGGGTCAAACAAGTTTAAGCACAAGTTAAGCCTTTTCCAAACATTGTTGTTTGCTATGAGTATTTAAGTAAAAAAAACTAAAGCCTTCAAAATTTCCTTCTCTTTTTTCTCTTTAGCCAAAAAACTTCTCCCTTAAAATTCTATGTTGCTTGATGATTCTGATTGTCTCAATTGCTTCTTAATTCTTTAATTGTTAGTGCTTTTGATTAAGAATTGGGTTCTTTATATAAAGATTGAATTCTTTTTTAATTTGAAAAATTTTAATACCAATTGAATCTATCAAAATCCTATCAAAATTTCTTTTCTTTCTTATAAAAACTTGATTCCTAAATATTATCAAAATCAAACTCAACCTTTAAATTTAAAATTTAAATAAAATCATAATTTAAAAAAAAATCAAAATTTATGTTATTTTTTTACCAAATAACAAAATATAAATAAAATAAACACTTTTGAACCTTTTTTTATTTGGGCTTAAAATGCAATGACACAATTGAATACCTAATGTAAATTAAAACTCGAAATCCAATAATATCAATAAAATATGGACGAAATGGGGTGTTAAACCATTATCTTTCAATTAATCAGAAGATGTATATTGTATAATGACCATGAAAGTCACATGATATCTAATAGTTAAGTAAGAATCCTAAATTTTTCAAATAAAAAGGAAAGAAAAAAAGAAAGAAAGTACAATAGAACATAAGTAAGTACATTACGGATATAGCTATGGATAACAAAGAAAGTACAATAGGACATAAGCAAGCACATTACGTATATAGCTATAGATAACAATCCCAAGTTGCCTAGTGAAAATCGATTCTTCATGAAGGCTAGCTAGTATATGAAGCTTTTTTATTTTTTATTTTTACTATTTGTTAAGCTGTTCAACTACAATCTTCTCCCTGATGTGTCTAATATAGGCCCCATTTTGTCAGGATCAGGAATGGTTTCTTTAATGACGGGAACTTGCATGAAATTTTGAGCCCATTGACACAGTCGAGGTAAGGTGTTTGGGTCCATCACCTTGACGCCAACTACCTCTTCCGCATTCTTGAACCAATAGGTCAGCACCCCATAGGAGATGTCCACTAAATTAATGGTATCACCACCAAAGAACTTCTTATCCCCAAGAGCTTTCTCTTCTATAATTTTCAGTACTTCCAAGAATTCCTTTGTTGCTTTCTCTTGCTCCTCTCCACCGCTTGATTGAAAAAATGCACGGAAGACCGGATCCTAAGATCATAATACAATATGATTATTCTAAACAAGAAATTAATAGACGAAAGAGTAACTATATATTTCTCTTCTGTCACATTGAATCTGTCAGCCATTGAATTTAGAATTTATGTTCTCATATCATATATACAAAAACTGTTAATGAGTTTACAAATTTTATTAGTGAAAGAAATATTAAAGGAAAATTTTGACCATATTTAAGAGAAAATTTCTTTTGAATTTTTTTATTTTTCAATTTTAAAAATGTCATCACAACTGAACTTATGGATCCCCTCAGGTCAGACGTGTTAGAGGGGGAAAAACTATGTAAACGGTAACAAAAAAAATAGAAAGAAAAAGAACGATGGGTCAACGAAGATGAAAGGAATCAAAATCACCTTTTCTACTCCAAATTGAATCCAAAACCGAGCCATGGCTTTCTCATAAGGATCACTTGGCAGCAATGGATTGTCTGGCCAGGTTTCTTCGATGTACTCGAGGATGATGGGGGACTCAGCAATTGGGTTGCCGCCATGAACGAGGACAGGGATCTTCTTGTAAATAGGATTGTACTTCAACAGCAGTTCACTCTTGTTGGAAAGGTCTTCCTCTATGTATTCATAGTCTACACCCTTAATTTTCAATGCCCAAATCACTCTATGACTAAAAGGACTTGCCCAGAATCCGTGTAGCTTCACTTCTGCCATTGCTTTGTTTTGTTGAGCTCAAGATGAAAAGTCTGTTGCCCGGCCAAAGTCGATATATATCAATCAACAGAGAATTCTTGCTTGGACAATAAGTTTCAAGTAATTAAATTAATACCCATGAAAGAGACCCTGTATTTTTTTCAAACATTTTGATTTCGTGTTTGACTTTTCTACCTGATTGTCCTTTCAGGCTCTTGTTAATTAAATCTTCTTCACCAGGAAACCTCAAAGGCATTTTGATTTGCTCTTTCAATATTTTCTACTTTCTTACTTCCTTTTCTTTCTTTTAATTAATACCAACATTTTGGCTCTTGTAAATAAAACAAAGAATGTTTTAACAGAAATATTTTGATGAATTGAGCAGGGTCTGTTTGGTATTTCAAATGCGTTTTAGGCCCCTTGAAAGTTAATGGCTTTGATGAATTAAAAAAAAAAAGAGGAAAATTTTTTAAAAAAATGGGTGCGTTTTAACAGAAATATTTATTAATTTTTCTTATATTTAAGCGTAGAATTGTTTTTGTCATATATGAAAGTTATCAATTTATTTATTTTTATTCTTTTTTTCAATTTTCTTCTTAGTTTTATTTTTTTTTGTTTTTTGTTGATTTTCTTATTTATTTGTTGATTTTTTATTCACATAAATATTTTAATATTTATATTAAGTATTATTTTAATTATTTTCTAATATAAAAAACTAAAAATATAACTAAGACAAATAAATTTATAATTTTTTATAATTATTTTTATTTATTTGTATCATGTAAATTTTATAAATATTTTAAAATAAATAAATATTTATGAAGAAATTAAAATAAAATTGTTATCAAAAGAGTTGAAAAGATTTTGGAAATATTCCAATAAATATTTTTATTTATTTTTTAATAAATTATTTAGTAAACATAAATGTTGGTAAAATCAAAATAAAAATAATTAAAATTTTTTCATAAAATATTAAATTAGTCTAAAAATGGAACCTCTTTAAAAAATCAAATAAATTTTTTGAATACTTTTTGAAATGAGAGAATTCTCTAATAATTTTTTTATAATGCTGGAGAATATCTAAAATTTTTTAATATTTTAACTAATAAAATTTAATTAAAAATAAAATATCATTTAGTTAGGATCCTTTTAAAGTAATATAAAATTAATTAGTATTATTTTTAGATGGATGTTGTGAGGCTAATAACATTTTTCTATACACGTAAATTAATTAATAACATACAATAAAAATTATCTCTAAATAAGGACAATTCTCAATTGAATTATAAGTTGTTAAATTGTTTTTCATTTGTCAAATAACTATGGGTTGATAAACGAAGTGAAATAAGTTATTGGATTTGGAGGTAATATTGGGCTTTGACTGAGTTGAGATATAGTGAGTCGAGATTAAATTAGATTTAAAAGAAAGAATGTAAGTGTTTGTTTGATATTGATTTGAAATTAGATAAGATATTATGAGATTTGAATTTTTATCTATAATAAAATGAAAAATAAAAAAATATAATAAATATAAATATAAATATAAGAATATATAAAAAATAAAAATTAAGTTACTTTTCTTATTTTTTGTTTTAAATAATTTTTACAAAAAAATTATATTTTACAATAAAATGAAAAATAATATATATAATCAAATGATTAATAAAAATACAATGCATAAGGTAGCATAAAAAATTAAAAAAAAATTATAATTACAATCTATAAAATACTATATATATATATTAATTTTAATATTTTTTTGTCAAAATATATAAAATACTATACATAACATAGCATGAAAGATTGAAAAATTTTTTTCTTCTTCATTATTTAATATCTAAACATTTATATATATCTGATAGATTTTTATTATACTCCCCCTACCAAAAACGGTACTTCTATATAGTCATTATAATTCATTATAATTCTTAGCCCCATTCATTCGATCGAGGTAAAGTTGTTGGTTCCTGCAATTATACTCCCTCCAAATCTTGAATGACCAACTAACCACATGACATGTCCAATAGATTTATAGCATCCCCACCAAAAAATTTCTAATCTCCTAGTCCTTGTTCTTCTATTACTTTCAGATGATGTAGTAAGTCTTTTGCTGCTTTCTCTTGCTCCTCTCCAGTTGGTTCCGAAAAATGAACAGCCGGATGCTGCAATAAAATTAAATCTTCAACTATGAATAAAACGACAATATTCTTAACAGTCGTGTAGTATATTATTAGAATATTAAATTTTGAATTTCAAATATAAAACTTAATTCTTGATGATTTCAAATATATATTTTTTTATAAAATCGTAATTTAAAATAAAAAAAGTATAAATATTAATATTTAAATTTTAAATTTATTGAATATCATATTTTAAAAATAATTATATAAATAAATCAATTTAATTATCGGTTTCACCTCAAATGAATATTAACAAGAAAATGAATTTCAATGTAAATATAGGATGTTACCTGATCTCCTACAACCTTGACCAAGAACCGAGCTATTGCTTTCTCGTAAGGATCTTGCAGCGGCAAAGGTTGCTGTGGCCATATTTAAGGTGATTTTACATTTAGTTGGCATTCGGTACTTTAACATTAATTAATTGCAGGGATTTGATTGTAGAGCATTAAAATGCTGGAAAGATAATGTTGCAGCGTTTGGAATATACGGCAAAGTGTTGAGTAAAAGCAAAAAAAAATGACATTATGGTATTTGGTAAATTACCACACTACTGGGAATGTAAAGTAAATTTTCCAAATTGTCCTTACGTATCCAAACAAGTTATTTATCCAAAATAATAGTTTTGATAATAATATTTATATTTAAATGATAATTCAATATTTTTAATAAATTTGAATATAATTACTTGACTTTTTATCAAAATATTAAATATTATGGATGCTAATGATTCGGATTGAATAAGATTTGCTTTGATTTTTCGAATAATATATAAAATTATAAAATTTTCAAATCTAATTCAAGCTCAAATTGAGTTTTCATAAGATTCGATTTGATCCGACCCAAATTTTATCGATTCAGTTCAGTTCATTGATTTTTAAATTTATTTATTTTTATTTATTTATATCTTATTTTAATATGATTTTTAATATATTTAAATAGATTTAAGTATAAAATAATTGTTTTTATTTTATAAAAATTTAAAATATATATATTTAAAAGCTAAAAATATATAATTCAATTTGGTTTTTTTTTTTTTCGATTTTTACTTTCTAGTCCGAACCTAATATATATATATTTAATATCCAAAATTAATCTGAACTACATAAAAAAAACGAAGTCGAATAGAACTAAACATTATGATTTCGAATCTGTTTTCGATTCTTTCCCCTTTTTTCTCACCCCTATTAAACATTACCATCCATTTCCTTATAATTTTTCTACAACAGGATGTTTTTATTACACCTTATGATTTTTTGCAACTAGATGGTTCTATTACACCTTGAACATTATGCAATAACAACAATACAATAGCAATAACATAATGTAATAACTAGATGATTCTATCACAATAATAACATTATGCAATAACAATAATAACCAATGCCAAGCAAAGCAGCAAGAGAATGCTGCTTTTCTTGCAACTGGATGGTTCTATCATAGTAATAAAATAATGCAACAATAGCAATAACTAATGACAAGCAAAGCAACAAACAAAATGTTCTTATATAGCAACTGGATGGTTCTATCATTACAATAACATTATGCAACAACAACAATAACAAATGAATAATAAAGCAACAAGTAGAATGTTGTTTTCCTACAACTGGATATTATGTGTTCTATCAAGATATAGCAACAAGCAATAACCAATGTCAAGCAATATTATGCAACAACAACAATATAACAACAATAACTAATGACAAGAAAAATAGCAAACAGAATGTTGTTTTTTTGCAATTAGATACTGTGTGTTCTATCAATATGTAAGAGCAAGCAATAACCAATGCCAAGCAATAACAACAATATAGCAACAGAAAGAATACTATGTATTCTCTCAAGATGCGATAATAGCAACATATTTAAAACCTAATACACCTAGCAACAATACCAAATAGATGATTCAAAGCAATGAGAATATACCTTAACAAGATAACTATTTTGAAATAGGATGTTATATCAAAATACCATTAATAATGTCTTACATCTATGATGATAATGATGATGGTGATGATGATGATGATGATGATGGTGATGATGATGATGATAATGATAATAATAATAATAATAATAATAATAATAATAATAATAATAATAATAATAATATAATAATAATAATGTCTTACAGTCCATAATAAAATTTAAATCCAAACTTTTCCAAGATAATAATAATATCCAAGATAAATCATAGAGTCTACAGATTATCTAAATGCTCTAAAAAGAACCAACTAGTAAAGCCTTAACATAAATCTTCTTCATATGATCTGGAATTGAGAAAACGTAATTAGTAATTTCCATTATCATTAGAGATAATGAAGCCAACCTTAACATGCTTTTCATCAGTCAAATCATCAATTCCCCATCCACATATCACATTAGACACTTGCATTTTTCTAGTAGTATCATCAGCATGTATTGAAAATTGTTGGCCAACTTACCAATCTCTTCTTTAGCACCTTCATAGATCTCACCAAGCTTTTACATGTTGGTAAAGAATGCATCATAAGCATTGTCAGTAGTTGATACCTTACATTTCTTGTTCATGGATTTTTTTTATGGCTACATAAGATTGACTTGGCATTGTATGCCTTTTAGTTCCATTGGATGATTCACTATTAGTTATTTAAATGTAGGACATGTACTCTTAGATGTTGTCTAGATTAAGTTCATCATCATCAAAGTTGAAAGCATTGATGCAATTTTAGAAACTTTTGCTATTATGATTGTTGTTTCCTCTATGTTTATGTTTTTGATAGCATTAGTAGATGATTGTTGCTTCTTTTCTAGTAGCCTTATCCTTTCCAAAGATAATGGCCAATTTATAAAGGTGAGGGAAATGGTTGTTTCTAAAACCTACAACAACTTGGTGACTTTGCATTCTAAAAGCATACATAACATAAGAACACATTTGTCATACTTTTAAACATCAATTAACAATTAAATAAACATTAATTAACATACCTTAACCTATCTATTCCAAACATCAGTATCACATGTCACATATTTGTTGAGATCATCCCACTCAAAACAAGAGGTATGATGACTTAACATCTCACCCACTTCTCTATATTGGGACTTTAATAACTTTATTCTAAAGTTGATGTGAGGAATGCCCTTAATTTGGTAACTTAGGATTCGTTCAGCCATTTATTTTTCTAGCTATTGCAAGTAATTTACCTTGAATGTGCCATTGCCTTTACTTTAACCTTCTTAGTTGACAAGTTTCATGTAGCAGTCATTTAAAGTAGCATCTTTAGTAAGGGTCCACTGATGAATGGATCTTTTGTTTCCCTTCCCTTATTTTTAAAATGATTCACCTTTCATCTAGATGTTAACAAATTCAATAATAGAAGAACATATAATAAAAAATATTATATAACAACGTATAAGAAAACTAATACATGATAACATTACAAATTAAATAATATAATACAAACAATATAGTTCAAATTCATTGAAGTTTGAGTTTTAAAGTTTATAAGAATGCATACAAATGTAATTAAAAGAAATTACACAAATTAATTTTGATTACTAGAAATGAGATAATAATTTCACATTTCTTATACTAAGTTATCCCTTAAAAGTAGTCCATGCAAAAGATGTCTTTATGAATTGGAGGGAATTTACATGTTGTAAGGCATTATATTCAAGAAATCCTTGTGACATCTCAGCCTTAAGTGGATCAATAGACATCAATAGGCATTTTCTTCCTTATGTGGTTGTGAAATAATGCACAAGCAAAAATAATCTTACATGTTTTCATAGGATACCAAGATCTCTCACTAAATATGACCCACCTTATTTTTTAGAATTTAAAACATCTTTTTATAACATTCCCAGAGTATTTATAATTAAACAACTTGTATTTTGTTTGAGGAGTGTGATTTTGTCTCCATTCATTCAAATGATAATGTTGCCCTCTAGATGAAGTTAAGAATTCTTCTCAATTGGTATACAGCATCACATAAGTAGTAAAAACATATAGTGAAAATTTACTTTTAGATTCAATTTATAATATATCACCACGTAGTTAATAATTTTATACCTTTAGGGATTTTCAAGTCATTTCTTCTAGAGATTAAATCATGAAGAACCCTAGAGTTTACAGCTGAATCTTCCCAGCTAGGGAAGATTTATATGAACTACATATCTTGTGAACAAACCCTAGGACATTTGTTGCAATGTCATTTTTCTTTGTCTTGTATCTAGGCTGCTTATTAATGTTCAACGTATTGACTTTGATATAAGTCCTATCTAACACACCAAAATAATTATATTGTTTCCAGAAAAGTGACCAAATCTTCAGTTTTAGTTGCATTTATACAAGTTTTTTTTTATTTAATTATGAATATGTAAATATTTATAGCTTACCTTAAACTATTTTCATCTAAAATCAATTGAATCCTCAAGTATAAGCTCTGACCTCTTTAACAATAGCCTGCAACCTCAAATATAGAATTTAAAACCACACTAATTACCTACTCATTGTCTTAGTACTTCTAACAAATTCTCTCTTTATGATCCCATTCTTTTCATAATGAGAAATGATGACCAAAAAGATAACCACCATTTTCTCAACATTCATGTTTTTAGTTGGTGCAAGCTTACAAATGCTTTAAAGCATATTACATAATTTATATAAGGCTGACCTATCCATTCTAGCATTTTGAATGCATGTCAAACCAAAATCAAGCACCATTTTTCTAAAATTCAATTACCAAATGGCATATCTCTCATAACTAGTACCATTGTACCTTTTACACTTTCTATCATATCTCTCATAGCTAGTACCATTGTACCTTTTACAATTTCTATCATTCTTCAATATTTGATAGTACCCTCACCAAAAATATTAATAATCAAAATGAGGGTATAAATTTTTATAGCAAAACAATCACCATCATTGCAATTTGTTCTTTGAAAAATCCTTCAATTGTGTGAACTAATAACATGAAAAAATTAAGGTAATTTGATAGCATTACATGAAATTAAACTAAGAGATGGCATTAAAACAACAATAACAAACTAAGCTTTATATCCTATAATTCTAGGGTTGGTTGTATGAAAAGCTAAAAGAAAAATCATGTTAGTTTGTGGCTTTGAATCTTCTAGTGCCACTTATTTATATTAACAACAACCTTTTCATCTACTTCTTTAATATTCATATCATTCCTAATTACTTGTATCCACATTTTTTATGGTTTACCTCTAGAAGTTTTGGTCTATCCTAAATCTAGAAGCTTATTTCTTTTAACTAGTATATAGATAGGCTTACATTTTTCATGTCCAAATCATCTCAAATGGCCTTTTCTCATCTTTTTCTTAATTTAGATTACCCTTAATTTTTTCTTGAATTTCTTCATTTTTGATTTTATCTCTTCTAGTCTTACCATATATCCATATAAGTATCCTTATCTTAACTACGCTCATTTTTTTCTCATATTATTTCTTAACGGTGCAACACTCAATTCCATATAACAATGTAGTCCTTAGTTATTTTATACAACTTCCCTTTTAATTTTAAAGATGTGTTGTGATTACACAACACACCTGATGCCCTTTTTCACCTCACCACTTTACTTGAATCCTATGATTTATATCGTTTTTTATCTCAACATCGCTCTAAATAATTAATCATAAATATCGAAAATAACTACTCTTTGGTACTACCTCACCATCCAACTTAATCACACTAGCACTCATTTTCCAATGATTACTAAACTTATATTTTATACATTCAATTTTAGATCTACTTAGTTTAAAGCCTTGAAACTCCAGTGTATGCCTCCATAATTCTAATTTCACTTTAAAATCATCATTAATTTCAATAGCTAAGACTACATCATCAGCAAATAACATAATACATGGCACCTTATCTTGGATACATCCAATGAGCTTGTCCATAACTAATGCAAAAAAAAAAAAAGATTTAGTGTTGAGCCTTGATGTAATCCTGAAGTAATGAGAAAGCTATCAGTCACGTCCCAACCATACTCACATTCATTATAATTCCTTCATACATATCTTTAATTATGTTATTGTATTTTAAAAGAACTTCTTTCTTCATTAAGGCATACAAAAGCACCTCTTAGGGAACTCTACATAAAATTAAACAAAGGTTCAAACCTCATCAAATAACAACATACATATCTTCTTACTATAACTAAATTATTTTCTATAACATACATAAATTATAGTCAAAATAATACCAAAACAAAATGCAATTATTAAGTGACACTAATAAAAAATGGCACATCGATGTTGAATATCATCTTTACTTTAATCATTTAACTGTCTTTTGGGGTGGCTAGCATTCTTAATAGTTGGCATTTCTCCACTATCTTAATCATTCATTCCCTAAAATTGCTTTAAAGCTTGTTCAACTAGGGTTCTACTAAGAAATTATTCATGGATAGCTCTTTTAAAACATGAACTTATCTTTTTTGGTTGGTTGTTATAGATGCCTGGTTTATATCCAACATACGTTATGTATGTCTTTTCCATATCTAAATAAAAGCAATAATAGGAACTTTACAATGAAATTTGATAAATGTTTATCTAGCCTATTTCAAGTATGCTAATGATTCTACCTTTGATTTGGCTTTCAAGTATGTTCAACTGTTTTTTCTTTGAAGATAAGTATAAACATAATAATCCAACTAACAAACGAGGGAATAATTATAGGAAAAAAAAAAAAAACAACCAGCATAGATAGTTTATTACACATTCAAACCCAATATTAAAGACAACTGACACAATAATGAATAGAGACATAACAATCAAGTGATATAACATATATAAAACAATCAACATAGCATGGAGGCATATGGGTTTTAAAGGATCTTGGTAGTTTTACCATTCCTTGCACCATAGGTAGTATGACCTTCAATAGAGCTTTATGTGATTTAGGTACTAGTAACTATCATAACATATTAGCTTGCAGACTCTATTGCTAAATAGAAAAATTTTGAAATCAAGAAAAAAAAAAGTCACCACTAATATTTTTTAGGGTGTGATTTACCACTTAAAAATTTTATCTTTTCAATAAAACAATAAAATGGGTATTAAGTTTATTAAAAAGATGATTCTGGTCCACGAAAACTAGATTGGATTCAAGAGTCAATTATGCGTAGGAAAGAATTAGCACCCCCATAGTGCCTATAAAAATCGGTACCAATTAACCATGTGCTATCATAGTTTTAGACAAAAGTAATTTTTATTTAAGATTTAATAATAATTCCCCTTTTTTTAAATAAAAAAATCAATTAAAAATATTTCATTAAGAAAATTGTGAAAATCTTTATATTAAAGAAATATATTTTAATTCTCCAACATCTAGGCTTCCAAAAATAATCCTTTTTGACTGAGATTCATCACAAAAATTTTTTAAAAATAAAAATAACATTCTTTACAAATAATAATTATTAATGACTCTCCAACATCCAAGTAAAGTTTCAAAAAATATATTTCTCGGAATGCTATTTTAATTTTATTTGAAACCAATTTTTTGAAAATTTTCTTTTTGCAATAAAAATAGAAAATGATATAATTAATAATAAACATCAATAATTAAATATATATTTATATACATGCATAACGAGTGCAAATATTAATTTAAAATGGAATATATGCAAATGTATGTTACAAGTAATGATGAGATGCGAATTTAAGATCAGGTATTTAAATATAAAAAGACCAACTGGACTTTCCAACCTGTAGGTAGAGTTTGGGTGTAACTTTTTATCTTTAAAATCTCATTTTTTATTTTTTATTTAATTTTATTATTTTAAATTACAAAATTATATGAAAATCCTTATTGAAATAAAATTTTCTAAATATCTCATAATCTAGGCGATATTCAAGAACAAATTATTTCACAAAAGGTTATCATACAAATCCTTAAAACTTTAGGATGATTTAAGGGTTTTGGGTAGGTTTAGGGTTTCAAAATTTTATTTAAGGTTTCAACTAAAACTTCAAGCTCTCCTTTAGGGATTAGGATTTCACCTAAGGTTTCGTATTTTACTTAAGGCTTTTGGGTTTCACCTAGTATTTTACTTTAGGGTTTTGTTTTAGGGTTTTACTTAGAGTTTTACAAATTTATAAACTTATCTAAAAATCTCCAATATCTATGTAGACTTTCGGAGCAAGCTTGCATTTTACGATTTCTAAAAATTAATTTTTATATTTTTTTTATATTTTCCTTTACATTAAAAATTTATTATTACTTATTTATCTTTTATTATTTTATTTTTATTATTTAATAATTCCCCAACATCTTGGAGGAATTATTAATTTTTAGAATACGATTTGTAATTCCCTCCAATATCTAAGTAGGGATTTCAATATCTTTTTCTGTTTTATTAATTTTTAGGAAATCTTAGAATATAAATAACAATGAAATTGCATGAATATAATCATAAACAATACAAACTTGTCAATTAATAGCATAATACATATGTAAAGCCATAAAACAACCAAAACGTAAGCTAACATAATCACATATTAGTGAGAACAATAATAATAATAATAACAATGCAAAAAGCTATTCATACATTTACATGATCTAAGTTCTTTTATTAATATTTGTGTTAATTGAATTTTTATGTTTATTATTTATTATTATTATTTAAAAAAAAAACTGGAAATTATGTGAAGAGGCACTAAGCCTCATACAAACTCATGCTATATGTCCCATTTGTTTAGAATCTCATTCTTTTCAATTTTTATTCATTTTTTTTCCTTTTTGCTTTTTTTGTTTTTTGGAAATAGAGGTATTAACCAAGACAACAATAGAGATTGGAATCAAGAAACCAAAAAAAAAAAAAAATTAAGCAACAAAAAACAAAGCCAAAATCGAAATTGGTACTATGGCATTTAACTGAAAAATTGAGAGTTTTACTTTTTACAAATGGCATTCCTTTTTTTATCTCTTGGATGATTACCATGTTTCCCAAGGGATTTTCATAGCTTATGGTCTTTCAAAGCTTTGACAAAATTGCAACTTAGAGCTTCAAGGCAATATTAACTTATTCCATTTTATCGAAGAGTTATTGATTTTAAAGTTGTCATAATTTTCTATCTCATTTTAGTTCATCTAACTCCTACTTCACTACTTTTCTTGGCATAAAACAACATGTTTGCCCCTTTTTGATAACAAAGAAGTATGATATTGATCACATGCATGGACATAAAAAAACCAAGTTTGTGAAACTCACAATCCTGTCCCTACACTTGAGCCTACCACCTAGCCAACAAAGAATCAAAAAAGATAGAAAAATGACCAAGAGAAACTTTTAATCCTTATTTCTTAACTTTTGCCTTTACTAATAGAAAGCCAATACCTCATTGCTATGCCTCAGAAAATAACACCAAATCCATTTGCCAAGGAGTTATGATCCTAATGGTAAGTGTGATTATTATATGAGGGCAATTGGCCATTTACTGAAAAATGTAGACAGCTTGGCAACTCCACTAGGGATATTTTAAAAGTCAAGTAAAAAATTTTAATCACGCTATTGAAAGTTTTGCAATTAATTGGTTTTGGTTGATAGTTAGTTTAATTTTTTTCATTTTAACTTTAAAAAAAAAAAAAAGCATGTTAGTTATTATCTTGTTATGATTTTGTTATTTGTAATTTATTTATGTTGTTTTGTTTGATATATCACTTTGCAAACTTTTGTATATTCACTTACATGCATGAGTTCTAAACTCGAGCTCTATCCTTATTAGGAGAAAGTGAAGTAGCTATGCTCTCTTGAGGTGATAACATTTGTATTTGCTAGTGAAACACTTCTACTTAAATTAAACCTTTTCTGTTTGTAGCTTTAATAAGTGAGGATTGTTAAGCTTTATTAGTCTGTAATGGACGATGATGTAAGATTTGATTTGGGAACCTTTAAATGAATAAATCTCAGCCCAGCATATCTTTTGCCATAAAAAGCCTGATTGGTTAGACTCATGTCATCTTTTTAGAAAATCACCAAAATTTAAGACATTGTATATATTTTGTTGTATTTTATGGTTGTTATGTTATTTTTATAATTTATTTGTTTTCGATTATTGATTCATTTTATTTGTATAGTCTTTAATTTTGTTGTATACATCATATAGGCATCACATTACATTCATTTCATACAAGCAAGTTAATAAAAAGCAAAACAATTATAATAATAATAATAATAAGGTATTGTTGCTTACTTATTTGTTGGTGCCTTCTTTCTTTTCTATTCAACTTTTTCTTTTTTACTACAGGTTTGGTTCCACAAATGCTAGCTTTTGTTATTGGTTTTTACTCGAATGCTACTTCCTATGAAGAGTTTTTTTTGTTTTTTTGTTTATTTTAATTTTTGTTTTTGTTTTCTATATTTAAAAGAATTGACCATTTGGAAATGAATTTAAAAAAACTTTTAGCAAAGGCTCCACAACTTTTGAAAATAAATTTAAAAGTTTTTTTAAGCAAAGGTTTAATGACTTTAAAAAATAAAACAGGAGATCATATCTAGAGTTCTTACAAATCTCGACACTAAAATAAATTCAGCTTGAAAAACTTACGAATCTTGTTTGAAAGACTTAGATATTACGCCTAAAGGTCTTACAAATATCGACACCTATAAATGCCCCTTTAAAAAAAAGCTTTAAAACTTAAAAAAATTAATGCATTATGCTTGAAGGATTTATGAATTGTTCAAATCTTTGCTCGGAGGTCTTGGAAAATCATTTTAAAATTTGAAGTTTTGCTTGGAGGTCTTGAAAATCTTTTAGAAATTTAGGCTTTTACCCGAAGGTCTTTGAAAATCATTCAAAAATCTAAAATTTTGCCTAAAGTTCTTGGAAATCATTTAGAAATTTAAGATTTTGCCTAGAGGTATTTGGAAATCATTTTTTAAAATTGTAATTTTTCCTATAGGTTTTGAAAATCTTTTGAAAATATAAAATTTTGCTTCGAGGTCTTTTGAAATCATTTAAAAATATGAGATTCTGCTCGGAAGTTTTTGGAAATTATTCAAAGTTTTACAATTTTGCTCAAAGATCTTTTCAAATCATTTAAAAAATTGAGATTTTGCTCGGAGGTCTTTAGAAATCATACACTCATTCTCTTAATCTTAATCGCTTTTATAGTTTGAAATCGTTTTGCTTTAAAATTTTCACTTTTCATTTCAAAAGTTTTTTACTCTTTGTTTTGAAAGATCTTATCTTTTAGATTTGAAAATGCCTAATATTTCAATTTTATCTTTTAGAAATGTTCCACACCATTTCTTGAGTGTTTTAAATTTCAAAAGAATAAATTCTCTCTTTCTTACTTTATTACCAAAATTTGATAAACATAAACATGATACAAAGATGCAAATGAATGCTTTATGCAAATATCTCCTCTCAGATACAAATGCAAATGTCCTTTTATGATGCAAATGTTCCATACAAATGCAAATTTCTATCCTAGTTATGTGTTTGGACTTAACAAAAAGACACATCACCATTCTGAAAAGCATTTTTTCTTTTTTTTTTCTTTTCAACATCATTAATTATTCCATGAGAAAAACCTTTTTCTTTCTTGAATACAAACTAGTTTAAAGATTCTCACATTTTAATAACTTTTTCAAACATGATTTTCTTGTTTTCATAAAAAGTATGGCAAGTTATTGACAAATTTTTAAAAAATGGTTAACAAAATTTGTCCCACATAATTAAATTCCTTAGTCAAAGGGAATGAAATAATTTGAACAAATGTGGCTTTGAGAATCTCTTTAAAGTTGGCATTTTCGATTAAAAATAAAAGCGATAATGATTTTTCTTCAAATGGGTTGGATGGTTCAGCATGTGAAGGCTTCATTTTTTTTTTTTTGGAAAAAAAGTTTCATGACTAGAAGGGCATAAAAGAACATGATAATTTTTTCATTCAGGCTCACAAATGAAACATAGTAATTTTTCCTAAGAACATGAGTCCTTTGAAAATTAAACAAGTTAAACATTTTCTTTAATATATGAATGTGGCATTTTGATAGAAGTCAGGGCCAGTTGTGGTGGGTTTAAAATTTTGGGAAGATAAAGAAAAAAACTTAAAATTTCAAATTAATTTCTTTTATGCATCTTAAATTTTTTGGACCTTTATATATTTGAATATTTTAAAGGGTCTAGGTTACCTTTGGTTAGTATCAAAAGTGGCTTTGAAGGTCTTTACATTGCCCTTTTACAAGGTTTTCACCATAGAGTCATATTCATTTCTTTTTTTCTTTTTCCTTTCTTTTTTTTTCCCTTATTGATTATCATACCATGCACTCAAGAACTCAAACTTATCTAAAATGAACTAATGATCCAAATGGGTAATTAGATGATAAAGAGAGGTAAAAAAGGTTCATAGGTTTAATGGTCTTTTCTTAAAGAGAAGCTCTTCAATTTTAAGCATTTATATTTAATCCATTATGGACTTTTATTGGGATGTAACATAAGCCAAGGTTTGGGGTTTTTAAAGAAAGGGGATAGATAGGCCCAAAACAAGTGTTTAAATGTAATTGAAACCAAGGATAATTCTTTCATTTGAAGGATTCACTCTAGGGTATATTCCCTTTCATTTTCTTGTGCTTTCCACCCATTCATTTCATTTTTTTCTTTCTTTCACTTTTTCCTTTTTTTCTCTTCACCTTTTCTTTTTCATTCCTTCAATTTTTTTTCTTTTTTTTTTCTTTGAATAGATTCAAAATATTTAAAAACTTTTATATTGGGCCTTTGCCCTTAACATAAGGGATTCTTTTTTTGGACATCACTGTACTTAACCCCTAAATGCATCTTTTTTGCCTTGCAGTGTGCAAGGTGATCTTTAGTTAGAGTTTATTTTTGAAAGAATTTTATTAGACTCAAAGGGGTAGCATGGGATAAATTTTTATATTTGTGAAGGGATGATAAAAAAAGGGTCATTTGTCTTTTTAAGTATAATTACTAATATTGAAGAGCAATTCCCATTGGGGAAATAAACTTAAAGAAAGGTTTTCATTTTAAAAGTTTTTCTTTTTTGTTTTTTTGGATTTTGTTTTTCTCAGCTTTTTCATTTGGTTTTTTTCATTTTGGGCTTTTTTTTTCTTGTTTCTTTTCCAAAATTTTGGATTTGTTAGGATTTTATTTGGATTTATTCAAATTTCTTAAGTGCATGATGTTATAACCATTTTTTAATCCTTTTTTTTATGTTTTTTTTACATGCCTTCTATAACTCATACCTAAATCCATTTTAATAATAGTGTGATTCATGAAAGATGTCCCATTTTAACAAACCACCTTTAATGAAAGTTATTGTGAGAAAAAAATAGTCATGTGGAATGAACGAGAAAAAGGGTCATGTAAAATAAACCCATTTAAGATGTCAAATGGTTCATGTCACTCCACAAAAGGAGAACATATGGGTTGATCATAACTCAAATTATCTTAAGGGCAATGAAGACTTTTTTTTCTAATCAATGTGCCCTCCCAAGACACTGGACTAAGATAATTTTGGGGCAAAAATACTAAAAGGTTGGTATGTCCGAGGTCATTTTATAGGATTTGGGGTGGCTTTGACTTTGAAATTTTTTTTGAAACTACACTATAGCATTGATACATCAAACTACCACAACTAAACTAGCATTGACGCATGCTTGCCCTTCTAAAAATCTCAATTTTTTTTTTTGTAACTAGACATTTCATTATTCATTGCTTGGGAAAAAATTATCACCATTTGATATCATAACATTATCAAGTGAGGGCAAGGTTCACAAATTCAAATTCATGGCTTTTGAAGGGTTATGACTGATGGATGGAATCAATTGAATGATTTAAGAAATGGTGTTTAGGTATTTGAAAAATTTCTAATAGTGATCACCAACTCATCCAAAACTTAAAACTTTCTTTTTCCCTTTTTTTCTTTTTTTATGGCATTTCCCATTTTATGATTTCAAAAATTATTTATGTAGGGCTTTTATTCATAAAAACAAAATTTCATAATAAAGCTCCAAAGTATCCATTTTTTTCAAAATAAATTCTAACAAGATTAATCCAAATAACTCTGAAGGACACCACGCATGTCATATACAAAATAAAAGATCAAAGGTTCAAAAGAAAATCATCTTATCTTGATCTTTCAAAACTCGAGACCTCCTTTCACATTTCAACTTCTCACATTTTAAAATTAGATAGAGTCAACTTTCATTGTTCTATAAGTCCTAGAGTTAAAGTATCACTTTTGATGAGATATTCAACCTTTTTCTTTTAGCTATCTACATTTTTCAGTTGAGTAGTGAATTGTTTCCATATGATAATCACACTTGTCATTAGGAACACAACTCTTTACTGATAGATTTAGTGTTATTTTTTAAGATACAGGAGTAAGGTACCGACTTTCTATTAGCGAAAGTAAAAGGTGAGAAATAAGGATTGGAAGTTTCTCTTGGTCATTTCTTGGTCTTTTTTATTTTTTATTGGTTGGATGGTAGGCTTAAATGTAGGGACAGGATCGTGAGTGGTAATTTAAGGATGGAGATTTGCTTGAAAGCCCAAATGCTGGCTTGTTGACAAAGATATAGGTTTTGAGAGATATTATCTATGTCAGGAAAATGGGGTTGATAAAAAGAATAAGGATTGCACGAGATGAAATTCTTAGGTAGATGCCCTTCAAGTGTGACTGCTTGCACCCATTGTTTATTCTTTTTCAATGTATTTTCAATATCAATTGCATCTTTCAACTTAATCTTACCATTTTTTATTGCATTTTCTATCATTTCCTCGAAAATCACAATGGTAGCAAAGTTTTTAGAGATTTTTCTTATCATTTTTTCATAATAGGAAGTGTTTAGGGAATTGACAAATAAAACATTAAAAGTTTTGGTTGACCTTTCCTCTATATTCTGTAAGGACAACTTATCTGGCACTATATCTTCAACATACTTATATTGTGGTAGAAAGGCTCTAGCCAAATCTTTCTAGGAGTGAATCTTACTTTGATTTAACTGGGTGTATCACCTTGCCATATATCCGATGAGATTATCGTGAAAGTAGTGAATTAACAATTTGTCATTATAAATGTAACCCATCATATTTTGAAAGTACATAGTGATATGAATCGAAAGGCATTGGGTCCTATCATATTTTTCAAAGTTTAGAACCCTAAACTTGGTTAGTATGACTAGATCAAGCACTAAACTCAATTCATTAGCATCAATATTTTCATATACATCTTGCCTCTCGATGGCCTCTAACCTCTCATCCAGTAGGTCATACTTGTTTTTCATCTCATCATTCACTACTAGTTCAAACATGCTATATAGCTTTTCTTATTTAATGGGGGTCATCCAAATTTGGCGCTATAATAGAATCGATAGGGCCTAATCTTTGGTTGATATTTACTTACATCTGGGATTGACTAACAGATGGACTGACACACATATAAGGTTGTACAGTGGATCACTATAAATAAATTCCCATAGAAGTAGAAACTCAAGGTGGGGTGAACCCCAAAAGATACAATGGTTCCTCCGTATTAATTCCATTTCCTAGTCTTAGCGTGCCAGTAACTCCTTTGCCTTTTAGTGAGCTAGCTAGTAATTATCTTAAATTAGACATTTATGCCTTAATGTTCAACTATATTTCCATGACTTTCTCCTTTATCTTCTTCTGTGCCTTCTGAACCCTTTCAAACTTGGTTGTATTCTTTCCTTTCATGATTTGTGAATTGGACTAGGTATTATGCTTGCATGGACTTGATTTCCTTGGATTCGTTGTCTTTGAACCTCTATTCTTTTTTCATGAATTAGAACACATGGTATAATGATGATGATAATAATAATAATAATAATAATAATAATAATACTAATAATAATAATAATATTATTATTATTATTATTATTAACTTGCATATATGAAATGAATGTATACAAATAAAATTAAAATTAAAATTAACTTGCAACAAAATTAAAATCTATACAAATAAAATAAATCAATAATCCAAAACAAATAAATAATAAAAATAACATAACAACTATATAATACAATAGAACATATATAGTGTCTTAACTTTTGGTGATTTTCTAAAAAGGCGGCATGGCTTTATCATGGCAGGCTTCCTATGGCTTACGATACGCTGGGCCAAGATTTATTAATCTAAAGGTTTTCAGATTAAACTTTATATTATCATCCATTACAGACTAATAAAACACACCAATCCTTATCCATTATAGGCTATAAATAAAAATGATTCAATCTGAGTAAAAGTGTTTTACTAGCAAATATGGAGGTTATAACCTCACGAGAGCATAGCTACTTTACTTATTGCTAATAAAGACAGAGCTTAGTCAAGAGCTCATGCATGTAAGTGAATATGCAATAGTTTGCAAAATGATATATTAATCAAAACAACATGAATAAATTAAAGATAACAAAATCAGAACAAGATAATAACTAACATTCATTTTTACTATTTTTTTGAAAAGTTAAAATGAAGGAAATTAAATTAAATATCAACTAAAACAAATTAATTCCAAAACTTTCGATAGTGAATGATTAAAATTTTTGGCCTGACTTTCAAAATGTCTCCAATGGAGTCGTTAAGCTGTCATGACGTATTAGTCCAAAGACTCGATCACTAGAAGTAAAAATTTTGAAATCAAGAAAAAAAAAGAGTTGCTACTAATTTTTTTTAGGGATTGACCACCAAAAAAAATTTTTTTTTTAATAAAACAATAAAATAGTTTTTAAGTTTATTAAAAAGATGATTTTGGTCTATGAAAATTAGATTAGGTTTGAAAGTTAGTTATGCTGGGGAAGGATTAGCACTCTCACAGTGCCCATAAAAATTGCTACCAATTAACCATGTGTTATTTATAATTTTTGATAAAAATTGTTTTTATTTAAGATTTAATAATAATTCCCCTTTTCTTTAAACAAAGAAAATTGATTAAAAATATTTCTTTCAGAATATTGTGAAAATTTTTAGATTAAAGAAATATCTTATAATTCTTCAACATTTAGGCAAAATCCAGAGATAATCATTTTCATTTAAGATTCACCATAAAACTCTTTTAAAAGTAAAAATAACTTTTTTTGAAAATGATAATTGTTAATTACTCTCTAATATCTAGACAAGGTACAAATTATATTTCTCAAAATGCTATTTTAATTTTATTTTATTTAAAAACAAATTTTTGAGAATTTTCTTTATTCGGTAAAAATGAAAAATACTAGAATTAACAATAAACATTAATAATTAAAATATATATATATGTATAACGAGAGCAAACATTAATATGAAATGGAATATATCCAAATGTATGTCATAAGTAACGATGAGATGCAAATTTAAGGTCGAGTTTTTAAATATAAAAATATCACCTAGACTTTTTAGCATCTGGGCAAAGTTTGGGTGCAACTTTTTATATTTAAAATCTCATTTTTTATTTTTTATTCCTTATTTAATTTTTTTATTTTAAATTATGAAATTCTATATTACTTCCTAATGAAATAAAATTTTTTAAATACCCAATTATCTAGGTGGCATTCAGAAATAAATTATTTTACAAAAGGTTTTCAACAAATTCTTAAAAATTTAAATATCTTCGTTTGGGTAGATTTAGGGTTCCAAACTCTTATATAAGGTTTCATCTAAGACTTCGAGGTCTCATTAAGGGTATAGGATTTCATCTAGACTTTCAGGGGGTTTCAATTTTACTTTAGGTTTTACTTAGGGTTTTACTTATGGTTTCACAAATTTATGAACCTCTATAAAAATTTTTAGCATTTAGTAGATTTCAAGGAAACTCATTTATATGATTCAAATAATTTAAAATTATATTTTTTAATATTTTCCTTTCAAAAATGTATTATTACTTATTTATTTATTATATTATATCTTAATTTAATAATTCATAACATCTTGGAGTTATAATTTACTAAACAATTTATAATTGCTCTCAAATCTAAGCTGCTTTCATATTCTTCTGTTATTAATTTTTTAGAAATCTTAGAATATAAATAACAATGAATATGCATGAATATAATCATAAACAACATAAACATGTCAATTAGTAACATAATACATATGTAAAAACCATAAAACAACCAAAATGTAAGTTAACATAATCACTTATTAGTGACAACAATAATAATAAATAATAGTAATAATAACAATGCAAAAAAATATTCATACATTCATATGATCTAAGTTCTTTTATTAATATTTGTATTAATTGAATTTTTATGTTTATTATTTATTATTATGATTTTAAAAAATACAAATTATGTGAAAATGTACTAAGCGTTGTGCAAACCTGTGTGATATTTCTCTTTTGTTTGGAATCTCTTTCTTTTCAATCTTTACATTTTTGCTTCTTTTTAAAACAGAGGTCTTGACTGAGACAATAACAGAGATTGGTATCAAGAAACCTAAAAAAAAAAAAAAAGAAACAAAAAACAAAGCTAAAACTGGTACCATGACACTTAACTGAAATAAGAATGCTTTACCTTTTGCAGATGGCATTCCTTTTTTTATCTTTCGGATAGTTACCATGTTTCCTAAGGGACTTTCATAGCTTATGGTCTTTCAAAGCTTTGACAAAATTACAACTTAAAGCTTTAAGACAGCATCCACTTATTTCATTTTATCAAAGAATTATTGATTTTAAAGTTGTAATAATTTTCTATCTCATTTTAGTTCATCTAACTTTTACTTTATTACCCTTCTTAGCATAAAATAACATGTTTACCCCTTGTAGAAAATAAAGAATGATGATGTTGATAATATGTATGGAAATAACAGAACCAAGTTTGAGAAAATTTCTTTTTCTTCTTGTCTTCTTGAAGGTATTGTTGCTTACTTGTTTGTTTTGAAACCAGGTGCCTCATTTCTCTTTTATTGAGCTTTTTCTTTTCCACTATAGGTTTGATTCCACGAACACGAGCTTTTGCTATTGGCTTCTACTCAATTTTTTGCTAGTTTTTTTCCCTTTTGTTTATGCCGAGCTCTGACTTGAGGGTAATCTTGTAAAGGTATAAGAGAGAAATGGTTGAAGCAAAGGCAAGAGGTGTTCCCTATGTTTGCACTCTAATACGTAAGTTAGTAAGGATCAGGTCAGAAAAGAGGTAAGAAAGTAAGAAAGAGAGAAAGACATGAGTTAGATGAACTTGACTTCAAGGTGCTTGAGTCTCTATATTTATAGGTAAGGTCAGAGGGACAAAAAAGGGACAATTAGGATAGGGCTGAGCTGAAATGGCACTGAAGATGTCAAACCGACCTGACATGTCAAATCGATGTAAATAACCAAGATACCCCTAGTTGTCTATTAGAGACTGAGTGAGGGAAAAAGACACTATGCCATTTTTACCATTATATGCCCCTAACACTCTGTCCCCCATCAAGTGATCTGAGTATCAGATCACCAAATTTGTTACCAACATCCCTGGTGTGGGGCAAGTGGTTGCATATTTCATCAAAGAACGATGTTATAGGGAGTGGTCAATTTTGAACGACGACTAGCTTTGAGTCATAGTCTGACCTAATGGTTCATCGATCTTGTGCATGTGTTTCAAGATAAGTGCATAATCAATTTAAAGGTTGTCGAGGTGACAATTGTCTAGGGTGATTCAAGATTATTGTTAGAGTTTGCATGGCTTTGGTGGGACTTGTATTTTTTTTTTAAAATCTAGGCTTGAGCTTTTGTTTTGAACCTTGAAAGTAATCTGTGCTCTTGGTTTACCTTTGACAGTCATTTGGTTAGGCTGGTCTGATTTGGGATTCATCTAGTTGGGTCAGTCTGATAGTATTAAATAAAGAAAAAGATGGTTTGAACAAGGAGATTTAAAGTAGGAAGATGAAAAGATGTCTATTTACCTATACTCTGATACGTGGTGAAGATCATGCCATCCCTCTGGGTTGAAGCGTGTCTATATAAAGGGATTGGTAGGGCTTTAGTTTTCCATCTTTTGCTTTTGTTACTCTCAATTCGACCTAAATTTTTTATCTTCATGACTTTCTTACGTTCAAGTTTTTTTTTTCATTCGTTTCGATACGTATTTCTAACCATGTCTTCTAGCATGAGTTTTGGAAGGCCTGATGGCTATAGGGTAGAGCCAAAGAGAGGTCAACAAGAGCAGTAGGATGAGAACCTAATCCCTCATGTTATTAGAGGCCACAACTATATGAAGATGGCCTATTAGTTTAATTTGATGTCCGAAAAAGGGCAACAATGTAATGAAAAGAATGTTTAGGCAAAAGGTGAGCGAGTTTTTAGCACGGAAGAGTTGTGTGCTCAGATTGACTTCAAACTTCAAAATCCACCTACTTTTTTCATCTCTCAATTTGGTCCATCTTTTATGGATGACCTTCCTTTCTTTTTAGGTATTCCCCCTTCTAGGGTTTAATCTCTTCCACCTTCTACCACTTCTACTTTTCCTCTTCAACTAGGTTTTCTTGACATCTTGTCCTTTCCTAAGGGGTCTTCAACTAGTCTCTTTTTCTTTAGGATCGAATTACTTTCGTCCATATTTTTTTTCGGGATCCATTTCATTCTAAAGTCAAATGCTTCTAACTATAAAGGTTTTGAAGAGAAATAAGAGAAAGAGAGTACCTTAGTTGAAAAAAGCGATGACGAGGGGTAGAGTCTTGCAAAGCAAGATAAACTCATTGAGGTCCTTGTATATACTCCATGTGAGCTTGGCATGATCTTTAAAGATGTGATGAGTGAGTTAAAAGGTAAAGTAAATCCTGAAAACTGTCGTAACATATGCTCAGCTCATCATGTTCGAGCTTTAGGTACTACTTTCTTTTTTTTAGAAAGAGTTATAGTATAATAATGTCAAACACTTCAAATCGAGTCATTGATAGATTAGAGCCACATCAGCTATATGTATATTGGGATTTGTTTGTGACCAATCTGTAGTTTCCATTTCATCCTTTATTCATTTCAATTTTTAATTCTTATAATTTAATAATCACTCAACTTACTCCTAATTTTGTTCAATACATAGTCTCTTTTATCATTCTTAGTCAACATTTACATATTCTTCCTTCTCTCTCTATTTATAGAGTTCTTTTCTCTTAAAAAATATCCTAATGATAGTAGGTGGTTTTATATCACAGCTCAACCAAATAAAAAGATTCTCAACAATTGCCCAAGCTCAATAAAGAATTGGAAACTACTCTTCCTATCCCTTAAAAAATAGAAGGCCAATAAAAATAAAGAGCTCAAGGTTGAAGCTTAGAAAATAAAGAGTATATCGATTCCTTTGTGGACATGCTGATGGCCTTCTCCATCTTTGATCTATTAGATTGGGATAAAATTTTAGATTTTACATGTATGGGGAGCTTGTTATTGATACTTATGGGCTAACCTCCCTAGAAGTAATAAACAATTCAAAATATTATGGCAGGTTTGAAATAACTTCATCGAGTTTTATTTTGAGTTGATTTTTCATCTAATTGTTAGCTTAATTTTATAGATCTGGCTAAAGATGGAAAAGACTTCAACATCACCCTATACCAACATGCCTTAAGGCCCAAGAGAAGAAAGAAGAAAATCTAGCTTGGGGCCCCGTTGTATGGGAAAGACAAAATAGTCAGCACAATCATACCCCGTATTCCTCCAAGTTGAAAATTAAGGGCTAGGGTAAGTCGAGACTTGCCCCCCATGTCAGCACCAATGCCACCCTTTATAGCTAAAAAACCATAGGTGAAGGTGTTATCCATTTCTTCTGAGGACCCAAGGCTAAGGTGCTGAGACCTAGCTTGGAAAAAATAACTATAGGGTTAGAGTTTGCTTCAATAAATGACCCCATCTCCAACTCCACTATTGCTAAGAGGTTTTGCAAGGTCGTAGTTCCTTCTTTTGATGAGTATCTTTTGACATCAGCTTAATTTTTTTCTACTATTTTTATTTTTATTTTTCTAAGTCTAAGGTTTTTCCTTGCAATCCAAAAGAAGATCCTACCTTAGCTTTTGTAGAATAATAGCCAAGCCCTCCATTATACTTATCTTGCAATAGGACATATGTTGAAGGCTGAAAGAGATGTCATTACCCTTGCTAAGGAACACAAAAGAGTTTGAAAGCACTGGACGTGTCAGATCAAGCCTCATTGCATCCCATAAAAAGTAACCTGATTTGAGAAATAAAGTAGATAACCTAGCAGTGAAGCTAAAGGCCATCTTAGTGGATAAGGCTTTTACCTAATCGATGAAAAAATAGGCTGAGCTAAAATTAAATTATGCTCAGGCTGAAATTGCAAGATTGAGATTTGAGTTGAAGGCTTAAGACAAGAGGAAAGAGAAGCTGTAGGTAAAGGCTATGAAAGAGTATAAAGCCTCTGATAAGTGTTTTCGGATAAAGGTAAAGTTTTTAGGAAGAACGTTCTTGGTACCTTTTAGTTATCTAAGCAAGAAGTGCAGTTTAAATTCTCCTCTCTCAACCTCAACCTCTTTGATATTGATATCAACAATATCAGATCAAGGCCTATTTTGAATTAGCTCGAAGAGGATGAAGAAAAGGATGAGAAAGAAGAAAAGAAAGAGGATGAAGATCAAGCCCTAAAGGAAGAACAGGAGGCCACCATCGGGATCAAAGAGGAAGAGGTGGAGCTTGATGAAGCTGAGGTTATTCCTTTTACTGCTACTGATGAGAACACTCTTTCAATTACTACAGATGAGGGTACTTCTCTCATTGCTACTACTGCCACTGATGAATGAATTTGATTTTTTTTTATTTTTGTTTTTTGAAAACCTTTTGTACTATTTTTATGAACTTTGAGGTCAGATTTTTGTGAAAACCTTCTATACTCCAACTAATATATTGAATTACGTTGGAATAGAAAAGAAATTTTTTTTAGTTTTAGTTTAATTTTACTATTGTTTCCCTTTTATTTGCATTAGTTTGAGAATGGTTTACTGAACTAAAAGCAAATAATTATACTGTAAACTTGCATAGTTATTTTAGGTTAGATTAATGTAATTATGAGTTTTAAGTCAAATTTCTTCAAATGAATTCAAATCACTTGTAGACAAGCTTACTAAGATAATTTCATGTGTGAGTTCGGTTAGAATTGACCTAATAATAATCGATATTTAATTACATTTCATATTCTCAGTACAAAATAACATAAGTGCAAGCTCGGTTTACTCTGATCTACTAGTAATCAAGTTGATTTGTATTTTGCATACTTGGGGTGATAGTGCCATTCACAAAGTAGTACAAGTGTGAGCTTAATTTATATGGAGCTACTGATAATAAACCTTTAGGTTGTCTGTGTTCCACATCTTCAAGACAATGTTGTCATTTAGGTTTTATAATTTGTAAGTTACATTGTGGATAACCTTTTTAACAATATATAGTCCTTTCCACACTAGGGCCAACTTGCCACCTCAATCATCTATCTTTGATGCTTCTACTTTTTTTAGTATTAGGTTACCCTTCTTGATGTGTTTAGATTGGACCCTCTTATTATAATAATTGGCTACCTTTTATTAGTAGGCTGTAATTTGGGTTAGAGCTATGTCCTTTTGTTATTCGATAATGTTTAGGTTAGTCATAAGCGTCTCTTTTTTTTTTATGCCAATTCAACTTTTAAGCTCGATAAGTCGATCTTAACTAGCACTACAGCCTTTATTCCAAAAACCAAGTGAGGGGTTTCACTTATAGGCACCTTTGTAGTTGTTTTCAGGGTCCATAGAACTCCTGGTAGCTCATCAACCTTTTTTTTATGTGTTGAGCTTCTTTTTCAGAGCTTTTAGTATTATCTTATTTGTAACTTCGAATTACCCATTGGACTGAGAGTGGGCAACCAACATGAACATAAGGTCAATGTGAAGCTTTAAGCCCCATTCCCTGAACCTTAAAATTTTAAATTGTTTGCCATCGTCTGTTATTATAGACTGAGGTGGCTCGAATCTGTAGACTATGTTTTTCTACACAAACTTTTCAACTTGCGCTTTCGTGGTGGTGGTCAGGGCTTCAACTTTTAACCATTTTGTGAAGTATTATACTACCACTAAGACAAATCTTCTTTATTCTGTGACCAAGGTGAATGGTCCAAGGATGCTCATCTTCCATTGCATGAAAGGCTATGGGTTGATGATAAAAGTGAGCTCGATTAATGAAGATGTTGCTCATGGGTAAACTTTTAACATTTGTTATATTTTTTCACTAGCTTGGTTGCATTCCTTCTGATGGTGGGCTAGTAATAGCCTTATTTCAACACTTTATAGGCCAAAGGCCAAGGTCTGAGATGATTTTTACATATTCCTTTATGGATTCTCTTATGATGTACTCTATCTCTTTTTCATCAATACATCTCAAATAGGGTAGACTGAAAGATCTCTTGTACAACTTTTTCTCAATCATATACCAGAATGCCTACTAAAGTGCCTTTCTTAACAATGCCTTAGCTCGGATTCTCTCATCGAGTAACATTCCCATGGTTAAATATGTTTTGATTGGCATCATCTAGGTTTTTTTCTTTTTGATCTATCCCACAAGCTTATCATCGGTGCTTTTATGCACTAGTTCCTCTACTAAAACTTTGTCTAGGCTTTCTATTACTACTCTTAAAGCCAACTTAGATAGGGAGTCAGCTATTAAGTTTTTTGACCTCAGTATCTTTTTCACCTTAGCTTTCTTGAAGCTAACTATTAAAGCTAGTACTTTATCGAGGTACTTTCAAATTTCATCTTCACAAGCTTTGAACTTCCTATTTACCTAACTAACCATCAGTTAGGAGTCACTATAAGCAATTATATGTTGAACATTCAGCTCGGTTGCCAACCTTATGTCGGTTATTAGGGCATCATATTTTGTTTCATTGTTGGATACCCTAAACTTGAATCTCAAGCCATATGGGTACTGTAGCCCTTTCGAACTGATCAAAATGAGGTCAACTCCTCTGCCTTTACTTGTAATAGATCCATCAACAAATAGCTTTCAATTGTCTTTATTTGAGGTTTTCTACTCCTTCTCTAACTGTCCCTTCAGTTGTGTCAAAGTGTGTTTTATTATGAAGTTAGTCAACACCTTGTGATTTTAATGTTGATCTAGGTAAAAATTACAGATCAAATTTGCTAAACTCTACTGCCCATGTGATTAACCTTTTTGATATTTGAAGCTTTTGTAAAACTTACCTTAGTGGCTGATCCGCCAAAACATGGATCATGTAGGCTTAGAAATATGACTTGAGTTTCCTGGTCGAAATGACTATAACATATGCCAATTTCTCAATATTGTTGTAGTTAACTTTAGGCCCTATCAATACTTTACTTACAAAATATATTGGTCATTATTTTTCTTTCTATTCTAAGATTAAGATCGAGTTGATAGCCTGATCTGTGCTGACCAAGTACAAGTATAGTTTTTCATCATCCTTGATTTTGATAGGATAAATGGGAAGGATAAGAACTCTTTAAGTTCATCGAAAACTTTTTGGCATTAGGAGTCCATTTGAAGTTAAAGACATTTCTAAGAGTTTTGAAGAACGGTAGACATTGTTCTACCAATCTAGACATGAATCAGTTAAGTATGGCTATTTTACCTGTTAGCCTCTACACTTTGTTTACTAAGGTCGATACTTTCATTTCTAGGATTGCCTATCCCTTTTTGGGGTTTACTTCTATCCCTTTTTATTTGATCATATATCTAAAAAACTTGCTTGATGTACCCTTAAAAGCACATTTGCTCGAGATGAGTCTTATATTATACTTTTTTAGAATGTTACAAGTTTTTTTAAGGTCTTTTAGATACTTGATCAGACTCTTACTTTGACTATCATATCAACTACATATACCTTCATATTGTGATCGATCTAATCTTTGAATACTTTATTGACTAGCTTTTGGTAGTCACCCTCATTTTTTTTAGTCTGAAGGGCATGATCTTATAGTAATAAAGGCTTTTCTTGATAATAAAGGCTATTTTATCCTCATCTTTTTTTAATATCTTAATCTGATTATAGCTGAAATAAGCATCTATGAAGTTGAAGATGCCATGCTCGGCACTATAATCCGTTAGTCAATTTATGCTAGAGAAGGGAAAGCTATCTTTTGGACAAGTCTTATTCAGGTTGGTAAAGTTCATGCAAATTCTTCATTTTTCATTATGCTTTTTAACCATGACCACATTTGGCTATCCATTCAGGGTAGTAAAGCTCTTTAATAAAGTTAACTCGTAATAATTTGTCAACTTCTCCTTTAATGGCTTGTTGTCTTTCTAGAGCAAAAGTTTTTTTCTTTTAGCAAACTAGTTTGACCTTAAAATTTGTATGTACTTTATGGACCATTACTTCGATATCAATCTTAGGCATGTCTGATGGCGTGTAAGCATATATGTCGACACTATCTTTTATAAGTAGAATCAATTGATCCTTATGCTAGAGCTTGGCTCTAATTTAATTTATTTTTTAAGAGTATTATTCCAAAACAAAATTGTCATGAGGTCTTCAGTTGGTTCAAGTCAATTTTCATCTGAGTCTGGTCTTTGATCGATTATCTCTTTTTGTTCCATTAAGTTAGGATCATTTCGTTATGTCTTTCGTTGTCAATTTTTTACTCTTTGTAAGCTTTTTATGTCAATTTCTCTTTGTCTTCCACCTTGATATTGGCTAAGCTGCCTATCTGCTTCCCAATCCTACCCTTCATCATTGTAACATAACATTGTTATGCTATGGACTAGTCTATCCAAACTTCTCTAACCCCTGCAGGTGTTGAAAATTTCACTTTCAAGTGGGAAACTGAGCCTATGTGCCATATAATAGACTAACTATGTTAGTTTAATATCATGTTATAGGCAGATGGGATATCTATTACCATATCTCTACAACTAAGGTGATTGTTTTTTACTCTATTCTTAGGAAGATTGAAAGCTTGATGGTTCCTCTTACCGACACCTATTCATTTTTTAACCCTACTAATGTTGTGGTGATTGGCTTCAACTAATCTTCATCAATCCTTATTTTTTTGAAATAGCCATAGTATAAAACATCGATCGAACTCCTATTGTCAATAGGATTTTTTTACTACATAGTTGTAGACCAAAGTTGTGATTACTATAACATCACCATGTGAGTGTTAGATCCCTTCTAAATCTTTCGAGCTAAATGAGATTGACTCATTTCTCTAGTATTTTTTTTTCTTAGTCGATGTGCCTATTGTCATTATCGAGCCCGAGTTAAATTTTTTTATCAAGGTGAAGCTACATCTTATGATTAGATTAATTACCTTGGTAATTGGCCTACTATTGTCAGCTGGACCTTCTTTCTGATCTGACTTTTCCCCTTAAGCATCTTTTTTTCCCTAATTTGATCTTCTTTTGTTGCCCCTAGTAGGTGCTCTGTGGTCATTTCTATAGTTTTTTCTAAACTAGTCTTGTCTTCTTTGCCTAATAAAGCTTTTCAACTGACCTAACCTAATAAGAGCTTCAATTTTATTTTTTAGGTCGACACAATCTTCTGTGTTATGGCTGATGTTTTAGTGGAAAGTGCATCTTTTGGTTGGATCTTGTCTTATATTCTTTCTCAGTGGCTTAGGCCATCTGAGATTGGGATTTCTTTTGATTTACCTTAGAATTCTCTCACGAGAGGTATTCAGTACAGTGTGGCTTCTTTCTCTACTAAGGCTTTTAGCCCTATATTGTTTATTTTTTAGGGAAAAATCATAGAATTTATTTTTTACCTCGACCCCGAGGAAGGGGGATGAGCTTCTCTCACATTAGTTTATTTTCATTATAGCTTTAGCATTGATATATTTCTCTACTATCAGTAGAACGTTGGCTAGAGTTTTTAGTGATTCTAATGATAATGTCAACTTTAAGTGGTACTCCTTATCATGGAGTCCACTGGTCAATGTGACAATAATGGCCATCTATTTTAGGTCTTTGACTTGTAATGCATTTGTGTTAAAACACGTAATATAACTTTTTAAAGTTTCATTTTGCCTTTAATGAATTGACATTAGGCTTAGGGTTGTTTTCTTAGCTCTTCGGCTACTCATGAATCGAGATAGGAATGAGTGGTTAAACTCTTTGAAAGTAATGATCGATCTCAGTTCCAAACTATTATACTAAGATTGAGCTATGCCTTTCAAAGTAGTCGCCAGACCCTTGCACATTAGAGCCTCATCTGTCTCATTTATCATCATGTTAATTTTATAAAGTTTTAAATGATTAAAGGGGTCAAAAGTACCATTATATGTCTCCACGGTTGGCATTTTAAATCCTTTGAGAGGTATGGCTCTATCGATCTCTTTGGTAAAGGATGAAGTCTCCAAAAATTTAAGCACATCCTGAAATTCTGCTAATATCATTTTTAGTTCTTTCTTCATGACCCACATCCAAGCTTCTAAATCTTTGTTCGATTGGGGTTTGTAGTTTGTTTGTTTGGACTTTTAGGTTGTGGCATGTGTAAAATTGTAGCTAAGACAGTGAGAGGTTGGGTTGATATGCATGCTCTTCTTCTTTGGAGGCTAAGGAGGCTTCACCTCTTTATAGCTCAACTGTCTGACAATAGCTTTTCGGTCCAGTGTGACTAAGTTTAGCACTTTAGAGACTTGTGGTGAGGTTATAGTTTGGAACATCTATTTGAGGTCTTGTATTTGCTCGATCAGGGCTTGAAATTGCTCTATTATTGGTTCAGCTTACAGTTGAGCTGGGTGGACAGATGTTGGCTTTGGTGAATTTTTATTTCAACCAGAGTGGCTATCTTTCCTTTCTCTTAGGTTCTTATTCTGGGTGGCATTTTTTTGTGCTCAGTTATTATGAAAATGTTGGCCCCCTACCTAGTGTGCCAAAATGTTCGTGCTGAGCTCCTATTTAAGGGTAATCCTATAAAGACAGAAGAAAAGAATGGTTAAAGGCAAAGACAGGGGGTATTCCTTACATTTGTACTCCAACACATAAGTTAGTAAGGATCAGGTCAAAAAAAAGATGAGAAAGTAAGAATGAGAGAAAGGTATGAGTTCGATAAACCTGGCTTTATAGTACCTGAGTCTCTATATTTGTTGGTAAGGTGAAAGGGACAAAAAAAAGATAATTAAAACAGGGTCAAGTTAAAATGGCATTAAAGATGTCAAACCGACCTGACATGTCAAGTCAGCACGAATGACTAAAATACCCCTAGTTATCTGCTGGAGACTAAGAAAGGAGAAAAGACCATATGCTATTTTTACCATTATATGCCCCTAACACCTCTTTTAGTGCCTGAAAGCTCTTTCTTCTTTTATGTTTTTTTTGTTTGCTACCCCTACTCATAAGCTTCACTTCTTTTTTTTGGTTGCTACCTAGATTTCCTCTTTTACTATTGGCATTCTTTTTGCCAGTCTATTTTTAAATACCCAATTTTTTCTAGTTTTTTTTCTTTTATTTTCTGTCTTTGGTCTTCTCCACATATGACCTTAAGCCACCAACCATCGCATGATTTTCAATTTTTACAACCTCACCTTTTTTTTATTATTTTTTTACCTTTTTTTATGTTTTTTTCTTTTTTTTTTTTGCTTATAAATGCTTTCTGTTCTTCTTTATTTTTTTTTCTTTTCTTTTTGGCTACAAGTTTTTTTTTTGTTCTACTCAGTTATTTTTTTTTTATTTTCTACTTGTTTCTTCTTTTTTCTACCTCACTTTTTTCTAGTTTTTTATTTTTTAATTTCTATTGCTCCCTTCACGTTGCCAACCTCTCCACGCCTTTCAGTTTTTTCATTTGCATCTTCCCATGTCTTCATGCCTCTATCATTTTAGCAATAGTTTTTTCTTTGCCCATCTCTTTTTCCTAAGACTCAAGCTAGTAGTTTTCTCATTCGGTAATGCCTCTTTTTTAGTTTTTAGAAGTAGTTTTTACACGTCTCCTTTATGGCATGCATGGGTTTCTTTTCATGTTTATGCCATTCCTTTTCATACCCATGCTTAAGCCAAATGGGCTTTAAAAAGAAGCTCATCTATGACATGTCCATGTTGAAATCAAAAGGACTTAGGCTTCATTTATTTTGTTCTCTTTTTTTTTTTATTTTGGGCTTTCAAATTTTTATTTTTTTATTATTTTTTGGTCAAGTTTATTTTAATTATTTTTTAAAATATTATTATTTTAATAGTTTTTAATTTTTAATTTTTTATTTTTATGGCCAATAATAGGCTATTAATGAGCTTTAAAAGGGAATCTTTTTATCGGACCTTTTATTGGGCCATTTCAGGTATTATTCGGGCCAATGCATTGAGTCTCATTATGGGGCCTATATTGGGCCTCATCCCTGAGCATTAAAAAAATGATCCGTTAATGGACACAAAAAATTGATAATTGAAGCCTACTTATAAAAATAAACCCAGTTTAAATAGATAAATTATCTCGAATAAAATTAGGTGTCTACATTATCAACTTGATGCCTTGGTCCACTTTTCAAAAACTAGGCATTGAAAAGGCTAAGCCCATTTTTGTGACTTTGCAATTAGCCATTAGTTCATTGAAATATCCTCAAGGGATTGTGGAGGATGTCTTGGTTAAGGTAGAAAAATTCATTTTGCCTATTGATTTTGTGGTCCTAAACATGGAAGTTGATAAAGACATGCCTTTGATTTTAGGGAGACCTTTCCTTGCTATAGGTAAAGCACTTATAAATTTCCAGAAATGAGAGTTGTTTATGAGAGTCGAGGACAAAAAAGTCACTTTTAATGTTTTCAAGGCTTTACAATTCCTTGATGACTCTGATGAGTGTTCTAAAGTGGCAGTACTTGATAAAGTATTGATGATGCTTTTGATGATGAGCACTCAGATAATACTCTCCAAAAGCTTTTTGATGATAGGCATGTAGGGGAAAATTTAGAGTTTATTCATGTTGTGCACACATCTATATCTTCCTTAAAGTCTAGTAGTAACCTTGAGGCATTTGATGAGTCAATGTCTCCTTTTGAGTTTTTCAATCATTCTGCTAGTGCAACACTTATGCATGCAATGTCTTTGGATAATCACTTGATAAGGATGGAAATGGTTAAAAATAATGATAATAAGAAGAGAAAGAAAGCGTTAGCAAAAAAATAAGCTATAAGGGTGCATACCTCAACAGATTTAGAGTCTATACCTTTAGTTAGTACATTTTGTACTCTTGACAAGTCCATGGATACTCTAAGTTCTCTTGAGATTCAACCTACACCTACCTTTCATAGTCCATCTAGGAAAAATGGTGATAGTTTAGTTGTCAATGATGAGATATCCATGTTGTTTGGCTTATCGATTATTAAGAAATCTAAACTTAATCATGCTTATCATAGTCTTTGTAGGAATAAGGGTGTGGACTTGATGCAAGGAGGACATGATATAGTTAATATTGATTACATGTCGGTTGATTAGATGTTGAAATTGAAACCTAATAATACCTTAATACTTATAGGTATGAGGTTAAATGTTTTACAGATAAATTCACTTTTTCTCTTACTTGCCTACATAATCCACTATTAGCCTTATTTTGTGTGAGATGTTAAGAGAGAGTCCTTAAATGGCTGGATTCAGCAATCAAGTGTGGAGTGATCATTATGAACATCTAGTGTTGAGCTTACTTTGAATAGTCTAGCTTTTGACTTAAAAGAAAGTGTTTTTTAAGAGGCAACCCAAGTTTTACTTTTCATGATTGATAATCTTTTCATGTTTGTGTATATATGTTGTTTCTTTTTGTTGATGTTCTCATTTATTCAGTTGATCATGTTTTCATTGTACATATTGATGTTGTTTTTTTAAATTTTCCTTGAGTTTTGTCTTAAAATTGAGCTTAACTTATTGTAGCTTGAATCATTTATATGCTTTCTTTTATCAGTTCTTGATGAAACCAATGATAAGTAGAGATTGAGAATGAATATAGCTTTAGGAAAAGATTGACTGTTGTGCAATTATGAGATGATGCTTAGGTTTTGTGATTTCTTGAATATGAGTTTTAATTTGTGAGTAAATACTTTGATCATTGAATTATATTTTTTTATCTAGTAATTGATTATGTGAGCATGAGATATTATTTTTTGCATTGGGCTTTGAAGAGTATTTTATATTCTAGAATTTGTTTTGATTATCTCTAAAGGTAAAATCTTAGAGCACACATGATTAAGAAAATGTTATAAGCTATTTTTGGATCGGTTGAGCCTTTTTAAGCTAACCTTAATATAATTCCTCCATAGTCACCCCATTTAAGCCTAATGAAACCACTTCTTTGTTTTAAACCCATATTACAAGCCCAAGCCTTTGTTTTGATATTTCTATCTTTTTGGTCATTGACTTTATGTGCATTAAGATATTCATGTATCATTTATGAGTCATGCATTATTAGGAAATAAGGGTGGAGCTTGGAAAAAGAATGAAAAAACAAAAACAAAAACAACAAAAAAGTCAAGCCAGCTTGCAAAAGATTAAAAAAAAAGAAAAAGAAAAGTCGAAAAACAAAACAATAAAGTGGTAAAAAGCAAAGAAAGAAAAGAAAAGAAAAGTGGGGGTCATTCTTAGGGCAAGTTTTAAACTTCTATAATTTGAGAGCCCAACAATGAATGATCTTAGATAAAGTAATGCATAGTTAGGGTACTTAAACCTAAATTACCTTTATTATACCTTGACCCTAGCCTTCATTACAAGCTTATAAAGTCCTCAATGATCTTTGGTCATATGTTTAACTACATTAGTGGAGAAAGATGTGATAAGCAAACATACGAAATTTGATCACACTTTAATGATATTTTTTTTGAAATTTTCATGTTTTACATAACATCATTAGATCTCATGCAAGGATTTGAAAGATGTATTGCTTGCATTTGAAACCATACTTAGGAAGGAACTTGACTTAGGTTGATTTTTGTAGATTAGCACATGTTCATGATTTTACTTTAGTTATATTCATTGTTTAATCCATGAGGCATTCATGTTGAATTAAGCATTGAAAGTTATTGATGATTCTTGTTTAATTTTGTTTTGCTTAAGGACAAGCAAAAACTTAAGTTTGGGGGTTTGATTGCACTAAAATTTTAGCATTTTATCATATGTTTTTAGTGCAATTTCTCTTAATATTGGCTTGTTCCTTGAAAAATTTGGTAAAAATACTCCTAAATGCTTAAATATTCAATGTGTAGATGAAAATATGAAAAATGAGGAAATTTGTCATTTTTGGACTCATTTTGGAGAAATTTTGGTGTAAAAAGCCATGAAAAGCCAAAACTAGTGTGTTTGTGCTACATTGCATACCTGTAGGCTAGTTGGATAGCTTCATCCAGCTAAGACAAGCTTCCGTTATAAGTCAGGCAGGAAACCCAACCTCCGTTATTAGCCATGAAGTATGATTTTATTTATTAACTTAATATTTATTTGTTTATTATATTTATTGATTTGGTTTTAATACTTATATTTAATTATATATTATAGCAAGATGTTAGGGCTCAAAAGATGACCCTTGCTCAAGCTGCCATTGATTTGTTATCTAATTATGCACTTGATCATTTATTTGGAAGAAACTGTATTATCGTTGAATCCAAGGATAGGTTATTTGATCATCCATCAGTTTCTTACATTAGGGGCTTAAGATTAAGGAATTGTGTACCCTGAATGAAATATCAACTTCTGATATTGTTGAATATATGAGGTTAGTTTATAAAATTAAATATGTGAAGTCAATATGTATTAATCTATATTACGATGTATTACTAACTAGTATTATTGATTATTATCATGCAGCTTCCTGTATAAAGAGATCAAGGCGACATAAATGACCTATAGATTTATATTTATTGACCCAAATTTTATAAGTGAGCAAAGTGGCACTGTTGTCTTTTCTGGTCGTTGTGTAAGTCAATGCATGAAAAAGCAGGCTAATTATTTTTGGTCCTGTATAATGCCACGTAAGTTATTCATACAAATAATTATTTCAATCTTACCCGAATCTGAGATGATGCCTAATTTGAATATATCATTCTTATTATTTTGTGGTTGACATTGATAGCTTATTGTGATTAATACCAATTTCTTTACGCCATACTTATTTAATTTCGTTCAACCAACAGTAAAGCCTAACCCCGATATTCAAAATTTTATAAAAAGGTATTACATCTTATTATATCATCTTCTATTTCTTCATAGTTACTTTTATTTTTGTATTACGTACTTTTTTTCTTTTCAATTTAAAGGAATTTCTACAGTTGAAAAGAAAGCAAAGATAAATTAGGTGACATTACCAGTAAATGTGAAATTTATTCTTTTATGCTGAGTTTATTTAAATAAATGTTTCCTAAACCCACTAAATTTATTTTTTAGGTACCTCATCAACCAGGATATACTGAATATGGATATTATGTCCTTCGTTTTATGAGAGAGGTAGTTTTATATGATTTTATGACCACACCATTCAAGGTTAGTATTAATTTCATACAATCGTAGTATCTTTATAAAAAAAAAAAAAGCTAAATTATGTTCTCGTATATTAACATTTACTTATGATGTTGTTTATAGTGGGAGAATAAAAGAAACTTCATGATAGACAAACTTGATGAAGTCCGTAAAGAGTGGTTTGAGTATGTATTATCGTTCGCTACACCATGAGGTTAAAGATTGTTGGTTGGGTGTAAATATATGCATTTCATTTTTTATAATGTTTTTAACATGCCATGTTAAATGGATAATTTCAGTTTCCAGATTGGGGTATTGTTTAATATTATTGGTATATATTTGTTTTATATCAATTGGCAACTTATATGAATACACATATATTGAGTACACTTATTTGAAAAAAGTATATTTATATGGCAACATTATCGATTATAAATTTGGATATGTGGTCAATTTATTGAAACATTACAATGTTTGTAATGTAAATTTCAAAATGTAATTCGTAGTATCACATATATAAACCAAATATTTTTAGGCATAAATCTACAACTGACTTGCATTCATTTTCAGACATGTTTTTCAAAATGGTAATGGCTATTTTTTCATTTTTTTAGTCGAGTCAAATGGCTTAAATTGAAGGTGTTTCTGGCTAGAAATGCCTTAAATAATCCCCTTAAATTTTTATAAGTGGATTATTGAAGACATTTTTTACCATAAACACCTTCAATAATCCCCTCCTTTTTTTTTAAAAGATTATTCAAGGTGTTTTTGTGAAGAAACACATTGAATAATCCCTTAGAAAAAAAATTGAATGAAGTTAGTCAAGGCGTTTATGGCCAAAAATACATTGAATAATCCCCTTCAATTTTTATGATAGAATTATTGAATGCATTTTTAGCAAAAAAAAAAAAAAAACACCTTGAATAATGTCTAACAAAATATCGAATGGATTATTGAAGGCGTTTCTGGCAAAAACACCTTGAATAATTCGTAAAATATACAAGATATTTTTGACTAAAAACGCCTTCAATAATCTACAAATTATTCATGTAGAGGAAATTATTCAAGGTATTTATTGTAAAAAAAGGCCTTTAATAATCATAACATTTTTTTTTTGAAATATTCAAGGCATTTTTACCTAGAAACGCCTTGAATATTTCTTTACAAAAATTGAAGACGGTTTATTTTTTGTTAAATGCCTTGTGATCATTTTTAAAATTCATTCCCCTCTCTTAAATTTTGGAATCTCAAACTGCTAATACAGTAAACGATAAATATTATTTTATAAAATAATTTTGCAAATAACATAGAAAAATATTTATATGAATATAAATACTACTATTTATATAGATTATTTATAATTTGACTTTCGATCTAGAATGATTTTAAAATTTTATGAAACCATATTAAAACTGAAATATTAATTGAAACCAAATTAATATAATATTTAAATTTAAAAAATTTTTAGTTTAATATTTAATTATAAATTTATTAATTAATATAATACTTACAAATTTTATTTAAAACTTATTATCATTTAAAATTAATTAAGTTACAAATTTTATTTATTAATAATTATAGTTTTTATCAAATTATAGTTTTTGAATATTTTTATTAGAGGGAAATATTATGAATTAATATTTTTTAAAAAAATTAGAAATAAATATTTTTTTAGCTTATATTTATGGTTATTATAACCGTAAGTAAATTACATATTTATACTGAAGGATATTTATATATCGTCAAAAAAAGTTTACCTATACTGACAGATTTACAAAATGTTGGTATAGGCACTGTCTACACTGACAGTAACAAGAATTCGTTAGTATAGATACTTTTTGTTTACATAATTTGATCGTAAGTATAGATAAGTGTCAGTATATAGCATACTTATACTGACGGATAGTTATATACTGTTAAAAAAAATTTATCCATATCGACGATTATATAAAGTGTTAGTAAAAATATGATATATTTTGACAATATTAAAAATCCGTCAGTAAAAATCTTTTATTGATGTAATTTGACCGTTAATATAACCAAGTGTCAATATATGAAAAAATTTTTGTAATCTACGTGTCTAATGTTGAAACCCCAACAATAATTTACCTCAAAATGAAGATGGTTTGAGTAGGTTATAGTTTAAGTCTACAAAATGAGTGAAAAATTTTTGTTGATGTCCATTACCCAAATTTAAGAATTTTCTTACTTTTAATTACAACCAAAATCAAAATAAGAGAATCAATGTTCAAAATGGGATAATAAAATAATTCTAAAAAGGTTAGAAAGTATATAATAAAATAATTAATAAAAAATTTAACAAAAAAATTTATTAATAAAAATAACTATTGTACCTAAAGAAAATAAACAGGTTAAAATGATTTTAAAAAATGAAGTCTATAAAAAATACAAAGTTAAAATTCACATTTAAATATCAAATTAGCTTGTATTGCCGAATCCGTCCATTCCAACATAGATAGCTTGGAAGTTAAAGCTTTCTTGAATGATCAAAGTACCTTTCAATGGATAAAAAAAATCTCCCATATCAAAGATCTGTCTTTAGAAACAAACCAAGAATGTCAGTAGCTTGTTTCACCAAAATGAAATTTTTGATGTAATGCATTGTGCGGTTTTGTTTTTCTTCCATTTGAACCACAAATCACACTTTAATTAATTTGAAATTCAAAATGGGAATTAATAAAGAAAAAGAAATAGGCAAAGAGCAATTTACTAAAAAGAAAGTTATAATAATTTAAAAAAAAAAGAAGAAGACAAATCTAGCTTTATCAAAAATCTCCACGGCAATTGTCTCAACCAGTAAACAAACAACTGAACTAATGATTTAATATTGATTGGAGAAATAAAGAGTTTAGGAATGAAGAACACAAAAAGCAGTAGAGAAGAGATGTTAATTGAAGCAATAAAAGAAATAAGATGACTACATACCAACATTAACGTACAACATACAGCAGTTGGCTAAAAGCTAAACATCGTTGTGTAATTGTGTGAGCTGAATGAGTTTATTAGTTTCCTGGTAACAAATGAGAAAAACTTTATTTTATTGGATTTGAGTTCGAATAATTGATCGAGCAATTCCTTTTGCCATGTGATTTCTTCAGATGCAGCAGAATCTTACATCACATCACCCTCAATTCATTCACATTCAGATGCTTTTCACTTTTAACGTTGAATTTGAGTTTGAATCATTGATCCGTCTGACGGCTCTGATCTAACACTTCCTTTAGCCACATGATTTAACAGAATCTTCCATCACATCACCCTCAACATCTCTCGTACTACCTTGGAAAGTTTCCGCTAACAATTACTCATGTGGTAGTAGGACATTAAATTTTTAATTTTAATAATAAATAAATTTTATTATTTAAAAATTTATTTGGATAAATAATTAAATTAATTTTAATAAAATTAAAAATAATGATGCAAATTAAATTAGTTATTGTAATAGTAATAATAAAATTAATTATGAGATAAATATTTGTATGTAAAATTAATTATGACGATAAGATGAATTGTAATAAAAAATAATAAGTATTAAAAATATTATTAAAATAAAAATTATATGTAATAAAAATTTTAAATGATTCAATGTTTATAAAATTATTAAATTATTATTAAATTATTTTCAATAATAGTTTTATTAATAAATTATCAAAAATTAATAATAATAATTAAAATAAAATTTATTTATTAGTTTACCATATAATAATAAAATTTATTTTTAATTTATTATAAAATAAAAATAGAAAAGAATATAAAAATAAGAGTTAAAACATTCTGGGTTAACACTAAAATTCTAGGGTAAAAAAAAAAAAAAAAGTTACGATGCGGTTGACCATCGAATCTAAAAAGATTCTATGGCCAATCACCTTTGATCTTATCGTACCGAAAACCAATTTAAATCTCAAACGATCGATAGATGAGAAAGTAGATTGCAATCGTACCTTTATAAAGATGCGATTAAATCTAAACGAACCTTAAATCTTTCAAAATGATGATAATTTTATCAATTTAATACTAAAATTAAAAAACAAGAATGTTTTGTTATGATACGTACGAAAATACTTATTTATTACTTTTTAATATAAAAATATCATAATTTGAGATAAAACTTATAAATTTTAAAATTTTAATTTAAAATTTATTAAATTTTATTTTTTAAAAATAATTACATGAATTAAACAAGTTGTATTCTAGATTCATATATGTATATTATTTAAAAATAATTTAAAATTTAATTTTTAAGTAAGAAATTAATCCGTAATCCGGAAGGAATGTTTAATCCGTAACAGATCTACAAATAGAACTTATTTGAAGACCTTCGGTCACCGTTGGACCCATGCGCACTAGCACAAAAAAGGAGCATACAGTAGCTCGCTCGTCTTCACGACGTGATTCTCTCTGAGGAATAGCAGAATCTTCTTTCACATCCTCTTTCAATTGATTTGAAATGTTTTTTTCGTAACTCTATCTCATAAATATTGTTTTTATTTAGGTTTAAATATAAAATTTTCTTTTAAGTATTAAAAAAATGTAAGTCAATTATGTAAGAGATTTTTATATTTTATAAAAATTTAAATTTTGATTTTTTATTATAATTTATATAAATTTAATCTTAATATTATTTTGATTTGATAATTTTAAAATAATCATTAATTTTATCAATTTTTTAATGTTAAAAATGTTGACATATTCATTTACTTGATAACATAAGGATTTATTTTATTGGTGTGACATTGATTTTGTTGATGTGATTTTAATTTATTAATGTGATATTTAAGATGAATAAAATCAGTTGTTAAATTTTACAAATGATCCTTATGCTTATATGAAATTTAAAATTTAGTCCCTCTAATACAAAAATATTTTGAATTTTTTTAGAGATATTGTAGTTTGTTAAAAAGATTAAATTTTAAGAATTGTCATAATATTTTGTCACAATATTAAAAATCTATCACAATATTCTTTCATAATTTTCATATATTGTTACCAAATCTACTATAATTTTTTGTCACCCATGTGAAATACTATTACTAATTCTGTCACTATTTCTTATTACATTCTATCATAAAATATAAAGTCTACTATTAATTTTATCAAATTTTTCTATCATAACTGTAGTATATTGTGACCATATAAAAAAAATCTTACACAAATCTGTTAAAAATCTATCACAAATTTGTCAATATATAATACAAATGTGTCATTATCTAATTTTAATTAAATTATTATTTTTATTAATTTATTAAATGAATTAGAATTATAATTCCATGCCATGAGGATAAAATTATCCACCAAAAAGTGCTTCTATTCTTTTAAATTAAATCATATTTAAATGATTTTTTACAATCAAATCTAGGTTTAAGATTTTTAAATTCATTAAAGTAATTTACAAAACTCAATATGTATTGGTTTTACAATTAACTTTATTATTTAATTTAACATAATTATTTAGATAAGTTTTTTTTTTTTTGCGAAGATAAAAAATTTTATTATAATATATGATATTGATGTTTTAGTTTATCAAATAAATTATTTTCTCCTTTTGTTTTATTAAGATTTAAAGTTTTATCTTTCAAATGAAAAGGAACTCGTCCCTCGTAAGAATTTAAGTTTGAATATCTTATTTTGTGATGGAATGATCATTCCATTCATAATCTATTTTGAGTTTATTACAAATATTACTCTATTTAATAGTTTGGTTAGTTTTTGTTTTATGATTATTTAAACTAATTAAAATAATATTAACTTTGATATATTAATTTAGATTATTAATATTATAATTGATTAATATAAATGATAATAACATTATTATTAATATGATATTATTAATAATTAATTATATATAGTAAAAATAATAATGTTTTTTAAAAATATTTGTATATTAAAATGACTAAAATATTTTTAAAAAACTAAAAAAATTCAAATATTTTTTCTTAGAAGGATTAAATTTCAAAATTTTGTAAGCATAAGAGCTAAATTTTAAATTTCATGTGAATACATGGACCATTTATATAATTTAGCACCTAATTTTATTCATCCAAGTTGCTATATTAGCAAGTTAACGCCATATCAGTAAAGTCAATATCTACGTCATCAAGTTAGTGGCTTTATCAGCATTTTTAACAATAAAAAATTAGCGAAGTTAATTATTAGATTAAGATTATCAAATTAAAATAATACGATGACTAAATTTATGTGGGTTACAATATAAAAACTAATTTCTAAATTTTGGTAAAGTATAAAGACCTTTAGCATAATTTGACCAAAAATCTAATTAAGTTGTTATATTAATCCTTCTAATACAAAATTTGAAATTTAGTCCATGTACTCGCACAAAATTTAAATTTTAGTCCTTTTAATACAAAAAAATATTTTGAATTTTTAGAAATCTTCTAGTTTTTTAAAAAGATTGAATTTTAAAAATTACAACAATATTTTGTCATAATATTTTGTATAATATAAAAAAATCTATCACAATATTTTGTTACAATTTTTATATATTGACACTAAATATATCATAATTTTTTAATTTTTTATCTCTCATGCGAAATACTATTACTAATTTCGTTACTATTTTTTATTACATTACATCATAAAATATAAAATCTTGCTACTAGTTTTGTTTTACTTTTCTATCATAATTATAGTATATTTTGGCCATATAAAAAAATCTTACACAAATCTATTAAAAGCCTATTACAAATTTGTCAATATATAATACAAATGTGTCACTATTTAATTTTAATTAAATTAATATTTTTTATTAATTTATTAAATGAATTAGAATTATAATTCAATCCCATAAAGGGTAAAATTACCCATCAAAAAGTGTGTCTATTTATTTAAATTAAACCCTATTTAAATGATTTTTTATAATTGAATCTAAGTTTAAGATTTTAAATACATTAAAGTAATTTGCTAAACTCAATTTGTATTGGTTTTATAATTATCTTTATTATTTAATTTAACATAATTATTTAAATAAGTTCTTTTTGCAAAGATAAAAAAAAATTAAAAATTCTTAGTATGATATACGACATTGATATTCCAATTTATCAAATAAACCCTTTCCTCTTTTCATTTTGTTAGGATTTAAAATTCGTCTTTAAAATGAATATAAGCTCATCCCTTATAAGAATTTAGGTTTGAATCTCATATTTTGATTGGTTAGATGGAATGGTCATTTCATTCATAGCCTATTTCAGGTTTATTACAAATGTAACTTTATTTAATAGCTTGGTTAGTTATAAATTTTGTTATATGATTATTTAAACTAATTAAAATAATATTAATTTTGATATATTAATTTAAATTATTAATATTATAATTGATTAATATAAATGATAATAACAATATTATTAATATGATATTATTAATAATTAATTACATATAATATAAAAATATTTTTATATTAGAGAGACTAAAATATTTTAAAAAACTAAAAAAAATTCTAAAAAGTTCAAAATATTTTTTATATTAAGACTAAATTTTAAATTTTATGTGAGTATAGAGATTATTTATATAATTTAACAACTGATTTTATTCATTTAAGTTGTCATGTCAGCAAGTTAATATCACATCAGCAAAGTCAATACTGATCTCATTAAATCAATAGTCATGTCAATATTTTTAATGACAAAAATGAAGTTAATGATTGGTTTATAATTATCAAATTAAAATAATACGATAATTAAATTTGTATAAATTACAGTATATGAACTAAATTCTAAATTTTCATAAAGCATAAGACCTCTTATAAATTTGACAAAAAATCTAATTAAGTTGTTATATTAGTATTGCATCTAAATAACTAAAGAAGTATCTTAACTCTTATTTTTCATTATCTAACTCCTTATCGTATTATTACATTTAAATAAATCTTTAAACTTTTATTTTTTCACTATCTAAATCCCTCTAATTAATAAAAGATAAATATTTATAATTATATATAATTAATAAAAAATTAAAATAACTTTTGTAAAATACAAATAGAGACCTTTTTTTATTAACTCTATATAAATTTTTTTCTTTTTTGCTTATTATTTTTTATAATGGTATCAAATAATTAATTTTTATATTAATTTTGCATATAAATATAGTTATTTTTTTTATTAATTTTATATATAAACATTTCCTTTTTATTAATAACTAATAATTTTACATATAGATATTTCATTTTCACTAATTATTTTTACTAATTATTTTCGATTATGATATCAAATAATTATTTTTTTTATTAATTTTCATATAAATATAGACATTTCTTTTTTATTAATTCTATATAATGTCAATTCATTTCTAATCATTATTTTTTTGTCATGATACCAATTATTAAAAATTTTTGTTAGATCATTTTTTAAAACTTTCTTCTTTTTTTTTTACTCATTTTTCTTTCGTGTGTATAACTTTTTTATCATATTATTATGCGGCAAATAAGAGTTGAGGTACTTATAATTAGATGCAATAATAGTATATAGGCTTAGGTAATAAAAAATAAGAGTTGTGGACTTATTTAGTTTCAATAATAGTATAAGATTTCAATTGGATTTTTTTTTTAAATACTTGAAGGATTTTTTTTTTCACATTTTCGCCTTTAATTTAATGTTTTAGTCAATTTTTATAATTTATAATTTTGCTTGTTTTAAATGTTTGAAAAATATGTTTTGAAAGTTATTATCATCACCATCAACCTATCCATAGCTTTTGGACATGTTCCGGAATTACATTCAATTCCGGCATAAATTGTTATCCGGCAATATCATATTTAGTCTTTAAATTTTAAGGAAATTATTAATATGCTCTGTTTTTTTTTTTTTAAATGTTCGCTAGGAAAACATAAGTTTTAAAATCTTTCAGACATCTTGAGTTTAGTTTTGTTACTTGAAAGTAGAAAAAAAAAATCTTTTAACAAAAAAAAAAAATCAACAAATCATGGATGTCATGCGGCATCGAAATTGAAATTTTAAAAATTATTCAAAATTTTGAAAAGAAGCTTCAAAATTTTAATTTTACCATATTAAGTGATCTATAATGTTACTCACTTAAGTGATCTATAATATTTAAATAATGGAAAAATAAGATTTAAAAGGAATAATTTAAATATTAAATTTTTCCTTAAATCTTGTCAACACGTTTGGTGAAACTTTAAAAAATCTTTTCATCTCGAAAGTATTAAGAAAATCATTTAATTTTTTATAAGAATTTGTTATCTAACTCATTTGGTATTAGAAAAGGATTTCATTTATCCTTTATTTTTTTTCTTTTTCTCATTGTTCGAGCCTTTCATACTTTTTTTTTATTTTTCCATTTTTTAATGTTTATTATTGTTCATTCTTATCTTAAACTTTTATTTATTTTACCTCATTGTTCTTATTCCGTTTCAAAATTATATTTTGAATTAAAAATGGGTTCACTTTATTGAAACAGTAAGTGAAAATTTTTGATATTGAAAATTTACAATTTTAAAGAATTTTCAAAATTTTCCTCACCTAAGAATTTTGGAAAAGATTGTCAATTAAAATTTTCATGGAATTACATAATTTGTTCGATTTCCCTTTACTTTGATAATTAAATGAAATGCACATAATGCAATTTGCAATTATTTCACAATTTTATTATGATATGTATTCATTTTATTAAACATGCATTTGCAATTTTTGGCCAAAAAATTAATGCTTTTGTAATTATTTAGAAATAATTATTTAAGAGTTACTGAAATTCACCGTAAATCTGGTACTTAAACTCTTTAGTGATTCAATGAAATAAAAGTTCTAGTTTTTGGCATACCTAAATTTAAATTTTATTAAAGAATAATTTTCTAGAATATGGAATTGGTTAATAAGAAAATAAATAAATAAAATTTAGTCAATTTTTAATTTAATAAGAAAATTATAAATTAAGGCTGCAGATCCAACAATTGAGTTTTAAAGGTTACAGATGAAAAATAAAATTTACTGAAAGTTTACTTTAAATTAAGGATTTTTATATTATTAAAAAAATAAAATTATTCAATATTTTAATTAAATAAGAAAATCATTAATTAGTGACAAAATACTTTATTTGATAATATCATTCACTATTTATACTTTTGGATTTGATCCTTTATAATTAGTGTATATATATTTTTGTATATATATACTCTATTATAAAACTCCTGATCACAAGTCCAGTGGCACCAACACAGCTAAGAATTTATATAAAAATATAAAATTATTACAAGAAAATAAAATTAAGGGTATTTTTGTCTTTTATTCATTTTTATAAAAAACCATACTTAAAAATTTATCCACCTTTTAAAATTAATTTATATTTGATACATTAACGGTCTATAAATTTTATATGTTATTAATAAATCATATATTAACACCTCACTAATTAATAAATTAAAAAAAAAAAAGCGCTTAAAAATAATATTCATAAACTTAATAAATATTAATTAGGAAAAAATGAATTACTAGGGTTTTCTTTCTCTTCAATTGCTTCCTTCTTGGCTTCTTGCAATCTTGCCATGTATTACACAACCAAACCCTCTTGTTGTATTTTCATTTATACCACCTCACTAATTAAGACTTTGGCCATGCCATGAATACGTTTACTGATTGGCGAGGTTTTTGTTTGAAATTTGAAGAGTTGTCCACAATTGATCACAATGAACAAGTCCAGAAGTTTTACGCTTGGTGGTAAGAAAATATCAAATTTCCTTTACTACCTCAAAATAACCAAACTGAACATGAATATCTTCAATAAAAGTGTTTTAAACCAGTTTATCACGTATTTGAAGGTTTTTGCCATCCAAACTTCAAGTCGATCATAGTCTCATCTCTCTCATGTAGGTTTAACAACGTCCCGAGTGACAATATGCCAGAGTTTACGCATAATCAAAAATTTTTCATGCCTTTCACCCATTATAATTTGTTCCATTCAAAACAATGGTAATTGGCCTAGAAATATAATGTCTCCATATTCCAAGTATAGCAGAAATTATTGATAATTTAAAATATGGTGCATTTCACTTTGAATAGAGAGAATTAATTATTGATGAATACATTTAATTTCTTTTATTAATTTTATTTATATTTTGAATAATTATGTTTGAATAGTAATAATTATTATATAACAAATGATTATAACCATTTGAATATAAATAGATGATTGCTCACATAAGTTATAATTGTATAAGTGATCATACTCATTTGAATAAAAATTTATATTTGTTTATTCATTTTGAATAATTTAGTATAATTATTTTCACTACTTTTGATTGAAAAGTTTAAAGTTTTGATATAACCTAAAGGTATAATTGCCTTTAAGAAAGTATTCTTCACGTTTCAAAGCCAATTATTTTTTATTGTTTCTATTCCTTTATTTATTTTTTTTTTAACAATTTAAAAGTAATTATATGAAATTCATATTTCACATGAGAAAGATATAAAGAAAAATTGACAAAATTGACTTTTGAAACTAGCATGAAAAGTCTCAAATATGCAATTCTTTTATTGGTAAACACATACTAAAGATCAGATAAGTTTAATATTTCTTTTTTTTTTTGTTTTTATATTCTATTAAAAGAATTTATGTTACGAATTCATAAGAGACTTTGAGCCATATTGAATTTTGCTTTTACATTGACCATAAATTCTTTTAATTTTTCAATCCTGAATTAAATTATTTAATTTATAATTTATGATTTTATAGTCTATCTTATATGGATTTTCTTGATCATGGCATTGAATGGTCGTAAGCAAAAGGGCATGAAGTACTTGCTAGCTTTGGTTATGAATCTTCTATAACCTTATTATATATTGATAGGACCATGGTTAACAAATCAAAACGATAAAATTCTCAAGAATTATTTTAAAACATAAAAGAAATTGTGAATTTATAAATTTTTTCAAAAAAGAAGCAAGTACGTGTCTTCTTATCATAAAATCATATTTTATGGTTCATATTCCATGATTGCATTTTATTAACAAGAGAATAATGCATGATTCATATTATCTAATTTATATGATATTGTTTCAATAATTATTTCCTATTTATTTTGTTTATTTTATATAAGAAACAAACATATTATTTAAAATAATTTCAATTCAATTGGAGAAGTTATATAATTCTTTGTAATTAGTTAAAATGCTTTCTATTTATTGGGTGGAAAGTTTCATGTATTTGATAATTTGGATGCAAACTTTATATATAGTATTGTGTTGTTATACATAAAATTATGATTGTTCTTAATACCTAAAACATGGTGGGTATAGCTTTAGTGTCCATAATAAAATAATTTTATAAGTGTCTATGAGTTGGTATGACTGTCTCAAAAGGAGACTATAGAAGCATGAGTTTACTAAATTGAAGCAAATTATATAAGGATGATTATATTTGGCATCATACTTATTGATGTTTACTCTTATATTAGGTTAAAATATAAAAGTTATGAAATTTTTATGAAAGAAAAATATTAAGATATAGAATATTTGCTAGTTATCTTTCACTGAGAGTGAATTTGGAGGCCTCCTATTTAAAAAAAAAAAAAATCCCACCAAATAGTGAAAAGATAATGAAATAGCAACTTGATTAAGTATATATGATATCTTAATAATTTAATGGGACATTCTTTAATAAAAGAATGCATATTTGCACATGGTGGGGTAATAAGAATCAAAAGAAATAAAAATTGCCACTATAGTGTTGTAAGATTTTAGTATAATTTTATGAGCAATTTATTAAAGTAAAATCATAAAAAGTCTTTAAATATCTTAAAAAAACTAAAATGGCTTGGTTTATTAATTGAGTTTATCCAATTGTGCTAGAAGTATAATTGTATTAAAGATGTATAAAAGTATGAAAATAGAAAAGTTAAAATTTATGAGTATAGAATTGTGGCCACAAACAATACTAATTATTTTTTAAAATGATTTGAATAAGGAAACAACATCTAAAGCATAAAAACCATCTGTAAACTGAAAATTTTGGACATTTTAGCCTATGAAGTGGTTATATTAGAGATTTAATCTCAAGTGAAGGTAATTATTATAAAAGAAAATTGAATTCCAAGATATTTGGTTAGTAGTACTACAAATAGAATGGATTTAAACCTTTACTATTAGACACCAATAATGGAAACCCAACTTTAAATTAGTAACCTCTAATTACAAAGTTTAAAGAGTAAAAATAAGTTATTGTTATATGTTTGTTAAACATTAGTAAAGCCCATTCAAATTTTAGAAACTAGTGTGCCCATCGCGTGAAAAGGATGAGTTTTTTATACTTGTAATAAAGTTTATTAGTTAAATGTCTAAAGTAATGAAGATATTATGAAAACTCTACCTATATAAATATTAAAGTGGTGCCGCTTCAACAAAAAATATTGGGGTCTCTTTTGTAAATGTTTATGAATAGGATAAGCATATGGTCATAATAATACTGAAGCAGTTATAAACTTTTTACAGAAGAATAAGTAAGTATTATGTGTGTTATATTTTTTATTATAATACTAGGAGTTGAGGTTTAATTTGTAGATACCATGAACTTCATTATAACTATAAGGTATATATGTTAATTGAGGCTTTACATCAAGAGATACCTTCTTGTATTCATAATATATGTTAATTTTTGTGAAAGGTTAAACATTAAACACTAATATTTCAAAATAGCGGTGGATTGTCATTAGTTTAGAATATGGTGCATCCCATATTGGATATAAAAGATAATCTAATAATATAAACAAGATCATATATGGATAATGATACAAAAGATGTACTTGATTATGAAGGCATAATGGAAGTGTTTTTACAAAAGAGTTATGAAAGTATAACGGAAGTGTTTTTACAAAAGAGTTACGAAAGCATATCCGACTTGATTCACTGGTTGGGGACAAGATTACACATTTAGAAATTGTTCACTCTCCACACATAAGTCTTTAAACACCGGTGCAAGGGATTCTTTGAAGAGTTCACAAGAAATGTCTTATTCCTTTGCTTTGCCATCTCTCTCTTTTCCTAATCTAATTTTCTATGTGACTTATCATATAATCCCATATATGAATGAGACTTGTTTCATACTTTCAATGAATGCTCTTTCATCCTAATTCATCATGGCTGAATGCCATGCCACTTTTTGAGAGAGAAAAAGACTGCCATTCCTATCTTATTTCATGATGGTTAAATGCCATAATCATAATCACTTTCATGATGGTTAAATTGAAACATGAAAAATAATTTCTATTAGAATAAAAAGAGTGATCATTCAAGTGAACCAATTTATTTGTTATTATTAAAAAAAAGTATCTTTCTAGTTTAACAAAGTGATATTCGATTGAAACAAAACAATCGAAAGAGTCAACCTTAGATTTAATCTTTATAAATAGAAATTGTGAGTGTTCATTTGTAGATGTTCAAAGGAGTTCAAGAATTTAAAATCATTCTCTCTTTTCTCCCATTCTTTCACAAATAAATGCTAGTTACTTTGATATTATTTCTATAGAAATTAATGCTTAAAGTTTTCCATCTCTCTTCAATGGATGCTTAGTGGTTTAATATCATAAGTCTGAGATGATATCATACAAAACTTTATTGTATCTTAGAGGCATTTTGGTTAGATCTCTTTTATATGTTATAAATGATAGGTACGAAATAAATCTTAAAAGAAATAGTATTTACAATATGTCCTAATGTCATTTCATTTGTTCTTTGAAGTCTTGATCTTAAATTCATTTATTTCTTTAAAGGACTACAACCAAAGTCATAAGTGGATCATTATCAACTACAAATTTTTAATTCGTAGCAAGTCTTGTTAATAACACTGTGGATATACAGGTCGTAGATCTAGGGTTTTGTTGAAAGGGGAATTATTATGCGGAGAAAACACTGGATGGCTGAAACAAAGTGATAGACACGTCTTTTAGGTAGGATTTTAGATATAAACTAGAAAGAGAAGCCCTGACATCATGTTGTACAAAACAAAATTCTTGTATTGTCAAATATGTAAAAGCTAGTACAAGAGTACCCTATATATAAAAGATTCTCAAGAATCATATCGTAATCATGTCTACACGATGCTGGTATTGTAATGCTAATATCTTTCTAAATTAACGGTGTTCAAACTTCAAACTCTGAAGAATTTTTTTTTCGAATAAGACAGCATTTTCAATACTCCGAAGATCCAATCATAGAGAATGATCCGATTGTAATTGAAATATTCGTTCAATATGATTTCAAGTTATATTTAGTACACAAAATTATAATAAGATAAGATATAATTATACTATGAATAGGATTAGATTAAATAATGTCATCTTATCTTATGTTTAATGCTAAAATTATTCTTCTTCAAAGTTGATACAATTTAAATTATTGATGTAATTTTTAAGAGTATAATAAAACATGTAAGTTTAATACTATGAATAAAAAATAATCATCTCTACTTTAAAAGGATTGAATCATTGCATACCAAGAGCATGATAATTTTCCTTATAATCTTATCTTTTCAATTAGATAGAAATTAAATATAATATAAAATGACTATTGTACTATCCTATCTATCATTTTATGTATCAAATATGAACTCATAATATTAGTTAAAAGCCTAATCGAAGATTGCAAAATTATTGGTACTAAGAAAGAGATTCATGGAAAAAATACTTATATGACCTTTAACTTAAAACAATTAGGGCAATTTCTTTTGTTTATTTCCTTTTTCTTTTGATTTTTCTATGAACTGTGAATGCGATCATTTTATCCCAGACTTTAATGCACTGTTACAAACTTAAACGCATATGGATGTAGATGGTACAGAAAGTTCAATCCTTGTACATTATTTTCCAATGTATTGTTCTTAAACTACTAAAAGCCAGCTTAAAGCTAGGGCATAAACCAACGTGAAAATTAAACAGAGAAGTGATTACTATCTAATTTTCTTTCTAGTGATTATGATGAGATGATATTCTATACGACTCTCTTCTTATTTTCAAGAAATCTATGACTCTGTTGTGATCAGGGACGTTGTCTTTGATTACAGGCTCTTCACTGAAATTCTTCATCCATGCATGTAGGCGGGGGAAGGTATCGGCTTTAATAAGCTTCACTCCTACTACCTCTTCCATAGGCACTAACATATGAATAACCATTCCAAAGACAAGATCAGGTAGACCAATTTTGTCACCACCAAAAAACTTCTTCTCTCCAAGTCCATGCTTCTCTATTGTTCTCAAGATTTCTAAGTTAGTAGTGATTGCCTTTTCCTGTTCTTCACCAAATTTCTGAAAGAATTCCCACATAGTTCGAGTCTGCAAACAGAAACATAATAATAAGGCTAGAATCAAACATCATCAATCCACAAATGGCTTGAAACAGACATGAGCAGACCTCTAAAAAGGTACAAAGTAAAATAAAAGCTCTTGTGCTTTGAAGAAAAAGTAGATAAATTAAAGACTGGGACGAAAATGATGAAACTTATGATTGTTTGAAGAACAAAATCCTGATAACATATACCTTTTCATCTATAAATTTGGCCCAAAACCGGGCAACGGATCTCTCATGAGCATCATTTGGCAGCAGGGGATTCTGTGACCACACCCCATCAATGTATTCTAAAATAACCAATGACTCTGCAATTGCTTTTCCTCCATGAACAAGCACTGGAATCTTCTTGTGAACAGGGTTGTACTGTAGCAGCAAGTTGCTCTTACTATGGGGGAGATTTTCCTCTATGTATTCATAATCCACACCTTTTAGTTTTAGAGCCCAAATGACCCTTCGGCTAAAAGGACTTGGCCAAAATCCAAAGAGCTTCACTTCATCCATGCTGTGATGTGTGATCTCTATTTTGATTGAATGGCCTCTATATACTAGTTTGAATGGGGATTTTGTTGTTCTTAGTCAGCCAAAATACAATTTAAAGTAGTAAAATTGTAATTGTATTGTACAAATTATAGACCTATATCGGCCAAATTACTTGTTTAATTAACTATTATTGCCTGGGGTTGAATTTTCATCCAATCATATGCGTCATGGATGATGCATCTGAATGTCTATGCTTGCTGCAAAATATATTTTGTGAAATTGTGTTTCCGGGGATGTGTTCAGCTTCCACAGAAAAAGCAAAAGATTTTTATCTGTCATATCTCAAAATAACTACTATAACAACGTATATGCTGACTTAGTTTCTTATTTGGTATTATATCTTTCAAGCCAAGCAAAACTATTTTATCGACAGCGCCAAAGGGTTAAGAATTAGTTGTTTATTCTTTTCGCTTGAATCGAAGCTATAGCTATACCATTTTAATAATTTATGATTTAATCTCTAAATTATATTATTTTTTATGATTTGATAGTTATAAAAAATTACGATTAAATATTCGAATTTTTTGTATTCTAATTATATAGAAAAGATGAAACTAAGATTTCTTTTCAACGTATATAGAACTTTAAGATAGAGTGGGCAGCAATTTTAGAACTCCAAAATTCCAAAGTGAGAAAAGGGTGCTGTTGAAAATGTCTTTGATCTACACGTCATGCATGATGCATTTGGATTACTTAGATCTCAGGCAAAACTATCGTCTCATGGGACAGCCTAAGGTTGGGAATTAGTTGTTTTTTTTTTCGCTTGAATTGAAGCTAAAGCTATACACTTTAATAATTGTGATTTAACCTCCAAATTATATCTTATTTATGATTTGATATCTATTAAAAATTTACAATAACACATGACATTTTTATTGGTTAATATTTGTCACAATAATATTTTAACTAACGATGATAGTCAATAGTCAACAATATAAAATATTTGATGGAAACAAAGTTTATGTAACCAACCATGAATGGTTAAAGCTTTCTTAAATTTGAACTGATAGGTGTAGTTGTTAGGAAAATGGGGTCCAGCAGTGATTTTGGACCAAGTAAAGGCCATGGGCCTTGATTTTTCATTTTACACAGAGCCCTAGCTACTTAATAAAAAAGAAGTGGGATTGTTTTAAGTGGTTGTCGAAAACCAAGTAAAAAAAGAAGAAAAGCCAGAAAAAGCAGAGCGAAAAAAGAGAAGGGTGAGTTAGTTGAACGGAAGTCGATCCGTGGTCCCATTGAGTTGGAACCTTGTCAGGAAGTTTATGATTCAGAGTTCTATATTCTGAACGGTGAAGATCGGGTTTGAAGCTCTTTAGGAACAAATTCATGATGTATTTGTTGAGTCACTTATTTGATGAGATTTCTCCAATTGTTTCTCTAATTGTTGTTTAGCTCTACTTTTAGCTAGAGAAGAACTTTGTATACATATTATTTGATAGTGAAGATTTTTCTGGTGGTCCGTGATTTTTTCCCTCTACACTGGAGGGTTTTCCACTTAAATCTTGGTGTGCTTTATTTTTCTTGTATTTTTTATTATTGATTGTTGTCTATTGCTTCTGTATTATTGTGATTATTACTTCAGACGCAACAAGTGGTATCAAAGCGAGGGTTATTTTGAGACATCGATACAGAAGCAACCCAAGATAGAAGTAAATTCTATTTGAAATCATAGAGGGTGATACAGGTTCCATGATAAAATTGACAGCATCGAATTATTCAATTTGGAAGCTTATGATGGAGGATCATCTATACTATAAAGATTTGTATGAGCCAGTATTAGGTGATTTGGCTAAACCAGTAGATATGAAAGATGAAAGCTGGAAGAAGCTAGGTAGAAAAACACTGGCTACAATCAGAAAATGAGTTGATATCAACGTGTTTCATAATATAGCGCGAGAGTCAGATGCTCACATTGTTTGAGAAAAATTAGCAGCATTGTATGAGAGAAAAATAAGTATGAATAAAGTTATGCTTGTTAAAAAGCTTGCAACTTTATAGTATAGGGATTGACGATCTGTTACAGAGCACTTGAGTGATTTTCAAGATATATTTAATCGGATGACTACTATGGAGCTTAAGATGGATAATGAAATGAAGGCGTTATTTCTTTTGGGTTCATTGCCAGACAGCTAGAATACTCTAGTTGTGATTGTTCTTAATTCAGCTCCTGATTATAAGGTGACATTGGAGATGGTAAAGGACAGTATGCTTAATGAAGAAGCAAGGCGAAAAGATGTAGACCCTGGGAATCAAGCTCTGGTCACAAAGAACAGTGGTAGAAACATTGACAGAGGTCAGGACTCAAAAAGCCATGGTAAGTCTAAACATAGATCCAAGTCTAGAGGTAAAGTGAATTGTTTCTATTGTGGTAAGGCAGGTCATATAAAATGAAACTATAAAATCTTGAAGCAATAGCAAAAAGATGAGAAAGGTAATAGTTCAGATGATGACAATGTTGCAGTAGTGAATTCAGATAATGATTCAGTTACTTTGATTTGTACACATAGTGATTGTAATCATATTAGTGATCCCGACATTGAGTGGATAGTTGACAGGAGCGGTATATCATTGTGTTCTTAAGAGAGAGTTGTTTATAACTTACAAAGTAAAAAACTTTAGTTGTACCAAGATGAAAAATAAAAGTGTGTCGTAGATTGTTAGAATTGGTGATATTGTTGTACAAACTAGTACAAGCTATATGTTGACTTTGAGGTATGTCAGATACATTTCAGATATGAGAATGAACTTGCTTGCTATTAATATCCTTGATAAGGAGAGATATGAAAGCCGACAAAAGAATGGATAGTGGAAGCTTCTCAAAGGATCTATAGTAGTTGCAAGAGAAAAATTATGCTGCACAATGTATAAAACATGGATGCAATTGAACGATAACCAGGTAAATGCCATTAAAAATGATGCTTCAGCAAACTTATGGCATAGGAGGCTGACACACATGAGTGAAAAGGGGTTACAGGTTTTGACAAGGTAGTCTATTATTCCTTTGACCAAAGGTATGTCTCTCGATTTATGTGATTATTGTTTGTTTGGTAAGCATCATAGAGTTTCTTTTCGTAAAAGTTCTCAGAAAAAATAAAATAGATTGAAATTAATTTATTCTGACGTATGTGGTCCCATTGAGGTTGAGTCATTAGGTGGTAGTAGATATTTTGTTACTTTTATTGATGATGCTTCATGTAAGACTTGGGTGTATATGTTGAAATACAAAAGTCAGGTACTACAGTATTCTCAAAAATTTCATGCCATGGTTGAAAGGATGATAGGGTTACCCTTGAAGTGTATTCGAACTGATAATGGTGGGGAATACACATCTAAAGGTTTTGAAGAGTATTGTTCAAAGCATGGGATCAGGCATGAGATGACAGAACTTGAAACATCATAGTATAATGGTATAGCTGAAAGAATGAATCGTACCATTATGAAAAAAGTCAGATGTATGTTGAGGATGGCAAAATTACTAAAGCCATTCTGGGGTGAAGTAGTTAACACGGCTTGTTATTTACTTAACAGATCACCATCAGTTTCTTTGGGCTTTGACATTCCAGAAAGAGTGTGGACAGAAAAAGATACTTCATACTCTCACTTGAAAGTTTTTAGGTGTAAAGCATTCATGCATGTGTCAAAAAAGTATAGATCAAAGCTTGACAGTAAAGCCACACAGTGTATGTGTGTAGGATATGGTGATAAGGAATTTAGTTACAGGGTATGGGATCCAGTAAATAAAAAGATAGTCAGAAGTAGAGATGTGATCTTTCATGAAAAAGAAATCATAGCAAAACTTGAGAAAAATGAGAAGACTACATGGATTATTATTGAGTGTGATGTTTCAACATCGATAGGAATTTTACAGGAAAGAGCCACAAATGGTAAAAATGAGCAAAAAATAGAACTTGGGAATATGAATGAGCCAGTCACAATTGGTGATGAGCCAGATGCAATTAGTTTTGAGTAAGGAGAGCAATCTTCTCTACCTGAGAGTGTTGAGTATGGGGAGCTACCTTTGACATCAAGTGATGTAGAGTCTCAGTCCAGGAGATCTACTAGAGAGCGCAAGCCATCTACTAGGTATCCAAGTTCAGATTTTATTTTAGTTACTAGTGAAGGGGAGCCAGAAAGCTTTCAAGATGTGTAGGCTACTCCGGATAAAGAGCACTGATTAAAAGCAATGAAAGAAGAGATGGAGTCATTGCGAAAGAATGATACTTATGATCTTGTTAAACTTCCAACAGAGAAAAGGCCATTAAAAAATAAATGGATGTTCAAGTTGAAAAATATGGTGACAAACTAGTGAGGTACAAAACTCGATTGATAGTAAAAGATTTTTCTCAGAAACCAGGCATCGATTTGATGAGATTTTTGCTCCAGTTGTAAAGATGAGTTATATTCGAGTGGTACTGGGATGAACAGCTAGTTTGAATCTTGAGCTTGAGCAACTTGATGTTAAAACTACATTTTTGCATGGTGATTTATAGGAAGACATTTATATGAATCAGCCTGAGGGTTTTGAAGTGAAAAAGAAAGATCACTTAGTTTACAAATTGAAAAAAAGCTTGTATGGCTTAAAATAAGCTCCGTGACAATGGTACAAGAAGTTTGATTCTTTTATGGTGAATCATAGCTGTAAAGAATAACAGCGAATTCTTGTGTGTATGTTAAATAATTCCCTAATGATAACTTTATTATCTTATTATTATATGTTGATGATATGTTGATTGTAGGATAAGATGTTAGTATGGTTTGCAGGTTGAAAGAACAATTGTCTAAGTCCTTTGATATGAAAGATTTAGGTCCAACAAAACAGATTCTTGGTATGGATATTATCCGGGATAAGAAAGCTAAAAAGCTGTAGTTGTCACAAGAAAAGTATGTTGAACAAGTGCTTGGTAGATTTAACATGCAACATGCTAAATCAGTTAACAGTCCATTTGCCAACCATTTTTATCTAAATAAGAAATCTTGTCCTGTGTATAAGGAAGAGCAACTAGCTATGTCTAGTATTCTTTATTCTTCTGCAGTCAGTTCTTTAATGTATCTTATGGTTTGTACAAAGCCTGACATTGCTCATGCAGTTGGTGTAGTGAGCAAATTTCTTTTTAATCCGAAAAGGTTTACTAGGAAGCAGTGAAATGAATTTTTAGATATTTGAGGGGTACTTCAAAAATGTGCTTGACTTACAGAGTTTTACAACCAGTTCTAGAAGGGTTTACTAATATTGACATGACAGACGATCTTGATGGTAGAAAATCTACTTCAAGATATTTGTTCACTTTTATAGGAAGAGTTGTATCTTGGCAATCTAAGTTGTAGAAGTGTGTTGCTTTATCAACTACAGAGGCTGAGTATATTGCAGCAACCGAAGCAAGTAAAGAAATGCTTTGGATGAAATATTTTCTTTTTAAATTGGGGTTGAATAAAAAAGAGTATGTGATATTTTATGATAGCCAGAGTACTTTAGATTTGAGTAAAAATGCCATGTACCATGCTAGAACAAAGCACATTGATGTTAGATATCATTGGTTACGTTTAGTGATTGAAGAACAACAGATATTGTTGAAAAAAGTTCATACTGATAAGAATGTAACAGATATGTTGACTAAGATACTTCTCAGAGAAAAGCTTGAGCTTTGCAGTAACTTGGCTGGAATGAGTTCTCTAGCCAAGGTAAGTTCCAAATGAAACTACTATGGTGATAAATCTCCTCCTAATAGGGCTGGAAGAAGAGATTGTTAGGAAAATGGGGTCCAGCCTCATGTAAGTGATTTTGGACAAAGTAAAGGCCATGGACCTTGATCTTTCATTTTACATAGAACCCTAGCTACTTGATAAAAAAGAGGTGGGGTTGTTGTAAGTGGGTGTCGAAAACCAAGTAAAAAAAAAAGCCAAAAAAAGCAAAGAGAAAAAAGAGAAGGGAGAGTTAGTTGAACGGAAGTCGATCCGTGATTTGATTGAGTTGGAACCTTGTCAAGAGGTTTATGATTCAGAGTTTTACATTCTAAACAGTGAAGATCGGGTTTGAAGCTCTTTAGGAATAAATCCAAGGTATATTTGTTGGATCACTTATTTGGTGAGATTTCTTCAATTGTATCTCTAGTTGTTGTTTAGCTCTAGTTTTAGCTAGAGAAGAACTTTGTATACCTATTATTTGATAGTGAAGATTTTTCTGGTGGTCCGTGATTTTTTTCCTCTACACTGGAGGGTTTTTCACGTAAATCTTGGTGTACTTTATTTTTTATGTGTTTTTTATTATTGATTGTTATCTATTGCTTTTATATTATTTTGATTATTGCTTCAGGTGCAACAGTAGTAAGGAAAAGGAATGAAGTTGCCCACAACCTAGCTAAGCAAGGTCTGAATGCTGATATAGAAATGTATTGGATAAAAGAGCCTCCACTTTTTTTATTAGGTAATGCTTGCAGGTTGAATCTTTTGCTAATGAAGGAATGATGATAACCTTTTCTCAAAAAAAAAAATAGTATAATTCATGATGGGAAGGAACTACTTGGTCGTGTACCGAGCTTGGGATTAGGCCCTACATAAGGACCTTAATTTCCAGGACTTGGTTAATTCATGATGGGAAGGAACTACTTGGTCGTGTACCGAGCTTGGGATTAGGCCCTACATGAGGACCTTAATTTCCAGGACTTGGTTAATGATGAATTATGTTTTCAGGACAACGATTTTGGACTATAATGAGGCAACACAAGTATCACATGATGAACCAAGCCTGCCAAAACTATCTCTGAACATTATATTTGAGGAATGTTTGATGCTGGTTATGTGTCTTTTTCTATCACATTTTTTTATTAGCGATTAGAGATTTTATGTTAAAAAATTTTAAGAAAATAGAAATAATAAGAAAGAAGAAATATAACTTTAAAGCATGAATAATACTATTTTACAGGCAATTATGCCTATAAGATACAATAAAATCTTAAAAAATTCTTCAAATTAGAAGTAGTGAAACTAATCAAACAGAAAAATCTATTTATAATAAACGAACGGTTATAAAATAAGTCAATTCAAGAAATCATGACATCTTATATAGTTAAGTTTTTTTGTTTAAACAAATTTATTTAAATAATCATATTTTCTTAATCAGATTACTTATTTAGACCATCATGTTTCCTCTATTCAAACATGCTTATTTAGAATAAAAATAATATTTTATTAATATTTCGAAATGAAAAAATAAAAAATATAAATAAAAAATAAATCTATTTACTAAATAAATTCAAATGTCCATATTTTACTTTTAAAATTATGTTACTTATTAGGAAAACTCATAACAAATCCAAATAACTTAGTTCATTCCAACACTTAACTCAATTATTTAAACAACATAAGTAATCTCTTTTAAACCATATGATTTTCCTATTCAATATAGGATACACCACGTTCTAAACTACCAACAATTTAAATTCTATATTCATGGATGAAAAAGGACTTATAATTGTGTCACTGCTTTTATATCATTATGAATTAACTTAATGCATATTTTTTTGCAGGTAATACAAAGTTGTTCTAAACTGAGTAAAATCTTCTTAATTGTAATGATTTATGAGCTCTATAAAACAGGGATAAGGGAAACTACATTTGAAAAGGTCAACACCACAAGCTTATTTTTTCTCTGATATTTTTTTCATGTGCCATGATATTATGAGTTCTATATTTTTATGCCATGTGATGCTAGAAGCTTTAGATGTCATTCTTCAAGTACAACAAGTATTATTACTTTTGATGATTAACTTCTGTCTTTGTAAATTCTCTGAAAGATTTTTTTTCTATGTTGTGATTAGCAATGACTATTTCATATCTTTGCATAAGCAACGGAAAAGCATTTCCTTGTTGGGACACACTTTTGAAAGTTGGGCAAGCATCTTTTCTGACTTCTTCAAGCACATAGAGAGAAGAACGTGGTTTATATTTTTGTCCATAAAATGGTAGTTTTACATGTAACTTTTTGGGCTATAAAAAAAACTTGACATTTTTTCAAACTAAAGTATCTTTGTTACTAAAGACTCAATTACAACACAGTTTTACATGTTAACTTTTAAGAATATTCCATTTCATTCTATCATTGGATCATTGATTCAAATCTTTCTTAGCTGAAGCAATTCATAGTCCATCTTCATGTTTGTCTAACATGAATCTTTATATAATAAACTACACAGGTTTGTTATAAGTAGATGCAGCATTACAACCATACTTTTCCAACCTTATGAGGCATTGGAAACTTTACTTTCAAATAGGGAGCTAAGCCTATGAAGCATATAATAGACTAATTAGGCTGGCCCAATATCATATTATTAGCAAATGCGACATCTACAACCATAAATTTTACAACCGATGTAATCGTCCTTGGTTTCATCTCTAAAGAGATCGGTAGTTTGATAGTCCCTTTAATTGGTACTTATTCATTTTCAAATTCGATTAGAGTTGTCGTGGTGATTAGCTATAGCTGGTCTTTCATGATTTTCATCTTTTTTATGATGGCATGGTACAAGATGTTGATTAAGCTTTCATTATCAAACAAGATCCTTTTGACCACATAATTATACACCATAACAATGATCAATATAGCATCATCGTGGGGGTATTAAATTTCTTTCAAGTCCTCATAACTGAATGAGATTGGGTTATCTTTTTAGTCTTTCTTTTTCTTTGCTAAAGAACCGATGGCCATGACTATACCTTAATCAAAATTGCTTTTGGTCAAAGTGGAGCTTTCCCTAGTGATAACATTGATTATCCCAGCTATTGGTCCATTATCAATAACTCGACCCTCCTTCTATCTTTACTCATCCCTCTGAACTTTTTCTTTCTTATTTTTTTCTTGCCTACCTTTCTTGCCCCTTGTGAGTTCTCTTTGGTCCCTTTTATAGTCCGACCTATTTTATCCTTGTCTTTATCAATCTACAAACCTTATTACCTAACTTTTTCTGATTAAAGCTTCAATCTTTTCAGGTCGACATAGTCTTCGATGTTATGGCCTATGTCTTTGTAGAAGGCATATTTTTTGGTTGAATCTCTCATTGTGTTTTACCTTAGTGGCTTTAGCCATTTGAGCTTTGGATTTTTTTCAACTTGTATTAGAATTCTTTTTCAAGAGATATTTAGTGATGTGTAGTTTTTTTCACCATTAGGGCTTCTGGCCTTATGTCATCTCCCTCTTACGAAAAGATCATTAAAAATTTACCTTTTTTATGGTCAATAGGGGGATAAACCTCTCTCAATTCGATCACCAAAGAGGGTTCTCTCACCTCAATTGTTTCTCATGGTAGCTTTGGCATTTATATATTTCTCAATCATAAGTAGGACATTGATCGATATTTTTTATAGCTCTAAGAACAAGGTCAACTTAAGATGGTACTCTCTATCACTGAGTCCACTTGTTAAGGTGGCTACAGTGGTAGTTGCTCTAGGTCTTTCACTATAAAGCCTTTACATTAAAATGTATAACATAATCTTTCAAAGATTTATTTCTATCTTGATGAACTGACATCAGGCTCAAGGTTATTTTTTTATTCTTCGACTGCTTACAAATTGAGACAAAAAAGAGTGGCTAAGCTTTTTAAATGTCATTATCGACCTTAACTTCAGACTATTATACCAAGATCGAACTGTATCCTTGAAGGTAGTAACTAGGCCCTTACACATCAAAGCTTCGTCTGCACCCTGCATCATCATATTAGTTTTATAAAGCTCTAAATGATCAAAATGGTCAAATGTACTGTCATAAGTTTCTAAGGTTAGCATTTTGAACCCTTTTGAAGGCATAGCTCTATCAAGTTCTTTAGTGAAAAGTAAGATTTCCAAGAACTTAAGCTCATCCTCCAAAGCAACCCCCTTACCTTTCAATTTTTTTTATGGCTTATATCCAAATTTTCAGGTCTTTGTTCAATTAGGGTTTTAAGTCGATTTGTTTTGATTTTTAGGTCATGACGTGTGTCGAATTATGGCTAAGGTAATGGTAAATGGTCGAACATTATACTCTTTTTCTCTGAATATGGATGAAGCTTCTACCTTTTCATAACTTAGTTACCTTTCTATAGCTTGTCGTCTAAGGGTGACTAGATCGATACCTTTAAAGCTTAAGGTGGGGTTATAGTTTGCAACATTTGCTTGAGGGCTTGTATTTTTCTCTGTTAAGGTTTGAAATTGCTCCATTTTCAAACCAGCTTAAGTTAGAGCATCTCAATCCATGTGCTGGCTGTTTTGCATTTTTGTTCTAACCAAAATGGTCGTCTCTCTTTCCTCCAAAGCTCCTTTCCTAAGAGGCATAACTCTAAGCTTGACTGATGAATGAAAAAACCCCTACCCGACATGCCAAATATTTGTGCTAAGCTTTGACTTGAAAATATTCTTGAAAAGACAAAAGAAGGAAAAAATGATTAGATGCACAAACAGGGAGTGTTTCCTATGTTTGCACTTCAACGTGCAAGTAGAGACCAAAATTAGGGAGATTGGTAGCAAAAAAGTATAAAAGGTTTAAGAACATATTGAACCTAAAATGATAATGCTTGGATGTCCATATTTATAAGTGAGAGGTAAGGGACCAATAGGGGACAAGAATGATGTGACCAAGCTGATGTAGCGCTAAACATGTCAGGCTGACTCAAATGTTTGAAACGCCTCTAGTTGTCTATTGATAGCCTCTAATGGAAAAAAAAGAACACAATGTCTTTTTGACAACTAAATGCCCCAAATAGTAATAAAGTCCATTGGTATAAGTAATTTTTAATTTTAATAATTAGGATTCAAATTTTATGAACTTAAGTATAAAAAGAAAAGAATGAAAATTAACTGGATTTAAACATAGCACACTACAATATCATATATATTTATAAACCAATAAACGAGAAAGCATAAACTATGAAAAATCATATCCATCAAATCAAAAGAATATTTACCTTATCATTAGTAAATTTAATCTAGAAATAAGCAACTACTCTTTCTTGGGAATCAGTTGGCAACAAGGAATTTTATGGCCATATCTCTTCAATGTATTGAAGGATGATGATGGACTCGTATTGATTTTTCATCATGAACAAGCCCAGGAATCTTGTTATGAACTGGATTATATTGAAAAAGTAAAGGACTCTAATTGGAGAGATTTTCTTCTATGTATTCATAAGGTATGCCTTTGAGTTTCAAAGCCTAAATTACTTTGTAACAGTATAGACTAGTCCAAGCTCTAAGCAATTTCACAATAACCACAAATATGATAAAGAGATCAATCAATTTGGTAGATCTTAAGCACCTTAAAAGTAATTTATAATTATGATTATAGGTTAAAGTTTACACTAAGGTAACCAATTCCATATCATAAAAATAAAGCTAAAGTATAAAATAATTAAAAACGAAATTAAAGAAAGTAATTGTTTAAGAATTAAAAAAAAAGAAAGACATATTTGAAAAGTCTATATATCAATTTCAATGGATACGAGTGGCTAAAGTTAGTAATTGGGTGGATTGCATTCAATAATTTTGAGTCTAAAGAAATTCGAATTATGTGGAGTTTGGAATCATCTTGAGTTTGTGTTTAGTATTATTTTGATTAGGTGAATTAGGATATTGAATTTTAAAGTAAAATTTATTTAATTAGTTTTGGATTATTTTCAATTAATCTTTAAGATATATCATTATTTCAAGTTCATATCATTTAAAATTCAAGTTAATTTTGATTCAATCATTTTGAATTGAGATTAAATTGAATTAAATTGTGACTTTTTCTTAGTTGTAGTTTAACATTGTTGTTGAAAGTAACATTTGCATTCAAAAGTTGCTTTAACTTAATTTCAATGCTAAATAACAAAAAAATAGTTTTTCAATTTAAAAACTTGATTTGCAAACTCAAATCAGAAAGCTATTCAAGGTGTTTTATGGTGAAAATGTTGGGCTTACGTTTCTCCAATGTAGAGTAGCCCTTAACTAAAGCCCACATTTTAATGATATTTTAGTCTTTGTCTACATTGTTGAAGGGTTTTTAACACCTTTATTTATATATTATTTTATGTGACTGGCTTTTAGCAACATAGAGGTCGGCTAATAACAACAACAAAAAGAAAGAAAAAAGAGAGAGAAAAAAAATAAGGTTTGTACACTTTTGATCAAGTAGTTTGATCAAGTAGTTTGATCAAGGTTAATTCGTGATTTGATTAAGTAAATTTTATTAATGTGTTCTCGACTCATTTTTTATATACTGAATCTATGGGTACTTATTAATCCCTAAATTTGGTGAGACTTCTCTAATTTTTTTTACAAGAATATTTAATCTTGAGATATTATGATTGTATACCTCTAGTTCTAACTAGAGAGAACTTTGTATTCACATTATTTTGATAATAAAGATTATTTGTTATTGCTCATGGTTTTTACTTCTCATTTTGGAGAGGTTTTTCACGTAAAATTGCTTGTGTCTTTATGGTTGTGGTTTGATGATTTATTTGTGGCTCTATTTGTTTGATTCCTGCTAAATTCACATAAAAGTGGGATAATTTAATTTTTGCTGTGTGACATGTTCGATTTAAATAGTGTTTGAGGTTGTTTTGTCCTATTAAAGTGATATCAGAGCCAGGTTATTTGATTTGTGATTTGTGTTGAACAATAAAAGTCAATACAAGTAGAATAATTAATTTGAATGGTTCAAATTACCATGTGTGAAAAGGTAAGATAAAAGACTTGTTTTATGTGAATGATTATTATTTACCCGTGTTTGTCACTTAAAACCTTGAAAATAAAACAAATGTACAATAAAATTTTATTTCATTCAATAAATATATAATTATATTAGACAGTGGGTAGATGATAATATTTTGAACCATGTTAATAGAGAAACACATGCATTCTTTTTGTGGAATAAGCTTGAGGAGTTGTATGCCCAAAAAATTGAGAATAACAAACTGTTTTAATTAAGCAGTTGATGAGTTTAAAATATCATGATGAAACTCATATAACAAATCACTTGAATGCATATCAAGTTATTATTAATTAGTTAGCTGGCATGAATCTCAAGTTTGAAAATGAGATACAAGATTTATGGCTTTTTAGTAAATCGTCAAACTTGTGAGAGAGTTTAGAATGACATTGTTTAACTCAACTCCAAATGGTGTCATCACTATGGATTTGGCTAAGAATGGTGTTTTGAATAAAGAGATTAGAAGAAAGTCACAAGGTTCCTTTTTATAGTTAAAAATCTTAGTCACAAAAAATATGGGGAGAAGTAAAAGTAAAGGTCTAAAAAACAAAAATAGAAGCGAAAGCAAGTCAACATATTTGTAAATATTTAGTATCATTATTGTGGTCTTAAGAGGCAGATAAGAAAATATTGTCAAAAGTTGAATAAAGACTACTTTAGTGATAAGGATAAGGAAAAAAATGGTAATGGTAATGATACTGATAAAGTTACTACTATCATAGATAACTTTTTTATTTTATATGATGATGATGTTGTTAATCTTAGACACCATAGAACTAGTTAGGTGATTAATAGTGATGCTACAATTTATGTTATATCTTGGAAAAACTACTTTACATCTTACACACCAAGTGATTTTAAAAGTGTTAGAATGAGTAATGATGGCTTAGCTAAAGTCATTAGTATAAAAAATGTTTTTTTTTAAACCAATAATGGCTCTATGTTGGTCTTAAAAAATGTTAAACATATTTTTGATATTTGGATGAATTTGATTTATGTATGAAAGCTTGATGACGAAGGGTTTTGTAACACCTTTTATGATAGCCCACTAAAGGTTCTATGGGTATAGCTAGGGGTACGAAATGTTCTTCATTGTATTTGATTTAGGAAAAGGTATCTAATTTCATTATCAATGTAATAGATAATGATATACAACTGAGCTTTGGCACAAGCGATTTAATCACATTAGCAAGAAGGGTTTGAAGGTTTTAGCTAAAAAAAATATTTTTTCTAGAGTAAAGAATGTATCATTAAATAAGTATGTTTATTGCTTGGCAGGGAAACAAATCAAAGTTGCATTCAAGACATCCATTCCATCAAGAAAGCCAAATATACTTGATTTAATATATTAAGATGTTTGTGGTCCTATGAGAAGAACAAAAACACTTAGTAGTTCCATCTATTTTTTGCCTTTTATAGATGATCATTCAAGAAAGATATGGGCGTACACCTTAAAAACAAAAGATTAAATGTTAAATGTTTAAATAGCTTCATGCCCTAGTTGAAAGATAAACTAGGTTGAAATTGAAATGCATAAAGACTAATAATAGGGGTGAATTCACTTGACCTTTTGACGAGTATTATAGATAGCAGGGTATTAGACATCAAAGGTCATTTCCTAAAATTCCTCAGTTGAATGGGTTGGTTGAGAGGATAAACAAGTTATTAGTAGAAAAAGTGAGATGTTTGCTTTCATAAAAACAATTATCAAAATTCTTCTAGGGTGAGGTTTTGAGTATAGTTGTACACATTTTGAATCTCTCACTATGTATTTCTCTAGATTTTGATATTTTAAATAGAGTTTGGTCAAGCAATAATATGTCCTATGATCACTTGTGTACCTTTAGATGTAAGGCTTTTGTGTATATTCCTGAAGATGAGAGGTTTAAGCTTAATGTCAAGACTAGACAGTGTGTGTTTTCCAATTATGGCCAAAATGAGTTTGGCTACAAGTTTTATGATCTAGTGCAAAAGCAACTTATGAAAAGTAAGGATATTGTTTTTATGGAAAACCAGACCGTATAAGATATTTAAAAGATTGATATATCAATTCCATGATGTAATGATGTGACTTGGATCTAGTTCCCTTAATATATGTGCCTATAGAGGTTGAAGATATTCAAAATAAATATTATAATATAGGTGATGTTGATACCAATCCTACATAGGTTGAGGTGGGTAATGATACCCATAAATAGTCACCAGTACCAGAGGTTCTACCAAAGGTTTTACCAGAAGTTCCATTCAAGAGATATACTAGAAATCAATATCCTTTCACACGGTATTTGTTGATGAGTATATGTTACTAATGATGAGGGAGAACCCAAATGTCATGTAGAGGCCATGAAAGATGAACACAAAAAAAAAAGTGGATTGATGCCATATAGGATAAGATGAAGCCTTTGCATGAGATTAATACTTTTGAGCTAGTAAAGCTACCTAAAGGGAAAAGTGCATTGAAAAATAGATGTGCATATATAATGAAGCAAGAAGAACACACTTCACAACCACATTTCAAAGTTAGATTGGTTGTCAAGGGATTCAGTCAAAATAAGGGTATTGACTTTGATGAAATCTTTTCTACAATTGTTAATATGTCATATATTCATATGGTTTCGAGTTTAGCAGCTAATATTGATTTGGAAATTAAACAAATAAATGTTAAAATTGCTTTTTTCCATAGTGTAATTAGACAAGGAGATTTACATGGAGTAGCCAGAGGGTTTCATAGTAAAAGGAAAAGAGGATTATGTGTGCAAGATAAACAAAAGTCTTTATGGAATAAAGTAGGCACTGAGACAATGATATAAGAACTTTGAGTTAGTTATGGCTGAGCAAGACTACAAAAAAACCAATTCTAACCATTATGCATTTGTGTAAAAATTCTCTAATGATGATTTTATTATATTATTATTTTATATTGATGACATGTTGATTGTACATAAGAATACTTTTAAAATTGATCAGTTGAAAAAGTAACTGAGTAAGTCATTTGCTATAAAGAACTTAGAGCCAGCACAACAAATTCTTGGATTTCAAATTCATCGAAACTGAGCAGCTAAAAAGTTATACATGTCACGAAAGTACTATATTGAAAAAGTGCTTCAAAGGTTCAATATGGGTCAAGTTAAAGTGGTCAGCTCTCTTCTTGCTACACATTTTAAGCTAATTATTAAGCAAAGCCCTTCTATAGCTAAGGAGAAGGAAAGCATGAGAAGGGTTCCATATGCTTCAATAATAAAAAGTTTGTTGTACGCAATGATGTGTACTAAACCAAACATAGCCCATACAATTGATGTTTTCTATCAAATCCAAGAAAAGAGCATTGGAATACAATTAAGTAGATTATGAGATATCTATAAGGCACTTTCAACTTGAGACTCATTTTTTGAAGTGTTTGGAAGTGAAAAATTAGTGCTAGTTGGCTACATTAACTCATATATAGTAAGAGATGTGGATTCCTGAAAGTCCACTTCAGGTTATTTGATTACATTCTCAAGAGGGCTGTGTTTTAGCAATTAAGACTACAAAAACGTGTTTTATTTTCTATAGTAAAGGTAGAGTATGTTGTAGCCATTAAAACATGTAAAAAGTTATTATGAATGAAAAAGTTCATACAAAAGCTCGGTTTTAAGTAGCAATATTATGTGATATTTTGTGACAACCAAAGTGGAATTCACCTTGGTAAGTATTCTACTTTTCATTCAAGATCAAACCACATTGATATGAGGTATCATAAGTAAAAGATGCTTTCAATGATAACTTGTTTAAACTTGAAAAGATTCACATCGATCATAATGGCTCTGATATATTGACAAAAACACTACCAAGGGAAAAGCTTGAAGTTTGTTGTTTGATCATTGGGATGATGATTCCCTCCGCATAATCGAAAAAGGAAACATTTTTTGGGCTTAGCTCTTCTTTAATGTGGAAGCCCATAAGTAAAGCCCATTCTTTAATGACTTTATAGTCCTTTCCTACATGGTTGAAGGGTTTTTAACACTCTTGTTCATATATTGTTTTATGTGGTTGGCTTTTAGCAACATAAAGGTCGGCTAATAATGACAACAACAAGAAAGAAGGAAAGAAAAAAAAATGAGAAAATGAGGTTTGTGCAGTTTCAATAAGTTAATTTGATTGAGGTCAATCCGTGTTACAATTGAGTTAAAATTGTATTACTCTGTTCATACTCATTGTTCTTTAATTTGAATAATGAAAAATGGATTTCAAGTTTTCTACTTATAGAATTCGTGGATATTTGTTAATCCCTATTTTTGGTGAAATTTTTTCAATTATCTCTTATAAGATAATTTTTTTATTGAGATTGTTTAATCTTGAGATATTATGGTTGTATATATCTAATTCTATCTTAAAAAAATTTTATATTTTTTTTTATTTTGATTGTAAAGATTATTTATTATTTATAACTATATGTGGTTTTTATTCCTTGATTAGGGAGGTTTTTTACATAATATTGTTTATTTATTTGAGTTTGTGGTTTAATGATCTATTTGTTAGTTTTATTTATTTAATTTTTGCTAGATTAACGTAAGAGAGAGAATTTAGAAATAATTTGATTTTTTACTATGACATATTCGATTTGAATATTATTTGATATTTTTTATCTCATGAAAAATTATATTAGGAATAGATAATATTACGTTATTTTTATATTTTTAATATTTTATTTATATATTTTTAGATATTTTAATTATTTAATATTATTTTTTATCACAAATTTTAAACATATTTTTTTTCAACTTAAACTATTTTCAATCACAAAACACAAATACTAAATTAATGCTTAATCAAAATTGAATTAGATTGAGTTTAATAGCGTTGCAGGAATTTTTAAATAGCTCTTTTTGTGCTCAGATATGACCAAGGTTATTGATTCGAGTGTCCTGAATTTAATTGTATCACATACTCGGTATTAATTGGTTTTGTACGAGTCGAAGGAAACTTCACTACGTCCTTCTTCTTGTCAATTATGAAAACAAAAAAATCACAGTTATTTAAAAAAACACGTGTCTTTTTTTAAAGGGGCTTTAACAAACAGAAATATCTAGATATTTTTCAGTTTTGGGTTATCTCCTTGCACACCTCAACTCTTTCATTTCCACTTCGCCTTTCTATTAATTAATTAATTAATTACAGGTGACATTTCCCTTTGATGCCTTAAGTAAGCAAACATGCAATCAAGGTCAGGGAGGTTTTCTTTGATGACGGGAACTTGCTTGAAATTTTTGAGCCATGCCTGCAGGCCATGGAGCTTATGAGCTTCAAGTAATTTCTCCCCTCCCAACCAGTGAGCGAGTCCAAACACTATATCCACCATGTTAATCTTGTCCCCTCCAAAGAACTTCTTCTCTCCGAGTGCTTTTTCTTCAATGATTTTTAGCATCTCCAAGCTCTCTTTCTCAGCTTTTTCCTGTCCTCGATCAACCATCCACATTGCTGGGCCCTGTTAAGAACCGAAGAAATGGAAACATTTTCATGTTAGAAATGGCTTTACCCATGCAAAATTCAAGTCTCAAATTTCACAAGTGAAAAAAAAATGTACCTTATCTTCAGCAAACTTCACCCAAAATCGAGCGATGGCTCTCTCATAAGGATCACTTGGCAGCAAGGAATTCTGTGGCCATATCTCTTCAATGTATTCAAGAATAACCATTGACTCGCAAATGGATTTTCTACGATGGAAGAAAACTGGTACCCTCTTGTGAATGGGGTTATGCTGGAGAAGCAAAGCACTCTTATTGCAGAGATCTTCTTCAACATAGTCAAACGTTATTCCTTTCAATTTCAAAGCCCATTTGACTCTGCAAGTGTAAGGACTAACCCATGTTCCGAGCAGCTTTACTTCAGCCATGTTTGAGATCGAGAGATCAACGGAGTACTTTTTTTTTTTTTTTTTTTTAACATGGACCAATATATAACTTAAAAAGCAAAGACTACCCAATTGAACAATGGATGGATTCAATGAATAGGTTAATAATTCCCGAAAGTTGAAGTCAATAGTCAAACAAAGTTAACAATAAATTCAAATTTGGGAGGCTAAACCAAAATTTGATGGGTGGGTTATCGAACGGTGGTTATTTTAAATTTAAGCACTTGCCTGTTTATTGCACCAAAAACAAAAGTAATCTAGGCTGATGCTGATTCTATCAATTATTATGGATTAATTACATAAGAAAACTTTATGATGTATATTAGATGAAAGAGCAGCAGAGAAAATGAAATATATCAGTATATTTCACTTTGAGATTTATAGGTGTCAATTGGCCGGATTGTGTTTTAGATTCGGATCTTTAGATATTCACATTCAGATTAATAGGTTTGAATTAATTTTTTGAATCTTCAAATTTGAGCCATCTTAGATTTAAATTAATTTGCGGCTTGTTGACTTTTTCATATAAATCAATCGGATCAGATTTAAATTTGAACAATTTGGATGAGTTTTTAGCGTTCAGATGAACTTTGGAACGATGGAGCATTTGAAGCAGAATGAAGTAATCAGTCAATTCCTTCAAGAACTCTTTAACTTCTCGCGAATTGGCAGTAATAATCCAAAGGTAGACCACTGATTACGTTAACTTGAGAGCTGTTAATGTTTTCTTTTCACCCGGCATTAGGTGTTTTAATTTTTATTTCTAGAATGTGAAAATATTGTTTTTCTTTTGGGTGAAAAATAATTTAGATAGTTTTTAATATGGAGTGGTTATTTTAAAAATTATAATGATTTATATATGATAATTAAATCAATAATAATTAAATCAATGTACTTTGTAAGCATTTGATGATTCTATATAGTAGTGATTTTGGATCTTCAAGAGCGATATCATTATTCTCATATACAAATATAAAAAAAATTTTAACGTTGAGATGAAGTGATAAAATTAATAATAATTAATTTTATCCATTTAATATATAAATTAAAAACTTGATGTATCTGAAAATTATAATTATTTTGTATTATAAATTTTTATATTTTCAAATAATATTTATTGTAATAAGTTCAAAAATAATTTGTATACTTTTTTTATTTTTTTAAGATTTTATATAATATAATTTTTTGGTTTTCTTTTATTATAGTTTAATAGATTGGTTTGATTTTTTAATTCAAATATTTTTTACATAATTTTATATTATAAAAATCAATTTACCTATCAATAATTATATTTTATTATAAAAAATAAATATTACTAATATTTTACAAATTATTATTTTTAAACAATCTTAAAATTATTAATTTGTGTAATTATTAAAATTTGCATTGCTATTTTTGTACTTTTAAATAAAATAATGTTTAATTTTTATTAATATAAAAAACAATTATATCTAATTTCTAAAAGTTAATGATTATTAACTAAATAAAATGATTTCAAATCATAGACGTTAACATCACTTTGATAGTAAGATCACTCCGATGATTACATTTATAACAAATATTGAATCACGTTGATGTAAGCTTAAAAAAAAAATTTAAATTAACTTTCTAATTTTTATTAACAAATTTTTAAGTTTTCAATCAAGTATCAAAAGTGTATTATTTTTTTAATCGATTGTACTTATTTTTTCATATTTTTGTGACATTTTAAAATTTTTTGTTTAATAAAACTTAGAATAAATTGATTACATTTTTTATTTTCCTAAAAATATTCATGTTCAGTACATAATAAACGTAAAAATAAAGGTTGGATAATCTGAATGTAAATATAAACTAAAAAAAAAATGAATATGTTTATATTGGACACATATCACATCCAACACTTATTCTTAAATCTATATAACATAGCAAATAAAAAATACATATAATTTTAATTGGCCTCCAAGATCAACAAGTGGTTGGGAGGCCAAAAGAAATGCACCTAGCAGTGAAAGTAGCGTGCATAAAAACAAAGCAAAGCTCCAGCAGATAAATTTGTTTATTTGGGTACATGAAGTTCAAGCAGATGATGAACATCTACGACTCTCGCTTGAACAGACGATCAAGATCAGGGAGGTTTTGTTTGATTTCAGGAACTTCCTTGAAGTTGTTGGTCCATGCGTACAGGCGAGGAAACATGTGGGCGTCGAGTAGATTTCTGCCAAGTACTTCTTCAATCATTCCTGACCAGTAGGTGAGTCCACCAAAGGCTATGTCCACCATGCTAACCTTGTCTCCCCCCAAAGAATTTATTGTCTCTAAGGGCATGTTCTTCTATGGTTTTTAACATTTCCAAGCTCTCCTCAATTAGTTTCTTTTGTTCTTCGCCTCTAGTTCCATAAATCTTCCATATTATTGAACCCTGTTTGAATCAAAAGTCACCATCAAACACATTCTCTCAATAACAAAATGTAACATTTTTCCGTCAGCATGATTTTTTCCTTTTTTTTTTTTTTTTATGTACCTTATCATCAGCAAATTTGATCCAAAACCGAGCAATGGCTCTCTCATACGGATCACTTGGCAGCAAGGAATTCTGGGGCCATATCTCTTCGATGTATTCAAGAATAACCGAGGACTCGGAAGTCGGTTTTCCACCTTGAATGAGCACAGGTATCTTCTTGTGAACCGGGTTAGACTGGAGAAGCAATGGACTCTTATTGAAGATATCTTCTTCTATATATTCATATGCTATGCCTTTTCAGAGCCCAAATGACCCTGTAACTATATGGGCTAAGCCACATTCCAAGCAGTTTCACTTCTTCCATCTCTGAGAAATCAATCAGAGTGGCCAATTTTTATAGTAAAAAGACTCCCAATTACAGAATCAAGAGGTGCTAAAATTCCAAAATGGAAGCAAATAAAGAAATTTGGTTTTATTTATAGAATTGTAGATGAAATCGAGAACGTTCAATTTGAGGAGCTGGAAGTTTTTGGATCATTTCCGCTAATGAGACAGAATTTGGAGGCATATCTATATGCCTAGAAATCTGAAACCAGTGTAGTGTACATCGAAGGATAAAGGGAATTGGCCTCAGCTATTGGTAGATTTTCACCTAGTGTAAAATATTATATTCATTTTCTTTGTCTATTGACTAGTTCAATGACAGGAATTATCATCTTTTCTAATTTTCCATTATAGAATTATGAGATATAATAGAGTTTCCAAAAGGACAACCGGTTTTCAAATTCAACCAACAAAATTTGAAACTGGAGAACTCCATCAATCACAATAAATTGACTTTTATATAAGGCATACAATGTCTCAATAATCTGAATTCCTGATTGCTCAATCATCCAGAAAAGTGAACAGCATTAAGAATCTGAATATGGTCAAGTCCTTTTTTACAGAGTGTTGTGGGCGCTGAAACTTAAAGGAGTAGCATATGAATACATAGAAGAAGATATATCTAGCCAACAAGATTCCCTTGCTTCTCCAGTATAATCCAGTTTGCAAGAAAATACCAGTACTCACTCATGGTGGAAAACCGATTTATGAGTCTGATTATTCCTGAATACATGGAAGAGATTTGGCCACAAAATTCCTTGCTGTCAACTGATCCCTATGATAGAGCCGTTGCTCTTTTTTGGATTAAAGGCAAATCTTTTGGCTTTCAGACATGGTTTCGAAGCCTGCTTTCTATATTTTAATTTCATTTATCTCCATTGTACAAGATCAATTTAATTGTCATATTCCATCCTTGATTCATACAGAGTCCAGCAATGTGGATGATTTTTTGGGCCAATGGTGAAGAACAGGAGAAGGGTGTTAAGGATAGCTTGGAAATGCTAAAAACCATTGAAGAAGATGCGTTGGGAGAGAATAAATTTTTGTTGTAAGAATTGTATTAACTTGTGAAGAATTATTTCAACTTGCATAGGTGGTTGAACGGTCTTTCAAAAGCCGAATGCTACCAAGATAGAGAATAGAACTTCAAGGAAATGTTTAGTGTGATTCAGATATCACTTTATTTTAGACTAATTTTGCCTCCAGCAATAACAGTATGCAATAAAGGATTGAACCCAATAGTTTAAAATACCTTCGCTTTTAAAGAAAGCTCCTTCATCAAATAGGATGGCAATGGATACTTTGGCACTTTGCAACCCGATTAAATAAGATTAAGGTATTTTATAGTCGAGTTCAAATAGGATTCAGGCAATAAAAAATATTTTTTATCACGGTTCGAGTTGTGATCTTAGGATATCCATTTTTCGAATCCAATTATAAAAAATATTTTTTTAATATTATATGTTATTTATAAATTATTTATTATCAATGTAATATTTAACTAAATTAATTCATTAAATGATCTAGTTATAATTTTTATCTTTAATTTATTAACTTAAATTTTTTAATAATTTCAATAAAATTAATTTTAAATTTAAGTTTAAAAATTAAACTTCAATTCAATAAATAAGTATTTAGGTTATATTTAATATATAGGATGATGGATAAGATCGTATAATAATAATTTTATATTATGTTTGATTTATATATAATTAAAAAAGATAAAAATACAAGAATGATTATCATCCTTTTGAAATAAAATAATTCAATAATCCCAAAATAAAAAAGATTACTTTTAATATATGAAACTAAACTTATGTCTTTTATTATACTTTAAAAATTACATCAATAATTTAAATTATATAAACTTTAAAAAATGATAATTTTGACTAATAAATAAATTATCATATCTTAATTTTTACATATATAACATAAAATATATTGATATTATTTAATCTAATCATATTTATAATATCATCGGTTACTATCATATCATCTTGAATGCAAAATATGATCTTAGTGGATTCAATTAGTTAATGATAATTGTTCCCAAGTCTTTAGTCTAATAGCTAAATACGTTTAAGGCAACATCAAGGATTTGATTTTGAGCTAGGTCTTTCTCATTTTCTTTACTTGTTTTAGAATTTTACCTTCTTGGTGTAACAAAAAAAAATTAATTAATCATAATTCCTTATATTGTACAGGTGGAATTTAAAAACAAAAATTAAAAATATTCTAATAATTATCAAATTTAAATATCTTGATAAATATTCAAATTCGGATAGAGAGGATAACTTAGCCCTTACCATCACTACTTGAATGGGCTGCCTTGACAAAATTTAAATTTGTCCCTTCATGCAGTGCTACTTTTTTTTCTTATAAAATAAAAATTCAAAAATAAATAAATTATTTAATCCTTCGAGTCATAATAAAATATATATCCTATCAATATCTCAAATCAATGATAGATTTGATTTGGATCCTACTTCTGCCTAAACGGCACCCGAATTGAACTGAACCATTTGTCTGGCTATTGTTCTCTTATTTTGTTCCTTCAAAGTAATGGAGTAAGACATCGATTTTTCAAAAAGATCATTTTTTTTTTATTGCATGATAGACTCCCCTGAAAAACATTGGCGTGCGTGTAAACGAGTGCTCTACCTAATTGAGCTATAGCCCTTTGTTATACATATTTTATTATATTATTTAGATAATTTTTTGTCAAAATGAATATTACATAATCTAATAGGTAAGATATGTCATATCTGAAGATAGATAATTATAGGTTATACATTCGAAGTGATTCTAATAAATAATCATCGACGAAATTAAAATTCAAAATTTTTTCATCAAAAAAAATAATTTTAACCAATTAAATCACTCATTTATTAGTTGCTTTTTTTATGCTTTTGTGGGTTTTTTGACATGGGTTGCATATTTGGGCTTTGTTGGGCTGCTATCGGGTTTGAGCTACTTAACTGGAGTTCTTTCCTCGGCCGATAGCTCCATTTCTAAAGAAAGATCATCTTGGAGAGTAAAGCAATTAGTCGACTCCCAGAAAAAGAAAAATGAACTCCTAAAAATCCACAATCTCCGCCAAAGTGTCCTTCAACCATGTGGCGAAACTCTGCCACTTTAGGCTTCTATTCGAAACTTCTCTCCCCTTCTTCGTCCACCAATCCTAATTACTTTAATTACGCTTCCGCTTTTTCCATATTCAGTCAAATCGGCATTGTAGAACCGGCACTTTCTCCTTCTTATCATCGCTTTTACTGTTCATCGGAGGCTCCTTCACCCTCTCCCTCATCGGAATCCGTTATAAAGCTAGGGTTTCTTGCCTACAAATCTGATGTGTTTCGACCCTTAAGTTCCAAAGCTAGAGATGCAGTCCATCTTGTTCGTCACTACGGCCAATGTTACTGGGAACTCTCCAAGGCTCGTCTCAGGTCAAATCTCATTAAGACTTTTAGGCAAATCTTTGAATTTTTTTTCTTTTTATAATTTGACTTTTTTTTGTGTTCGTTTTAATAGTATGCTGGTGGTGGCGACTTCGGGGACTGGATATGTACTAGGGAGTGGAAACGCCGTTGATTTGGTGGGCCTTTGTTGTACCTGTGCTGGAACCATGATGGTTGCTGCTTCTGCAAATTCGTTGAATCAGGTTGCGTTGCATCCTTTTTTTTCAGTTCTTGATTGCTCTCTTTGAGCATTTTGTTAAGCATAGTCGTATCATTCAGAAACCTGAATTAAGTTTTAGCTGATCCTATTGAAATGTGCAGTTTTATAGAATAGTATCATTATCAATTTGATATCTACTATTGACTATTTATGTTTGCAAGCATGGTAATGGCTCTATCTTCAACAAAAAGTCACATATCAACAATATTATCTCTTTCTTTTCTTAAAGGGTTCTTGTAGAAAGATCTTTTGTCTATCTTGCTTAGCTGAACGTATAGCTCATGAAAAAAATAAGGAAAACATTGAGGAGAAAAACATCTCTCTCTTTAGGTGTGCCTTTCATTTAGCTGTTGCTATAATGAAGAGGTACCTTTTAGGTGCCAAAGGCTTGGGCTTGAGTAAAGGCTCATTGCCTGATGGTTGAGAGGGAGAGGCACTTTGATTGATCTCTGCTTCACCTTAGCACCTAAATGCACCTCGGCACACACCTTGACAGTACTAATTGGGACCAAAATCTTCAATTCAATTTATGCTTTTAATTTTTTTCTTATTAGCCTAAAATGCCCTTATCTAATGTTCTGACTTTCTTTTCCTTTTATTAACCTTAGGACAAACTAGGGAATAGTACAGCTAGTATATAGATATTTACAAATACACACATAATTTTACAAAAAGTAGCACCTACACCTTGGTAATACAAGGATCCTAGTGACACTTGTGCCTTTGAGGACATATTGAATTTTTTATATATTAAATTATCAAGGCTTTCTCTCACCCCTGCCCCTTTCTTTTTATTAGTTTTAAAAGATTAATATGAGGGTATAGCTGACTTTTTAGGTTATTTATCTACAAATCTCATATTAGGAATGTTGTGTTAGTGGCTCATTATCAAGTTCGATGAGTTCTCTTGCACTACAATTGATGACGAGGTAGATTATAGCTCATTGGGCATTATTTAAATCCATCAAATAACTTTCCTAATATAAGAGAGATAAATAACCCTACAAGAGGAGAGGAAAAGAAACAATATAAATTCTTTGAAATTCTAAGAATTGAATTCATGATTTGTAAATTGTAATTTTCTATCACCTTTTTTTCTTGACCACTATGTTTTTATTACCTTTGGTTAATTGATTTGCAAGCATGGTGATCATACATGATGATTGTATTTTAAGTTGCTTTTAAAATTTGGACTAGATTGACTGAATTTCAATTAACCCATGTATTCATGTCCCTAGGTGCTTGAGATAAATAATGATGCCAAAATGAAGAGAACAAAGCAAAGACCTCTGCCTTCAGGACGCATCACAATACCACATGCAGTCACCTGGGCAACTTCTGTTGGGTCTGCTGGCACTGCTCTGTTGGCATGCAAGGTGACCAGATGAGTTCACTCAGTTCTTTTCTGGATTTCTTTAATTCTAAAATTTGATTCTTTTGTGTTCACCAAACAATAAAATGTTGTCAGCTGAGTGACTAATATTGCTGCTGTGACAAGATTATTGCAGGCTAATATGTTGGCAGCTGGACTTGCTGCTTCCAATCTTGTTCTTTATGCATTTGTGTATACTCCATTGAAGCAGATTCACCCTGTAAATACATGGGTTGGGGCCATTGTTGGTGCTATTCCTCCTCTTCTAGGGTAATTTTGTCTTGAAATTCTATTAACTTTTTTGTGGTGATTGTCTCTAAAGGTGTGTTTGGATGAGGAACTTAAAAATTTTGAAGAATTTTGAAATGAAAGCTTTTTAAAATACATCAAATCAAAATACTATATTTGTAATTGCTAAATATTTTTTAGAAAGAAATTTAGAATATTGGAATTTGATGAAATAAAAAAAAATAATTATAACCGAGAAATAATGATATTAGGGATAAAATAAGAAAAATATTGAGAAAATATGCAATGAGTATATTTGATTTGTAAAAGCACATGCATATTACTAATAATACGAAAAAAGTAAAAAAAAAAAAAAGTGAAATGAGTTTTTGTAGTTAGAAGTAAAGAAAATAAAAGTTGCATAAAAAAGGGAGAAAAATAAATATCGATATTTTATCAAAAAACCAAGGAATTTCACAAATTCCACTGCTTGAGGTGGAATTTAAAAAGAGAATTGAACCCTCTAAAATTCCTCTTTCAAATTCCAAGAATTTTGACAATACTAATTTTTATTTTGCCAAACAATGTAATTGCATTTTAGAATTTTGAAAGTCTCTCAGTGAATGAATTCCCTCAAAATCCCTTATCTGAGCACAACCAAAGGAAATTTTGGTTGTTCAATTTTTAATGGTTGGTATAGTATTTAATTGTGTCAAGTTTTTCCCATTTGTTAATACTTGTATGTGCCATACAAAAAAATTGGAGCTAAAATGTCTTGTATGGGACTCCCACGATATGCTACCTATTTTATTTGATCTTTGTGGTTAAAAGAAGCTACTTGGAATATAGAATCATTAACTAGCAAGCTAGTAGAGATAGGAGAGATAATGGCTAGAAGAGGAATTAATATTATGTGTCTCTAAGAAACTAAGTGGGTAAGGGAAAAGACTAGAGAGATAGAAACACGAGGCTCTAAGCTTTGGTACACAGGTAAGGAAAGGAGTAGAAATGGAGCGAGAATAATTGTAGATAAGAATTTGAGGGATGATGTGGTTGAGGTTAAAAGAAAGGGAGATAGAATTTTACATGTTAAACTTATATTAGGAGAGGAAATTGTTACCGTCATTAGTGTTTATGCTTCGCAAGTAGGTTTGGATCAAATGAGTAAGCAAAAATTTTTAGAAGAGTTAGACGAGATAGTGTGAGCTATACCAAATAGAGAAAAGTTGTTTATTGGACAAAACATGAATGATCATGTAGGCAAAAATGGTAGTGACTTTGAAAGAGTGCATAAAGGATATGGCTTTGGAGAGAGAAATGAGGTCAGAGATAATATTCTTTACCTAACTATATTAAACACGTATTTAAGGAAAAGAGAATCACATTTGGTGACTTTTAGGAGTGGGTCAAATGCAAGTCAAATTTATTTTATTTTATGAGGAAAGAGGATAGAAGTAGCTATAAGGATTGGAAGGCTATACCAAGTGAGAGTGTGACAATACAACATAGACTGTTAGTACTTGATATCTTTCATCTCAGGGGGTCAAAAAGGATATATCAGAGTTATGAACCACGTATTAAGTGGTGGAACTTGAAGGGGGACAAAATGTTAGCTTTAAGGGATAAACTAGTAAAAGAAATTGATTGGAATCTTGATGAGGATGTAGAAGTAATGTGGCAAAATATTACTACTAGAATTTAAAGAGTTGCGAAAGAGACGCTTGGCGAATTTAGGGGTCGTGCACCATTAAGAAAGGAATCTTGGTGGTGGAATGAGGATGTGAAAATGACAATTAAAGCTAAGCAAGAGTCTTATAAAAAAAAGAAACAATAGTCATGAGGTGAGTTACCTGCTATGTAAGACAACAAAAAAGGAAGCCAAACAGGTTATTTGAGATTCAAAGACTAGGATTCATGAGGAATTATATAGAAAACTAAAGACAAGATGGAGAAAAAGAATTGTTCAAAATTGCTAAGATAAGGGATAAGAAGAGTAAAGATCTTAGTGGCGTAAGATACATTAAAGGCAGGGACGGAAGAGTTTTAGTGAAGGATGAAGAGATTAAGAAGAGATGGAGAGATTATTTTGATAATCCTTTTAATGGCAATTTTGAGCATGATATAAGTGGGCTTAACATACTTTTTAAGGATGTAAATTGTGTGTTTAAACGAAATTTTAAAAGGTATGAGGTTAAAGAGGCTTTGAGAAGGATGAAAGTAAAGAAAGCTATAGGACCAGATGAAATCTTGATTGAAGTTTGGAAATGCTTGGGTAAAATAGGGATAGAATGATTGACGTATCTTTTTAACAAAATTTCACGTACTCAAAAGATGCTAAAAGAATCGAGGAAGAGTAGTCTAGTGCCTTTATACAAGAATAATGTGATATACAAAATTATTTGAATTATCGAGGAATAAAGCTTATGAGTCATACTATGAAACTTTGGGAGAGAGTAATTGAATGTAGGTTGCGACATGAGGTCACTATTTCATTTCCTAAAACCAACTTGGGTTTATGCTAGAACATTCCACAACAAAGGCAATCCACCTATTAAGGCTTTTATTGTAAGGTTTTCGAGTGAGAAAAAAAGATCTACTTATGACATTTATCAACCTAGAGAAAACATACGATAAAGTTCCTCGAGAGGTGCTTTGGTGGGGCTTAATTAAGAAAAAGAGTTCCTTTAAAGCACATTAACATAGGTAAATATATGTATAAAGTAGTAATAATGAATGTGAGGATGGTTAGGGGCATGACTAAAGCTTTCCCATTACCTCAGGATTGCATCAAAGCTCAACACTAAGTCCATTTCTTAAAACATTAGTTATGGACGAGCTTATTGGACATATACATGATAAGGTGCCATGGTGTATGTTATTTACTGATGATATAGTCTTCGTTGCTGAAACTAGTGATGATCTTAATGTGAAATTAGAATTATGGAGGCATATATTGGAGTTTCAAGGTTTAAAATTGAGTAGATCTAAAACTTAATATAGGGAATGTAAGTTTAGTAATCATAGGGAAGCGAGTGCTAGCATGATTAAGTTGGATGGTGAGGTAGTACCAAAGAGTAGTCATTTTCAATATTTGGGATCAATTATTTAGAGCGATGCTAAGATAGAAAGGGATGTAAATCATACTATTCATGCAGGATAGTGAGCTAGCGATGTGCGTTAGTTGTGTTGTGTGATCACAACATGCCTTTAAAGGCGAAATTGTATAAAACAACTGTAAAGTATGCATTACTATATGGAACTCAAGGTTGGGACGTAAATCATAGGATTCAAGAAGGATGGTGAGGTGGCGAAGTGTGTCGTGTGTTGTGTGATCGCAACATGTCTTTAAAGTTAAAGGGGAAGTTATATAAAACAATTGTAAAGCTTGCATTGTTGTATGGAACTCAATGTTGGGTTGTTAAGAAACAACATGAGAAGAAAATGGGCATAGCTAAGATGAGAATGCTTAGATGGATGTGTGGTAAGGCTAGAAGAGTCGAAATCATAAATGAAGAGATTCTAGGAAAATTAGGGGTAGTCTGAATTGAGGAAAAGATGAGAGGATGGTTTGGACATGTGAAATGTATGCCTCTCTGTGCACCAATTAAGAGAAATGAGTTTTTAGATTTAGGAGAGATCAATACTTCTAGAGGTAGAGGACAAAAGATGCGGATGCAAGTAATAAAAAATGATATGATAGTACGAAAGACATGGATGCAAGTAATAAAAAATGATATGATGGTTAAGGAAATAGATGAAAAGGTTGTTGATGATAGAAATGAGTGGCGCAAGAAGAGTCAAAACTACGACCTAATATGATTTTCCTTTTTTGGCCCTTCATATAGTTGACTCCAAAGTTATGAGATATAAGGCTTAGTTTGTTGTTGTTGTTTGTGGTTAAAAGACTTGTATGATAAGTTGATGTTGATGGCATGATTTGACTACTTAGCAGGTTCAGCGAGCTTAGGTTTCTGAATCTTAGTTTATTATTTTTACTGTAACTATTGAGGTCAAGAAATAGGGATAGCCTTTTGGTGCTAGAAATATTGTTTCTGCAAGTTCCTAGCTTGGTAATATGAGATTAGCACAATGAAGTGGCATCTTGTAATATGCCTTTTTTCCCTTGTTTTCTGATTGAAACAACTAGGTTTCAGCCCTACTGTTTGGCTTCTGATTGCATCATAAAGAGATTTGGAAATAATTGAAGGTACTGTCCAGTTGCTGGAACCCCATATGACTGAGGTCTGCAGCACTATTTGGAGAAGTGTTAGCTAGGACATTGAAGAGGTTGCCTGGCTCTTAGATAGCTTGTAATGGAGCTTTCCTTGAATCCTGTGGCCTTAGGGAGGGGTTTATAAAATCTTCAATTCATCTAGGTTGCTTATAGTTAAGAACTTTTTTCAAACATCTATGGGCAGAACTTGGACATTAGAGCGTGAATGGTTCTAGTTTCATGATAAACTTTCCTGACATGGATGTGATACCCCATCTCGTGTAACCAACTCAGCTGATTTTTCTATTAACTTAACATATTATTGTTGACTAGTGCTTCTGCTTTTGTTTAACTTTTTTCATATGAAAATTGCCCCTAGTTGACATCGATGATGGAGAACACTTGCCAATGTTCTGCAGAAGAATTATTCTCTTTTTGTGGTCTCTGGAGGCTGATGGAATTCTGAAGTTTCGTATATTGCTTATAAACAAATCTGTGTATGACTAATGAAACAGGGAAAAATAATGCCTCCTCAAATTTAAGGGAAAAAGGAACAAAAGATCCCCATATTGTGTTGAAAGATGTATATGTAATCCCTGTTTCAGAATTATAAATATAAGTAGCATATGCTGAGGGGGTATAGAAATGCCTAAAAACTTTTGCTTGAAATATAGAGGTCATTTTATTTGGAAAAGGAAAAGATGATCCTTAACTAGGCTTTGCTTTGTGTTGCTTTTAAGTTTTATTTTAAATTTAATTTAACCACTTATACTCAGGCTTACTTTTTTCTGTTCTGAATTCTTAGGTGGGCTGCTGCTTCTGGTCAGATTTCCCTCAATGGATTAATTCTTCCAGCGGCTCTCTACTTTTGGCAAATACCCCATTTTATGGCCCTTGCATACTTATGCCGCGATGACTATGCTGCAGGAGGGTATGTGGATGTTTTTGCAATAAGCATTTTCTGAACCTGTTTTGCAATCAGTCAAGCAACCTTTTATTCTTCCCTGCAAAAAAAATAAAAATAAAAAATTGAACTTCTCTATTTCGGCCCTTTCTAAGTAATCTTTTTTGAAACCTAAGCTTTGGCTTGGAGAAATGATCTTAAGTTTCTCAACTGCAGTAGACAAATGCCATAATATAACGTGGAAAGTGGAGACTTTTACCTTTCTTGAATCAAGAAATGTATTTGGTTTACTTTGTCAGAAGATATCATTGGGATGATTCTTTCATTGATAATATCTAAGGCATCTCAGCGCCTTTTGCGTGTGAATTGGTGAATTATTAATTCATTTCACTTGATCTTGGTCCCTTGATTTCATTTTCTATGATGTGTTATTTTTTCAGGTATAGGATGTTCTCTCTTACAGATCCTTCAGGTCAGAGAACAGCTGCTGTGGCTTTCAGGAACTGCCTGTATCTTATTCCTTTGGGATTCATAGCCTATGACTGTAAGTTACCTTATTCCATACATGAAAACTATCATACTAGGCTTCCTTTTGCCTTAGTCATTTATATTTATTAAAATTTCACATTGCAGGATTTAGCACCATATACTGACATAATTTTAAAACATTGGGTATGCACAAAAAATATATAACCTGAATATGAATTATGAGTAGTTTCTGTTTATACTATCTTAATTTGTACTACGGTACATGGGGTATGGACTCTACTTTGTCTTAATTCACATTTTTATTTCATCATACAAGCTAGTGAAAATTTTTTTTTCCAGGGGGGGTGGCCTCTGGGTGGTTTTGTGTTGAATCATCTCTTATTACCCTAGCAATAAGTGCTGCAGCATTTTCATTTTACCGTGACCGTACTACTCAAAAAGCAAAAAGGATGTTTAATGCTAGCCTTTTGTATCTTCCTGTGTTTATGTCTGGACTCCTATTTCATCGGCTCTGTGATGATCAGCAATGCCTTGCGGATAACCCTGACAGGATTGTTGAGCTTTCATCTTCCTCACAAGATGTAATTGATAGTGGAGAAGATGATCAAAAGAAGAAAGTGAGGCATTTCACTGCTGGTCCACAAGCACGCCCACCTGTAGCATATGCATCCATTGCTCCATTTCCCTTCCTTCCCGTCCCTTCGTATGTTGATCCTTGATGCATCAATTGGCTTCAAATTTCCTATACCAAACAAAATTGTTGGAAGGGAACCCTGAAATCTTTTCAGCTTTCTTTAATTTCTTTCTCTCTCTCTCTCTCTCTCTCTCTCTCTCTCCATTTTACACATTTTTGCTTCTCGACTTTCATTAATTTGAAATTAATGTAATTGTTATTAAGCTGTTAATGCACTCTGAGTAGCATTAAACTCGCAGGTCTTCTGCATGCGCTTCCTTTCTAATAAACCCGCTATTCATGGATCCTTGGCAATATACTCTGCCTTTGGTATTTGGTTTTGATGTCATACACTTTAGCCATGAGCATTTGAAAAATTCACTTCTATTTGATCTTTCAACATATAATCGGTTGTTTATAAAACGATGCATCATGGAAAACTAAACTATCAGAATACACATCAAATGCAAGTAAACCAATCAACTGCAACCTAGAGTTTGCAAAATGTCGCTCACAGCTTAATGTACTGCTTTATTTTCCACAATGAAATGGAAAACCAATGGATATGAGTTTTAAAGCCACTTTTCAGGTCAAAAGCTACTTTTGATGCACTTTTAATATTAAACAGAAAAAATGTAACTTTTTAATTTAAAATTTTGATTTACAAACCCAAAATAAAACTCCTAAAATGATAACTATCGCAATCAGTTGCAATTTTTATAAAATAATTTAATTATTCTTGGCATCTCTAAACTTTTATTATCATATATATTTTTAAATATTTCAATTAACCATAGAAATGCTAATCACTTAAAATTCTTAAACCATATTTTCTCACCACTTTTAAACATTGTTTTCTGCCATTTTTCAATCACAACAACAATTAAGTTTGGTTACAAACATGATAGACAAAAAATGAATGACCAAAAACCAAACTAGAAATACAATTACAATCTCCAACTACAAATTATTTCTAATACATGGCTGACCAGGATAAATTTCCGGTTTTTCTTTTTTTTTTTTACCCCCCTCATCACGTTTGACGCTACCCACCCTCTCCTTTGAGAAATCTGTTTTAAGTCTAATGCCTAAGTTTGAACCAAACAAAAAAGAAGCAGCAGCTTATGTCTGACCAAATTCTCTATCTAATAAAAGAACAGCTTAAAGACAGCTACAAAATCCAAAATCAAGTTTGACAAAATGAAGGGGTTCAAGAATCACGACATCTATAATAGTTGCAATCTACCATACACCCAAGAATCGAATTACGGCAGAGACACCAATATTCTTTGTATGGAACATATAACCATGGCATTGTTGAAGGTAGTGTGGCTCCCAAAGTAGATGCAACTCTGGGCAGGGCCGAGGGTAGACAAATTAAGTTTAGAATACAATGTTAAAGCTCAGAACAATGAGTATGCCAAAATATATTAAATTAACTTACTTGTTACCGCTAAGAAGTCCAAAAACTGATGTCGCAAAGTATGATCGAGAAACTCCAGAAAAAGCTTTTCTATAATGCGGTAAGACCATTTGTCCTGTAAAAATTTTCCCATTATGATTAGCACTAGACATTCCAATGAAAATCCAAGCAAAGAAAGAAAATCATGCATTAGGTCCTTTATTGATTTTAGCAAATGGTGTATGCTAAGAATTTGTTAAGAATTGTCCATAGTGGTCTAGAATATCCAATGAAAATCAAGACTTTCAGTGAATAACTGATCAAGGTCTCACCTATGCTCAAATAATTGCTGTGAAGAATTGATATCATTCTATTTATATCCTCTCTTTGCGGTGCCTCTTCAAATGGCAAACTGTTTTTATCAATATGCGCACTACATGAGGAATCACTGCTACTATTGTGACAGGCGATGCTTTCAAACCATATCCCCAATGGAAATCTTCTAGGTTTTATCAACCGAAGGACAATTTTAATATAAGGAGTAGCATGGATAACAGATATGATGACTTCGATGAACATACAGCTAAGGCTGATGACTGTTTTCATGATGGTGAAGAAAATATAGAAGACAGAGGTTGTCGGCAACAGAAGCAAAAGTGGTGTAAATAGAAGAGATCCAACAACATGTTGCTTCACATTGTAGTCAAAGCTATCTAATCTTTGACGAAGAGGATTCCACTTCCGTCCCCTGCCAACAGTACATCAGCTCTTAGACCAGCTTGAAAGAACTAAATAAATTTATTGATGTCTCATGTGACATAGTTTACTTCTAACAAAACCAATAAGTTGTCTGCTTTTCAAATTCTATCAGATAAAGCTATATGGAGATACAAATGCATAACAAAATAATGATACTGATATATAAATAAAGAAGAAAAACGCTAGTCTTTTAAGAGCATTCAATCCCTTCTCCAAGCAGCCAGTAATTTAAACAGAAACAGGATTCTGGACCAATTGATATTAGAAAACACTTTGATTGAGATGGAATGGGATTGGGTGTGGTATGTTCTTCCAGGAAATCAAAATTACAGTCATATTTTAGCACTATCAGATGTAGAGATCAATTTTTATCAGACCTGAAATGATATATAATTATGTTCTATTTACTTTCCAGAGTTTTTGTTGCACCACTATATACAAAAATACTGCCTTCAATAGGCCCTAATGTCATTCAAGGTCAGATTAATACAACTTCTATGAAAAAAGACTAAAACCAGGCCTTTAATTGGTTCTAATATATGTTAGCAATAACCCATTAACACAGATGTGACTACCAGCTGCATTATACGCAACACAATCAAAATAACTTTATAACAACAATGAATGGATTAGAGCCAAACAAATCCTAAATGAGAAATGCTGAAGTGGTACCTGAAAAGACGCCACAAAGCTGCTAGCGTGTGTAACTGCTGTGAATAGAGAATTGAGATTAACCAATGAAGTGTTGACACATGCAATGTAGCTATCGCAATCATGTCTATAACCAACGCAGCAGATATTGTCAACCCAAAAAGAATTGCCAATGTAGCAAGTACTTTGATCAAATAAATGAAGAGAGAACCCACAAAAATCCAAAGGGTAGACCAAATTTGAATCGTATTCAGAGAAATCATGCCAAGAACTCCAGCCAATTCTATGTTCAACTTGAAACCTGCCGGGACACCCATCAACCACACACATCCCGACCTCAACAACTCATTTGTAAAGTTACAGGCAAAATTAGAAATCCATAAACAGACAGATTCTGTGTGAAATAGAAGTGCCAAACCAATCAAGTCTCCCAAAAGGATATCAACAACCAAACTTGACCACATGGAATGCTTATGTAATGCAACCTTTTCTGCACACTCCACACTTGATTGAGACCTAACAGAAAACATTATTATCGGGATAATGAGGGGAGGCATAATGGGCACTATTCTGAAACTTCATATAGAAAAACATGCCTAAGCTCAATAATGAACTGAGAACATGATATATCAACAAATGAATTCATATATATTCTACAGACTTGCCACCTGAGGTCATTGTCCTGAAGAAAGATTGGCCAATATAATATCTGACAACAACGAATTCGAATATTTATCCAGGTATTGCTAAATGCCTTTGCTGATGCAGAGTATACCCATGCTTGAGATCCAAAATTCAAAATGTAATGGAAAAACTGAAGAAAAATATAAAAAATAGTAGATAATGATGCGATTGACACGGCCAATATATGCCACGTAAAGGTACAAAACCTGCAAAGCCAAATAATGGTATATCAGAAAATGCAGACAGACATGACAAAGGCGAGCAGCAACCTAAAGTTAGGATGAGATTACATCCAAATAATGGGAATATTAGCAGAGGATCTCTTTAAGCCATCATGTCTCTCAAAAAATTTCTTAGCTGCAGTGGCACTGTTGATCGCCAAAATGACTGTATCCTGCTTTCAAAATTTTTTAAAATTAAAAAAAAGAAAAGAAAAGAAAAGAAACTGTCCTAATTCCACCAAAAGGTACTTGTGAACTATTTTACCAAGTCATTTAAAGGCTGCTTTTGTTGAAGTTCATCAACCCACTGAGGCTTCTTAAGAGAAGGTTTCTCATGCTCAGAAGAATTCCAGAATCTCAATGAGAAATGGTGTCCACCAAATGTTGGAGTTTCATAGAATATAACCTAAAATTGTTCAGACAAACCAACATAGATTAGTCGCCATTAAGAAATACAACTAAATGACAAACCAAACAGTAGAAGCAGTCAGACCTACATACATGGTCGTCAAATTGAGACAATATTTCCCTGTTCCAGTGAATATGATGCAATTTAGGAATCCAACAAATTCCCCAGGCATTAAGATGAAGAGAATCATATGCCAGCTCGATCCAGTAATCATTTTCTATAGATGTCTGCCTGCACTGGTCTAATAACCCATCAAGTTTAAGGCATCCACAGCATTCGCTAACATCATCAATACTGTGAGCGCAGGATTTTCTGACATCATCCTCTTCTGCTCCATTGTAAAACACTTGACCATTGCTGAGACAAGGTCTATACTGACCCAACAAAGAAAACTTCGATTTACCTTGAAGAGATACATGCATATTACCATTGATGGAATGGAGGATCTCCTATTTACAGAAAATATCCAGCATTGTCAAATAAAGTCCCAAATTTAAACCATTTCCAAATACCAAAGCTAGATGCCGTATAATATCAAGCTCAACAAGATAACAGTTCAACACAATAAGCAATTTGGTTTCTTTAATTTCAAAGTACCCATTTTTTCTAAGCAATTATAATTCATACATAAAATTCTTTTTTTCCAAAAATAATTTGAAAGAAAAAATAAGTGCTTTACACGGAGCATTACAAAATCAGCAATAAATAACTTCAAAACACACAAGTAATTTTCGTTATTTAATTTCTAATTACCCTTTCTCAAAGCAATTATAATTCATAAAATCTTTTAGAAAAATTGAAATCAAAATTACTGCTTTACCTGAAAACTAGATTGCAGATTCGAAGAAGACTCGTGATTTGAAGCGAAAGCGACGACAATGTCAACAGAATCTGAAGAACAAGAAACGAACCAGCCAAACAGAAGATTATAAGTAGATGGTAGGGTTGAAGAGAGCGGCTTTGGCCACCAAATCCTACACTTTCTTCTCATTTTTTTTTTTTTTGGTTTTCACGTTATTATCTTAAAAATTTACTCAAAATTGCTTTGCTTTCACTTTAAACCCTTCAAGAAATTTTATAACGAGCTTAAGCTCTTAATTCCGGCCAATTTCATTTGTTTTCTAATTCTCCATTCTTTCCTTTTTCCCTTTTTCATTTCACTGATTTTATTATCTTCTTCCAGCTTGAAAGTTGAAACCCTAGTTCATTTCTATACAATTTAGAAGAAAAATAATACTAAAAAAAGACGTTTATGTGGCAAAAATATATTATATTATGAAAATTCTTTTTCTTGATTTTTTTCTTGTTTAATTAATTTGACACAAAATAAATACATAAGTTTGTATAATTTACCATGTAGCATTACGGTTTTCATTTTCAACTACCTTTAATTATAATTATTAACTAATTTGTTTTTCGTACACTATACAAATAAATTTTATTTATTTAAATGTATGTAAATATATAAATTAACATTATATTGTTTAATGTATATATAAAATATATATAATATAGTCAAGATATAAAATTATAATAAATTTGATTAATAGTTTGCATTTATTTCATTCAACAGTTTGAATTTTTTCGATAAAAATAATAATTAATTTTTAACTATATATTTATATTCTCTTAAATTACTTTAATTATTTGAAATTATAATATTGTTAAATACTATTATATTTTTAAAATTCAAACAATTATTATTTTAAATTTTTATTGTCATTTTTTAATATTTAATTTATCTAAAAATAAAAAATTCTTAATTTTATTATCAACATAAATAATAAAAATAAATTTTCAAAAATAATAATAATAACATAAAAAAGTAAAAATACTTGAAAAATAAATCTCACCAAAAAAAAAAAAAACGTCATTTTAAATAGTACTTTAGTTTTAATTTAATTAGTTTTTTTTAGCAATGGGCTTTAATTAATTAGTTGGATCAATATATTTTATGAATTTAGCACACCTGTGGCCCACTTATTTTCTTTCATTGATATGAGATCCTAAAATTTTAATCATCATGCTTAGACTTGATAATTCATGTTATCGTATTGTATAAAATATTATATTTATGTCGTGTTTTACACGAAAATTATGTGTCACAGTTCGTATTTACATCAAAATATAAAATATAATTTTTTTGTTTTATTAAATTTATTTATGATTTTCTAAAATTTTAAGCTGTGTTATCTTCGTATCTTTTATTCGTATCATTTTCATATTGTATCATTGTATCATATTTCAAATTGTTAGGTCTAATCATGCTTTCTCTTTCCTTCTCTAATTGGACGCTTTTCTCCTTTGCTCTATTAACTTCTCAAGATAATTCCCCACCTTTCATTCTATTCTCTTCCAATGTTGTCAACTGTCACTTTTGACGATGTTCAGCAATTCCTATTCTTTGCTTTTTTTCTTTTTTCGTCCATTTTCCTCCTCATTGATTTTTTTTTCTTTTTTTCTCACTAATCTCCTCCCTCTTGTATATTTTATCCCTCTTTCATTATTGGTGGTGGTGGTTTTAATTTTCTTTCCGATTTTTTTTTGTCTTAACCAAAAACCCCTTAACTATTTTAGACATAATTTTGTCCGAATAAATTCTAAATAAAATTCGTCGCTCACAGTCAAATTCGAGTCAAATTTTGAAATACCAAGTTGATTAGACAAGATAGGTATGGTGCATGCAAAGAAAACTAAAGAGCCTGAAACTTTTAAAAAAGTAGGAAAAATATATATCCTAAGTGAAATTGATTCATTTAATGATAAAATACATGGAATATAATTATTTGAGTTTAAAAAATCAATTGGAGAATTTTTTAAGAACTAATTTAGAAAATTTAAGTTATGAAATTTTTTATTTTTCAATTCTTCCTACTTACATTAAAAAAATTCTCATGCAAATTCTATGAGATTTTATAGTAATGTTTATGCATGAAACTACATGGAATTACATGATGAATAAATAGAAATTTATTTAATAACAATACATGACTAGAAGGTGAGGAATTGGAGATTACAAATTGCTACATTTCAAGACTGCTTTTCAGGCATGTTTTAAGAAGATTTGCAAGCTAGATTTTGAATAACTTGGGATGAGAATTTAGGGCTGAATTTTTTCACACATGTGCTACACTAGATAACCTATGTTTAAGACTTTTTTGATGATTTTAAAGTACAAATTGATGCTCAAAAGAAATAAAAACATAAGCCACATTTAGAATTTTTTGAAGCTATGTAAACAACATTTCAAGCTAATTTTGAACCACTTGGGATGAGAACTTGGACTTGAGTTTTTTCATACATGTGCTACACTAGATAAACTATGTTCAAGAATTTTTGGACGATTTTAGAAGCAAAAATTGATGCTCAAAAGAATTAAATACTAAAACCACGTTTAGAATTTCCTAAAGCCATGTAAGTAGTATTTCAAGGTAGTTTGGGATAAGAATTTGGGGATGAATTTTTCACACATGTTGCAACACTATATGACCTATGTTCAAGATCTTTTTGGTGATTTTAGAAGTTCAAATAGGTGCTTAAAAAGCTGGATAACAACCATATGGACAAAATTCAAGGCTTTTTTATGTATAAAAATAAGTCAAGTAAGCTAAAATATAAAGCACATGCAAGTGAAAAAGCAAAACATAATAAAAGAGTGACCACTTACATAAATTTTTGCAACCAATTGTTGTTCTTTTTTTTCTTAATTGTAAGAAAGAACATTAAGCCCTAATTGCAGAGCTTGTGTGGAGTTTTTTTGCTCTTTCATTGCCAACATGAAGACACAAGGATTATCTTATCTTGGGACCATTTACACCATGTAAAATGAAGGAATAATGGTTAAAAAAATCTTTTCTTTACTGGTCATGGGTTGCATGAGTTTGGCCCATAACCAAGCCTTGATCAAATTTCCTTTTGGCTAAGGTAAAACATTCCCCAGTAATTACATTGATTATGCTTGCAATAGGTAAGTTATTTATAGCTCAACCTTCGTTTTTCTCTTGCTCATTCATTTGATTCTGACCACCCTTATTATTTTTTTTTTTTTTTACACTCTTAGGTTCCTTCTTATCCTTTCTTTTTAATCCCTATTTTTGTACTCCGTTCTATCCTAACCTTGTCTTGATCACTAAACAAATATGCCCAACCAACCTTTCCTGATCAGATTTTCTATTTCATTCTTCAGGTTGACACAATCTTTCATATTATGATCGAAGTCTCATTATAAAGCACATCTCTTAGTCGGGTCTTTTCTTGTGTTCTGCCTCAATGGTTTTGGTCATCTTAGGTTTGAAACTTTTTCTATTTGTATTAGAATCCTCTTTTGAGAGGTATTCAATGCAATGTAGTTTCTTTCTTTACTTGGGCTTGTGCCTTTGTGTCATTTTTCTTTTGGGATAAGATCATAGAATTTTTTTTATCTTTTTTTCGATCAAGGAGAGGGATGAACTTTTCTCACCTTGGCCATCGAAAAAAAGGGATAAGCCACTCTCACCTCAATTATTTTTCATGGTGGCTTCAGCATTTATATATTTTTCAACCATGAGTAGAATGTTAGCTAGTGTCTTTGGTGGCTCTAAAGACAAGGTAAGCTTCAGATAGTATTATCTATCACTAAATCTATTAGTCAAGGCAGTTATAATGGCCCTTTGCTCTAGGTCTTTCACTTGTAAAGTTTTTACGTTAAAACGCATACCGTAGCTTTTTAACCACTTTTTTTGCCTTGATGGAGCTTAGAATAGTTTTCTTGGTTCTTCTGTAATTGACAAAACGGAAGAGGAAAGAGTAGCTAAGCTCTTTAAATGTGGTAATCGACCTCAGTTTAAGGCTATAGTAGTAAGATTGAGCCGCTACTTTAAGGATTATGACCAATCCTTTACACATCAGGGCTTTATATGCACTATGCATCATTATGTTAATTTTATAAAATTTTAAATGATCAAAGGGATTAGATGTACTATCGTATGTTTTCAAAGTCAGTATTTTGAATCCTTTTGGAAGCATGATCTTGTCAATCTCCTCGATAAAGTGCAAAGTTTTTAGGAATTTTAGCTCATCTTAAAAAACAATAGCATTCCCCTATAATTCTTTTTTCATGGCCTGCATTTTGGCCTCTAGGTCTTTGTTCAATTGGGGTTCTTAGTCAATTTGTTTGGATTTTTATGTTGTTGCATGGGAGGAGTTATGGTTCAGATTGTGGTGATAAGTAACTTGAAAGGCATGTTCTTCTTCCCTAGAGGCTAAGAAGGCCTTCACTTTTTCATAGCTCAGTTATCTTTCTATTGGTTATTTGTTATGGGTGACCAAGTCAGGTATCTTCGAGGTTTAAGATAGCGTTATGGTTTACAACATCTACTTTAGAACTTGGATTTGTTCGATCAAGGCTTGAAATTGTTCCATGGTTAGTCCTGCTTGTACTGGCACAAATTGCTCCGTCTGTTGGCTATTATGGGTTTTAGTCCTAGCTAGGACAACTGTCTCTCCTTCTTCATTGGCTCTTTTTCCTAGGTAACATGGTATTTGGCTTGGCTAAAGAATAAATTGCCTTTATCTAGTGCGCTAAATGTTAGTGCCAAGTTTTGAGTTTTGGGTTAAAATCCTAAAATCACAAGAAAGGAAAAAGAGCGATTAGGGTAAAGGCAATGAATGTTTTTTGCATTTGCACTCCGACACTCAAGTTAAAAGTCAATATACAAAAAGTTAAAAGAAGAGAAAAATAAGGATGTAAGAATAGAATAAGACTGGATCGATAGTACGTGAATGGCTTTTATTTATAAGTGAAGGTGAAGGGTTTGTGGGGTAAAATGGTGAAGTAATAAAGCTGATGTGACACTATATATACCAAATTGACTTGATATACCAGGTTGACCAAAAAGTTAAAAATTTTTCTAACTGTTTACTGATAGTCCCTAATGAAAAAGATGACCAATATGCCATTTAGACTCAAAAATACCCTTAACACATTTCTTTATAATAGAATAAAAATGAATCATTAAATACAAAAATAAATGTCAATTAACAGCACACAATCCGATAAGGATGTTGTAATTATGATAGAGGACACAAATATAAATAACTAGACTTGATAGTTTAAAATACGATACGATAACACGACACGAATATAATATGAAAATAAGATACAAAAGTGACATGATTTAAAATTTTAACAATAACTGTATATGGGTTTAACATAACTAAAAAAAATGTATTTTATGTTTTTATATCAATACGAATTGTGACGCGTAATTTTATATAAAACATTATATGAATACATAAATTTCAATATTTTACAAGATACACAATACATAACCCATGTCAATTTAAGAACTAAACTTTGGATAAACAGTTTTGAAAAGAAAATTAAAAGAAAAGATATTGTGCTAGTTAACATTTACTAAAACTTATATGAGAATAGCAAAAAAAAAATAAGAGAAAAATTGCATAACATGAAACTGTTTTTGATAACATGGATATATCTCTCTATATGCAAGATAGTTGCAATATCATTTATCAAATCTGAAAAAAAAAAAGTTGACAGTCATATCTTTTTTAAATATGAATTTGATAATTTTATTGGAAATAGACATATAATACTATTTATAGTTCATAATATTTTAGTGAGTGATGAATTAAACCATTAAAAAGGTATAGACATGCCTTTAATAATGTGATCTTGATTAATCATGGAGCAAAATATACAAAATATTTGGAGATGTGTGTAAAGAAACAAATTGAAAATATGTTTATAAAGAAAAAAATGAAAAGTAATATATTTTTAAAGTTTGAATGAAAATTTTCAATTGAAAAAGAAAAAAATGATATAGCTCATTCTATTTATAGACTTGAATGCATCGGATAATTCTTAGATGATAATTATGACATATAAATAATTTTTAACTATTTAAATTTTAAATTTATTTAAAATTTAAATATTATACATATTTTAAAACCTATTTGAATTTTAAATATCATTCATGTTTGAAAAGAGTGAATTTGAGAGAAACTTGGTTTAATTTAAATAAAATTGTAAACATGTAATTTTGTTCGAATTGATTAAAAATTGTTTCAAAGTAAATTTTATTGGATTATGAATTTCGAGCATGATCCGGATCCATTTTAATGTATGTATCAATTAAATTACTTTTGTTTGTTTAAAGTTTCTTTTAGGTTATTGGGTTTGATTTAAGTTAAAATCAAATTCAAGTATCATAAGTTATTTGGGCTTGAAAGCCCAAAACCCAAATCATTTAGGCTTAAAGGATCCAAGCCCAAAATCTAAAGCTTTTTCCTCTAAATAATAACCAAGATTTACTTTTACTTTTAATTTTTTTATTTACTAGTTTTATTTCATTTGTGTTAAAAAACTAAACTAAAAAAGAAAAAACAAAAGTGCAATTATTGGTGTCATGCACAACATCAAGAGCCTTGGTAACCTCCCTTGATAGCCTGCTACCCTACTCCCTCTTCTCTATACTCGCCACCCTCCTCTTTTTCCCTTGCAACCCACTTTTTTACCTTCAATCAACTGCCAACCACCTTACTCTCTCTTTCACGTACCAGCCATTCCTCATTTATCCTCTACAACTTAAATTCTCCCTTAGTTAGACCTACCATCCCAGCCTTTCCCATGATCCCAAATCTCTTTTTAAGGCTAGACAAAATCTAAACAATTAAGATTTTTTTTTTTTAAAGAGACTCTAACTCTTTTCGAAAATTTCCAAAACACTACTATCAATATAAGCCAATCTCCCTAAATCGAATTTATCACCATACAATTATAGACCTAAATCTCAAACTTAACTTAACTCACTACCTACCAGCTACTCAAATCATCCTTTCAACATCACTGTTACCATCATCAACCTCCCCAACCACTACCACTCATCGTTACTACAACCAACAACCAAAATGAAGACCCAACAACAGCTCTAAAACCTCATGACCTACATAACCATCACCTAAGCACCCAAGGCCCCACACCACCTAGCAATCACCACCATTGCCACTGTACCATCATCACCTAAATACCAATAAGTCAAAACCCCCCAACCAACATTCACACTTCAAAACTCAAAAAAATCCCTATACCCACCATATTACAATAAAAAAAATACTAAAATCAACCACATTCCTGGTAACACTATACAAATAAAAAAAAATCATAAAAGTAAACAACCAAAAGCAAAAAAATCCAAAACAACAGAAGCTAGTGGTTTAGTTTAAAATTGGTTTTGGGTTTTGGAAGTTTCAAAAGATTTCAGGGTTTCAAACTTGGTGAAAAGAAAAATAGAAAAACAAGGAACAACATACTAAAAGATCGAAGGATTTGGTATGAAGGTTAGTCTTTCGAGGTGTTTATGTTGTAACTTTAAGTGTAAATCTAAGCTTTTAAAATGAGATTTTCAAAAAAACTAAGGTCTGAATGGTGATTAGAAGGTCGAGATAAGCTTGAGGTAAAAATCTAGAGTTGAAAGGAAATTGTTGGTGGCAATCGATGGTAGGTTGCACATTGGCCAATGACTAGACTCTGGGTTTGCTTTGAGTTTTTTCGATAAGATTAAAATTTTTAGAGAAAAAGCATCTTAGAGAAAAAGAGATAAGGAAAAAATGAATAAAAAAAAAAGGGTTTTATAGTTAATAAAATGTGGTATTTTGAAGTGATAGGATTTATGCATCAACCTAAAATTCAACTCAAAACTCGTATGCCAATTGGATGTGAAATTCTAAACTATACATGGAACCATATCGGATCACCTTGAACTAGTCATCAAATCGCTCCAAACCTTTATGAATAATTAATTAGCCTATTTTAGATGATTTTTGTTTTTTTTTTATATTTTAAGTTATATATATGTGTGTATATATATATATATATACTCTCACATTTACATTTTAAATCCTTAATTTTAATATATGTACTAGTGTGTAAAGCTTGGCTTTGTATGGTTTGTTGTAATAATTTTTAGTATTCTATTAAATTGGAAACTTATTAATGGTCAATAAAAGTTTCAAAAACTCAGTGAAAGTAATTCAATTAAGTATAAACAAGAGACCGTCTAAATATATTGTTCCATCTTCAATTGTATTACAATATTTTCTATCTTATACAAAGACAGTAACAATAATACTGTACTAAGCTCAAGCTAAAATAAAAATGTAGAAGTTATGAATTTTGGTGTAACCATTCTATTAAAGCTGTTGATGAAAAAGAACAATGTTATTCACCTAACACATCTTAAAAACATGCAATAATGCATTTTTTTTAATCAAAATATCTTTTCTTAATAAATAAGTTTTCATTAATTCCTTTTTGCTAGCTATATATCTAATTTTTGTCAAAACTACATGATGACTTTTGGACATATCAAACACAATGTTTACTAATGACTCTTTCAAGTCATTTCATAAAACATTTTTTCTCTTGAGACATTTAAATCCCATGGATTCAAAGAACTCAGGAACATATTCATGTGGGCCTTGATAGACAATTCGCCCTTCTTAAAGAAAGATAATGTCATCAAAAAAATTTATCAAATCAAAGAAAGAGAATAATAGAAACAAAAATAGAAGCCAAAGAAAAACAAAAGTAAATCCAACTTGTATAATGGTTATAGGCTTATTTATACTTCTTTTCTGATTTTTTTTTCACCTATTTTAAATTTTAAAAGGCACTATGCTTGTGTGAAAAATGATTGTTTAGCAATTGTAGTATGTTTCCAGCATCACACATGCACAACACAACCCCTATAGGTTCATCTGTCTTTGCACTCTTGAATAAATCGATTAAAAAATTAGAAGGAATAAAAAAAATTTAGTAATATTAATGTGTAATGTTTAAACAGACTTAGCAAGAACAACAAACATAGATGAAAACTACATAAAAAAACATAAGGTATAATAAAAACTATAAGAAAAACCAAAAAATGCAGCAAAACAAAGCATGTAAACAATAAGATTAAAAAGAGCTTTAAAAAACAAAATTAAATTGAATGTCAATGGCAACATGAGTTTTGTTTATACCTCATATTGGTTTTGTTTGCACATAATTTTTTTTTTACAGGAGATCCGAAGGAAAAAAGTTCCCTCATTGTCTGTTTGCCATCGCCAGATTTTCCAAAATCCATTAACAGCATTTGACCTATACCATCTTTGATAAAAAGCTATACTTTGACATCGCAAGAACAAGAACAAAAAATATAAGGTAAGTTACATTTAAGACATAAGAAAAAACCTAATAACAAACCATGTATGCCATGGAATCAACAACAGAAACAAAGGAGTTTTTTCATCATGCTTTGAGCACTAAGGCTTGTCTGAACAAATTTAGAGATAATTAATTTATTCATTGCACACATTATAAAACTATCAATTTATCTGATCAATATCAATAATATTTGCATTGAAGTTGAAAATAGTGTTTTGACAAACAAATAGATCAATATTAAAAGCAACATAAGAAGATTGCAGTTTCGATTTTCCCATGTTTATAAAAAAAAAATGTTATTAGGTTTACCTTATTTTTGTTGGTTCAACACCAAGCAATTTTACGATAATTACATTCTACTTTTGTTTGTTTTTTTTAGCATATTGAGCAGGATTATTTTTTCTTCGCAAAACCTATATTTATATTGAAGTATCTTTGTAATAAAATAAACAGGTGCAACAAAAGAATTAATGTTAGGAATAAAGATTTTAATTTATCATGGAGATTTAGGAGCAGAATTGAATAAGACCAATATAATGAAAAAAACAAACATCACGTACAACTTAACAAATCAAACATCTAAAGAAAATCAACAAAAAAGGTCACAAATTAAAAAAAAAAGATAAAACAATGTATAATACAATAATACTAACCTGAAAACTAATTATCCAAGAAACTTTAACAAACCCTGAAAGAAAAAATAAAAATGATCAATCAAAAACAAAATTATTTGATTCCAACAACATGCAAAATAAAATAAATTATTTGTTGAAAACATTTTACATTTTCATATGAATTTTGAAAATATATCATTTCAACATAAAAATACCATAAAATATCATCTAAAAGATTATGTTTCCATAAAAAACAATTACAAGAACAATAAAACAAATCATTGTCAAAGAAAGAAACAACTAAAAACCTTGATTCCGAGGCAACAAAATAATATAATAAGAGATTAATTTTCATTTAGGATAAAAAACATGCAAAGATAAAATCTTCTAAAACAATGAAGAAAACACACGAAATACCAATTCAATTAGCCAAAAGGTATGTTCAATTTAGTCTTTTACTGATAATTAACTATAGCCATTAAAATTCACATTGACCATACAATATAATTACAATACAACATCATGAAACCCATTGATCAGTCATCAAAAAATAACAAAGCAAAATCCTAAAATGCATTCAGTAACTATCAAGTGGATGAGATTAAGATGTAAAAGGATTGAAGCCATTCCGTATCATTTTTTTCAATGGTCAAAACAAACGTTGTGGCAATTTACCCCAATCATACCAATCTTATCCATCACACGTATTTAGCTCCAAGTTTTGCAAGACTTGATTGGGATTTACCAACACTGCACGTACAAAAATAGTGATATAATAAGCTAGTTCGATTTTATCCAAGAAGAGATTTTGAAAGTATATAATTAATCCCTTAAAAGAAAGTTTGGAAACTATCCTTAAAGAAAATAGTGGTTGCCAATCTCAATATGATATAACCATTCCTTTTAAGGTTGTGACTCAAACATGTAAGTCTCAAATATATAAAAACTAAAACATACCTAGAAATTTAGATATAGTTGAAAAAGTAAGCTTTTAATAAAAATATTTTTTTTATTTTCTATTGCTTTTTCACCACCCACTACAATATCAATATAGCTTATGTACTATCATTCTTAGTTAAAAAAATAACTTTCTCATATAGAAAAAATTATATAAATTTAATATGAAGTAGTTTAAGTGGGCAATAAAAAAATGATAGTTCAGTAAAAAGTCATATAATAAAAACAGAACAAAACTGAAGATTCATAATTAGATAAGAAAGAAATTGAAAAGATAAAAGATAAAAAAGATTGATTATCTATAAAGCTATGGAAACAAATTACTACAACTAAGAAATATTACAATCTACAAAAGATTTAGACTTTGTATAAATATAAGAGTCTATACTAAAATAAAATAGTATTGTAAAATAGTCAATTAACCTAAATGACTAAAATAGAAAAAAAAAAATGCACATGTAAGTTAATAACAACTATAGCAATATCAATCGAATAAACAAAACAAAATTGAAAGGATAGAACAAAGTTTAAAAGAATATAAATGCAATTTCATATATATATATATAACTTTATATAAAAAAAAAAACCAAATTAGATTCAACAATTTGAAAAAAAAAAAGAAAACACATAATAAAAATGAAAATGTTTACACATGCAATAGAAAAGAAATTGAATTACTTATATATAAATATAACTAGTCAAATTACATTATTTTCTATGCCATTACAAATTAAATATGTAATTACTGAAAATGGTTAGAAATTACATATTAAACATGTAAGTATAATGGAATAGAAACTTTTTTAAGTTTCACTGATTAATTATTCATGAAACTTGTAAAACCAATTTTTTTAACTATTTGTTCTTCAACATCTCTTAACTTTGCAAAGTCCATTTTTGTATCAATTCATCTTTTATTTAACTTAATTAGAATTGTAATTCAAGCATCGATGTCAAAACTTATACATGACCAAGAAATATGTGAAAAAAAAATAAGAACAACAAAATTTTGACTTTAGTTTCCAAAAGAAGAAGAAACAAATGTTGGCTATAAACAAAGTTTAGGTTTGTATGTCATTCCATATAGCAAGAAAGTATGATAATCCTTATCAATTTCATTAAGATCAAACTGAAAATAAATAGTTATTTTCTTTAATTTCTCATTCATTCTATCCTATAATGTATTGAAACTCTTATTTAAGCCATCCAATGTTAAAAATGATTCATCTTCCCCACCCAATGGAGAAATTTAAATAAGTATTCTCAAATTTAAGCCAATTCAGTAATTTAGTAAGTGTTCCATCAAAAGAAAAGAAAAAAAAATTAAAACCACATTTTCAAAATAGGAATGCTTATCAAAACAATTTGTAATAGTAAAGATTAAAATAAAATAAAATTTTAAATCAAGAAAAAAAATCATAAAATAGGAAAATAAAATAATATAATCTTACTTAAAGTACAAAAAATTTTCACCTACATTTGGAAGCTCATTTTTATTCTTGCAAAAATTAAAAGCCAAAAGTAATCTAAGACTATTGCTTTTGGGAAAAAGTTATAAGGAACACGAAAGTGTTTAAAAGATAGTTTAAATCATACTTAAATTAGATATATTCCATAACAGTATAAAAATAGCCCAACTCAAGATAAATACTTATTGAAATAATTGGATAGGCACTTATGCAATACTATTGTGAATGGATGTAAAAGAATTAAGAATGATGCTCTTATTGTTTCTTATTTGATTGTTACTTAGATATAGAAACATCATCTTCCTCATAGTAACCTTCTCCATCATGACTTTTTTTATTTCTTGCATGGGTGAGTTTTAACTAAGGATGAGAGAATACAAATACAAATCAATGGTTTAGTCTCACTTCATGAATCAATCCAAAATTGAAATTAGCCAAACATAATGAATTTTCTCCATCAAACCAAAATTTCAACTGAAATTAATGATTGAATTTCTTTTTGGCATTATGTGTATGTGGTAGGTGAATGTCTAATCTAATAAATGCTCACTTATTTAATATTAAAATTTTGTTCTATTGATAAACATGACATAAGTTTCACACCAAAAATTATATGGTCATATGAAATATTAAACAACTCAATTAATAAACAAACTACTATCCACTCAATTATCTTTCAAAGTCAAACAAAACTTTTATTTTTTATTTTTGTTTTTTTATTTAATTAATTGACTCTCACAAACATAAAAGTAAAAAGAGCTAATAAAAGAAAAAGTAGCCGAAACAAAAGGCTTAAACATCCGCACTATATACAGTACGTCTAAGCATTAGGCAACCTATAAGATCAATCTTCCAATTTCTCACATCATTAAGCTTCACTACATGAAAAATTTATCCTATTATCAATCTGTTTACATCCATAAAAAATAAAAAGGGTCATCTTATAAAAAATAGGAGTGCTTACAGCTTTTTCAACCAACTCAACATATTCATATTCCACAAACACATGCATAATAATTGTTTTCATAGCCAAATTAAAATATAGTATTTAGAAGCAAATAAAATAAGAATTGACTTTATCTACCATTAATTTAAACTTTATAAATTTTAAACCATAAACCATCCATCTAATTTTAAAACGATCATAAAATCCATCCAAAATCATCATCAGAGGACCATGAATGACTTTGGACCATTACACACCCTACGTTCTACTATTTTACTATGTATTTTTTCAAGTCCATTACATTTTTTTTATTTTTTTAGAATTAAAACATAAGAAAAGTAATAAGCATTATTTTCAGCTCTTCTTTAACTCTTTAGCACTGCACTCTTTAAAGCTTTTTCCTACAACAATTGTTTTTTAATTACTACTTTTAACAATTTTTCAAATGTAAAAGAACCAAAATAAAAAAGAAAATAATTTATTAACTATTTAGTAAATATGCAGTGAGTTACATATAACCAACCCAATACTTTGTTCAGCTCAAAGAAACTGATGCCGAGTTACATATAACTAACAAAAAAAAACCTTCAAACATTTAAGTTTTACCCAACAATAGACAAAATAAGCTAAGATCCCATGTTAAACAAAATAAACCAAAAAAATAACAAGAATCAAAAGCTAAGGAAAAGTGTGAGGAAGAGATAAGTTTAGATCTGAGTCAAAGAAAGAACTTCAATAATATATATATATAGAGAGAGAGAGAGAATGAGTGAGAATGAGTTTAGAGTTGGATATGAAAAAAATGCAATGAGTAAAGGACTGAAAGAATTAAAAAGCTTTAGTTTTTAATACTTCTAGTCTCTTACTACTAAACAAATAATATAAAAACTCAACAAATGTTCTTAGATTACTTGATTCACTTTGGTCAAGTCTTTTTTTTTATACCATCATGTTGGCTTGCTTTGCTTCAATGCTTGGCATCTCTCTACCTACTATAAACTCTCTTTTATCTTCCTAAAAATAAAATCGGTAATAAAATAAAAAACACAAAGTGATTTGTAAAAAAATTCTACTCTAACTAGAATACATGCAATCCAACTATTACAAATGTTAAAGAAAAGTACTAAACCAACATGAACAAATCCTTAAAAGAACTTATCTTAAATCAAAACAGTACCAAACCTTTAACAATTCCTATAAAAAAAATAAAATATTCATCAAATTAAAGCAAAACTCTTTGCAATAACATGCAAAAAAAAATTCACCCAAACAATTTTATACCAAATATACAAACATAACAAAGAATAAAAAAAACAACAAATCTCTGATTTGAGAAAGATCACTGAAAATCGAAAACCCAAAAACTGCCACCCATCAAACGAAAAACACATTCATTGAAAAAAAAAAACCTAAATTTTTGAAGCAAATAGAAGCACAAAACCTTACAAAGAAGAAAAAGTTTTAACAAAACAAAGCCCACAATGTCTTCAAACCCAAATACAAAGAAACACAATGAAAAACAAAAAAAAAAAGGCAGAAAGGAATAAAAAATGAAGAAACAATATTGAGGATAACGACTATGCAAAAGAAAATTCTAGAAGCTAAACCATAAAAACTGGAAAGAAACTTCTTCGAAAAGAAAAAAAAATTATGAAAAAACACAACACAAAAAAGGGACATGTGGCAACCCTATAATCATTCGAAATACTTTTTATTTATAATAGTATAGATTTAAGAATGAAAGGCTTTAATGAAAATGAATTTTAAATTTTATTTATTTATATTTCATCATGATTGAAGAATTTCTTACATTAGAAAAAAAATAAAAAAAAGAAAAAATCTTTTCAAAGATGAAATTTTATGCAAGTGATAATAGTGATTCCTGAAAATCTTTATTTGGGAATTTTGTTTTAAATGTCTCCAAAATAATTGGGGTGTTTAGAAAAGAAATTTTAATGCAAAAGTATTCCCTTTCCTGTTTTTTATCAAATAATATAAAAGAAAATTATTAAAATTTAAGAAAAAAAAAGAAAAAAAGGATAATAAATAATAAATAAGAGTAAAAATAAAATAATAAATTAAAAAAAACAACAAAGTTTTTTCAAAAAGACAAATGAAATTACATGCACATCATATTTTATTTTTTGCATCTCACAAATGCATATTAATTACAAAAATAAACATGAATCTCTTATCATGAAATTTTAAGAAAGTCTAAATAGTTATTCCTAATAAAAAAATTTTAAATGAAAACATTTTTCTAAAATGGCACCAAAATATTGGGTACTTAAAAGGATATTAAATAAACTAGTATAAATTAAGTCATAAGCAATATATTCTATTTTAATCTTAAATTTTGAAAATGAAATAAAGCTCATGATGATGAGATTTTATGGAAGTGAAATAGTGATTCCAAAAATCTTAAGTCATCAAGATTTTTTCTAAAATAGTCACTAACATATTAGCTTATTTCTAAATATTCAATACAAAATGCTGCCATTAATAGCGATTTATTTTTAGTGTATTTCTAAAATATATTTATATTATTAATGTTTCATATTTGCATTTTCTAAATGTATGCTAATTATGAAAGTGAACACAAGCCTTCGAGAATGAAATTCTAAAGAAATTCTAGTAGTGATTATTAAAAAGTATCTAAGTGAGAAAATATCTCTCAACATTAGCAAAATATTATAGCCACTTTGAGAATTTTTCAATGCACATGATTCTTGCTCGTTTTTTAATACAAAATAAAACTTAAAAAATAAAAAATGAGGAAAATTAAATAAGATTGATAAAAAAAAAGTTTTTTATTTGTTTGAAATGAAATAAATCAAGAAAATTATTTTTTTAATATCAAAATTAAGATTATTTTTAAATCAAAGTTAAAAGGATAGCATATGATTGATTAGTACTGGTTTTAAGATAGGTGTTAAGGGATATTAATCATTCTCCACATGTAACCGTCATATCGAATCCAAACTATTTTTGCAAACAAAAAATTTATCTTTTTATAAATCTTAATTAACTTTAATATTTTATTAAAAATGTAAGACTCTTTAAGTGGCTAATCACATTTAGAAAAAAAATGATGATTTTTTATAATTTTAAAATTGTCAAGCAATCAAATTTTTAGATGAAATTGTTATGACAAAGATAAAGGATATATGGGTTAAAAGACTTCGATAAAGTTAATTTTGATAATATTGAAACCTAGGATAATTGTTTGGATGGTAATTTGGAAACATTAGAAATTGATTGGATAGGATTGTTTAATAAATAATGTAAATTTAAGAATTATTTATAAAATCTTATGAATAAAAAATATAAGTTATCCGCGTAGATATTTACTAGACATTTCTTATTAGGTTTTCATATAACTTGTAATACATATATATATGAACAAAGTGTTTAAAAGATAATTTTAAATGAGACTTAAATTAGATATATTCCAAAACAGCATAGAAAAAGCCCAACTCAAGGTAAATACTTCTTGTAATACTTAGATAGGGACTTATGCAATACTATTGTGAATGGATGTCAAACAATTGAGAATGAGGCTCTTATTGTTTCTTATTTGACTGCTGTTCAGATATGGAAGCATCATCTTCCTCATAGTAATTTCTCCATCATGGCTCTTTTTCTTTCTTGCATGGGTAAGTTGTGACTAAGGATAAGAGAATACAAGTACAAATAAGTGGTTTAGTCTTGCTTCATGAATCAATCAAAAATTGAAATTATCGAAGCATAATGAATTTTCTCCATCGAACCAAAATTTTAATTGAAAATAATAGTAATTGAATTTCTTTTTGGCATTATGTGTATGTGGTGTGGGAATGTCTTGTCTAATAAATGCTTATTTATTTAATATTAAAATTTTATTCTATTGATAAACATAAGTTTCATGCTAAAAATTATATGGTCATATGAAATGTTAAACAACTCAATTAATAAACAAACTACTATCCACTCAATTATCTTTCAAAGTCAATCAAAAATTTTATTTTTTTATTGAATTCATAATTAATTGGATCTCATAAATATAGAAATAGAAAAGAAAGAGCTAATAGAAGAAGAAGTAGCCGAAATAAAAAGCTTAGACATCCACACTACATACCGTATGTCTAAGCATTATGCAGACTTTAAGACCAATCCTCTAATTTCTCGCATCATTAAGCTTCACTACATGAAAATTTTATCTTGTTATTAATCTATTTACATCCATGGAAAGTAAAAAGGGTCATCCTATAAAAAATAATAGTTATTGCTATTTTAGCCAACTCAACAAATTCATATTCCACAATCGAAAGCATAATAATTACTTTCATAGCCAACTTAACATATAGTATATAGAAGCAAATAAAATAAGAATTGACTTTATAAGTGCTAAACCATAAACCATCCATCTAATTTTAAAATCATCATAAAATCTGTCCAAAATCATCATCAGAGAACCATGAACGAGTTTGAACCATTGCACACCCTACATTCTACTACTTTACTATATATTTTTTCAACTCTATTATAGTCTTTTTATTTTTCTAGAATAAAAACATGGGAAAAGTCATAAGCATTATTTCAACTCCTCTATCAGCTTTCTAGCCGCACTCTTCAAAACTCTTTCTTGTAATAATTGTTTTTTAATTACTACTCCTAACAATTTTTCAAATGTAAAAGAACCAAAATAAAAAAAAGAAACAATTTATTAACTACTTAGTAAATATGCAATGAGTTACATATAACCAAACCAATACTTTGTTAAGCTCAAAATAACTGATGCTGAGTTACATGTAACCAACAAAAAAAATAACCTCAAACATTCAAGTTTTACCCAACAATAGACAAAATAAGCTAAGATCACATGTCAAACAAACTAAACTAAAAAAAGAAAGAATCAAAAGCTAAGGAAAAGTGTAAGGAAAAAACAAGCTTGGATCTGAGTAAAAAATAAAAACTTCAATAATATATATATATATAAAAGAGATAAAAAAAAGAGAGTGAGTGAGTTTAAAGTTGGATGTGAAAAGAATGAAGTGAGTAAGAGACTGAAAGAACTAGAAAGCCTTAATTTTTAATACTTTTAGTTTCTTACTACTAAACAAATAATCTAAAAACTCAACAAATGTTCTTGGATTACTTGATCCACTTTTGTCAAATTTTTTTATACCATCATGTTGGCTTGCTTTGCTTCAATGCTTGGCATCTCTCTACTTACTCTAAACTTTCTTTTATCTTTATAAAAAAAATAGTAATAAAATAAAAAAACACAAAGTAATTTGCAAAAAAATTCTACTCCAACCATTATACATGCAATCCAATTACTACAAAGGTTGAAGAAAAGTACCAAATTAACATGAACAAATCCTTAAAAGAGCTGACTTTAAATCAAAACAGTACCAAATTCCTATAAAAAATAAAAAAACAAAATACTCATCAAATGAAAGCGAAACTCTTCCCAATAGCTTGCAGAAAAAAATTCACCTAAAGAATTTTCTACCAAATATACAAACATAATAAAAAATAACAAAAACAACAAATCACTAATTTGAGAAAGATCACCAAATGCCAAAAACCCAAAAATTTTGTCACCCATCAAAAAAGAAATACATTCATTGAAAAAAAAACGTAAAATTTTTTAACAAATAAAAAACACAGAACCTTACAGAGAAGAAAAAATTTTAACAAAACAAAACCCACAGTGTCTTTAAACCCAAAAACAATGAAAAAAAATAAAAAGGTAGAAATGAGTAAAAAAAAAAAGAAACAATATCGAGGATAATGACTATGCAAAAGAAAATTCTAGAAGAAGCAAAAAGAAACCATAAAAACAGAAAAGAAACTTCTTCAAAAAGAAAAAAAAATCTTGAAAAACCAAACAAAGAAAAAGGGACATGTGGCAACCCCATAATCCTTTAGGATCCTTTTTATAGATAATAGTATAAATTTTTAAAAAACAAGGCTTTAATGAAAATGAATTTTTAAAATTTTTAAAAATTTTAATTATTTATATTTCAGCATGATTTAAGAATTTCTTTACATAAAAAAAAAAAAGAAAGAAAAAGAAAAATTTTTTAAAGATGAAATTTTATGCAATCCAAATAGTGATTCTTAAGAATCTTTATGTGATAATTTTGCTTTAAATGTCTCCAAGATAATTGAGGTGTTTAGAAAAGAAATTTCGATACAAAAAGTATTCCTTTTCTTTTTTTATCAAATAATAAAAAAAGAAAACTATTAAAATTTAAGAAATAAGAAATGAGAAATAAAAAGATATTAAATAAGAGTAAAAATAAAATAATAAATAACAACAAAATTGTGTTTGAAATGAAATTGCATGCATATCATATTTTATTTTTTGCATCTCATGAATGTATATTAATTATAAAAATAAACATGAATCTCTAATGATGAAATTTTAAAAAAGTATGAGTAGTTATTCCTAATTAAAAAATTTTTAAATGAAAATTTTTTTCTAAAATGACATTGAAATATTAGGGTATTTAAAAAGATATTAAATAAAATAATATAAATTAGTCATAAGCATCATATTCTATTTTAATCTTATGTGTTCATGTTAAATTTTGAAAATGAATAAAAGCCTTCGATGACAAGATTTTATGAAAGTGAAATAATGATTCTTAAGAAAATCTTAAGTGACAAGATTTTTCTAAAATGTCACTAACATATTAGCATATTTAAAAAATATTCAATACAAAATGCTTCCATTTTGTTTTTAATTTAACCATGAAAAATGTATTTTCTAAAAAATAAAATTACATCAATTAATACATAATTTCATGTTTCATATTTGCATTTTCTAAATGTATGTTAATTATGATAGTGAACACAAGCCTTCGAGAATGCGATTATAAAAAAATTCTAGTAGTGATTATTAAGAAATTTTTAAGTAAGAAAATTTCACTCGACATTATCAAAATATTAAAGGATTCTTGCTCGTTCTTTAAATACAAAATAAAACTAAAAAAATTAAAAATGAGGAAAATTAAATAAGATTGATAAAAAAAAGTTTTTTATTTGTTTGAAATGAAATAAATCAATAAAATTATTTGTTAATATCAAAATTAAGATTATTTTAAAATCAAAGTTAAAAGTATAGTATATGATTAATTGGTATTGGTTTTAAGACACGTGTTAAAGGATGTTAATCATTCTCCACGTGTAATTATACACTCGAATCCAAATTATTTTTGCAAACAAAAAATTTATCTTTTTATAAATCTTAATTAACTTTAATATTTTATTAAAAATGTAAGACTCTTTAAGTGACTAATCACATTTAGAAAAAAAATGATGATTTTTTATAATTTTAAAATTGTCAAGCAATCGAATTTTTGGACAAAATTGTTATGACAAAGATAAAGAATATATGGGTTAAAAGACTTCGATAAAGTTAATTTTGATAATCTTGAAACCTTGGATAATTGATTGGATGGTAATTTTGAAACATTAAAAATTGATTGGATAGGATTATTTGATAAATAATGTAAATTTTTTAATTATTTATAAGATCTTATGAATAAAAAATGTAAGTTATCCACGTAGATGTTTACTAGACATTTCTTATTAGGTTTTCATATAAATTGTAATATATATATATATATGACTAATCTACTTATTTAATATAAGTAAATCTATCAATCTTAGCTCATAGTAAAGTTCCCAAAAAGAAATCTTAACTTTAATTTATTTTATATTTAAGGCTTTTAAGTAAACAAAAAATTCTACAAAAAAACCTTTATATAAATTAGCACTTAATAAAATATTAAAAATTTATTTTATATTTAAGATTATTAAAAAAAAACTATGTTAAAAGAATTATAAAAAAAACTAAGAGTTTGATAAATAACATTATTTTTGGTAAATATTTTACGTTTAATTTAATAATAAGTGCATTCATTTTTTTCTTTATTCGAAATTTTAAAAAAATCCAAAAATGCCAAATATATAAATTTTATTTTTAAAAGTCTAAAAATAATTTTTTAATTCGAATCTTTCGAATCGACCAGTTTATTATCTCTAAAAAAAAAAAAACTTGTATCTCAGTATAAATGAGATATATGAAACTCCAATAATTTTTAATTTTAATTATCAAAATTTAACTTTTAAAACCTTCAAATCATATATATCATATATTATATTATGTTAGCCTTAATTTTATCCTTATTTTGAAATGACAAAATTATGTTTTATTATTATTTTTGGTACTAAGTAAATAATATATTTTTCAAAGTGATATTTGATTTGAAAAATTCTTGAAAAAATGCTTTGAACTTAAAAAGAAAATTTTACCAGTAATTTTTTAAATGAAAAATGATTTGAGACCAAAAACAAACTTCTTTCGTCATTAAAAATAGGTTTTATACAAATTTGTGAAAGAATGATTGGTCCTTTATGGATAGGATTGATCCTCTTTACATAAAAGCAAGAAGTTTTGGTAAGACCTTAAAATGAATCGATCCTTTTAAAAATGGATTGATTAGTTTTTAGCAAATGGATTGATCCCTTAAAAATGGATCTATTGATTTTTTATTTAGAATGGTTTCAATTTTGAAAATTACAAAAATGGATCGATTGGCTTTAAAACTAACCAATATAGATCCATCTCTTATGAAAAAGGATCGATTGATTTTTTATACAAAAAGCAATTTGATTTCAAAACTGTCAAAATCGATTAATCCCTTCTAAAAATGGATTGATTAGTTTTCAAAATGATTTGATCCCCTCCAAAAATATATCAATTGATTTTAGCCCAAATAGCCTTAATAGTTTAGCTTTTCAAGAAAACAATGGGCATTTTCTTATCAATCAATTCCCAACAGCAACAAACTCATTTCTTCTATAAATTGGGCATCCAATGCCCTTATGAAGCAAGAAAGTAAGCACCAACTAGCCTTACATTTATTATCTCAAGAATTCAAGAGCATTTTAAATATTAGAGTTAATTCTTCCCATTCTTGTATCTAAATTATATCTGTTTTTTATTTATTATTCTTTGTACTTAAATTAGGCAAACATTTAACCTTTGAGAGGTTTTTCATAGTTTGCAAATTCTTTTGTATTCAAAAAGAATTTTTGAGTTAAAAGATGATGTATTTTCTTCAGTGAAATAGATAAGATTTGGAAAAATCCTAAAAAAGATAGAGATTGCTATCTTGACCTTGAAAGATAGGGATAGCATTTTGCAATTCAATTAGTGGATTGAGCTTGTCTAAAAGAGTCAATGGAGAAGATATAGATGCTTTTAGAGAATAACTGAACCTTTATAAATCTTTGTATTTGATTTTTCTATCCTTACTTTTTTATTTCATTTTTTTTTATATGTGCTTTAGTTTTCTTTATTATTGTTAATCTCATCAAATTTCCATTATTATTAATCTCATCAAATTTCCATCAAAGATTTTATTGTTTTAAATTTTTCATTCAAATGCATTGAAAGTTAATTTTGAAAAAGAATTTAGAGACAATCTAATTCATCCCTTTTGGATTGTTATCTACACTTGAGTTAACATATTACAACATATAAGGTTACCTAATAAGAATTGCTTACGTGGTAGTCTTATATGTATAACTTATTTTGATTACTCATAAGATAGTTTTAAATATGCAACCAAATAAGCACATTTTCAATTATTTATCAAGTAATTTTATTCAATCAATTATTCAATGTTAAAAAATTTTAAAATTTTAAAAATTAACTTTATTCAAATCTTTTAATTTATAGATAAACTTTATCTTAATTTAAATTATATAAAAAATATCTCAACTTACTCTTATCACCAAATATATTAAATACAAAATTCAAATACTAACATTTAAACATCATATATTTTTCGATCAAATCATTGTGGTTTTACTATTTTTTTTAATTATTTCTCCATATATTACTTTAACTATTTGGATTAATTATCTGTGTCAATTTATTTTAAGCACTATGCAATTAAACTTATCATAAAATTGATAATTTTATGGTGGCAATATGTTCAAATAGGAGATATGAGTTAAAGCTTTGAAAAGAGCATTAAATATTAAAATATTGACAATAAAATATAATTTAGATATATCTCTTTTAAAATGGATTTTTCAATAATATATATCTTATTTAAATTTAAAAATGTCATATATAATTTTTACTATTTATAAATTTCGTATTAATCCTTTAATATTTTAATATTTGATTCTTTTTTAAATTCAAACATATTAAATATCACCTATTATACCATTTATTTATTTAAATCTACTTAATAATTAAAGATTTCACATATTTAGGTTAGTTAATAATTGTTATCTAATGTCTATTGCTCTTAATCTGTAGTTTAGCTTGCACTGAAGTACTTGTTAGATGTGAAATATATATTTCCACTTTTAATAATCTCATAACAAGTATATTATTTTCAGTTAAATTCTTTTTGTAGCATAAATTTCTTAATTATTTTTAATTTTTTTTAAAGCGTTGATCACGATTGCAATTTAGTTGAGATATTTAAATTCTTTTTTTGAGTTACGTTTGTCATCTAACATTATTATTTATTTCTAATGCTTATTTTATTTGCTTCACATTTCTTAATTATTTTCGTGTTTTTTATTATGTTTTTATAAATATCACATTTTTTAAATGTTAAAGCTGCATTTGGGGATTTTTTTTTTTGTTAAGCCAAGAAAAATAATTGAATAAAAAATTGGTTTTATGTCATTAATAGATAATATGGATTTCATTTGCCAGATTCTTTGTGCTACGTGTTGATCTTAATTTTGTGAAGATCTTATTTAGGTGGCAAATAATTGATAAGTCATTGACTTCATCATTTTTTTTTTTTAAGTTTTGAATATATGGAACTTCGTGATAACGATTTTTTAAGTGTAAGTGTTATTTTTTTTTAATATCATCTTTATACTAAATGAAAAGTGAAAAAAAAATTATAATTATTATTACTATATTATATTTGCATTTTAAAATATTGATCATTTTAATTTTTATATTAACATATTTTTTTTAAAGTCCAAAAATTAACAACATAAATTGCACATAACAAAATAATTTTTTGGGATAATGGTAGAAAATTTTTCTTTGTCAATAAAAATTTTTCAATTCAAGAATTCGTAAATTAATTTTTTATTATTTTATGATTTGAGTAAGAATTTTTATATTTAAATCATTGATTTTGAAACTACACCAAACTTAAAAAGTGAGAATCAATTATACCCCAAAGGAATTTATTTCGAATCTAGGGTAATTTGTTATACAAGCAAATAAAATTTTTCATTGTGATTATATTTTAATTATTGATAATAAATTTTAATTAATAACAAACTAGTAAAAAAAAAAATCACATGCGTTAAGGATTCGGAGGTTTGCCACCTAAACTTGGGTCCTATCCAACTTGCCCCGAATGTAGAAAATTTATTGTCCACGTGTCAACCTCCGATGCCGTCGGCTCACAGAATCCAAGTCTTATCTGATATCATCCCCCGTTGCGTGCACATTGCAGGATTCACATGCTTTCTTTCTCTTCCCCTCTCTCACCATTCTTCCAATCTCTCACAAAAAACAAAACACGTCATTTCTCTCTATCCCAAGCAAACTGTCCCATCACTGACGAGGCTTTCACTCTTTTGTATGGAGACTGAAGAAAAGCTTTGGAGTGGTGTGGGTGAAGAGGCAGGAGAAAGGAGGTTGAAGAAGGAACGGAAGAGGAAGAGGAAGAAAGAAAAAGACCCAGAAAATCAGAAGCTAGAACAAGGAAATGAAGAAGACGAAGAAGATAAAGAAGAGGTCGTAGCAAGGGACCCGCTGGAGGTTTTTGGTAGGGACATTATGGTGATGATACTAAGCAACCTTGACGCGCGCAGCGTTGCACTATCTCTCCTTGTTTCACGTGCTTGGCACGGTATTGCTTCTTGTGATAGGCTCTGGAGCTCCAAGGTTTGTTTCCATTCTTTTCCCCAAAAAATTTGGTGTTCCTGAATTGGGTTTTTACTTTTGTGTTTTGGGGTTGTCAATTTATTCATGGTTATTGAATTTTCGGAATTGAGTTTTAGCTGTTGTAGCTGGGGTTTAGTTTAATATCGATTAATAATTAGAGATTTAGATGTTTCTTTTGTGATACGTTTACTTGTTTTGGTTCTGTTGTCCTGTTTTGTAATTTATTTATTTCTTTTCGTGTTTTGCCTGTTTGGTTACTCTATATCTGAAGGCCATTGACTTTCATGGTTACTGTATGTATTTGAAAGGTACTATCTTTTACGGCTTTGCTTGAGCTCTTAGTTACTGTTTTAGCGGTTCTAACTTATAAGTTCCATTTTTTTTTTTTTTTGAATTTTGGTTTAAATGGAGAAAAAGGGATAAGAAAAGTAAGCTGTTTAGATAAATTTTTTAAGAGTCAGTTTTTTATCTGTATCATACAGCGTAATTATGAGAAGTAAAATATTCAAGGTGATTTACAAGCAGATAAGGAAGCACTTACAGTTAAGACACCGCAAATTGTAGTGTTTATTAGTGTCACGAAGGAAATGAAAAGCAAAGTTTCCTGTTATTTATACACGAAGGGTGGAAGAGTCTTATTTCTTTTAACATGATTGGTTGATCCAAGGATGATGGAGCTGTGGAGGAAATTTGCCATCCGATTTTCCAAATGCACAACAATGGCAGCATGTGTAATAAGCTTCAACATTAAGCTGGTCAAACACTCTTGAAAAAGGAATCAAATACTTGGAATTTGGAAGTTAACTTATACCTTGCCACTGCATTTGGAAGCTATTTGACTTGTTTACTAACATTTACCTAGGAAAAAGCTGCCAAACTGCTTATGTTAGTTGGAATTGAATTTATATGCATCATAAGAACTGATGTCTAGCTGCATGGAATGGAGTGTGACAGATTGAATTTCTTTTTGAATCTGACTCACAGTTCTGCTGCATAGTGGCAAGGAGCAGTGACTTTTTATTTTTACTTAGCCATAACATGTGTATGACCTAATTATGAGTGTTGTTCACATGTAATTAGAGAGCTATGGAATGGATGGAGACTGTGCTTAAGGAAGTGGTGAAATAGAATCAAATTAAGTATGCTAATTGGTTATTTAAGACATTCAAGCAATCTCAATCATTTGTGCATGAGAAAATTAACCTAGAGCGGCCAAAAATGAATGCTAGCAAATTCTCTTTGTATGATTGTAGTCTACCCTTGTTGACAAGTGAATAAGTTTATTCTCAGGCAATGTGAATGTAGAAGACATCTTTGAAAATAGAAATACATAGGTAGTAGATTAAAGTCTTCAACCAGTGAATAGGCTTATCAAAGTCAATTAAGACTTTTGTCTTGTGTTCTGTGTTTCACTTTTATCCTTATTCAAAGTATATAACCTTTCAGGTTTTTTTTTTTTTTTTATTAATTTTTTTTTTTAATTTTTTTTAATACAAAATGAGAGTATTATTGGCTAACACTTCACAAAACCTAATGTAAGAGTTTACCCACATTACATGCTGAAGGGGAAGGTAAGAGCTAGCCTAGAGGGTTGATTTCTTGAGGATGAGAAGGTTGAGAGACTTTGACAATTTAAGGATGATAAATAGGTCCACATGTGGCTTCATGTCCTTGGATTAACCATTGAAAACTTTAACAGCATGCTAGCTGGTAACTCTTGTTCTTGATAACTATGATATGCTAAGAGTTTGCACTGGCTTGAGATGCCATCATTTGCTTTAGTTTAGCTTTTTTGGCTCACAACTTATCTAAACCGGTGTATAACATGAATGTCTACCTTGTCTAATTTATCATTGGCTAATTTTATTCTAAAATTGAAATGAAGCTTACTTTTTTTGGCCAAAAAATGAAGCTTACTTGCTTAATTGCCTTTTAGCATTACCATAATGGTTTTTTATCCATTATTTGAAGTTTTGCATAGCATGACTTTTTGAGGAAGCCTCTGCCAGAATTTTACTGGATTTTGGTATCTCATGTTTTGCCTTGCACAATTTCTCATTGAGTTTACTGTTAGTATGATCTGAATCCTATTCCTGTAATTATTGAAATTTTACTTTCACTAGTTAGGCATGATTTTTCTGGTGGTGAAGCAACATGATATCTGTTTGTGGTTTTATCTATTATGAAATGCGGCAGTTTTAATTTAAAGGAAATGTGGCAAAATGACTAATCTACTCTGCCTTCTTAGTGTGAAGAATTGTGGCATGGGAAGGCACACATACCTCGTGCATCCCAAGTTCGGGGACTATCCAAGCTGGCTGCTTATTCAATATCTGTCATGGACGGCGAACGTGTGAGTTAATAAACCTCGTCCTCTCAAGTACAAACAACCATGGTTGCTTTCACACATAAAAATATGCATACATGCTTGGACATTGACTTACTCTGGTTAAACCATTATGATTTGGGCACTATTGACACATTGTATTTTGTTAGTCTTTTATCAATCTCTTATCATGAAGGACGATCTGATTATATTTCATTAGTCTTTTATCAGACTCGTATCATGAAGGATGATCTGTGTGATCATGTCTGGGAGTTTCACTTTAACAAGGTATGTGCTACTTTATTGTATTTCTGCGAGAGTCAAAACTGTTTGATCTTGCACACTCCAGAAATTCATTAACGGTAGAAATTTTGAGTAGTTAAAGTTATCGCGAGAATTTCCTTTCACGTTGTTGATGCTACTGCTTTCATAAAATGTTGTTGAATGTAAATATGATTCCTCAATGCTTCCTTCAGTTCTTACGATATTTTGTTGGAAGTGCTAATTTGGAATCCCTTTACCGAATTCTTGCTATCTCCAAACAACTATCTCTCAGTTGACAGAACTCCTGGCTAATTTGTGAACCTCATATTTACATATGTTTAAATCCTGCAGTTTACATGAGCCATAGACGCTGTCCTTACTTATTAAAACCTAACCGTTTTTCATTTTGCTCTCAGGCTGCTCCAGAGTATTGGCGAAATCTTGATCCCTATTGGAAGGGAACTGGTCCTCTCATGCGCCGCTACTTCCACCCGGATGGGAGCCAAACTGCAGGTCCTGGTGACAAGGTCTGGGGTGGACATGAATGCTGTTATTCTGTTGTGACTAGTGTTGTTGGTGATGGAAAGATTAGGGAGCATTATGTTAGGATAAACAGATGGCCCCGAATGTTCATTTCCAGAAACCAGGACTGGAGCTGGGAAATGTCTAATTGCATCTACTGCTACTCCAGTGTTCCTGATGCTGACAAGAAAGGTGGGACAGGGCCTTTGTTTTCACCTTCTGTAAATGTCTCTCCTCAAGCGCTTGGTAGGTAATTGGAGTGAACTGTATCTTTCTTTATTAGGATGTAAAAGTGCTGTAGATAGTGGTATATATGATATACTTAGTTATGCTTATCGCTCATGGTATTTGCTTCTTTATTTGAATGCTTAAAATAGATCAATAAAAGTTATTGTTACAGATTTTATAGCCTCTACTTGTGTCTTCCATCTCATGTACATGAACATGATTGACTAAAATAGATGCAGTTTTTCAGTTTGTCTCATCTTTATTCTCCTCAGTGGGAACAGAATTTGTCATGAAAAAATAAATTTCAATCGAAATAATAACCAAGGCCTTCATGCGTATAGGATGGAAAGTTATAATTTCCGTGCTCAAGAACTCGAGTTAAATGCCCAAAGGTCGAACCAAAAAATAAATAAATAAATCCATCTCAACATGGGAAAAAAAAGAGAAATTTAATGGACAATGACCAAATATATTTTCCAATTAACACCACTTATTCCCGTACGTGGTACGGCCACTGAATTAACACCAACTTATTATAAGAAAAATATTCCATTTAACTAGAAAGAGATTTAATACATTAACATTTCTACCTATCCATCCATAAATAAAGAGTTATATGTCTCTTTGCCAACCAGTATTATTCTGGCTTACCATATAAAGCCTTTTTTTTTTTTTTTTTTTATCCATTTCTGAGTTCATTCATATAAACCCTCCTCTTTGTCTCACAAGAAAGAAAAAAACATTCAGAACTTTCATTTAATTTGCAACCAAAGCAATTGAGCATGGCTTACAGTAGTAGTTTAGCTCCTTTCTTTTGCATGCTTTTGCTTGCATGTTGCGTTTTCCAAACACCAGTTTCTGGTGCAGAATCAGTAGATAAAGTGATTTTTCGTTTCAGATACAAGGTTCACATTCTCAATGGCTTTGCAAACAATGCTAAGCCATTGATCATTAGTTGCCATTCCAACGACGACGATCTCGGAGTCCATACCCTTTGGAATAACCAAGAATTTCTATTCAAGTTCATCGTTCACTTTGTTAAGACGACTCATTTTGTTTGTGACTTCAACTGGGGATCAAAGTCTTTGCCTAATATCAGTGTTTTCAAGAACGGGGAAGAAACTCATACATGTAAAGGTACAGGGAATTGCTTCTGGAAAGCAGCTGAAGATGGGATTTATTTTAGCAATAATGATCAAAACTGGGAGAAAAAGTTTGACTGGTGAAACTGTAACTGTAACCATTGAGAAAATTAATATTCTCAATGTCAATCTAATAAAACTAGCTTCCAATAAAACTATTTATGTTTTAGTTTATATGTTTTCTGTTGTTGCCCAAAATTTTTTTCCTTTTTATGAAATTGCAATTACTAGTAAATAACTTTCATATATATTACATTCATGGTAAAAATCAATAAAATAAACAAAACAATATAAAGTTGAACATAACTTATATATTTTGTAAATTCAAGTTTAATTTAGTTGGTACCTGTTTTTATCTTTAAAAGTAACATCCAGCAGATTTAAAATTCAAATTCTAACACTTATAATTTTTTTTTCTATCTTTAAACTATGATCTCCTTTTGCACAAAATGATTCTCTATTAAAATATTCACATTAATTAAATGCTATTTAAGAAAAAAAATAGGTTTGTATCTTAAACTTTTTTATTTGTTAAAAATATTGATTTTAATGGTTTTTAAGGTAAAAAGAATAAAAATAATAGAATCAATTTAAATACAAAAAAGTTATAGTTTTAATTATTAGTTATGAATGTCACGTGTTATTCATATACTATCAAAGACAATATTTTAATCCAAGGGTTAGCATGGAATTGCATGAGATTTTTTTGTATCATCTTCTTGGCTGGGATTCACAGAAGAAACAGAGGAGAGAGGTTGGGAAAAACAAAGAAAAACAGGGGACAAAAATAAAGAAAAAATGTGAAAAGAAAATGAGTAAAAAATTAAGAAAGAAAAAAATTGAAGAAAGCTTGGAGGAGGTAGAATTCCTGTTTTCTTTTCTTGCATCTTCATCATTTCCATAACATTTTCTTATTAATTTTCTGTTTACTTGAAAATTTTATAGTTTCCTCATCCTTTTTTTTATTCAAACTTGGTTTAAAGTTTATCCAACTAAACCATAGTTGAGATTGAAATCACAAGAATCAAGTAACAAAGAACACATCCACCATTGAAACCAATTTGAAGGTTCTGTCAAGAATTCTCTCCCTTGGCTTTCTTTGAATGTTTTCTTGCTTTAAATCATACGGAAGTTTTTGATTTTTGTTTTGTGTTTAATGTACATTTGATGCAGGTTTTGGTAAGCTGTGTAATGTTTGGCTTGTGTTCATAGTTTCATGGTATTTTTGAATTTATTTGTTTATCACGTGTTTATCAAATGTCTTTACATGATTAGAAAGTTATTCTAGCATGGTTTTATGAATGTTTCATGCATGTTCTACTTGGATGAGGTGATGACCATTTGTGGAGGTGTCATAGAAACTTTTGGCCAAGGGGTGTATTTATGTTAACCGAATCTTGATTCTTCATTTGGTAGCTAATTTGGCTTTGATTCATGTATTTGATTATGTTTTTGTTATGATTTTCATGTTTCTAAGGTTGTTGAATCAAATTTTCAATGAAAAAAATGGTGTTTAATGTTTGGTTTTAATGATTTTTTTGTGTTTGTTTTGTTGGATTTTTAAAGAAAAAAATAGTGGAACATTCAAATCAATTTCAAAAGTTTGTTATGTTTGATCTATTTTTCTCTTGAATTTTCATACAAAACTTGTTTGTAATTTAGTTTTGTATATCTGTATGTTTGTAATTGGTTTTTTTTTTTACATGTTTTTGTCATGCATTCATTAATGGTATTTTTGTAATTTGCTTTTATCATATGCATAATTTTATGAAACTTCAAACTCACAAATCCTAAACCTCAAACCTTAAACCCTAAACCACTTTCTAAACTTTAAAACACCTTCCAAACCTTAACCACCGTAAAAAGCCAAACTAACCCCCAAACCAATCCTGCATTTGTATTTCATTATACCATATATTCATTATATATTATGCTCATGCATACCATGCAAAGTTTTTTTTTTTTTTTTAAGAATGAGTTTTCAAAAGAAAATTGTTTTAAATAAGATATTATCTTAACCTAAAATAGTTATTGAGATCTAACTTAACTATAGGAAACTCTCGATGATTATTATTTATGTGAGATATTATCTCGATTTTAGTTGGGTAATTTGAAAACTTTTAAATTAGAAATATTTTGAAATTCTACCTAATTATAAGAAAGTGAAAGAGGTGTTTCAATATTTAAGGTGTTTTCATCTTGATCCAAAAATATTTTTGTTTTTTTAAATTTTGATTTGTTTTTATTTTTGAAAAAAAGGAAATTAATTTTAAACATTAAGAAAAATAGGACCATTTTTACCAAAATTAAAGGAGAACATGCAATCAATTGGTATCATTTTCAATGAGTATTATGGTGGTGCCAATCATTCCCTTAGCATAACCTATTTTCGAATTTAAATTCTGATTTCACATATTATAAATTTGTTCTTTTTATAAAACTTTAAACCCTCTTTTTTAAATGCTTTATTAAAAAGATAAAACTTTTGAATGATCAATTACACCTTAAAAAGATTGTCAGTGACTTCTTGTTTTGATTTTCATCGAAAATGTTTTTAGCCTTCATTTTTCAATTCTCCATTTGTCCAGCTTTTGGGTCATCCACTCCTAGGTCCCGATATGTCGCGACACTTCAAAGCATGAAAATGAAGTTTGATGAATCTTTCAAGGAATATGCCCAGTGTTGGAGAAATCAAGCGGCCTAGAATATTATTGAATACATGAATTTTCGATTGAGCTGTAGCGTTTACATTGCATGATTAAGCATGGTACATCATGTTGTCTTATGAATTTATGAATATTGATTGAATTTTTTTTAAGTTTTAGATTTTTGTGATTTTTCTTATAAGGAACAAAATAAAAAAGGAAATTTTTTTTCTATATTAATAAAGTCCCACATATTTAGATTTTCAAAACCATAAAAAGGAGTTTTCGAAGAAAAAAAAAGGAAAAAAAGGGAAAAAGAAGAAAAAATTAAAAAAATAAAAAAATCTTTTGTAATAAAAATGAAAACAGTCTCGAAAGAATTTATTATTATTATTATTAAGAATGATTAGTCCCAATAAATACCCTTATGTTTTTCCTTTTAAACATTCTCTTGCCATGAACTATAAAATCATTCAAGAATCTTAATATTTCAAAGGGTGTACACTTAAATTCTGAATCTTCACTTGACCATAGCAAACAACAAGTGATAATCTTTTCCTCGATGATGAAGAATGGAATGGTCAATTTGAAATTTTTAGATTTCTTGAAAACTAAGTAATCATGACTCCTCTTCAAAGATTCTATATGTAGGTACTTTGATATATGTCAAGGCTATGCTATAGTTTCAAAAATTACTAAAATAGAAGCCATTTGACTTCAAACATAGCAACTTTTTAGTTTTTCACCTTGAATTGTCCTTGTCCAATATTTTATGGCATATTAACCACAAAGCAAGACTTTACTACTACTAAGACAACTTGAGTTATGAATCTTTTTCTTTTTGTAGAGTGATGTGAACTATTTGACATCATAAACGAGTTTATTACACATGATCCTTTTATCACATTAATCTTCATTAATGGTGGTTTATCAAAACAGGACATCTTTCCCGAATTATGATCTTAGCAAGGTGGAAACAAAAACAACAAAAAGAAAGAAAAAAATTGAAAAAAAATTTATTGTGACATCATGCACTTGAAGCATTTAGATGAGTCTAAAAAATAAAAGATCACTATACGATTATGAAGAAACCATGAAGAGAAAACCAAAAAGTGAAAAAAAAGTTTAGAAATACTAGAAAAAAATCCTAAGAAAAGAAAATTTTGAAAAACATTTCTTCAAACCTTTTTTTGAAAAAGGAATTATTCTTCAAATTTAAGTAACTATGCTTGAGATGATAAATGCTCATCTTTTATCATCTTTTCACAAATATAGAAATTTATCCTTGTTGCCTTTTTAAACATGATAAAAATTTTTCTAAATGAACCATAACCAAATATCACCATTCATATTGGGGGCAAAATGGATGACTTAAGCGGTTAAGTATGGTGAAGTTTAAGAAGAAACTTTACATGTTGAAGGCATATGTCTAATAAAAAATTTCCAAAAGTTTTGAATGCATTTAAAGAAAAAGGAAGTAAAACAAGAAAAAAAAGTGAAAGAAAGAAGAAAAGAACAAAAAAGAGAAGAAAAAGAAAGTAAAAAGAAAAAAATAAAATAATTGAGTGAAAAGTATAAAAAAAATGAAAGAATAAATACCCTCGAGTGAATCCTTCAAATGGGAAAGAATGATTTGTGGTTTAATCACCTTGAAACACTTATTTTGGGCCTATCTATCTTTTTTTTTTAAAACCCCAAACCTTGCCTTGCTTTACGTTCTTAGAAAAGTTCATATTGGATCAAATATAGATGCTTAAATTGAGGAGTTTCTCTTTTAGGAACAACCCTAAAAACTTGTGAAACCTTTGTCTCCCTTTATTATCCAACTACCCATTTGAACTGTCAACCTATTTTGGATGAAATTTGATTTTTTAAGTGCCTAGTAGAATAAGCAATCGAAAAAAAATATTGTTCTAGGGTGAAAACCATAAAAAGGGAGAATTTACAGCAAAACTTGGTAGCAAATCCTAATGCCTAACAAAGTAAGAGAAGCCAGTATGAAAGATTCAAGAATGTTAATGATCTGAAAATTTGAAATCCATTAAAAAGATTGATTTTGAAAAATTGAGCCTTTTTCTTCCATTCCAAAATGACTTTTCCAAAATCTTGAATCCATCACAATTAGTCATGAGATTTATTAAAGTGCTACACTTGGAGATTGAAGAGAACGTAAATTATCTTCGGTTTTTTTTTTAAAAAAAAATCATGCATTTTAGAAAAAAAAAATTATGTTTCATTTGTGAGTCTAGATAGAAAAATATACATTTTTTTAATTCCCTTCAAGCTATGAAGCTTTCTTGAATGAACTAAGCCCTTAATATGCTAAACTGCCCAATAGGTTTGGAAAAGGAATTATTACCCTTTTCATTTCTAATAGGGAACACCAATTTTTAAGAGACTCTAAAGTCACGTTTGTTTGGTAATTTCATTATTTTTTGTTATGAAATTTAATTATAAGGGACAATTTTGAAAAATTTTGAGTGACTAGTTAAGCACTTTTATTGTGAATAAAGAAATCATTTAGACTTTTTTTTTAAAAGGAAAAATGTTTTTCATTTGAAAAATAAAACATTTTGAAAAAGAAAAATAGATTCTTTCTTGCACTCAAGGAATAATAGGAACACAATGGTTTGAACTAATCATATGCATGCGATGTCTTGGAATCAATGATTGAAACAAAAAAAGGAAAGATAAATTGAGAGTAAGAATGAAAAGAAAGCTAAGAAATCCAATTTGAAAAAAAGAGAGGAAAAATAGGTAAAGAAGCAATCAGGAAATAGATGAAGGAATGATAAGAAAGACACAAGAAAGTGGAAAAAGAAATCCTGTTAGGGATAAGTTGAAGAACTAACGTGATGAGCAAGGGGTAAACAAGCAAGATTAAATAATGAACCAAAATAAGGGATTCTGGCACTTGCATCTTTAGGCATGCATCTTCATCACCCAAGAAAAAAGCGATTGCATTGTTAGGATAAACATTTACACTTTAGTTAGAAGGCATTTGCATTATTAGAATAGGAACTTGCATGTACACCTTTGTAAAAAACATTTGCATCGTCAAGATAAATATTTGCATTTGCATTCTAGCTAGAAGGCATTTACACCGTTAGATTTGAGCTTGCATGGGCATCTTTGAAGGAAACATTTGTATCCTTGTAAAGGCATTTGCATCATAAAAGGAGAATATTATTTTCATCATTATCAAGATCTTTCCATGTGCATGTTAATTTTAAAGTGGCTTGACAAACATAATAAAATTTCTTTTATACTTATATATTTTGAGATAATGAAATTTTTTTTATGACGATAGAGTATTTCATAGTGATACATGCAACATTGAGGCATTTTTTTCAAATTTCTGACTCCTTCAAAAAATACATTAAAGATAATTGTTTTTAAATTACCTTATTTAAAAAGCACACATATATTATTATGAGAAATTAGTTCATCATACGAGGTGAGATTTTAAACTTTACAAGTGGTATTAAGAGGGTAACATATACCCCTTGGGATATATTTTAAAAATTAAAAAAATTAAATCAAAATAAAAATGTTACACATATCGATTTCTTAACCCAATATTAAAATTATAATTTTACATTGATAATATATCAAATACTAACTTATATAATATATAGTTCCAAAATAAATATTTTTTAATTGACTTGCTCAAATAAAAATTACATCTAAGTTTATATAGGTCACGAAGTGAAACATGGGTTTTTGTCTTCATATATATTGAACTTTACATGACAAAATTTAAATGCAAAACATAAAAATTGCGCTCATTCTAAGGCTATATTGTGTGAATGTCGATTCTCACAGTGTATTCTCTTCTCTCTAATAACGTATCGGTAGAGTTTACCATTTATAACATAAATAGTAAACAAATCATTCTATAATAATTTATAACAGTAAAAAGGATGTTACGGACTAAAAAAGGAGCTCAAAAATAATCCTTCGACAGGTTGTTACTTTATTAAGTAAACGTCGAACAGAACCCTACCCAGTATCCCACCAATGGGATGGCTTTCATGCAAGGTTTTGCTAGCAATGCCAATGGCAAGTGGTAACCTTCCCTTCCCACAACATTTCCATGAAAAATGTTTTGCTAACAGTGTCTTACTTCACATGATCAGATTATAAGAAGAGGTAGAAGGGTAAACAAGTAATGATCAGATCTGGTAATACTCCAGATACAGAAATAAGTTTCTGTCCAAATTTTTTTTTATTTCACTTAATGTGAAGACCAAGCAACATAAATGATTGCATGAATAGAAAACAGACCTACTCTGGACAAAGAGTTGACAAAAAGATATCACCAAACTTCAGGACGGAGCTCGCCGGTTGCTGGGGGCATCCATCTCCCAGAATTGTATACACTTTCGCCTACTTTCCAATCTGGCACATCCTTCATCACTTCGGCCTCATACTCAAGATACTTCTTCCACTCTTTGACAAATCTAATGAAAGCAAACATGGAAATACTCAATGCACTTCAGGTTTTAGCTGTGGAAATCAATAAAGCAGTCTGAATAGTTAAATACCATTCATCTTCTTCAGCTTGAAGCACTGGCAATATTGCTCTGCGTTCAGCATACTTTTCTTCCTTCAGTGCCCTTCAAAATGTAAATATTTCAGTCCTCTTTTCTAAAATGGAAATGAAAAAAATGGAAAAAAAAAAAGTGGCATTTGACTTACATATTCAATTTAGTTTTTGCTAATAGAAACTATTACAGAATGGCTGAAAAAATGAAACAAAGCAGCACCAGTGTATGGGATATCCAAAAAATAAAAATCAACAAATAAACACAACTGTCAATCTATTTATTTATATTTGAAAAATGCATTTCACAAAAAAGTACCATAAATTTAGAGATATAGGGAGAGCATGAGAGAAGACTGCCCCATTCATTTAAGCCAAAAATTGGACCAAGCACATAGAACTTACCTCCTTTACGATTATAACTTACCGCTGACAACAGCCAATTGGGTTTGTTTGTAAGTGCAATTTATTTTAGTAATTTATTTATTTTTTGTATGCTACTTCAGTTATGTCTCTTTATCATAAAGATCAATTAAATTAATGATGCAAAGAGAATCTCAAACATCTCAATACAGCAAAGATAAAGCAATGCATGGCTACCTAATTGGAATGCACAAAATATCTTGCCTACCACCCATTAAAGGAGCTAAGTGCCTCAGCTGGATAAGATATTGCACCTAACGGCTAATTGCATTAAGTTTCACTTTTCCAACCCTTTCACATAAAAAGGAAATGTTAGATAGTTCATGCTTTCAATCAAGCCTTATTTCATAGTGAGTCTAAGATGGTCAGAAGCCAGGAAAATACAAAAGCCCCACCAAATATACAGCTTTGAAATCATTATATTATTTATTTACCACCTGATATTATCACTATTTGTACCTGCACTAGCGCAGTTGGAAAATCACCTTAAAATCTCTATGCTTGATAATGTGTATTAAAGTGGTTTTAACAATCAATAAATCCACAAATCAATCTCTTGCAGAACAATTGAGCAAGCATTAGAAGCAATACTTAGCCAAAGAAAAGCATTAGAATCAATAAACAACCGTTTGAATAACCATTCATGCATTCACAATCTTTAAAAGGAGACTGACAATTAGAAGATCAATAAATCATCATCAGCCCACAAAAAAAGACCAAGTTCAAATCTAATCTCCTCTATATTAAATGCACATATTAGTTTTGACAAATCTCTACAATCCTTTCTACAATTTCCAGTCTAAATGCAACAAAATGAATGGATATATGAAAGACACCTACTTAACTCACTAACTACTTGTTTTGCACTGTGAAAGGCCTACGAATTAGTAATATCAGCATATAGGCAGGCTCTTGAAATAACTAAACTTAGCATATGGGAAGGCTCAAGAATTATTACGCATTGTCCATATGTCAGGACCAAATAATAGCATCGTCTGCGAATTTTTGTATCTCAACTTTGTCTTTCCTTTTCCCCCTCCTATCAACTTCTTCGTAGGTTACATACTAAAAGCCATATGAAAGAACCAGCAATCCTGATCACCACATTATTGTACATAATATAATCAAAAGTCAACATCAACATCATTTGAGAATCATAATAATCCAGACCCAAAACAGCAGTTTATTAGAACTAAAACCAATAAGATGCTACTTGAGACCATACATAATAAGGACACCAAATTAAGAAAGAATACTAAACCAAAAGAATTATCTCCAAATCATCATCTCACTCCCCAAAACAACTAAATCCTATCCCATCCAGTACTGGTATAAATTAAAACAAGAAAATTCCTAAAAGTAATGAAATAATTACAGTTAATAACCCTCAATATTCTCTCTTCCTCTTCTAGGTACTAGATTAAAAAGGAACCAGAAGTTTTATGCCAACAAGACCCTCAAGGGCACAAGATATGATATTAATAATTAGTAGAATCCTTCATATTTCCAACGATAATTTGAAAGATAATCAAATCCCAAATGCCAACAATTAAAAAAATCAATCTTTAAATTAATAAAAAACCAAAAACAAAAGCACAGATATAAGTTAAACAACAGAACAAGATGTAACTCCAAATTCCTACCTCTAAATTATCTCTGACCTAAAAAGGCTTCAATTCCATCAAAAGCCTTTCAATAAAAGCAAACCAAAATGATTCTTATTTAAGGACATAACAATCATTTCAAGCAACACTGGATAAACCCAATAAAAATAATAGCTTAAATCTAAAAAAAAAAAAAAGAAGATTTTTCAGAGTGAAAAAAGGAAGGACCTCCGGAGCTTGTTGCCTTGGCCGACCTGGTACATCCCATAAGACAAGGCACCAAAAGCAGCTAGAACGATGGCCATAGCACTTGGTCCCTTGTTGGGTATCCGACGGGCGTATCGGACCGGAGGGAACCCACAGGGGGGAGGCCCATCCTGGAGTATCGGCATGTCTTTCACGCTTGCCATTCCAGGCTTCTTCCTTATCACTACCTCCGTCATTTCCCCTTCTTCTTTAGTTGCCGATTGGAGAGAGACAGAGAGTGCAGAAAGTAGAAAGAGTCGACGATGGTGCTGGCGTTGTAGAAGGAAGGAGTGTTCGTTTGAGCTTGGATCCGTTTTGGGCTACGCCACGTGGTTGGGCTGGGGATTGTTTTGTCACGTAAGTGTCAAGGCTCTCATTGCTCTGCAAAATTTGGGTTTTTCATATTTTAATGATTAAATTGTCTTGATTTAGTATACTTTTTCTCTTTCTTATTCTTTAATTAATTGTTAAATTTTATTGTATAAAATACTTAATATTAATATTTTAAAAAATTTAATCTATATCAAGTAATCATATTATGAATCAAATTTACATAGACAATTAAATTACAATATTTTCATTTTGACATTATAAGAGCTAAAAAAAAGCTTGTATCTTTAACTTCCGGAGTAATCAAGTCTGAAGCAATGCGATTCCTATTTTTCTTTGTCCTCAACCTTGCTTGTCACACAACTCTAAATGCTCACACTGTCCAAACTCAAAGCTCCTAAAAGAGCATTTAGTTCGAGGAATTTGAGTTTTTTTTTTTGAAATTTTGCTTGTGAGAATGTAATTTTCACATTTGATTCACGAGTATTTGATTTTAAAAAGTAATCTAAGATTTTTCAATAATACCTAAATATCTAAGAATTAAAAAATATTTTTTTATGATATTTTAAGATTTCAAGAAAAAAATTAATTTTGTCTCACATTTGACCTCAAAAATAATTTTTTTCAATTTTGTTCACCCTTAAAAACCAACATAATTGCATACTCATTCCAACACGAAAATTGGTATTCGTATCTGCATGATTTGGCAAAAGCGCAATCTTAACCACAAGATTAGACACTTGGCACTAAAAACGACCAATAGAATATTACATATATAAAAATAACGTTTTAATAAAACAAATGTAATGGATAACTTCAAATTTTGGTTTTTGAAAATTTTTTATGTTAGAAAGCACTACGTTTTTTATATATGAAACGTAATTGATAAATTAAAATAATAACAACAGAAAATATATATTTTCATATCAATTACGTTTTTTATATTGAAAACATAGTAATTTATATAATATTATAAAATAATACTTCTGATACTTTTAACTACGTTTTTATATCAAAAACATAGTCTTTAACAACAAAAATCACATTTTAAAAATAAAAACATAGTTTTTAATAACAAAGATCATTTTTTTTTAACCAGAAACTGGGTTTTTGAAAAAAAAAAAAAAACCCATGTTTCTAACATAAGAAACGTGGTCTTTGTTTCTTATGTCAAGAAAAAATTAGCTAAAAATCAACAACTAGAATAAGACTAACCACAAAAGACTTGATATAGTAAAGTTATCAACTAACAAGTACATAGTTTCATTAAAGCCCAAAAGATAAAAAGGCAGTCATCTCTACAATTGCATGCCATTGAAGAAAGCAGACAATCTTCAATTCTAATGTAAGCTCCCTTTAACGTCCTAAACAGCTTAAGTCATCTTCCATCTAAAATTACAAAATTCATACATTATATACTGTGCGCATTTTTTAAATCAAACTTTTCAATAACCAGCACCAAACTCTCACAAAGCATCAATTCATACAGCAAAATCTAGAGATTGTCGACCTATCATTGCTATTACTTTTTCTAATACAATGCACAAAAAAAGCTAAATAAACTTGTACTATCCCATGCTACCAAACACCTTATTCAATCTATATACAATCTGAAACTAACTCCAATTTGTAGAGTAAACTTATTTACAGGAGCTGAAAAACACCTTCACTCTTTTTAGTCATTGATGTTGTCAAGATTGAAAATGCAATGTAAAGTTTTCGTTGCCTAGTCAACACTACAAAAAAGTTGTCGACTAACAATTTTTTTCATGTCAAAGATAACATTTTTCAAAAAGGAAATGTTGTCTTTATATCAAAGACTGCATTTGTACAAAGACTACGTTTGTACATTTATAAATGTAATCTCTGATTTAAGTAAAAAATTACATTTTTTCGTCCAAAAATGTCATCTTTAATAAAATGTAGTCTTTTAGTTAAATGAAACTAGGTAATTTAAATGTTTTAAAACATTATGTTTATTTTCATAGAAGAGTAGTGTTTGATATAAACATTGTGTTTATATAAGAAAAATGTAATCTTTGACCATATTTAACTTCATTTTTTTAGTCAAAAACTATGCTTATATCTAACAAAAATATTATTTTTGACATGTAATGAAAGACATTATAGTAAAAGACTTTTTAAGTAATATGAGTTTTTGTCAAACCAAATATAAGAATCTAACATTCTCATGCCAAGAAGAATCACCTATTGTCAAGAATCCACACTTTTCCAAGATCACTTTCTCTCTCGAAATTTTTTTCCATTTGTTTAGCCTCACTTTAACTCCCATTTTTTATTATAGATCTTTCATTTTTAGCTTCAATCCAATGTAGAAACCTCTTGAACTAACACATTCCAGGGACCTAAAGCATCAAGCAACAGAAGCTCAGCTTCCATTACAAGAAAGTAGATATTTAGAAACTCTATTTTCAACTACTGAAAATATCATTGCAAAATCTCGTTATATTTATAATGATTTTTTATAATCGTTGCTTAATTGATTTTTTAATATTTTATACAATGATAAATTTTATCATTGTGAATTCCTATTATATTCGTAACGATAAAAAAAGTTATTGCGAAAACTTGTTTTATTTGTAACAATTTTTCAATGTCATTGCTTAATTTTTTAAAATAATTTATATAACATAAATAAAATTATTATGAAAATTTTTATCATATTTGCAACGATAAAAAATTATTGCTACAAAAACTTATTTTATTTGTAATGATTTTTCAGTGTCATTGCTTAATTTTTTTAATATTTTATACAATGACAAAACAGTTGTCATAAAATTTTTTATCATATTTGCAACGATAAAAAATTATCGTTGCGAAACTTATTTTATTTGTAACAAATTTTTAATGTCGTTGCTTAATTTTGTTAATATTTTATATAATGACAAAAAAGTTATTACAAAAATTTTTATCATATTTCTAACAATAAAAAATTATTACTGTAAAAACTTATTTTATTTGTAACAAACTTTCAATATTGTTGCTTACTTTATTTTTTTAATATTTATACAAAAATAAAAAAATTATTACGAAAATTTTTATCACAGTTGTAACGATAAAAACTTATTGTCGCAAAAACTTTTTATTTGCAATGATTTTTCAATGTTGTTGCTTAATCTATTTTCTTAATATTTTATACAATGACAAAAAAATTATTACAAAATTTTTATCGTATTTGTAATACTAAAAAATTATTATTGCAAAAACTTATTTTATTTGTAACAATTTTTCAATATTGTTGCTTAATTTATTTTTTTAAATATTTTATATAACGACAAAAAAAAATTGTTATGAAAATTTTTATCATATTTGTAATAATAAAAAATTATTGTTGCAAAATGATATAACATTTGCAACAACTTTTCATAATAATTGCTTAATTAATTTTTTAAAAATATTTTATATAACAATAGTTTTTATCATTGTAAATTCCTATGATATTTGTAATAATAAAAAATTTGTTGCAGTATTTAATATGTTGTACAATGACAAATAATTTGTTACAAATATTTTATCATGACATAAATAAATTCATTAAATGGCTTCTAAATTGGCATGGTTTGGAGGAATGAAAAAAAAAATAATTAAGTTTCAACGACAATGAATTAAGCTTGTCACTTGGACTTACAAAGAAATATAACAACTTTCAGGTAACATTCACTATATAGCCATTATATTTTGTAACATACACAAAGGAGATTGTACTAAATTAAGCAAGTTAATTCTTGCATTTTGGTTAGTATATAATTTTGAAAGCTATCAAATTAAGGTATAAATTAATAAATTGTATGGAAACAAATAGAAATATAGTTAAAGTTTAACCAAATTTTTATTTATAATTAATGCAAATATAAATAATATAAATGTTTACATAGCTATGTGTAAAACCAATTAGGAAATTTAACACCCTTTCCCTTTGCCTATAAAAACTCCCTTCCTTCAGCCTTAATAGCCTTCTTTCATTTCTCCTTTGCTTACTCATATATCATACACTCTCTGTTTCTCTTCGTGTTTTTTTTTTCCTTTAACCAACTAAGTATTATTAATTTTCTCTTTCCTCTTCCTTTAGTTTCTTTGCTTTTTTTTTTTTTGGTTGTTTTGTTCATGTTCAATAAATGAATTGGGTGATTGGGACAAGTTTTTGTAAAACTATTCCAATGATTTTGGATTTTCTATGAGCTTAATCTTCACACATTAAATATATATTCTCCACTCGTTCTCGATCGTTTTCCTTTACAGGTTCTATGTTTTCTCATGAATTATCCATCTTTGTTCATCAATCTCCTTATCTAGATTTAACACCTAGTTAAATTCTAACTTAAAATTTAAAATCCCTAATTCTTATTCAATTTATTAATTCATATTTAAGTATTTTCCCAAATAAAAAAATAGAAACCCTTCCCCTGATATGGCTTTTGTGCAAAGGCCAACAAGTTTCTTCGATTCTGATTTACGATATGCTAACATCTACGAGAAAAAAAAAAGAAGATGCTATCAAATCGTGAATCTACAAGGTGGTCATATATGAGAATCCCAAAGTAACTTAAAGATTTGTTTAATGAAGTAAGTACATTGCAGAAAGATAACAGTCAACTATTTGAAAAGATCAACATCGTAACCTAATGCTACATCAAGATGGAATTTATCAACAATGTGTTAAGAACTCAAGCAATGGAATTGAGCTCAAGACTATGGCCCTTGAACTCGGTACTGCACATTTTGAAAGAAGTCAACAAGTATATCATTGATATCCCTAAGATTTTACATGTTCTAATGAAGCTAGGATAACTCCCTTGTTCGATATAGCTAGTTATGGTGTCAACTGATTGTTTGAATGTTAATGGAAAGACTCTTCCATGCCTTATCACCTTATTGATAAATTTTTTTTTCTTCAAACATCCCCTAACCCTTTCCTTTTTTATTAAAAATTGTCTAACTTCTTTCTTTATTTTAAATAAGGTTTTGGTTCCCAATTTTTATGATCTAGAATTAGAAATTATGATAAAATCCTTTCATTGTAAAGGCATTAGTGTTCATGAATTCATTTGTGGCTTACTTGATAACACATTTACTTATAAAGTTATTGTTTGTGGTGAAAAGAGATTTAAAGTTATTTAACTTTAGCTTTGGATTGGTGTCTAAACCAAACTCTTAAATTCAATTAGAGTTTGCATGGACTTGAGTTTAATTCATTACGTGCCAAGGTTTAATCATTGGGTTTTAGATGTTTTGTTCTTAAATGTAAAATATTTTTTTGTTCATTTAACTACTGTGGTTAAAAGTTTAAAATTGTTTTCAAAGTTTCAATTTTTTCTAATGCTAATGTTTGTTCTTGTATTGGATTCTAGGATCATTATCTTGTTATTGGATGTAATGACAACTTTGTGTATCTTTGGGATATGTTAAAGTCTAATTGATTTTTCAAATTCAATCTCCATGTTAATTGTATCCAAATTTTGAGATTTAATATGTAGATAGTATCTTAACTCTTTCAATTATATATTTTTTTGTTCTTATTTAAAATTTTACAATGCTTATCCCTTAAATATGTGACTCAATTATAATTTTTTGAAAATAACAAGTTAAATATGGGTGCAACTTGAATGTTGTCTTAATGTAATCATTATTATCACCCTTATGGATTTACATATACTCTTTAGTTTAAAGTTATTTCAGTCTTATGCATCACTAACATTAAGTGATTTCTTATTAACCAAATGATTTTAAGTAGATTGTAGTTTGAAAAATTATTTGTTAGCATGGTTCTCTAAGTTTAACAAGTCTAGTAAAAAATAAGATAAATTTAAGCAATTTAAACTTTAACTTTGTCAAGTGTTATGATCAACGATATGAAGCTATTTGTATATGTAGATTTGTTGGATATGAACGTTCGATATTTCATATTATCTGATCTTTATGGGGAGTTAAGCTTGTTTTTATCTCTAATGATCTAAGGTGAATAAGTTTTTTAACTCATTTTTTTATCGTTTTACTTTGTTATTAGAGCTATATAATGCATTAATATAATTTTTTCATTTATGTAGTGCTCTTATCTGGATAATTTATATTTAGCAAATTGATTGTGATGACAAAAGCGAGATTGTTAATCTTATACTCTTTAACCATATTTTTTTAACTCCATTACTAGACAAAGGTTAGTTGCTGCATACGTTAAAATTATTGTGTTGCAAAAAAAAAAAAAAATTAAAGATTCAAAGAGGTTAAACTTGGCTTCTTTCTTTCTATTTTTATATTTTATATTAAGACAAAACACATTGTTTACACTTTTTAAAAAAATATATAGTTGTAGTTATCATTTAAGCATTAAGCAATTATTTATTATACTCAATTACTATTTTGTTTTTGTATTGTACTTTCAATTTAAGAAATTATATTTGTTGCATCTATTTTAATCAAAATGTATTGTAATTAATGACAAAATGTATTCTTATTATATATATTAAAATTTCTTTATTAATTGATTTACTAATTATTATTTTTAAATAAAGTGCTTGGAATATAATTTATTATAATAAAGAATAAAATATTAGTTTATATAGTTGAAACATATTTTTTTAATTATATTTACTAATAAAATAATAAATAAAATGATTTTATGATTGAAAACAATAAAGTTATTGTGAAAAGTATAAAAAAAGTTTAAAAAATATTTATGTAACAAAAAAGTTGCTACTACAATTAATTAAATTAGTTTGTGTTAAAAATTTTGGAATTATAAAATTTGATGTTAAAATTAAAACATTTATTACAAAAATAATTTTATCAATGACAATGATAGTAGTAGATATGTAAAAGATTTTTCAATGATTATAGTTTTTGTTAAAATTATTTATCAAAATTATAAAAATAATGATACTAAAGGCAATTAACAACTATATAAGATTATGTTGTAAAATATTATAAAGTAACTAAAATAATATTATTACGTAAAAAGTTTTTGTAATAAAAAATATCAAGTTCCTAAAATAAAGTTAAAACAACAACATTTAATCATTATAAAACATTTTATGTAACAAAAATAATATTGTTATTTAAGAGTTTTTGTAACCAAAATTTATTGTTGCTAAAATGAAGTTTATACAACTTTATTTTGTTGTTGCAAAATGATTTTTAACAACTATAATTTTTTTGTAATGTAAAAAATTTTGCAACCAAAATAATATTATTATGCAAAATTTTTTGAAATCATAATAATAATATTATATAAAATTTTTTGTAACCAAAATTTATTGTTGCTAAAATAAATTTTACACAATAACATTTTATCATTGTGAAAATATGGTTTATATGACAACAACTAAAAGTCATTGCAATATGTATTTTTTTAATGATAATATAAATTATCACGTAAACTTTTTATCAACGATATTAATAGCAGTAACTTAGCAACGTCAACAAATTGTTCAAAAAAATTTTGACAATGATAAATTGCTATTTTGCAATGATTTGAGAATTACAAAATATCCATTTTCTTGTAATGTTCTTTACTCCTCTTTGGTCTTCCACCAAACTATTGTCTTTCTTTGACGTGGTATCTCTTGTCTCGACTTGTCTTAACATTCTCAATAATCCATCTAACTTAAAGGTCTCTTTGAAAGCTTTACAATGTTTAGAATATGTAGCCATGCTTTTAGCTAACCATTTGAAGCTATGTTTTGATAGGGTTTTGCTTATTGTTGTGGAGTGTTTAGAGCATGATAAGTAGCCTTTATGTGATGTAGCTAAAGGGTCGTTGTTGATTTTCATTGATGTTTGATGGTTTTATTTATTTATTGTTATAAGTAATGATTTAAAATGCAATTAGCTTCTCATTGCCTTAAAGTTCTTTGAGATTTGTGCCATATCGATTACATTTTCGATCACATTATACTTATTACAATTACAGATATAATGATTATTATCAAGATTATTACTGTTATTATGGTTGTAAATTTTTTTTTAATTTTGTACAATTTAATTATAAAACATAATATTATAATTATAACCATTAAAAGTATTTTTTTAATAATTTTAAAAATAGTTTTATAAATCTTGATTTCTTATTTATAAATATATTTTTCTTATTATAAGGGCTCTCGTATTTATCTTATTTATTAATAATGTATCTTTTATTTATAAATACTTTATAACAAAAATTTAACAATAACATATTCATTCATAATTTATTTATTGTCATAAATAACTTTTTATCTCAAAGTACACATTTTTTAAAAAAAATTATTAATATGAATTAAAAATGAAAGTATACAAATCAAAAATTAAAAGATATAAAAATTATACTTAATCAACGTTTTAATGTTAATACCTAAAACCCTAGATCCAATAGACCCAAAAACCAAATTACTTGCCAACTTTTGAGCCAAAACCTAAGATGGGTTAAGTCCAAGGCCATAGTCCATTTTTTTTTTTTTGCCCTTAATCCCAAAACTGTGTTTTAGTTTAAGTATAAATTTAAAAAATTCAAAAACCCTAATCTATTTTTTTTCTCTCACTAATGGTACATTTTTTTTCTTCCAAACCTAAAACACCATCTTTAGGTTCTTACCACCAACCATTATTTTTCTTTTTGTTATCCAACTGCAAAAATCCTCTTCTCTTCTCTTTTTTTCCTTTCCCTTCTTTTTTCCCTCTAAACGATGTACATTTTTCTTTTCTTGAAACATAAAGTCCCTCTTCAGATTACCTAACCTTTAATTACTTACTTGTTCTTGATTTTGATTTAATGTTTAGGTTTGATTGAGGTTGTGTTTTTTGTTTTATAAGGTTTTTCTTAAATGAAAACCAAATTATTTTTTTCTTTTTCAAAAATGGGGTTACAGTAAAAATGGATTGTTATTACTTATTATTGATGCTATTTATTATTAGGCTATTTTTCATAGCAATTACTGTTGAATGGCATTTTTACACAATTTTTCTTCAATAAAGATACAAACAATGACTTTTGTGAAATAAAAGCCACTATACCGTTACTCCATAGTTTTTTAAATCCCTAATTTATGGTGATTTGTTTAAGAACAGTTCTTTTTAGCTTGTAATAGTTTTACTATTTTTCTATTCTATATTTATCAATGTTTATTTATTATTTTCTTGGGAGAGATTAGGTTTGAATAGTCATGTCATTTTCTTACACTATGTTAGGATTAAAAAAGGCAAAATGACCCAAAACTCTCGAGTTTTGAACTAATTTTTTTTAAAAAAATAAGGTTTCGAGTCGAGTTAAGGCAAAATTTGTTTGAAAAAATTGATGTTAGGTTGAAGGCAAGTTTAGATGAAATCTGCCTTGTCCGAACCTGAGACATTTATCAAAATACCTTATAAATATAATATTATTTTAGGGTTACATGCTTACTTTGTTTTTTCATCTCTTTTAGTCTTTGTTTTTTCTGATGCCTTCTTTAGTCTTTCAAAAAAGTATCCAATCTTTGCTTCTTTTTTTTTTTAATTTTGATTTATCTCTCTCACTATCCTCACCCTAAGTCTCAACCTAAGCTAAATGGATTATCAACAACATCATCTCCAATAATAGTAACAGCATCTCAATTGATAGTAGCTTTTTCGTCAATAGCAGCAGCATTGTTTTCAACATTAACATCTCCCTTAATAACATCTTTGTCGACAACAATATCACAAGTACTTTTTTTTATTGTCAATTTTTCTTCTTTATTGTTTAAATTGACCAAGTATTCATCTAGATTGTTAAGTTTGTTATTGAGTAATCTATATAATTACTTAAAATTTTCTTAACTTAATAACTATTATTAAAAGCATTTTTGGATAAAAAAGGTTAGTTAAATCTTTACTTGAAATTTGGTTGCGTATTACTAAAGACAACTTTATTTCTTATTTTCATGCCAATGATTTAATCAATCTTGAATCCTAGAACACTTTCTAGATTATTGTTTTCAGTTTATGGTTCTTTGAATTTTAGTTAATTTTGATAGTTAAAAAATGGCAAAACACTTTTTAGATTAAATGTTTTGTGTTTTGTGATAATGGAGTTTGGGGTAAGGTGAGGGAAAATCAAGTCAATTTTTAGAATTCAAAACTTTGAATATAAGTAAGTTAGGGATAAATTAGAGTTATAGGAAGGTTAGATTAGAGGCGAGGTAGACAAAAAATTATCTCACCTCAATTCGTTACCATCTCTAGTTAGGAATGTATTGCTTTCCTTCAAGAGCACTATAAGTGTGTAGGTCCAAAAACTAATAAAAATAAAAAATATTCTAGATTATTGTCTCCTCAAGGATTTGAAAAGTCTAAACTTAGAGGAAAGTACCAATTGCAATAATTTAGGTATATGTGATCCTACAAAAATTCTAAAGTGATATAATTAACCTAATTAAATATAATAAAATTATCAGATAACTCAAACCTAAATTTAACTACAAGTTATGAAAGTTAAAGATTTAAAAGGAAAACTACTAAATAAGGTAATTTTCTAGAATGACATGTTACTAAAAATGAAAAGCGATAACACTGAAAATTAAAAAAATTAAATTAATTGCATAAATTAAAATTGAAATTAAAGAGCAGAGGGATGAAAAATAGAAATTGAATTCAGCAATAAAATTTGAAATTAACCTAGCAAAACATATAAAGCAAAATTAGCATTTTTAATTTAAAATTAATTTAAGTAAATTCATAACCTAGCCTAAAATGCATAAAAAATATAAAACAAAAATTAAACATGAAATTTACATGGAAATGCATGAAAAGATGCACTAAAAATAAAAAAGAATTACAGTTTACCTAAAAGCTAAACTAAAAATCTAATAAAAATCATGTAAATGCTCTTTGGGACATTTTATCGAATACCTAATATACTTTATGCAAACTCTTAAATTAACTAACCTAAATCCTAAGGCATGCAACCAGAATTTAACTTAAGCTAACCTAAATGAAAATGACATGAAAAAAAATTGAGCAAAGCACCTAAAATAAATAACAAATCTAAAATATCGAAATAAAGCTAAAATGCAATCTAACCCATTTTATCAAATGAAAATGTGATCTAAATGGATACAAACATAAATGTGACCTAAATAACCTAAAATAAGCTCAAAATAGGGCTTAAAACCAATGGGACATTATATGCAAAATCGAATGAAATTGAGCAAAAAAATACAATACAAAATCAAACTAGAAAATGCATATTACATGTAACCTATGATTTAAAATGCTATACAAATGTGATCTTACCTAAGGAATTTGCAAAAACTATTTTACCACCTTAAAATATACATAAAAATGAAATAAAATGATGCATAGATCCTCCCCAAAACTTATCAAAATGGGTAGAAAAATTTAATGCAAATCATGACATGTAAAATGCAAATACACTAGACTTATGCACTAAAAATGCTATAAAATAGACCTAGAACTTAACTAGACTACAAAACTAATTTAGAGACTTTAAAATGAACCTTAAAATACACTTAAAAGGTGTAAGAAAGTAGAACCTAAAATTGACCAAAAAAAATAGAAAAACAAATGCAAATTGAAACTTGACAATAGCTTAAAACTACATGATTAGATGTTAGGAAAATAAAAAATGCACTCGTGCAATATGAAAACTAAGCTTAGAACCTTAAGATAGACAAAGAAGTGGATGAAAAAGGTGTAGGATACTACCTCCAAAATAGAACCAAAAATGGATGCAAACCAATTTTGAAAACTAGTAAAGAAAAAAGCATGAAAATTCATGGAAACCAAAATTACTTCCTAACCATTTCACCAAACATAAATCAACATCATTTTTTATCATTTTTATCAACTCAAAAATAACTTAAAAATATGAACCAAAAATAACAAGGCAGAACATAAAACCAAAAAAAAAAAAAAAAACTGGTCAGAAATTAATACAAAGTGATAAAGCATGAAATGATAATAATAAAAAAAAAGAATCAAGTATTTTGGGCTTATATAAGAATTTTCTCAAGCTAAGGCCATATTTGATTATCCTTGTTTTCCAATCAAAATCTCAAATATAAGCAAACTAAGGCAAAAAAAATAAAAATAGAAAGAATCAAAGTTGAGAAAAACTAAAAATGAAAGTTGAAATTTCATTACCAAAATCATAAATGAAAAACAAAAGTAAAATGAAAACCTCTTACCAAAAGTCCCTTTTAAAGCATAAGTAAAGCTCAAAATAAATACATGAAGAAAAGCTAAAATGATCCCTTAAAAATCACAACAAGGTTAATAAGGGGTTGCTTGCTAGTAACACTGAAATAGGAAATTGAAAGAAGAAAAATGCTACAAGCAATGATAGGGACCTTCCTTTTGGTCCCTTTCAAATTTTTTATTTTTTAGCCTTATCCTAAGTCTTTTCTCAACCCATAAATGATTTTTTGAATCATGCAAACCAATAGTAATGCTTGACTTTTATTTTTTATTATGTTTCTACTTGTATCTTGATTTGCAATTGGTTCATCTTTTTTTACATTATTGTAGATTCTTTTGGTCCACTTTCAAATTATTTCATGGCTTGTTGGCTTGCATTTTATCCTCATTTAAACTCTAGCCTCCTTTCATGCCAAATTATATCAATTACTTAGGTATCTTTTAATGGCAAATGACTTTAAAAGGTCTATTCAATTCGACACATCTTGTGATAGCTTATAGCAATATAGCTTATTATAGTTCAACAATTAGTTTCAACAAAAAAAAATCATCTTTTGGTGTGACTCTCGTTATGCAAAAAATATGGTAATCTTTTTTTTAAAATACAACCAATGCTTTTGTAAGAAATTGCCAAGTTAGCCTATCAATTGCCAACAAAATTTATACATCATCTTAAAGACTCACGAACGTAAATGCAACTAAAAAAAGTGATAACTAGTTGCTACTAGCTATGTTTTATTTTTTTATTTCATTTTCTTAGCATTTTATTTTCCTTCTTTACATGGCCAACAACTAATATCTCTTTTTAAATATTCCTTAACAGCTTGCTAAATTAGATGGATACAAAATAGCCTAATTTTCTCTTTATGCAACACATTAGTCATGCTCAAGCAACTTAATATATTTGTCTGTTTGTTCCAATGGTCTATCATATAATGTGGCATGCATTTCGTGCAAATATGGTCAGCTCTTTTCATGCACGTGCACATGGAATCAAGCAAATTTCACCTTATTTTTTTTAATCTTCTAATTTTTTAACATGAAACAATTAAATACAATTAGATGAATAATTAAATTAATTCACTAAGAATCAAGCAAAATAACCAAGTAAGTGTTACAATTAATTATCACACCCCAAAACTTAATAAGAAAAACAAGCTATGAGTTAATTCTACTTCTCATAATCAATTGATAATGCATGGCTTAAGAATTGCATAATGATTATAGTTTAAGGTTAACATAAACATGTGCTAATCACAAGAATCATTTTAGATCATGCATTAATTCAATTGCAGTAACATTATATGTGCATTATTCTTCACATATCAACACATACCATACAATTGTGAATATACAATCAAAGATTTAATAAAGCATTAGCAAAGTGCAACTATATTTCATTTATTCACCTTTTACACATCTCTCAACTAATGTAGATCATCATTAAATTAAAGATCTTTAGGTCTTCATAAGCTTGTAATGTCAAGCTAGGGTAAAGGTAGGATAAGAAGATATTTTAGGTTTAAATACCCTAATCATGCATCTTTGGCTTAGGATCATTTTGATTTTGAAATGAATGAAAGCATTTTCAAACTATAAAACTCTATCATAAACTTGAATTTTATTTCCTTTTTTATTTTTTCACACTCTTTGTTTTTTTTTTCTCTTTTTTTATTTTTATTTTTTGAAATAAACCATCCCTACATATATAGCATGACTTTCAAATTGACATAAATGATCAATATGTATATAGGGTGGAGACAAGAAAATGAAAAATAAGACAAGTTTTATAGTTATCATATGGGTATATAAAGAAAGGAATGTTAAAGCTCAAATAAAGTGACTAGAAAAATATATAGTAAGATTGGCTTGAAGACTCAATCGATCTAAAGATAACCTAAATCATTTTCTTAATTCATTGATGTCTAATATTTTATCTCGAAAGGTGATCAGATGAATTTTAACTACTTTAAAAATGAATGCAATGTTATGTCATGTAAACATTTCCTAAATGACATCAAATTAATGATCAGAATATATACCTACAAATATATACTTACAATCAAATATCACAATTACTAAAAATTATCTCATGCTTCACATAATATTTATTATTTTCCTAAAGCTATAACCAAAGTCAACTATATGATCATTATCAATTGACTAGAAACAATATACTAATAACTCAAAGCCAAAATCAATTGAGCTAAAAAACTTTCAAAAATTTTTAAAATTTAAAAATTTGGGCACAAATTTTCTTCCCCCCTAAAACTTGAAAATCACATTGTTCTTAATATGTAAGCAAGCAAATAATTAAGCACAAAAAGGTATAGAATACTTCCTTGACATAGCTAAGACTTTTCCTTAAAGTTTTTCATGATCTGTTTTTATTTTTCCTTTAAACAAAACAAAATAACCAAAAAGAACATCAAACAAAGAAAAAAGTAAAAACATAATGTAAGTTACAGACAATTAAAAATCTCTTTTCTAATGTTTTGGATGTGATCATGTGCATAAAAAATGTGCCTTTATTCATGTCTACAAAGTACGAAAAAAAAAGGACTAGCAAACATAAACTAAACAAAATAGTGAAGAAATGAAAATAAAGGATAAAAAACTTGGATTGCCTCCCAAGAAGCATTGATTTACAGTTTATAGTTTAACATTCATTTAAAGCTCAAGATAGGTAAAAGAACATAATTATAAACTTAAGCTGATCAACACCTCCATCGAAATAGTGTTTCATCCTCTGCTCATTCACCTTGAATGGCTTATTTACATTCTTATTTATAATCTCAATAGTTCTATAGAAAAATACACATATGATCATGTAAGAACTCAACCATCTAGATTTTAGCTTACTTGGAAAGAGTTTTAATTGATAATTAAAGAACAGAACTTATTGGCTATGCTCAAGCTTTTTTTTTTAGATTTTCTTATATTGTAACCTTTTTATCTTTTCCTTGTATAGCTTGAAACTTTCATAGACTTGTAATCTGAACTTATTAAGCTCATTAAGTTGGAGCAACATCTTTTACTAGCTACATTCAAATCGAAGTTTAAAGTTTATGAAACCCAGAAAGCTTTATGTTCTAACTTAATTGGAAGTTGACATGCTTTTTCAAATATTAGCTAATATGGTGACATCCCTATAAGAGTTTTAAAAGTGATTATTAACCCAAAATGAAAGTTAAAATTTCATTGTCAAAAACATAAATGAAAAACAAGAGTAAATTGAAAATGAAAGCCTCATACCAAAAGTTTCTTTTAATACATAAGTAAAGCTAAAGAATAAATAAATGAAAACAAGTTAAAATGATCCCATAAAAGTCATGACAGGGTTAACAAAGGGCTGTTTGCCAATGATGTTGAAATAGGAAAATAGAAGAAAAAAAATACTACTAATAATGATAAGTTCGACCTTCTTTTTTGTCCTTCTCAAATTTTTTATTTTCTAACCCTATCATAGGTCTTTGCTCAGCCCATAAATGATTTCTTGACCCATACAAACCAGCAACAATGCTTGACCTTTATTTTTCATTGTGTTTTCACTTGTATCTTAAATTGTAATTTATTATTCTTTTTCTTGCATTATTGTTTATTCTTTTGGTCTAATTTCATATTATTTCATGACTTATTGGCTTGCATTTTATCTTTATTTAAGCTCTAAACTGAGTTTGAAGCTCTTTCAAATTAGCTTGTTTAACAGCTTATGTGTTAATTTTATAGGAAAAATTAGTCACAGTTTCAACAGTTGATTTTTGTCTTTTTTATGCATGGATGGCCAGCTGCTCTATCCTCTTTTCATGCCAAATTGTAGTAACTGCTTAAATATTTATTAATGGCAAATGGATTTGCAAAGTTTATCCAACTCAACATATATTATGGCAACTAGCAACAACACACATTGCTACGATTCAATAACTTGTTTAAAAAAAATCTTTTTTTGGTATGACTTTCTTGACACAAAAAATATGGTAATCCTTTCTTCCAAAATGCAACCAATACTTTTGTAAAAATGGCCAAGTCATCCTACCAATTGCCAACAAATTTTGTGCATCACCTTGGAGACTCACGAGTGCAAATGCAACTAAAGAACGCAAAAGCTGGCTACTACTAGCTATGTTTTATATTTTTAGATTTTATTTTTCTTCTTTGCTTGGCCAATAGCTTGTATCCTTATTTAAAATTTTCTTAGCAGCCTGCTAAATTGGATGGATACAAGTAGCCTAATTTCTTTTTCATGCAGCATAGTAGTTATGTCCAAGCTCTTCAGCATCCTTGTCCATTTGTTCCAATGGTCTACCATATGACGTTTCATGTACTCTATGCAAATGTGGTCAACTCCTTTCATGCATATGTAACATGGAATGAAGTAAATTTTTTTTTGTCTTTTTTAATCTTCTAATTTCTTATATATGAGATAATTAAATACAATTAGGTGAATAATTAAATTAATTCGATAAAAATCAAGCAAAATTAACCAAATAAGTGTCACAATTAATCATATAAGTTCATGATATTTCTATAAAAAGTATAATAATAAGATGGAGATAAAGAAAGGAAATGAAAGCAAAAAAAAGAAAAGAAAGCAAAGTACATTGGAAAAATTTTTCTTGGTTTGGATCATAGGAGGGGTGATTACTTCCCTGGTTTTCTTTGAATTATCTCATTCTTTGATTATCTCAAATTAGGGGAAATAAGGAGAAAGTAAAGCAATAATATTTTTAAAACATGAAATAACTAGTGTACCTTTATTGTTTTCTTTAAATTCCAAATAATGTCTATTAATTTTCAAATCTAGATATTAAATAGAAAATATAATTTTTTGAAAACATGAAATGCAACATTTTAGTATTACTCAGTAGCTTTTTTTTTCCTAATATATGCTGCTATTAAGTGAGATTTTATGGCATTTTTAATTGAATGAAATCGATCGAACCCTTTTCATGCCTAAACGTATCTCAATTTTCTCTTTCTCTCAATTTTTGTAATCATTCATCATTCTACAATCGATTATCTTTTCCCTTTCCTTTCATTTTTCTTTTGCTCAAGATAATAGAACCATTCAATTTTCGAAAGCCACATTCTACAGTAGTGCATCATTGGACATTGGTGTTATTTTTTTAACAATGAGTAGTGACTTCTTTTAATTTTTATTATTTCTCAATTTTTTAAGAAAGCTTCTTTTTCCTCCTTTCTTTCTCAATTAATAAACTCATTTTCTTTTATTATAGGTTTTTGGTTGTATGAATTTTCAATTATAAAAATTGTATAAATTAAAGCTTGTTGGTGTTTTAAATGATATAAAAGGTAAGATTATATGAATGTTCAACCATTGACATCTTATTATGCTTTAATTAATGTGTTGGTTAAGTCTTGATGATGCATTAACTTTGTTTAAGAATTTAATGCATGTGAATAGAATGATATCATTGGAAGTTTTAAATGGTTTGGTGGTTAGTTATGAATTCTATGATTCATTTTTAGTAGTTTTTAATGCATTGGTTAAAGCTTCCACTCAATGTAGGGCTATTGAGGGTGCTTATACAATCATTAAAAAGTTAAGAATAGAAGGTCATTTAATTTCTATTCATGCTTGGAATAATTTTTTGAGTCATCTTTTGAAGTTTGATGAAATTGATAGATTTTGAAACATGTATAAGGAAATAATTTTTTACTGGTATATCAAGAATGTGAATACTCGACCATATATGCTCTTTGTATGGAATGTAAATTACTAGAAACTATAAACACTGCTAAATTACAAGAGCATAGTGGCATTTATTGGAACAAAATTTCACTAAATGAAAAATATTTTGGTTGATGGGAGACGTATCAAAGCTTTTATGAAACACCACTGAATTAACTATAAACAGCGTAAAATTTAGCATTGTTTGTTTATGAAACGCCTCTAAATTTAGTGACATTTGTTTCAAACATGTTGCTAAATTTTTGGACATGAGTATAGCTGACGCTCTTAGAAGCATTTATAAACACCGTTAAAAGTGAAAGTAAATGTTGTAAAAACCTATTTTCTTGTAATGATCTCTCTTTTACCTGTATTTTTCTTACCCTAGTTTTGTTTCTTGGTTTTTCAATTAATTAGTGAAAAATCAAGTAAAGAACTGGTAATAGAGCAAAGAGTATATGGACAATTAACCCAATTTAAATCGTTGAATACTTGAAGTTGAAATACAAAAAATGATAAAAGAATAATTTATTATCTTAAAAATGATTAAGATTTTGAACAAAGCAGAGGACATCTTTTATATGTGGTTTCCATAGTTGACTCATAAATTGACTAAGAATGAGAATAGAATAAGTGATGTTTGGCCTTGTAATACTTAAATAAATGAGTTTGCCAATCAAATATCTATAATGAGATGGATCGGACAATAATTTACCTTTCAAAGTAAAAAACGTAGTGAGTTGCTTAATAGAAACATATAAAAGTTATGCACCTAGCAAGTTCGTGTCAGCAAGAACTTCAAGGATGTATTTTATTTGAGATAAATGAACTCTTTGCTAGAAGCAAGCAACTTTTAAGCCAAGAAAATATTTTAAAGTCTCTCGATCTTTCAAATGTAATTATTGGTAAACAATTGTCTTGAAAAACTCAATAAGATAATAATTATTCACAAGGGTTGTTTCTAATAACAACAATATCATCTACATAAACCAAGACTAAAAAAATCACTAAAAGAAAATTTAGCATATAAGAAATAATAAGCATGTGATTGATTGAAAGAATCAGATAAAAGGGGTGAAAATTTGGCAAACCATTATCATGATACTTGTTTTAAGCCATATAAAGATTTACATAACGTGCAAATAGAATGCTGTCTTTCACAAGAAATTCTTTGTGAAAGTGACATATCAACTTTTTCATAGAGATCATCATGGAGAAAAGTATTTTAAACATCATGCAAAAGCAATTTTTTTGAAAAAACCAATAGCTAAAAAACACCAAACAACAGTCATTTTGACAACTAGTGTAAAAGTCTTATGAAAGTCAATGCTTTCTAGTTCATTGTAATAGCCCTTGACTACAAGTTTAACTTTGTACCATTCCACCTAACCATCTGATTTATATCTCACTTTAAAAACTCATTTACAACCAATGAGAGTTGAAAGGTAATTTAACAATGCTTTAAGTATTATTGTCTTTTACCGTTTATACTTCAACATTAATTAGGACATTTCTCCATTTAGGATCTTTAATTGTCTCATTGTATGTTTTAGGCTTAATGATGAAAGTATTACTTGATATAAAAGAATTGAGATGAAGATAAAAAGGATAATGTGTACCCATTTGATTGTGAACACCTATCTTGCATATCAACCCATATATCAAATGCAAAGGACTCAAATATAATACTAGATGCAATTTTTTTTGAGACAACATTGAGAATCCATGACTTCACAATGTCATTATAACAATTCCAAACCAAATGAAAAAGAGGAATATGGTTTTGATAAAGTTTCTTTCACAAAAATCAATTTATTTTTAGCACTCAACACTTTTTTAATGGCCTAATTTCTAAAAAATAATTTATATATGATATTGGCTGGATCTTAAATAGGTGAAATTGAGAGAAAATTCTATTTGTAGAAAGATCAGAGGTATTTTTGGATGAAATTTTTTTTAATAAATCAATTATATTTTGGCAAAACAAACCAAAAGAAAAAACAAACTACTTTCAACAAAATATAAAAGATGAACTCTTTCATAAAAACATAATAAAAATAAAGGTAGTTTTGATACCATGTAAAATTTGAGTTCTTTTGGCATTAAGGTAGATTAAAATCTTTATTATTTAATTAAGATACTTTTAATCTTTTTTCTTTAAATGAGATATTTCATGTCACATGATTATTGTAATTTTAATTAATTAATTAATTTATTTTATAAAAAAGTCTAAAGATCCAAATGTTAAAACATGCATAAGGTGAGGCACCCCTATTATGTTAACAAGTAATACAAAAACTCAACGGGAGAGAATCCTTTCCATTGTTAAAAATGAGTGAAAATTTTCACTAAAATTTTTTAACATTTATCTAAGGCCAAGAATAATCCATATTACTCTCATATTAAATTTCATCAAAACTATGCGTTTAACTAAACTTAATATTGTTTCTTCACCTCTTTGTACCTTTATCTCCAATTCAATTAGCTTTATTTCTTCTTTTGATCTTTACCTGCTAGATTGCTACTAACAAGATTGAGCAAGACATGTCAAGCATCCAAAAATTTTCTCTCCATTATTATCTCTAATTTGTGTGTGTTTCTTATAGCTCTATGACAAATTTATAAAAATTTCAACAAACTTCATGTGATATGCATCAAAAGGTTATGATATTTTTTTTTCAAAGTACTACAAACACAATTGAATGGTATATTCATTGTGTTATAGAGGTTTATGGACAACAATTTCATAATATCAAAATTAGTTTTCAACCAATCTGAGCACTAGATCCTTTAATGGTAACAAAGATTTTTTTTAAAAATTGAATTTTATTCTTACATCTAAAAAAAAGAACTAGATTGAATAATAGCTTGAATATCTATTGCAATTTGTTGAAAAATGGAAATGTGGTCCTTTAGTGTCTTTTACAATTACACTTTCTCTATATATTTTGGTAACCAAAAGTTTAATATGATATATAACAACGCATTTGATTTTTCTTTTTAGCTTTAGCAGTTGATTTGGTCTTGAAACTTAAAAGGTAAAGACTTTTTACCTATGAACAACCGTTAAACTTTTAGTCACTTAACAAAATAAAATTGGTCATGGCTGAAGCTTTCAAAATAAGATTTTGATATGGCTAAAAGAGATACGATACCCAAATGCAAATAAACAAGTTGATAGGAAATAAAGTAAAAAAGAAGAAAACTAATTGCATTAGAAAAGAAAGAATAAATAAGTGAAGAAACAATGTTAAGTTTAATTAAACGAACAGTTTTAGTGAAATTTAATAAGAGGATGACGTGGATTATTTCTAGCCTTAAATGAATGTTTATAAATTTAGTAGAGATCTCCATTATTTTTAACAAAGGAAAGGATCCACTTTGCTTGGCAAAGCCAAAATATTAAAAAAATGCCTTGATACTTTATGGTTGGTTAACAAGTTTATATTGTCTCAGTTTGTTTTGTCAATACATATTCATTTTGATTTTGCCATCCAATCAATGACCATTTTTTTTTTTGTTTAAGAATATGAGAGAGAGTCCATTAATGCTTTTTGTTTAAAATTTCTTTGATAGCACAAACAAAAGGATAATGGTATCCTTGTTAAAGAAAAAAAATTAGAATGATGATGTGGTATAAAATATCTTATTTAAGAAAGTAAAATTAACACTACCTTCGTTAAGGAATAAAGATTTTATTTGACTTTAATGCTAGAAAAAACTTTGTTAAATTTTGCTAACAGGAAATGTTGTATTTTTATTGAAGAGGTGATGAACTTATATATAAGTTTGGTAAGTAATTAATCTAGAACCTAAAGACTTGTTTGGTATATAAGATAAGATGACATTACATATAAGATTAGATTAAATAATGTTATCTTATATTATATTTGATGTGTAGAAAGATTAGAATACAATAATTTATTTATTAGTCAAATTATCTTCATCAAAGTTTATATAATTTAAATTATTGATATAATTTTTAAAGATTTAATATGATATGTAAGTTCAATCCCATTGATTAAAAATAATTTTTTTTTATTTTGAAAGAATTAGATCATCTTATATCAAGAGGATGATTAATCTTTCTTGTAATTCTATCTCTTTTTTTATATACAGATTAAATATAATATAAAATAATTATCATATTATCTTATTTATCATCTTATATATCAAATATGAACTAACAATTTGAAATTTATCAATATGTATAAAAAAAATAATTGAGACAAAAAATGCAATTATGATTTATGTGATTTGCTCTTTCACATTTATAAAAAATAAATAAAAATAAATAAATATTTGATGTGTCATAGTCTAATCAACTCCTCGACGAGGGTTTTTACTAAAAAATTAATGGTCTAAAAAGTAAAGTAGTAGAAGTCTGGCGAATAATGACAGCAGTAGCATCCACTTAATTTTCTAGATTTTTAATATTAAGACATTTTGCTAAAAATAAACAATTTTTAGGAGCCTAAATCTCAATAAGTGTGTTAGAGCCGGCCGAGCATGTCCTTGGGTTCCATTTACCTTGGCAGAAGTAATTGTTTTAAACCATTCCTTAAAATCCACTTCAATAACAAAATTCGAATTTTGAATTTTGCCAAGATTTGACCATAGCTATCTAATATGGATACAATTTCTTACAAGATGTTGTAGGTCTTTAGGGTTTTGATTGCATAAGAGTCAAATATAAAAAACATTCAAACCCCAATTCCTAAGAAATTGGATTTATATGTGTCTAACGTGGAATCTTAAATTTTGGACATTGAAAATAAGAATCATATGATGCATATTTCATTTCAAATACACCTATACACCTTTTTTCTTGGTTACAATAGGAATATTGGGATGAAGTAAAGGTTTATGTAACTCACAAATTGGAATGACAAATGGTAAGGTATTTGTTACATTCTAAGTCGATTATTTATTAAGATACTTGAATTTAATAAGTATCTAAATATATTTTATTTTTATTATTTGAATCTTACTTATATAATATAGAGAATATCTGTTCTCTACCTAAACTCGTTAAATACTTGTTTATTAAGGAAAATTTGAATTTAAATTTTAAATTTCAATTTAAAATTCATTTTAATGCATATTATTAAAAAATTAAATTAATAAACAAAAATTAATTTATAAAAATAAATTAAAATTAAAATTAATAATAATTGAAATATTAAACAAATTAATTTAATTAAGTGTTATATTAATAATAAATATATATAAATAAAAAAATATATTATTTACAATCAAATTCAGATAATAAATACTCTAAAATTATTATTCGAACCCAACCCAAACAAGTAACAAATAATAATTTTATTACATAAATCTAACCTGATCTTATTTAATCAAATTGAATAATGACGCCATTACCATCCCTTATTCACAAAGGTCCCATTGCCACCACCCAGCAAGGCAAGAAATGAATGGTCGAACGGACTAAGAAATTCCTTCAACTTTTAATTCCAATCCATTTAAGGCCCACCCAATCAAAGTGAGTTGGGTTCAATCTGAATCCTAGAATAATAAGGGTCCGATCCGACAGGTACTCAAGAAATTTACAAAACCCCCTTAAACCACGTTGAGGTGAAAAACTAAAATACAAAAACATAAAACCCTAAACCCTCAACAAGAAGAAAAGGAAGGAATAGAAACTACTGGGTAGGCTGCTGCTTCTAGACCCTTCTTCTTTTCCTTCTCTTTCTGGGTTTCTCCCACTTTAAAAACACAACCCCACACCCTCGCATTCCATTGTCTCTGCTTCCCAAAATTCTCTCATTTCTTCTCTCTCTTTCTCAAGCTTTCTTTTTTTCTATTCTTTCCTACCAAACAAACCATGTATCGTTTCGCTTCAAACATCGCTTCTAAAGCTAGGTACTACTTTGAAGACATTAATTCCATTAATTTTTTTGAAGTTTTTATTTTGTTTCTTTAAAATAAACTAATTTTCTCTCACTTTTTATATTTAATCTTTGGTTTCAGGATCGCTAGGAACACCACACATCAGGTAGTTAATTAATGGTAGTTTTTTGTTATTTTTTTTTAATGTTGATTCGATTATTTTATTGATTACTATTTTTTGGGTGTGTGGTAGATTGGTAGTAGATTGAATTGGAATAGGACCTATGCTTCAAAAGATATAAAATTTGGGGTAGAAGCTCGAGCTTTGATGCTTAAAGGTGTTGAAGAGCTTGCTGATACTGTTAAAGTTACCATGGGTCCTAAGGTAAATCCAATATTCCCTGTTTTCATTTCTATGAATCTTTTCTTCATGTTTTTGGTTCACAGCTTCAAGGTTAATCATTGATTGAAACAGTTTATGCCTTTTCTTTTTTATTTGATTAGAAGTAGTGAGTTAAAATTTATGGGTAGGGATATTGATGAAGGGTAATTCCTGTTATCATTTCTTATGCATGTGTTGTGTGATGAAATTTTTTTTAATGTTTTTCTTTTTCTGTTGTAAGGGACGAACTGTGGTTATTGAACAAAGCTATGGTGCTCCAAAAGTGACTAAAGATGGTGTAACTGTTGCAAAGAGCATTGAGTTCAAGGATAAGGTCAAGAATGTTGGTGCTAGTCTTGTGAAACAAGTAGCGAATGCCACCAATGATGTAGCTGGCGATGGTAAGGCACAAATGCTTTCATATTCTAATAGATTCATTTGAAGTCTTTAACTGTGTTTTAGGTAATTTCTTGTAGTTATTGGTTTTAACTCTACTGTATACATCCTTTTTGCATGTACTATCTTGGTCAGGCTAGATATTCATCTTTCCAAATGCATGCATGTTGTTTTTACATAGAGCCGAGTAATGAGAATTCTTTGACATTTTTGCAGGGACTACATGTGCAACAGTGCTCACTCGAGCAATATTTACAGAAGGGTGCAAGTCAGTTGCTGCAGGAATGAATGCAATGGACCTAAGACGTGGCATAACAATGGCAGTTGAAGCTGTTGTAACAAACTTGAAATGCCGGGCAAGGATGATTAGCACATCTGAAGAGATAGCTCAGGTTGGTTTACTTATTCAATTTCTTTTTTGTCAACAGCTTATCGAGGTCAGAGTGATGCATACTTTAGAATCAATACCAAAACAGTAGTGAACTTTAATTTACGAAGGCTTCAACTTAAATATTTTGCATAGGTTGGAACAATATCAGCTAATGGAGAGAGGGAAATTGGTGAGTTAATTGCAAAAGCCATGGAGAAGGTTGGTAAAGAAGGTGTGATCACAATTCAGGTAAGTTTTGATGCCTTCATGGTATTTTTACTTGTTCATATCCTTTTTTCTTCTAATTTTAAGTTCCGATTGCTTATGCTTGTCATATATTAAATCTCTTGCATATTTTTACACATGATATGATTGCTTACTGTGGGTTGAACTTTGCAGGATGGGAAAACATTGTTTAATGAATTGGAGGTTGTTGAGGGCATGAAGCTTGACAGGGGATACATATCCCCATATTTCATCACCAATACGAAAAACCAAAAATGTGTAAGTAACGCGTTTTTCTTTTAACTGAACTACTGGCATATCTCTTGAGCCTTGACCATGAGATGATGCTAATTCAATTCATTGTATTTTGGCAGGAATTGGATGATCCTCTTATCCTAATACATGAGAAGAAAATATCTAGCATAAATGCTGTGGTGAAAGTACTAGAGCTAGCTTTAAAGGTAAGAAAATTTTGGTCAATGAATGCATTCAGACCATTATTGCTTTCTACATTTCGGTTAATCATCATCCATTGAGATCTACTTGTTTTTCTCACTGAAACTTTCCTTAGCTTCTTATATATTTGATTTGTAAGATTAATAAGTCCTATTTGCTATATTTATTTCAGAGACAAAGGCCCTTGTTGATTGTTGCTGAAGATGTAGAGAGTGAAGCACTTGCAACACTCATTCTTAACAAGCTTCGTGCTGGAATCAAGGTTTGATGTTCACCTTCTGAAATGAATTTCTTTGCCCTTTTTCTGTGTTATTGCCTGTCTCATTTTTAAGAATGCTTGCTAATCTTGTATGATCATGTATGGTACAGGTCTGTGCCATCAAAGCCCCTGGGTTTGGAGAAAACAGGAAGGCTAGTCTGCATGATCTTGCTGTCCTCACAGGAGGAGAGGTGAGGCAACTTTCTGCTACATGAGCGATTGTTTTGTTCATAGCATTTAGTTCGATTGACATGAAATTGCCTGACCTCTTGATGAATGGTCCGTTACTTCTATATTGTAGGTTATAACTGAAGAACTTGGCATGAACCTTGAAAAGGTGGATTTGGACATTCTTGGCACTTGCAAAAAGGTATGATATCTATTGTTTGGACATGAAATTCTTTGCTTGATGTGATTTTTTATCAATTTCCTATAACTTGGAGGGTTGGTAAGACGGAACAATTTAACCCCTTTTATATTTATAGAATCTATTTTGATGATGCATGATTCTTTTTCTTTTGGCTGTTATAGGTTACTGTCTCAAAGGATGACACTGTTATTCTTGATGGGGATGGTGACAAGAAAGCCATTGAAGAAAGATGTGAACAGGTGTTGTTGCTTTTTATGAACAATTGTTTAGCCATCTTTTGATTCTTGAACTCGACATAATTTCCTTAATGATTCATATCATAACACATGTCCTCCATAACAACAGATTAGGTCAGCAATTGAATTGAGCACCTCTGATTATGATAAGGAGAAGTTGCAAGAAAGATTGGCAAAGCTTTCTGGTGGTGTTGCTGTTTTGAAGGTATATTACCTTATAGTTAATGGCGTTTAACTTTTCAACTTAGAAATGCAGTAGCTGTTTTCTTTCCATTTGTTGCTGCTTGAATGGACTTAGTGAGGCTTAGAATTTGCTGGACATTGCAGATCGGAGGAGCTAGTGAAGCTGAAGTTAGTGAGAAGAAGGATAGAGTTACAGATGCATTAAATGCCACAAAGGCAGCTGTAGAAGAGGGTATTGTGCCTGGTAAGAACTTTTAAGTCTTGTGGTCTTTTCATGAGGTTTCTATTAAACTTGGAAATGGGAATTAGTGGAAACATTACTTAAGGAGTTCTCCTATCCAGGTGGTGGTGTTGCTCTTCTGTATGCATCAAAAGAGTTGGACAAGTTACCTACAGCCAACTTTGACCAGAAGATTGGTGTTCAAATTATACAGAATGCTCTAAAGGTTTGTTAATCTTTTCTGCACATATTGATGGATCAACTTAGGAAAAATCTTCTCTTAAATACTTTTTTAGATGTACTGTTAAAAAGTTTGGACAGCTTTTCACTTTAAAGTTTCAAAATGCTGGTAATATTGATTTGTGAAGTTTTCACTCTCCCTTATAGATGAATTTCTCTGTTGCAGACACCTGTGTACACAATTGCTTCGAATGCAGGAGTTGAGGGAGCTGTTGTTGTTGGTAAGCTGTTGGAGCAGGATAACGCAGATCTTGGGTATGATGCTGCAAAAGGTCAGTGAATGACTTTGAAGTTTCTTTCATTGCAGCTTTCTAATGCAATTAGAATTGCTTCTTTTTTTATGCCATTCTAATGAAACTAATGCAGCGTATACTTCTTTTTGTTCAATAAGCAGGTGAATATGTGGATATGGTAAAGGCTGGTATTATTGACCCATTAAAAGTAATTAGAACTGCTTTGGTTGATGCTGCAAGGTAAGCCTTAAATCTCTTTCTAAGTTAATGCATTAGTGCTTGGTATTGCCTTTATAATTTCTAAAACTGCCAAGTTGAGTATGTTTCCTTTCTGATACAGTGTGTCATCGTTGATGACAACAACTGAAGCTGTTGTAGTTGAACTTCCCAAGGATGAGAAGGATGTTCCAGCAATGCCTGGCGGTATGGGTGGCATGGATTATTGAGGTTATTCCTAACAATACATTGATCGAAATTGCCTTGATCTAATCTTTGTTTTTCTCCTTCCCAACATCTCATTAAAAAAAAAAGAAAAAGAATATAGGAGCTTGTAGTTGTTTGTCTTTCGTTGTTTAGCTTGGCAGGCATCCATGTAATCACATATGGAGAGGGCAACTTGGAGTTAGTTTTGGTAATCAAAGGTTAAAACTATCTGATTATTGTTTCTAGGAGGAATTGGCTTGTATGGAACCATCTTTTTCGGAATAAAAAAAAAATACACCAACTTCCTTGCATTTTTGAGTTTGATTGACATGAAATCTTGCAAATATTCTTTTGATTGTTCTTATATCCGAGAGAAGGCTGTTGCAGGATAAAGTCACGAAGCCACTCCAATAAGATAGGCATAGCCAACAATTTGTCTGGCTGCGGCTGCCTAATTTGTTTTTTTTGTCCTAAATCTTGTATATCGTATTCTACAAAGCGTGGGGAGGGAAGGGAGGGGATGAACTACGGAGGTGGCGGAAGCATCATTCAAACCTTCCCGATGATGTGAGATTGGATGCCAACCCAGCGTGTATAAATTCTCCCACCCTCCCCCCAGACTTAAGATGTGGTTTGATTTGTATGCTTTATCTCTTTTACATTACCAGTGTCTGATCATAATGAAGCATTTGCGTCCAAAGGAAGTGGATGACATTATCTTTTTCTTTTTTCAATTCCAAGCTAAGTTTGGTACATCCACTTTGTTTTCCTAATTGGAGTTGGGTTGGAATTTTAGTTTCAAACCTAGAATGAGTTGAATTTAACCTAAAACTAGGGTTTTCAACTGAACACCAAGTCATTTTGGAAGGAATAAGAAAGTTATTGTATCCAAAAAAAATAATTAAAAAAGATATTATTATTATTATTATTATTATTATTATTATATGAGGTGTGATTTAGTTACACCATTGTACATGTTATAATATATATATATATATGTATATATTACATTCAATTTAAGTGCTACTGTATACATATATGAATCATGTATGTATGTTCATAGATTAAGGCAACAATATATGTTGTTGGCTTTGAATTTAGTCTCAACTCAAGCCCAAATCTTACTTTATTACCTAAACAATTTATATTTATAAATTTGAGGTGATGACAGAGGATTTGTTTTAGTTGTTTCTATTAGAATAATAATATTATAAATTTTTAAAATTTAATTCGAATTGAAATTTTTTTTAAAAAATATTGAATTGATTTGAACAAAAAATTATTGATTCAATTTATAGTTCTTAAAAATTAATTGTTTTAATTTTTGGCTATTGTTTTCATATTAAATATATTTAAATAAATTTAGTTATAAAATAATTATTTTTATTTTTTAATAATTTATAAAAAATATATAAATTCATAAAAATATATAATTTAAGTCGATTTTAATTTTTTTTATTTTTATCATTTTTCATTAAAAAATCGAATTAAACCAATTTAAAACATATAATATTCGAATTTAAACCAAATTAAATAAAAAAACCAATCCAAATAATATAATTTTAAAACGATTTTTATTTTTTTTCGCTCTTAATATAAACTATAAGACTGGATTGAATTTAGACTCAATTTTTTAAATTATGGACTCAGCCCAAAACAACACAACACGTGCCTCCCAAGTCATTAATTATGGAAACAAAGTCGCTACGCCCAACGCAAAGTGGTGAAGGTCAGTGGTGGACCCCATTCCCTCACATGCAAAATGGGCTCTCAGTAAGCCTAAAAAAAAAAGAAACTTTATTTTTGTGCACTGCATTTCACAAGATCTTCGCCGCCACGTGCGGTGTCGGGGTTAAGTCAAAGATTTTAAAAATATTATTTCGAAAACTCTCCACATAACCACGTGTCTTAGTCCCATTGGTTCAATGACGTGGTTTTCGGAGCTTATTAGCCATCAAGCATCACTAAAGTCGTCCCCAGTTGGGGAAGGGCCTTGCGTGTGCGGCCCGCCTCATTCCCTTTTCCGATACTTTGCTTTAACCCTCCAACAGACATGGCAATTAGAGGCACAAAAATACCTCAAACTTTCTCTATATTTACATCCGTACCCCTTATAAACCAATAATTGAAAGTTCACGTGAAATAATTAACTCAAAAACTGCTACAAAATATCTATATTCGATCACGTTTGCCATAATCATACTGAACTTCCCCCTATCCACTCCCTGATTACCGTTAACCGGGCCCCACTTTCAGAAATCCAAATATATCGACGGTCCTGATTTCCAGAAAAGGTTAAAAAAAGTTGTGGACTAGATTTACAGACAACATTACTCACCAACATTATTGTTAATAATAATAATATATTATTTATTATTATTATCATACGTTATGAAAAATGAAAAATTATAAAGAGAAAAAAAACTGGAAAAAGAAGAAAATAAAAATAAAACAACCCTAAAAAATCGACATCCCCTCGTTTTCCACTAAACCCAAAGAACGAACACTATTTCTTCTACTTGTTTATTTTTTTTTTCGTTGTCCGAAAAACGCATAAAAAAAAAAAAAAAAACGAAGGTTGTGTATTTTTCAGAAATGGAAGCTTTTGACATGGTGGCATGTCTTGATGACAAGTTACTAGACTTTGGCTCCGACGTCGGAGAGGAAGATGAACATGAAGATAACAGCAAGAAGTTGTCAAACCATAACTCTTCCTGTTCTTGTGCTCTTAACCATAATTGTTCATTTCCTGTAAGTTTTTTCTTTCATGGATTTTTATGCCTTTTCTTTTTAATACTAAAATTTTTTAGGTTTTTTGGAGGGGGCTGAAGGAGGCTGAGTTTGGTTTTAACTCGGCCAAACTCGGCCTAGCCTTTGCTGTTTGGTACATGTACTGGAGGCTGGGGAAACTAAGAAGAAGAGCTGACTCGGTCCGACTCGGTTAGGATAGGGTTTGGCTTGAGTTGAACTCGGGCTATTGTTCCGAGTGAGGACTGAAAATGACCCGGTCTGGTAAAGCGGACGGCATTGAATTTGAACAGGCATTCTGTGACATGATTTTTTGTAATATTCTTTTTCCGAAACGGATCTCTTAGCGGAACCCAATATTTTAACAGGACAAATTTACCCATCATATTCATTCTCATCATTGAATAAGACCTCGTAATATGGACATCATATTGGGGGTAGTTTTCGTATTATAATTTCCAAGGGGGTAATGTTATTATTGATATGAGCTGTTGTTGACCTGGCTGAGAGCTGTACTAATAGATGTCTGGCAAAAATATATAAAAATTGGTATGAGCACTCCATTATTTTTTTATAATTCCACCCACTATGACAAGTCAAATTTGTACAACTTAAAACATTTCTTTTGCTTGTCGCACGTGAATCCTACATGACCTATCTTTCTCTTTTCCCCCCATCCCAAGCGCCCATAATAAAAAAAGAAGGAACCACATGTTAAACAATTGTAACTCGTTTGAATCCACTGAGTTAACCAGCTGAGTTAAAAAAATTTTGTTTGTTACGATTTGCAGGAATTTGCGGAGGAAGAACTAGAATGGTTATCAAACAAGGATGCATTTCCAGCTGTGGAAACATCATTTGTCGATATTTTGGGGACCGCAACGAAGCAGCAGAGCCCGGTGTCAGTACTGGATAACAGCAACAACAGCAGCAACAGTTCCGGTAGCACAACCTTCACCAACGGAAACATTGTAAGGTATTGTTGTGTCAACGTCAAAGTGCCGGTAAAAGCCCGGTCCAAGCGTCTTCGTAAATGTCGGGACCTAAGGAACCAGGAAAACAGCTGGTGGGTACAGGAAAATGTGAAGAATGCGAATGTCACCGCAAAAGGGCCTGGTTCGAGGACTTTAGGAAGGAAATGCCAGCATTGTGGGGCGGAAAGGACACCGCAATGGAGAGCAGGGCCACTTGGACCTAAAACGCTTTGCAATGCTTGTGGAGTGAGGTACAAGTCCGGGCGCTTGGTGCCTGAGTATCGTCCAGCAAATAGCCCTACATTTTCGAATGAGTTGCACTCGAATTCCCACAGGAAGATATTGGAGATGAGGAGGCAGAAACATTTGGGATTTTCTGCAATGAAGCCTATGGATAAAGGGTAGTGTTCTGGTGAGCTGAGCACTGCCATTTTTTTCCTTTTTTTTTTTTTTAAGTTAGTTAAGTTACTTTAGAAGTGAATTAGGAGTTTGGTTGTAGTGGGGCTAGATTTGGTTAGTGAAATTTACTATTTTTGCTTTTGTTTTTTATGAAGTTGAAAATCCATTAGGGAAATTTTGACTTTAGTGTGTTTTGATTGGTTGGTTGGTTGGATGATGATTTCCAAATACTAGAAAAGAGGGAATAGTGTTTAATTGGTTTTTGTCCAATTCTTGAATCATTTGGTTTTTGGTTTTGGTCAAAATGTGGATTGCAAGAATGAGGGTTTTGGTTGATTTCTGTATTTGGGTTGTAATGCTCTGATGTTTGATTATTTTGAGCTAACTTACTCGGAGAGTTCCATGGGTGAACTGTAGCCTCCAAGGCTGTAACTCAATTAAGGTTCACTGTCTGTTTTCATGAATGTATCAAATAGGCATAAAGCATTAAACTGTACCATGGAAGAATCTTTTGGGTGCAATCCAAAAAATTGCTTTTTCTTGTAACTTAAATTGTTTTCTTCATGCTGTAATTCTTCATCTGAGAATGCTGGTAAGATTTTTTACATAGCCTTGGATTTTAGGTGCACAAGTGATCAATTCATTAGATTGGTGGAGAACTCGTGGCTGGATTTGTTCACATGATTGATTCAAATTAGTGCGTGAGGATGAACAATCCTTACCCATTATGTTTGCTGGCATGAAAAGAACAAGAAGTCAATAAGTTTTGCTTTGTTTGCAAACTTAAAATTTCTTGTTCAAATTTGGATGATTGGGTGGATTTTGTTTTACAGAGGCTATAGACCACAGTTAGTATATCTACAGAAAGTACAGAAGGAATACTGACTTGAAATTTTCCTTGGAAGGTCTGGCTTTTTGTAAAAAGTCGATTGCAGCCAGAAACTATCAAGTCAAATAAGATTCCTGATTTATTTTGTTTATGGTAGGTGCGTTGGCTTGATTTTGCTAGTAGTTGCACATGGCAGCATGCAAGTTGTGATCACTTGGGAATGTATCAAGGAATTTAGTTGTTTTGCATAAAAAATTTTCTGGTTAGGAAAATATAGGGAAGGAAGAAATGCCCTGTATTTGCAGTGTGATGAAACTTTGTCAATGTTTATGAGTGTGTTTGTGTGTTTTCTGCATTTTGTTTTTCTTTTTCTCTTAATGGGTGAAAAGAGATGGAATGTGGTTATTGAACAAAGCTATGGTACAACAAGAATAATGGTGCTGGCCTCATGAAACATGTTGCTAATGCTACCTATGATTTAGCTGCTGATGGTAACTGGTAAGGCATGCTCCCTTCCTTTCATGAGGCTGGTAGGTATTTTAAGTCTATAACTCTGTTTTAGAAGCTTTTATTGTTGTCGAGTCTTTCGATTTTCGGTTATGATTATATACGTGCTTTCTGCATGTATTAATTTGTTTGGCCCAAGAAATCATGTCTATATGATGTGCTCTTCTGAAAATCATGTGGAGCTCAGCAGTGAAAATGGTTTAATGTGTCTACTTATGCAGCCATCCTTACTGAAGTTTGTCAAAGAGTGGCTGATTATCATTCTGTAAAGTTTGGATGCTTTCTTTTTTTTTTTTCTCTAATTTAAGGTTTGATTGATTGGTTATACTTGTCATCTATTAAATTTTCTTCTTTCCCAATCTGAGGGAGTTTTAACTTGAAGGCTGAAGCTTAACAGGTGGTACATAGGAGTTCCCCTTTTCTAGGTGGAGTTGCTTTTCTGTTTGATCGAAAGAGTTGAACAAGCTGCCTACTGCCAAGTTTGACTAGAAGATCGGTGTTAGAATTATTCGGAATGCTCTCAACTCTAGTTGGGGAAAGACTGTCAAAAGATCAAAATAAAATGAGCTTCCACAGAAATGACAAAGCCAAGTTGATGCAGAAGTTAACAGGAGAACTGCAGCAACTAGTCCCTAGTTGTTGCAACATTTTTCAGTTTCTCTTTTCCTTTTATTTGTTAGCATGCGATAGCAAAGCAGGTTAATTTTAAGCAAAGCATAAACGACTCGACATTCTGGATGAAATAGAGAATTTAACAGCGCAAAATGCAAGTTGATAAGGAGCTTGCAGCCTTAGTTGCCTTTGGAAAACTAACTAGGGTGTCAAATAGTTGACTTCAGCCTGCATGCCTCAGCTTCAAGGAATTCAGTTGTGCTTGAACCACGACCAAGCATATCCTCCAAGTGGCTGATTATCATCAAACTTTGTAGTGGTTGACCCTGTTATTCCTCGTTTCATTAGTGGGATCCATGTCATTGTAGTTTACTAATCCTTGAAGGATTAAACCCCTGTAAAATCTGACTGCAGTTGTTCCACTATAGCTTGCTTATTTAAGCTCCATTTGGATTCAAAGGGATTGACGGTATGGAGGGGTTGGGACACTTTTTGGTACCAATCATGCTGTGACACATTTTTGGATGTCATCCTGCACCTCCTTTGATTCATTGGAGGAATCTCTGGCGGACAACTGATCTTATTTTACTGTAAAGACTAGTCGATTGTCCTTCATCAAACAGTCGGATTACTTTTTTGAGAAGTGAAGTGCACGATTAAAAATAAAGTTAAAACATTTTTTTTGGTAAGAAAAAATATGAGAGATAGATTACTCAATTTTTCAAATCAGAGTATGATATGTCGTATTTGACAGTTTAAGATAGGTGATTGCAAGTTACGCATTTGAGATGATTTCAACAAACGACTATCAATAAAACTTGATCTCAAGATTTTTTCGTCAAAAAAGATGAGTCTTAACTAATTAAACTAATCATTTGTTGGTTAGAGTATTTAATTCATATATTTGTTCCCACAATCAACATTAAGATAATAATTAGACTTCACATAGTTTAACATACAAATATTTATTTAAAAACGCATTATTTGATAATAATATAAATAATATTTAATTATTTATTAATTTAATAATATAAAATATTTACTATAAATTTCATTATATAGAAATTTTAATATAATTTTTTTTAATAATTTTTTTCTTACTACATTTCACTTTATGAGCATCACTGCATTTGTATTCAAATAAATATCTGATTGTGATTTTAATCTTATTATTATAACATTTAATCTCATCATTACAATAATTAATTTCATTATCATCGTTGTTTTCAATCTTATTGTCAGTTCAAATAGAACCTTAACCTTAATGAAGCGCAAGTTGATAGCACTGTTAAAGCTGAAAGCCATAAACTTAAAAGGAGAGAATTAACAGGCTGGGTTCAGCAGAACTCTTGTAATTCATATTAAGTTACCGGTTCCATTTTGAAGGGTAGTGTCTATACTTATCAATGGGGGGCTCTAAACCTAAGTCTTAATTTGTAACTTAATACTTGAACACCCAACGTTGTTTATCTGAAGCATGAAACCAAAGAGAGATGGTTTGTGTTTAAAACTTATCTAAACACAACAATGTTTGTTAACAACTTTAATTGGGCAACGGCAAAAATAACAAGCATTTTGCACTTTCAAAGCTTCAATGTGAATCAACACTCTAAACAGTTAGAGGAATTTATTTACAGGCTGGGGGAAAAAAAATTTTAAACAAAATGGTACATGCATCCAAATAGCTATATAACAAAACTAAAATAGTTAAACACAAGTTCCTAACAACAAGAAAGAGATGCAAACAAAAACAGCATGATTATGTGGTCATAAAACGTTAGCTTTTGCATTAAGGCTATCCAAATGCATTAGCACAGCTTCCCAGAAAAAAAATTTACATTGATCTGCCTTTGCGACGATTTTTCAGTGCTGCACAATCTGAACAATACCATTTCCCTTTCGGCTGTTCCTTCAAACCAACGCACCCAAAGTGGAACCATTCTATCTTGCACTGTTAAAAGGAGCAGAGGAGTTTCATCAGATCAAAAACAGGGAGTGCAAACAAAAATAGTTTCAGAGATAAATGTACAAGAAACTTAGTTACATACATCAGGGTTATCACATGCCACCATCTCTCCATAGCTAACTTGGTTGCACAAACAGTAAGTGGGCTCATTAGGATCCACTGGCAAGTCTAATTCCATACCAGTTGGATTTGCAGCCACTGCTGCCACTTCTGTAGCCGCAGCGGCTGCTGCTGCTGCTGTTGCCAGACGTGTTCTACAAAAATATGTGGTTCCAATGATATCATGCATCTAATTAGTAAAACATTTGTTGCATGTAGATGGAGTTGAAGGAATTTGATATTCTTTTCTCAGTATGATTATTTCCAAACTCAAAATTCTGCTACTTTTGTCATTTTCTTTTTAAAAAAGAAAAGGAAAGAAAAGAAAAGAAAAAGACAGCCCATTCCTCTTGATACTTGATACTAGAATCTGTTTATATTGTTATAATTAGTTTTAGTAAAAACCAGTAAAATTTGATTAATAGAATTACAAAAAAGGAGCTTCCTCTGAAGCAGGAATAAAAAACTGGATGACCATTGAACAATCTACAAGGAAATCATAATGAGCTTACGTATAATAGGAGCATACTTTTTACGCCCTCCTCTTCCACTTTCACTAGACCTTCCAGATTTAGAGGTACCATCAGGACTTGGAGTGGGCGATTCAGTAGCAGCAGCATTTTCTCTTTCTGTCAAAAAAACATATTAGAGTATGGATTAAAAATGAAACACAGGTGGACAGGCTTAGAGGCAAGCAACGGATACATTAAACAGTGGTGGCAGTGGAAAATCAGCAACATACCACGCCGTAGCTCTTCATCAGACTTTTTCAAATATTGATCAAGTTGCTGTATATGTGAATCAACCTGAAACATGATTAGATCATGAATAGGAACAACAATTAAGGACGCAAACCAAGTTCCATCCAGCACCGAATTCTTAATATGCTTTATTACGTTACAAATGGGGGATTCCAAACAAACAAGGTCAACTTAAAGCTAATTTCAAATTAGCAATCATATTAAAAACAAGACCAATCAACTTTGCTTTCCCAAAAATTTTCCGCAAAGAAATGATAAAAATATTTTCTTCATGAAAAAAGAACCATCCACCATGTTATTGATATGACTTTGTTTTTGTAACTCTTAGATCACTGGTCCATGTAACAGAGTAGGTCCATAGAGGAAACACCACACCCCGGAGACTTTTTAAAAAACAGTAGAAACCCCACCTCTCTCTACCAAGGTAGCCAATACTATAAGAATCTAACAGCATTTTCTATTTATACTTTTCTACATTAAAACACTGCCCTAGAATAGCAAAAACTCCACCCAAGAATCAAAAGGCAATGAGATTTCTCAATCATAGCTATTGAATATGAATCAGATAAATAAATGCAGGGACCAAACATGAAAGTTGTGAGGAAAAAACTCACGCACCAAATCATATGCCTGAATTGCCAAGGCAACCTTTTCATCCGCAATCCTAATGCTATGCTTTTGTTCGTCAAGTGCGTCATCGGAGAATCTAATAAGTGAAGTATCTGGTGTAATGTTTCCGGCCCTCACGCCTCGTTTTATATCCTCTATTTCTTGTTCACAACGTTGTTCATTTTGCCTCACAATTTCTGTTCATATTAATCAACAGCAAGATAGTATATCCAACCGAATGAAATGGGATTTCACTTCATTGCATTAATTGGTTTTGAATTTAACATCTATAATAGTTAGCCAATTAAAATTATAAATTTCAAATGAATCCCAAACAATTAAACATTAAGTTTAAAACGAATACCTTGGAAACTTTTGTCAAGATCACGCATCAATGCATATTTTTTCTGAAGAATATTGGGCAGTGCTTCCAAATCTGTAAAATTTCAATAAAATTCAATTTCAAAATGAAAATTAATTAGCATGTCATTATCATAGAATCTTCAATTAGGGTTCTTTTTTCGTTTCGATTTTCGAATTAAGGGGTAGAAACAAAAGGCCAAAGAAATTAATTTAGAAAAAGAAAACAAGAGAGTTTGACAAGGGAGAAGTTACCGGCTTGAAATTCATCGATGAAGGACATTTTAGGAATTTAGGGTTTTAGAGTTTCGCAGTTGAATTTCGATGGGAAATTTCCCTGATATCTTCCCGCCACTGCTGTAACGAACTTGAAGCCCTAAAAAGCTGACATTGGGTTAATTCATCCACCATATGACATATTTAGCCTTTCAGTCTTCAAAAAATTACGAAGATGATTTTTATCTTTTTTTTTTTTAAGGAATAATGTAAAATTAAAATAGTAGGTTTTTTTTTTTTTTTTTTCTAAAATTTATTGGACGATCTTCAAAACGGATTTTTTTTTTTTTTTTTGGGATGGTAGCAATTTTGAGATTTACGTTCAAGTGAGGAAATTTTTTATTTTGGAAAGTAAAAGATGAAATTTTATGGTAGGAGAAAGAGTTACCACTTTCTTTGTATCATTCAAGCTTAATCCATATAAAGTTATAAACTCTCACATATACACAAAAATTTGTCTTTAACATGAAAATAGATTAGACGTGGCGAAACGAAAAGGTAAATAAATATGATAATTTATATTTAATTATTTATATATTGAGTTATCATTTAGGTCTGATTTAATTTGAGATAGATTCTGAATATGAATTTTAAATTTTAATTTTTTGAAAATATTATATATTAATATATAATTTTTTTAAATATTAACTACAAAATATATAAAAAAATTAAAAATTATATTATTTATAAAAAAGTTAATGTTCTGAACAATTGTTTAATTATAATAAAATATTTCATTTACTTTTAAATTTAAAAATTTTTAATATGATATTATAATTATAAATTTATTAATAAATGTAATATTTGAAAAACTATTTATTATATTTTTATGTATTATTATTTGAAATTAATCATGAAATAAATTAGTATTACATATTTAAATATTATATTAATGCATTTTCATGTTAGGGTTCAAGCCGGATTGGGCTTGATTTTATACAAGATATCAACCAATCCTTGATCCAATCTAATTTGTAGACATTTCCAAGGACATGAAATGGTTTGATTCAAATTAAATCATTTGAGGTAAAATTACTCCTTTGTCCAGTTCAGGCGGAGTTCTAAGCATTATCAGTAGAGCCAGAGTTCTCAAGCAGTAAAAAAGGAAAAAGAAACTATTCTTGCAACCTTCTGTTAAAATTTGTGAACATTGGTGTTTCCAATTTCGATGGATTCAAAGAGTATCTACTGATAATTGCCGCACATCTATTCAGTGTTTATTTGTTGAGATGATTTTCCAAAGGCAGGCAGCCAAATAGTGCTAAAGTTTAAGCAATATTTTTGGTACTTGTGTTTTGATAAGAACATTTAGCTGCTCTTGTACTTTTCCAATTTCGCAAAGATGAGGTGCAACTAGAGGATGATAACTATGGATTTTTCCACATGATATTCTCCTTGGGGCCATACACTCAGCAATGTTATTCATCGGTCGGTAGGAACCTGGAAAACTCAGCGGGCAAGTGACTAACATATTACTTGTATAATTTTTCTGACTACTTTTCTAGTGTATGTGTATGCATATACTCACTTTAAAACAATCAGATGGAGCATTGGTGTTTGCTGGGCAAGTTCATAGGTAAAAATCATCAACGATTGGTTTATAGTCACGTTATACGGTAAGCGAATTCATATTATGCATTTCCCTTCAGATCACTACTGCTTTTCTGTAACTAAAATTCCCTTATCATACGAGGTAAGTTTTACTTCCCTAGTTGCTTTTAGTTTATGGAAATTATCTGAAAGAAGTTATGTGATTATAGAGTCATCTGGAAGTGGGTTGATGCCACCAACTATATATCAGCATGAAGGATAAACAAAGACGTAGCTGCATTAACATACTGGAGAAAACTTAGACCAAGGTTTTTAAGTAAAATTTGTGAAATTTTTTATTAGAAATGATTTAATAAAAATTTTAATAAAAATTTTAAATCGATAAATTAATAGAATTTAATATGATTTCATATGCTTCTTTTGACTTTTTTGATTAGATGAATTCAACTTTGACTATTATTTTTTAAAATATTATATTAAATTAAAAATTTTTATAAATATTTTTGAAAATTTTGAAACTCAAACTTTACAAATCTTATTTTTTAAAATTTTATAATTTTATAATTTTGATAAAAATGATGGTAAAAGTTGAATTGGTTTGATCAAAAAAGTCAATAGGGAACATACAAAATAGAATGGAGGGAGTAATATGTAAAAAAATATTAAAAATATTGTTTATAATTTAAATTTGATTAATATTTATTCGATAGTAAAAATTATATTAATATTTTTATTTAAAATATCTACTTAAATATATATAAATTTAGTAAAATTTTTAAATTTTTGCACACTTAATCTATATAATAAGATAATTTCAATTTATCGATTTTAATTTTTAATTTTAATTTTTATTTAATCATTTTTAATTAAGAACTTTATAAACTTAATGTGAAAAACTTCATTTAAATCTTTCTCCGCATGCTCTCTTGTTCCCCTCCTTACCCCATTTTTTTTTTCGGGTACAAAAGAGGCCACGGTCTTAAAATATAAAAACGGTAATTAAGGTTGTATAACATCTCCATTGTTTATTTATTCATTCTTTTCCCAATGGGCTTCTTGTATTTGTCCAATTTGAGCTTCAATCTATGTAAAATACAAGCAAGAATTCAGAAATCTACCATGATTATATCAATAATGAGTGCTTTGAATTGATTAATAACGCACTAGCCTTATCACCTACTGAAAAGGGATGATAAAATTGCTCTCTATTATCCTTGGTCAATGTTCATAACCAGTGGACCTCTTCATTGTTTATCACTAGATGTCAATTTAGCTGTAACCATAATTATTTAACAATTTTCCAAATGGGAATTTGGAGATTGCACGGCTATGCTGAAACCATCAAGTACTTGCATCCTACCCGCTCACTGCATATCATTTGTAGTTGAAAATAAAGGAATTAACGCAGAAGAGCAATGGTTACTGTAGAACCGTAGAATGGTTTGCATTTTCATAATGAGTATAACTCAACAGCTTCACCACCAATTTATAATCATAACACCACCCAATCTAATATTTGTATATTAGGATCCAAGTCTGCGTTCTATTAGCAGACTCATTTGAGATCTTCATTCTTGGTTTTCAAGATTTTCAATGGTTTACTGGCCTATGTTTCCTTCACAATGCTGATTTCTCTTATGCAAGCAGCAATAATCATGGCTGCAGTTGGCCCTGCAACAGCAACTGCGAAAGAACCGATTCTTGCATTATATATGCATGACATTGTTGGCGGAAGCAGACCAACAACAAGGCCTGTTACTGGCTTGCTAGGAATATGTATACTGGTCAAGTACCATTTGCTAAGCAATTAGGATTCCTTCCCCCAGCAGCGAGGTAGCTATACTCAATGCCAATGGTGCCCTTCCCACTGTCAATGGCATAAACGGTTTTCCATTAGGATCTGCCTGGGCGATACAACTTTTGCTGGAAAACTAAATAAACAAAACGAAAATCCTCAGCTGTAAGGACCTTAAGGCTTAGGACTAGGATTTGGAACAATAACTGTTATTGATGATATATTGACCTCTAGTCCTGAGTTGGGATCACAGGCTTTGGCAAAGCTCAAGGAGTACATGTAGCGAGATCAGCAGATGGAACTAGACAAATGATGGCATTTACAGCAAGTGATTGAAGGAGGGAATATGGAAATAGTCAACTTCTATGGCATATCCAAGATCGGGCGTACCATGTCGGGTTTGTCAGTGCACTACTAAAAGTATCCTCTACACTTAAGCACAAATCTTAAAGCATCCTCTATACCTATCAACGACACAGAAAATTTTTTCTTCTTAGTGATGTGGTGAACAATTCTGTTCTATACTAGTTCAGCTAGAGCCAACCACTCCACACTTTTAAAAAATGATTCTGGCTAAAAACCTGCAACTCGCTATTAAATTATATGCAGTTGGATTTCGGACAACCTGTTATCATGATTCTTCATCAAAATTTAGTGAATTGGATAGCTTTTGCTTCCTCAGTTGACTGTGAAAGTGTAGGAATTGCTATTAGGTTGGAACTAGTCAAGGTGCCTCGGGAAAACATGATCACAAATTATTAAGCACAGCTTCAAGATTGAACAATCCACATGATTGGCACTCGTTACAAAAATTGTAAAAGAAAAAATTAAGGAAAAAAATGAAACATGCCAAGAAAGAGCCCATAAGTTTATAAATTCTTTTAATTACTGATGCTTAACGGAAATACTACTTAATAAAAGATTTGCAACTAAAACTAATGAAAAAAAAAATGTTAACCAATACACCAAGAACAGAAAAATAGAATGACTATCTCCCCATAACTAATGTAACACAGACAACTCACCACCACAAATCCTTCCAACAACTCCATAGCCTGATGCTATCCTCTCTAAGTCTCCGTTTAAAGAGGAAGCTTCATAATGACTGGCATACTAAACGCAAAAAGCTTCAGTGCAGCAACTCATTAGAAAACCAAAGAACCTCAGGCAAACATTACAAAATGTCCAAGCAACTACCCCCAGTTTTCATTAAAGTGCTGATTGCTGCTGTCTACATGGTAAGATGTTTGGCAGCAGTTAACCCAGAAGCAGCTGCAGCAGAAGAGCCCATCCTTGAGTTCTACATGCATGATATCCTTGGAGGAAGTAGTTTCACAGCTAGGCCAATGACTGGATTACCAGGAAATATCTAAAGTGGTCAGGTACCTTTTGCTAAACCAGTGGGATTCCTCTCTCCCGCAAGGTAGAGTTGCAATCCCCAATGCCAATGTTGCTATTCCTACTGTCAATAGCATCAATGGTCTCCCTTTAGGAACTGGCTTAGCTAGTACAGCTTTCGCCGGCAATCAAAAACAAAATGGTAACCCTCAGATCCCTCTAGGACCAGATTGTTTGGGGTTAGGCTTTGGAACAATCACTGTCATCGATAACATACTCAATGCCAGTCCTGATTTGGGGTCACAGGCAATAGGGAAAGCTCAAGGAGTTTATATGGCCAGCTCTGCAGATGGAACAAACCCAAATCATGGCATTTACAGCCATGATTGAAGGTGGCGAATACAACGACAACCTCAACTTCTAAGGAGTCTACAAGAGTGGAAGCACCATGTCACATATTTCAGTGACTTGTGGAACAGGAAAGTTTAAGAATGCTTGCGGACTTGCTGAGGTTCGACCACTTATACCACCTGGTCAACATGTTACTGACGGCGCTGAGACATTGCTGAGGATCACTGTTCATCTCAAATACTAAAAAACTGGATGTTGTCTTGAAAATTAAGTGAAAAATGAACATGTTCTTGCTTTCCACCTTCAATCTTTCAGTGTAAAAATTACAAAGATTTCTCCTTTGATTTGTCAATCTCTTAAACCCCTTCCATTCACATATATAGTTTTTTTTTTTTTAAAGGCAGTGATTTTAATACGAGGAATTACAGCCGTTTGATCAAGTCAGTGGAGAGAATCAATCAAGTACATCCGCAACGAAGCCGGACCTCTCCCTGTCTCCATCCTGATCTCACCGGCGACGCCAAACCCGGCCAAAGCCAAAGCCGTTGCTTCCAAAGAGTTCGATGGATCAATGGCGACAAAAGCGGCGATCAACGTGGTTTTGGCTCTCCCGGTGGCCGTGATCTTCTGCATCATCGGCGGCGACTCAGCAGTAAGGACCCATGGTTCTTCTTCTTTTTTTTTACTTGGAAGCCAAATCAACGGCGACTTTCATGGCCCGTAAACAGTTGTCAAAGAGTGTTCCTATGTTGATGTAACGCTGACATGAGGGGTGAAATCTGGGGTTTCGTCAGAAGAGTGGAGCATGGCTGGTGACACTTCCGCGGGTAAGAGAGTTTTGGCCGTTCGATCCATGGAGGCGAATTTGGTAATGCACTGGATATAACGGTGAATGAAAGCGGGCTGAATTATATGTTTCGGTTATTTACTTATGTTCAGTTAACAACTAAGATAAACGGAGTGGCGCAGCAGAAGCTTGGTGGGCCCATAATCCATGGGTCTTGAGGATCGAAACTTGGCTATGATAGAGAGCGGTTTCCCGTGGAAACTTTTTTTTTTCTTATTTTTCCCACTTTTTGATCACTCAATAACATTATTTATTATTATTATTTTTGTTCTTGTGGTTTGTTAATATTTAAATAAAATAAAAAATTTAATGTAAATATGTTTTAGCAAACAAATATATATAAAATAAATATGAAAAGGTGAGTTCGTAGTACATGGTAAATTACAAAAACTAATTCTAATTATTATATAAAGTAGATAAAATATGTTCTAAGAAGTAGTTTTGGATTTTTTTTTTCCAGGAAAAAAATCATTAAGGTTTCGTTTTAGCTTATGTAATCTTAGTGTAATTTCATTTTTTTTTTCTTTTATTGTTAAGTGCTATAATACTTATATTTCATTACAAGCAACTTGATTAATAATTACTAGAATATAATGACAAATGGATATTTTAAAATTAAATAATAAATAATAAATGTAAAAATTAGAAATATAACAATTAATAACTTTATTTACCTTTTTATCTCAAAAACATAAAATGAGGAAAATTTGAGCAATTAGCTTTTTTATAAGATAATTTACATTTGAAAATAACCATACACCGTTATTTAAAAATAATGATTTAATTATATTAAAAACATTTTAAAATAAAACATATAATTTAAAAATATCTCAAATTATAGGTTTTTTGTTTTCGAAAAAAACATAATCATATATAAAAAAAAATGAAGGAATAAAAAAAAGAGAAAAAAGAATAAATATTATTTAAAATTTTTTTATAATTGAAGAAAAATAAAGGAAGAAAAATGAAAATAGAATTTAGTACAAAAGTTATTATTTCACAAAAAAAAAATTTTACTAATTTTCTAGATCTTTCATTTTTCTCTTATTTTCTCTATTGATTTTCGCCATCTGATCTCACTAACATAGATGATCAAGGTGGCCATCTCATTCTCTTTCCTTTTTTCCCTTGCATTTTCTTCTTTACCTTTCCTTGTCTATTCCTCTTACTCTTCTCACTTTACACCTAAATTTAATAATTCATGTATCTGTATCATATTTGTATTGTGTTAAACACTACAAAATATGAAAAATTGTTATGTTAAATTCATGCTAATACGTCAAATATAAAACATAATAATTTTTTTTTGTTTTTGCCAAATTTATATACAATTTTTACTAAAATTTTAAATTGTCTTGCTTTCATGTCTTTATTGTATCATTTTTGTGTCATATCGTTATATCATATTTAAAATTATTAAGTCTACTTGCATCTTTTTATTTTCTACTTAAAACTCAATTTTTTTCTCCATCTCATCTTTCCATCCTTAAGGCCGATAATAGGTCATTCATCCTTTCCCCTATTTGATAACATCTTTTTTTTTTTTTTAATAATGGATAGATTGTGTTTTTGTTTATGGTGGGCTTTATTTGAATAATGTGTTTATAAAGGGTTTAATGAGTGGCTTAGTTCAACAATTTAAAGTCATTTTATATTTGTTTTATTTCATTATTCATTGGTTTAATAAGGAATATGGCTTTCTTATTTAGTGCCAACAAGTTTTAATGCATCACTCTTTATAAGTTATACATCATATTTTAATAATAGTTTTCCTCCTAAAACAACTTTTGCTACTTTTTTATTTTGTCTCATCAAGTTTTAATTCTTTTTTGTCAAACAATATTTTTTTCATTTTTATTTTCATCCTTGTTTGGGTTTTTTTTTTTTTTTACCTTGGCTGCCATTTATTTTATTCCACATAATTATTTTTACTTGTCTCACAACATATCAATATATCAATTTTGTTATATCATCATCTCCACATGCAATTTTTTTAATTATTTAATTTTTTTTTGTTTTTGAGTTTAAATTATTTTGCTAAGAATTATTATATTACTTCCTTTAGTTATTTTATCATAATCCAATGATATGAATTTAATTGACTTGGAACATAGCTTTTTAAAAAAAAAAATCATTGTAGGGCATGCATGAGATAAAGTCCTAAATCTATTTTTTTAATTGAGATATTTCCATATTCTTGAGCACTTTATATTGATTATTAATTAACATGCAAGTTTAGTTAAGGCTTATGTAGATGTGAAATTTTATTGATTTTTAAAGTTGTGTTCTTATTTTAGAATTTATTTGATTATCTCTTGAAGGGAAATTCTAGATTACACTTAATAGGGAGATGATTTAGGTAATTTTTGGATCATTTAAGCCATTCAAGCCAACATTTATATATGTTTATCTTTGGTCATTACATTTCAATTTTATATGTATTATTTTCTTTGTTTTTAAACTTTACGACTTAGCCCAGCCTTTCAAATATTATCTTTATCTTTTTATCTTATCCTATGTGCATATGAATTAATGAAAGTCAATATGAGAGCTATGGTACATTGAGAAGGAAAGTAGAGTTTAAATATAAAAAGAAAGTAAGCAAAAGCTGAAAAAAACTTGAAAACATACAATTTGTTTGCATTCTATTTTTTGGAAAGAAAAGAAAAGAGTGATAGTCAAAAAGATAAAAATTGTGAAAGAAAATAAAAAAAAAAGAAACAAAAAGTTACGTTTTAGAGTGCTATATATCCTTGAAAGTAAATAAAAAAGATAAATGTGAAAAGCAAATATATGAAATCTGCTTTAAGATTCTATGTTAAGTTTATGCTTGTATAACTTTAATTAAATGTCTTGCATTGATAAGAGATAGGTTGACACAGAACATGGAAATTGCATTTGAAAGGGAGCTATATTTGAATCATTTTTATGTTTAAGCTATGTCTATGATTTTTTTAAAGTTATATTTATTATGCCATTTTTGAGGAATTTATGAGAATTTGATTATTGGAAGCTTATATGATTAATTCTAGCATGTTTATTTTAATCTTAGCAAAGCTTTGCTTTGCTTAAGGACAAGCAAAAGTTCAAGTTTATGGTGTAAAATATTGTTTGCTAACCATAAGTGCAGATATTATAACAAGTAATATAGTAGAAAGTAAAGTTCATTCCTAGATATATTGTAAAAAAGGTTAATACTAAGTACTGAAATTATTCCCTAACTGCAGTTAAACTAATAAAAAAGTATATGAAATAGCTAAATGAACTATTTTACTAATGAAAACAGAAAGGTCAAATTTTGTAATTAATACTTGTACTTATATAAAATTTGAACTTTAGTCCTTATAGAATAATTTGCAAAAATTTGATTCTCATACTAGTTTAATTTAACAATGTTACCTGATCTCCATTTAATTAGTTGATGTAGCTGTTGACCATGTTGACACGACGTTGACTTCAATGACGTGGTGTTGACTTTAATGATGTGGCATTAAATTGCTAACATACTAATTAGGATTGATAAAATCAATTATTAAATTATGCAAATGGTCCCAATACTCATACAAAATTTGAAATTTAATCCCTGTACTCACACAAAATTTGAAAATTTGTTCATGTAGTTGCATAAAATCTGAAATTTAGTCCTCTTAATACAAAAAATATTTAGAATTTTTAAAAATTTTCTAGCTTTTTGAAACATTAAAATTTAAAATTTGCTATAATATTCTCTTATTATATTTTATTACAATATTGAAAAATCTATCACCATATTTAGTCACAATTTTCATATACTGTCACTAAATCCATGATGATTTTTTATCACTCATGTTAAATGCTATTACTTGTTCTGTCACTATTTCTTGTTACATTCTATCATAAAATATAAATTTGTTACTAATTTTGTCACACTTTTGTGTCATAATTATAGTATATTGTGGCCATATGAATAAAATCTTAAACCAATCTATTAAAAATCTATCACAAATTAATCAATATATGATACAATTCTATTACTATCTAATTTTAATAAAACTATTATTTTTTTTATTAATTTATCAAATGACTTAGAATTATAATTACATCCCATAAGGGTTAAATTATCCATAAAACAATGTTTCTATTCCTTTAAATTAAACCAAATTTAAATGATTTTTTATAATCAAATATAAGTTAAGATTCTAAATTAAGAATATATTCTTTTAAATTAAACCCTATATTCTTAATTAGAATCTTGAACCTGGCTATATTTGATTATAAAAAATCATTTAAATAGGGTTTAACTTAAAGGAATAGAAATATTGTTTTATGAATAATTTTACCCTTATGGGATATAATTATAATTCTAAGTCATTATATAAATTAATAAAAAAATAGCTTTATTAAAATTAGATAGTGACAAATTTGTATCACGTATTAACAAATTTGTGATAGATTTTTAATAAATTGGTTTGAGATTTTTTTTTTCATATGGCTATAATATACTACAATTATGATAAAAAAGTGTGACAAAATTAATAACAGATTTATATTTTATGACAAAATGTAAGAAGAAATAGTGACAAAATTAGTAATAGTATTTTACATAGGTGACAAAAATTTGTGATAGATTAGTGACAATATATGAAAATTATGACTAAATATTGTGATAGAATATTATGAGAGAATATTGTAGCATTTTTTTTTAAAATTTAATATTTTAAAGAACTAAAAATTTTTAAAATTTTAAAATATTTTTTGTATTAGAGGGACTAAATTTCAAATTTCGTATGAATATATGAATTAAATTTGAAATTTCATATGAGTACATAGACCGTTGGCATAATTTAACAACTGATTTTATCAATTTCAATTGTCACATTAGCAAGTCAATGCCATATCATTGAAGTCAACACTATGTCATTGAAGTCAATGCCACATTAGCATGGTCAACAACCATGTCAATTAATTTAACAGAGATTAAGTAATACTATTATCAATTGAATCAATATTGTTAAATTAAATTAGTATGAGGATCTAATTTTTGCAAATTATTGTATAGGGACTAAAGCTCAAATTTTATATAAGTATATGAACTATTTGCATAATTTGACCAAATAGAAAATTAACTTATACAAAAATCAAAGTAAACTAGCAACCTAAAACCAAAGTTTAAATAAGCAAGAACAACAAATTAAATTTAAACATCAAATTAAATAAACTTGGATTTAAATTGCAACATAAAAATCAAATCTATGTATTGAAATTAAGCTTAATAAACTGAACTTATCTAATGTAGCAGCTTAAGAAAGCAAAGTAACATGTAAAAATGAATAATTAACTTAAACCAAACTTAAACTTTTAAATCAAATTTGCATTGCAAGCTTTGTTAACTTTTAACTTAAAAACATCAAATTAAACCTAATCTAACATGCTTGAAATAAACAATTGCAAGATGAACAAAATTTAACTTAGGTAAATTAAGCTTAAATCATGCAAGAACTTTGAACCCTTTTCTATCAACTTGTAATCTTAAATTTAAACAACTAAAATTAACTTAAGAAACTTAAATTAAACTAAAACAGTAGTTGAAAATTAATCTTAAACCAAAATAATAAATTAAAGTAAATTAAATAGTAACAATAAAAAATTAAAGGACTTTAAATGTAAATTGAATCAAAACAAAATTTAAATTGCAAAAAACTTAAATTAAACTTGTAAAATTTTAAATTAACTTGAAAAAATTGAATTGAATTGAAAATTTAAGAAAACAAAGTAAGAAAGTTGAAAAGAACAATAATTGATCTATCACATCAGGTTTTAAGCTAAAAAGAACTTAAAAGAATAAGAAATCAATAAAAGAAAACCCTAAAAAGCTATAAATGGGCTTTTACCCTAACCTTGCTTTTCGTCCAACCTAAAGCTAAGTATGTATAGTAAGAAATTACAATGAACTCTAAACTAGGAGTGACAACATAGATTTTTAAATCTTCTAGACTTCTTGGTTTGATAATGCCTTCAACGAATAAGTCTTTTTGAAGCTTTCTTTGCTTGCTAAAAGTGAATCTCTTTAAAAGATTGAATTTATATTGAATCTTGGTTGAATAAATTGAGTAGGTGCTAACTTGGCTCCTCTTAAAACTTTATTGATGGTTTGAGCTTCATGAATTGAAGAGAGAAGGTTCGGCTAAATTTTTTAAGAAATGAGATGTTGATTCTCTTTTAAACTTTTTCAAGTAGCTTTTAAAGTTTTAACTTTAAGCAGCTTGAAACCTTTTTTGGGTAAAAAGCTTGGTATGGTTTAAGTCTTTTCGCAATTTAAAAATTTAAAAGTTTTCAACTTCTTAAAATCTTTTTGGCATTATTTCTTAAGGAGTTAAATCACTTAAGATTGAAAGATAAGGTACGACTAGGGTTCTTATAAATTAAAATGTGAATTCTTTTTAGGTGTTGTGATTTTTAACTCTTTTTTTAGATTTCTTGGAGTTATGCTTCAACTTGAAGTCTACTTGAAAAATTAGATTCAATTATCCTTGTGTCACCCTTAAATAATCCTTTCTAATTTAGAGTTGTTTCATGCAATTCCTACCTTAAATAGGAATAAGAGAAATCCAAATGAAAGTAAAATTTCCTCTTTTAACTAAGAGAACCAATGACTATTTGGACTTTTCGAATATGACATATTTTAAACTCCCTTTCCAAGTTATCATATCACATAAGCATCTAAATCATGCTACTTGGTCAATGAGATTAGACTTGCTGTAATGTCATTCTGTAATGATCTTATGCATGTGTATCTATATATGACACCATGGACTTGTACTCAAAGTTTTAATTTTCAAATCTGCCTTTAACATAGTCAAACTTTCCTTTCTTGATTCTAGTATGAATTTTCATTAAGATTAAACACATTCTTAAGTTTAAAGTGTGAAAAGGCAAATCTTGAACAATTTTTACACTTCCACTCCAAAATTCTTCAAGAATCTTTAAGAACATACCAAGAACCAACCGAGATTCCTCCCAATGTATCAAGAACATATCAAGGTTTCTAAAAATTAATCAAGATTTTTCAAGATTTATCAAAATTTAATCTTTTCTTCAAGATCTCCTATAAAAAGGCAAATTAAGCACATTAAAAGTACAAATATAATTATTTTATTAAGAATAAAGTAAAATTAACTCATTTAAACATTGAAAATAACTTTATTTTATAGAGTTATCACCACAGATCTTACAATATGTTACCATGTTATTTTATTAAAAACAAAGTAAAATTAACTCATTTAGATTCTGAAAATAATTTTATTTTATAGAGTTATCACCACAAATCTTAAAATATGTTAGCATATTATTTTATTAAGAACAAAGTAAAATTAACTCATTTAAACTCTAAAAATAAATTTATTTTATAGAGTTATCACCACAGATCTTACAATATGTTAGCATGTTATTGATTTAATGGTTGTTTATGATTCCTTCTAAAAAAGGGGCTTACATAGTGCAAAATAACAATTGAATGATTTATTTAAATATAATAAAATTTTAAAGTTTAGTTAGATATTTTTAATACTTTAAGGGCTTTTACTTTCTCATTTTAGCCTATTTTCTTTTATTAGTAAACATGAATGAAATTTGTTTTTGTATTAATTGCATGCAACATATTTAGTAAAGAAATTAAACTTAAAAAGCTTTTGGGTAGATTTCAATTTTTAATTATTGATGCTTAATTTAATGCATTGAACTATATAATAATAAGTCCATGGATGTTTTGCTACATGACGAAGTAAACAATAGAAAATGCCAAATATAAGAAAATAAAAATATCATTCTATAAAATAAATACAATAAAAATTTATTAAAAATAAATTATTTAACAAATTAAATACAGTTAATGTGTATTATCAGTTAATGTAACACATTGAACTATATAATAATAAGTCCATGGATGTTTTGCTACATGACAGAAGTAAACAATAGAAAATGCCAAATATAAAAAATAAAATATCATTCTATAAAATAAATACAATAAAAATTTATTAAAAATAAATTATTCAACAAATTAAATACTGTTAATGTGTATTATTAGTGCAACATACATGACACAAATACTAATATATATAATATAATACTTTTTTGGTCAAGTTTTACTTGATTTTCTTTTGCTTTCACAAAATTTTAAAAAAGAAGTGTTGACTAAGATATTTTATATTAAAATTTATTTTTTTATAAAATTGATGTGTCACTATTTTTAATGTCAAAATATACAAAAGAAAGTCATGAAAAATAATATTAAAATATGTAAAACAAAAAAGAAAATCAAGTGTTAAAAAAAAGGATATAGACATTTTAAAAATGAACCAAAAAATAAATAGAATGAAGGAAGTAATTATTAAACACAATCTAACTTTATTTTCAAATGTTAATATATTTGTAGTCTATTTTAGATGAACTATGATATTAGTTTTAGTGAGATTAATTATTACAGTGATGAGATTAAAATTAATAATGAAAAATACGTTTAGATAATAAAATTGTTATAACGTATAGATCCATAGACCTACCGCTAGACATGGATGAAAGGAGTTGCCACCAATTTTTTTTTGTCTAGGTGTGATTGGCCACGTAAAACATATTTTGATCTACGAAAATAGGTGTTAGGTTTGGGAGTCGATTACGCATGAAAAAAGTTGTAGCACCCCCACAACGCTCATCCAAAGGATAATACTAATTTGATTTCAAATTATCCAAGCCTTGAGCATTTTATGATTTTACTAAATAATTTAATATTAAAAATTAATCCTAAAATTATCCCAATAGTTTGATGGCAATCTAAGATAATTCTCTCACTTCAGAAGTATTCATAGAGACTAGTGTCCCACTCTAAAAAGGTTCCATCGTCAGATTTATTAATTTTTATTTCAAAAAAATTAGTGACGCCTCCTAATATTTTGGTAAGGCTCACTTCAAAACAATTCTCTAATAGTTTAGAGAATAAAATTATTTTGTTTATTTGAAAATATATTTTTTTATTGAAAGGTTTTTTTTATCACTTTCATTTAGAATTATACTTTTTTCTCTTTTTTTTTTCTTTGGATCTTCATTTTTTACTTTTTTTTTCTTTTGGAAGTAAAAGTAACAAAAATAATTCTTTCCTTTTTTTAATAAATAAAATAAAAAAATAATAAAAGAAAATAGGTTAAAACTAAAATAAAATCAAAATAAAATCAAAAAGTAAAAGTAAAATGGAAAAAAAAACCTGCGATCAGGTTGGGTCAACACGTGGGTCGTCAGGTTTGCATGTAGATTCTGGCTTATCCAAAATGTTGTCATTCTGGGTCAATATAAAAGGTACTTTTCAGCATTTTTCTTCAGACACCCTCTGCTCCCTCTCTCTCTAGCCTTCAGAAGCTCTCATTTCTCTTTAAAACATTCCCCAAAATGCACTGAAAAGTTTAATTGAAAATTGGAAACCTACCGATTTTTGAAAACTTTGTCAAAAAATTCAATCGAAAACTAAAAAATCCACTAGTTTCTAGAAAACCCGTAAGATTTTGGAAATTTTGCTAGAATCTCACTGTAAACTTCAAATGGTTGCAAAAAAATTCACCAAAAAATTCATGTTTTTCCCAAGACTTAAAAAAAATTCAAAAAAATCTAAAAAAATCCAAAAAAATACCCAGATAATTTTAAACCTTCCCTGAACCTTCTACAACCTTAAATTCACCTTCAGAAACCTAGAATCACACTAAAACTTTGAATTAAATCCCAAAATCCCAGAATTAACCTCTCAAAACCCTTTTTGCCCAGAATTTTCCAGAATTTTCCCAATAGTTTTCTCCTAATTTTTCCCAATTTATAAGTAATTGTAGGAACAATTTTAAGAAACAGACAAAATCAATCCCAAGCTTGAATCATGGGATTCATTCTGTCCAAATGAGATTTTAGGTTCAAAATTTTAACAATCACATTAATTCAATTCTGTGTTGACCCAAAGGATTCTGATCCTAATTTTCTCATCCACATGCAGGTTGAATTAAAAAAGAAAGCAGCAAAAAAGAGAAAAAATAAAATAAAAATAAATAATAATAAAATAATAATAAGATAATAACTTATTGCTTCATTTGCAATAGGGAGTTGAATGGACTCAGCTGCTTTTTTAGCAAAGATAGGATTATCATAACTTTGGATGTTCTCATGATCGGGTGCATAAGTCATTCCGGATAATTGTATTTTTGAAAAGCTGCCTGTTGTGGTTATAATATTAAGGTAGTTTAAGTTTATTATGGATCAAAGCTTAGGGGATATGCTAATTCAGTAGCTTCTTACGAAGTATCTTTTTTCATCGATTTTCTTGTATCTACTTTTTCCAAGGTTTTCAGAATCTTGCTCAACTTTTCCTCAGTGCTTTTTGGGCTTTTTCTATCCATTCAAGGCAGCTTGTATTGTCCTGTTCCATCTTTTTAGCTCGAGCTTAGGTATTATATTGATGTGTAGCTATTCTTGCACCTTAATACCACAATTAAAGATTCAATAATGTTGTTATGATAATGAATGAATGAATGAATGTAATGCAAATGCATGAAAAAAGAATGAAAAGAAAAAAAAAGAAAAAAAATATTTGCCCCTTAAAAAAAATCCAACAAAAGGAAATTTTCATTTATTCCACAAAAATCTATTTTACATCGAATCTAATATTGTCCCTTTATAGAAATGCCTAACTTGCTCATACTGGTCCTTAGCCTCTTTAATGAACTTAGCCTCCTCAATGAAGTTTAGCAACCTTTATCCATACTCCCCTGCTGGTGTAACCAAAGCTTTTAGTGCCTTAGCCTTTTCTGCCATCTCACCTGCTTTGACCATAATCTTGCATATTTGAATAGTGAGGTGCTCTATGTATCTTTGTCTTTCTAACCCTTCTTTTTTACTGTACCATACCTAATAGGATAGCTCTCTATGCCTTTCTGTGAAGGCTCTAATATGATTTTTTTGGTTCATTTAACTTTAAGGTTAGAGTTAAAATGTAATCTACAAGCACGTGATTTTCTTACTCAACCTCTATGAAGTCTTCTTCTATTTGGGCACACTCTTTTTTTAATTCTTCATTCTTATGAGCCAACTTTGTGTTATTTATTTCTTTGGCTTGCACTTGTATACACAATCTCTTATGCTCTTGTTATAATTCTTTTAGCTTTTTGAGGGCATCATCCCATTCTCTAACAACTTTTTGGGCCTTATTGTACTCTTTAAAAATCTTATGGACTTGGATTTTTAAGTTTTTTTACTTTATTCTGTCATTGGTCTTTTTCTTTTTGTAGTTTTAAAATTTCTTGCTTCAGTTTCACCTTCTTCATTTCATGCTCTAACTCTGAAAGCTTATTATTTGACTCTTGGCCCATTGGCAGGTGATGATCTTGAAGCATAAATGTGATCTCCTGACTTCTCTTATTTCTCCAAATCAAATACCCCTAAATGACTCTATCAATGAATAACCCTGGGCTTACTTTTTTGGGCTTCTTCTAGGCCTGAATCATGCTATCACTCTTCTAGAAAGTTTCAAGCTTCTTATATGAATAATGAAAATCGCTAAGCTTGTAGGTCATAGGAGTGAATTGTTCAGCTCCATGCTATCTCTTTATCATCAATGGTGCATAACTTATTGACCCTCATAGACCTAAAAGTGGAACCCCTATCTCATCTCCATATTGATACAACATAGATTCTCTGTCCATCCATGGAGCTAACCATTTTACCTGACCAGCTGTGAGCCCTTACAGTAGACATTTTCATTCTTTTTAAGTTTTTACTTCTAGCCAAGTACTCTGACAGAATTCCCTAATCAAACTCTGAGTGTGGAAATAAAATTTGGTAAAAGCATTTTTCTTGCATTCAAAATGGCTCTTCATCCATACATATAATAAGGGTATGCAACCCATGAAATGTGCTTTGTTCATCTACCTACAAAAATTGAAAGATCTGATAGTTTCTGCTAAGATAGTTGGTGAATGATTACACCCCTTTTCAATTTGCTCAAATAAATCTACCACTTCTATCTCAATGTGGCTTAAGACCTTAGAGAAAATAACTAACCCATATATGGCTAGAGCTAATGCATTCATTCGTTGATCATTGTCTAGATGCTCGATAATGAAATCTCGAAGAATCTCTCATAGAATACCTTTGTGATCTTCTTTCTCTCGAATGTGTGAATCTATAACCTCATTTCCCACTCCTAGCATCTGAACCCAGCTTTCTATGACTTCTTGATTTCTATTTTTTCATGTATATTCTATCTAGATATAGTAGATGCATACCCATTAAAGTTGAGTACTCTTCTATTTTTGGTACTAGATCAACCTCATTAAAAATGAAACATTGATAAGAAGGATCCCAAAATTGTACCATCATCCTGATAAGTGAGTAGTCAACTTCCATTGACATGAGATATGTAATGTGCCCAAACTTCTCACAAAAGCCTCATGTCTTGAAGGGGTTATACTATTCCATATATCTGATAGACTTTTCAGATCATTATGTTTGAGAAGTAGGCGAACTTCTCTTGATAATGTAGAGAGATAACCTAGTGGTAAACAATCTCCATTTTCTAGCTGCCTTCTTTTTGATCTAAGGGAGAGTCATATTTGAATAGTATAGATGAACTGCAAACCTAACATTCCGTGGAATCCATGAAGGCTTTTGTTGAAATAGCTTTGGGGCAAAAATACTATGCAATCTGTAAATATGTTTATGAATGTGTATAAAGAGAAAAAAAATTAAAAAAAGACAAAGAGATTAGTTAATCACTTCAAAAAAACATAAAATAAACATCACATAACAAGTAAGATAACAACATGACCTTGAATTTTTGATTATTTACAAAGGGTGGAAGGATAAGGCTCTATCTATGGTTAGGCTCTTAAGGTTGACTATATGTGATTTGAGTTAATTCTAAAAGGTCCTCAGATTGTTCCCTACATCATGGTCTATTATAGACTAGTAAAGTACCCCAATCGTCACCCATCATAGGCTGCAAGTGGAAAAGATTCAATTTAAGTAGGAGTGTTTCGTAGGTTCATGTGGAGACATGAAATCTCACGAGGGCAAAGGTACTTCACTCATTCCTAAATGTAAAGCCCGAATGGAGGGCTTATGTTATGCACATGCAAATGCATGACAAGTATATATATGCAATAGATAAATAATCAAGTAAATATGGACAAATAAATAAACATGCATACACAAGAAAAATAAATAATAAAATAGATATAAGCAATAAAAAAATAATTTCAAACTTATTAAGCAAGGCTTGGATAATAAGAAGTCATTTACTGGCTTGATTCTCTATGTCTTCAGTGGAGTCGTCAAACTGTCATAACATGTAGATCCATGGACCTATCGTTAGACGTGGATGAAAAGAGTCACCACAAATCTTTTTTGTCTATGTGTGATTGGCCACTTGAAACATATTCTGATATGAGAAAACAGATGTTAGGTTTGAGAGTCGGTTACGTATGGAGAAGGTTGTAGCACCCCCACAAAGCCCATCCAAAAGATGGTACCAGTTTGATTTCAAATTATCCAAGCCTTGAGCATTTTATGATTTTACCAAATAATTTAATATTAAAAATTAATCCTAAAATCATCTCAATAGTTTGGTAGCAATCTAGGATAATTCTCTCACCTCAGAAGTATTCATGGAGACTAGTGTCTTACTCTGAAGAGGCTCTATCATCAGATTTATTTATTTTTATTCCAAAAAAATTAGTGACACCTCCTAATAGTTTAGTAGAGCTCACTTCAAAGTAATCCTCCAATAGCTTAGAGGATAAAAATTATTTTTTTTATTTAAAAATATATCTTTTTATTGAAAGAATTTTTTTATCACCTTTTTTTAGAATTATATATATATATTTTTTGGATCTTCATTCTTTACTTTTTTTCTTTTGGAAGTAAAAGAAATAATTCTTTCTTTTTTTTTTAATAAATAAAACAAAAAAATAATAAAAGAAAATAGGTTAAAAATAAAATAAAATCAAATCAAAAAATAAAAATAAAATGAAAAAAAGAAAACCTACGCTCAGGTCAGGTTGAGGTGTAGGTCAACATGTGGGTCATCTGTGTACGGATCCTAACTTATCCAAAACGGTGTCATTTTGGGTCAATATAAAAGGTACTTTTTAGCATTTTTCTTTAGATGCCCTTTGCTCCCTCTCTCTCTAGCCTTCAAAAGCTCTCCCTTCTCTCTAACACCTTCTTCAGAACACGTCGAAAAATTTAACCGAAAATTGAAAATCCCATTGGTTTCTAGAAACTTCATCGAAAAATTCAATCGAAAATTGAAAAACCCATTGATTTTTGGAAAACCCATAAGATTCTAGAAATTTCATCAAAAACTTCAAACGGTCACCAAAAAATTCACTAAAAATTTCATGTTCTTCCCAAAACTCAGAGAAACCCAAAAAAATCAAAAAAATCCAAAAAAATCTAAAAAAATTTCTAGATAATTCTAAACTTTGCATGAGCCTTCTACAACCTTAAATTCACCTCCAGAAACCTAGAATCACACCAGAACTTTGAATTAGATCCCAAAATCTTAGAATTAACCTCCTGGAACCTTTTTTACCCAAAATTTTCTAAAATTTTCTCAATAGTTTTCTTCTAATTCTTGTGTTTCTGTGTGTCTGCATTATGTAGAATCAATCCAATTTTATAGGCAGTCTAGGAACAATTTTAGGAAATGGACAACATCAATCCCAAACTTGAATCTCGGGATTGTATTCTATCCAAATAAGATTTTAGGTCCAAAATTTTAGCAACACAGTTTAATTTAATTTTGTGTTGACCGAAAGGATTCTGATTTTGATTTTCTCATCCACATCCAGGTTGAATAAAAAAAGAAAGCAACAAAGAAGAGAAAAAATAAAAATAAAAAATAAAAATAATAATTAAAAAATAAAAATAAAAACAATATGATAAGATAATAATGTAATATAATAAAAATAAAAAAACTATTTAATTGGACCTAGACATCATGGGCCTAATCGGGCCCAAACGTCAATGGGCCTAATTGGGCCCGAAGACACTGATGGGTCTAATCGGATCTAGACACGAATAGGCCTAATTGGGTTCGGACTTCAATGGGCCTAATTAGGCTAAGATGTCAATGAGCCTAATAAGGCCTGAACGTTGATTGAATCTAATAAGGTCCATACACAAATGAGTGTCTACAAAAACAATTGTGATAGTGAGGTGAAGTGTAGTTAAAATGAAATGATTATTAAATATATTAAGCTAAAGTCTGCATATAATGAAGATTTTAGATTATTTGACTTTTTTAACTTAATAAAAAATTAAAAATTATTAAAATTATTTATACTAGAGTGTCTGCTTGCGCTTCTCTGCAAGATTTTTTTCTATACTTTATTTTCTAATTTATCATTTCGTTAACTATATAACAATTTTTTGTTATATATACAAGCTAACAACTGAAAGATCATTCCTTAATCAAAATTTAAAAAAGAACCATCCATAACAAACATGCAAAATACAAAAAACTCAAACAGAAAAAGTTATCAAAACTATAGAAAGCAACTAATGCACTTGTAGCAAACATAAAAACCATTAAGAGTACAAAATTTCTATAAAATATAAGAGTGCAAACATAAATATGCATTTACTATGAATAACAAAACTCAAATATAGTTATAAGTAAGACATATATATCTTAAACAATTTTTTTCATATCAAAATTACAAATAAGCCAGAAAAATCAAACAATTACATTCTTTTATTAAATCATTAATTATTCGAATATTGAGAAATAGTTTAGTACAAAAAAACTGCAAATAAAACATAAAAATCACATATTAATTCAAAATATGAGACAAATATTTTAACAAAGAAAGGTTTCCTTATCTAACCATTCTCTCATAACACAGTTAGCAAATAACTTAACACATTAAAACACTTAAACAATTTACCTAGTTACATTTGAAATGACAACAACAACTCAAGTTAAAATCAACACCTAAAACAATTATAAAAAACTAAGTTGCATAAGAATCTAGTAAAAAAACAAAAAGATAAATCAAGTAAGAAAAATACCCATATGCAAAAGCAATTTGTATGAAAATTAAAACAAAAATTAAGAAACATATTTGCAAAAATAAAAAAGTTCAAATTAAAAAACTAAAAAAACCTAAGGTGAGCTATATACAAAAATACTTTAAAAATGAAAAAAGTGAATTGCTAAAAGAAGAATTAATAAATAAAAATTAAAAATTTTGTCCTTAACAAATTGTAAATCATAAGGAAGTAGAAAATCTTAAAAAAAAAAGAATTTGATAAAATTGAGAAGAAGAAAATGTAAAAGACAAAGGAGAGAAGAAAGTAAAAGAAAACTAAAAAAGAACTTGGTAGAACTAAGAAAAAAAATGGGAAAGACAAATGCGAAAGGAAAGTAAAATCTAATAGTAGAATTCTCTAGAAAAGTAAAAAATAAAAATAATTATCAAATCAAACTTGAAGAATCATGCCTTTCAAATCACACAGCCAATCAACTTAAATTTTTAAACAAAAAAGTTTCAATAAACATGATTTTTTTGAGATTAACAACGCACACATTAGTAAAGGTAATGCTTTTAGATTAAAAATATGATTTTTATTGATATTATATTATGAAAAAATTATTTTTTTAAAATTTATAATTTTAACAAATACAATATTTTTTAAAATTAAAATTGTGATCTTTATTGATAAAAGCAATATTTTTTAAATTTAAAATGTGATCAATATTGATATTATATTATGAAAACATTTATTCTAGAATTCTATAGTTTTAATAAAAATGATATTTTTTAAATTAAAATTATGATATTTGCTAACAAAGATAATGTTTTTATATTAAAAATATAATCTTTGTTGATATTATATTATGGAAAATTTTATTTTTTAGCATTCTATAGTTTCAATAACATGATGTTTTTAAGATTAAAATCGTATTATATTATGAAAATATTTATTTAGTAGCAAAAACATGCAAGACCACAAGGAAAAAAAAAGGCAACGAAATGAAAGAAAGAAAATAAAATATTTTTAAAAAATAAAATGTATAGCTCACCTACTCTACTAACCCCTTCTAACTCAATTCCTTAAAAAATTGTATTAAAATAGGGATTTCAAGTAATAAAAAAGGAGCTAAAAGACGTACGGTTCACCTATCCCACCAACACCATTTAGATAATTTTATTAAAAAGAATAAAAAAATAAAAATAAGCAAGAAAAGCTGAGCGTTTCCACGTGGACACTTTTAGCATCCTCTAAAATAAAAAATCTTTAACGGATGAATGGATAGATATTAAATAAAAGAATTTAAATTAATAATAGATGATGTTTATTGAACTTAAATATTATTTTTTATGATAATAGATGATGTTTATTTTCTTAAAAGTTACTTATTATGGTAATAAATTATGTTTATTTTCTTAAACGTTATTTATTTTTTAATTAAGTAAAAAATTATGTCTACTAACAAATTCTTTTATCAATTGAAAATAAATGATGTTTGTATGATATTATGATAATAGATGACATTTATTTTTTTAAATATCATCTATTTTTTTTTTTTTACTTTCAAATGGTTAAAAAATATATAAAAAAAGAAAAAAATTAAAAAAATAATAAAAGAGAAGAAAAACTAAGCTGACGCGTGAATAGCTTCATTTTACTCAAAAATAAAAAACTTTTATTATATGAATTTTATCTCTAAAGTGTAAAAATTTAAAATAACTTTAATAAAGTAAATATTTTTCCTTGTGTCACAAAAAAAAAAAAACGAAAAAACACGTGCCACGCCAGTAACCATTTGTGGGCAAATATATATGTTAAATGTCAAATAATAATTTTATTAATAAATAATTAAAAAATAAAAAAATAATATATCAAATAAATTTGTTGTGTTTTAAAATTACTACAAATTAAAAAAATAATAGCAACTCAGCATATAATTCAATAGTTAGTGCATGATCTCCTTTTCTTAAAAAAAAAAAAAAAAACATAATTGGTACTATAAAAAAACATAAATGGAATCTCTTTCCTTCAAATAACCAAAATTAATTAAATCAAACAAAAAATAGTGAATAATCAAATTCAACTCTTAACCATCGGCATCAAGTCAAATTTCGGTTATAATAACAAGTTTAGTCAGAGAATGAAATATTGTAGTAACTTCATTTACAAACTTGAGTCAACTTTCAAAACTTTTAATAATTACACAATACATTAATAAATTTTAATTTAACTTCAAAATTTTACTATCTTTGGTGAGTTTTATTATAATCAAATTGCATTGAATTAAATTTGAGTAATTTAATTTTTTTTAAAAAAATAGATTCGAATCCTATTTTTCAGTTAAGAAAATAGACCAACATTTTAAATAACTTTTTAAATCAAGTATCAATAGACATGCAATTTGTAGATAAAATATTAAATTCTTAATTTTTGTGATCAAAATTCAAATTGTGATAGATGCGAATATATATATGTAAACTTTTTATGTAATTTATTTTTTTTTTTACCAATGAAGCCTTAGTTCCGTAGAACAAATAGCTCTAGAATCATGAGATCTTAAATTCAAGTCTCACGGTATGTGAGTTTGTTTCAAGTTTATGCTCAATTTATCTAATTAAGTTATGGTTTGTTGATTGATTTATTTAGTTGATTATTTAATTATGTAATATTTTATTATAATTGTAACCGATGCTTTTAATTTTATAAAGAAATCTTTAAAATCAAGTTTCATTGAAATTTGATAAACTATTATATTGACTGCTAATTATTGAGTGTGGGGAAATTTGAATACACCCCATAAATCCATTTTACATCTCATTTTTAAATACACATATAATTTAAATATAAATTTATATTTTTACTCACTATACCCTACACCTTAATTTTATTTTTTCATTAACATCCTCGTACCCTATCCTCTTTTCACACCCTTTCGATTCTTTCTTTCCTTGAACCCAAATTTCCCCTAAAAAATAAATCTAAAATCACAACAATTCAAATAAATCAAGTCATAAAGCTTCAATTAAAAATAATTTGTTTGTTTTTGTTTTAATTTCCTTTGATTTTAAGTGTTTAATTTCAAACATTTTAGGTGAAATCAGTATTTGCAATTTGTAGCTTTCGAGAATGTATTTTCAAAAACTTTCAAAAACTTTAGGAAATGCATCTTTGAAAACTTTGAATAGTTTTTGGATATTCATTTCTGAAAAGTTTTAAAGATTTCCAAAGATACATATCTGAAAACTTCTAAAGGTTTTCGAAAATGTATATGTGGGATCCTTTAAAATTTTACAAAAATACATCTCTAAAAACTTTTAAAAATATTTAAATCCTATATTCAAAAACTTAAAAATTTCATAATAAATTTCATAATCAATACAAGTATCATTATTAGTATCATTTATATATTGAATCTTGTTTATTTGCTTTTAGAGATAATGTCTTGACCATCTAATATATGTAGAAACAAATATAGCATGAATGAAAAGTGATGGCGTTGATTGAGGTGGTGAAATTGTTACAATGATACTCAAAAGCATCTGATTGCCTTTGAAAGAAGATGATGAGTCGATGTATATATAGATGAGTTGGTTATTGATCCCTTAGACGATCACATTGTTAAGGAGGACATGCCTCAACGTAGCAGTTGGATGTTCATCCTTTAAAGCCATTTCCTAGAAGGCCGATGGATACTTCTCTGCTCAGAGCTTCAACACTCAAGTTACAGCACTATAAAATGGCCAAATAATAAATTCAATGTATGTAAAGTTAATAATTAGTTTATAGTTGTTGTTATTATAGGAGCGAGGTAATTTAAAAGCAATTAACCATGGGGCAATTTAAAAGCAATTAACCATGGGGCAAAGTTATAACACTGGCCTCTAAAGGCTTATTGTCAATGTATTCATATGAATGTTGTTCGGTCAAAGTTGTTACCATTAATTGATTGCACCAATCATTTGTCCAACAATATGATATTCTTAGCATTTGTTGAAAGGTGATAACTTAAATAAATACCTTTCACTTATCATTTGACGAGATGACGATTATGTTAGATGACGTTTACACGATTCTCTATATACTCATCAGAAGGTAATGATATCAATTCAAAAGTTGATGACATATAAGGCAAACACATTGTTGGTGAGGTTGCTTGGAGTATGAAAGGTTGAGGTAGCCAATAAGATTAAATTTTGTCATGGTGCATCTTTCAAGCTATAATGGCTATGAGAGACATTTGAAAGTGTTATCGATAGAGCTTTTAATCGAGATGTCAAGTATGGTACCAGAGCTTTTTTACTCGATTTTTTAAGGTGTATGTTATTTGTTAACATGAGTAAAGATAAAGCATCATAGCATATTTACATCTATTGAGCAATTTGAGCACCACTAGTACATATGCCTGAGGGCAGTTTACATGACATATTTATACAAGTAGCTTGGTATAATGACTAAAGCTCAAGTTCATCAAGTTGTTAGTTATGTTAAACTTTTTTAGGTATGTATATTATATTAGTTAGATGATTTGTAGATTAGTTGTATTTGTAAATTAGTTATGTTTGTTTATTTGATTGAAAAAAAACATATAATTGAGAATGTTTAAATGTATTTGATGTAGGCATAGATTTATGAGCATTTTCAAGTACTAGGTCTAGTAGCCAACATGATATATTTTGATCATGAGCCTTATGCTCGATAATGGAAGCCCTGTATGTATATTGATCTATTGGAGCAAGTATGGGAGCAACTAGATGCCTTGCCCTTAGCTTAAATGTGTTAGTGCCCTTATGAGACACAATGACAACATCATCCATTATTTGAGATTGCTTATTTTTTTGGATGTATGAAGTGTAGGGTTATCATAGCACCATATCATTTTAAAGGATTTTATGATAGTTTGATTATTTACAAATCATTTCTCCAGCCCTTTAGTCATACGTTAAGCTAATCAAGGTGCAACATGTATGATGTTGTATACAAATTTTTGCAACAATTTTAGGAATGATGGGATATTCACGTTTTGCTTGTTGATTGTCAAGGGCATCAATGTGCTACATCAAATGAGTTTTCATTGAATTATAATATTTGGTATTCATCGGTTTCTAATTGGCACATTCAAAATTAGGTATATAGATTCAGAGTTTAGTCTCAATTGGTTACTAGTAAGCTTACCAAGGATATGATAAGTCATAACTTTAATAGGTATTAATTATACAATATTAATTACATGTTATGGATATTGATTTCCTTATTAATGTTTTTGTAGCTGAACTTGATGGCATTGTTTGTCCTTGTTAGTGCTATTTCTAGTGTATTACATCAAAAAGTAGATATATAAAGAGATGCAATTTTTAAAGCACATGTTATCTTCTCTATGTCTTTTATGACAGGTTTGACCAAGGCATCTATAACAGTTCGATCATTGTAGACATCAACTCTTGGACCATCACTGACTACACTACTTGATCCCTCTTGCTCTTTATTCCTCTCATCGATGGCAGCATTGCCTAATTCTCTTCTTTTCCCGATGATAAAACCATGCGATCTAGCTCTCAACCCCAAACATCAAAATTAACATTACTTGTGCTGGCAAGCTTCCTACTCCTAAAATCACCCACTTTACTATAATGTGTAATTGTTCGATTTTAGAGATTGAGGGTTAGATGGTATAACTTTTTTATGTATACCTTAGACATAGACTTTTTAATATTATATATATAACTTTATTTGCTAAAAAATTATCAAAATATAACATATTCATTTAATATATTACTAAAGAACATATTCATTAAAGAACATGCTAAATATAAAACATATAATTGGGCAAATACATACCTTAAAATATCAAATAAAACATATAAATAAATAAAAATTGTATAAAAGCCATCAATCTATGTTAATTGTTTCTTAGGTGGTTACATCAAAGTTTTTGTTAAATAATAGCTTGAAATCCTTTATACGCGGTACACATAGAACCTTTTATTCTCGAGTACATTCATATTGAATCCTATGTCAATTGCATGCAATTAAAGTATTGGTGAAAACAGTTTTATAAACATCTTTATAAATTAGATATAATAAGTATCAATTCTAAAGTGATTATAAATAATAAAAACAATAAATATCAAATCTAATTAATGGTACTTGCATAAAATAACAATCATTTACAAATCCAATCATAATGACTCTGTGCTCTAATGATATAGGTAGTATAAATCTAATAGAGAGATAGGCATGTCATTTTCTCAAGCTAATGTGGACTAGCACAACGTGAGGCTATCAAATAACCCATATCAGATAAGGTCATTCACTTATTATATGTCATAGATGCCGAAACATGATAAGACTTCTAACAATTTTTCAACACACTCCATGGATTCATACAATGTCACATATTTACCTTGAAACCATTTAAACTTATCAATTAAATTTTGTTGCATATGTAACCTAAATATTTAAACCCAATCTAAGCAATCAAGTAATAGAATGAAAACCACAATGTTTATCTGCCTCATCATCAATGGTGGTCTATATATATAGATATAACTCTAATGGTAGTTATCCAAATATCATATTTTTCATTTATTATGGGAATAATGAATTGAAAGTTTACTAATTTGTTTTATCATTTTCATTGAATTTGCAGTGGTTGGTGATGATGTATTATCCTGAGTAAGTGATGGTTCATATGATGATGTATTGACACTAATCTATGTTATCATTTTCATTGAATTTAGAATGGTTAGTAGTGATATACTAATACAATCTCCTAATGTGACAGGTCAAGCTATGTAAAAGTGTTTGCTTTAATAGTTCTATAACCTTTTGTTTTAGCAATCTCTAGTGGTGGAATCAATGTAGTTATTGATAAATCACTTAATTTTTGTAACTTTTTTTTAATGATTAATTTATCAAACTCATTACAATCATGAATCATTTTTTTATATGTTCAATTTTAGACACAAATGTCAACTCTTTAAAGATGCCATTAACTTGGTTTTGATGTAAATTTAACTTTTTTCAATGATAATGCATTTTAGATAAAGAAATTAGGCTTTCACCTTTATATACTCGATAATTTTGTGTGCACAAGCTAATCTATGTGTGCCTTGGATAACGTAACCAGAAGCATGCTTGTCAATCTTAACCTAATTTGTTGCTTTGCCTTTATTAATATTATCTTAAGCGCACTCATAGATACCAAACCTTATAACTTTTTAAACAATGAAGCTTTGTAATTATGCTCAACAACCATAAGACTTTTTCTTAAATGAAACCTTTATCTCCGTATGTTGAGCTCAATAAGGGTATTAATTGTCTTCTATGATGATTCAAAATCCTTTTGAGATGATCCATAATGTCTTTTCAATTTTGCATGCGCACTCTTGACCTTAAACAAATTAATAAAGGTATATTAGAATGAATGTTTTTGTTATAAATTATGCAAATCTAAACAATTTAAAAAAAGGCAAACCAAATCATACTTATTTGTTATAACATTACCAAAGTGTATTATTTTATCCATTTAAGTAGTAACAAATATGTCCTTATATTTTATCAATCACTTTTTTTTCACATATTTAATCACACTTGAATAAGTCTGGTAATCAATTTTAAGAGAATTTAGATATTTTTGGTACATATAATGGGTAGAACAGAATACAAGGGCACTCCAAAATTACATGAATGTCTAACATTTCTTCTTTGGTTTAAAAAACTTATAATTTGCAATAATATTTCTTAAGATATGTAATTTACATAGAAAAATTTGTTGTACTGAGAAATAAAGCATGTATTACATTCATCAATGCCAAATCTCTATCAGTAACAATGACTTTAGGATATGTACTAGGAGGCATCAAACTTTTTAAGTAGTACCCAACTATAGTTGTCAAAACGCTTAACCTTCATGTACAAAATTGCATTAGAAAATATCATTTCAATGAAAGTCACACTAACAATCTCAAGCAAAGAAAGATAGTATCTATTCATTTTATAAGTGCAATTTATAATCAGGATACTTGAGAAGGCATGTAATAAATCTATACTAAGAGGATGAGTTCAAAACAAGTCTCTCACATAGTTGCTTAACTCTTAATCCTATACTACTCTATCAGATAACTTTTTCATGAGTTGTTGCATTTATGATCTATCAACTCTTTCAACATATATGTATTGCTTATGTTCACTGTATATAGTTTTGACAGTATTAGCATTATTGTCATCAAGTTGTTTTAAGGTCAACAATATATTTTTAGGTTTAACTATACTGTTTGACATATCATCCACTATTATTTTTTGTTTCTCAAATAATCGACTCGTAAATGAATGTCTTTCTAATTATTTTGCTAGTAGATGATTGTGAAACCCATAAACTACTTTCACACCCATTCATCATCCTTTACCAATTTAATCCTTTATAATTGAAATGGGCAACCATATTTCTTTATTCTAGTTCCCTAATGTTGCATTTTTTTTTTACATTTCCCTTATTCTTTTGTTGTTTGTATTTTTTTAATATGTTCACATGCCAATCTTATTTTTAGGTTTCTTGCTTGGACCTTCCAAATCAAAGCTTTTAATCATAACCACAAAACTAATATATTTTCTGATATGTCTTGCCTAGGAAATCAATGCTTTCTTACTGCAAAATATGTGCATAACATATTAAATTATCACATTCTACATCTACATAAACTAATATTAAAAATTCAATCTTTATGCCTCCCAAAGTTAACTTGAAAAACATAATCTTATATCCTAAATAATAAATGAAGAATTACAATCATATCTAGTATTCAAATTTTGTGGTGATTCATTCAACCTTATAAGTGTAGTTTTCAAATTGTTCGACATGTTAAAAAATTTAAAAAATTATTATTCCATTACTAGAAAAAAATTGTTTTAGTAATATTTAATATCGTTATAAAATAATAATTTATCGTTGCAAAAACCTTTTCACAATAAAAAAAAAATCATTTCAAAGTTGTTGCCTTCACCTCTATTGTTAAAAGTATATGTAACAATTTTCATCATATGAAAAGTTGTTTTAAAAAATGTTTATTACGATGACTTTTTTTTTTTGTTGATAAATTAATTATTTTTAAGTAATGACTTAATGTAGTTGTCAAAACCTTCTTTTAATAATCACAGATTTAGTTATCAAAACTTTTACGTAACAGTATTATTTTGGTTGCCTAAAAAATTTTTGCAACAAAATATTTTTTGTTGTAAATTATCTTGGCAATGATTATTTTGTCATTATAATTGTTAATTTAATAACAACAAGTATCTTTGTCCAAAATTCTTATGAAACACAATTTTGTCTATTCTAATTTTTTTGCAACGACCTAAGGAAATGTAATAAATAATATTATTGTTGCAAATAATTTTTACCCAATAATATTTATGTCATTATAAATGGTAAACAAAATTTTAACAACTATATTAAATTTAGGAACAACTAATATTGGTGAATTTAACAACTAATACTATTTTTACAAATAACCTTTGCATAACTTTTTTTGTCATTGTCAATAATAAACAAATGGTTAGTAACTTTATTAACTTTAAAAATGGCTAATATTATGAAAAATAAGAATAACATTTGTTTCCATAGATTCATTTAAAAGAAAAAAAATTAACATTATAAATAATAGATGCACTTTGCTATCAATTACAATACATTTGTCCTAAAATATATTACAAACAATTATAATTTTCTAAATAAGTAAAATAAAAGAATTCTCAAAGCAATCATGCATGCGACTATATGATTAAAAAAGTAAATACAAAAAAAAAATTATCATTATTGTAAGTGGTTTGTCACTCAACTTGTTAACTTGCAATATTAGTAAAGGGTAATTTCACATTTGGCTTTGGCCTTACTTTGTTGTTTTTGGCTTTTGCCTTTTGTCACTTTGCAACATAAGTATCTTGATTATTAGCATCGTCCATTTCATTGTCAAAATTAGCTATAGCATTCTTAGCATTCTCATCTGACATTACCGGGATGATCTTTTTTGCATTATTAACAAAAAGTATATCATATCAAAAACCAACAATGAAAAGATTTAAAGATGAAATTGATAATTTCATATTTCCTATGCAAGCATGTTAATATTAACTTTATTATGTTCTAGTAATTCTTAGAAAAAATTTTTGTAAAGAAAATTTGAAAGATTTCTTGTTTGTATTAAAAGTAGGAAGCTTTAGACAAAATACCATCCCACAACCTTTCTAGTGACAAACATATTGTCTTTTTCCAAAAATGTGAGAATACATTTTCAAAACACCATCATCAATAAAAGGTCTTTCCACAATCTTTATAGTTGCAAGGGAAAAGAACTTCAACGGTGGCTCTAGCTTAGGCTATGGTGTTTTAGGCTCAAGCCTTTTTTCCTTATCTTTCAATACCTTCAAGGTGTTTTCCAAACAAAACAGAAAGATAAGGATGGTTAAGTGGGGCTAATCTATAAATAAAAAAATGATAATAATAGTCCATTTTGAGATAATCCTCTCACCCTACCACTTTATAGGGTTACAACTATCCAAAAAATTTATAAATAAAAATAAATTAAAAAGCCAAACACATAATATGTATTATCTTTCAAAACCTATAATGTAATAAAAATAATGGAAGTCTTAGAAAGATGGCTAGGAAAGCCATTGTGAAAAGAATATGGCCATATTTTTATCATCAAACAAATAGACAATCAAAAGAATTAGATTTACTCCCTCACAAGCATACTTCAACATCAAATAAAATGCAAAACTCTATTTTTCTATAAACATCCTCGTAAGACATAATGATAAGACTTTTTGAAAAATCTTTTTGTTTTTTTTCCAAAGCTATATATATAAAAAAACATATGGATAGTTTACTTAGAAAAAAATAAAGTTAGTTCACAACTGCCAATAAGTATTGAACAAAAGATATACATTGTAAATAAAACATAAAACTCATTGTTTACCACTTCAATCATTGTAAATAAAACAAAAGAAATACATTTGTGTATATGCTAGTTAAAAAGAAATCTCAAATCAATATTTCATAGTTCATTTAAATGAAAAATAACTTTAAAAAAAGTTTAATTTGTTAAATAATCAGTACTAAAAAGTAAGGTGAAAATCAATTTGATGAAAGTAATAAAAATTTCAAACAAAAGAAAAATAGTTTGGCCTCTTCGATACTGTTGTGCTTTTGCTAGGTATACCCAAAGCCAACCTTCACATTTTTGTCTTTGTATCTTTCTTGAACATTGAATAAGAGGATAAATAACTCATAATCTGGTCAAATTAGAAAGAGACAAGGGACAGAGAAATTTGGGAAAAAAAGTTTTAGATGAAATTTTGGGGTTGAGAATAAATGAATGAAGTCGAGGTAAAGAACCATACTTCTCAATGCTAATAAAGCTCTCTCATGTTCACAATACTGTAAAATGAAAATTTAAATTCCATTCAAATGAAATATAATCAATTGAACGGTTGAAATAATATTATTCATTTAGAGTTTACAAACACTTGGACAAAAGCCTAAGATTCACCCAATAATAAAGAAAATAAATTTAAAGTTGTTTCAACTTTTTAGAACTCTACAAGATAATGATGAGGGAAAAACAAGAGAGTGAAATGGAAAAACATTACTTTAGAATTACCACAAGTACAAAGGTTGATGAGAATACGATTAAGCATTTTGAAGCTTCCGCCAATGAGCCCAAAAATGAAGGGCCCATAGAAGTGAATGCTCTGTAAAATCACTACCATTTAACACATCTCTCGCTAACTATTGAATACATAACCCTAAAACCCTAATTTATGGTTTATTGTTTGAAATGTCTTGATCTTCACTAAAAGAATTGAATTCAACAACAATTAAAGAAAACTTAAAAAAAATCCTAATTATTGATAAAAATAATGACATTGAAAGTTCTCGTAGGGTGTGTGCACTGGCTTTCACTTGACAAAAGAAACAAAACCTTGACGACACTTTCTTCTCTTTTTTATTTTGTTTATTTTCTTGACAAAATAATTTTTAGTAATCTACTAAACCTAGCATTTAGTTAACCATTTATAATCGCACACATTGCAACTGACTTTGGTAAAAAAAAAATATAATGGAAGACAAAGTTCTAAAAATAATTTAGTTTTGAATAAGTATTTTAAAATTTTTAACATTATTTATATTTTTAAATTAAAATATAGTTAAATTTATCAGTTAATTCTTTATAAAAAAAATTATTTATATGACAAATATAGTTAAAATATTTAACTATATTAATTCATTTCATAGATTTAGTAAAGCTATTTGAAGAGAAATAATAGTTTGACTCTTTCTATTTTACAAACACATCTGCATGTTTATGATATAAAATTAATAAAATTTATCAATTATATATATATATATATTATATTGATGGTGATATTTCTTAAGAAAATTTATATATTTATATTTGTAAATACAAAAATGTATTCGATTTTTAACATTTCAAAGAGGCTCATTAATATTATATTTTAGATATTGACAATTTATGCATAAAATTCATGCAAAGTTAATTATGCAAAAATTTATAAAATTATTACAACCTAATAAGATTTTGTTACAATATTTTCAAGAAATATAGAGATTTCATAACAATTATTTTAATCATTGAATAAAATATAAAAAATTAATTTGACAATAACTATGAAATATCATGACAAATTTGATAAGATTTTGTAATGATTTTTTTTGTCGTTATGAATTTGGTAAATATATTGTAATAATTTTTTTGTTGTTATATAAATTATTTAAAGAGTTAATTAGGCAATAACAATAAAAATCGTTACAAATATAACAATATTTCATAATAACTTTTTTGTCATTATGAATATGGTAGAGATATCGTAATTGTTTTTTTCTATATAAAATATTTAAAAACTAATTAGGCAACAACAATGAAAAGTTGTCACAAACATAATAAGATTTTCATAACAATTTTTTTTTTATCGTTACCAATTTGATAAGAATGTGCAACAACAAAAATGATCATTGTATAAAATGTAAAAAAAAAAAAATCATATAAATAACGACTATAAAAAATTGTTACAAATATAAGAAATTTACACTGTTTTCGAAGAAAATGAATTTCTAGTAAATTTTGTAAGTTCCTAGATATGCATATTTGAAACTTTACTATGATTTTCGAAAATGTATTTATGAAAATCACTTAACAATATCAGATATATATATTTGATAATAGTATGATCTTTCTGAAAATGCACTTTCGAAAACATAAAAAAGTTTTCTAAATTCATATTTGATTACACAAACAAATTAATGGAAATGAATTTTTAGATACTATACTTATGTTCTTGAGATATATTTTTGGAACGATGTGAATTTAGGGTTAAAATCAATTTATTAGATTGTTTGTTCAAAAATCTTTATTGTTTTAAGTGTTTTTCCCAAACTCACTTTCTATTTTGATAATGTACAAGATAATACTATGACTTTTACAGATTTGATTAGATTTAGGGTTTGGTATGGAAGGTTGCAAGGAAGAAGAATAAGAAAAAAAATGATGAATAAGAATGTAGGGAGGACAAAAAAAGTAATGAGTATTTAAGTAATTTAATTTAAGGTTAAATGTGTGATAAAAAAAAAAAGGGATGCTCAAAGCATAAATGGAGATTTATATAGAACTTTCTGTTGCGCCTGAAGCAATAATCACAACAATACAGAAGCAATAGACAACAATCAATAATCAAATACGCAGGAAAAATAAAGCACATCAAGATTTACGTGAAAAACCCTCCAGTGTAGAGGAAAAAAACCACAGGCCACCAGAAAAATCTTCACTATCAAATAATAGTTATACAAAGTTCTTCTCTAGCTAAAACTAGAGCTAATCAACAACTAGAGAAACAATTGGATAAATCGCACCAAATAAGTGACTCAACAAATATACCCTGAATTTGTTCCTAAAGAGCTTCAAACCCGATCTTTACCGTTCAGAATGTAGAACTCTGAATCATAAACCTCTTAACAAGGTTTCAACTCAATCGGACCACGGATCAACTTTCGTTCTACCAACTCTCCCTTTTTCTTTTTCTCTTTCTACTTTTCCTGGCTTTTCTTCTTTTTCTGCTTGATTTTTGACACACACTTAAAATAACCCCACCTCTTTTTTATTAAGTAGCTAGGGCTCTGTGTAAAATAAAAGATCAAGGCCTATGGCCTTTACTTGGTCCAAAACCACTTACATGGGACTGGACTCTATTTTCCTAACAATCTTCCCCTTCAGCCCCATTAGGAAGAGATTCATCACCATAGTAGTTTCATTTGGAACTTACCTTGGCCAGGGAACTCATTCCGACCAAGTTACTACAAAGCTCAAGCTTTTTCCTGAAAAGTTTAACAAGATCATAAGTACCATTCTTTCGCAATGACTCCATCTCTTCTTTCATTACTTTTAACTAGTGCTCTCTATCCGGAGTAGCCTGCACATCTTGAAAGCTTTCTGGCTCCCCTTCACTGGTAACTAAAATAAAATCTGAACTTGGATACCTGGTAGATGGTCTGCGCTCTCTAGTAGATCTCCTGGGCTAAGACTCTACATCACTTGATGCCGAAGGTAGCTCCTCATGCTCGACACTCTCAGGTAGAGAGGATTGCTCCCCCTGCTCAAAACTAATAGCATCTGGCTCATCACCAACTGTGGCTGGCTCATTCATATCCCCAAGTTCTGTTTCATACTCATTTTCACCATCTGTGGCTCTTTTCTGTGGAATCCCTGTCGGTGTTGAAACATCACATTTAACAGTAACTCGTGTAGTCTTTTCATTTTTCTCAAGGTCTGCTATGATTTTTTTTTCATGAAAGACCACATCTCTGCTTTTGACTATCTTTCTCTTTACTGGATCCCATACCCTGTAACCAAATTCTTCATCACCATATCTTACAAACACACATTGTGTGGTTTTACTGTCAAGCTTTGATCTCTGCTCTTTCGACACATGCATGAATGCTTTACACCAAAAAATTTTCAAATGAGAGTATGAAGTATCTTTTTCTGTCCACACTCTTTCTGGAATGTCAAAGCCCAAAAGAATTGATGGTGACCTGTTAAGTAAATAACAAGCTATGTTGACTGCTTCACCCCAGAATGGCTTTGGTAATTTTTCCATCTTCAACATACATCTGATTTTTTTCACAATGGTGCGATTCATTCTTTCAGCTATACCATTATGCTGCGGTATTTCAGGTTCTGTCCTCTCATGCCTGATCCCATGCTTTGAGCAATACTCTTCAAAGCCTTCAGATGTGTATTCTCCACCATTATCAGTTCGAATACACTTCAAGGGTAACCCTGTCATCCTTTCACCATGGTATGAAATTTTTGAAAAATACTGCAGTACCTGACTTTTGTATTTCAACATATACACCCAAGTCTTACGTGAAGCATCATCAATAAAAGTAACAAAATATCTGCTACCACCTAATGACTCAACCTCAATAGGACCACATACGTCAGAATAAATTAATTCCAATCTATTTTCTTTTCTCTGAGAACTTTTACGAAAAGAAACTCTATGATGCTTACCAAACAAACAATAATCACATGAATCGAGAGACATGCCTTTGGTCAAGGGAATGAGAGACTGCCTTGCCAAAACCTGTAACCATTTTTCACTCATGTGTGCCAGCCTCCTGTGCCACAAGTTTGCTGAAGCATCATTTTCAACGGTATTTACCTGGTTACCATTCAATTGCATCCATGTCTTATACATTGTACAGCATAGTTTTCCTCTTGCAACTACCATAGATCCTTTGAGAAGCTTCCACTATCCATTCTTTTGTCGGCTTTCATATCTCTCCTTATCAAAGACATTAATAGCAAGCAAGTTCATTCTCATATCTAGAATGTGTCTGACATCCCTCAAAGTCAACATGCAGCATGTACTAGTTTGTACAATAATATCACCAATCCCAACAATCTGTGACACACTCTTGTTTCTCATCTTGGTACAACCAAAGTCTCCTACTTTGTAAGTTGTAAACAACTCTCTTTTAGAAACACAATGATATGTCGCTCCTGTGTCAACTATCCACTCAATGCCGGGATCACTAACATGATTACAATCACCATGTGTATAAATCAAAGTAACTGAATCACTATCTGAATTCACTGCTGCAACATTGCCATCATTTGAACTCTTACCTTTCTCATATTTTCGCTCTTGCTTCAAGATTTTACAGTTTCATTTTATATGACCTGCCTTACCACAATAAAAACACTTCACTTTACCTCTAGACTTGGATCTATGTTTAGACTTACCACGGTCTTTTGGGTCCTGACCTCTGTCGATGTTTCTACCCCTATTCTCTGTAACCAAAGCTTGATTCTCAGGGTCTACATCTTTTCGCCTTGCTTCTTCATTAAGCATACTATCTTTTGCCATCTCCAATGTCACCTTATAATCAGGAGCTGAATTAAGAACAGTCACAACTAGAGTATTCTAGCTGTCTGGCAATAAACCTAAAAGAAATAATGCCTTTATTTCATCATCCATTTTAAGCTCCATAGTAGTCATTCGATTAAATATATCTTAAAAATCACTCAAGTGCTCTGTAACAGATCGTCCATCCCTATACTATAAAGTTGCAAGCTTTTTAACAAGCATAACTTTATTCATACCTATTTTTCTCTCATACAATGCTGCCAATTTTTTCCAAACAATGTGAGCATCTGATTCCTTCGCTACATGATGGAACACGCTGATATCAACCCATTTTTTTATTGTAGCCAGCGTTTTTCTACCTAGCTTCTTCCAGCTTTCATATTCGTTGGTTTAGCCGAATCACCCAATACTGGCTCATACAAATCTTTGCAGTATAGATGATCCTCCATCATATGCTTCCAAATTGAATAATTCGATGCTGTCAATTTTATCATGGAACTTGTATCACCCTCCATGATCCCAAACAGAATTTACTTCTATCCTGGGTTGCTTCTGTATCGATGTCTCAAAATAACCCTCGCTCTGATACCACTTGTTGCGCCTGAAGCAATAATCACAACAATACAGAAGCAATAGACAACAATCAATAATCAAATACGCAGGAAAAATAAAGCACATCAAGATTTACGTGGAAAACCCTCCAGTGTAGAAGGAAAAAATTACGGACCACCAGAAAAATCTTCACTATCAAATAATAGTTATACAAAGTTCTTCTCTAGCTAAAACTAGAGCTAATCAACAACTAGAGAAACAATTGGAGAAATCTCACCAAATAAGTGACTCAACAAATACACCCTGGATTTGTTCTTAGAGAGCTTCAAACCCGATCTTTACCGTTCAAAATGTAGAACTCTGAATCACAAACCTCTTGACAAGGTTCCAACTCAATCGGACCACAGATCGACTTTCGTTCAACCAACACTCCCTTCTCCTTTTTCTCTCTCTGCTTTTCCTGACTTTTTTTCTTTTTCTGCTTGGTTTTCGACACACACTTAAATCAACTCCACCTTTTTTTTATTAAGTAGCTAGGGCTCTGTGTAAAATAAAAGATCAAGGCCCATGACCTTTACTTGATCCAAAATTACTTACATAAAATTTGACCCTATTTTCCTAACACTTCCCTTGAGTATGGAGTATGGATTAAATTTACGTTTTACAACCTTCTTTCTGCGTAAAATACTTACAAAACAGTAAACACCACAATGGTGAATTGGCCAGCCAGACAAACAGGGCCTTATTACTAATGGTAAAAACCAAACTGACCCACTACCCCAAAACCGAACCAAACAGCTCGGACGCAACACACAGCTGCCAAACCCAAAACCTATGCCGCTACAATGCACCAACACCAACAATCGCCGCTGCCACCGTCATATACCCCTAACGCCACCGCAACAACCGCCCTCCCGAAAGACCATTCCAAAACCACTCTTTACATAATCTTAGCCACCTCCTTTTTTTCCCTCCTCTTCATTCTCTCCCTCCCTTCCACCTCTTCTTCCTCCCAATCCTTAATCACAACCGGACGCGACCCGGTTCTCTTCCCCAACCGGCCCATTTCCCGAACCGAGATCCCTTCAGGCCCTACTTCTCCCTCCATTGCTTATCTCATATCAGGATCTGCCGGCGACTCGGCTCGGATCCTCCGCCTACTCTTCGCTTCCTATCACCCGAGAAACCATTACCTTCTTCACCTTGACCTGTCTGCTCCGCAGACTGAACGTGATCGATTGGCTGTCACAGTCCAATCAGTGCCCATTTTCAGAGCTGCCCAAAATGTTGACGTTATAGGGAAATCAGATTATGCTTACCCAAGGGGGTCATCCACAATCTCTTCTACTCTTCATGGTGCCTCCATATTGCTACGGTTGTCTTCGAATTGGGATTGGTTTATATCTCTCAATGCTGGTGATTACCCGCTTGTTACTCAGGATGGTAATAAAAAAATTTTTCTTTTGTGAATTTTTTGGATTTAAGTCTTTGGGTTTTGTTTTTTGATCGATTTTCTTTTCTGAGTATTTATGGAATTTGCAGATCTTCTTCACATTTTGTCATACTTGCCAAAAGATCTCAACTTTGTGAATCACACAAGTTATATTGGCTGGAAAGAGTATGTAAACTTCGTTTCTGTTTCGCTACTTTTGCAAACTGAAAATTTGGATACAAAAGCAAAGTAGTATCTTTGTTAGAATTGGTGTTACAGTTTATTCATTTGTTCATTTTTTGATCAAATTATGATTTTGCTTTTATACGGCAACTTTATAGTAAAAGCAACAACAAAACCAAATATGTATCATGTTCTTCGAGTTACACCCGTGTTTTTTAAACATTTTTTTTGTGGTTATTAAATTGATGTCGTTTAAGTTGATTAATGTTGATTAGAATTAGTTTTATGTGTTGCGGTGTTACTTATTTAGGTCAAAGAGATTGAAACCGATAATTGTTGATACGGGGCTTTATCTTTTGGAGAAGCATGAGATATTTTATGCTACTCAGAAGCGGGAATTGCCAAATGCTTTCAGATTGTTTTCAGGTATGTGTTTATATCCGACTTCTCTATGTTTAGTTTTTGGGTACTTCCTGTTCTTTATTCTTTTAATAGTGATGAAGGAAAACAGATGTTGCTAAATATGGGAGCAAATGTGAAATGCATGTGTATTGTGTACATTCTTAATTAGTGGAGTAGCTGATGTTAATAGACAATAAACAAAGATAGCTTGATTTACAGTGGTGGACTGCAAATACAGAGTTTTTAAGAATGTGACTTGAATATATAGGTTTATATATTTGTGTAAGATCATAAATTTGTATAGTTAGGGTGAATGTGGTAATTTTTTACTATTTCTTAATGGACTTAGACGCACTGAGTGCATGTGATTAGAGTTGCTACAAGGATGTCGTTTCTGGTGCATGTAACTCTTTAGGACCTATCAGCTTGAAACCAACTTTTATTTCTTTGCTTCTGGTCTTATAATTATTGATCTAATTATAGTCTTGGAGGAGATGTATAGAACATCAATTCATCAAGCATAAGCTGGTTGTTTTCATTCTTCTAGCAAGCTAGGAAGCACGGATATAGATATTCAATATGGGTATGACATGACATGGACACGTTGACACGGTAATTTTTAAAGAAATGAGGACATGGGTGTGGTAGGATACAGCAATAAAAAATATTTTCGTATATTTTTATATAAAATATTCAATATGAATGTAATCATTGATATTTTTCATTAATATATAATCACAATTTTTCATAAAATTATCTTAGAAGGAGAAAGAAGAAAAAAAAAATAATGAGCTAAATATTTTGTCAGAAGAAATTTTTTTTTTGTCAATTTCGAGCTTTTAATAAAAATGATTACTTTAACCTGAAAATGTAGTAAAGGACATGGCCATTCTGGTAAAAACAAATTAAAAAGCAAAGGAGTCTCATTCTTCTTTTATTCTGGTAAAGTGTATTATGTAGGTGCCAAGTGGGCAAGTGAGGGCCCATTTTCCTTCCTTTTTTCTTTCTCCGGCACCTTAAGCTAATCGGTGCATTTAGCATATGTTGTAAAATAATTTTTTTTTGTTCACTCCCACTCTCTCCCTCTACATTTATTTCTCTCTTTAAGAAAATTCCTCGCCCCTCTCTCTAACCAAAATCTTCCAGCTGCCTCACTACCCAGTTTCCGGTCACTGGCTGCCTCTTTGACATAGGCCGCCTTCCATCTGTGTCAAAATTTCTCCAAAAAAATAAAAAATTCATCTCACCCTTGTATTTTTTCCTATCAAGCTAAATTTATCAAAAACATCTTGGAAACCCTAGGTCTATAAAAATACCAGTGGCTTCCACCATCTTTTTTCATTGTTTTCTGTCATCTAACCGTGTCCAAAAGTGTCTTGACCGTGTCCGGACCATGTCCAAGTTGTTTTTTTATTTATTTCCTTGTCTCGGCATATCCAGTAAGTATTCTGATGCGTCAGCGGTGTGTTCGCATCAGACACCAGTATGAAACCAGTATGATGAAGTTTCCGCCATGTCCGTGTGTCATAGCTTGCAAGTTGTGGAGTGTAATTTGGTGCTGCAGTTTTTGAGTGAGAGCAATCTGGTAAACAATGGAGTGCATTTTAAAAAAGAAGGGGCATTTGCATTCAGAATTTCAGGTTAGGCTATGGATTGCACCTAGTAAGTTAATGGTGGTTCCTCATGGTATTAAGGATGCATGCAGGAGCTAGAGTTTCCGTATGGAATGCATCAATTTCAATCCAGCTTCATAAAGGGCTATAGTTTGGAGAAACAGAGGGTTGTCCAGCTTAGGGATGTTTATAGTTTACTTCTTATTTCAAAGGAAAAGAAATTTTGTAGAAATAAAACTGTTGGGAGAAGCATGAGAGAGGGAGAAGGCAAAGTAATAAAAATAGAATGTGAAAAATTTTGAAGCCTTTAGTTATCGTCGCCATTATGTAAATTCCATCCTTTTGCTATGTATAGCTGGTTGAAATTATTATGGGCTGCTAAAGAAATATCACTAGCAAAATTTTTGTTTATTAATTGAAAAGACTCTTCTATGAATTTAAATTGCACTTAAATCATAGGCCTCTCTATGTTTATGTAGTGCGGCCTGAACTAGGTGCATAAAGCAAGGCAGATTTGTCAGCGCTCAGCTAAACTGTGAGGATGGATCCACCGGTGAATGGTCTTATGTGCTATTTACCTACTAATTCCGTCATACATTTTATGGTTTGTAAATTCCAATACTCAATTGCAATTTGCTTGGCTAAAAATTAAAAGGAAAAGAGGAAAAAGAGAAAGAAACTTTCCATGCATTTAGTAGGAACAAGTTGTGAGGTGGACCCAGTTAAAAGTAGAAGTGATCTTTTCTGCTTTAAAAGAAAGCCTTGTTACCATCTTGCCTTGTAAGTTGTTAAATTGAACTAATAAAACTATCCACTAGCAAAACAGTGAAAGATATTATGCGACTGTTGTAGGAGATTGCATATGTTTCATGCATGTTTGTACAGCATCAAAGGTATGGTAAGTTGGTTGCGGGTCTCCCCTTCCATTTCTTTCAAAAATGTCTCTATTGATGAAATGCCTGTTTAGGACATGTCTGCAAGGATCATTATTCTAGAAAACTACATAAAGTTCATTATCACAAGAGCTAATTGATGTCCATCATCTGCCAAGTAGAGATGTCCAATCAATTACTTTTTAATGGCTTTGGAAACAACTAATTAGCACTCACCAGATCACTTCCTTTATTGTTTATATATAACTGGTGTAGTCATACAAGATATTATAGGCCATTCATTTTGCTGACAAGTTTTTCTGCCTGCTTTGCCAAGCACTATCAAAGGAAATTGTGAAAGTAAAACTAGAGATCTGGTATTTTGCAGGTTCATCATTTGCAATTTTAACTCGTAGTTTCCTTGAGTTCTGCATCCTTGGTACAGACAATCTTCCGAGGACCTTGCTAATGTATTTTGCAAATATGCCTTATTCCTTCACCAATTATTTCCCAACTGTCCTATGTAACTCTGATCAGTTCAAGAGCACCGTGATAAACAATAACCTACAGTATGTAGCCTTCAACAAATCCCTTTCAACGAAGCCTCACCTAGTCAGTTCTGAAGAGTTTGATGCTATGATTCAGAGTGCAGCTGCTTTTGCAACACAGTTCCAATTTGACGATCCAGTACTTGACCGTATTGACCAAGAAATTTTGAAACGCAACCCTGGCAAAGTTGTACCAGGTGGATGGTGTTTAGATGAACCTGGCAATGGCACATGTTCAGTTTGGGGGGATGCTGATATCTTGAGGCCTGGTCCAGGAGCAAAAAGGCTTGAAAAATGTATTGTTGAATTACTTTCAGATGACAGGTATCGCTCTCACCAATGTCTAGATGAATGATCTAAATCAATTACCATGGAGACATGAAATTGGAGAAGCAACAGGTAATATCAAGCACCTAGTTGTGCTCTGATTGTTGTAAAGTAAATTACAATTCATTTGTTATTGTACTTGACATTTGTTTATTAGTAAAGAGATGTAGTTTCCATTCCTACCATGATCATGGGAATCCAATTATATGGTTTGACGCAGTGTGCAATATGCCCATTCTTGGACTATCGACAAATTTCATTGTATATCACTCGTCTTACTAAAAGTTTTCAAGCCTGTTCTGTTACTTTTAACCTAGGCATGGATAAAGTTCCCTATTAACTTTGTATTGGATGATTATGTTAATACGAAACTCAAGCCATCTGATGATGGATTATCGGATTGGTAAAGTGTTATTGCTAGAGTATTAGACTTCCTAATTTTGATGACGACTTAGATTATTGGATTGGCAGAGAATAACGCTTTTTACTTTTGAACTTTTTTTTTTTTTTTTATTTTAATGACGAGGAAGATAAGATTATTGGATTGACAGTGTTACACTTTTTACTTTTTAATTTTAACGAGGATAATTCAACTTATGATAGTTTCAGTTAAAAAAATATTGTTATGAATCAATTCCGAATTATTGTGAAATATTTAATGTTAATAACATCTGAAATTCTTAAATTTTGAGTTATTTTATTTTGGTTTTTAATTTTTAAAAAATTCTAATTAAATTTGTAATTATTCAAAGTTGTATTATTTCCATCCTTCTGTGTATGAAAAGAGTCAAAATTGATAATAAATCCCAATTTGCACCATGTGGATGGCGTCAAATGACACCTTACTTAGAAGATAAAGAGTTCCAAATAGAATTTCGTTTTAAGTTTAATATCGAAGATAATACTATTTTGAATTTTTTTATATTTCATACTTTTTTTGTTTTCCTTTTTTGTTCATCTTTTGTTTTTGAGATATCTCAAAAATATATTTTGTTGTTTTTAACATTTAAAACTTTTACATTTTATATTTTAAAAGTATTTGTTATGATCTTTTTTCATTAAAATTCGCGAAATTTTAATTTTATAAAAAATTAGAAATTATTATTAAATATATTAAAGTGAATTTAAAAAAAAAATTCTGTAAAAATCAGTAACACTTAAATAATTTGAAACAGAAGGAATATATAATTAAACAAAATCTAACATAAACCAATATGAAACCTAACAAGGTGAGAATTGAACTAACTTACGATCAAACAGTTTTGCAAAGGATTATGGCGTCAACCACATCCTAAACTCGAGTAGGGGTCATCAGAGAAAAAGCATGCAAAAATTCAAGTTATTGAATTTTTGCGAGAAACAATTATCGAATATTAACATAAGCTGGTTTGACTTTCAGTTCTAAGAAAATAAACATCCCTACAACCATAAGATGTCAACTAAAAAGCAGTGTTACTGTCAACCATAAACATCCCTACAACCATAAATGTCAACCATGTTTCTTGTTTGTCCCATATATAATAAGCTTGCGGATTTTAATATTGCACGAGGACAAAAACCCTCTCTTCATTCGAGATTTATATAAATTTAGGTGTAATTTTTTTAATTAAGCAAGATAATTTAAAAAATATTTATTTTTGAATCTATATATATATATATATATTCTCTAATAAATGAGTAAGGCACTTTAGAAAACTATTTCAAAAACATATTTAATCTAGATTTAATTTCTTAAAAATAAGTAAGATAATTGAAAAAATATCTTCATGTTACATATATTATTCTGAAATGTTTTATCATCATAAAAAAAATAATTTCAATATCTTAAAAAATATAAATATAAAAAGTTTCATTATTTTTGTCAGGTCACTTTAAAATTTAAAAAAGTAAATATATTAACTCCTTTCCATTCTCACTACTTAATACATTTTATCTGTCTGAACTCATTTTCACCTCATTCTCTTATACCTAAAGTACCCTTGTCATCTCAGAATTTTCTCACAAACAGTTGTCAACTTATTAAGTCCTGTATACAACTTTCACGTAATGATCAGATAATTAAGTTCTAGAGGCCTACAACTATACAGGAAACTAATCAACGAGAATTTGTTTCTAATCAATGACAGTTCTTTTTTTTTTTTTTTTTTTAAATTTTAATATTAAGTTGTGAACTCTTTTCTGATGACATATAATTAAGTCTTTAACTTAAAATTTACACGATTTCTCCTTATCAAGCCCTTAGGTCAATCGGAACATGCTGTTAAACAAAGTTATGATGAAGACCCTGAAATTCAACTTTAATTATCAGACTGATATGGAATAACTTAATTGATCAATCCCAACCAGTTTGCAGCTATTGATCCTACCTAGATTTTCAGAGAATCTTCAACTGAACATTATCTCAATCTACTATCTTCAACGCTTTTCAAAGAAAATATGTGGGGACTAATTCAAACCTCGGATATCTCAACAGCATATGTGCTAATCTTTTTTTTCTTTTTTGTAACAACTATATTTTCCAAATCAATATAATTAATAAGTAGCAATATCACAAAGCATAAGAATGGCTATTAAAGTGTTTTTTTTATTGTTTTTATTATTCTTTCCTTCTCAATTGTTTGTTTTGCTCGACTCAATCCTTTGGATGCAAGTCTTGACGATGGAATACCTAAATACCTTCATGTTTGTTACCCCTTAGATAAAAAATGCTTGGTTTGGATATGGCCACTACAAGGTTTTAAGTTTTTTGTGACCTTTTTTTCATTGTTTAATGACGTTTATAAACGTCGCTAAAAGATTTACGGTGTTTGCAAAAAATATCAGTTAGAATATCGATTATACACATGTCGAGAAAAATAACGACATTTGTATATGAAAAATATTGCTATTTTAGTAGTGTTTGTATTTGAAAAATGTTGCTAATTTAGTAATATTTGTATCAAAAAAATACCGTTAATATGGTGGCATTTATATGATAAGACGCCGCTAAACTAATGATATTTGTATTAAAAAATATTGTTAATTTAGAGATGTTTTTATGATTGGAAAGCCACTAATTTAGCGATGTTTTTTTTATAAGAACACCGTTACTTTTAGTGACGTTTTATAGTACAAACGTCACTAAATTTAAAATTTAACGGCATTCTTGAATGCGAATGCCGTGAAATTAAGAAATTTACTTTTTTTTAATATAAAAATTTCTGTTAACATTTATTATTTTCATTAACAAGAAATGTTAAAAGAAATACAAACGAACTTAAATTCAAAAATTGAAATTAATAAATACTTAATTTACGTTCAAATATGCATCTAATTAACACAAAGTTTAATAATTAGTATAATAACATTCAAATTTTTTAATACATTAACAAAAAAAATTAAAATGTATGAAATTGATGATTGCATAGATTTGGAAGATTGCCATTTGATGAAGAAAGTTTTTCACGTTGGTCACTAGCGTGCTTAAGAACCTACTGAATAATACCATACAATTTTTAACACTTAATAGCAAGCTTTTTTTATATTAAAAAATATAAATATTTACTAAATATAATACCTGAGTTGGTAGACCATCGAGATTAGTTCCTGAAAATTGTTGTTGCATAAAATTCATAAGATGATTGAATCAATCATGCAATTATTAAAATTTTGCACGCTCTTGTTCCATTCTAGCATGTTCTTCCTTAATTTTAGCACATTTCTGTTCTTTTTCTGCTTCTATTTGCTGGAAATATTATTGCATAGTTTGCAACTCTTCTCTCAATATGAAAATATTTTACGAAGACTGATTTGTTGAGAATGTAAATTGCTGAGAGCTACGTCTATAGTAGGTAGATGGTGTTTGGCCAAATCCAAGGCCTTGACCTGTCCATGCCTTTCTTTTGTAGCAACTTCTATGAAAATTTGATTTTTCAATTCTTGCATGTTGATAGAACTATCAGATACTACTTCAATCTCAGCAACCATTTTCTCTTTCATTTTCTCCTGTAAATTAATCATATAAAATTATCAAGTTTGATGATTAATTGATAATACATTAAAAAGAATAAATTTTACTCTCTGTTAAAATAGAGGTTACAAATTATCACAATTTCTTGTGTTTCGACATTTAGGTAAGATTCGTCTTTTTGTCTGTACGTTAAGCAAAAAAGTTTCACACGTCCAATTTTATCACCCACTCAATCTCTTATACAAAAACATATGTTATTGTTAAATATATATCAATTGTAACTTATTCATGCATATCAAGCATGTCAATCAAGTTCAAAAATTTTTGAATAATTTTAATATCATGTATTTAATCTATCTAAATTGTTAAAATATAAATATAATCGTAAAATTATATTTTGGCCCCTTAACAACATAATAGTCTTAAACAAATGCAAATAATAAAAGCATTTTAGCCTTTCACACGTATCGATCATGGAAACCAAATTCAATTATTTGGATAAGTTTAATATCATGGATTGAAGCCATCCAAATTGTTAAAAGCCATCTAAAAGTTTAATTTGTATTTTTGCCTTTTAAAGGCAAAAATAGTCCCAAATAGACATAAATGACAACTTTTTCACACATATCAATCGTAGAAACCAAGTTCAATCAATCGGACAAGTTTAATATCAAGTATTGAAGCTATCCAAACTGTTAAAATAGAACAATAACAACAAATTTGTATTTTTATCTAAATAGACGTAAACAATATCTTTTTCATACATATCAACCATGGCAACTAAGTTCAATACTTTCGATAAGTTTAATATCATGTATTTAAACTATCAAAACTATTAAAATAGAACAATAACTGTTAATTTGCATTTTTACCTTTTAACGGCATAAAAAGTTCATTCATTGGAATAAGTATAAAATCATAAACTTACTATTTCTTTTTGCTTTCTTGCAAAACTTTTTGATCCAGTTGTGTGACTAGTGACTATATTTTTGTTGCTTTTTACTGCCAATCCTAATATATTCTTTTTTCTGTCATAAAAAATAATTGTGTATATAGTAGAAATACAAATATTACCAACTTAAAGTATCAAACACTTTCATTATTTTATTCCACTATACAAAGTTATAAATTAGTACCTCTTCTTTTTTTGAAAATCAAAATCTAACTAATTGCTCATATTGTCACCTAATTACATTACGGGGTAGATTTTCCATTGTGGCCTCTAATAGTATTTCGATCAAAATACTTATTCTTTAAATTATGCTTTTAGTTTTTTCATTTCTTTCCCAATGACTTAAGCATAAATGAAGTTGGTATTTTAAGTATAAATCTAAACTGTAATAATACAATAAGAAAAGTTTGAATAAGTAAACCAAATGTAAAATAATTATATTTTTATATGTAATCAATTATAGTAATACTTTAATAAAGTTTAAAGCATCGGCCTTAACTTTTGCTGGAACTTTATGCCATGTTTCATAATGAATAGGCAATTTCATTCTATTACGGGCAAGCATGCCTAGAAATCCAACCAACATTTAAGCCTTTTCACCAATTGGTTGCCTATCAGAGTTTGCAGACACTACAATACGTTCGTTCAAAGGTAGTGCAAATAATTCATTCAAAGTTGTCCGACCTCTGGTTTTCCATTGACCATTGTTATCAACTACAAAAAATAAAAAATTAATTTGTAAAATGTCAATACTTTAATCATTATAATTAAATTCTAAATATGGGGTCTATAATACATGCATTCAAATTTAAAGTAGAATTAATTGACGAGATACTATCTAAACTTGGACCTCTCGTACTGTCAGATCCAATAGTAGTTGAAGGGTTAAAAGTGACTAAGTTAGAACCAATAGTACATTCATTCCCCTCCAAAGGATTTAGTCCATAGCCAATATCAATAGGTACAACCTACGATTCTAAACTAATATCTCTAATATGTATTCCTTTCAATCTACTCCTCCGCATTGTAACTTACCTACATCATAAAAGCGAATATGTAACGATATTAGTTTAGAACATATATAAAGACATTGAGAAGTTAAGAAATCATAACCTATGATATATAAAGAACATATCGATTTAATTAAATAAAAAAATAATGAATGATTTACAATACAATAAATATACAATAGCGAATGTGACATTAATTACATATAAGCATTTACTACATTATGTCTTAAACATTTGAATTACAAAATATAGATGATCCATCATGGTTCATAAGTCTTCATTAACATCTTCGTAGACCCACTGAGTGTAGGTACTAGAGATATTTTCATCCAAGTTTTGTTCAGCAAAAGGATAACCTTCAGTTCTATGTTCAACATCATCTTTGGTATCTAACCTTGTTTTAAATAAGTCTCTAGGTGTGTTTCGAAGAACAACAAACTAACCCAATTCTTTGAGATCTTCAGAATAAAAAAACTTGTTTGACTTGAGATAAAAAAATATAAGATTCATCGATGAGCTATTTCCAATATGAATTAATTAAGAAAAATTCACAAGTATAAATCCAAACTGATGTTTCTTAATACCCCTTACACTATTCACATTAGCCCAACACATTGAAATAAGATAACTTTTCACTTGCCATAATAATTCAACTTAACGATGTCATTAATCATGCCATAATAATCAACATTTTCCTTTAAAGGGTTTGTGTCCTTAGAAATAACATAGCTACTAGTTGATGAAGTAACAACAACTCTTGAATTTTATGTAGTTCTAAATCTTACACTGGATTTACTATGAAATCTAAATCCATTGATGATGAAACATTTGTATCATTTCACAATCCTATTTGGACCTTGTGAAAGATATTTCACCTCTTCATTAACAAGCCTTCCACTCCAAACCTGTAAAGGTAGAATAAAAATATATATATGTTATTAATGTTAGTTATACCGTAAGCATTCTATGTAGATTTCTCATAATGAGAAGTATGGCATTACTTACAGTTGCTCTTAACCATTCATGAATGTTTTTGATGAACAACTTATCAAGCTCTCGAGGGTTTGATCGTCGATAATGTACATGAGCTCTCAAATTATTTTTATTCTCACTACAAAGCATCATGATAAAGTATTAATAATAAAAAAAATAATAAATTATGCTTAATGGAATGGATAATTTTCTTGCAAAAAAACTTATGTACAAAATGATTCAATTGAGTCATGATAGAAAAAAACATATCGATGTGTTTGTGCTCAAGATTTATTATCTAACTCCACCATTTCAGCTTTGCCTATTAGTTGTCCAAAACTTTCAAAAAGCTAATTGTAGACAAAGTCAATATAATGTATACCAACATTTCATAATGTCATACATTATTCTACTAAATATCTTTTAGCAATAAAACTTTTCGGATATTGTTTGTTGCGACAATGAGACTTTAACCTCTCCAAAAACCTATCGCATAAAACATTAATCATATATCTTTTTAACTAGAGTGGCATGATCAACATCAACAACCTAATCAATGTATTAATAAATAATACCTTTCGATAAGATACATCCATCAATAATAAACTGGCCCACCAACTTTTGCTTCATATGAAAGATAGATAACCAAATGCATCATAATAGTAAAGAAGTTTGGATGAAAAGTCTTCTCTAAATAACATAAAGTAAATGGCTCAATCTTCAAGTTTGTCAAGCTCTTTCATTTTCAAACATTTTTCACATAGAGATTTAAATATGTTACTTAATTCAGTTACCACAAAAGTGACTTACTTTGACATTGATGAACGTAAAGCAATGGGAAGTAAGTCTTGCATCAAAATGTGATAATCATGTAACTTCAATGAAAAAAGTTTTTGCTTCTTTAGATTCACATATCTCGAGATATTTGATGCATAGCCATCCAAAACTTTGACATTTTTCAAAACCTAGCAAAACACATATTTCTTAGCTTTAGAAATCCCAAAACAAGCAGGAGACAATTGATATTTTCCATTAGGAAGTAACTTCGGATGAAAGTCAGGCTGAATCCTCATATCAACTAAGTCAAACTGACTCTTTAAGTCATCATTGGATCTTTTATTCACATCGAGAATTATCTCGATAAAATTTTTGTAAACATTATTCTTTATGTGCATCAAATTAAGGTTATGATGTAATAAATTATATTTCTAAGAAGGCAACTAAAAAAAGATACTTCTTTTCTTTCATAACTCAGACTTATTGAGGTAATCTTTTTTATCGTCCTCTTCATTACTTTGAACATCAAGATTACCAACTTAAGTATCAGTATCACCAACTTGCGTAATATAAGGCCAAACACCTTCAAAGATATCCCTCATTCTTTTCCTTAATAGAGTCATTTTTTCATAAGTGAAATTAATATCTTTTAACTTTAACAAGATATTAGATCCACTAATTGGTAAAAATGATCTCCTTAACTCTTTAGTTTCATCAAAGAGATGTTTTTAGAATCTAAATCGATGATTATTATCTAACCATCGATGATGTCCTATATAACAAAATTTTCTACCATTAGGCAACCACTTCGAACATGTCTGTGCAGCATAACATGGACAAGCATAACGACCTTTTATACTTCAACCAGATAAATTTGCATAAGCAAAAAAATTATTGATAGTCCATAATAAAGCAGCATGCATATTGAAGTTCTCTTTTATTGATACATCATAGGTCTCAATTTTTTCTCATAATTACTTTAACTCTATAATAAGAGGTTATAAGTAGATATCTGTATCATTCCTTGGATATTTTTTCTTAAGAATTATCATATATAAGATAAATGACTGTTCATTCATAGCAATCCATGGTGGTAAATTTTATGAAATCAATACAGCTGACCAAATACTATAAGAACTACTAAGCATTTTGAACAGGTTGAATCCATTAGATGCTAGTCCAAGTATAACATTTTGAGGATCAGATGCAAAGTCTAGAAACCTAGAATGAAATGATTTTCATGTCAAAAAATCTATAAGATGCCTCAATGATCCATCATCCGTCCATTTCTCATGATGCCACCTCATTGAATCTGTAGTTTTGAAAAACATGAAGAGTCGTTGAAGTCTTGGTATTAATGAAAAATAGCGTAAAATCTTAACAGGCTTCTTTTTGACATAGACCTCATCACCATCCTCATTCAACCTTTCATCAGAGTTTTTATCAACCCAACGAGAAAACCATATAAATGATAAGATTCTTAATTTTTTCTATCACCCAAATACAATATGCAATCATTGGGACAACTATGAATTTTTTCATATCTGAAACCCAAATCCTTGATCAACTTCTTTGATTCTTTATAAGATTCAAGAATTTTTGCAAAAGGAAACATTTTTTTTCATAACTTTAATAATAAAGTCAGAGAGTTTCTCGTTCATCCACATAAGCATTTCAAGTGAAAAAGATGAACACAGAAAGATAACCTTGAAGGCTTCGATCCCTCATAAAGTTTTTTATTCCTATTCTTAAGCAACCTATAAAACTTTGATACTTCTCCTCTAGATTGTTGGTCACCTACACTTATCCCATGTTCACCAAATTCATTCATTTCAACATTGGATTGATTAAATCCATCATTTTGGGAAGACAAAATACAAAAATATTGGTTATGAATGTTAAAAGCATCTCGTAACATGCCTTTATTGTCATCTACTATAAAAGTGATCATGTTGATGTTGGGGAGCCCTTGAAGTTGAAAGAGCTTTAGTGGAAGACTTTGACGGTACAGACTCTTCATGAAAATATCAATTAACATATCTCAAGACAAATCCAATATAATTTAATTGTTCAAAAACAACTTCACGCATTTGTTAATCGATATTAGCGCACTTTACACATAGGCATAATATCGTATTATCTTCACTTGTATTCTTAAATGCAAAATTAAGAAAATTTTTCACTCCATCTCTATACTCTTGACTTAATCTTAACTTTTGCATCCAACTCTTATCCATTTAATACTTGCTACATTATTAAACCAAATTTATATGAAAATGAACATATAAAATACTTAAGTTTACTATGTTTTAAATTAAAAATAATAACAAGACCAATACTTATAAAAGATCAAAACTCCTTGTTGTGAAGTATTTTCTTAGCTACTTGATATAAAAAATTTAAAACTTTGCTGCTAACCTAGACATTATCCTAAAGTATTTGTAGTTGGGGTTGAAATAAGGTAAAATAGGTTCAGAGAAAACCTAGAAAAAGAAGAAAATGAAAGGGAAAAAGAAGTAGATGATGGGTTCCAAATGGGTATTTGAGGAATGTGGGTTTTTGAGAAAATTTTTAAACCAAAAAGAATATCGTGAATCGCAAAAGCTGAAGGAATAGTAGAATGAAGTAAAAGCTAAAGTAAATAACTAATGAATAGTCAAAATAGGATTATAAAAGACAAAGCTCGAATACTAAAAGCTGAAAGAAAGGGAAAGTAAATTGTAGTTGGTTTGGAAAGAGAAATAGTAGATAATAAAGATAAAGCTTGAAGTTGGTGATTGGATGTGCTAAGTTTGGAGACAATTTTATTGGACCTAATTATTGAAGGCATTTACTAAGAAAAACGCCTTCAATAATTTCTTCTTAAATATTTTTTTGTATATTATAGGTGTTTTCAATAATCTCATAGTAAAATTTTAAAGGGATTGTTAAAGGTTTTATGCTAGAAAAACGCCTTCACTAATTCTCTCTAATTTTTTGAAGGTATTTATTGAAGGCATTTTTTACATAATACGCCTTCAATAACTCCTTTCATTTTTATCAGTGAATATCAGTGAAGGCGGTTTTCTACTAAAAATGCCTTCAATAATTCACTCCAAATTTTAAGAGAAATTTATTGAAGGTATTTTTTTGCATTATACGCCTTCAATAATTTTTATACAGAATTAGTGAAGGCATTTTTTGAGGAAAAATGCCTTCAATAATTTTTTTTAAAAATTGTTTGAGATTATTAAAGGCATATTTTAATAGAAAACGCCTTCAATATTCTACCAATAAAATTTTAAGGGCGTTATTGAAGATGTTTATTCCAGAAAAATGCCTTCACTAATTTGCTCTAATATTTTGAAGGAATTTATTAAAGACATTTTTTGTATAATACGCCTTCAATAATTTCTTTCATTTTTATCAGGTGAATATCAGTGAAGATAGTTTTTTACTAAAAACACTTTTAATAATTCACTCCAATTTTTAAGAGAAAATTATTGAAGGCATTTTTTGCATCATATGTCTTTAATAATTTTTGTACAAAATTATTGAAGGCAGTTTTTGAGAAAAAACACATTTAATAATTTTCTTTTAAAAATTGTTTGGGATTATTAAAGGCTTCTTTTAGTAGAAAACGCTTTCAATATTATACTAATAAAATTTTAAGGGTGTTATTAAAGGCATTTATTCCAGAAAAGCGGCTTCACTAATTCGCTCTAATTTTTTGAAAGAATTTATTAAAGGCATTTTCTACATAATATGCCTTCAATAATTTCTTTCATGTTTATCAAGTGAATATCAATGAAGGGAGTTTTCTACCAAAAACATCTTTAATAATTCACTCTAATTTTTAAGAGAAAACTATTGAAGGCGTTTTTTGTATCATACGCCTTTAATAATTTTTTTAAAACAATGTTTGAGATTATTAAATGCGTCTTTTAGTTGAAACGCCTTCAATATTTTACTATTAAAATTTTAAAAAGGTTATTAAAGGCGTTTATTGTAGAAAAATACATTCACTAATTCGTTCTAATTTTTTGAAGGACTTTATTAAAGGCGTTTTCTACATAATACGCCTTTAATAATTCTTTCCATTTTTATCAAGTGAATATCAGTGGAGGTAGTTTTTTTTATTAAAAACGCATTCAATAATTCACTTTAATTTTTAAGAGAAAATTATTGAAGGTATTTTTTGCATCATACGCCATCAATAATTTTTGTACAGAATTATTGAAGGTATTTTTTTTAAGAAAAAACACTTTCAATAATTTTCTTTTAAAATTTGTTTGGGATTATTAAAGGCGTCTTTTGGTAAAAAATGCCTTCAATATTCTGCTACTAAAATTTTAAAGGGGTTATTGAAAGCGTTTATTCCATAAAAATGTCTTCACTAATTTGCTTTAATTTTTTGAAGAAAATTATTAAAGGCATTTTTTGCATAATACGCTTTTAATAATTCACTCCAATTTGTAAGAGAAAATTATTAAAGGTGGTTTTTGCATCATATGCCTTCAATAATTTTTGTACAAAATAATTTTGAAGGCATTTTTTGAAAAAACAAACACCTTCAATAATTTTCTTTTAAAAATTGTTTGGGATTATTAAATGCATCTTTTAGTAGAAAATGATTTCATTAATTTTAAAGAGATTATTGAAAGTGTTTTTTTTTTCAAAAAAATACCTTCACTAATTCGCTCTAATTTTTTGAAGAAATTTATTAAAGGCGTTTTCTACATAATACGCATTCAATAATTTTCTCCATTCTTATTAGCACAATATCAGTGATGGTGGTTTTTTACTGAAAACACATTTAATAATTCACTCTAAATTTTAAGAGAAATTTATTGAAGGCATTTTTTGCATTGTACGCCTTCAATAATTTTTTTCTAAAATTATCGAAGGTATTTTTCGAGGAAAAATGCCTTCAATAATCTCTTAGTAAAATTTTAAGGGGATTATCGAAGGCATTATTGCCAGAAAAATACCTTCACTTATAATTTTTATATTCATTCCCTTGTCTTGAATATCAAAATCATAAACTGCTAGTATAGAGAATAATTAAAAGTTGTATTAATCAATCAAACCAAACCCATAAACATTTTTAGATTGACTTTTGGTTTCTTTATCTTTATTGTCGCCGTCGACCTTTAACAATTCAACGACATGCACCTCTCTATTTATCGGTATGTTCTTATTGTTTTTGTTTACTGTATTATTTATATTATTCGATAGCGGTATTTTTTTTTTGTTCCTTACTATTTACATATACATATATATTTTTTTATTCATTTCACTGTAACCATAGTCGTCCAAGCACCATTCATTGCATGTATGCTATTTCTGTGTAGTTTTTTTTAAATATTATGGTTTGCTAAATGGTGTTTTTGAATGGTTTGTTGAATGGTGTTTCTGAACACATTGTTGATTGGTTTGCTGAATGATGTTTCTGTAGGTAGTATGATATTGGTTTTATTTTATTATGTATAGTGTTAAATTTAAACAGTTATTTTGGTGTATTTCGTATAATTATGATCAAAATCACAAGTATTATAGACTCTGAACAACATAATTCTCCTTCTATTTAGGCCAAGAAAGAAAAGAAAGGGGATGAAATAAACAAATTAAAATGAGTGACACAAAAATTCACGTAGACTTCAATCAAAGTGGGCAACCTATGTCTAATGGAGCTGTCAAGTTGGCTACTCATATTGGTGCTGTCATCCATAGTAGCATTTCAATTGCGTACACCAATTGGTAGTGAGTTTCTGATGATCTAAAGGATTGTATATAGCAGTTGATTGTGGTATGTTTATTCAACTATTTCGTAAAATTTATTAAATAATTACTTAATTGAAATTCAATGTGTTCATACTAATTGTGTTAAGTTATTTAGGAGTGGTTCGACATCCCAATTGACTATAAAACTATTGTATTACAATCAGCTAAGAGAGCATTCAGAGACTTCAAAAGTAGATTGACAACCTAATATATTTTATCGCTCATTGATCAAGGTGATGTATTGGCTGTTCCACCTACGTCATATATAGATGTAATAAGTGTTGAAGATTGAAGAAATTTTGTTTGAGATCAGCTATTAGAAGATTTCTTAGTACAAAAACCCATTACCAAAAAAATTGTTTATAAGATTTTATGTAATATATTGGATATCTTTATATGTGATTGACGTAATTTCTTTCTTTTATAGAAAATCAAAGAAAACCAAAGGAACATTCAGGCCAAACAAATATATCAGCATTGGATAGCGAGAAAGAGATATACAAATGTGAAGTATGAGCTTGTAAGTATTCACACACTTATTTTATACTCATAAATGAATATTTATGAATATTCATTTCATATATTCTGATTCATATATTACGGTAATTTATTAAGAATCAGCAAGCTCTGGCATCGAAGTTTTCAGATGGGATGTCTGAAAATAAGGATATCTACAGAAAGATGGATTCTTTGCAAATGAAGCAATCAAAGAATTGGCTAAAAAGATTGTATTTATAATTGCTTGTTTATGATTAGCATTGTGGTTGTATGCACCACTCTATACTAGCTTGTATAAATTTGTTGTTATAGCCCATCTTATTATTGTCTTTCAGGATGATTATATTACCAAAGTTAAATTCGGTGAACTGGTAACTCAGTATGACGAAGATCTATTATCTTTAGCATTAGGAGCTAAAGAAAGGCCTCGTCGTGTTCGTGGAGTTGGTAAATTTATGCTACTATCAAAATTTTTTAGTAATCAACCCAAAATCTCGTGAATGATAAATGTACACTATGAAGCAATCATTGAGTAACAACAGCAAAAACTTGATGACTAGGAGCAACGCCTCAATGAGCAATAGTAAAGACTCGCTATTTCAGAGGCCATGTTACCAGCAATGCAGCATAGTATGTCGTAGGTCAGTTGGATATCATCATCCACCTAAGACAAGCTTTCGTTGTAAATTAGGCAGGGAGCTCAACCTCCGCTACCAACCATGAAGTATGATTTTGTTTATAAGTTTAATATTAATTTATTTATTATATTTATTGATTTGGTTTTAATACTTGTATTTTATTATATATTGTAACAGGATGTTGGAACTCAGAGTATGACCCTTGCTCAGGCTACCATTGATGAGTTATCTAATTATTCACTCGATCATTTATCCAAAGGAAACTGTATAACCATTGAGTCTGAGGAAATGTTATTTGATAAACCATAATTTTCTTACATTGGTGTGGATAAGGTTAAAGAATTTTGTGAATTGGATGAAATATCAGCTGTCAATATTGTTACTTATATGAGGTTAGCTTATAAATACAAATATGCAAACTTAATATGTATTAATCTATATTACGATGTATTACTAACTAGTATTGTTGAATGTTATCATGCAATGTCCTATATAGAGAGATCAAGGTAAGATAGTTGGTCCACAGATTTAGATTTGTTGATCCCAGCTTCATTAGTGAGTAGAGCGACACAATCACTTTTTGTGCTAATCATGTGATTGAATGCATGAAAAAATTGGTGGATTAGTATTTGCTCCCGTATAATGCGCAGTAAGTTATATTCATACAAATAATTATTCAAACCTTACCTGAATCTGATATGATGTCGAATCTGAGTATATCATTATTATTATTTTACAGTCACCATTGGGTGCTTATTGTGATTGATACCAAATCCTTAATACCATACTTACTTAATTCAGCTCAACCAACGGCAATGCCTAACCCCAAAATTCAAAGTTTTATAAATAGGTATTATATGTTATTATATTATATATCTTCTGTTTCTTCATAAGTAATTTTATTTATATATTAAGTAATTTTTTTCTTTTCAATTTAGGGTAATATATGCATTTGATAAGAAGGCAAAGAAAAAATAGGTGTCATTACCAGTAAATGTGAAATTTATTCTTTTATGCTGAGTTTGTGTAGATAAATGTTTCCTAAACCCACTCAATTTAATTTTCAGGTACTTCATCAACTCGGATATACTGAATGTGGATATTATATCCTTCGTTTTATGTGGGAGATAGTTTTATATGATTTTATGACAACACTATTCAAGGTTAGTATAAATTTCATAAAGTCATTATATCTTCAAAAAAATAAAAAGCTAAATTATGTTATCATTTATTAACATTTACTTTTGATTTTTTTTTAGTGGGAGAGTAAAGAAAGCTTCATGGTAGAGGAACTTGATGAAGTCCATAAAGAATGATGTGAGTATGTATTATCATTTATTGATAAACCTTGAGGTTAGATATTGTTGGTTGAATGTAAATATGTAAGGATCATTTGTTATAATGTTTTTAACATGCCATGTTGAATGGATAATTTAAGTTTGTAGATTGGGTATTGGTTTAATATTATTGATATATATTTGTTTTATATTAATACACATTATTGAGTACGATTATTTGAGAAAAGTATACTAATATGGCAACATTATCAGTTTTAAATTTAGATGCATGGTCAATTTATTGAAATACAACAATGTTCATACTGTAAATTCCAAAATGTAATTCATAGTATCACATATATAAACCAAATGTTTTCTGGGCATAAACCTATAACTGACTTTAAATGTTTTTTGGGCATAAACCTACAATTGATTTCACATATATAATTAAACCAAAGTTATTTTGATGAGATTACTGAAGGTGTTTTTAGCAAGAAAATGCTTAGAATAATCCTTAACAAAATGTTATTGAAGGCATTTTTGGTAAAAAACGCCTTCAATAATCCCACCTAAAAATTTATTGTGTGGATTATTAAAGGTGTTTTGGGCCAAAAATGCTTTCAAGAATCCGTTCTAACTTTTTTGTATGGATTATTGAAGGCATTTTTAACTAAAACTATATTCAATAATCCCTCGTGAAAATTTATTGATTGGATTATTAAAAGCACTTTCGGCAAAAAATGCTTTTAAGAATCTGTTTCATATTTTTTTTATGGATTATTAAAGGTGTTTTTCTGCGAAAATGCCTTCAATATTCCCTCTCCAAAATTTTTAAAATCGATTGGTGAAGGTTTTTTTGCTCAAAAAATGCCTAGAATAAATCTATTACAAATAATCCCTTCAAAAACTCAAAAAAAGCTAAATGGAGGGATCGAACCTATCACCTTATGGTTAACAACCGTATGATCCTTAAATTTTGATAGGATATTTATTGAAGGCGGTTTTGATAAAAAATGCCTTCAATAATCCTGTGAAATTTTTTCGTGAAATTATTAAAGGTGTTTCTTGCAGAAAACGCCTTCAATAATTGCATACATTTTTTATGATGCAATTATTCAGGGCATTGTCTGTAAAAAATGCCTTTAGTAATCCCTTGTTCATTTTTTTAATTGAATTATTTAAGCTATTTTCTGTCAAAAATGCCTTCAGTATTCACTCAAATTTTTAAAACAGAATTATTCAAGGCATTTTAGTCGATAAACGTTGCTAATATCAAGTCTTGGGTGATGTTTATAAGTAAAAATGCTACTATTTGAATATTTAATGGTGTTTTAATAATAAACACTTTAAGTTTTATAAAAATATGAAACCTAACGGCATTTGTAAGTGAAACGTCATTACAAAACTGTCACTAATCTTCCATTTTCTTGTAGTGGGTTGACTTTGCTTTTTGTGATAAATAACTTGGATATAAGGTTAGAGCTAAAGATTCAGTGGATTAATTGATTTTGCTTGAGAAGGGTCAACAAATGGTAGATCACAAAAGTACCGATATACCAAGGCGTGGCTGATGTCGGTGCAGAAGGTGCAAGTGTCAGTTTGTTGTTGCTAGTGCAACAAGTTTTCCAAATGTTATTCTCACAGCCGCGTTTTCAATCAGACACTTTAGAAACTCTTGGACAGGTAAAATTTAATTTAATTTTACGAAATAATATTAAAAATATTGCAATGTAGTTTTATTAATATATAAGAGTGCATGCAAGTTGTCTCAACAGAAGCAAGAGCAATGTATAATCTAGGACGAGCAGGATTGACATTTTGGAGTTCAAACATCAATATAGTGAGAGATCCTCGGTGGGGAAGAGCACTGGAGACACCGGGAGTGATCGACTTTATTTTAATGCAAAGGTACGTACGTACGTGCGTCTTGTATCTTTCATTTGCTAATTAATTATATATGATAATTAAATATAAGTAACTAATTAATAATTGTTTGTTTAATGTTGTACTCTTGGATTTAATTTCATGATAAGAATGTTTTGAAGAAAGAAAGAATGTTTGTATGTGTCACTATGTACAGTGTTTGTTCTTATTTGATTTATGTAGGTAATAGTTTTATTCATCATTTTATTGTCTTAATTTGTGAATTAGGTATCTGAACAAGATATGGTGGAGACTTCTAATCGTCCCTTTGAAATGTTTGTTAAAGAAGGCGACGTTAGCAGTGTTATGTGCTCTTTTAATCAAGTCAATGGCATTCCAACTTGTGCTGATCCCTATCTTTTGAAAAAATTAGTTATAGAAGGCTGGAATTTACATGGGTATGTACTGAATTTATTTCTTTCTATAATTTATATATAAATGCTAATTTAATTATTTTCATAAAATTAATCTTAATTTTCATGTAAATTTTTTAGACATGTCGTAGCAGATTGTGATTCTGTTGAACATATTGTGATAAGCCAACATTGGCTTCAGGACACGGGAAGATGCTTCGGCTGATTCACTAAAAGCAGGCTTGTACCCACCCCTGTCACTTTCAATGCATTAATCTTAATTAAATATTTTACTTGAAATTTTTTTTTAACCAATAATTAGGCTTGGACTTGGATTGCGGAGAGCACTACACCAAATTCCTCCCAAATGCAGTGACGAAAGGAAAAGTTAGAGAGGCTGATACGGACAAGTCACTACTTTACCTTTACGTTGTACTCATGAGACTTGGTTTTTTATTTTTTTAATTTTTTTTTATGGAATCCCTTCTTTGGCATCTCTCGGCAAGAACGATATATGTACTGAAGAACATATCAAGCTCGCAGCTGAAGCAGCTAGACAAGGGATTGTGCTTCTCAAGAATGATAATGAAACTTTGCCATTAGACCCTCCGAAGTTTAAATCCCTAGCATTAATTGGGCCACATGCCAATGCAACCGACGCAATGATCGGGAATTACGCAGGTTGTAACCAGATCCAACTTTGCCAAATTCTTTGTAGTTGTTATATATATAATTATATATATTTATATTCAACTTGTCTACTGGTATTCTATGCAAGTACATTTCTCCAATTGAAGGCCTTTCTGCATACGCAAAAAAGTGACGTGCGAAATGGGATGTAGTGACATTAAATACCCTAATGATAGCTTGATACACTCAGCTGTCGATGTCGCAAAGAGTGCAGATGCTACTTGTAGACATCAATTCCTGTTCCGGGGTCAAGTATTATTATTATTATTATTTTTTTTAATTTGTAATAATAAATAAAAAAATTAAAAAGAGAAGGAATCATATTAATTCTTTGAAATCAAGTAATAAATTTGTATAAAATAAGGAATCAAATGGAAGGGATTTAAAACTTAAAACTATCAATCAAATCAAATCAAATTAAATCGCAAGATTTTAGATTAGTTCTGTTTAAATCTTAAAATTTTTACCAAAAATGATTATAAATTGAACACAAAATCACAAAAGAAGGCAAAGAGAGGGAGTTGGCATGAAAACAACAATCTTGACAAATTTGAGTTTTTGTGAAAATTAATTTGGGTTTTTACGATTTAAGGGTTGGATCTCTAGTTTAAAAAATAAATTTTTTTCTTTGGTTTTTTAGAAATTTGGAAAAATCTAGGTTTTGGGTTTGAATATTTGAATTTTTCAGTTGAACTTTCTAGTGGGGTTTAAATTTTTCGATGACATTTTTCAAAAACTGATAGGTTGTCCAGTTTTCAATGATTGGTTTTGAAAAATTCTAGAGAGAAGTCAAAGGAAATCCTGGCTAAAGAGAAGCACCGAGGTGGATCTGAGGAAAAACGTGAGATTTCGTCTTTTATACCCTTTTAGAACAATGTCATTTTGAAAAAGGTCTTAACCTGCATTCGACCTGTGTGGATCTGTGCATGACTTATTTCTAGAACAGACTGATTGTAGGTTTTTTTTTAATTTTTATTTTCTGTTTACATTTTTAACATTTTTATTTTTGAGACTTTTTATTTTATTTTATTTTTTACTTATTATTATTATTATTATTTTACTTATTTTAAATTAGACAATTTATTTTTTTTATTACCTCTATGAATTTCATTCTTATTATTTTATTTTGAAAAAGTAACAAAACTATTTCTAAAATAAATTCATGAATTCTATTAAGCTATTGAAGGTTTCTTATAAATTTAAATTTTTTATTAAATTTACTAAACTATTGGAGAATTTTATAAATTGATTGTACAAAAAAATTATTATTAAAATATTTTATATTTTTATCTTATCAAACTATTAGAAGATTTATATCTTAAATCTTATCAAACTATTATAAGATTTATTACATTTTCTAAACAAAAAAAAATTACAAACAAATCTCACCAAACTATTGAAAAATCTGCATCAAAGTAAATATTACCAAACTATTGAAAGATTTTTCTAATTTTTTCTTTAACTAAAATTTAAATGAATTATGACGACGGAGCCTATTTAGGGTGAGACACTAGTCTTCATGAATACTCTTGAGATGAAAAAATTATCTTAAATTACTATCAAACTATTGGAGTAATTTTAAGATTAATTTTCAATATTAAATATTTTGGTAAATCATAAATATGATTAAAGCTTAGATAATTTGAAATCAAACTAATACCATCATTTAGATGGGCACTGTAAAGGTGTTATAATCTTCCTTATGCATAATTACACTTTTGAATCTGAAATCTAGTTTTGTTGACTAAAATCTATTATTTAAAGATACCTAAGTCAATATTGAGACTCCTATTTAAATAGGACAAATTCTATCAGGTGGCTAATCACACCTAAATAAAAAAATTGGTGACGACTTCTTTAATCCATGTCTAGCGATAGGTCCATGGATCTATACGTTATGACAGTTTAATGACTTCACTGGGGATATCAATAATCAGGCGAGTAAATGATTTCTTGTTATCCAAGCCTAACCTAATAAATTTGAGAATTTTTTTCTTTGCTTGTTTGTACTTTTTATTTTTTATTCATTTTTATATATTTGTCATTCATTTGCTTATGCATACACCCGAGTTCTGTTCCTTAGGAGGGAGTAAAGTATCTACACCTTCGTAAGATTTCATGTCTCAGCATGGGCTAGTAAAAAATTTTCACTCAAATTTAACCCTTTCCGCTTGTAGCCTACAATGGGTGAGGATTGAGATGCCTTACTAGTCTATAATGGACAATGATGTAAGGAACAATTTGGGAACCCTTAGACTATCAAACTTTTGAAACTAGCATACAAGTAAACCCTAAAGGTCCAAACTTAAGTTAAAGCTATGCCTTTTTTTGTGTTAAAAAATCCTCAATAGGACATATGATAGGACATTTATTTTGCTTGTAAATTTATATATTTTTTTCCATACTAACCCTTTACATTATTTTTTGTATATATTATATTATTCTTTGTATATATTATGTTTACTAACTCCTTTTCTTTTATTGTATATGCATGCATTTACATCATTAAATCCTTTTTGTTGCATTCATGCATCTCTATATTCAATCTCATGCATAATTTGGTGGTCATAAAAATGTCACTCTAAATTAGCACCCTAATTGTGAAAATTAAGATTCAAAGATAGCTCGACTAACTCACCATAAGTACAATACTTGGGCTCAAACTTGAAGGATGGAACAAGACAATGCAACCCGTATTAAGAAAATGAAGAGGGCATAAGAATAGCTTAAAGGGGAGTTGAGCAAAATTTTAAAAGAGCTAAGTAAGCTAAACAAAGGGAAGATTGTAAAAGAAGGGGCTAGACCTAAAGATCATCTATTACATCATGTTATTGACTCTTTGTATCACCCTGGCTATAACCCATATCATGCCTATTCCATTCAAGGCACATCACCATAACAGTTCACATTCCCTATAAGGTACACTTACATAAGAATGCCATATACCCTAATTCAAAGGTAATTTTAAAGTTTTACTAATCCTGTTTTTATTGAAAAGGCAGCAGAGCTAGTCTCAACCCCTAATTCAGATGACCTTAAGGATAATGAAAGCTAAAATTGAAGGTGGTTGAAAGTTTAGAAGACTCAAAGTCTAAACATAAAATGAACTTGCTAGAGATAAGACTATGAACCATTGAAGGTATAGACTTTTATGGCTCCATAGATGCAACTAGCCTCTGTTTGATCCCAGATGTTGTAATCCTGCTAAAGTTCAAGGTCTCTGAATTTGAGAAATATAATGGTACTAAGTGCCTAATCACACATGTCACTATGTATTATCAAAAAATGGTTGCCCATAGTAGTGATTAAAAGCTACTCATGCATGTATTTCAAGATAGCCTTATTGGATTTGCTATCAAATGGTATGTCTAGTTGGATAGAATTCATATTTGAACATAAAAAGACTTGATCAGCTAATTTATTAATCAGTACCATCACATCATAGACTTGACCACTAATCACCTTTCTTTACAAAGCATGAAGAAAAAGACAACAGCTTTCAAAGAATATGCCCAATAATGAAAGGATATGGTTGTACAAGTTTAACCTTCATTGATTGAGAAAGAAACGATTGTATTATTCATTAACACCCTAAAAGCACCTTATTATGAGAAAATGATAGTGAACGCAATAAAAAACTTTGTTGACATGGTAATCTAAGGGGAGATTATTGAAAATGCCATTAAAAATAACAAGCTTGAGGAAAAAAAGATAGTACCAAAAAAAGTGAGATACCTAAGAAAGAAGAAACTAAAGCCTAAAAGTGAGTTTTAAGAAGTAACAATTCAGAATTCATACTTCATATCCATCATATATTGATCCTGCTTACCACTAAGTAGCCAAAAATATTACATAAGTCCCTTATCAGCCTCATTACCCAACCATGAACAACATCATTTTAGGTCCTTTTCAATTAGCCTTTCAAATACATATGGGCCTAGTTTTGTCAATACATCAGTTTCAAGGCATTACAATCAAACGAGTAGTTTGAGAAGATCTAAGGGTAACTAAGAGAGAGTTTATATTGATCATATCCCTATAACCTATATTTAGCTATTTTCAGAGTTGGTAAAAAATAACCTAGTATCCCCAGTCTTTTTAAAACCATTGAAATCACCATATCCCAAATGGTACAACGTTAATACCACATGTGATTATCATAATGGGAATATAGGTCATTTTATAGAAATATACCTTGCTTTAAAGCATAAGGTGCAAAGTTTGATTCAAACTGACTCGATGAGCTTCAACGAATCAAAAAAATTAAAAGTTAATAAAAATTCTTTACCTAATCATCTAGAGGCATGATTTTGAGAAGGCTGATTAAAACTGCTTATCATCTTAGGATTTCTTGAGAATATGGATCTCTTTTATATATTTAGATTTCATCTTATTTTTTATCATTGTAATAAAAGTGATAGATTTGATGTATTTTCATGACATTTTTTCTTTTGTGAACTACCATTATATACTTGTACCTTTTTATATCTTTTCCTATATCCATTCTTTGATTTCGAATAATGAATGTTCATACAGTTATAACAATAATTCAAGATTCAATTTTAAAGGCATCGTTCATGATGATCTGATTCATAAGTTGAAATTGTTGATTCATTAAGATTACTGAATAAAAAGAAGACAAATTTGGTAAAAAATTTTGAAAGTGAGGCACCACATGATCTTTGTAATTGTTCATTCATAAATCTACCTTTTATCAATAAATATTTTTCATTAAGAGTATTCATGCTAGAGATAAGAAATGGTCATCTTTCTTCTATCCTTAAAAAAAAAAATTATCTTTTGTTATCTTATTTGACTTTTTAAATTTTTTTTTAAAGAACCTTAACCAAGGATTACCCTCACATTGGGGACAAAGTTTGGAAAGCTTGTTTATCCTTAGTTATTTCATGGGAAAAGCCCTGTTGCACTTAAATTTTTCTTGAAAAATGATGAAAATGAAAAGAAAAAAAAATGAAGAAAAATTGATGGGGTAAAATATCAAGGTGCTCTACATAAAGAAATGATCCTTAGTTTGATTACCCTTATAATATAATTTAGGCCTATTTTATCCATTTTTTTCATAACCTCTCACCTTAACCTACACTACATCTCTTAAAAGTCTATTTTTATCGAATATGAATACTTAAATTGGAGAATGATGAATTGAACTAAGGCATGATTTACTGTTGGATTGTTTGAGTTTTGATTGAAGTATCATTGATGGATCAAAGGAAAAAAAAATGAAAAGGAAAGATGAGAAATGGGTGTGCAAAAAAAAAAAATAAAACAAACAAAAAGCAACAAAAAAAAGAGAAAAAAGAAGATTTAAACTGAAAACTCAAAAGAGTGATTTAAGTGAAGATGAAAATTTGGAAAAATAACTTCATGTGAGGTTCCCAATAATGAGGATGATGATTGGCTCAAAAATTGAAGATGAAATGTGTTTTTGAAAGAGAATTTTGAGTTGGAGTTTAAAATTGTTTGACCAATCATTATTTTAGATGTTGATATTCCATTTAAACAGTCATGGTATTTTACCTTTGTTCACCTTTGATTTGTTATTAACCATATTTTTTTTTTCGATAATGAAGACCCATTTCTTTTCTTCTCTACCAAGTGTACATCCCTTAAATGAATTGAAAAAATGTATCATATTTGTCATGAATTAAAATGATGATAAATAAATGAATGCAATGTTCGTAAAAAAAAGCCTAAGAAATGACTTAAAAAGGACAGCTAATGTGATTTAATAATGAATTCAATGATAGATTGGTTGATATGACCTGAGAGTTGTGACTAGATGAGGAGAACGATATGAATTAGTTGACAGAATTTGTTCTAGAATTGTTACTACTGAGAAGTTAAGAAAGAATGATAGAGTCTTAAAAACCTTGCTACCACGATTAGAATTTCATGACATTGATTTAGTGACATTTATATTACATGCATTGTGATAATTACATTTGCATCATTGTTGGGGTATACGTTTGCATCATGTAGAGAACATTTGAATTATAGTAGGACATTGGCATTTGCAACATTTAGTGAAAATCTGGATTTGGGCATTTGTTGCATTTAAAAATTATTTGTATTATTAGCATGACATTTATTTTTGTTAGGAGAAAATATTTGACTTTTGATTTTTCGAATAAGGAAGATCTTTCATTTTTCGACAAGGAAAATTTTCTAAACTTCTAAAGTTGTAAAGCCTTGGTTTAAAGGAATTTTTTTAATTTGAATCATGAAATTTTTTGAATAAGAATCTCTAAAATTTTGGACGTGAAACCCTAAAATTTTTTAGATGAAAATCTTTGAAATTTTAGCTATGAAATGCTAAAGTTTTTGTAAGTGAATTTTGAAATTTTCGATGAGAATCTATAAGTTTTTCAAATAAAAATCTTTAATTGTTGAATGTGCATTTTTAAAATTTTTGAATGAAAATTTTTGAATTTTGGAGATGAGCCTTGAAATTTTTGATGTGAATCCATAAATTTGTTTATATGAAACTTTAAATCTTTTAAATGTAAATCTTTAAATATAGTTTACGAATCTTTACAATGATAAAAATTCTTACGAACCTAAAATTCTTATGAATCTGAAACTCTTACAAAACTTGAAATTCTTGCAAACCTTTATGAATTTTGAATTCTTTGTGAATTTTTTACGAAACTTAGAGTATTGGGATCTTTCAGCTTCTGTTGTGGAATCGTGCAAATCTTTGAATTTTCAAATTGTGAATCTTTTGGATTTCAAGCTAAAAGTTTTGAATTTTTATTTTTCGAATCATGGTTTGATCATGATCACTCAATTTTGATTTCGACTTGGTCTAGATCCTTTATTTTTCAGACTTGTGGTGCAATCTCGATCATTTATTCTCAATCTTGGCTCAATCCATATCATTTTATTTTTCAAACCTAAGGTTCATTCCCGGTCACTCAGTTTTGATATAGCTCTGTCAATATCATTTTATTTTTCTAACTCGCGGTTTGATCTCGGTTGCTTAGTTTCGATCTTGTCTTGATCTAGATCATTTTACTGTTTTGATTTGTAGTTTGATCCCGATCACTAGTTGTGATCCGCTCAGTTTAGATCATTTTATTTTTCTGACTCATGGTTTGATCCTAATCACCCATTTTCAATCTTGAATCAGTTTAGATTATTTTATTTTTCTTACTCGTAATTTGATCTTAGTCACATGTTTTTTATCTCGGTTTGATCGAGATCATTTTATTTTTATGACTTGCGGTTCGATCCCGATCACCTGTTTTGGTATTGGCTCAGTCTAGATCAATATTTTTGACTAATGGCTCGATCCCAGTCACCTGTTTTGATCTCGGCTTGGTCTAGATTATTTTATTTTTTTGACTCACGGTTCGATCCTAGTCATTTGTCTTGATCTTAGGCTTAGTCCAAATCATTTTATTTTTCTAACCTGCGACTCAGTCCTGGTCATCTTCATTTTAGCACACCTCGTTTACTTTTGACTTTGATTCAGTTTAGTCATTTTCACATTCTAATTTGACTTTGTTCGAATCATTTTAACTTTGAATTTTGATTTGATTTTTCAAACCCAAATAAAATGGAAGTCTTTTGTCTTTGCGCAATTCATGTTGCATAGAAACTATGCAAAAAAGGGTAGTTGTAGACATTCATTTGTGTCTGGCATCAACTTTTGTTGTCTTATTACTATTATTATTATTATTATTATTATTATTATTTTCTTTTTTTTTCTTAATATGTTATGATAAATAAGAAAATTGAATTGAGAAGGAATCATATTAATTCCCTGGAATCAAGCAACAAATTTGCATAAAACCAGGAACCAAATTTAAGGGATTTAAAGCCTAAGACTATCAGTAAAATCGGACAGAATCTAATCCTAAAATTCAAACCTAAATTGGTTATGTTTAAGTCCTAAATTTTCTACAAAAAAGGGCTATAAATTGAACATAGAATCACAAAGGATGATAGAAAGAAAGGGGTTGGTGTGAAAACAATAGTCTTGACAATTATGAGTTTTTGTGAAAATTGTTCTAAGTTTCTATGGTTCAAGGGCTAGATCTTTGGTTTAAAAACTAAGTTTTTTTTTTTTTTTTGGTTTTTTGGAAAATTTGAGAAAATTTGGGTTTTGGGTTTGAATGTTTGAATTTTCTGGTTAAACTTTCTGGTGGGATTTGAAGTTTCTAGCGATATTTTTCAGAAACCGGTAGGTTGCCCAATTTCTAGCGATTGCTTTTGAAAAATTCTAAAAAGAAGCCAGAGGAAATCTTAGTTAGAAAGAAAAGCATTGATACGGATTTGAGAAAAAACATGGGATTCCATCTTTTATACCCCTCCAGAATGACGTCGCTTTGAAAAAGGTTTTAACTCGCATTCGACCCGCGTGGATTCGTACGTGACCTATTTCTAGACCCAACCTGATCACAGTTTTTTTTATTTTTATTTTTTATTTACATTTTTAACAATTTTATTTTATAGACTTTTTATTTTATTTTATTTTTTACTTATTATTATTATTGTTGTTGTTGTTGTTATTTTATTTATTTTAAATTAGACAATTTATTTTTTTATTACTTCTGTAAATTTTATTCTTATTATCTTATTTTTGAAAAAGTAACCAAAAACTATTTCTAAAATAAATTCATGAATCCTACTAAATTATTAGAGGATTTCTCATGAATTTAATTTTTTTTAATGAAATTTACTAAACTATGGGATAATTTCATAAATTAATTGCACAAAAAAATTATTATTAAAATATTTTGTATTTTTATCCTACAAAATTATCGGAGGATTTGCATATTAAATTTTATGAAACTATTGGAAGATTTATTATATTCTCTAAAAGAAAAAACAAATTTATAAAGAAATCTTACCAAACTATTAGGAGATCTGTATCAAAGTAAATCTTACTAAATTATTGAAAGATTTGACTGATTATTTTTTTAACTAAAATTTAAATGAATTCAACGATGGAGCCTTTTTAGGATGAGACATTAGCTCCACGAATACTTCTAAGATAAGAGAATTATCTTAAATTACTACCAAATTATTAGAGTAGTTTTAAAATTAATTTTTAATATTAAATATTTTAATAAATCATAAATATGGTTAATGTTTGGATAATTTGAAATTAAATTAGTACCATCCTTTGGATTGACGCTATGAGGGTGCTTAACCTTCCTCACATATAATTGCACTTTCGAATCTGAAATTTAGTTTTGTGGACTAAAATCTACTATTTAAAGATATTTAAATCAATTTTGAAATTTTTTTTTAAATATGACAGATTCGATCAAGTGATCAATTACACTTAAACAAAAAATATTGATGTCGACTCTTTTAATATATGTCTAACTGTATGTCCACGAATCTATACTGACACTACTTTGCTTTTTGTGGGGTCGAGTTTAGAAAATGAGCGAGAATGGGTTGATCGAACGGATCTCCTTCTTCCTGGATATCAAACTTATTTAGTCAAACAAGTTGCTGAAGCTGCAAAAGGTCCAGTTATTATTGTTGTCATGGCTGCAGGTGTACTTGATATTTCTTTAGCTAAAATCAACCCTAAAATCAAATCTATCTTATGGGTTGGATACTCTGGTGAACAAGGTGGTCGTGCTATCGCAGATGTTGTTTTTGGAAAATACAATCCTGGTAATTCTCATTTCTTTTTATTTTTTTATTTGTTATTTTTTGTAATGCAGAGGCATGCATGATTAATATTTTTCTTTCTTGTGTTTACTATGCGTTCATTTGAATTAACCAGGAGGAAGGTTGCCACTTACATGGTATGAGGCTGACTATGTTGAAAAATTGCCGATGACATCCATGCCTTTGAGGCCAGTTGATGAAGGAAGAACATACAAGTTCTTCAATGGCTCAACTGTTTATCCTTTTGGTTATGGATTAAGTTATGCAAGCTTCAAATACGAGTATACATCTACAGAAATGGCTCTCCACATAAAATTGAACAGACTCCAACATTTCACAGCCTACCTTATTAAGAATGTAAACGAAAACCAAGATTGCTTCAGTTTCAATTGATGATTTATCATGTAATGATGAAATTGCTTTCGAAATCACGGTACAAAACGTGGGGCGAAAGGATGGAAGTAATGTTGTTTTGGCGTACTCAGTCCCTCCCAAAGAAATCAATGGAACCCATATAAAGCAATTGGTTGGATTTGAAAGGGTTTATCTACACGCAAAAGAGAGCAAGAATGTGAAATTCGTGCTTAATGCTTGCAAAAGCTTGAACATTGTTGATGTCTTGGGTTATAGGCTTTTGCCATCCGGTTTGCGTAAAATTGTGGTGGGAGATATATCAATTCCGGTGAAAGTTACAAGCTGTAGCTATTTTATTTATTTAATTTTAATAATATAGGATTGGATATATTGTTAATAATTTAGTAGGGTTTTGTAATTTGTTATAGTCCTTTTTTTTTTTTTTTTTAAAGGTTAGACAAGGGACCAAACGTAAAATCTTGTTCCAGCAAGTTCTATTCGATCAATAAAAAGACATTATTATTATAGAAATTATTTGATATTTTATCAATAGAGTTTTTAATTCTACGAATAAGATTAACACAATGATACATATTTTTTAAAATTATTTTTTTATTTTTTAAATATACATTAAAAGATACATGTTACTGAATTAACTCGACTAACAATTGTGTTTATATTCTAGTCTAATTTACTAAGAACCAAGCAACCACAGGAACCCGAAGCATTCAAAGCTTTCCAAGTCTTTTGCGGAGAAACATAAATGAGAAATGTAGCAACATACCTGAGAGAAACATACAATTATGGCCACAAAATTAGCTGAAGTACACAAAAATCATCAAAGTGAACAAATATTTGTAACATAATCCCTTTTTCCAGATTACAGTAAGGGATAAATTATAATGAAGAGATGTTTCAAGGAGGCTTCTAAGAACTAACATGCGCCTCTTTGGAGCTCCCATCGTTCTCTCTGGTGGCAATGTATCAGGACAATTGCGCTGGAAACTAGCCCGTCTTTCTCTCTAGGATCTGTATAATCAATCAGAAAACTCCAAAAAATGTGGCTGCAGCAAAAACTAGAAAAAGTGCTCCACCCAAATAACCAACCTGATTAAAAATACCACAATTGCATGGAAGTCAAAATGCAAGTCTATGAATACATCATACTAGCAAAGGATAAATTTTTGGTCTTACCAGTTTCTCAGAAATATAGTTGGCAAGAAATGCTCCTCCAACAATTGCAATTGATGTTGCAAGTAGGTGTCCAGCAATGGCTCCACTTGCCACACCCCATGGAGACTGTAGGCAATGTAGCAGCAATCATTGAACTATTGTGAATTATGTAGCAGAAAAAATTTTAAAAAAATATCATGAGAAATAAAGTTATCAAAGTTGCACCTGTGCAGCACCAAGTGCAATTGTCGCAAGCATTGAACGGTCACCCCATTCCTAGGAGAAATTGCAATATTTTACATTGAGAATTATTGAAATCAACCAAAAGAGCAGCCTTTTCCTTTGGAGATAAAATGTTGCTTTTAAAAAGGATAAAAAGATGCTTACAGCAAAGAATACAAGGCTGAATGACTTCCAGACAATTTCAAGTGGATTTGAGAGCGGTTTTGACACCTGAATACAATAAAAATAGAATCCTTTATTGATTTTTTTTCCTTTTAATAGAAGAGGCATGTGAACCAGCCGATTCGTTTCCTTCAACAGAAGAAAGATGATTACCTTTTCTTTCACAAGTTCTTCAGCTTCAACAAACTCATCAAGTTCAGGGCCTCTCTTGCCACCTTTCTTTGCCACTGTTGGTGGAAGGTCCCATGCATCTTTTATAGATTTTAGGCCAAAGAAGACAAGAAGAGCTATTGCTGCATATTCTCCAATTGGTATGGCTGCACAATGAATCAAAGAATAATGTAGTCATCAAGAACTTTACAATAGAAATGCAATAATAACTGGTATGCTGTAATTCATTTGGAAAATGTAGATTCCAGAGTGAATGAACTTGATAATGTACTTACTTTGAGAGTTTATGTATCATTGAATATCTCAAGTTGAAGGAACTAGTATAGGTAGTTGGTTGAATTAAATCAAATTCAATTGTGTGTTTGCAGTGTTAATACTACTGTTAGATGTGAGAAATAGGAACTTACTAGTTTGGAATTGAGCAGGAACTGATTGAAAGACCCGTCCAATTATTACTGACAAGATTGTCATAAGAGAAAGAGCACCCATTGACCCCAACAGAACCTTTCCAATGATTTAATAAATGTTAAAAGATATTCGGTTCAAGAATATAAAAGCATTCATCAATCCAAGAACCAGAGAATATACAATAAAGCCATAATACCAAATTTATATTCATTTCAAAACAACAATATCTAGAATAAAGAGAGAGAACCTAATGAAGACACACATAGATGAGTAGTTAGGAGAGAACATACCAGTGCTTTCTCATATTGCATGGCCAAGAGTGCAGCGATAAAAAATGTCTGGTCAAGAGATGAAAAATATAATTTAAATCTCTGGTAAGGTTTCTAAATGCACTATCACGAGCTTAAGAAACTAATGAAAACTTCTTAGATTCAATAGGATCAGTTCAAGAAGAGTCAGATCCTTCAATCAAACATATCAATTAAATGGAGCAATAGGTGATGAAAAAAGACAGACAGGACAACAAATACTGATTCATAAAATAATTATAAGCCTCATGCAAACTTCTGGGCTTCCGCAATATTAACTTTCTTCCTCAATCCATCATTAGTTAGGACCATCATTCTACTCTATTTGGGGTCACATTTTTAGTTTAATAGGAGCTTCTTTCTTTCCCTAGAGTTTCAAAACAATTGAACATAGCACTAGTGAGCAGTGATTAATTAAGCCATCTAATGACAGAATAGCTTGGATGATTAATTGGTGAATTGAGGGTGAAAAAAACTTAGCTGGTGAGCTTAGCTTATAAGGAATCTAGCTTAATGTAATGTGGGTGCCAAAAGCATGATATATGCATGGACTGCCAAAATTTAAAAATCCTTGTTTCTGTAAATGTGCTATTGAGATTATTCACAGTTAACCCTTTTCCTCTTAGTTGGTTATCCAATGGTTTAATCCTTAGATTAGAACAATACTGATTGAGACAGACAATATCACTAGAAACTCACCAACAGACGAACTTATCGATTCCTCGATAAAAAAAGGGAAGAACTTATCATAAGAGGTAGATAAGAAAACATGTGTACTTGGTATAACAGAATTTGAACTACATGAGTTTGATGGCTTAAATTAAGGAGAGGAAAAAAGGATCAAGAACACATGAAATTATTTATGATAAATTAGTTACCTTGTCACCAATTTCTGAAACAAATATTAACGTGAAGGCAGCAGTCAATCCCGACTTTGCAATTGCTGCTAAGAGTGATGAAGGTCCACCTTTTGCAGAAGCAATCAATGAAAACACTAAAGCACATCCCAATAGCACGATAGCAATGGAGAGAGGGTAAGGCGTTTGATTGGGAGCTTTCACACTGCAAAATAATCAAAGATACGTACATTGAGAAAGACTGAAAGTTAGGTGGCATTTCATATCAAAATCAAAAGCACAGAATTATATGATATATGACTTCATCCAAGTAAACTTACAAGCACTGTGAAGTATATATGTTATTTTCAAGACAAAGTAATTCTTACAGAAAAGAACTCGACGCTTATCTAATTTATCTGGCCAAAAAAAAAAAAAGCTTATCTAATTTATATTTCATCAACAATATGCATCTATTGAACCCAAGGAAGGAAGAACACCCACCGTAATAAAACAATAAAAATCAATTCAACAACAATTTCAATTAAGTATATATGAAACCCAATACTACAAGGAAAGGATTATTAGTTTCTTTTTCACTTTTTCTTTGGTTCAAGTAGTCTTCATCACTGGAAAGAAAGCTGTTTTGTAGTTGAACTTCAAGAGAGGGCTACCTTACATTTTTTATTAATGCAATTATCAAGTATTATCTAGTTCTTGTATTAACCTGCCACATGATGACTTACTCAATGAGTGTAGATGAAGGCAAAAAACTCCACATAAGAATATTTCCTTTCACTGTTAAAATTTATCTAAATAACTGAAATGCTGTCTGAAAAGTTTAAAATACTAGAATCTAAAGATTCTTTTAATTGGACATCACTTACGCTTCTGATGAACTGTCACTGGATGGACCCTTCACAGAACTTGTATGGTCTTCTTTTTCCTCCTTGCCTTCATAGCCCCCAGATCCAATACCTATATTGGATGCTTGTGCTCTAAATGTGTTGCACGTTGAGCTCAACCTTGATTTTTTTCTACATCCTACTATAAAAAAGTTACAAGACAAGTTAACTAATGATGCTGTGTCTAACAACAAAAGGAATAAAATCAATACTGTGCATGAACATAAATTGGAACAGTCCACTATGAGAACAGCCATCTAATGTGTCATATAAAGAACCAAAAGAAACATTTGTCTGCTAAGTAATGAAACTGAACAGCAGTTCAAACCATATAGAGCAAGCTGATAAACAGGATAAGGTTAAGCTAAAGTAATATTTTGAAGACGAGGAAGAAGACAGAAGAAGCCCTGTCTTGCTATTCATCTTTTTTTGAGTTTAGAAATCTAAAACACAAGAAAATGTTGAGAGCATTTTGATCCTCAAATCTAATCTTATCTTCGAAATTTAAACTCAACTTACATCAACCTCAGCCAAGGGCATGCTGAATTCAATGTAACCAAACTATAGCCTATACAGTAGGGGAACAATCTTCAGTGGCTTGATTAGTACATGGAATGCAATGCACTGTAACTACTAAATAAATACAATTCAGTGGTCCTTTCAGTTTTTCATCAATTCATACAATTCTAGAAGACTAACATTGGTTAAAACTCGTTTCCTTTTGGGTCTATGAAACTTTTGCACATAACCTGAATTCATCTCTCACCTTATCCCCAAAACAAAGTCACAGACCATACAAACTCCAAAGTCTATTTATGCATAACTTAGAAACTGGTTCACTTACTCTCAGTTAACCCAAAAATTTCCATCCAAATTGAGTAAACAAAAGCTTCAAAAACACCAGCTATTCACTGCTTTAATCTGACACATAATATCACTATAATAACATCCTCCAAATCTCTTCAAACAACGACAGCCTAAATTCAACTTAATTCATAAAGGGAAAGCCACCCACAACGTTCTTACAAAAGGAAATTAAATCCTTCCGCGAATCCCCTTACAAAGATGTAAAGAGTACCCTTAAAACCAAATAAAATTAAAAAAAAAAAAAGAAAAGAAAGAAGACAGAGAGGAAAACTTACAGGAAGGAGAAATGCGTACTCTTGAAAAGCTATTAAAAGATGAAAATGAATGCACAAGAACCAAGAAGGGAAGTTTCCCTCTTGAATTGACTGGCAGACTATGATGAAGAATCACTTTCTGCATTTTCAATAGTTAAAAATTCAATAAAGAAATATAATCTGCTTTTTATAAGCTCATTTCTTTGTTTCAATTCCAGAACACAAAGAGATGAAAGTGCTTTTGGGGCCTTCTATTTTCTTGTTTAAGAAATTGAAGAGAAGAAGAGTTGAAGTTTGAGATTGAATTGCTTGAGAAAACAGTTGTTGCCCAGTTAGCGTTCAGGCATGGTACAACAACTTTGCTTCTGTTCAAGGTTTAGAAAGCTTTCGTTGGCTGCCACGTATGATACGTGTTCGATAAAATGGGAAGCTTGAAATAAACCTTGAAACGACGGCGTCCGACATGAGCTTCCTTTGGTAAATTAGGATGTTTTATTTTGCTTACCGTAAAAGAACGATGGTTGAGGTTAAATTTGTCCCCAAATACATACTAACAGTAATTAATAAATAGATGTATAAAAAATAAGTTAAATGCTCAATTAAAAATTAATGTTTGCGTGTTTTTTCAATTGAAAATATTATTTTTAATTTGATTTGGGATTAAACATTTTTGAATTTGTGCAATTAAGAGTTTTATTATGGTCGTGGCTTTTATGCAAAAAAAAAAAATAACGTGACACCAGTAATTTCTTATTTGTTGGTTTGAAAAAAAGGGTATAATGTATTTTTGCATTAAAAGTAAAAAAAAAATTATCATTTAAAAAAATGGTATAAACGCGTTTAAGAAATAAAAATTGTGAAAAGGGGATTCAGGGATTTTAAGTTTTCAAAAGAAAAAAGTTTAGAGAAAGACTAAGAAGATTAATAGACTTGTGATTCCTGAAAACAAGATTAAAAAAAAATTTAGTGGATTCATGAATTTTAAAAAGTAGATAAGAAAAAAAATCAAGTGATGCTTATTCATTCTAAACATTTGGGTATCCACCATTTTCAGGTGAGTTTTTTTCTTATGGGTTTTAAAAAATGTATGATCTTGAACAAATAGTTAGTAGTTATTTGATTTAGTTTGAATTAATGTTTAGGGTTTGATAATTTGTTTTTTCTTTACTTTTAACAGATATAAGTTCTGAATTAGTGACAATAAAATTTCATTATTGAGGAACATTTATTGGTAAAGGTTTGAATTTGAGTTATATAAATAAAATTTATGAAGACTTGACATTTGACCTTAACAAGGTTGTTTTTAGGAGTTACTAAGTGTTTGTGAAGATGTTGGATTTATGAACATTAGGAGGATTTTTTATTTGAAGCCCAGTAGAACACTTGATGATGGATTTGGACTAGTTTAAGGTGATGAAACCACTTTTGACATGATAGGATATTTGTTAGATAATGATATAGTAGACATTGATATAGAGGATGATATAAATGAGCTTGAATTAGTTCTTGAGGATAGTTGTTAATTTCATTTTGATACCGATCATACCGACTGTTATGCTTCAGTTATACTAAAATATGATACATCTAAGGATGATATTTTGTACCAAATTTGATACCAGATAATACTAGTTATTTTTGTTAGTTTCAGCCTGTTTCGGTGAATTTTCATGGAATAGTATGTTTCGATCGGTATGTGAATATGAAATATATTTTGTAATTTTTAACTTATCTTTTGTTATTTAACTCTTTTTAACCTTATACAACTAAAATTATTGACAAAATAATCCTTAAAATTTGAATTTCTATATTTTTATTTTAACTTTTTTTATATATTTTTTTCAAACCAAAGTTTATAATTTTATAATTTATTTTTTCAAACCAAAATTTATAAGTATTTCAATTTTTTTTCAAGAAAACAATTATACTCCTTTTATAAATTTTAACAATCATAAAGTTTTGATTAATTGTTTTCATCTCTTTGTTTTTATCTTAATATTTATATGAAATAAAACACTTATTTAAATATCATATGATTAGATTAAGTGTTTAAAAATATCATGAAAAATTTATGATATTATTTCTTATGTTTTTAAACTTATTTGTTTGATTTGAATGTATTGCATATTTATTTTGTAGCTTATTAATAATATTATAATGTACAAGTTCATGCATGTTTTTAATTATTTTTGTAATAAATAAAAAAATCTGAAATAATATATCAAAACAACTGATATCAGTATATACCATATTTTTTTAAAAAAATCAAAATGTTATTCAGTACGATGTTAACAACCTTGATCATGATGCTATGACTAATGAACCATCTAATAAGGTAACTACTTCTAGTGATGTGATTGTTGACAAAGTAAATGATGGTCATAGGGTTCATTGTGATGTAGAAGAGCCTAATAATGTTGTTAATGATGAACCATCTAATAGGGTTCATAGTGAGGTACAAATAAAAGATGTTAATGATGGAAATAGACCAACTAACAGTGAAGGGGAATATCTTATTTATGATGTTTTTATTCAAGCTTTGAGTGGCAATGAAGATGAAAAAATTATTGTTGTTAGGACCAAGTTTAAGAAAATGAGAAATGAGAAGAGGAAAAATAATAGACAAAAAGTGGCCAAGGGAGTGAATATTACTATTACTATGGTAGGGGCTAGATTTCAAGGTTAAAAAAAAATGTCTGATACTAAGCATAATAAAGGTACTATAGTGAGTATTATTATGACTATGATGAATATAAAGATCATATTAATGATGAAAAAGACATGGTGGATGATGCTACTAGGAGAAAAAGCAAGTTCCTAGTTTATAGTCCAACTACAAGTACATTTTATATAGAATTAGGTATGTTGTTTGAGAATTTAAATCAATTTAAGCATATTGTGCCATTATCGGTTATTCATATAAACAGAGCTATAATTTTGACCAAAAACCATAAGAATTTTGTGAGAAGTAAATGTGTTGCACTTAATTGTCTTTGGTTGATATATGCATCTTTTGATAAAAAGTTGCAATTATTTCAAGTGAACATTTACAACAACAATTATGATTGCAAAAAGGCCTTTAGCAATCCAAGGATGACTCAATTTATTGATAAGTTGTGTATTGATAAGTTTTTGAAGAACCTTTTTATGAAGAATTTAGAGATATAGGAAGCAATTAAGAATGAATATGGAACAGGGGCAAAAATGAACATGGTAAGAAAGGCAAAAAATGATGTGGTTGATAAAGTGGCAAGCAATTATAAAGAAAAGTTTGCACACTTATGGGATTATGCAAAGGCAACCAGAGAAAATAATTATGGTAGCAGTGTGAAGATGCAAGTGCATAGATAGATGCTAAACTTTCCACCTATCTTTAACAAATATTACATATGCTTTGTTACCTTTTAAATGATTTTGAGAATGGTTGTAGACAATTTCTAAGGCTAGATGTTGTTTTCTAAAAAACTTAACAAAGAGTGTGTTGTTGGTAGAGATGGAAAAAGTCAAATGTCTCATGTGGCTTAGGTTTTAATGGAAGTGAAATTTTGATTGCACTAAAATTTTAGCATTTTCTTACTTTTGCTTAGTGTAATTTTTATCGAATTTTGGGTTGTTCTTTGAAAATTTAGTAAAAATATTCTTAAATACATAAATGTTCAATGTGTAGCTAAAAATATGAAAAATGAGGAATTTTGGAGTTTTTGGACTCATGTTGAAGGATTTTGTGCTAAAAGCTAGAAAAAGCCAAAATTAGTGTGCTTGCGCTCTATTGTTATTTATGAGAGTTTTTCTTAACCCTTTCTTTTATGATTTCTCTAGCTCAATTGAACTTTGTTTCAAGTCTTAATTGTATTTTTTTTTCAATTGGAAATATCTTTCTTAGCGCATTAATGCATTATTACCTTTGTAGTATTTTTACAAGTGCTTGAAAGATAATATGTGCATTAATGTAGTTGAAGGTTATTTTTAGACTTGCAATTTTCTAGAATTTTTTTAAGGTTTATAAGGCATCAAATGTCCATTTAATAGTCTATATTTTGGTAGTAAAATTAAGGGAGAATTGTTTACAATTGGTGCAAAAATGAGGTAGCAAAGTTTAACCCTAGTCAATTGGATACATGGATCATATGATCAAAAGAATGTGGTTCCAATTTGAAAATTCAAAAAGGGACCAATTGGAGCATTTGAGCTAACCATTTGAAGGCTTTTTATTAGGCATAATGTTGGTTCTTGAAGCTTGTTAGATCGTGAGAAAAAGGCTTGAAGTAAAGGAAGCAAGAAGAAGGAAACTAGATAGCATAGGATTAAAAAAATTTGAGATAGAAAGTTCTAGAATAATGGCAATTAGCTGAAAAGTTTTTCTTCATTTTAAGTGGTTAAAGAAGCACCCATTTGTTTATAAATAAAGGAAAATGATCGGCCATAAGAGATTTTTAGCTTAGTTCTTTACATTTTTTTCCTTGCATTTTACTTTTTTCTTTCCAAACAATTTCCTCCTTGCTCATTTAGAGGGTTGTTTGTAAGAAAATTGCCTTTATTTTCCCACAAAATTTACTTTCCTTCTTTAATTTTCAATGCACTTTATTATTTCTTCAATAAAAGTTCAAGATCTTTAAGCTTTAGTGTACAATTTCAATTGATTTCAAGTGTTATTCAAATTTGTTTGGTGATTTATGATTTTGACCTCTTTGTGGTTTTTGGATCGGTTCTTGTTCAATTCTTGCTTGTTTGGTGCCAAATTTTTTTGCTTAGATTTTTAAATTTGGATAAAATCCCTTTCAAATTCCTTCTACACGATTTCAGATCTAATTTCAAACTTGCAATTGAACTTAGTGGTAGAGTTGAATCTTGATTAAGTGACAGCAATTCAAGGGACCTCTCTCTTAGCTGGGCATTCGGTTTGCAATTTTTGCACTATAAAATCTTCAATTCATTTAGGTACTTGTTAATTATCATTTGTTTGTATTTAAATTCTTACATTTACATGCTGTTTGGTTAGTTTTTCTTGTACTTGCTCTGAATTTCCTGTTTTTGCATGTGGTATGAATTATAGCTTATTGAGTTTAGATTTTAATTATTTTGTGAGATTTTTTTTGTTGATTCATGTTATAAACTTATAGATCTAGGTTGTCTTAGCTTAGTTTGAGTTGATTCCCTTTATAAAGTTCTAGATCTAATTTTTCCTTTATTGACTTGGTAGTTTCTAGTTTTTCAACTCCATTTGGTTTTTTACTTTTCTTTATTAATTCTTGCAATTTCTTTTCAATTCTTGCTTTTTAATTAAGTCTCTCTCATAGTTATTTAAGTTTTCTTGTATTTCTAGCTTATGTTCATTCAATTTTTTACCAATTAGATCCATATTTTAGTTGATCATTTAGTTTCAAAATTTGCTTACAACTTTTGGTTTTCATTTTTTTAGTTTAGATCTTGTAATTCCTTTCATCACTTGCACTTTAATTCTATTTTTAGTTTAGATCTATTATTATTTTTGCAATTTCAAGTTTGATTCCATTCACTTTGATGAAATATGGATCCATTTTTCTTATTAATCATAAGTTTTCCAGTTTTGAAGCATACATTCGGGTCGGTATGTTTTGATTAAATTTTTTATTTTGCTTCTTTAATTCCATTATAAAGATATTTGGATCTTCAGTTTACATTTTGGTTTTGTGAAATTCAGTTTGTTAAGATCAATTTTTAAGAATTTACTAGTAGTTTCTTTAGTTAGAAGTTGAAGTTAGTTAATCCGGTTACACTACTTTAGCTATTGTTTTTGTTGAATTTTCTATTCAATTCTTAGATTAGATTTACATTTTCATTCATGTTAATGTCATTACATTCTATTTTAGCTACTATTTTTATACATTGTTTTTCATTCCTTAGTTTGCATACTACAAGCCTACATCTTACTACAACTAAAATATATAAATAAATATTTTTTAAAAAATAAAAACATTTAAATAAAAAATTTATCTCATGATGAAGTGCATGCAAAATTTTTAGTATTTATAATTGGATAAATTATATATATATATATATATATTCACACACCATATAGTTAAACGCAATTTGACTTTACCCTTTAAGGTTTAAAATGTGATACATAACCACCCTCAGTTATTTTTTTATATCATTCCGTTAGTATTCATTGATGCCATTAACACCTAAGTCGTATTTTTTCCCATCTTCTCCTCTTTTTCCTCTCAACTTTTGCTTTTTGTTTCTAAAACTTAAATTAGTAATAATAAAAATAAAGTTTTTAAAGTCATTTAAATTATTGAGTTTTCAGATAAAATCATTATGAGAATTATATCAACTAAAATATATAAATAAATATTTTTAAAAAATAAAAACATTTAAGTGAAAAATTTATCTCATGATGAAGTGCATACAAAATTTTTAGTATTAATAATTGGATAAATTATATATATATATATATATACACCCTATAGTTAAATGGAATTTGACTTTACCCCTTAAGGTTTAAAATGTGATACATAACCACCATAAGTTATTTTTTTATGTCATTCCGTTAGTATTCATTAATGCTATTAACACCTAGGTCCTATTTTTTCCCCTCTTCTCCTCTCTTTCCTCTCAACATTTCCTTTTTGTTTTTGAAACTTAAATTAAATGAAAATGAATAAGATTGCCAATGGAGCTTTTGCTTCAATGTTGTGGCTTTTAATGATGATGATTGCTAAATCTATCATGCACATAGTTCTTGTTATTGCTGGAGGTGCTGCTTTGATGTTATTATTGCTTTTGCAACAATTATGACTGTTTTTATTAGGTTTTTGGTCATCTAAGAACTTTCTTAAAGGAAGGGTGAAATTGTCCAATGAATTTGTAAAGGAATGTAGAGATATTGGGAGGTGTGAAAGAATGTGGAAAGGAGTTAGAGACAAATCAATTGCAATTAAATGTGGGGTTTTGGTTTTATTAGGGACTATATTGGAGGAAGAATGGAAAGATATTGTGAGGGAAAATTCATGAGAATGAGAGGAAAATGCAAATGTAACAAGATGTGAAATAGAGGATATTAATGACTGTTGCTTATCTTATTAGCCTTTTTTTTTTCTTCATGCTTATGATAAAGTACATAAAACAACTATTCAAATACTTTTTCATCAATTTTTTCATTGATTTTCCCTAAAAGAAGTCAATAGCTTTTTGTCCAGAAAATTCTCTTCTCATTTTTTCACTTATTTTCTCCACTTCAAATTTTCTTGGGTTTTTTTTATGTCTAAAAAATTTGATATTTTCATGGGGTTTTGATGTATCTTGATTTTTCAAATTTTGTGCTTTCAACATTTTAAGTCAAAAGTGGTTATTCTAGCTTCTATGCTTTTAGGGATTTTATAAAAAGCCCTAACCTCCTAAATCTATGTTTTTATGGTTTTCTTTGAATGGGTATTAAGTTTCAGGTTTTGAAATTTGTAAATTTCATCAATGGGTGCTTTACTTAGTAATTGTAAACACAATTAGTCACAAAAACAAAGCCTCATATTCAAATTCCTTAGATTTTCAACTTTATAAAAAACCTAGATTTTTTTAGGTGAAACAAAGCCTAGAAAAATAATTTTATCCTTAAACAACATTGTTTCGAGAATCTCTCGTTACTAAAAAACTAAGCTTCCATTTCTTAGAGAAATTCATCCTCTTATCAAACACCTTAAATTTGGATTACCAACTTCAAATCCTAACCAAGATTCATTTAAAAACTATATAGGGAATTTTATGAGTTGTAGATTAAATGATGCTTTGCGGTACTTTAAGAAAGAACAAGAAGTGATTTTTATGGAAGATGAGAAAGAGAAAGAAAAAGAGTGGTTTCAGATTTGTGTATGTATTACCAAAATTTTTAAGAGAAAATTGGGATAAGAAGATATGGAGGCACTAGGGGAAAGATAAAGGTTTAGGGGTTAATGGCATTAGTGAATACTAATGGAATAATACAAAAAAATAACTTAGGGTGGTTATGTATCACATTTCAAATCTTAAGGGGCAATATCAAATCGCATTTAATCATAGCTATATATATATATGTAATTTACCTTTAATAATTTTACAAATGTTGATGATAAAATTGTAAAACTTAAAATATTTACTTGAATTTATATTGTTTAGTTCAATGACAAATACTTAAAAGTAATAATATTTTAAAAATTTTAACAATTGATTAATATTTATCTATTTTTTTAATTTAAAATGGTATAATCTATATATTTAATATTAAAAAAAAAGTCTTAGTGGGCAAAATTGGTGGTTTCATACCAAGTCTCAATTTTGGGATTAATTGGGAGGTTAATTGAATGACATTTACCACTTAATTAACCACCCATATTTTTAAAATTTTTTTCTTACTTTTAAGATAGGTTTTTTATTATCTCGTAAAAAATAAAAAAAAAATACAAAAGGACATTTGAGAATTTTTTATTTTTCTCTTAATAATTTTCTCTTATATATTTTAGAAAAATAGTTTTCTTTAAAAAAGTTTAAAAAAAAGGACAAGAATGAAAGAATAAAAGAAAAAAGAGATAATTGAGATTTTATGCATTTTCTCACTTTTAATTTCCTTTAATTTTTTCTAAATAAATATTTTCATGAAAAACTTATAAAATAAAGAAAATATAAAGCATCAACAATTAATAATAATAATAATAATAATAATAATAATAAAATTTATCCTTGGACAATTTAGTTGAACTACTCAATTGATTGCCAAAAAAAGAAAAGATTAAAACATAAATGTTTTCATTTATTATTCATAACAAATAAAAGGTTAAAATTTTAAATATATAGTAATAATAAATAGAAATATAAAATACATAAAAATCAAAATTATTTAAGTTAAAATTATAATTTTTATGTTGTTTTTATTTTTCTTTGTTTTCACAAAAAAATTTATAATATATAAAAAATAAAAAAAATTATATAATTGATCAAATAAGTACGAAAATTACAATACTTCTAATATAGCGCAAAAAGTCAATAATAAAAATTATAATCACAACATATTAAATATTATATTAAATATTTTTATAAAATTTTCTATGTATTAAATTTTTTATTATTTTTATGTCAAAATAATAAATAGATTAAAAATAAATAATTGACGATAAATAATCAATCTCGACGTAGCAAGGTTGATTCTAGTTATAATAAAATAACATTTCATATTTTAAATTTATGCAATTTATTTCTATTTATTTATAAAATTAAATAACTTATTTGAATATTATCTTACTATATTTTAATATGTAACATAAATAATAAAATAATTTATTATATTAAATCTTATAATATTGGTGCTCAAATCATTATAAATCTGCGATGAAAAAGAGTCATTAACGATGGAGACCAAAATATTAATAAATTTCACAAACGTTTATAATCAAAATATTAATAAATTTTTTATTTTTTAATATTAAAGTTATAATTACACTAAAATTTTGTAATCTATATTTCATTTAATATTTTATTACATGAAATTAAAACTATGAATTATAATTGTAATTAAATAGAACCTTGACATTATAAAATATAAAATACTTGAATTTATTTTGATAGGTTGACTAACAAAGATTTGAAGTAATGTATTTTAGTAATTTTGGTAACTGGATAATATTTATCTATTTTTCAAATTTAATTGTTATAATTATAATAAAATAAAAAATTTATAATAAAAATAAATAAGTCCTAAAGTTTTATTAAACATATAAAAATAAATGTGATATTAGTGGCTACATTGTAAATTTTCAAAATTAAATGATCAAAAAAGATTTTGAAAAAAATTTAGTGATCGAATGTAATTTATTTTTATTTTTAATTTCCAAAATTTATTTTTTAAAAATTTTTATAATGTGAAGTGACTTATCAAATAATATGATAATGTCATGTGACATATAACAACTAACATGGTATTGCTATGTTAGCATGCCATTAGAGACCAACTAAGTGAAAAAAATATTTACTCAAATTTTAGTGAGTAAATAATTTTTTTTTTATAATTATGTAACTTTTTAAAAAATAGGTAAACGACCATAGTGTTTTTTTTTTTTTTTTTTGCAAAATTTAATGAGGGATGGTGATATTCAAATTTTTACCTTATATTTTTTGAAATTTTTTTAGCCACTAAATAAAAAAACTAAAGACTGACCATGTTATATTTTATACTATATAAAATTTAGACTCCATCTATTTCACGAAAAATGACTTTTAAATAATGATTTTACATTTCTAAGTGTTGATTTGGTAAAAAATTGATTGGTTAACATAAAATGATTTATTGATCAATTGAAAATAAGGTCATTTTTTTAAAATTATCTTACGAATTTGAAAAAGAGAATATATTTTTCGAAAAAAAGAAGTTTATGAGTAAAACTATTTATTAATATTTTTGAACATAATTTTACTTATAAATTATATTATATTAATAAATAATATTATAGTATATTAATAAATAATATACTATTAATAAATGTATTAATAAATATTCTAAATAAATAATATATTAATATATTTATAAATAATATAAAGAATAAATAGTTTTATTCAAAGAATTTTTTATATTAACTTAATATTTTAATATTAAATATTACTATTAAAATATAGTTATTTTTGAATATTAATAATTTTAATAATAAATAATTTTTAATATTTTAATAATTATATTAATATTATTTTTAAAAAATAATTTTTTTAGAAAACAACAAAATATTGAAAAATATTTTTCATTAAATCATGCAAATAATAAAAAATTTCTATCAATTTAAAAAATATAAATATTTTTTAAAAATTATTTTCTGAAAATTATTTTTCGTAAAACAGAGTCTTAGTGTAAAAATTTTAATTTTATTTTAAGCGCACGTCTTACTTTTGAGTGGAAATATAGGCAAGGCGTCCAAATTGTTACTGGGGTTTGGGTTTGCATGATTTTAAAGATGCGGGCTTGGATGAGATGATTAGGCCATTTCGAGATCAGGCTCAGCCCTGTGACTTCTTTCAATTAGTTGAAAGTAGGCTAAAACCAGCATCATGGCCCATGTAAGAAGGTGCTGGATTAAATCAGGTTTTGGTCTTCCTTTTCGAGTAAAAAAATTGAGCATGAAAATTGAAAAATAAAATAGCAAGCTCGTTTGGTTCGCGCTTTTTATTTTTTATTTTACTTTTTCTTAATATGAAATGAAAAAAATAAAAATAAAATAATAAAAAAACACCGAACCTTAATCAAATTTCAACTCTCAACTGACAAAACAAGTTATGAATCCAATTAAAAAAGAGGAAAGCTTCCCAAATTTCAAAGCCAAAGAACTTTATTCTGGACCAAACTTGAAGATCTTTTACTTGTTTCATATACTTCGCTTGGAGAGATGGTCCCCTAATAGATAACTTGTCAAGAATTTCGGTAGGAGAGTAAAAGCAGAGAGAAAAAAAAGGGATTGATTCGGTTTTCAATGCTCTCCTCTTTACAGATTACCCATGTCATAGGCATAGCCAAGCCGCCTTATATTGGCATACTTGTTAGAAAGAGGAATCTTTTCCATTAACAATTAGGCACATCAAGTCTCATCAACCTTAAATCTTAGTAAACAGCATATTCAAATCTGCAATGCATTTTTGACCCTGTTGAGTTTTTTTTTTCCCTGTTTGGTATTATCATACAAGTTGGATAGAAATAATTTTTTTTTTGCATGAAATGATATTATTATGAGAATAGACATATACAAGTTCGTGCAATTATGAGGCTGTCAGGCTCTCTTTGGGTCTTGCCGTTCCTAAGTAGACAGACATTTCCTCCCTCTTTGTTTCCCTCTTTGATGAATCGAAACTGTTTATAAACAAGGTTAGAAGTGACTAAATAATCCTAACTTGAAAATAAAAAAAGTTTTAATTTGAGTTCAACTAAATCCGATTTGAAAAAAATATTAAATTCAAACTAAAAAAAATCAAATTTGGGATAATTCAAATCTTAGCCCATAATAATTCAAGAAAAAAAATATGAATTCAACAAGATTAAATCCTTATTTGTTTTCGGCCAATAACAAGATCGAACTTGAAAATAATCATTTTATTAAGCACAAAAGCCTCTAATTAATTGAATATTCATGTCAATGAAAATAAAATCAAATAATTAATCAAGAAATAATAATTTAATGTGGTTCAGCTTAAGCGATTTACGTCTATGGATAAAAAAAAAGATTCACTACTTGTAGAGAATTATAAATAAATAATCTCAATTAATTAATCAATAATTAATACTCATAAATTCTTTTAATCTTCTTTAATTCTATAGAGTATTCTCAACTCAAATAAATACATATCCATATGCATCCATGCACTATACCTATGTAGACTTTATTATTTTCTAGTTCACTCAAACATATACTTCCATAAAGACATTAATTACTTGTAGTCCTATGAGATGTCTATCCAATAAAATCTTATAACTCTTTTATATATTTTTCACATACCTAACCTTATAGAGATTTTACCTATTTATAAGTATAAATACTTGCTTATCAAAAATTCTTTTTATCTTAAAATTTTTCTATTGCAAGTTTTCTAAGTCATTAAGTAATATCTAGCTAATGTCAAACAAATCTCTTATGGGATTTAAGTTACTATTCTCAACGATCTTCACCTTGACTTAAATTCTATCAAATTATCATTTTTCATGCTAAACATGCTTGGCTGTACCTACAATAGAAGTCTTGTAATCATCTTCTCTTGTATGTCTTCAAGTTTCATGTAAACAAATTTTTAAAATACGAACTTGAACTCTTCCCTTGAATCGAGCTCCTTTTGGTTTGCCTTTTCCTATGTCTTGAACTTTCAGTTTTGATATCACTTGTTAAGCAAAAAAACCCCTAATCAATTAATTGTCCAAGTTAGTGGAAGCAAAATCAAATCATCAAATCAACCATACAAAAGATAATAATTTAACATGATTCAGCCTAACCAGTTTACATCCACAAATGAAAAAAAAGATTCACTAATTGTAGAAAATTACAAACCAATAATCCCAATTAACCACTCAACAATTGATATTTATAAACTTTTTCAATCTTCTCTGGTCTTATAAAATATTCTCAACTTAAGCAAACACATATCCATGTGCACCTATGTACCATACTTATGTGGACCCTCTCATTTTTCTCTAATCTACTTAAATATATACCTTTATAAAAACATTAATTTTTTGCAGTCTTATGGGGTGTTTATCCAATAAAACCTTACAACTCTCTCTTATATCTTTTTCTCTTACCTAACTTTATCGAAACTCCACCTATTTATAGATAGACATACTTGCTTATCAAGAATCAATTTCCTATTAAAGTTCTTCTCTTACAAGTCTTTTTATCCATTAAGTAATATCTAGTAAATCTCAAACAAATATCTTAAGGGATTTAAGTCACTATTTCCAACACGTTTGCCACCTAAGACACAAATTAAGATGATATTTACTAAAAAAATTGATTAATATATCATTTTTCCTTTTATTGGTAAGAATAATGTATAAAATGAAAAAATATTTTTCAAAATAGAAATTTTAATTGATCTTGGTAATTGTTTATAGACATGTGAGCCAAACTTTTGTTAAATAACTATAATAATTTTGATATAGGAGTTATGTCATAATGGTTTTGAGACCACTAGACAAATTTAAAAACAAATGGAGTGGCCATCAATCTTTTTTTGGCTAGTTGTGATTGGCCACCACTTATTAAAACTTATCATTTCAATAAAATTTTAAAATTAATTAAAATTTATTAAAAAGATAATTTTTAAGTTTGTGAAAATAGTTTGGGTTCGGGAGTTGATTACATGTGGGGAAGGATTATAACCCTCACAGCACTTGTTAAAAATAAGTACCAATTAATTATGTGTCATCTTTTAATTTTAACAAAAAGGTCTTAATTTTGGTATTTAAAAATAATTCCCTTAACTATTTTCATTTTCACTTTTGTTATTTCACCTTTTTCTTTTTTTAAAAAAATTATTATTATTATTTTTTATTTTATTTTTTAAAGATTAATCCATTTTATTTAAGAAAAATAAATTAGAACCTTGTTATAAAAAAACTCTTAAAATATTTCAGTACGTTTGTAACATCGAAAGAACTTTTCTTACTTAGAGATTTCTTAGGAATCATTACTCAGATTCTTTTAAATCCCATTCTTGAAGGGTCGTATCTATTTTTCAAAAAAAAAAAATAAACGATATGTATACGATGCACATGATTAAATATTGGTGTGCACGCTTTATTTATTAATTTTATATTGTTTATTAATTTTTTTATTGTATTTAAAAAATATATTTTTTAAAAGAAAAAAAATTTATTGTATTGAAATTTTTTTTATAAATATTCTAATATGTTGGTAGTATTAAAAAAACTTCTCATTTAGATATTTTTTAGGTATCACTACTCTGATTACCATAGAATCTCATTATTCAATAAATTTTTTTTATTTATTTACTAGAAATATTTTTGAGGACAAATTCATATTTTTAGAAGAATTAGTTTATTAATTTTTTGTATTATTTTTTTTGTTTTTTTAGTAAAGAAAAAAATCATTTTATTAAAATTTTTTTATAAATACCCCAATACGTTGGTAGTATTTAAAAAAAAAATTTTCTCACCTAAATATTTCATAAGAATCACAACGTAAATTTTCTTATAATCTCATCATCAGATAAAAAATTTCTTTTATTTTTATTTTATTTACTAATAATTGCTTTTTTTTAGAACAAATGCATTTGCATTTTTTTTAGACAAATTTGTTTATTAGGCTTTTTTTTGCACTCTTATTATTTACTATTTATTATTATATCTATTATATTTTATTATTATTATTATTATTATTATTATTATTTTTCAAGTAGAAGAAAAATAATTTTATTGTATTGAAAATTTTTATAAATACTCTAATATATGGACAATATTTAAAAAAACTTATTACCTAGAGATTTCATAAATATCGCTACTCGAAATGCCTTAGAATCCCATCATTGGATAAAAATTTTTTTTCCTTATTTTTTATTATTAATTTTAGTTAAATTTTTTTATTATATAGAGAAAAGGAAAATTTTTATTACTTTTTCATTTTTCATTTTACTTTTAAAGAAAATTTTGTACTTTTATTTTTATTTTTTAATAAAACTTAAAATTGTTGAAAACTTAAACTCTATTTTTATATATAAAAAAATATTTTGGAACATAAAAAATACTAAAATAATAATAACAATAATAATAAAAGGATAACTTGGTAAAAATAAATAAATATATAAATAAATTAAAAAATACAAAAAATACCTGAATCAAACCAGTTAATAGTCTGGTTAATAGCCTGGGTTGTTCAACCGGTTTAAGAACGGTTCAGATGTGGTTTGATGTTGGTTTATCTAAATCGATCAAAGTTTGTTAGCTACAGTGTCTTCGAGTTAGGTTACGAGTTAGGTATTAGGTTCACATCGATCCTCTCCTCCCAAAATGGCATCATTTTGAATCTGACTTTTTTTTTTTTTTCCTTTTAAACTATAAAAACCCAACTTTTTTTCCTATACCATTTCAACCTCTCTTTTGAAGAAAAAAAAAATTCAAAGCCAAACAGGTTCCCAAGCCCTTTCCCAGAAGATAGTGAGGTACCACTGTGCATCACTGCCCAGTGTCCCTGTCACCGGTCACCAACTGTCGTATTGGTCACTAGAAACCTTCAAAACCCACCAAAATACTATTTTCTGCCTATTGATTCTTGTTTTGAGCCTTGTTTTTCAAAAATTTTTTCCCAAAAACACAAATCTGCATTTTAAGACTTTGACTAAAAGCTTTTTTTTTTTTTTTTGGTTTTTAGTTTTCTGGTTTCTAGGTTTGTTGTTTATTTAGCATTGTTTCCCTACTTTAGGGGATGTGGATGTTGATTTTGATTTTTTTAATTTTTTAATAAGTTAGAGGAATGGTTTTTTTTTTTTTTTACAAAGGATTTTTTTTTTATTCTTTTAGGTTAAGGTTCTCATTTCCTTTTTTCTTTAGTTCATGGCGGCTCAATTTATAAAGCCAAGATGGGAGGTTAGATCCCATGTTTTTGAAATTTTTTAGGGTTTTTCAAAAGGGTTATTGGTGATTTTCTCGCTACTAAGGTGGCTATCATGTCTGAAGCCTTTGTTTTTTCCATTGTTAGCCTTAGCTAGATTTCTTAAAAGCTTGGTGTTGTCTGCCATGGCTAAAAGGGGAAGGGTAAGTCACGTGGTATTTCTAGGATGAAGGGGGTACAATTAGAGGTACAGAAGGTAGGGTGGCTGCTAGAGATGGGGCTTGTAAGTACTAGTGCCTTGCATAACACCTACAGTCATAGTTCTCCATTCTTCTTTTTTTTTTAATTAATTTCATTCTTTTATTTTGATAAATTAAACAAACAAAATCAAAACAAAAGCTAAATAAGTAAATAAAATGAAAAATATGGGCCCCTTACATGGGCTCTAGTTTAGGCTTTAATTTTAGGCCCAATACCAATTCAATTGAAATTGATGCGTGTTTGACAATTTAGACAAAATCGAGTATCTACAATTGCCCCTATTTGCGCATTACTATGAGCCAAAAATAAGGTAAAGACAAAGATAACAATTTTGTCCATAGTCAGAAGATAAATTTTTTTATTTGTTTTGTTTGTTTTGCTTTTTTTGTGTATTTCTTTCGTTAGAGGCTTGATAACTTTAAAAATCAAATAATGAAAGGCTACTCTCATTAGATGTTTGACAACTTTAAAAATAAAAAAAATGAAAGGCTTTTCTCATCAAATGCTCGATAACTTTAAAAATTAAACTGGAAAGCTTCTCTCATTGAAAGCTTGACAACTTTAAAAATCAAATAATGAAAGGCTTCTTTCATTAAAGGGTTGATAACTTTAAAAATTAAATTGAAAGACTCCTCTTATTAGAGGCTCAACAACTTTAAAAAATCTAACTAGAAAGCTCCTTTCATTAGAGGCTTAACAACTAAAAAAAAATCTAATTGAAATAGAGTTCAGAGATTATGCCTAGAGGTCATACAAACCAAGTCCAACAAGTTTCTTTCAATCAAAGGTCCATATCTTTTTGAAAAGAATTCAATCGAATGCTCATGACATTATCAACCTTTGGTCAATTTTCAATTTCAAAGTTTAGTCTAGACACTACATTTATTATTTATTGAGTGTATGTAGTGAATGTGATGTGACCAAAGTAGTACTATGCATTTTTAGTTGTGGTAACAAGGTTCTCAAGATCATCCCTTTTTTTTTTGTTTTCTTTTTCAACTTGCTAACATTCAACTTCAAATTTGGCCTCTCAAAATCTTGACGGCTGAATAACCTTTTTTTAGTAAATTAAAGATTCATTCTTTCAAACCAATGGAGTATTAGTTCTTTTCTCAATTTTTTTCTATTCTCATTTTGTTCATTCTTTCATGTTACCCTCGAATTCTCTGTCAATGCAATACAAGTATTGTTAGGTCAAACATTTCGTGATTTCAAATTTAAATGTAGTGCATCAATGTTTCCCTTCTTTGTTTGAGAAAACAACACAATAAAAAATAAGGTAAGCCAAAGAAAAGAGATTTTCATTACTATAAGTTATACATATAGATTTTTGAATGCTAGGGATGATGTTGGGATGGGAAAAATTAATTTTGAAATAACGAACATTCAAAGACTTTAAACATTTATCCAAAATTTCTATTTTAAAAATCTTGCCATTTGATGTTTTTGATTTTTAGAACACATTAGATCAAACTTTGCCCCAGTGTGACATGATCCCTGATTGATATTGACACCCTTTTGTACCTAAGCTACTTTTCAGCTTGTCGATTTATGTATCCTCTTTAAACCTAAATGGCCTTTTTTGGGTTTTTGATTTGAGTTCTCCTTTTTTTTATTTTTTTATGTAAAATACTTCTTCATAGCATCTGAGTTGATTGAGTTTGGCAATTCATCACCATTCATTTATGCAAAATTAATACCCCACCTAAAAAGTTTTTTTTTTACTATATATAGACCTTCTCAATTGGGCATAATTTTTTCTTGATTATCATACTGGATTGGAAAGATTTTCTTCAAAACCAATTCTCTTTCATGAAATCGCCTAGGTTGAACTCTTTTATCATGGGCTTACTTCATTTTTTTGGGTACATTTCGCCATGGTAAAGAGCTATTAATCTCTTGTCTTTGATAAGATTCAGTTGTTTATAGCGATTTCGAACCTAGTCAATTTCTTCTAATTCTACCTCCATTAAGATTTTTAACAAAAGGATATCTATCTTAATTGGTAGTATGACCTTCATCCCATACATCAGTGAAAATGGGGTGGCTCCAATAGAAGTGCGGATTAAAGTTCTGTAAGCGTACAGGGCAAATGGCAACTCACATGTTAATCCTTGTGGGTGTCTGTCATTTTTTCTATTATCTTCTTGATGTTCTTATTTTCAGCTTCCACTGCACCTTTTATCTTTGAACAATATGGTGTTGAGTTGTGGTGTTTGATCTTGAACTAAGCATAAACCTTTTTTCAACATTTTGTTGTTCAAACTATGAGCATTATAAAAAATAATCCTTTTTGAAAGCCTGTAGTGACACACTATCTCTTTTTTTATGAACTTGCATACCACCATTTATGTCACATTAGCATAAGAAGTTGCCTTCACTTACTTTGTGAAGTAGTCTATCACTAGGAAAATAAATTGATGCCTATTTGAAGCTTTGGGGGTGATGGGTCCAATCATATCCATCCCTTACACAGAAAATGGCCATGGTGGTGCCAAAACATGTAAAAGAATTGGAAGGGTATGTATCTTATTTGCATAAATTTGGCATTTATGGCACTTCATGGCATAACTAATATAATCATTCTCCATTGTCAACCAGTAATAATCTACCTTTATGAATTGTCTAGCCATCATATAACCATTTGCGTGAGCCTTGTAAATTTCTTCATGCACTTTTTCTAATCTTCTTCTTACCTCTATAGCATCTACACATCTTAGCAGCATTTGATCTTGAATCTCCTTATACAAAATCTCTAAATCAAGGAAAAATCTCATTACCAATCTTCAGATAATTCTTTTGTCATTCTCAAACACATGCTTTGGGTACTACCTATATTTAATATATTGCATAATGTCATAGTACGAAGGCTATCCATCCACCCCTTTTTAGCTCTCGAATAGTGTGTCGATGATTCATATATGTTCAATTTGATGGGTTAAATCTCTGCATTTGCATTTGGCTTGAACATTGCTACTAGTGTTGCCAATGCATTGACAATTTGATATTTTTTTCTTGAGGGACATGTTGAAATTGAATATCCTTAAATTGCTTTGATTAATTCAATAATATAGCTATGGTATCGAACCAACTTTGAGTCTTTAGTTTCCCATTCACTTCATAATTTGAGTCTCCATAAACTTCTAATACTTCAATCTGTTTTTCAATTCCCATTTGCAAATCCATGACGCTTGCTTAATCTTCTGCCACATTATTGGTGCAGTTAAAATCCAACCTTGTTGTGCTTGGATAGTAGTTTCCCTCTAGAGAAATTAAAATTACCCTAATTTCATGCCTTAAGGCATTTAAAAGCTCCAGCAAAAAATATTCTCCATGGTTTTTCCATAAGATCCATCTCTTCACTTGAAAGATAGTCATCAAGTCTTAATCAAAAAAATCAAACCTCATGGGTTCATAGTCATCAGTAGTGTGAACGATGAGAAATTATGTTATTGTACTCTCTTTGATTGACTTTTGTGCCATGTACATGATGTCATATTTAGAGAGTATGACTTACCATCTTGCTATTCTTTTTGACAAAGATGGTTTCTCAAAGATAAATTTGAGAAGATTCAGTTTTGCTACTAGCCAAATTGTGTGATACAACATATATTGCCTAAGTTTGTGAGTTACCCAATTTAATGCACAACACATTCTTTCTAGCTAAGAATACTTAGATTTATAATTAGAGAATTTCTTGCTTAGGTAGTAAATGGCTTCCTCTTTTTTGCTTGTTTTAACTTGTTGCCCCAATATACATCCCATAGAATTATCATGCACTATCAAATATAGAATCAAAGGTTTTCCTGTGACAGGTGGCACCAAAACTAGTAGGTTTAATAAATATTCCTTGATTTTCTAAAAAACGCACTAACATTCTTCATTCCATTTGTCAGGGTCATGTTTTTTGAACATCTTAAAAATAGGATCACACTTGGAAGTGAGTTATGAGATAAAACAAAAATTGTAGTTTAGTCTTCCCAAAAAACCTCTTGCTTTTTTTTTTGTGTTTGTGAAAGGGACAAGTTTTGGATGGCACGTATTTTATTGGGATCCATCTCGATTCTTTTTTCACTGACCATGAACCCTAACAATTTTTTAATTTAGCCTTGAACGTGCATTTGGTTGGGTTTAATTTAAATTGAAACTTTCGCAAGCTTTCAAATAACTTTTTAAGATTGTTATATGGTCTTCCCTTTTGCAAAACTTCATGATCATATCATCAAATAAACTTCTATCTTTTTATGCATCATATCGTGAAAAATAGTCACCATTGTTCTTTGGTAGGTGTCTCTGGTATTTTTTAATCCAAAAGGCATGACTTTTTAGCAAAATGTACCCCATATTATTACAAACATAGTTTTCTCCATATCAGTAGAGGCCACTTAATTTGATTGTATCCCAAAAAACTATCCATGAATGAAAATATGGAATGCTTTCTTGTATTATCCACCAAAGTGTCAATGTCAGGTAATGAAAAGTTATCTTTTAGGCTTGCCTTGTTCAAGTCCTGATAATCCACTCATATTCAAACTTTTCCATCTTTCTTAGGGGTTGAGACATATTAGCCACCCACCCTAGGTATTCAGCTACTTTCAAAAAACCTACATCAAAATTATTTTTTCATTTTTTTTTTATCTTCAACAACATTTTTGGTTTCATACGTCTTAATTTTTATTGCACTAGTTTACTTTCTGGTTTCAAAGGCAATCTATATTTTACAATATCCATGTTGAACCCTAGTATATCTTGGCATGATCAAGTGAACATGTCAATATACTCATGGAGCAGTTCTTCCAACCTTTGCCTTTCAGTACATGAAAGTGCTGTACCTACTTTGGCTTCTTTCTTGTTCTCCTCATTCCCTAAATTTACTACATCTATGGCTTCATCATGTGGTTTAAATGGTTTTCTTTCTTACTTTACTAGTTTTAACAAGTCAGGGGGTAAAGTGTAATCATCTAAATTTTCTTTATTATCAAGCTCATTAACATGAATAAGATTTTCAAAGTCAAATTTTGGATTATTGTCATGGTTATCTTCATGTTCATTATTTGGATACTTGAAAAATGTATATTAAAAAAATATAGGTGGGTATAAAGGTGTGGAAGTTTTAAATGAAAAAAAATGAAAATAAAAATGCATTGATTTTTTTGAAACCTTTGGGGAAAGGCTCGACACGTGTTGCAAGGGAAGTTACTTGGGGAGCCTTAGTTTTGAATTACGACCACCACGTCATCTGCAAGGTGACTGGAGACCACTTAAGCAGGGTCTACTAAAATTAAATGTTGATGCTTCTTTCACGGCTTCAAGGGATGTGGTAGGGTTGGGGGCAACTTTTAAGGACTTTGATAGTAAAATTAGGTTTTCAGCTTGTTATGTAGCAGATAAGGAGATCAATGCGTTTCATGCGAAAGTAAAAGCTACTAAATGAGGTTTATAGATTGTACATGAGCTTGGGGTGGAAAATGTTTTAGTGGAAAGTGATTGTCTGATGGCTGTAAGGGAGATTTTAAACGAGGCAGATTCCTTTTCTACATGAGGCAATGTGATTCAAGATATCAAGTAGTTAGCTACAGGATATCAAACTTGTTCTTTTCAACATATTAATAGGAATGCTAATACGTTAGCTCATAATCTTGTGAAAGCATCAACCTCTTAGAGGGAACAGAAGATATGGCATAATTTTCTCCCTCTTTTCTTATGTAATGAGATTTACATTGAGAATTAATGAAGTAGTCATATCTTTATAAAAAACATATAAATTTTCACTTTGGTTTGATGGATTCAAGATTTCACATTTTTCAAAATGCTTCTAACAAAGATTGAATATTGATTGACAAGGAAAGGAAGCCAATATTTCTTTTTTTTAATATAATATTAGAATGATGCCACCACTATGGTTTTTTTTAATCTTAAATTGAATAATATTATATTATAAAAATAATATTTATTAAAATTAATAATAATATAACCAAGATAATTATTATAAAATATGGATTTCTTTAATAGTTAAAAAAATAACATTTAATTTATTCAATTAATCATATTATTTTTGTTTGTTCTTACTTTTTTTAAGCAATGTGATCAATTTAATTTGAGCTTAAAATTGTAAATTAAATATATAGACAAAAACATTTAAAAAATTGATTAAAAATATCTAAACTATTATTGGGTTTGACTCAAATTTGCAAGCCCTAAGATATATAGATTTAAATTAAGTCTGAATACCACTACTTTTTCTTAGTGGTTAAATCTTGAAATCACACTTTCTTATCTCATATCCCCTTTTTATGATCTTTGATATTTAGATCTTGATTGCAGTATTATTTTTGAAGATATTCTTTTACTTCTTTTTGATGTGTGATTGTGTTCTAAATTGTCAAAAAATTTATGATTATTGAAAATTTCTTGGTTTATTCTGTAATTTTTATCATTTTTGCAATTTTTCATATTATTTGTAATTATTGGATTCTTTTATAATTTTATAATTTTTAAAAAATCATAGATTTAAAAAAGAGAGAGAGAGATCATAATTAATTTGCTTTGATTTTTGTGGGTATATACATACATATATACATATATATAAACATCTATATTTATGTATATCGCTACAAGAAAATAAAAGATTAGTGACAGTTTTGGAGCGGTGTTTCACTTACAAATGCCGTTAGTTTTCGTGTTTTTATAAAACTTAAGGCATTTATTATGAAAATACCACTAATATTCAAATAGCGGCATTGTTACTTATAAACATTATCCAAGATTTGATATTAGCGGCGTTTCTCGATTAAAACACCTTGAATAATCTTGCCTCAAAATTTGAGTGAATATTAAAGGCATTTTTGGCAGAAAACGACTTGAATAATCCCATTAAAAAAATTGATAGGGAATTAGTAAAGGCATTTTTGGCAGACAAAACCTTTAATAATCTCCTCGTAAAAAAATATATGTGATTATTGAAGGTGCTTTCTATAAGAAATGCCTTTAATAATTCCACCAATAAATTTCACAGGCTTATTGAAGGCATTTTTGGTCAAAAAAGCTTTCAATAAATATTATATCAAAATTTTAAGATTGTACGGATGTTAACCATAATATGGTAGGTTCGATCCCTCCCTTTAACCTTTTTGTGGGTTTTTACAGAGTTATTTATAATTGATTATTCTAAGCGTTTCTTGTCAAAAATGCCTTCACCAATTACTTTAAAAAATTTTGGAGAGAATATTGAAGGCATTTTTGGTAGAAAAACGCCCTTAATAATCGATAAAAAAAATATGGAACCGATTCTTGAAAGCGTTTTTGGTCGAAATTGCCTTCTATAATCCAATTAATAAATTTTTTATTTAGGATTATTAAAGGTAGTTTTGTTCAAAAACGCCTTCAATAATCTATAAACAAAAGTTGAAACGGATTCTTGAAGGCATTTTTGGCTCAAAACGCCTTTAATATTCCTGTCGATTAATTTGAATGGTCAGATTATTGAAGGCGATTTTTTTCAAAAACATCTTCAATACCATTTTGTTAGGGATTATTCAAGGCATTACCAGTAGGAAAATGCCTTTAATAATCCATTAAATTAATTTATAGTTTGTATTATTGATGGCAATTTTTTTAAAACACCTTCAATAATCTATACAAAAAAGTTGAAACGGATTCTTGAAGACATTTTTTACCCAAAATGCTTTTAATATTCCACACAATAAAATTTAGGTGTGATTATTGAAGGCGGTTTTGATAAGAAATGTCTTCAATAACATTTGTTAGGGATTATTCAAGGTGTTTTCTTGCGTAACATGCCCTTAATAATCCATAGGAAAAACATAGAAGGGATTCTTGAAGGCATTTTTAGGTGAAAGCATCTTCAATAATCTAATAAATAATTTTTTAACAGAAATTATTAAAGGAGGTTTTTTTCAAAAATGCCTTCAATAATCCATACACAATATTTGGAACGGATTCTTAAAGGTTTTTTTTCCCAAAACGCCTTTAATATTTCACACAATATATTTTAAGGTGGGATTATTGAAGGTGATTTTTGTTAAAAATGCCTTTAATAACATGTTGTTAGGGATGATTCAAGGTGTTTTCTTGCTAAAAATGCCTTCATTAATCCCATCAGAAAAACATTTTTGATATTGTATATGTCAAGTCAGTTGTAGGTTTATGCCCATAAAACATTTGGTTTATATATGCGATACTATGAATTGCATTTTGGAATTTACATAATGAACATTGTTGTATTTCAATAAATTGTCCACACATCCGAAATTAAAACTGATAATGTTGCCATATTAATATACTTTTCTAAAATAATCGTACTCAATAATATATTAAGTACAGATAGTGTATTCATATTAAGTATACCAATAATATTAAACCAATGCCCCAATGTACAAACTTAAAGTTTCCATTCAACATGACATGTTAAACACATTATAACAATTTGTTCTTCATATATTTACATTCAACCAACAATGTTTAACCTCAAGGTTTATCAACATTGACAAAATGATAATACATAGTCACACCATTCTTTATGGACTTCATCAGTTCCTCTTCCGTGAAGCTTTTTTTACTCTCCCACTAAAAAAAATATCAAAAGTAAATGTTAATAAATGAGAACATAATGTACCTTTTTATTTTTTTGAAGATATAATGAGTTTATGAAATTTATACTAACCTTAAATGGTGTGGTCATAAAATCATTTAACCTTATCTCATATATAAAATGAATGACATAATATCCATATTTAGTATTACCAAGTTGATAAGGTACCTAAAAATTAAATTGAATGGGTTTAGGAAAAATTTATCTACACTAACTCAGCAAAAAAGAATAAATTTGACATTTATCGATAATGACACCCATTTCGATTTCTTTTTCTTATCAAATGCAGATATTACTTTAAATTGAAAAGAAAAAAATTACTTAATACATAAATAAAATTACTTAAGAAGAAACAAAATATATATAATATAATAAATTGTAATACCTCTTTATAAAAGTTTGAATATTAGGGTTAGGCATCACCATTGGATTGACTAAATTAAGTAAGTATGGCATTAAGGATTTGGTGTCAATGACGATAGCACCCAATGACGACTGCAAAATAATAACAATGATATATTCAAATTACGCATCAGATTAGATTTAGGTAAGGTTGGAATATAACTTACTGTGCATTATACGAGAGCAAATAATAATTAGTCGGTCTTTTCATGCATTCGATCACATATTAGCACGATAAGTGACTGTGCCACTCTGCTCACTAATGAAATTGGGGTCAACGAATCTAAATCTGTTAGTCAATAGTCTCCCATTGAGCTCTTTATATAAGAAGTTGCGTAATAACAATCAACACTGCTAGTTAGTATTACACCCTAATATAGATTAATACTTATTAAATGTGCATATTTGTATTTATAAGCTAATCTCATATAAGCAACAATATCAACAACTAATAATTCATCCAGCTCACAAAATTCTTTTACCTCCTCCGGACTCCGGACTCCAGACCAATGAAAGAAAATGATGGTTTATCAAATAACCCTTCCTTAAACTCAATGGTCTGGATAAATGCTTCAGCGAATATTTGGATAACTCATCCATGGTAGCCTGAGCAAGGGTCATACTATGAGTCCCAACATCCTGCTATAATATTGAATGAAATATAAGTATTAAAACCAAATCAATAAATATAATAAACAAATTAGTATTAAAATTATAAACAAAATCATACTTCTTGGGTGGTAGTGGAGGATAGGTTCACTTTTTTACTTGCAATGTAAGCTTGTCCTACGAGTACGATGCTACCAGACTGGCCTACTGGCATGTTATGCTACATTGTTGCCAACATAGACTCCAAAGCAGTGAGTCTTTGCTGTTGGTCATTGAGGTGTTACTTTTGGTCATCAATTCATTGCTGTTGCTGCTCAATGATTACTTCATATTGTGCATTTCTCATTCGTAGGGTTTTATGTTGATTACCAAAAAACTTTAATGGTAGGACAAATCTACCAACCCCTCGAACGCGACCAGGCCTTTCTTTAACGCCTAATGCTAAAGACAAATGATCTTCACTATATTGGGTTACCAGTTCACCATATTTGACTTTGGCAACATAACATCCTAAAAGATAATAATAAATGAGCTGTAACAACAAATCTATACAAAGCTACTATACAGTTATACATACAACCACAATGCCAATTATACATTGTATTAATAAAGTAGTTATACGTACAATCTTTTTTACCATTTTTTTGATTGCTTCATCTACAAAGGATCCATCCTTCCATATATATCCTTGTTTCCAAACATCTTATCTGGAAACTTCAGTGCTAGAGCTCATTGATTCCTATTAAATTATCGTAATACAAAATCAGAATGTATGAAATGAATGTTTATAAATATTCATTAATGGTGTTAAAAGAAGTGTGCAAATACATACAAGCTCGTACTTCACATTTGCATATCCCTTTCTCGTTGTCCGATGGTGATATTATTGTTTAGCCCGAAAGTTTCATAGCTTTTCTTTGATTTTCTACAAAAGAAAGAAATTACATTAATCACATATGAAGATCAAAGGCTATATTGCATAAAGACTTATAAACAATATTTTTGGTAATGGGTTTGCGTACTGAAAAATCTTTTAAAAGTCGATATCAAATAAAATTTATCCAATCTTCAACACTTATCACATTTGTATATGCCACAGGTGAAATAGCTAATATATCACCTTAATTAGCCAGCGGTAGAATATATTGGGTTATCAATATGTTTTTAAAGTCTCTGAATGCTTTCCCAGCATATTGCAACACAATCTTTTTACAGTCAATTGGGATTCGAACGTTTCCTAAATTATTTAACACAATTAGTAAAAACACAATGAATTTCAATTAAATGATCATTTAACAAATTTAACGAAATAGTTGAATAAACATATCACAACTAACTGCCATATATCATCCTTTATATCATCAGAAACTTATCGTTAATTGGCACGTAATTGAAATCCTACGACGAACGACGACTCTAATATGGGTAGCCAACTTGGCAGCTCTTTCAGACACAGGCTACCCATTTTGATTGAAGTCAACGTGAATTTTTGTGTCACTCACTTTAATTTATTTATTTAGGCCCATTCCCTTTCTTTTTTAGCCTACAGTTGTGTTGTTTGCATGCTTAATAGAAGAAGAATGATGTTATTCAGAGTCCATAATACCTACATATAAAAACACCATTCAGTAAATCAATCAGCAATGTGCTCAAACACACCCTTAAGCAAACCACTCAGAAACACCATTCAGTAAACCATTTCAGCATACGATTCAGCATACCAATATCATACAATACCATTCAGCAAAATAATATCATGCAACAAGGTTCAACAAATCACATTATTAATAGAAAACTACATAGAAACAACATACATGCAATTATAGGTGCTTCAATGGCTATGCTTATGATGAAATGAATAAAAATATATATACATATGTAAATAGTAAGGAATAAAAAAAAATAGCTCTATCGAATAATATAAATAATACAGTAAAAATAATTTATAAAGGCATATCGGTTAATAGAGAAGTGTGCATCAGTGATTTGTTGAAGGTCGATGACAATGATAGGGATTAAGAAACCAAAAGTTTGATAAAAATGTGTTTGTGGGTTTGGTTTGGTTGATTAATGCAGCCTTTATTCGTTTTGTGTCCTAACAGCTTTTGAGTCCAATGTCCAAGACAGGGAATGAATATAAAATTTATTATTAAAGGTATTTTTTTGGAAACAATGCCTTCAATAATCCCTTTAAAATTTTACTTGGAGATTATTAAAGGTGTTTTGTACTAAAAGATGCCTTTAGTAACCTAAAAAATAATTTTGAAAGAAAATTATTAAAGGCATTTCTCTTCAAAAAACACCTTTGATAAATCTGAAAAAAAATTATTAAAGGCGTTTTCAGTAGACAACCACCTTGAATAATTATGTATGTAAATTAGAAGAAATTAGTGAAGATATTTTTCTAGAATAAACGCATTCACTAACCGTTTCAAAATTTGATTTGTGAAATATTTAAGGTGTTTTTCATTGGAAGATGCTTTTAATAATCTCAAAAATTTTAAGAGAATTATTGAAGGCTTTTGTTGTCAAAAAATGCCTTCAATATTATGTACGTAAATTAAAAGGAATTAGTGAAGGCATTTTTTTAGAATAAACGCCTTCACTAACCGTCTTAAAATTTGAGTTATGGAATATTAAAGGCATTTTTCATTGGAAGACACCTTTAATAATCTCAAAAATTTTAAGAGAAAATTATTGAAGGCGTTTGTTGTCATAAAATGCCTTTAATAATTATGCACATAAATTAGAACGAATTAGTGAAGGCATTTTTCTAGAATAAATGCCTTTACTAACCATTTCAAAATTTGAGTTGTGGAATATTGAAGGTGTTTTTCATTGGAAAACACTTTTAATAATCCTAAAAATTTTAAGAGAAAATTATTGAAAGCGTTTGTTGTCAAAAAATACCTTCAATAATTATGCAAGTAAATTAGTAAGAATTAGTGAAAGCTTTTTTTTAGCATAAACGCCTTCACTAACCATCTTAAAATTTGAGTTGTGGAATATTAAAGGCATTTTTCACTGGAAGATGTCTTTAATAATCCCAAAAGTTTTAAGAGAAAATTATTAAAGGTGTTTGTTCTAAAAAAACACCTTCAATAATTATGCACGTAAATTAGAAGAAATTAGTGAAGGTATTTTTCTTAAATAAACACCTCAACTAACTCTCTCAATATTTGAGTTGTAAAATATTTAAGGTGTTTTTCACTGGAAAACGTCTTTAATAATCCTAAAAATTTTGAGAGAAAATTATTGAAGGCATTTGTTCTCAAGAAATGCCTTTACTAACTGTCCTAAAGTTGAGTAGCGGAACATTGAATGCATTTTTCACTAGAAAACACCTTCAATAAATTCCTTCAATAAAAAAAATGCATTACGCAAGGCATTTTTCTAGAATAAACACCTTCAATGACCACTTAAAATTTTAAAAGTGTAAAATTATTGAATGTATTTTTAGTAGAAAATTACATTCACTGATATTCATAGATAAAAAAAAAAGGAATTATTGAAGGTGTATTATGCAAGAAACGCCTTCAATAAATACACTAAAAAAATTAGATGAAATTTTTAAAGGTGTTTTTGGGGCGTAAATGCCTTTAATAATCTCAAAGTATTATAATATGACTCTGTTGATGGTGCCTATAATATATTCAAAAAATATTTAGGAGGAAATTATTGAAGGTATTTTTCTTATAAACGCCTTTAATAATCCTGTCCAATAAAATTGGCCATAAACTTAGTGCGTCCAATCACCAAGTTGAAGCTTCATCTTTATTATTTTACTATTTTTCTTTCCAGACCACCTACAATTTACTTTTCCTTTCCTTCAGCTTTTACTATTCGAGCATTGTCTTTTAGAACTCTATTTTGACTATTCATTAGTTATTTATTAATATTTTTACTTAATTCGACTATTTTTTAGCTTTTGCAATTGACAATTTTCATTTTGGTTTAAACAATTTTCTCCAAAACCCACTTTCCTCAAATACCCATTTGTAACCCATCATCCACTTCCTTTTCCTTTTCATTTTCTTCATTTTCTAGGTTTTCTCTGTACCTATTTTACCTTATTTCAACCTCAACTACAAAAACTCTTAGGTACTATCTACGTTAGCAGTAGATTTTAACATTCATAATATAAGGTACCAGATAAAATACTTTACAAAAATGAGTTCTCATTTTCTGTAAGTACTGGTCTTATTATTATTTTTTGTTTAAAACATAGTAAACTTAAGTATTTGACATGTTCGTTTTCATATAAATTATTTATATACATTTGGTTTGATAATGTAGCAAATACTAAATGGATAAGAGTTGGATGCAAAAGTCAAGATTAAGTCAAGAGTACATAGATGGAGTGAAAAATTTTCTTAATTTTGCATTTAATAATACAAGTAAAGATGATATGATATTATGCCCATGTGTGAAGTGTGGTAATATAGATTGGCGAATGCGTCAAGTTATTTTCGAACATTTAATTTGTATTAGATTTCTCCTAGGATATGTTAATTGGTATTTTTATGAAGAGTCTATACTTTCAAGATCTTTCACTAGAGTTCCTTCAACTTCAAAGGCTCTCAACACCAGCATGATCCTTTGATAGTAGATAATATTGAAGGCATGTTGCGAGATGCTTTTAACATTCATAACCAATATTTTCATAATCTTTCTCCCCAAAATGATGGATTTAATTAGTCCAATATTGAAATGAATGAATTTGGTGAACCTGGGACGTGTAAGTGACCAACAACCTAGAGGAGAAGCATCAAAGTTTTATATGTTGCTTGAGGATATGAATGAATAACTTTATAAAGGCTTGAAGCATTCAAGGTTATCTTTTTGTGTTCATCTTTTTTACTTGAAATGCTTATATGGATGGACAGAAAACTCTCTGACTTTATTATTAGAGTTTATGAAAGAAATATTTCTTTTTACAAAAATCCTTAAATCTTATAAGGAATCAAAGAAGATGATCAAGGATTTAGGTCTCGGATATGAGAAAATTCATAGTGGTCCCACTGATTGCATGTTGTATTGGGGTGATAAAAAAATTAAGAATCTTGTCATGTGTGTGGTATTTCTCGTTGGGTAGACAAAAACCCCGATGAAAGGTTGAATGAGGATGGTAATGAGGTCAGTGTAAAAAAAAAGCTTGTTAAGGTTTTATGCTATTTTTCATTAATACCAAGACTTCAACCACTCTTCATGTCTTCTAAAACTGTAAATTCAATGAGGTGACATTATGAGAAGTGGATAGATGATGGATCATTGAGGCATCCTATAGATTCTTTGGCATGGAAATAATTTCATTCTAGGTTTTCAGACTTTGCATCTGATCCTCAAAATGTTATGCTTGGACTAGCATCTGATGGATTTAACCCATTCAAAATGATGAGTATTTCTTATAGTACATGGCCAGTTGTATTGATTCCTTACAATTTGCCACCATGGATTGCTATAAAGTAACAGTCATTTATATTGTCTATGATAATTCCCAAGGAAAAAGGTCCGAGTAATGATATAAACATCTACTTACAACCTTTTATTAAAGAGTTAAAGTAATTATGGGAAGAAGTTGAGACCTATGATGCATAAAAGAAAAGAACTTTAATATGCGTGCTACTTTATTATAGACTATCAATGATTTTCTTACTTATGTGAATTTATCTGGTTGGAGTACAAAAGGTCATTATGGTTGTCCATGTTGTGCTGCACAAACCTGTTCGAAGTGGTTATTTAATGGTAGGAAGTTCTATTATATGGGACATCATCAATGGTTAGATGATAATCATCGATTTAAATTCTAAAAACATCTTTTTGATGGAACTGAAGAGTTGAGGAGATCACCTTTAACCATTAGTGGGTCTAATATCTTATCAAAGTTAAAACATAACAATTTCACTTATGAAAAAATGACTCCATCAAGAAAAAGAGTGAGCGACATGTTTGAAGCTGTCTGGCCTCATATTACGCAAGTTGGTGATATTGATACTGATGTTGGTAATATTAATACTAACGTTGATGATCTTGATGTTCAAAGTGATGAAGAAGACGGTGAAGAAGATTACCCCAATGAGTCTGAGTTGTGAAAAAAAAAGAAGTATCTTTTTTGAGTTACCTTATTGGAAATATAATTTATTATGCCATAACCTTGATTTGATGCACATAGAGAAAAATGTTTACAAAAATTTTATTGGGACAATTCTCAATGTGAATAGAAGATCAAATGATGACTTAAAGAGTCGGTTTGACCTAGTTGATATGGGGATTCACCTTGACTTTCATTCGAAGTTACTTCCTAATGGCAAATATCGATTGCCTACTGCTTATTTTGGGATTTCTAAATACGAAAAAGATGTGTTTTGCAAGGTTTTGAAAAATGTCAAAGTTCCAGATGGTTATGCATCAAATATATCGAGATGTGTGAATCTAAATGAGCAAAAACTTTTTTCATTGAAGTCACATGATTATCACTTTTTGATGCAAGACTTACTTCCAATTGCTTTACTTCATCAATGTCAAAGCAAGTCACTTCTGTGGTAATTGAATTGAGTAACATATTTAAATCTCAATGTGGAAAATGTATGAATGTGGAAGAGCTTGACAAACTTCAAGATCGAGTTGCGATTACTTTATGCCATTTAGAGAAGATTTTTCCTCAAAACTTCTTCATTATTATGATGCATTTGGTTATTCACCTTTCATAAGAAGCAAAAGTCAGTGGGCCAGTTTATTATCGATGGATGTATCCTATCAAAGGGTATTATTGTTTAATGGATTGATTAGGTTTCATTGATGATCATGCCACTGTAGTTAAAAAGATATATAACTAATGTTTTATGCGATAGGTTTTTGGAGAGGTTAAAGTCTATCCGAAAGGTTCTATTGCTGAAGGATATTTAGTAGAAGAGTGTATGATATTTTGTTATCGTTATTTGGAAGATGTTGAAATGAGATTTAATAAACCATCGAGAAATGTCAATAAGCAGCAACATGACTTTACCTACAGGTATCTTTTTCAAAGTTTTGGACAATTAATAGTCAAAGCTAAAATGGTGGAGTTAGATGATAAATCTTGGGCATAAGCACATCGATATGCTCTTTTTCATCATGATGCTATTGAATCATTTCGCACATAAGTTTTTTAGCAAGAAAATTATTCATTATATTAACCATAATTTATTCTTTTTTTATTGTTAATACTTTATCATGATGCTTTATAGTGAGTATAGAAATAATTTGAGAGCTCATCCACATTATCGATGATCAAACCCTCGAGAGCTTAATAAGTTGTTCACCAAAAACTTTCATGAACGGTTAGGAGAAACTGTAAGTAATGCCATACTTCATTTTATGACAAATCTACATAGAATGCTTATGGTATAATTAACATTGATAACATATATATATTTATTCCACTTTTATAGGTTTGGAAGGAAAGCTTGCTAGTGAAGAGGTGAAGTGTCTTTCACATGGTCCAAATAGGATTGTAAAATGATACAAAGGTTTCATCATCAATGGATTTAGATTTCACACTAAATCCCATGAGAGATTTAGTAGTACACAAAATTCAAGAGTTATTGTTACTTCATCAACTACTAGCACTAGGGACACAAACCCTTTAGAGGGAAATGTTGACTATTATGGCATGATTAATGACATCATTGAGTTGGATTATTATGGCAAGTGGAAAGTTATCTTATTTTGGTGTGATTGAGCTGAAGTGAATCGTGTGAGAAGTATTAAGAAAGATCAGTATGGATTTACACTTGTGAATTTTTTTTGATTAATTCACATTGGATAATAACTCATCAATGAACCTTATGTTTTTTCATCTCAAGTCAAAAAGTTTTTATTTTGAAGATCCCAAAGAAGTGGGTTGGTTTGTTGTTCTTCAAAATACACCTAGAGACTTATTTGATATGGGGTTAGATACAAGAGATGATGTTGAACATGGAACTAAATGTTATCCTTTTGTTGAACAAAACTTGGATGAAAATATCTCCAGTACTGATACTCAATGGAATCACGAAGATGTTAATGAAGACATTTATGAACTATGATGGATCATCTATAATTTGTAATTCGAGTGTTTAAGACATAATATAATAAATGATTGTATGTAATTAATGTCGCATTTGCTATTGTATATTTATTCTATTATGAATTATACATTATCTTTTGATTTAATTAAATCAATATGTTCTTTTTGTATCGTAGGTTATGATTTCTTAACTTCTCAATGTCTTTATATATGTTCTAAACTAATATCTTTTATATATTCACTTTTATGATGTAGATAAGCTACAATGTAGAGGAGTAGACTAAAAGGAATACATATAAGAGATATTAGTTTAGAACCGTTTTATGGCAACTATTGATATTGACAATGGATTGAATCTTTTAGAGGGGAATAAATGTATTGTTGGATCTAACACAATCAATTCTAACCTTTCAATTGATATTGGATCTGACAATACGGGAGGTCTAGGTTTAGATAGTATCCCGTCAATTGATTATGCTTTAAATTTGAATGCAGGTATCATATACCCCATATTTACAAATCAATTATAATGATAAAAGTATTGTCATTTTACAAATTAATTTTTTAATTTTTGTAATTGATAACAATGGTCAATGGAGGACCAAAGGCCGGACAACTTTGAAGGAATTGTTTGCACTACCTCCAAATGAGTGTATTGTGGTGTCTACAAACTCTGATAGGCAATCAATTGGTGAAAAGGCTCAACTATTGGCTGGATTTCTAGGCATGCTTGCCCGTAATGGAATGAAATAGCCTATTCATTATGAAACATGGCATAAAGTTCCAGCAGAAGTAAAGATCGATGCTTTAAACTTTATTGAGGTATTAGTATAATTAACTACATATAAAAAAATTAATTATTTTAAATTTCGTTTAATGATTAAAACTTTTCGTTTTTGTATTATTACAGTCAAGATTTGTACTTAAATACCAACTTCATTTGTGCTTAAGTCATTGGGAAAGAAATGAAAAAATTATAAGCATAATTTGAAGAGTAAGTATTTTGATAGAAATATAACTGTAGAGGCAATGATGCAAAATCTACCCCATAATGTGATTAGGTGGCAATATAAACATTTAGTTAGATTTTGATTCTTAAGAAAAGGAAAGGTACTAATTTATAACTTTGTATAGTAGAATGAAAAAATGAAAGTGTTTTTTTGCTTTAAGTTGGTAATATTTGTATTTGTATGATATACCCAATTATTTTTTATGATAGGAAAGAGAACAAATTGGGATTGGTAGAAAAAGCAATAGAAATATAGCCACACAAGTGGATCAAAAAGTTTTGCAAGAAAGCAAAAAGAAATAGTAAGTTTATGATTTAAAACTTATTCCAATGAATAAACTTTTTGTGTCGTTAAAAGGTAAATATGCAAATTAACATTTATTGTATTGTTTTAATAGTTTTGATAGTTTCAACACATGATATTACACTTATCAAAAGTTTTGAACTTAGTTGAGATGGATGATATGTATGAAAAAGTTCTTGTTTACGTCTATTTAGGTTAAATTACAATTTTTTTGTTATTGTTATATTTAAACAGTTTGGATAGTTTCAATACTTGATATTAAACTTGTCTGATTGATTGAACTTGGTTTCTATGATTGATATGGGTGAAAAGTTGTCATTTATGTCTATTTGGGACTATTTTTGCCTTTAAAAGGCAAAAATACAAATTAAACTTTTGGATGACTTTTAACAGTTTGAATGGTTTCAATCAATGATATTAAACTTGGCCAAATAATTGAATTTGGTTGCCATGATTGAGATGTGTGAGAGGCCAAAATGGTCTTATGTACGTTTGCATTTGTTTAAGACTATTGTGTGGTAAAGGAGCCAAAATATAATACATGATATTAACATTATTCAAAAATTTTGAACTTGATTGACAAGCATGATATGTATGAATAAGTTGTGGTTGATATGGATCCTATCAAATAACATATGTTTTTGTATAGGAGATTGAGATGGGTGATCAAATTATACGTGTGAAACTTTTTCTCTTAACACACACAAAAAAAGATGAATCTTACATGAATGTCAAAACACAAGAAATTATGATAATTTGTAATATCTATTTTAATAAAAAATAAATATTTACTTTTTTTAACATATTATCAATTAATCATTAAACTTGATAGTTGTATATGACTATTTTACAAGAGAAAGCAAAAAAGAAAATGGTTGCTGAAATTGAAGTAGCATCTGATGGTTCTCTCAATATGCAAGAATTAAAAAATCGAATATTCATAGAAGTTGCTGGAAAAGAAAGGCATAGACGGGTTCGAGGCCTTGGATTGGGTTCAACACCATCTACCTACTATGGACGAAGCTCTCAGCAATTTACATTCTCAGCAAGTTAGTATTCGCAAGACATTTCGATATTGAGAGAAGAATTGCAAACTATGCAACAATGTTTTCAGCAAATAGAAGCAGAAAGAGAATAGGAGCGTGTCAAAATTGAAGAAGAACATGCTAGAATGAAGCAAGAGTGTGTAAAATTTTAGCAGTTGCATGATCGATTCGATTATCTTATGAATTTTATGCAATAACAATTTTCAGGATCTGATCTTAGTGGTCCTCCAACTCAGGTATTATATTTAGTAAATATTTATATTTTTTAATATCATAATAGCTTACAATGAAGTCTTAAAAATTGTATGCTATTATTATTTAATAGGTTTTTTAGCACGCTAGTGATCAAGGTGAAAAAATTCCTTTATCAATTAGCAGCTTTCAAAATGTATGCAGTCATCAATTTTATACATTTTAATTTCTATTTTGTTAATGTATTAAAAATATTTGAATGTTATTATACTAATTATTAAATTTTGTGTTAATTAGATGCATATTTGAATGTGAATTTAGTTTATATTAATTTCAGTATGTGAATTTAAGCTCGTTTATAAAAATGATAAATATTAACAGTAATTTTTTATTTAAAAATATATTTTTTAATTTTACAGTGTTTGTTTTAAAAAATGTTGCTAAATGAATAATTTAGTGGCGTTTGCACCATAAAATGCCACTAAAAGTAGCAGCGCTCTTGCTACAAATTGCACTAAATTAGCGACATTTTGTTGATACAAATGCCACCAAAGTAATGACTTTTTTTTGATAAAAATGCCGCTCAATTAGTGGCGTGTCAAAAATATAAACGCCGCTAATATAACGACGTTTTTCATATACAAACGCCGCTATTATAGTGGCGTTTTCCAAAAAATGCCACTATTTTTCGCGACGTGTATATAGTCAACACTCTTACTGACGTTTTTTGCAAATGCCGTAAATCTTTTAATAGTGTTTATAAATGCCGCTAAACATAAAAAAAAATACCATTAAAAACCAAAACCCCTGTAGTGTATATATAGTCCACTCTACAGTCCAAGGATACTCGTTAGTCCAGGTCGAATTATCGTTGCTGAAATAAATCCCATCATCCTCACTGACCACAAGCAAGAGTTATGATACTTTCGGCAGTGATGTTCATCTCTCTCCGCCGTGAAAGCCTCAAAGTATCTCTGCTTCCCTTCCCACTACGCATGGCAGAAGAAAAGGGTGGCTCTGAAAATGTTTATTGTTGAATCCCAACCGTAATCCTGATGCTGCAGCATGGGCTTCTGACCAAGGTCGTCATTGCCTTTGGACTTGAAATGGAGAAAAAGCACTGAAGGGACACTGGGTGGCAGATTGGATGGCAAATCGTTGATTATGTGAATATGGTATTTGATAAACAAAGGATCTTTTTCATTCACTGCAAATGCCAATGGGTACAAAACGCAAAGTGCCAGCATTGGCATGAAAATTTCTGCGGTTAGCCATTGCGTGCGAAGATATGTATGGCAATAGAAAGGGTTATTGTTGATATTTTGGTATAAAGTAGACGAGATTTAAATTGCAAGAGGTGAAGTATGAATCAACTAAGTTCAGCTTGCGAGTTTGTTATTGTTGAATTTTGTCATATAATTTTTTTGTACACAAGCTGTCAGAAAATTAAATAAGAGCATAATGAAGGTGTCAAGTGAATAATGCTGGATTGGCATGGCCCATGAAAAAGTTAGTTTATGTGATAATGGTTCGTATCAACCCAGCACTATTATATAATGTATCATACTAACACGACTATGAAAACTAATAATATTGCTCAGCATAGCACACGGCTCATATTCTTTATAGGTCATGCTATGCTTAACACGGTACTATTTTTCGTTACGTACGTCAAGTAAGGCTCATGAATAGTTTCTTAAATTTTTATATTTTTAGGAACTTTTTTCTTTATTTTTTAATTATTTTTAAAAATTAATATATAAAATTAATATGTGAAGCACATATAATTTATATGATTCGATAAAATATTTATGTTTACTAATAAAAGTTAAAAGAATCTACCAAAGTAATATGTGAAAATTAACAAATACAAATATTACATTTCTAAATTTCAAAAATAAAAAACACGGATATCATATTATTATTTTATTTCTCATTTTCATCATATGATAATTCATTTATATAATGTGTTTTTATCTTATTCTTGGTTTTTCATAATTAATTTTTAAGTAATATACATTTCATAATTTTTTTTTTAGAAAATGATAAATCAAAATGAAAAAATTATAATTTTACCTACTAATAATTTAAAATTTTATATGTAGATTTAATAATACAATTTGATTTCTATAAACCACTAATGTAAAGTATTAAAAGGACAAAATAATGTCAATATATGATAAAAGTAACATAAAATACAATTAAAAATCAATAGACTAAATTCATTTATAATAATTATAGGCCGACACAAACGACACATTAGTACCGTATTGCTGTGTTAGCCCAAGTGCCACGTGTTGGTATTGGCTCTTGATGAGTCATGCTGTACTAACCCAATGGACCCAAAATCTCTAACTTAGCATGTCATGAGTATATGAGTCGTGCTTGGCAAGTTCTATAATTATAGCACCTCGTCGTATTAAGGACAACTCATATCATGTCTAATTGTGTCATGTCATGGATTGTCCAACCTATTTGAACCTCAGAGTATAGATATAATAGAAACAAATTTTAATTTTGAAGTATGAAAAATATTTTTTTAAAAGTAATTATGCTTTTAGGATATAATAAAATTTTAAAACTCTTCAAATAAAAATAATAAAAATGGTTATACATAAAAATTTATTTGTAATTAATGAATAGATACGTGCTTTTGATAAATAATTATGTCAATTTGTTTAAATAGTTATCTCCTTCTGTTATATAACTATTATAAACAAATGTTTCTATTCAAATATAATTATTTATTTAATAATTGTAACTCTTTTGTTATATAAGTATTTTAAACAAATGTTTCTTATTCAAATATAATTATTCAAACAATAAATAATTAAAACAAATATTAAATCTACTCAATAATGTACAATATTCTAAACTACTAATATAAGTTATCGAAGTCTGAAAATAAGTGAAAGAGGTTGTGGGTGGCAATATTCAAATTTCAAACTTGTTAAATATCATCTCTTAAAGGTGATTATATGAACATACTAAATTAAGCTAATATAATTATGAAGCTTAATATAACAAATATACTTTCTACATAAAACAACTAGGACGAATAAAGGTTTTATGCACCCCACTTTTAACTTTTTTGAGCCATTATATATATATATATTGAGGATGTGTTAACTTATACAGTATAAAATTTTTTTAGTTTTACACATTTTTCTAACATTTGATTTTAATAAATTTAAGAGATGAAAGAGACAACAAAAAATAAGAAAAAATAGTTTAATCTCATTCATTAGATCTATTAAAATCAATAGTTAAAAAAATATGTAAAATTAAAAAAGATTTATGCTGAATAATTGATTCCTTATCATATATAGTTCTGGATTCGTTATCAAATAGGTTATCCTTAATTAATTTGCCTTTAATTCTCTCCAAAAGTGCCCACCGAAACAATGATTAAGAGATTTGTATTTATATTGTTGATCATTGGTGAGCAATTGGGGAATGGAATGGCAAATCCGGCAACAAATGTCACATATGCAACTCAAATACACAAGCGATGCTGCTGAATTAATAAGAAATAAAACTTGTAGGAGAAAATTGTAATTTTGAAACTCCGCCTACTGATAAATATTAATATGGTAAAAATTTCAATGAGAGATAATTTCTCAAAAACCTTACCCGAATATTTCTCTATGTTCCCTAGTTCTTATGGCACCGAGAAGATCAATTAAAGTGGGAAAAATTGAAATCTTCCCCCAAGAAACCCAAGAAAGGCTACCAGGTTTATCAAATTAGGGATCTAAAAAGTTTGCAAGTTTCACAAGCATGCCATTCAACCCAACTAGACTTGGTGAGAATTTCACATGCATCATGCAACCACAGTTTATTAGCGCATGAGAAATAACACTGAGGCATCCGTCAACTTAATTATGTTCCACTTATCCTTTGTAAAATACATATTAACTCAATCTTGTTAAAACATAATATTGTGCATGATTTATGAAAGAACAAAACCTTTTTGCCTTGTCTTCGTTTTCCTTCAATTTTAAAAATAATTGAAACTTAGGCCCCCGTCAAGGAGAGTTTTAGAATAAAGATAGAAGGAAGCTGGATTTTTTTTTCTTTTTCTTTTACTTTTTTACGAAAAAAAATCACAATTTAAGATTTAAATTTTAAATTTGTTAAATATTATATTTTAAAAATAACTATATAAATCAACTGAAACCGAACTTCAATTCAAAGAAAATGGATTTTACTTGCAGAGAAATGATTTAATTTGAATTCTGTAGAAATATATAGGAGCAATTAGATCTTACTAATTTGTATAGGAAAAGAAAATCAATAAATAATGACAGTTACATAACATAGCGGTACAGCTAGCTAGGTATCTCTATCATGGCCAACACTCTCAGATCTTCATCAGAATCTGCAAATTTAAGGAATCTTCTTCACATAAACATATGATCATTAACAGAAGATTTAAAGAATTTTTTTTACCAGGAAGATTTATTTTATCAGAATTCATCAGAATGCAATAACAGATAACAATCCGTCATCAATTGAATCACAGTTAAAAAGATTCTGAACAAACTAAAGACCGGCCAAATTTCACTCAGTTTCCCATTCAGATCTTTTAACCCAGGTAGAGTTATCCCAACTAAGAAAGAATCCATCCGCCTTCACCAGCCAGAAAACTGCCTGGCGATTTCCATCTCTGCGAGGCTGAAAAGCATGCAAGGATGCTATTTGCCTTCCCGATATTGCTTCACAGAAATGTAAGACATTTTCTTGAACCGCGCATTTATAATCATCCCCGACGCGAACCTCGTGCGTCCCATGATCTGTATTCCTGGAATTGCAGTGAATTTGCATTGGCTCTGAGTCCCTTGGCATGGCATTGATAACATGAATTGTTGCCAGAGGCTTGTCCTGTTTCACAATCCCTGCTTCGCTGAAGATGAAAATTGAAACAAGAAACAGAAGAAAACTGCTCCCAGCACCCATGTCCTGGAAATGTTTGTTGTCCTGGAAAGAAAACGCATACACAAGGATGCAGAGCATTTCGATTACAGTGAAATATATATAAAAAATTGAGGTCAAATTTTGACCACCTAAATGGCAGGTAGTCAACGACTGATTTTCAGGACTTGAAAATTTTCTGTTTTACCTTAAAAGCTCAATGGATTAGCTTAAAACAATCATAATAGAACTGTCCCAAATGGATGAAAATTAAATCAACGATTCTTTTTAAAGTAGGGAATTTCTTAATTGCAAGACCCAAGGGAGGAAACTATGTCATGTTACCATGTGTACCAAAACAAAAATGTTGATGATTGATCAGAGCATCGCCTATAATCACTGCAGACAGACAGCAATCTCTTGCGAAATGGAAAGCGGAAAAGTTGTAATATAAATTTTGACTAAACTTATATTAGCTAGATAATTAGACAATATCACCGATTTTCAGGACCGCGTGTGATTTCTTTACGTTTAATATTAACAACAATCTTTTTTAATCAAAAAACGTTAACTTCGAATTTGGTTTTCCGGAAAAAAAAATATTTGGCTTTTTAATAAAAATTTGCTTTTTAATAAAAAGATATACCCATTAATAGACCTCACATATTTATGTATTTATATTATATAAAATATTAACAATTTATATATTTATATTATATTTTACATAAAAATTATGTTTCATAATTATTATAAAATAAATATATTTTTTTAATTTTTATTAAATTTATATATAATTTTTATTAAAATTTTAACCTGCATTATTTTTATTTTTTTCATATCATATTTTCAATTAAAAAATTTATTCATTTATCATTATACATGTATCATCAAATCAAATACTCAGTGAAATTTGTGATCAATCTTAAACCTTCAAAATCATTCAAAAAGAATACTCATGTGAAACATCATTTTATCAGTTCCCTGTTATAATAATTAAACAGAAAATAATTGGAACTAAATTTAATAGCATCATTTTGTGATAATATGCACGCATATATTGTTTTTAGCACATTCCACAAGGAAGTGTATCACCTAAATCAATCATTAAATTAAACGAAATGAGAAAGAGATATTTGACTGGGCCAGGGATCTCCCAGCATCATGAGTTCAAGGTATCCCCCAAAGCTAGGGTTGGCAACATAATTATTAATTTCATTTTGATATCGGCCGTACTTATTGGTACATTTTAGTTATATTAAAATATGATATATTTAAAATTTTTTTATCAAATTAGGTATTAGATAACACTAACCGTTTTGTTGGTTTTAGTTGATTTTAGCGAATTTTAATGGATTAATTTATTTCAGTAAGTACGTAAATATAAAATATATTTTATAATTTATAATTTATCTTTTATTATTTAACTATTTTAAACCTAATAAAAATAAAATTAATTGATAAAATAACCGTTAAAAGTTTAATTTTTTTTAATTTTTTATTGTAACTAATTTTCTTTTATAATTTTTTTTTCAAACCAAAGTTTATAAGTATTTAAATTTCTTTCAAGAAAGTAATTGTGTTTCATTTCTAAAATTAAACAATCATGAAGTCAAGGTTTTTTTTTTTTTTTTTTTCATCTCTTTGTTTTTATCTTAATATTTGTATAAAAAAAACTTATGTAAATATCATATAATCAGATTAAATATTTAAAAATATCATGAAAATTTTAAGATATTATTTTTTATATTTTAAAACTTATTTATTTGATTTTTGAACATATTATATATTTATTGTGTAAATTATTAATAGTTTTATAATGTACAAATTCATGTATATTTATAAATATATTTATACTAAATCAAAAATTCGAAAATAATATGGTGAAACAATTGGTATCGACATACACCATATTTTTAAAGAAAATCAAAATGTTGTTCGGTACAATATAAACAATCTTGGTTGGCAATCCAACTTGAACCTTTTGGGTTCCAATTCGACCAAACTTATAAGGTCAAGTTTTTTGTTTTTTTTTGAAAATTGGATTTTTTGTCAAGTTGTATTTTTCTTTAAAAAAACTCAAAGGTTTTAGGCAAACTTATTCCTATTCGACTTGATGTATATATAAAATTTTTAAATATTTATTTAATTTTATATTTATATTTATATATTTATATATATATATTTAATTTTATATCTATATTTAAAAAATAATATTTTATTAATTTCGAATTGAATCGAATATAAAAAATAATATTTTAATATTAAATTAGATTGAATTCAAATATTTATTATATAAAATTGAATTAGATTCGAAGAGTAAAAATTTGCTCCGACCCAATTCGTTGCCATCTCTAATCAAAGCTCTGAATTAAACAATTTGTAAATCTCGCTCTGGTCCGCTGGTTCCACTGCTTATCCTCCAAATGAAGGGTTAAGTTTTCAGGTTGCGCAATTAGGTAGTGGATCCTACACAAAAACTAGTTGGTAGCTCAGCTGCCATCATGCTTACTTTATTCCATTTTCCATTCCATAATCTACAAATGATATGAGCCTTCTAACTCATGATTCGATCCCATTTGATGCAGTATATGAAGTACTAGTTATATAAAATTTTACACCTATTTAAACTGTCATGGTGTTAATAGATAGTTTGTTCTCTCTAAAAAACACTTTTTGAAGCAATTTAGGTACTTTAATGGGTTTTTGGTACTAGTTACAAATGAGCGGGTCAGACCACATTGGATTCTAAGTCATTTCAAATCTTTTCATTTGTATTAAAAAAAATCGGATTATTTTGAGTTTAAAATTTTTATTTGGGTTAGAATTATTTTATGTTTAAATTATTGAGATTTTAAATGGTTTTTTTAATTTCTGGTCTTTCCATTTTAGAATATTTTGAATTCAGGTTAATTTATATTTTGATTGAATTATCAAATCGGATTAGATATTGAATATTACTTTTCGAGTAAGTTTGATTAACTCTAGTTTTTGAAAAAGAAAAAGTTTTAACATTTTAACCTTTTAAGATAACTTTTTTTCTTTTGAATCTAAAAGCAGTTTTGGCAATAGTTTTATAAATTTTGCATAAAAAGATAAAGTCACAATTCAAATGTGCAGCTAAGAATACTATCAATAGACAACAGAATCACTATAGAAAGTTCAGGTTCTCATAATTTATTCACGGTAAACTTAGAACATAAAAGGTGAAATTGCTTCGCTGGGCTAACAAATAAAACAATTAATTGTGTCAGATATTAGTGTTCAATTTTAGAAAATAGAGTCATTTTCTGCTTTCATTTTTCAAGAAATTGAAAAATATGAATGAGATCGTTTTTGTTAATTAAAAAAAAAACAAATTTTTAGAAAACAAAAATGAAAATGGGTTGAAATATAAAAATAATAAAAAGATATTTTTAATTGTGAAAACAAGAGATGTACATTACTTTTTTCATTATGTTTTGCATGTTACTATATTTAAACACTTTTTAATGTCATTAATTAATAAATATATTATATTTATAATTAAATGGCATTAATAGTAATATTATTGAATATTTTATTTATTTCCTTATTTTTACATTTTAGAAAAAAATTTTTATTTTCATTTATCAAATACATTTTTTTAGAAAACCAAAAATAAAAACTATTTTCTAGAAAATGGAAATAATAAAAAAAAAAAAAAAACAGAAAACATTTCCTCAAACCAAACGAAGCCGTAAAGACCAATCACAGCTAAAATAGAACCCATCCTCCCTCATTGACCAGAACACATCTTCATGAAGCACATCTCTAAGAGGATCAAAAGCAAGCCAAGAACCCTTCTTGCTACCATTCTCAGCTTTGAGTATTTACTGCCTATCCGGCCACCGTGTGATTTGAAAGTGTTCCCCGGGCTTTAACTTCCACTCCTGTGCAACACAATCAGTCTTTGTAATTCCTGAACTTGGAGGCAAGTCAACAATAATGTGAATGGTAACTGTGACGGCCTCAATGGCTATTTCTATAGGGTAGATGCAATAAAATGCGAGGAAAAGGGAAGGCAAAATTTTAGTAGAAGCAGCCATTTTTTTGAGCAGATTGATGTTTAATTCTGTGAAATATGACCTTGATCTTCAGGGTTTTATAGGCCTTAGCAATAAAATGAGATTTGAAAAGTGAAAATTAACAATTAATAATAGGTGTTCAAAATTTAACTTTAATCAAATTTGTAGACACCCAATTGGGTCCAGGCCCAAATCAATTGGGCCTAATCCAAATGGGTAAGGCCCAATTGAATTTTTTATCTTGTATTTTTTTTTGTATATCTATATTTATTTATTTTTATTTAGAATAGATTTATATGTATATAGTTATATATTTATTATTATTATATTATTATTATTTATTTATTTATTTATTTTTTTGTAATATATTTTTGGGTTTATCTTCTTTTATTTTTTAAATTATCTGTCAATTTTATCTGATTTTTTCCCGATTATCAGATATTATTTTCTTTTTTTATTTATCTTTTCTAATTATCTAGTATTTTTTTTATTTTGATTTTTATTTTGGAGGGCTAAGATTAAAAGTTGAAGAATCCCACTGTGGAGGGAAATTCAATCAGAAGAGTCCAATTGGATTCAAAGATTGAATCCCTGTCCAAAGAGGAATTGGGATTGATCAGGAACTCCTGATCAACCCCTATAAAAGGCACCTCCTGGAACAGATGAAGAAGACACAGAAAACAGTGAGCAAAGCTACTGATTTGAGAGAATAGGAGGCGTATAGGAAGCTAAGAAAAGTTTAGGAGTGTTCTAGGAGCTAGCAAAAATTTTTTAGAATTTTTTGCGATTTTTTTTTCTGGAAATTTCTGGAAAATTTCAGATTCCGGTTGCATTTTCCGACGAAGTTTGAATTTTTCGACGAAAATTTCGACTAACCTTGAAGTTTTCGGCGACCAACCCAGTTTCCGACGAAGAATCCCAGAAATCGATGATATTCCGGCCAACTTCAGGCGAAATTTCTAGATTCCGACGACTTTTTCCAGAATTCAACGAAAATTCCACCGGTGTTCTTCAGTTTTTAGAGAGAAGGAAGAGGAAAAAGGAAGAAGAGAGAGAGAGAGGAGAAGGGTTCTGCCGAAAAACAGAAGGAAGTGCCTTTTATACCCGCTCAAAACGACGTCGTTTTGGCCTTAAGTAACCCAGAGGATCCGCCCGTTTTGTCGAGATCCGACCCGACCCGAGCGTCGACCCGCTTCCTGACCCGCGCGTGCCTGCCTCCCTCCGAGCCGAGCCGAGCTTCCAAGCGGCCCCCTCGAGCCATTTCTCTTCCTTGAGCCGAGCCGAGCCGAGCCGATAGCCGAGCCGCTCCAGGTTTTTTTTTTTTTGAATTTTTTATTTATTAGATTAGATTTATTTAATATTTTTTATCTTTATCTTATTTTTATTTTTGTTTTACTTTTCTTTACTTTTTATTTTTTTTATTTTTTTTATTATTCTATTTTTTTTCTAAATAAAAATAAATTTCAAAAAAAAGGATTTTTGAGGAAAAGTTGAAAGTATCAATTTTCCTTAAAAATAAATTTCAAAAAAAAGATTTTTGAGGAAAAGTTGAAAGTATCAATTTTCCTTGGAAATCAAAGTTTCAAAAAAAAAAGATTTGTGAGGAAAAGTTGAAAGTATCAATTTTCCTTGAAAATCAAGGTTCCAAAAAATATTTTTGGGAAAAAGTTGAAAGTATCAATTTTCCTTAGAAATAAATTGTCAAAAAAAATATTTTTGAGGAAAAGTTGAAAGTATCAATTTTCCTTAGAAATAAATTTCAAAAAAATATTTTTGGGGAAAGTTGAAAGTATCAATTTTCCTTAAAAAATAAATTTCAAAAAAATAATTTTTGGGAAAAAGTTGAAAGTATCAATTTTCTCTACACAAGAACAATCATCATTTCCTTCCTTTCTATTTTGATTTTGATTTTGATTTTTCCTTAATTAATCCGACGATGGAGCCTCTGCAAGTGAAACAGTAGTTTTTCTTGCATACTCTTGAGGTGAGGGAATTTTCTCAATTTTCTGCTAAAAGTATTAGAGTCAATTGAGAATAATTTCCAATAATTAATTACTTGGTAAAATTTTAAGGCTTTTGGATAACACAAATTTAAGCTGGTACCATCTTTTGATGGGCGTTGTGGGGGTGCTATAACCTTCCTCACACGTAACCGAACTCCCGAATCCCGTTCTGGTTAGCAGACCTGAACCTATTCTTTTAGGGACCCTTAAACTTAGGTGTTCCCTGAAAGGACAGATTCCTTAGGTGGCCAATCGCACCTAGATAAAAAAAGATTGGTGGCGACTCCCTAAAAGTCAATGTCTAGGCGATAGATCCTCAGATCTAAACGTTATGACAAAATTAATTCAGCAAATCAATTTAATTTGATTAATCAATCGGCCAACGAATTAATTCCGTTACATTATCAAAAAGGATTTTAGAAAAATATTGGTTTTTAATTAATTTAGTTCAAAAAAAGAATTAATAAAAATATAATAAATATAAATATAAAAATAAAAATGCATGAAATGACTTTTATAAATTGTGAGAATTTTTAATTTAATATTTTAGTATTTGAATATTTTGTTACATATCTTTATTTAGTTTATTTCAAATATTGTAAATTAAAAATTTAAAGTATAATTTAACTTAAATATATTTTATTATTAAGTTAATTGAAAAATAAACCACATCGATCAAATTAAATTTGATCGGTTAATTTTTTAAATTGATAAATTTGATTAGCTTAACGAAAATAAAATAAAATAATTTTATTAATTTAATTTTAAATAATTAATTTCAAAATTAACCCAATCGGTCCAACGAACATTCTAATTATCAAAATAGTTAACATGCAGCTCTTTATCGTTTACGGGTATGTAGGTCACGCCTCTAGATTTTGCTAATTGGAAATTCTTAAATAGTGCATTGATTCTTTAGTTAATTTGGAGTTGGGGACTGGATTTGCCTAATTTTAACAGTTGGGAGTAGTTTTTCAGTGTTATCATGGCCCTGGTCCTTTGCTTATTCTTGACCTTTTCATTTGTAGGTTTAATCTAAAAGGTCTTCAACACTCTCACGTAAATGAATTTATATATAGTTAGCCAAAAGAAATTAATTTATATTGGTAAATGTGGCAATGTGCAAGTTCGAAACTCAATCACAGGACAAAAATTTTTAAATTAAATAAAGAGTTGTTATTAATTTTTTTTTGTGATTAATTATTTAAAAAGTTTATTTTTTTTAATAACATTAAAATTGAGTTTTAAAATTATTAAAAAGATAATTTTGGTCTTCAAAAATATAATTGGATTCGGGAGTATAATTATGTTTGAAAAAGGATAAATATTCCACAGTGATTATTTTAAAAACAATACTAATTAATCGTATGTTATCGTTAATATTTGATAAAAATGACCTTAGTTTTAATATTTAAAGAAATTTCTTCGAATTTCATTTATTTTCAAAAAAATCTCATTGTTGTTGTTCTTTTATTTTGAAAATGCAAATCATTTTTGTTTTTGGATTAAAATGAAAACCTTTGATATCGAAACATTTTCTAAACTCCCTTATGATTAGGCGAAATTTAAAAAAATAAAAAATCCTTTTATTTTGAGGTTTTCATAATAATCCATCAAAACGAAAATAATATTCTTTACGAAAACAATTATTGAGAATCCCCCCTATATCTAGTTTAGATATGAAAGATTATCTTTATTAGGAATGTTACCTTATTTATTGCTAAAACATTTCCTTTTTTCAATTGTAAAATCATTATTCTATTAAAAATATCAAACAATCATGCAATTATCCTATAAATATTAAATCATACCATGCAAAAATTATCATGCAAATATATTATAAATCATATCAAATATCATGTAATAATATCATGCCTAGATCATGTTAAAATATTCATGCAAGAATGTCATGCAAATATATTAATTATTATGCAATAATATAAAATACCACACAAATATATTAATAACCATTTATGCAAATATATAATAATGAAATCAAATATAATCTTACAAATATATTAGTATTTATGTATAATCATGCAATTATGCACACAATAAATATAGAAACATGCAATTAAATATCATTCAAATATAATATTAATCATGCAATAATATATAATATCATATCATGCAGTAAACATAAAATTATGCAATAATAATAAATAAATAAATATGCAAATAAATATATTAATAATCATACAATCACACAAATAAATAAATCAATAATCATACAATTAAATATATAATCATGCAATTAATAATATAAATTATGCAAATAAACATGCAATTAAATATATAATTATGCAAATAAAAATATATAAACTATACAAATAAATATACAATCATGCATCACACAAATAAATAAATAATCATGCAATTAGACATGCAATTAAATAAATAATCAGGAAAATAATAATATTAATAATCATCAAACAAACATGCAATTAAAAATATAATCATGCAAATAAAAAAATATGAACCATGCAAATAAATATACAATTAAATATATAATCGTGCAAATAAACATGCAATTAAATATATAATCATGCAAATAATAATATATAAATTATGCAATCATGTAAATAATAATATATAAGCCATGCAAAATATGCAATTTGTAATCATACAAATAAACATGCAATTAAATAATCATGCTCATAAATATATTAATAATCATACAATCAAATTAAATATAATCGTACAAATAAATGTATTAATAATCATGCAAATATGTTAATAAATCACATAAATAAATATATTAATCATGCAAACAAATATACTAGGCAAATAAATTATCATGCAAACATAATATTAATCATGCAACTTCATGCAAAAATAAATACCATGCAATAAATATAAAAATAAGAGCAAGCAATTTAATATTATAAAAGTTATGCAAAAAACATAAGAAAAAAAGAAAATGAACATCACCTCAATGGATCACGGGTTCTAACAATTTTTTATATTTCAAAAATTAGTGTTTCCTACTATAAATCTTAGCTTTCTTTCCATAAACTCCAACAGTATCTTCTTGCAAAATTTTTTTTGCTTGATTGCTTCTTCCTATCTGATTCAAAACTTTACCTAATTTTTTTTTTGTTTTCAATGACTTTTGTTTGATCTTAAAGTCAATTGCTGTGAGGCTCCCCTTTTTGATCTTAGATTCAAGGTTTTTATATAGGGATTGAATCTCCTTCGATTTGGAAGAAAATAATTAAACTAAATCTAGGATTTCTCTCCAAAATTTATTCTTTATGTAATCTTCCCTTTATCAATAAATTGAGCCTCGAGTCTTTCCAAAATTATTCAACCATTAAAGTTAAAATATGAGATAAAATCCAAGAGTTGAATTGAATCCAAGATTTTTCATGAAAAATCCCATATTTTTCTTTTTTTCTTTTTACCCTTTTTTAATTTTTTTAACCTATTGACTTTGACTCTTTTGACTAAAAAACAAAAATTAAACTAAAAATTAAACTAAAAATAATTAAAATGCAAATATAATTTAGGGGTTAATCTTTGGGCCCAAATTCATTTTTTCAATTAAGGCCCAATTGCATAGTCAAAATTAAAATTCAAAGCTCAGTGAATTTTGAAAAATTTCCAAAGAAAATGAGGTGTCTACAAGTCTTAATGATAATCAAATATAGTATCAAGAACTTTCTTGTAGTGGGTGGCACCAACAGTGGTGGATTTATCAAATACTTTTTAATTTTATCAAAAGCATCTTGGCATTCTTCGTTCCACTCTCTAGGATCATGTTTTCTAAATATCTTGAAAATAGCATTGAGTTAAGAGATAAAATGAGAAATATAGTTTAGCCTCCCTAAGAAACCTCTTACTTCCTTTTGTGTACAAAGAAAGGCTAAGTTCATAATTTGCCTAAATCTTCTTCAAGTCTACCTCAATTCCTCTTTCACTTACTACTAAACCCAATAGTTTGCTCGATTTCATTACAAATAAGTATTTGGCCTTATTAACTTGAGCTAGTATTTTTGCAGCCTTTCAAAATGCTTTCTAAGGTTAACAACATGATTCATCTTTTTATAAGACTTTGTGATCATATCATCAACATATACTTCAATTTATTTATGCGTCATGTCATGAAAAAGGGTTACCTTTGCCCTTGGATAAAAAGTACCATCACTTTTTAACCTAAATGGCAGACTTTATAGAATATCCCTCACATTATCACAAAAGTGGTATTCTCCATATCCTCCTATGCCATTTTGATCTGGTTATAGTCAAAGAAACCATTCATAAATGAGAACATAGAAGATTTTGCCATATTATCAACAAGAATATCAATATGGGGCAACAAAAATTTTGTCTTTCGGGATTGTGTTATTTAAGTCCCTATAGTCCACATATCCATACTTTTCCATCTGTCTTAGGGATTGGAACTCTATTAGTTACCCATTTGGGTTATTTGGCCACTGTAAAAATATCAGCATCAACTTGGTTTTTTACCTTTTCCTTGATTTTCAATAACATTTCTAGTTTCATGTGCCTCAACTTTTGTTGCATCAACCACATTATGATATTAATGGTAACTTATGACCGCTAATATCTATACTGAATCTTGGCATATACAAATAGGACCATGTGAAATGTCTACGTATTTTCAAAGTAGATCTTCTAACTGTTGTTTTTCAACATGTGGAATAAAAGTACCAATCTTGATTTCATTTTTATTTCATGACCAAATAAACTCCAAAAATTCTTAAATTTTTACACAATGATCTCAATATGTATGTTTTCATGTGTTAAAATTTTGCAACAAAATAATATCCTTAGAGTGAGAAATAAATTTCTTAATATCATTATAGTAAAATTTTCCTGATATGGATAGATTACAAACAAAAAATTCTTAGAGCAATCAAATAGTGTCTACAAATCATAAAATCCATACCCAATCATCTTAAGGCATCAAGCTTTGAGATTCTAAAAGAATCCAATCAAAACAATACAAAAAAAAATTAATTTTTTAGCCTCTACATCATAGTAACAGATTGTAACCAAAATAGTTTTGATATCATGAACAACCAAACAAAGTTCTATGTTGTGTAATCTATATTGGTAAGACTCTGATACAAGTTGAAGGGAATTATGTATTAATATACAAAGTCAAATCAGTAAAATTTTAAAATTTTAATTTCCTAAAGCTAAGATCATTTAACAAGATCATAGAAATACACAATTTATATAAGCATACATGGGTTTTGGCTAGCATGTTACCTTGAATGCCAAAATCTTTTTGGTTCAAGCCAAAAAGCTATCCAAATATGCAACCTATAATGGTGATCCACATAAACTGTTGTGAAAGAACCATTTATAAGGTAGGGAAAAACATAAACAACATTTTAGCTAGTGAGTGTTTACAAAACCTCTTGTTTTTTCTCAAGTTTTTGGTTAAACTTTCTCTTAGCATATTTTTGCATTAAATATGCCTTTTTCTCTTTAGTATTACTTACAAGAGGGGTGGTAGCTTGATGGTTTTTTTATAGAGGGACATTCGGCCACATTACTTTTAATGCAAGGCATGCATATTTTCATAAATATTCTATGTTTGGTCGAATGCACTAAATAAGAAAAGTCACTCTCTTAAATAAAAGTCTTTTATTTCCTCTATCTTTTGGTTATACCAAAACCAAATTAAGTCTAACTTAATTTGTCTCAATTTTAATCTTTCACAAATGTCCTATTATGTGTGACCTATTAGGTTCTTTAGCATATTGGCAACAAACACAAGCATTGTGAGCCTTAGTATTCGGCTATGAATGAAACAAACTTTTGACTTCGTCACTAATTCTTCAGTTAGCCAATCATATGTTTATAGATTATGATTAATGTTAACTTTATTGCCGTTACCCCAATTGCTAAAGAAAAGTCAGTATGCCTTGACATCCTATTTGTGAATGGTCTTAGTGTATATTTAATATCCTTTCATCACATAATATCTAGGTTTCAACATTGCATATGATTTAATGTCTACTCATTTTTGTTCAACTATTTTAGGTCTTATCCTAGACATTAACTCACAAATAAGCTTTAGAATAATTTTAAATTCTTATTTCACTTTGGCCAAAGATTTTTCAAGTTAATTCAATCAAAACTAGTTGAGATTCTTTCTTGATCACATAAGGTGATAAATCCTATATTGATTACTTCATGCATATTCATATGCTTCATGTTAAACCCAACAATATTTGACAGGAGCATTCTTGTTAGAATTATAAGTAAAGTAAAGTCAAAGTATAACATTCATCATATAAGATCATAACTAATATTAAGTCAAAGGATCACTTATACAACCATGACATGAGAATGTAGCTATAGACACTTTGTAAACTACCATATAGTATTCTCATATTGGGTTATGTTCAGTGAACTTGTTCTTGTAACAAGCACCCACGTGTTAGCTTAAGTTTACCGAAACTTTAACCTATGAGATTGATTGCTTATTTCATAAGCAAGAGCATAACCATGTGTAGTTTCAACAGCTTTTTTCAATGTTTTCTTATTAATATAACATCGATTAAGAACTATTTTGGAACAGATAACTTTTATTCAATGATGATCTTATAATTACAAATTCATTATAATTCCCTTGTAAAGCTTTATTTACATTTTGAGGACTTTATCATATAAGCATCAACAATAACATACATGTTAATAAGCTTAATGTTATAAAAAAACTTTATAAGATATCAAATATGAAAGTACTTCAAATACGACAATATTTTAGCCAAAAATGATTTGACTTGAAGGGCAAATACCAACAAATTTCCATTTACACTAAAGCCAATCATACATATATCTAATACCATATTTGATTACATGCCTATCATATTTTTGCTAGGACATAGCTTTTGTAAGATGATCAGCAATATTATCTTCAGTGGGTACTCATTTAATTTCAACGTCACCTCTAGAAAGAAAGTCTTTAATAAGATGATATCATCTCAATACATATTTGAATTTGTTATAAGAGCTCAGTTCTTTGACTTGAGTAATTGATCCATTGTTGTCACAATAGATTGTTATTGGATCAACACTGTTAGGAACAACACTTAGTTTAGTTATGAACTTTTCGATCCAAATTGCCTCTTTTGTAGTTTTAAATGTAAAGATGAATTCGATTTCGATTGCATAGTCTGCAGTTGTACTCTGTTTGAAACTTTTTCAACTCATTGCTCCACCATTCATAGCGAATGCATAGCAACATTGAGACTTGCTATCATCCTTGTTGAATTGAAAGCCTTAATTAAAATGGTCTTTAACTATGAGTGCAACTCTACCATAGACAAAAAACACATCCTTAGTTTTTTTCAAGTATTTAAGGATTGTTTTCATGGCCCTCTATAGACATTTACTTAGATTTACTTGATATCTACTTGTTATACATAGAGCATATGAGAATCAAGCCTTGTGCATAGCTTTGCATACAAAATTGATCCCATTGCCAAAGCACATGGAACCTTCTTCATGTTATCCTTCTCAATTTATGTCTTAGGACATATGTCCTTAGAAAGATTTATGCCATGCGACACTGGTAAGAATCTCTTTTTAGATTCTTCCACGCTAAACCTTTTTAGCACTTTGTTTATGTATCCAGATTGTGAGAAACGAATCAACCTCTTTGATCTATCTCTATAATCTTTATGCCCATCACATATGTTGCTTCTCCTAAATCCTTCATGGATAACTTCTTTGATAACTAAATCTTGGTAGATTATACTATGGGTATATCATTCTTATAAGCAATATGTCATCCACATTTAGCACTATGAAAATAATTGCACTCCCATTTATCTTTTTATATACACAAGGTTCATCTATATTTTAATGAATCCAAATTTTATAATTGCTTCATCAAAATGTATGTCCCAACTCATTGATACTTACTTAAGTCCATAACCTTTGAAGCTTACACACCATTTTGGCATTTTTCTTGGATTCAAAATACTCAGATTATGTCATGTGCACATCTTTTTTCAAATTCCCATGAAGAAATGTTGCTTTGACATCCATTTGCCATATCTCATAGTCATGGTATGAGGTAATAGCAAGCAAAATCCTAATGGATTTTAACATGGCTATTGGTGAAAATGTTTTATCAAAATTAACTCTTTGTTTTTTATTATAACCTTTTGCAACTAGCCTAGTTTTGGACATTTGTCCATTGCGATCCATATTGGTTTTCTTCTAGAAAACCCGCTTGCACTCTATGAGTGGTTCCACCAAAGTTTATAATTGATTTGCATGCATGGATTACATTTCAGATTTCATGGCCTCATGCCATTTTTTAGAATCAATGTCCAATATTACTTTTTAATAGGTAGTAGAATCATCATCTATGATCAACTCATCCTTACCCGTAAAAATCCATATCTTTTAAGAGTTTCATGAGTCCTATGACCTACAGAGTTTTTATGTACTTCAAGATTTTGGTTAAGCATCTGATGCCTTAACTATCGGCTTAAGTTCCATCCTTATGTCCATTTGTGTTTCTTGAACTTCTTTAAGTTCTACTTTACTCCCATTATTCTCTTCAAGGATAAACTCTTTTCCAAGAAAATAACATGTCTAGAAACAAACCCCTTTTGTTCCTTAGTGTTGTAAAAATAATATCTAATAGTTTTCTTTAGACATCCCACAAATTTACACTTGATCTAGCTCTAAGCTTGTCAGCTTATGTATGCTTCACATAAGCATCACATCCCCAAATCCTTATGAGTGACAAGCTAGGTTTATTACCTTTTCACATCTCATTAGACTATTGTTAACAAATTTAGGTGGCACTATACTAAAAAGATAAGTGACACTTTTAAGTGCATAACCCTAGAGGGATATAGGAAGATTTGAATTGCTCATCATGGATTGAACCATGCCCAACAAGGTTCTATTTCTCTTCCCCGAAACTCTATTATATTATGGTGTTCTAGATGGAGTTCATTGTAAAAGAATCCCATTCTCTTTTAGATAACTTAGAAACTCATGGCTTAAGTATTCGCTACCTTGATCAGATCTAAGTATCATGATATTTTTACCAATTTTTTTTCAACGTCCATTCTAAATTCTTTGAACTTTTCAAATGATTCAGACTTGTATTTCATTAAATAAACATAATCATATCTTGTATGATAATCAATGAAAGTAATGAAATAGGAATATCCTCCTCTAGCATTTGTTTTCATTGGGCCATATATATCTAAATATATTAATCTAAGAACCACTTGGCTTTTTTTTCCATTTTCCAATAAAAGTTAATTTGGTCATTTTTTTAAGCAAACATGATTCACAAGTTTTGTAAGATTCATAATCGAAAGAATCAAAGTATTTTTGTTTATGTAACTTTGTGATTCTTATTTCATTAATATAAACAAGCCTACAATGCCTTAAGTAAGATTGATTTAGTTTATCTAGTTTAGCATTCTTGACATTTATATTAAAAATATCATTGTTTAATCTAAGAACATTCAAGCCATTATCATACATTCCCATGCCATAAAACACATCATTTAAATAAAAGGAAAAATAATTTCCTTTAATTTTAAATGAAAAACCATCATTCAAACTTAAATAAGAGACTAAAATGATGCTTCGAGTTATCATAGGAACATAACAACAATCCTTTAGTTTTATAATTAAACCAAAAGGTAAGTGTAAAAAATAAGTCCCCATAACATAGGTAATAAAACTTGAACCATTTCTAGCATGCAAGGACACTTCTCCCTTAATTAAACATCTATTATTTTTTAGTCCATTTATGTCATTACATAAGTGAAAACCACATCTAGTATCAATACCCAAGAAGATGTGTCAAAAAGAGATAGATTGATCTTAATTATAAATATACCTGAAATATAAGTCTTTTTAGACTTCTTCTCCTTCAAGCTTGCCAAGTAGACTTTGCAATTCCTCTTCTAATGACCTTCATTACCACAATGGCGACATGCATCTTTATCCTTCTTAATGTTGCTAGCAGGCTTGATAGCCTTGTTTGCATATTTTTTCTTATTAACTTTCTTACTTTTTTTTCTTCTTGGTAGACTTCTTCTTGGCCTTAGATAAAGAAACTAGAAAAGCCTTAGGCTTTTGATTCTTAATAGACTTTTCAATAGTGTCAAATGTATTCATGGATTGTGGAAATGTTACTTCCATCTTATGCATATTGAAATTCATTACAAATTATGAAATGCTATTAGGAAGAGATGACAAGATCAAGTTAACACTGAACTCATGATCCATCATAAATCCCTATTGTCTAAGTTTCTTAATTCAATTGATCATTTTTAGACAATGTAGTTTATTCGAAGTGCTCTCAAACATCACTATTTGAAATAATTCCTTAAGGTGTAGAATGAGTGTTGGAGCATCCATATTCTCATACTGCCTTTGCAACTCAGGGATCATGATTGCCACCATGATATATGCAGCTTGGTCAACATGATCTTTATAGGTTTTATAAACTTGCCACACTATATGATTAACATTAGCATCTGGTTCTGATGAAACATAAAGCTGATCAAAAGTATAAAGCATTCTCTCTTGCCTTAGGACAAGCTTTAGATTGTAGTACTAATCATTGAAGTTAGGCCTTGTGAGCTTGTTAGTATTAAGTAAACTATGAAATGACAAGTTATTATTCATCTTTTGCAACCTATAAAATAAAAACAACTATCGGTCATATTTTTCAACACCAATATAGATAAGGTCTAAATCTATATATTGGTTACACCCACTATTTTAATCAAATCAATAACCTTCAGTGTCAATTTGAAAAAAATCATATTTTTCTAGTGGGCTAAGATCCTATTTAGTTTACCATAACCTTGAGCTTTGTCTTAGGAAGCCATGATAAGTAAATTAGGTAGATAATTTACTTATCAATCACATCCCATGTCTAGATCAATTGGGTGACAACTCTTTATCTAATCACATCTTATGTGATTCGCCCAATCATTGCCTCTAAATTATATAGTCAAGTTTTTTTCATTCAAACAATATAATGTCAATTAAGTAAGGCCCATTTACCATAACACAACCTTATTTCGAATAATGAATGCCTTAAGTATTGTTTTAACAAGCCCCACTAATAGAAAGTTTAGTTATTTATGCTAATGGAATGCATCAAGACTTAATATTTTCATAAGAGATTTTTAATTCATCATCAAGCACATATAAAAATTCATCATATATCCAGTACATGTAATGTTATCTTGCATCTCATAATTATACATATCATGTATCTCATAATTATACATGACATTTATCACATATAAATTCTAGCGTGTATAGTAACAAATCAACATATTATACATAGTATTTATCTCATAACTAGCATGCATACTATAACAATCATCATGTTTGGTTTAAATTCATGACCTTGCACATCTATTCTTTGAATCAATAATAATATCATATATCAATCATTAATCCAACTGAATATGATAGAAGGGATAGACAAGTTTAGCAAGTTTGGTTGAATATGTCTAGTTATTATCTTAGGAGCATGTAATTTGCAATTGTAATTTCCTAAATAATTAAGGAGTCATAATTTTACTTGGATTTTAATGTAACATGGTTAACCTCACTGTAAACCATTTAGGAATGCAAATCAATTAAAATTAATCCAAAATACATGCTTTGGAAATTTTCTAGTTCAACTAGGTCTTGTAATGAAATAGTTTCTTGTTAATTAGAAGTTTCAAACAATTTAGAAAGTCCAATTTAATTTAAATTTTTGTATGAAATTTAATTTCTCAAACCCAACCAATTTAGGAATCCAAATTTAATAAGAATTTGCATCAAACTATGGCTTGGCCAGAACCCGTTCAGAATAGGAAACAACTTGTGACTAGGGAATTATTCATGGCAACTTGGTAGTTTCAGTCACAAGATGCTATGCCACCCCTACCAGCCATCATCCAAGAGTTTTAAACCTTTTCCCATGCTTTCTTATGCCTTTGGTCTTGATTCTTCAATCACAAGTAATAATTAATTTGACTTTTATAAAAATAATCAAATAAACTTGGTGATCAACAAAGCAAATCTTGAAATCTTGGTGAACAAGTTTCCAAGATTCTCAATGTTGATTACCTAATAGAATTTCATTCAAATTTTAATGAACAAGTTTTTGAAGTCTCGTAACATTTAAGAATACTAGCTACATCAAGAAAACCAATTACCATAATCATATTAGGGTAATTATGCATCATATGGATATTGTACATGCTTAGTTGCCATTGATAGATTTTTGGGCTGAATTTATCATCAACTTGTGAATGACCAAATCAATTTAAAAATTCTCAAATTTTTACACAATGATCATCAATATGTCTATTTTCATATGATAAAATTTTGCAGCTAAATAATATTCCAAGAGTGAGAAACAATTTTGACAATATCATTATAGCAAAATTTTCCTAATATGGATAGATTATAAACAATGTCCAAAAATCACAAAATTCATACCCAATTATCCTAAGTCATCATACTTTGATATTCTAAAAGAATCCAATGACAACAATATAAAAAATATTAATTTTCTAACCTTTACATCGTAGCAATAGATTGTAACCAAAACAATTTTGATATCATGAACAGCCAAACAAAGTTATAAGTTGTATAATCCATATTGACAAAGCTTTGATATCACTTGAATGGAATTATGCATCAATATATAGAGTTAAGATAGTGAAATTTTATAATTTAATTCCTTAAAGCCAAGATCAATCAACAAGATTATACAAACATGTAATTTATGCAAGCATGCATGGGTTTTGGCTTAGATGTTACCTTGAATGCCAAAATCTTTTTTGTTCAAGTTGGTGACCTTCCAAATAATTTCTCAAGTCAAAAAGCTGCCCAAATATGTAGCTTCCAACAATGATCCACATGAACTCTTATGAAAAAACTTTCTCTAAGTTAGGGAAGAACACAAACCACACTCTAGCTAATGAGTGTTTACAAAACCTTTTGTTTTCTCTCTTATTTTTGCTTAGACTTTCTTTTAGCTTATTTTTGCATGAAGTATGCCTTTTTTTTTCTTGAGTATTACTTGCAAGAGGGGTAGCAGTTTGATGTTCCTTTTGTAGAGGAACATTCAACTACATTAAGTTTAATACGAGGCATTTATATTTTTAGAAATATACCATGCTTGACCCAATGCACTAAACAAGAAAAGTCTCTCTCTTTTATTTTATTTCCTCTATCTTTTGGTCATATCAAAACCAAATTAAGTCCAACTTAATTTCACCCAATTTTAATCTTTTACAATTGTTCTATTGTGTGTGACCCATTAGGTTCTTTAGCATGTTGGCAATAAATACATGCATTGTGAGCCTTAGTATGTGGTTATGGATGAAACAAATTATTCCACTATTTGGGCCAAATTAGAAAATTTTCTTTTTCAAAATTTCTAAATTCTCCATCATTTGGGCCTATTTAGAAAATTTTTTTTTATTTTTTTCCTTTTGGAAAAAAAATAATATGATAATTATTTTTTTTGAAATTTTATTTAAATTCTTCCACCATTTGAGATAAATTTAAAGAAATTCCTCACCTAGAGATTTGCTAAAAAAATTTTTATTTAAAATTTCTAAGAGTCCCATCATTGGATAATTGTCAAATATTTTCAACCAAAAAATTTTATTATTTTCTTTTTTTTATTGAAAATAAATAATAATTATTCTTATTAAAATTTTATCTAAATTATTTCACCATTTAGAAAAAATTTTTCACCTAAAAAATTTATAAAAATTTACCATTTGAAATTTCTAAAAAGTTCCATCATTGGATAATTAGTATTTATTCTCAAAAAATATTTTGTTTTGTTTTATATTTTTTATTTTTCATAAATTTAATTATGCAAAAATACCCTTAAAAATAATCAAACACATAAATAAATAACCAAATAAAAAAACCAAAAAAGATACCAAAAAAAAATTGGCTTGACTAAAGACTCGATGTGGCTCGGCTCCAGGCACAAGAACTGGCTCCAGGAAAGTGGCTTGGGGTTCAGCTCGGTTGAAGAAGTGAGTTGGAACGCGGGTTATATAAGGCTCATTTAATCAGAGGCTTAATAACTTTTAGAAAGTAAATAATGCTCATCTAATCAAAGGCTTAACAACTTTGAAAAAATAAATAAGGCTCCTCTAATCAAAGGCTCAATAACTTTTGGAAAATAAATAAGGCTCCTCTAAGCAAAGGCTTAGAAACTTTGAAAAATAAAGCTCCTCGACAATCATGTCCATAAGAGTCATAGATCATGTATGATGAAATTTGTCATGGAAACTCAAAAATTCACAATTTGAGTTTGAAATTCAAAGGTTCATAATTCAAAGATTCACAAGAATTTTTAAATTCGCAAGAACTTTTCAGCTTCACAAGAATTCACTAAAATTTGAATTAAAGTTTAAATTCGCAAGATTTTTTAACTTTGCAAGAATTCAGATTCTCAAGTTTTCAAGATTCTCATTTATGATATTCATATCCAAAATTTTAATTCAGAGATTCACATGCAAATTGCAAGGCTCATACCTAATATTTAAAGGCTTGAATTGTAGAGATTTACATTCAAATTCTTGTGATTCATACTCAAAAGTTAAAAACTTCAAGGACTTACTTCCCAAATGTCAAAGATTTTGATTCAAAAATTTCTCACTTAAAAACTTTAGAATTTCATCCGAAATTTTCAAAACTCCTCATTTGAGTTCAAAGATTCACATTCAATAAATCTTAGAGTTTCACATCTAAATTCAAATGTTCTCATTTAAAAATTTAGAGATTCTCATCTAAGAGTTCAAAGCTTCTCATTCGAGTTCTAAGATTCACATCTGATAAATCTTAAAGTTTCATAGCTAAATTTGAAGGTTCAAATTTGACAAATCTGGGATTCATATCCAAAATGTTCAAAACTTTTCAAAAATTCACATTTGAGAAATTTTAGGGTTTCATATCTCAAAGATTCTTATTTTATATTAAAAGGCTTCATCCAAAAATTCAAAATTTCTTTTCCAAATGACTTTCAAACTTTTACCAAAGTTAAAATTTTGTATGTAATGAATGTCATAATCAATGATACAAATACAACAATCTAGATTCTTACAATGCCATATTCTTAACCATGATTCAAATGCTTACTGCATAATGCAAATGCATAGCTAAACCAAAGTTTCAAATATTCTCCAAACAACAAAGCAAACATAATGTATGTAATGCAGATGTACATGTCATAAAATTCTAATTAATTATGGTAATATGGTTTTCAAGACTCCACCATCTCTTATATTTCCTTTTTAGCTTTTTAGTACTAGCCATTTCAAAACAAATTCTATTCTCTGTCACTTGGTCACCACTCATAGGCTTCTTAACACTAACTATTTTAAAACAAATTCTATCCACTGATCCACATTATTTTCATTATTCGATCATAACTAACAGGTTATGCCAACCAATCCATCACTATATTCATCACTTGGTCACACCATGTGTCTTTCCATTTTTTCTTCCTATCATCTTGAATTTTTTTTCAAAGGAATGTAAAAATCTTTTATGCACATTATCATTCATTCATTATCATTTCAAAACATGACAAACGTAATGCAATCACACATTTTCTCGATTCATTCTAGGGATGTAAGAATAAAAGAGCACAAGGTGAATTAGGGGAAAGGTAATCAATAAAGAGTGAGTCTAATACAAAAATAAATGGGCAAAGGAACAAAATTAAAGCATGTCATTAGGGATGGTATTGAATGGTACCATAATTTCCAAACATTGAATACTTAGACAATTCTTAACATTAATCAGGAATCCTTTCTCAAAAACTCATTCAATTGAGTTTCGAAGTCATTTTGAGCTCATTGAACTTTGCCTCAGTAGAGTCTTTGATCTTCTATCCGTGTGAATTATTTATCCAACTCTCAAACTCAAAGATTTTTCTAGCCAAATCGCCCTTTGAAATTTTCAATTTAAGTCTTCATTTTTTTTTTTTCCTTTTCCCTTTTTCTCTTTTTTTTTTCCTTTTCTTTCATTTTTTCAAATTTTCTTTATTTTTTTCTTTTCTTTTTTCATTATTGATATCTTTCACACATCCACATAGCACAATTCTATTGCTCCATCATAAGCATGCCTTAGCCCAACATATGATCTTTTGATTCAAGCATTTACACGTGATCAAAATGGACTTTTAAAGGTTGTAACATAGGCTATGGTGGGGGTCATGAAAGAAATAGATAAAATAGGCTCAAAACATGTGTTAAAAGGGTTCAAAACCAAAGGACCATTTCTCATCATTTTATGCAACTTGGTATTTTGCCCCATTCTACATCATTTTACTATTTTTTCTTTTTTCATTCATTTTACTCCTCACAAAAGGATTCTCATTACTTTACCTCAAATCATGTATGGTATTCATTTTTTTCTCTTTTTTTTTTACTTTTTTTTTTTATCTTTGAGACCTTTTATGCTCTTTTGCCTTTTTTTAAAAAAAAAATTACTCATAGGATGATTTAAAAAATAAATCATAATAGGCTCAAAAGGGGTAGTAATGAATTTTTCAAATGATAAAAGAAAGATAGCCTTTTTTCATCTCAAATGTGAATGTTTTTTTTGAAAATCATCTATTGAACAAAAACAAGCTCATGAATTTTTATAAAAGATCGCATATCTTCAAGATATATCTATTTCATATCTGCTAGCAACTCGCTTTTTTTACTCAAATAATCTTCTCAAATTAATGTGAATGAGTTCTTAAAATTAAATATTAGAATTATTGTTGTTCTTATCTAAACATTCATCATTAAGAATGGGAATAAAAAGATATGACAAATAACAAAGCATGGAATAATGATTGGATAAAAGAGAAAATGTAATGAAATGCACCATCCTTGCCTTTTATTGAAATGATAAAAAATGAAATCTTATTGCAAAAAAGAATTTCTAAGATTACTTTGAAAGAAAACCCAAAATGACAAGCAACCTTCAACTAGCCTGAACATCATTTTTCTTTCTAAAATTATGCCCTCATGTGATCAAATGAAGGGTTTTTATTAGCATCTAACCCCTGATTTGTTGTCGCTCTCCAAGTTTTTTCAAATAACACTCATTTTTTATCTTGACTCGAAGCATTAACATTGTAATTGGGCAATGGATTGCCACTAACATTAGACGTTATTATCCCCCTGTATCAAATTTATCATTTCATCCTTGATCAATTATTACACCTTATACTTTAGGGCAGTGTAATTCTCTATGAAATGACCAGCAATTCCATAGTGATAGTCATAATAAGCTATAGGATCATACCACTTGAGATAAGGTGGCTTAAGTGGCTCCAAACGACTAGGGGCAATTAAGTGGTTATTATAGAGCTTTTGGTATAACTCCATATAAGTCATGAGAATTGGGTCAAATATGAGTTTTTCTCAAGTAGTTTGTTGCTCTCATGAACCACTTGTTAGGTGCATAAGATGAACCTAGGGTTTTACAAAAGGTTGAATGTTAAGGCTATATATGGGAACAGGCTAATATATTGATGGGTAAGATGGTTGTAAAGAAGGCTGAGATGTTGCTCACAGCTCGATAGTATAGGGAATAACCTTATGGCAGATAGGGTTGATATCCCCTAAACTGTCTGTTAAAGCTCATGACTCAAGCTTTAGTCTCTTTTTTCTTTGGCACCTTTTTGGTTTCACATCCTTTCAACTTGCCATTTTTAATGGCATTCTCAATGATTTCATTTGAGATCACCATGTCGATAAAATTTTTTATTGCATTCCCTATCATTTTTTTATAATATGAAGATTTTAAAGTACTGACAAATAACACTGTGATTTTTTTCTCAGTTAAAGGAAGATGCATCTGACTAGCTATGTCCCTTCACCTTTGGGCATACTCTTTAAAGAATTTAATCACCTTCTTTTTCATATTTTGTAAAGATAGGTGATTAGGGGCTAAGTCTAAGATATACCTTGCACTGATTGATGAAGTCATAAGCCATATCACTCTAAGAATAAATATGGGTCCTGTCTAGTTAGACATACCATCTAGCAGCAAGTCAGTAAGGTTATCTTAAAAAACATGCATTAACAGCTTCTCATTATTAGTATGGGCAGCCATTTTTTGATAGTACATAATAATGTGGGCATTGGACATTTTGTACCATCATATTTTTCAAACTCCTAAACCTTAAACTTTGAAGGAATAATGACATCTGGGACTAAATAGAACCTAGTAGCATCTACAGAATCATAAAAATCAATCCCTTCTATGGCTTACAACATTTCCTCTAATAAGTTCATCTTCTGTTTAGCTTTTGAGGCTTCTAAAGTCTCTTTCTCTTTAGGCCTTTATTTCTTTCTCTCTTCTGGATCATCCAAGTTTGGGATTAGTACTGATACACTACTTTCTCAGTAAAGATACAATTTATATAACTCTAGTACTATCGTGAATTTGAAGCTGATGGCATTTTGAAGTATGTATACCTTACAAGATGTGTGAACTGCTGTGGTGGTAGGTCTTACGTGGATTGGGCTTGACGCAATCCAAAACCAAGAGCGTATAAAGGGTCATTCACCTTTTGTGATGGATGGTCCTACTAGCTAGTATTTTTTTCGACATTCTTCCCCTTAGTCAACTTATTCAAAGCCTCTAGAATCTTATTCAACTCCCCTTCAAGCTTCTTTTAAGCTTTCTTTATCCTTTCGAGATGGTTGGAATTTTTTTATTTTATCTATTTGGCTCAAGCCTTTGTGTTGTATCGGTGAGTGAGGTTTCTGTTAGATGGAGCTATCCTTGAAACTTGAGTACAGTAATTATATGATTATTAGAAATTATATGCTCTATGTTTGGTATGTTGATGCATGAATGGAATGTATATTTTCATGAGTGAAATCTAATATGAAAATGATGCAGATGCACAATGTTACATGTGCCAATGAAAATGATGCATGACATGATAATGCAAATGCACCAAGTCAAATAAACAAAATGGTTAGATCACAAACCGTTCCTTATTGTGTCCTAACATCATATTACATTTATCAATGGGTAGGAATAGCTTTATCCTAGGATTGGCCTCTTAACTGTCAATTATATGCAGGGTTAGGGACTTTGACCACTAAAGGTTCCCAAATTGTTCCATACATCATTGTCTATCACAGACTAGTAAAGCAGTCCAATTCTTACCCATCACAAGCTACTAACGAAAAGGATCCAATTTGAGTTGGAGTATTTTGATAGCCATTGCAGAGATTATCATCTCACAAGAGCGTAGGTACTTTACTCCCTCCTAAAAGGGATAGAGCCTAAGTATAGAGCTCATGTAATATAAATGCATGTGATAGTGTGTGTGAAGGAACATATAATTTTCAACAACCCCATAAATTAAATGAAAAACAAAAAAAAAGGAAAAACGTTAGTAAACAAATAATTACAATTTAAAATCATTAGACCAAAGGAATAGGATAAAAAATAAAATTGTTATGGCCTGACTCTCTATAGCATCCCCAACGGAATCGCCAAACTATCATAACATATAGATATGAAAATCTATAGCTAAACTTAACTAAAAGAGTTGTCACCAATCTTTTTTACTAGGCGTGATTGGTCACTTAAGGAATCTACCCTCTTAAGGAGCTCCTAAGCTTGACTAAGGGTCCCTAAAAGAATAGGTTTGGGTCTACTAACTAGAACAGGGTTTAGGAGTTCGATTACATGTGGGGAAGGTTATAGCACCCCCACATGAACATCTAAAGAATGGTACCATTTTATTTTAAATTTATCCTAAGGTCTTGATTCTAATGGTTTCAAATTTTTGTCTTAAATATTAGAAATAATTCATAAGATTCTTTCATCAACCTGGTAGAATTCTTAAAAGTATTTTCTCACCACAAGGGTATTTAAGAATCCCATTTGTTTTCTTAAAAAAGCTCTGTTATCGAAAAAATGTTTAATTATTTTTTATTGAAAATACATCTAATTATTTCATCATTTGAGCTAAATTAGAAATATTTTCTCTTTTGAAAATTTTAAATTCACCACCATTTGGACCTATTTAGAAATTCTCTTTTTTAAGTTTTTTCCTTTTTGGAAAGAAAACAATATGACAATTATTTTTCTTAAAATTTCATTTAAATTCTTCCACCATTTGGGTCAAATTTAAAGAAATTCCTCACCTAGAGATTTATTAGAAAAGTTATAATTTGAAAATTTTAAGAGTCCTATCATTGGATAATTGTCAAATATTTGCAACCAAAAAAACTTATTTTTTCTTTTTTTTTGTTTGAAAATAAATATTAATTATTGTTATTGAAATTTTATCTAAATTATTCCATAATTTGGGACAAATTTAGAAAAAATTTCTCACCTAGGAAATTTATAGAAATTTACTATTTGAAATTTCTAAAAAATTTCATATTGGATAATTAGTATTTATTCTAAAAAAATATTTTTTTGTTTTATATTTTTTTATTTTTCATAAATTTAATTATGCAAAAATACCCCTAAAAATAATCAAACACATAAATAAATAGCCAAATAAAAAAACAAGAAAACCTAAAAAAAAAAAATGGCTCAGCTAAAGACTCGACACAGCTAGGTTCCAAGCACAGGAGTTGGCTCTAAGGAAGTGGCTTGAGGCTTGGCTCAGCTTGGCTTATTTGAAAGAGTGGGCTGGAACGTGGGTCGACAAAAGTGGGTTATGCGCGAGTCAGGTCACTTGAATAAAAACACATAGATCTTAGGTGGTTTTTTAATGCCAAAACAACATCGTTTTGATGGAGTATAAATAACAAGAATCCTTTTTTCCCTTCAGATCTTTTCTTTTCCTTTTCTCTCTTCCTCATTTATTCTCTCTTTCTCTCTCTGAAATCAGATGAACTCTAGTTGAATCTTCATTGAATTTTGAAAAATCTCATCAGAATCTGGGTTTGTTTGTTGGAAGTTCGCTGAAAAATTCAACCCTCGTTGGAATCTTTAATCGAATTTTGGAAAACTTATCCAAAAATTTAATCGAAATTTAAAAATTTTTTAGAAAAATTTCCAAAAAATCTTCTTTTTAACCTAAAAATTTTCCCAAAATTTTCTAACTACTTTTCTGCCTTTCTCTTTGTTTCTCTTCTTGATTTTTTTTGTATGTAAAATAAAATAAAATAATAAAAAAAATGAAAATGAAAATAGACAATTGGGCTTGATAATCTGACCCTGTTGAATTAGGCCAAATAGGCTTGGGCCTAGACCAATTAAGGTGTCTACAGCTGTGCCTCTTTGCATATTTTTTGTGCAACAGAGATTGTACAAAAACGTAGATAGCCAATTAAGACTCAACTCGACATTTTCCTTGTTTTATTTTTTTGCATAATTAGACACTCAAACTTGCTAAATGACACAAAACTTTCCTAAGCAGTTGCTCACAATTTTTGGAAAAATAAACAAGGCTAAAAATCTTTTGGAAAAATAAACAAGGCCCTTTTTAGTCAGGGGCTCAACAACTGTGAAAAATAAATAAAGCGGGGGTTCTCTAATCAGAGGCTTAACAACTTTTAAAAAATAAACAAAAGCCTCCTCTAATATGAGACTCAATGAACTGGTGAAAAAATAAAATAATATCAATATAAATGGATAAATAAACCAAAATAAATTGTAGAATAAAATAAAATAATATAAAAATGAAAATAAAAATAAAAATGGACAATTGGGCTTGATAATCTGGCTCTGTTGAAACCATGCCTAATGGGCTTAGGCCCGAACCAATTAGGGTGTCTACAATATATATATATATATATATATATCATATTTCTGTTTTAATATAAAAAGTAGTTATTGTAAAACCTTGGTTCCACGACAATGCATATATTGCTTGTATGAGTCACAACACTGAACTTTATATAGGTAGGTAACTATTCTAGTCAAATTACAATTTATTGCAGGAACTCATAATTTTAGATTTTCATGAGTTACAATTTGTTTTTGCAGTGCAAAGAGCACGGCTGTTATGAGGGCTTCAGATGATTTCTTTCCAAGAGGTCCTACTTCTCATACAATTTATATTGCATCAACTGCTGGTAATTCCATTCTTATTGGGAGTTTAAGCGCCTTATTGGGACATTTTTCATGTATGCTCTTAAAATTCTTCACATGCATAACAAATGTTATTAAATTGATGCTCTTGAATGTTATTGTATTAAATTTTGTAATTATATGCATATTACAAAAAATTATGTATTTAGATATTTAAATATTTATAGTATTCAATTTATGAATTTTAATTCGTTTTTATTTATTTCAATATTTTTTAATTTAATTATAATAGTAATTATTAAAAAACTAAAAAAGTAAATTTTTTAATTTAGCATTATTTATGATAAAAAAATGTCGCAAAATGACCAAATTTAGCAGCATTTGTGTTTAAAAACACTATCAAATTTAGTGGTTTTCAAACACAAATGCCACTACATTTGGTCATTTAGCGACATTTTTCACTATAAACACCACTAAATTTAGTAGCATTTGTATGCAAAATGTTGCCAAATTAACGGTGTTTTCTCCTAAAACGCTATTATATTCCCTAATGCAAGTATAACTAGCATTTTTAGCAACGTTTTTGACTAATCAAATTGGAAAATTAATGTATTGATACATTAGGTTTTTGGTTTTGGTCTAGATTCTTGGTAGGAAAAATATGTAATGTTCTTAATTCTTATTTTATTAGGTACATTGACATGGCTGAGTCCTTATGTCAAAAACGGGTCGTAGAGGCTTTTGGGTTGGATCATGTAAAATGGGGAGGTAAATGAATCATGCGTGCAATTTCTTTTTTATTTTGAGCTATAGTTATTTTTTTAGGAACTTACATGTTGAAATGTTATGAATATGCCAACTTACATTTCATCTTTGGTTGTATATGTGTTTTAACTTTTTAATTTGAGCATGTGATGGATTTTGCATGGGGAATACCGATTTTCCTTAAAACAACATATAACTTTGTATCTGTTTCATCATTGCAGTCAATGTGTAGTCACTTTTGAGCTCCCCATTAACCTTCAAGTTTATATTGCATTGCTGAAACTTCACAAACAAACTATGGCACTTGATCTGTCCCATGGTGGGCATCTTTCACATGCTTATCAGGTGCTTACCAGTTCTATGATTTTGAGCTGTTTTGTTGAAATAGGTTATATTTTATCTGCGCATGGTAATTAACATTTTAAATTTATTTTTATCTACCTTTTATTTTCTAAAGCAAATATTATATTAGCTTATGCTACCTTTCAATAAGATCCCTTTGGAAAGTGAAACATTATTCTAAGGTCACTCAACTGGTGTATATATTGTATTAAATAACTCAAGTTTTAACTTCTAATTTGCATCATGCACACTGACACTAAGAAGATATCTACAAATCCATATTCTTCAAGACAATGACATATAGATCGAATGAGAGTATAGGTTATCGACTATGATAAGGTAGCTCTTCTATACTATTCCATGTTGGTAGAAGTGTTCAATTTCCTTTTTATAAAGTTTGTACATCTTTAGAAACAAAAAATATATGCATTCATGATAATCTACACGAGTAAATGACTTGGTAATTGTATTTTGTACAAGAGCATGGATGTGATTTTGATTATTATTATTATTATTATTTTACTTTTCATAACCCTTTCTAAAGTCATGTATGGAACATCGTGTAAAAATTTGCTCCATGTTGTATCTTTTATGCATAATTCGACTTACAAGGGACATGATTATATCTTTATTGTTAAAAACTTTTCAGTCTCGATTGGTTTCAAGTTATCAACTCATATCAGATTTTCTCATCAGATTAGATAAAATGCTTTCTTGAAAAGTAATTATGTGACCTTAGTCTTCCATTTTAAGGGAACTAAACCTTGCAAGTTGTTTATGGTTAGTCATGATTTGCAATAAGTGATTGTAGGTGAGACATTGAGCTCAGGTTTTGCACGCAAGTTTTTTTGTTTTTAAATACAAAAAACAAGTTCATGACCATATATTTTCAAGAAGTATATTGAATTACTAATAACTAAGATCCTCTGCTTCATATTTTCTGCTTAGAATATTATCAGTGTTTTAATTTGATATTTGAGTTAGTTTAGTCAGCATGGCAATCTATCCCTATTCTATAAATGTTTGTTATTTTGTAGATTTTCATCTGAAGATGTGTCTTCACAAAACCAAGTAAAAGCATCCATGTAATGAAAATTTTGACAAAGCATTATAGAGGAGGTCTAAAACTTCTTTTTTATTATTTCGATTTCACAAATTGTGATAACAGTTGAATTTTAAAACTAATTATGTCTTTGTTTTGTTTAATATTAATGCATATATGCAGTATTCAGGACTTGAGCCTGTGTTGGATGATTTGCTACGAAAGAAGGCCCCAAATTGTTGCAAAATGGTTTATTGCTTTTTTGTTGTCGCTTCTACAAGTTAGATCTAACTCAGTCAACTGTTTGTTTTGTAGCATGCATACCTTAGGCATGATACTAACAGTTTCATTTGTTTGCAGTCAAAACCATTTAAATCTGGTTTTGGTGAATTGTGTTGCACTGTTCCTCAATATTCGTGAAGGATTATACATGCCTATCGTCCAACTCCTCCACAAATTTTTTATCATTGTATCTTTTTAAAATGTAGCTCTGCTTCTTCATAGTTGATTTTTGTCCTATTATTTATCCATGTTTATTTAGATAATATTTAGTGTAGATTAAAGGATGACCTTGCGTCTGATTTTTTTTTTCTAGGTCTTCCCAACTGTAAAGATATGTGGTTTTCTTAATCATGATAAGCTCCATTGTCTTCTGTAATGCTTTGTGTTTTACTTATGTATTGACATCTTTAAGTTTGTTATGCCTTGTGCACCCCTTTGTTACCAAAGTCCAAATATACTATATTGGTTTTGTTGATCCGAACATGGTCCAAATAGATTGTGGTCCAATAAAATTTGTTTTTGGTGGTGCAAATATAATGTGTCCTGATCTTACATCCTTTGGTCTTACATCCCTTAGTGGTGCTTTGATGATAAAGGAAAGCAGAAATTCCTGTGGTATGAACTACTTTCTTTGTTAAAGTTCATATGTTCTTGTTTTTAGCATTGAATTATATAAATGTATATTTTAAATTTCCTAAAAATTCCTAAAGGATCATTTTTAGTGTATGTGTGTGTGTGTATATATATATAAATATATATATATATATGTATGTATATTTTGAGTGTAAGGTCAAAGCCTAACATTTAATGTGATCAACAATCGAAAACCTAATCATTTGGGTATGTATTATATGGGTCCATTACTTCTCTAAGTTAATTATTTCACTTTTTTGGTATTTTACTTCCATTAATCCATATTTAATTTTAAGCATATAAATTTATATATGTAACTAAATTTTATTACTTGAATAAAGAAATTGCGACTTATGACATATATATATGTCTATATAAATTAAAATGGGCATATGAAATTTGTTAAAAAATGAAAATGAGGAAACAAGTTTTAATCCATGTTCTCATGGATATCTTTTTAATTAAAATTGATGGAATTTAAACTCAAAAATTTTTATAAAAATAATTATTTGTGACAATTTAATTGGGATAAAAAAAGAGTACATGTATATGAAATTACCACCAAGATGACGATTCGTGAATGGCATGTAATCCCTTTCCCATATGCGAAAAAAGGAAGTTATCCATTGGTAACACATAAAAATAAATCTATGCCTTAATTAATGCTACATCGTGACATAAAGTTTTCATGTGTATCATCTTCTTTTTCCGGTGACGATGACCTTTGAGTAACTATGAGGAAACAATATTGTTACATGCTCTCATTTTCAGTTTTAAAGGCAAAGAATCCCAATTTCCTTGGATGATTTCATAAGGGGGTCCAAAATTGACAACTTATATATATCACGCCTTTTTTGGATGCATGTCTGGGTAAAAGAAAATTGCTGTCTCCCTTCTATCAATTCCCTATCAAAATTGACCTAACAGTTTTACTAGTTTCTTTAAGAGACAAAAGTGTTAGGGTTCGAATATCTTATATACACGACAACAAAAGAAGAAAGCTTTAATACACCGTCCGGTAGAGTTTTAATTTAGATTTTACCAACAGGGTTGCAAGGTTAATACATATCCTCTTAACATGTATTTTAGAGCATAAATTAGTTAATAATAAAAAATAAACACATGATAATCTTTTAATTTCAATTGTGAAATTTAAAAACTTTAAGACCAATATATGAAATATAAACCAAAAAAAAAAATCTCTTACAGTAAAATAGTGAAGATTTTGACTTAATTTTAGATTATGAGGAGTTTGGGATCAGACAAGTTAATTGGTGGATAGAGGTAAACTCAAAATTTGCTTTTCTTAAAATACCTTTAAGTTCGAATTAGGAGGCATATATCCATCAGCATATGTATAATGTATCAACAAACTTATCTTTCCTTTGTGTTACTATCATAACATAAACTTTCACATATTTTCATATGTGGTGATTATGACCTTTTCTCTAACTATGAAGAAATACTGTTTGAATATCACACCATTTTGCAGAAGCTCTCATTTTTCAGTTTACAATAGCAAGAATAATAATTCAAAGAATCCCTTTGAATGAATTTCATAACTACTGCCAATATTGTAAATAAATCAAATTAACAAGAAAAAAAATCAACTTACTGAAAAATAAAAAATAAGAAAAAATCATATAGTAATTAAACTCCTTAAGTTTTAACTATGCAACAAAGACATATGTGTAATATTTAATATTTAATTATTATAAAGATTTCGGTATTATTGATTGTTAAATTTGTTAAATAGGGTTAGGCTTGTCGCTCTTCCCTTTCTATTTTGTCCTTTTTCTTCAAATATATACTTCAATTTGATGTTGAGCAATCAGTTTAGTTTAATTTTTCATTTTTTTTCGTTGCTTTAAACACCCATTCTTTGCCTTAATATATTACTTTCATTTTTTTTTCATCATCTGATAATTATGATATTTTGCATGACTTTGTAGAAACATGGTGAGACTATTACACACATTGCATGCTTTCATTTCGAATACGAAACCTCCTTCTTTTATACATCGAGAGTAGAATTCAAACACTAATAGATTAAAATTAAAACAACTGTCGCTTAAAACAGTACCAGAGTCGGTATATGAAGAATTGAAAATTTTCAAGGGTGTGATGATGTGATAAGTCATGGTACCCACCCCATGGTTTCCACCTGTATGCACATGGAGCCGCACATGCTTGGTCTATGTCACTGTCCAAATTGCAACCAAAATGAACTTTTCTTTTTCTCTTTGAAACAGAGGATTATCTGATCCTAATCTATATGAATCAGCCAATGGGGAAAGCATAGATTAGGGACTCAACAGTGTCACCTTGAGGCAGCAATTTGTAGTAGGGGGAACTTAGGTGCGTACTCTATTTTTTTTTTTATACATAAGAGGTTATAGTACGGAGATAAAAGAAAAAAAGTTACAATATTAGAATTTGAATCATTTAAATATTATCTTTTATGAGTGATTATTTAAATCAATTGAGATAAATTTTAAATTTTATATAACTTATATTTCATGGTTCAAATCAATGTTGATCATGTGGGCAAATGCATATGGATGGGAACATTAGGTGTCAAGTGATAGTTTCCATGTTCATAATTTATCAAGCACATTCCTAATTGAATTGATATAGATAATGACTTGGTTCATTTTTCAGCTGTCTATATACATCACCTATCTTCTTCTTCGTCTTTTCTTAATTTTGCTGTTTAATCCAATATTTGCTTTCCGTCCAATGATATGCTTTGTCTAGTTGTTGACGCGGTGCTGGGAACCCAAGTAAAATGAATGATCAACGGAGATTCATGAGGACAAACTCTTAGACGGTTGTGAGAAACTAAATCTTGGATTCACAGGCTCATATTCCCCGTTAATTTTGGCCAGGGCACTTTTTAATTTATGAAGTGGACCTCCAACGAAATTTGAGCTTTATTTATTTATTCATTTTTATCCCAACCCTTATCTTTAGTTTATTAGAGAAAGGTATTATACACCTAAATCATCTCAATTC